>JAQSUU010000494.1:8225401-9476126 GCA_038087645.1 Saccharum hybrid cultivar R570
GATGTAAGTGTTAATATAGCTATGTATACGTTATATAATAACATTGTTTCTGATACTTTTTCATTCTGACATATGTGTGGACTTTCTGGGCACACATATGATTAGCCTGGTTATGTTCTTTGCAAAACCGGGTGTGACAGAGTGGTATCAGAGCAGTGTTGACTGTAGGACGTATGCCAAGTAGCACTGGACGCATTTTAAAACTTATTTTACTATAAAACTATTTTGTGATCCCTTGATTCATTGATTTTGACTATTTCCTCTTCTTTGTCCTGTTGTATCCCCTCCTTGATAGCTTCCTTTGAGCTATTATTTCTTACTCCCTTGGTTTTTGATTTGTGTTGTTTTTACCAAAAGTTTTCTGATCTTACCTTGTTCAAAAGTTCGATGGCCTTTCATCATCTCCAATGTGCCATTAGGATGACCACCGTTGTTGAAGAAGCATGTGTAGTTCCGATGATGTGATTGGTGCTTTGTTTTGCCTGATGTGTGCTTGTTGTGCTTGATGTGTTGCTTGTGTGTTACCCTTGTTCTCATGTTTCAAAGGTGGCTCGGAAGGTATAAGTCTTGAGGAGTAGCTCGATCCAAGTTAAGTGGGGTAGTGTCATCTTCTATCCAACTTATCTTTCCATCGATTCTAAATCTTGCCATTTTTCTCTTACACTGTCCTTGCCTACCCTTGGTTGTCATGTTACCTTCTTTACCTCATCTTAATGGAGGATCAACACATGAAGGACTCATCAATAATAGCAAGCCTTAAAGAAAGTGTTCCCTTCAATGACATCGCCAGGTGGAACAAGATCTTTGTTAAGTGGGGTAGCGTCCGCCACCATCATCAATCTCAAGTCACGAGATAAGAAGATCCAAAGACCAATCGCTACCATAATATCATCTTTTGGTAGTCCTTGCCCCTTAACCAATCTCACTTTCTCGCCATCAATCTTTATCTTTCTTATCACCTTTTTGTTGATCTTCGATGGTCGTTCTTACACCTCATTAATCTCAAAACAATCTTAAAGAGCTATCTTCAATTTCTTTATCCAACTTTATTAATCCTTAATCTCTATATTATATCTCAACAAAGGTCTTAGAACAACCTTGATAATCAGCTTTATCTTTCTTCCTAGTCTCTCCGAATCTCGGGACGAGATTCATGTTAAGTGCGGTAGAATTGTCACACCCCAAAATTTCTGATTTTGGGTTGTGCATAGAAAACACTAATTAAAATTAATGTTTTAATATTCGGATAAAATTTCCTAACTTTAGTTTATGATAGCATCAATTAGTTATAAAAAATAATATCTTTCTTCTCCAGCACGTCTTTATCTTTTTAAGCAATCAATATTCCTTGTTTCTCAGCTCAAGTTTTCATTGGGAGTTTCCTAAAATATTTTCTTTGTAACCCAAATCACTCCTTTCAGTTTCTCGTCCATCAATCAATCTCTACAAACTTCTCGAGAATTTTTTCGACTTTTCTGTAGCTTGTTTCCACTTGTTTGTGAGCATAATCTAATTTTTAGATGCTCCAAAATTACCTTTTAGTGAGCTCCAAATACTTTATTTGGGTTCCTCATGTTCCATAATGTCTCTGGAAAATTTCCCCGAATTTTCGAAGCTTTCGGAGTATTTTTCGCGGCTTAAATAATAATTCTGGACTTTTCTAGAATTATTTTATCCATGAAATTAATTAATTCCGAAAATAATAAATACCTCATTTTCCACCAAAGCCTGTGTGCAATAATCCTAAATGCCCATTCATTTATTTACTAATGGGCTTTAATAATTAATTAGGCCTATTAGTAAAGATGGAGGGTGCAACGTCAATTAGCACCATATCGCTAGTTGACATGGAGGTGGAGAGTTTTCCTCCCTATATATACGTACCTACCCCATGGGCAAAGCACACCAAAAACTACCATAGAGGAGCCCCTAGTTTGGGAAATCTCTCGTGTAGTAAATCATATTTTTCTCATCCTTCTCTCGCCGTCGCTGTTGCCGTCGCTGTCGCCGTCGTCGCCGCGCTGCCCAGCCCGTCCATACTCTGCTCGGCAACAAGTAAGCCCGCCGCCACAAGCCACCCTCCTATGCCTTCTCTGTCTCTCTCGCCCTCTCGTGTGCGTTCAGTAGCGAGCAGCCGCGACGCAACCACAGCACCGCCCATATTCATCCCGACGTCGACCGATTGCCGCTGCCTCGCCGTCTTCCGCAACCGTGCGAGAACACTGCGGCCACGCCATCCTCCTCGGAGCTCCGCTCACGCCGCGACGTCGTACAAGCGCCGCGACATCTTCCGCTCCAGGAACCCCCGTCGAGCCACGTCGTCGACGCCGACCACGGTCGTCCTCGCGCCGACACCACTTGCAAGCCGCCGGCGCACCTGCTCTGCTTCTGGGCACGGTCGCCAGCTTCCGCGGCGTCACCCCAGCTCGCCACCAGCCAGGGTCGTGCTGAGCCACGGCCACGACGTCATCTACCACCTCGCTGATCGCACCACGCGTCTTCCCTGGCGTCGAGCTCCGCCGCCTCGTCGTCCCAGCCGTCGTGGCGGTTTCTGCCTTGCTGCACGATGCCACGACGTGGAGCCGAGCGAAGCGCCATGATCTCGTCTTTTTGCCTGCGAGCCCGGCGGACATGTCGCATGGACACCGCGCCGCGACCCTTCGCGAACTTGTTCTGGATCGCCTCGGCGCCAAGCCAGCGCTGCGCTACGCGCCATGTCTTCGACCACCACCGTTCATGCAGGACCAAGAAAACAAGTACGTGCAATGTTTTCCTCACCGTAACATCAACAGCAACCACCATGGTGGTCAGATAAAGGTCAGCTGCATCTCCCAGTCCATTGTTTTGTCGATCAAAGTGTTTTGGTCTTGCCCAATGATCCATCCTTGTTTTCTATTTAATTCTAAATTCCAGATTTTGTGCGTGTAAAAACTGTGCTCTACTGAAATCCTATGAAACGGTGCTCTCTCACATACAAAGGTACCTTGTTTAGCTTATATCTTTATAATTTTAACTCCGATTTGAGTCGTTCTAGTCGCGTTAGATTCGTGTCAACGCGCTCTACGCAGTGGTGCTATCATTTGTCATGTCACACAATTCTGAAAATTATTAAATTAAATACTAATTTAATTAATGATTATTTAATGCTTTGTTAATTAAAAGCTATATAGTGATGCAAATCCGTTCTTGTCGTGTTGCGGTCGTGCCGACCAAAGCTATATGTTAGTAGGAACGTTTAACCTATCCCACCTCATTGAATTTTATAAGTTAGATATTAATTTGATTTATGCTTGTGCAATTGAGTTTCTAATTAAAAGCAACACGTGTTTATACTTCAGTCTGTCTAAATTAATGTTAATCTAATTAATATTAAACTAAATGTCTTTTGAATTAGAAGATGCTTAGTTCAACTTTGAAACATAAGTGATTTCGTTGAGTTGGCACATGTTTTTCTATATACCGTTAAATATTAAATTGATTAACGTACTTGTATCTATCTTATAATTAAAATTTGCTTAGTCTAAGTACGTTGCATATATGATAAACTTGTGTAGATAATTTCACATGCACTTTTCTTTTACAAAGTTAATGTTTAGTTTGATTAAATGATACATGCACGTATAGAAATTAAAATACAGCTAGTTTAACTTGGCTTTTGAATTAAAATATTATTTAACTAATCTGAGCTACTATTTCACATGGTCTTGTTTAATTAAAATGAATTAAGCATGTAGCCTTTTCTTTTCTATTGTAATACATAAAACTTCCGATAGCCGCTACATCACTTGTTGTGTTCATTGTAAAATATTAATTTGATTAATGATTAGGCAAACTTGTTTCTAATCTTTTTATAAATATTAGTCAACTTAAATATGTATTTATTGGTTATAATTTGCCTAGTTTAAACATGATCATATAAAGTCGGTTTAGATGCAATTTGGTTAGTATTTGTTTAATGCATTTCTAATTAAAACCAACCTAACATAGTAACTTGTTCTTGTTACTTTGCGGTTGCGCTGATTAAGACTATGTGTTGCAGTGATGTTTAGCATGTCTCGCAACTGTGAAAATCATAAGTTTAAGTATTAAATTGATTAATGTTTATGCAACTGAGCATCTAGTTAAAAGTGATTCGTGGTTTTATCTTCGGTATTTTATGAATAAATAAGTATTAACTTTAATATGTGTTTATCAATTGTAACTTAGTTAAATAGAAAACATATAGTTAATTATATGAATGCTATTTAATGTCTTTTAGACTTAAAAGTAATTTAGGTTTAAACATTAGGCATCTCATAACTCAATGTTAATGTGATTAATATCGACATGAATGTCTTTTCATTTAGGACTTGCTTAGTTCACCATAAATCATAAATGCTTACATTTAGTCTTTGTCACATGTTCTACCTTTCTAAAGTATAATGTATAAATGACTTAAACACTATAAAATATATATATATAAATAAAATATTGTGTGGAAATATTTATAAAATATATAAACCATGGTTAATTTCAACTCGGTGTTGAGTCCAAATATGATTTGTCTAATCTGAACTAATTACTTTTCCATGATCTTGTTAGCTAAAATAAATAAGTATGTAGTGGTTCCTTTTATAATATAAATATTCTGATAGTCTTTTTCTTTTTAACGATAGTTCCGTTATCGACGTTTCTTGTGTTCTCGTGACCGTAGCCGATAGCTCTCTTATAGTACGTCGTTTTAACTTGTGTGGTGTATTGTTCTTAGTTTTCTATGTTTGCTTCTTGCATGTTTGCCTATGCGTGATGTTCACTACGAGTAGAATGAAAACCCTCTGTGAGTGTTGAAGATCAAGAGGGGATGGCCAGAAGACAACTGAAGGTTCTCGGAGCAAGTTGCTTTAGGTGTAAAGCAAGTTCAAGGCAAGTATAACATGGGATTTCCTTGTTGTCCTATTCACAATATGCAAATAATATCATTATGCATCTATTCCCTTGTTAAGGATGACTTAGTGTTGATCTTATACCTTGATACCTATTATATTGCATTGGGTAGTATGGCTAGTGCTTAAACATGGACTATGATCATGTAAATTGATTAATGGAATATGCAACAAACATTAAAAGATAATCTTGATTAATGTTTAAAGGGGATTAGAGCATGGGGTTACTTTTGATGCTCTAATTACTCTCCATAAGGACTCATCTGTAAGCGAACATCCGGGACTTACAGTACAACTGTGAGGGCTATATGGCTCTGGCTTTAGTCAAGTATGAGGACCTTTTCTAGCTTGTTAGTGGTAACCTTCATGGCGTAAGAATGGCTTGACGAATCGGGTATAGTGCGGCCTCTGTCCTCATGTGTATAGGCTGCGCGTCATTGTGCCATTTGGAAGGGGGGCTCTACATCTGTTTGCCGAGTGAATCTAATGGCCCTAACTTGTTAGACGAACCTTTGAAAGACTTCATAGTGAACCCTGCCGACCTTCCTTGGTAGTGGGTCAAGAGGCTGATCACCTCGGGCGAAAGGGTAAATCACGACTCACAGTGAAAGTGTACAACCTCTGCAGAGTGTAAAACTGGTATATCAGCCGTGCTCACGGTCACGAGTGGCCTTGGACCCTTACGGAATAGATGATCACTGATGACTATAAATGTGTTTTTGCTATTTATTATTCATCTTTACATTGATCATATGTTTATTGTGGGATTAATGCAAACCTGATGCTACTCATATGATAAAATTGTGACAAGTAAAAGCTAAATGTTGTAAACCAGTGTCTATCCTTTTGAGCCTCATGAACCCCATGTTATATTTGTTGAGTTCGATATGGACTCACTCTTGCTATTTCCACCACACTTCAGTGTGTAGTAAGGTGCTACTTAGAAGAAGGATGAAGGTGTAGTGGAGTTTTCAGAAGTCTTTCAGAAGTGCTTGGCATATGAAGCCACCAGTCAGCCGTCCCTGAGAAGAATGGAGCCTGAAGTTTAGTCACCGTTCCGCAATACTCTGATGTAAGTGTTAATATAGCTATGTATACGTTATATAATAACATTGTTTCTGATACTTTTTCATTCTGACATATGTGTGGACTTTCTGGGCACACATATGATTAGCCTGGTTATGTTCTTTGCAAAACCGGGTGTGACAGAGTGGTATCAGAGCAGTGTTGACTGTAGGACGTATGCCAAGTAGCACTGGACGCATTTTAAAACTTATTTTACTATAAAACTATTTTGTGATCCCTTGATTCATTGATTTTGACTATTTCCTCTTCTTTGTCCTGTTGTATCCCCTCCTTGATAGCTTCCTTTGAGCTATTATTTCTTACTCCCTTGGTTTTTGATTTGTGTTGTTTTTACCAAAAGTTTTCTGATCTTACCTTGTTCAAAAGTTCGATGGCCTTTCATCATCTCCAATGTGCCATTAGGATGACCACCGTTGTTGAAGAAGCATGTGTAGTTCCGATGATGTGATTGGTGCTTTGTTTTGCCTGATGTGTGCTTGTTGTGCTTGATGTGTTGCTTGTGTGTTACCCTTGTTCTCATGTTTCAAAGGTGGCTCGGAAGGTATAAGTCTTGAGGAGTAGCTCGATCCAAGTTAAGTGGGGTAGTGTCATCTTCTATCCAACTTATCTTTCCATCGATTCTAAATCTTGCCATTTTTCTCTTACACTGTCCTTGCCTACCCTTGGTTGTCATGTTACCTTCTTTACCTCATCTTAATGGAGGATCAACACATGAAGGACTCATCAATAATAGCAAGCCTTAAAGAAAGTGTTCCCTTCAATGACATCGCCAGGTGGAACAAGATCTTTGTTAAGTGGGGTAGCGTCCGCCACCATCATCAATCTCAAGTCACGAGATAAGAAGATCCAAAGACCAATCGCTACCATAATATCATCTTTTGGTAGTCCTTGCCCCTTAACCAATCTCACTTTCTCGCCATCAATCTTTATCTTTCTTATCACCTTTTTGTTGATCTTCGATGGTCGTTCTTACACCTCATTAATCTCAAAACAATCTTAAAGAGCTATCTTCAATTTCTTTATCCAACTTTATTAATCCTTAATCTCTATATTATATCTCAACAAAGGTCTTAGAACAACCTTGATAATCAGCTTTATCTTTCTTCCTAGTCTCTCCGAATCTCGGGACGAGATTCATGTTAAGTGCGGTAGAATTGTCACACCCCAAAATTTCTGATTTTGGGTTGTGCATAGAAAACACTAATTAAAATTAATGTTTTAATATTCGGATAAAATTTCCTAACTTTAGTTTATGATAGCATCAATTAGTTATAAAAAATAATATCTTTCTTCTCCAGCACGTCTTTATCTTTTTAAGCAATCAATATTCCTTGTTTCTCAGCTCAAGTTTTCATTGGGAGTTTCCTAAAATATTTTCTTTGTAACCCAAATCACTCCTTTCAGTTTCTCGTCCATCAATCAATCTCTACAAACTTCTCGAGAATTTTTTCGACTTTTCTGTAGCTTGTTTCCACTTGTTTGTGAGCATAATCTAATTTTTAGATGCTCCAAAATTACCTTTTAGTGAGCTCCAAATACTTTATTTGGGTTCCTCATGTTCCATAATGTCTCTGGAAAATTTCCCCGAATTTTCGAAGCTTTCGGAGTATTTTTCGCGGCTTAAATAATAATTCTGGACTTTTCTAGAATTATTTTATCCATGAAATTAATTAATTCCGAAAATAATAAATACCTCATTTTCCACCAAAGCCTGTGTGCAATAATCCTAAATGCCCATTCATTTATTTACTAATGGGCTTTAATAATTAATTAGGCCTATTAGTAAAGATGGAGGGTGCAACGTCAATTAGCACCATATCGCTAGTTGACATGGAGGTGGAGAGTTTTCCTCCCTATATATACGTACCTACCCCATGGGCAAAGCACACCAAAAACTACCATAGAGGAGCCCCTAGTTTGGGAAATCTCTCGTGTAGTAAATCATATTTTTCTCATCCTTCTCTCGCCGTCGCTGTTGCCGTCGCTGTCGCCGTCGTCGCCGCGCTGCCCAGCCCGTCCATACTCTGCTCGGCAACAAGTAAGCCCGCCGCCACAAGCCACCCTCCTATGCCTTCTCTGTCTCTCTCGCCCTCTCGTGTGCGTTCAGTAGCGAGCAGCCGCGACGCAACCACAGCACCGCCCATATTCATCCCGACGTCGACCGATTGCCGCTGCCTCGCCGTCTTCCGCAACCGTGCGAGAACACTGCGGCCACGCCATCCTCCTCGGAGCTCCGCTCACGCCGCGACGTCGTACAAGCGCCGCGACATCTTCCGCTCCAGGAACCCCCGTCGAGCCACGTCGTCGACGCCGACCACGGTCGTCCTCGCGCCGACACCACTTGCAAGCCGCCGGCGCACCTGCTCTGCTTCTGGGCACGGTCGCCAGCTTCCGCGGCGTCACCCCAGCTCGCCACCAGCCAGGGTCGTGCTGAGCCACGGCCACGACGTCATCTACCACCTCGCTGATCGCACCACGCGTCTTCCCTGGCGTCGAGCTCCGCCGCCTCGTCGTCCCAGCCGTCGTGGCGGTTTCTGCCTTGCTGCACGATGCCACGACGTGGAGCCGAGCGAAGCGCCATGATCTCGTCTTTTTGCCTGCGAGCCCGGCGGACATGTCGCATGGACACCGCGCCGCGACCCTTCGCGAACTTGTTCTGGATCGCCTCGGCGCCAAGCCAGCGCTGCGCTACGCGCCATGTCTTCGACCACCACCGTTCATGCAGGACCAAGAAAACAAGTACGTGCAATGTTTTCCTCACCGTAACATCAACAGCAACCACCATGGTGGTCAGATAAAGGTCAGCTGCATCTCCCAGTCCATTGTTTTGTCGATCAAAGTGTTTTGGTCTTGCCCAATGATCCATCCTTGTTTTCTATTTAATTCTAAATTCCAGATTTTGTGCGTGTAAAAACTGTGCTCTACTGAAATCCTATGAAACGGTGCTCTCTCACATACAAAGGTACCTTGTTTAGCTTATATCTTTATAATTTTAACTCCGATTTGAGTCGTTCTAGTCGCGTTAGATTCGTGTCAACGCGCTCTACGCAGTGGTGCTATCATTTGTCATGTCACACAATTCTGAAAATTATTAAATTAAATACTAATTTAATTAATGATTATTTAATGCTTTGTTAATTAAAAGCTATATAGTGATGCAAATCCGTTCTTGTCGTGTTGCGGTCGTGCCGACCAAAGCTATATGTTAGTAGGAACGTTTAACCTATCCCACCTCATTGAATTTTATAAGTTAGATATTAATTTGATTTATGCTTGTGCAATTGAGTTTCTAATTAAAAGCAACACGTGTTTATACTTCAGTCTGTCTAAATTAATGTTAATCTAATTAATATTAAACTAAATGTCTTTTGAATTAGAAGATGCTTAGTTCAACTTTGAAACATAAGTGATTTCGTTGAGTTGGCACATGTTTTTCTATATACCGTTAAATATTAAATTGATTAACGTACTTGTATCTATCTTATAATTAAAATTTGCTTAGTCTAAGTACGTTGCATATATGATAAACTTGTGTAGATAATTTCACATGCACTTTTCTTTTACAAAGTTAATGTTTAGTTTGATTAAATGATACATGCACGTATACAAATTAAAATACAGCTAGTTTAACTTGGCTTTTGAATTAAAATATTATTTAACTAATCTGAGCTACTATTTCACATGGTCTTGTTTAATTAAAATGAATTAAGCATGTAGCCTTTTCTTTTCTATTGTAATACATAAAACTTCCGATAGCCGCTACATCACTTGTTGTGTTCATTGTAAAATATTAATTTGATTAATGATTAGGCAAACTTGTTTCTAATCTTTTTATAAATATTAGTCAACTTAAATATGTATTTATTGGTTATAATTTGCCTAGTTTAAACATGATAATATAAAGTCGGTTTAGATGCAATTTGGTTAGTATTTGTTTAATGCATTTCTAATTAAAACCAACCTAACATAGTAACTTGTTCTTGTTACTTTGCGGTTGCGCTGATTAAGACTACGTGTTGCAGTGATGTTTAGCAAGTCTCGCAACTGTAAAAATCATAAGTTTAAGTATTAAATTGATTAATGTTTATGCAACTGAGCATCTAGTTAAAAGTGATTCGTGGTTTTATCTTCGATATTTTATGAATAAATAAGTATTAACTTTAATATGTGTTTATCAATTGTAACTTAGTTAAATAGAAAACATATAGTTAATTATATGAATGCTATTTAATGTCTTTTAGACTTAAAAGTAATTTAGGTTTAAACATTAGGCATCTCATAACTCAATGTTAATGTGATTAATATCGACATGAATGTCTTTTCATTTAGGACTTGCTTAGTTCACCATAAATCATAAATGCTTACATTTAGTCTTTGTCACATGTTCTACCTTTCTAAAGTATAATGTATAAATGACTTAAACACTATAAAATATATATATATATAAATAAAATATTGTGTGGAAATATTTATAAAATATATAAACCATGGTTAATTTCAACTCGGTGTTGAGTCCAAATATGATTTGTCTAATCTGAACTAATTACTTTTCCATGATCTTGTTAGCTAAAATAAATAAGTATGTAGTGGTTCCTTTTATAATATAAATATTCCGATAGTCTTTTTCTTTTTAACGATAGTTCCGTTATCGACGTTTCTTTTGTTCTCGTGACCGTAGCCGATAGCTCTCTTATAGTACGTCGTTTTAACTTGTGTGGTGTATTGTTCTTAGTTTTCTATGTTTGCTTCTTGCATGTTTGCCTATGCGTGATGTTCACTACGAGTAGAATGAAAACCCTCTGTGAGTGTTGAAGATCAAGAGGGGATGGCCAGAAGACAACTGAAGGTTCTCGGAGCAAGTTGCTTTAGGTGTAAAGCAAGTTCAAGGCAAGTATAACATGGGATTTCCTTGTTGTCCTATTCACAATATGCAAATAATATCATTATGCATCTATTCCCTTGTTAAGGATGACTTAGTGTTGATCTTATACCTTGATACCTATTATATTGCATTGGGTAGTATGGCTAGTGCTTAAACATGGACTATGATCATGTAAATTGATTAATGGAATATGCAACAAACATTAAAAGATAATCTTGATTAATGTTTAAAGGGGATTAGAGCATGGGGTTACTTTTGATGCTCTAATTACTCTCCATAAGGACTCATCTATAAGCGAACATCCGGGACTTACAGTACAACTGTGAGGGCTATATGGCTCTGGCTTTAGTCAAGTATGAGGACCTTTTCTAGCTTGTTAGTGGTAACCTTCATGGCGTAAGAATGGCTTGACGAATTGGGTATAGTGCGGCCTCTGTCCTCATGTGTATAGGCTGCGCGTCATTGTGCCATTTGGAAGGGGGGCTCTACATCTGTTTGCCGAGTGAATCTAATGGCCCTAACTTGTTAGACGAACCTTTGAAAGACTTCATAGTGAACCCTGCCGACCTTCCTTGGTAGTGGGTCAAGAGGCTGATCACCTCGGGCGAAAGGGTAAATCACGACTCACAGTGAAAGTGTACAACCTCTGCAGAGTGTAAAACTGGTATATCAGCCGTGCTCACGGTCACGAGTGGCCTTGGACCCTTACGGAATAGATGATCACTAATGACTATAAATGTGTTTTTGCTATTCATTATTCATCTTTACATTGATCATATGTTTATTGTGGGATTAATGCAAACCTGATGCTACTCATATGATAAAATTGTGACAAGTAAAAGCTAAATGTTGTAAACCAGTGTCTATCCTTTTGAGCCTCATGAACCCCATGTTATATTTGTTGAGTTCGATATGGACTCACTCTTGCTATTTCCACCACACTTCAGTGTGTAGTAAGGTGCTACTTAGAAGAAGGATGAAGGTGTAGTGGAGTTTTCAGAAGTCTTTCAGAAGTGCTTGGCATATGAAGCCACCAGTCAGCCGTCCCTGAGAAGAATGGAGCCTGAAGTTTAGTCACCGTTCCGCAATACTCTGATGTAAGTGTTAATATAGCTATGTATACGTTATATAATAACATTGTTTCTGATACTTTTTCATTCTGACATATGTGTGGACTTTCTGGGCACACATATGATTAGCCTGGTTATGTTCTTTGCAAAACCGGGTGTGACAGAGTGGTATCAGAGCAGTGTTGACTGTAGGACGTATGCCAAGTAGCACTGGACGTATTTTAAAACTTATTTTACTATAAAACTATTTTGTGATCCCTTGATTCATTGATTTTGACTATTTCCTCTTCTTTGTCCTGTTGTATCCCCTCCTTGATAGCTTCCTTTGAGCTATTATTTCTTACTCCCTTGGTTTTTGATTTGTGTTGTTTTTACCAAAAGTTTTCTGATCTTACCTTGTTCAAAAGTTCGATGGTCTTTCATCATCTCCAATGTGCCATTAGGATGACCACCATTGTTGAAGAAGCATGTGTAGTTCCGATGATGTGATTGGTGCTTTGTTTTGCCTGATGTGTGCTTGTTGTGCTTGATGTGTTGCTTGTGTGTTACCCTTGTTCTCATGTTTCAAAGGTGGCTCGGAAGGTATAAGTCTTGAGGAGTAGCTCGATCCAAGTTAAGTGGGGTAGTGTCATCTTCTATCCAACTTATCTTTCCATCGATTCTAAATCTTGCCATTTTTCTCTTACACTGTCCTTGCCTACCCTTGGTTGTCATGTTACCTTCTTTACCTCATCTTAATGGAGGATCAACACATGAAGGACTCATCAATAATAGCAAGCCTTAAAGAAAGTGTTCCCTTCAATGACATCGCCAGGTGGAACAAGATCTTTGTTAAGTGGGGTAGCGTCCGCCACCATCATCAATCTCAAGTCACGAGATAAGAAGATCCAAAGACCAATCGCTACCATAATATCATCTTTTGGTAGTCCTTGCCCCTTAACCAATCTCACTTTCTCGCCATCAATCTTTATCTTTCTTATCACCTTTTTGTTGATCTTCGATGGTCGTTCTTACACCTCATTAATCTCAAAACAATCTTAAAGAGCTATCTTCAATTTCTTTATCCAACTTTGTTAATCCTTAATCTCTATATTATATCTCAACAAAGGTCTTAGAACAACCTTGATAATCAGCTTTATCTTTCTTCCTAGTCTCTCCGAATCTCGGGACGAGATTCATGTTAAGTGGGGTAGAATAGACACACCCCAAAATTTCTGATTTTGGGTTGTGCATAGAAAACACTAATTAAAATTAATGTTTTAATATTCGGATAAAATTTCCTAACTTTAGTTTATGATAGCATCAATTAGTTATAAAAAATAATATCTTTCTTCTCCAACACATCTTTATCTTTTTAAGCAATCAATATTCCTTGTTTCTCAGCTCAAGTTTTCATTGGGAGTTTCCTAAAATATTTTCTTTGTAACCCAAATCACTCCTTTCAGTTTCTCGTCCATCAATCAATCTCTACAAACTTCTCGAGAATTTTTTCGACTTTTCTGTAGCTTGTTTCCACTTGTTTGTGAGCATAATCTAATTTTTAGATGCTCCAAAATTACCATTTGGTGAGCTCCAAATACTTTATTTGGGTTCCTCATGTTCCATAATGTCTCTGGAAAATTTCCCCGAATTTTCGAAGCTTTCGGAGTATTTTTCGCTTCTTAAATAATAATTCTGGACTTTTCTAGAATTATTTTATCCATGAAATTAATTAATTCCGAAAATAATAAATACCTCATTTTCCACCAAAGCCTGTGTGCAATAATCCTAAATGCCCATTCATTTATTTACTAATGGGCTTTAATAATTAATTAGGCCTATTAGTAAAGATGGAGGGTGCAACGTCAATTAGCACCATATCGCTAGTTGACATGGAGGTGGAGAGTTTTCCTCCCTATATATACGTACCTACCCCATGGGCAAAGCACACCAAAAACTACCGTAGAGGAGCCCCTAGTTTGGGAAATCTCTCGTGTAGTAAATCATATTTTTCTCATCCTTCTCTCGCCGTCGCTGTTGCCGTCGCTGTCGCCGTCGTCGCCGCGCTGCCCAGCCCGTCCATACTCTGCTCGGCAACAAGTAAGCCCGCCGCCACAAGCCACCCTCCTATGCCTTCTCTGTCTCTCTCGCCCTCTCGTGTGCGTTCAGTAGCGAGCAGCCGCGACGCAACCACAGCACCGCCCATATTCATCCCGACGTCGACCGATTGCCGCTGCCTCGCCGTCTTCCGCAACCGTGCGAGAACACTGCGGCCACGCCATCCTCCTCGGAGCTCCGCTCACGCCGCGACGTCGTACAAGCGCCGCGACATCTTCCGCTCCAGGAACCCCCGTCGAGCCACGTCGTCGACGCCGACCACGGTCGTCCTCGCGCCGACACCACTTGCAAGCCGCCGGCGCACCTGCTCTGCTTCTGGGCACGGTCGCCAGCTTCCGCGGCGTCACCCCAGCTCGCCACCGGCCAGGGTCGTGCAGAGCCACGGCCACGACGTCTTCTACCACCTCGCTGATCGCACCACGCGTCTTCCCTGGCGTCGAGCTCCGCCGCCTCGTCGTCCCAGCCGTCGTGGCGGTTTCTGCCTTGCTGCACGATGCCACGACGTGGAGCCGAGCGAAGCGCCATGATCTCGTCTTTTTGCCTGCGAGCCCGGCGGACATGTCGCATGGACACCGCGCCGCGACCCTTCGCGGACTTGTTCTGGATCGCCTCGGCGCCAAGCCAGCGCTGCGCTACGCGCCATGTCTTCGACCACCACCGTTCATGCAGGACCAAGAAAACAAGTACGTGCAATGTTTTCCTCACCGTAACATCAACAGCAACCACCATGGTGGTCAGATAAAGGTCAGCTGCATCTCCCAGTCCATTGTTTTGTCGATCAAAGTGTTTTGGTCTTGCCCAATGATCCATCCTTGTTTTCTATTTAATTCTAAATTCCAGATTTTGTGCGTGTAAAAACTGTGCTCTACTGAAATCCTATGAAACGGTGCTCTCTCACATACAAAGGTACCTTGTTTAGCTTATATCTTTATAATTTTAACTCCGATTTGAGTCGTTCTAGTCGCGTTAGATTCGTGTCAACGCGCTCTACGCAGTGGTGCTATCATTTGTCATGTCACACAATTCTGAAAATTATTAAATTAAATACTAATTTAATTAATGATTATTTAATGCTTTGTTAATTAAAAGCTATATAGTGATGCAAATCCGTTCTTGTCGTGTTGCGGTCGTGCCGACCAAAGCTACATGTTAGTAGGAACGTTTAACCTATCCCACCTCATTGAATTTTATAAGTTAGATATTAATTTGATTTATGCTTGTGCAATTGAGTTTCTAATTAAAAGCAACACGTGTTTATACTTCAGTCTGTCTAAATTAATGTTAATCTAATTAATATTAAACTAAATGTCTTTTGAATTAGAAGATGCTTAGTTCAACTTTGAAACATAAGTGATTTCGTTGAGTTGGCACATGTTTTTCTATATACCGTTAAATATTAAATTGATTAACGTACTTGTATCTATCTTATAATTAAAATTTGCTTAGTCTAAGTACGTTGCATATATGATAAACTTGTGTAGATAATTTCACATGCACTTTTCTTTTACAAAGTTAATGTTTAGTTTGATTAAATGATACATGCACGTATACAAATTAAAATACAGCTAGTTTAACTTGGCTTTTGAATTAAAATATTATTTAACTAATCTGAGCTACTATTTCACATGGTCTTGTTTAATTAAAATGAATTAAGCATGTAGCCTTTTCTTTTCTATTGTAATACATAAAACTTCCGATAGCCGCTACATCACTTGTTGTGTTCATTGTAAAATATTAATTTGATTAATGATTAGGCAAACTTGTTTCTAATCTTTTTATAAATATTAGTCAACTTAAATATGTATTTATTGGTTATAATTTGCCTAGTTTAAACATGATCATATAAAGTCGGTTTAGATGCAATTTGGTTAGTATTTGTTTAATGCATTTCTAATTAAAACCAACCTAACATAGTAACTTGTTCTTGTTACTTTGCGGTTGCGCTGATTAAGACTACGTGTTGCAGTGATGTTTAGCATGTCTCGCAACTGTGAAAATCATAAGTTTAAGTATTAAATTGATTAATGTTTATGCAACTGAGCATCTAGTTAAAAGTGATTCGTGGTTTTATCTTCGGTATTTTATGAATAAATAAGTATTAACTTTAATATGTGTTTATCAATTGTAACTTAGTTAAATAGAAAACATATAGTTAATTATATGAATGCTATTTAATGTCTTTTAGACTTAAAAGTAATTTAGGTTTAAACATTAGGCATCTCATAACTCAATGTTAATGTGATTAATATCGACATGAATGTCTTTTCATTTAGGACTTGCTTAGTTCACCATAAATCATAAATGCTTACATTTAGTCTTTGTCACATGTTCTACCTTTCTAAAGTATAATGTATAAATGACTTAAACACTATAAAATATATATATATAAATAAAATATTGTGTGGAAATATTTATAAAATATATAAACCATGGTTAATTTCAACTCGGTGTTGAGTCCAAATATGATTTGTCTAATCTGAACTAATTACTTTTCCATGATCTTGTTAGCTAAAATAAATAAGTATGTAGTGGTTCCTTTTATAATATAAATATTCTGATAGTCTTTTTCTTTTTAACGATAGTTCCGTTATCGACGTTTCTTGTGTTCTCGTGACCGTAGCCGATAGCTCTCTTATAGTACGTCGTTTTAACTTGTGTGGTGTATTGTTCTTAGTTTTCTATGTTTGCTTCTTGCATGTTTGCCTATGCGTGATGTTCACTACGAGTAGAATGAAAACCCTCTGTGAGTGTTGAAGATCAAGAGGGGATGGCCAGAAGACAACTGAAGGTTCTCGGAGCAAGTTGCTTTAGGTGTAAAGCAAGTTCAAGGCAAGTATAACATGGGATTTCCTTGTTGTCCTATTCACAATATGCAAATAATATCATTATGCATCTATTCCCTTGTTAAGGATGACTTAGTGTTGATCTTATACCTTGATACCTATTATATTGCATTGGGTAGTATGGCTAGTGCTTAAACATGGACTATGATCATGTAAATTGATTAATGGAATATGCAACAAACATTAAAAGATAATCTTGATTAATGTTTAAAGGGGATTAGAGCATGGGGGTTACTTTTGATGCTCTAATTACTCTCCATAAGGACTCATCTGTAAGCGAACATCCGGGACTTACAGTACAACTGTGAGGGCTATATGGCTCTGGCTTTAGTCAAGTACTAGTATAGTGCCCGTGCTAACGCTACGGCTTCATCTCAGGATGCACATGAAAACAACCAAGTAACGATATTTTCCATAGTTCAAGTTTCACACAATTGTATATCAGGTATATAATATGGAAAACACTTATACATAGCAAGTCATAATAAAGTTGTCTCGCCTCAACCATCTAATTTACAATCTGCTTAAAACCTTCTTTGCCTCGCCTCCCTGAGGGCGTGAGCGTCTTGCACGCCCCAGACTCCCAGCCGCTGGCCCATCGACGGTGTAGGTAGCCGTGCCATGCCACAACGTCCACCTCGTGCCACACCGAGGTCGTCGCCGATCCACACCAACTCCACTGACCCGAAGCCATGTGTCATCCTGGACCGCCCTCGTTTCGCCGCCCTTGAAGCAAACAAAGACACAAACATTCAAGCAAATCATGTGTACTCCCTCCGTCCCAAAATAACTGTCGTTCTTGCTTCCCGAGAAACAACTTTGACTAAATATATATTAAAAAAATATTAATATTTATGGTACATAATTAGTATCATCGGAAAGATCTTTGAATCTAGTTTTTTAACAAATTTATTTGGAGATACAAATGTTGCACGTATTTTCTATAAATCTAATCAAACTTGCGACACGAAAACCCAAAACGACTTATTTTGGGACGGAGGGAGTAGTCATTCTTGCACACAGAGACCAATCAAGTAAATGCAGAAACAGAGTTAGCTGCAGGATACCAAAAGAGAGACACCAGCCTAGATTACCTCACCTGAAGGGCCAGTCAGCGGCTGTAGCTGTTGCCTTCCAATGAAGGGCCAGCCTAGATTACCTCACCTGTAGGAGTTAGAGAGGAGCATCACTGGTCAAGAGAGAATCAATAATCCCAGGCATATGTCAGACACACACATGTATGTATAATTCCCTGATAATGTAATACAAGGAGCTAGCTAGCATAAATCTGTCTATTGAGATTTGTTTAAGTCTCATTAGGGCAACCTATGCCAATAATAACCTAGTAGTTTATTAGGGACATGCCAAAGAAGCTGACAAGAGAACATGCCATATTTTCAAGATAAACATGGGGAAACGACTGGTGTTTGCTACCATGAAAGCAAGTCTGCTTCACCACATCAGTTCCTGCAGGCAAGTGAAAAAATTACAACTCAGATATAGATAAATTAGATGGCCAGTAATTGGTACCTGGATGGAGGATAGCATCAGTTCTGTACCTAAGTATATTTGCGCCCTGGGATATGACAAAATAACAAGAAGCCACATCATCAAAAGCATTTGCGGACACGATTCGTATAATAGGAGAAATTTTCTTGCCTTTATATCCCTGTGCATGATTCCATTGCGATGCAAATATTCCAGTCCAAGCAAAAGTTGTTTAGTATATTTCCTGATGACCTGATAAAGAAATAAACTGAATAAAAAATTACTCTTCACTGGTCAACTCATCAATACCCAAAACCTCATGTAGTAGAGCAATCTTTGGTAGAGGGGGAAACACAATAAACTGGTAGGCATGATAATGTTAACAGATAATAACAAATTCATAAGTATTGTAGGGAACACTTTTGAACAGACCATGCATTCACACTTATCATTTTCAACCCTTCTTTGCTCTTCCTCATTACCTGCATATTATGCATATATATTAGAAAGATTATTAAAAATAGTATATTGCCCGTGCTAACGCTATGGGCTACATTAAGTCCAAAGCTAATTGACTATACTGGACAACTTATAAAAGGCATGTCGATTAATAATACAAAGTTGCAGATCTTGTTTGTTGGATTATTTCATTGATATAAGGAAGTTAGAATTTCGTGTGGACCGTACAAAACTGAAAATCAGATGTAAATCAATTCCATCTAAAGCACAAAGCAAGCAAGAATTCAGAGAGCAAATAGATCTGTCCAGAATCTGGAGCGGTGAAGCTCTACTCCTCCTAAAACCTTCCTTCACTTCAACCCCATATCCATCTCTACCAACTGTTGATTAGCCACCATCGAGATACTACTTCAAACATTTTTCAAATTTTTTCATAACATCGAGCACTGCATAGATTGTGTTATCTCATTAGAAAAAATACTTATCGAAAAGGAACTCAGGTTTAGGATATCATGGAAACCATCCTGCTTTGCCCTTGCATTCACCTTCTGCCCAACCATTGCCTGCAATATGTGTTTCAGAGAAAAGAGAGGACAAATGTAGGCCAAATGATCGCTTTACAGAATCCATAACGTCGATAAACAGAAATAAAAATTTTGGTTCAGAAAAAATTAATCACAGCTACTGGTGTGTTTGTCAGCTACAGGCATGCATTTTAAAAACACTAAAATTGTATTACCTTTCGGACCAAGGCTACGTTTCCATCAGCAGCTTATATACTTTACTTCAGTAGCATTCCTTTAATCTGCAAGGAAAATGAATCTTCAGATAATACTTCAAGAAAGGATTATGATTCAAAGGATGCTCAAATCAGTTGAAGTGGTAGTTGAGCCGTCCATTAACTGACTATAAGAGGCAATGGATTCGAAGGGACATCTACACGAAGTTTTAACCCAAATCAGAAAACCATGATTCACTAATGTATTAATCCAAACCGTAGACCCATGAGTCAGTTCCAAAAATAAGTAGACAGGTAAAAGGTAAGATCTACGGACCTCCTAGAAAGAGCTAAGAAAATCCCCAACTCATAACTAATGAATTGCCAAATAACACATTTTCAGCACTGATCCCCTCCTTCCTTGCTTTTTCCCCTCCCTTCCTAGTGGTGCTGCCGCTACAATCAAGCAAAGAGAGGGAAGCTGGTTGCACGAAGCCACGGAAGTAGAGCAGAAATCGGTGGCTTACCATGTAGTGTCCCAAGCAGCTAGACAGCTTACCGATAGGGACGGGTGCTGCCGCCGCGTTGCCCTTGGGTTCTACCAGCGCCGCCGTGGTCGAGGTCGAGCCATGCCGCCTCCGCGTTGATGCACCGCCGCAGCCGCTGCTGGGACCGCGTGCCGGGGTGCCACGCGCGCCCGCGATAGGTCCAGCCCGCGAACCAAGGACGTCGGGCCGCCGGGCGAGCGCGCGAGGTGCCCAGGCTCCGGCACTGGCTGCCCACCTGGCCGCCGCCACTCCGGCTGGCCACGGGCCATCGGCCGAGCGTGGGGCGACCCAGCCGGTCGCGGCCGCTACCACCGCAGGGACGGGCACGAGCGCGCTAGGCCCGCCCGGTCGCCGTCTTGCGTGCCGAGGGGAAGGGGCGCCGCCGTCTCTCATGGGATTGGGAATCCGAGGAGTCGCAGTCGTGGGGGAGGCGGAGGAGTCGCGGTCGTTTCGGTTCGTGAGGACGAGGGGGCGAGGGAGGCGCGGGGTGAAGCTGGGCGGCATGGTGCAGACACACTGAAGCAGGACCGTTAGATGTGGTTGAGTAAGGAGAGAGAATGATTAGGAGAAGATCTGGACGGTTCGTTTTCAGGGAGTTGAATTTCTGGGTGTATAAATCGGTGTGGACGTAGAAAAGGCATCTCAGCGGGGGCCGAGGATGGGGGTGGACATAGAAAAGTTTTAACTGGTGATTTATATAGGGGTATAGATGAGGACCTTTTCTAGCTTGTTAGTGGTAACCTTCATGGCGTAAGAATGGCTTGACGAATCGGGTATAGTGCGGCCTCTGTCCTCATGTGTATAGGCTGCGCGTCATTGTGCCATTTGGAAGGGGGCTCTACATCTGTTTGCCGAGTGAATCTAATAGCCCTAACTTGTTAGACGAACCTTTGAAAGACTTCATAGTGAACCCTGCCGACCTTCCTTGGTAGTGGGTCAAGAGGCTGATCACCTCGGGCGAAAGGGTAAATCACGACTCACAGTGAAAGTGTACAACCTCTGCAGAGTGTAAAACTGGTATATCAGCCGTGCTCACGGTCACGAGTGGCCTTGGACCCTTACGGAATAGATGATCACTGATGACTATAAATGTGTTTTTGCTATTCATTATTCATCTTTACATTGATCATATGTTTATTGTGGGATTAATGCAAACCTGATGCTACTCATATGATAAAATTGTGACAAGTAAAAGCTAAATGTTGTAAACCAGTGTCTATCCTTTTGAGCCTCATGAACCCCATGTTATATTTGTTGAGTTCGATATGGACTCACTCTTGCTATTTCCACCACACTTCAGTGTGTAGTAAGGTGCTACTTAGAAGAAGGATGAAGGTGTAGTGGAGTTTTCAGAAGTCTTTCAGAAGTGCTTGGCATATGAAGCCACCAGTCAGCCGTCCCTGAGAAGAATGGAGCCTGAAGTTTAGTCACCGTTCCGCAATACTCTGATGTAAGTGTTAATATAGCTATGTATACGTTATATAATAACATTGTTTCTGATACTTTTTCATTCTGACATATGTGTGGACTTTCTGGGCACACATATGATTAGCCTGGTTATGTTCTTTGCAAAACCGGGTGTGACATTTTTCCTATCGGTCGTAGATTTTCCTGTCGGTTTTATCAAAACCGTCAAAAATGTCAACAGATTCCTGTCGATCACTGAGAACCGACAGAAGTGAGCAACAATATTCCTGTCGGCTACCAAAAACCCACAGGAAATATAGGAGCCGTCAAGAACCCGCCTGTAACTCCTGATGGCCGTGTCCATACCGACAGGAGTCCTCCCAGCGCGGCTGATACGCCGGATAAAATTACGAACAAGATTCGTCCCCGCGCGCGACCCAGCGGAAAAAATTGTGGACACGCATTACTTGCCATGCTACAATACCATGGGTCCCACATCGGACATTGCGACATAAAACTCCATCGCCAAACCCTAGCTACCCATCCGCCCCCATCTCTTTTGCCCGCAGCCACCAAGCTCCTATCGCGCTCGTGTCCGCCTTGAGCGTCTCCTCGCCGCCCTAGGGACTCACCGCTGCCGGCACCATCACCCCCACAGGGGCCTCCCGACGCCTGTGCCCTCGCACCCAGGGGCCTCCCGACGCAAGCTGCTGCCTCCCCGAGGGGTTCCCCGCCGCCCGCGCCGCCGCCGCCCACAGGGGCCTCCCCGACGCCACGCCACCACCACCGCACTAAGGCGCTCCTCGACACCCGCACCGCCGCCGCCCCGAGGGGCTCCTCGATGCCCTCACCGCCGCCCTGAGCGGCTCCTCGACGTTCGCGCCGCCGCCCTGAGCGGCTCCCCGACCTAATGCATCCGGTGCCCACACTGCCGGCCCCAGGGGCTCCCGCCACCCGCGCCACTCAGGTGTGCTCTCTCTCTCCCATCCTCCCTCTCAGATCCGCTGTCTCTTTCCTTTCCTGATGGGATCTATGTTCACAATTGCATAAAACTGATGAGATCTATGTTTTGGTTTAGATTTAGAACTAGCAAACTATTGACCTTATATATTGGTAGATGTACTATCAATTTCTACTTATCAATAATGCTATATTTGATTTGCTTGATCGAATGCTAGTTATCGTCAAAAGTATATATCTGAACATAATAAATCCTGCAGTAGTGGCACACCCAGTTGTCTTTGCCTGATGCTATCTTCCAAAAACTAGAGCATCCGCAATATTTTCTTGGGTTACAATAAAGATCAAATTATAATTTATGAACATACTAGGAGACAGATGTAATCTTAGGAGAGATGCAATTTTCTTCTTCCCTAATTCAATACAATGTAAGATGAATACTTGTAGGAATTTCTAGACAAAATACACATCAGGAGATATAAATGGATACACTATATGATTCTCTCCCTCCAAATGGAATAGGCGTGCGAAGCAAGACCTCAATATTAAAGACAGATCAGTTCAACACATATACGGCACCTAGTATGTACATATTTCTTTTATATTTTGGTCATGTTATGATAACCAAACAAGTTTTCAGAATTTACACCAGATGTGCCATTATTGGATACCATTTTCCATGATAACGACCCTTTGCCTTGCCCTTTCCGTCCAGCGAAAGGTGATGGAGAACTGTGTTGAACTTCTTATAGTTAAGCTGCTGCATGCAACCAAAGACGGTGCCTTGAAGGTAATACACTTGCAGTGCTTGGTTCACAGCACTTGGTGGATCCTATTTGTCAAAAGTGGTTGCATTATACGTAACATATTTTGATGACATGTTGGTCCAATTTTTTCCTTGCCAATGACAGTTGCATTATATGACCCTTGATGGATGGAAAGACAGATTGCTCAAAAACATCCAGACCTAGGTGAACTGACATAGATGCAGAACAAACATATTGACACTTGATTTTCTGTCCTGGAGCAATTCCGGGACCCAGGACAATCGAACGTATGTAACAGATGATGCTAGGTGTAGTACTGAGTGATACTGAACCTTGTTTAGTAGTACTCAGTATTTTTTCTACTCAGTTTTGACTTGCGGTGTAGAATAGCGCTGCCGTATATATATATATATATATATATATATATATATATATATATATGATTCCATTTATTGCCAGCAAAGTTTTGCTGATGATATAAGTTAATTGATTGTTGGATTAATGTGTACTCCCTTTGTCCTAAAATAAATGTACAATACGAGCCATACTACAAGATATTACTGCTATTGATTCTCTTTTAATATTTGATTTAATGTATAATTGAGGTCGCTGCTGCTAGAAACAATTACTATAGGCTGGTTTGTTTGGTGAAGAACTAAAATCAATTGGTCACTTTGTGTAACTATGCCTTACCTATAAATAGCTACCTTCTTCTCACATTGTTGGAGACTGACGATAATGGTCAAAGAGGATGGAGACGAGAATATGGATTACCAAGGATAAGCTGTGTTCATAGGGAGTGGGATACAGTGGGAATTCGGGGGGGAGGATGAGCAACATGAACTCTGATCTTTGTTCCATCCAGTGGTGGCTACATTTGCCATTGTCGGTGGCATGACCCAAATTCATAGAACATGATTCGTGTTGGATGGATTGGAGGCTCAACGGGTATCAATTGTGCACTATTGATAGTCACGACAACGTGGGTTGGGACTCGGAGAGCCAAAAGCCTCTGAGCCTTTAGACCCATTCCTACTAGGCACACATTCTTACTTGACAAGCCTTGGCAGTAGGCCTAAGACTACCCGCAGCAGGTACTCTAAAACGATACTCTAAAGTTTTAGAGTATGAATATAGAGTAAAAACTGCTGCACTGGATACTCTAAAACGATACTCTATCCTTTCTCTCACTCTATATTTAGAGTAGTACTGTGTTTACTCTATACTCTATAGTGGCGGACCCCACTAGCTAAATAAAGGAAAAAATGCTATAACTCACAAACCAAAAATCCAAATTAAATTTCGATTTCACCATTAAATTCGTCTCAATAAATCATTCAAAACTAGATCACACATGGATATATTTAGATAAAGTGACAGGTGAGTCCCACAGTGGATAGAGTGGATAGAGGATGATATAGAGGATGAATGAGTGCGGGAGAATTGAGTATAGAGGAGAATCTTGCTGACTAGGACGTATAGAGGATGAATATAGAGGTCCATGAGTGCGGGTAGCCTAAGACCATCTGCAATACACCTGGTAGCTTTGTATTAGCACCATTATGTAGGTTGAGATGCCACCAAAAAGACAATGGTTTTGGAGCATGTTAGAAACATGCTTGTAGAGACAGTGATGGCTTCATTAGAGAAATGAGTGACATGAAGGATTAACTATCCAACACGTCATTGTAGTAGCCAGTTTTAAAGAACAAAACTGGATACATACCATATGTGAGCCCAGACAGTCAAATCACACATATAGCAACAAATAATATCAAAAGACAATGCTTTATTACATAGCATATTTATTAAAAAGTTATACAACCTTAGGCTACAATCAGCGGAACGACATCTCCGATCTTGAGGCGAAGGCTCCAAATCCACAGGGACAACTGACTGGATGATCACAAGGTAGCCTAACTCCTCCAAACTCTAGCAATCTGGTACCCATCCGGGATTTTTATCCAGGTAGTAAAAATAAATAAGTGTAAGTACATCTCATACTCAACAAGAAGAACCTAGGTTCATGAGGCTTAAAAAGGTAGACACTGGTTTAACTGTGGTTAGCATTTTAATGAGTCACAATTTTAGCATTAAGTAGCAACATGTTATGCTTAAGCCCCAATCATACCACATGATCGTAAATATGAGTAATAACCACCATCCGTATCATCATCATTATTATCATCAACATTCTCATCATCAAGTGAACAACTATTCCATCAGTTTTCCAGGCCGCTCGTGACCGTGAGCATGGCTGTTATAACAGTTTTATACTCTGCGAAGGTTGTACACTTTCACCGTGAGTCATGTTGCCCATATGCCCGGGTTTATTACTCCCAAAATACTTCCAAGGTAAGCAGGTAGGGTACACTATGAAGTCTTTTAAAGGTTCGTCTAATAAGTTAGAGCCGCTCTGCAAATGTAGAGCTCCTCTTTCCTAAGGCACATTCCGCGCAGGCTATACTCTTAAGAACTGAGGCCACACTACACCCAACCCGGAACACACCCCTAAACAGTATCGCCAACGAGGCCCACGTCGGGCACCCGCCACAACATATGATCCAATTCAGTCGAGAGAGGAAAGGGGTTCTCGATCAAGGCGCATCACTTTCCTCGCGATCAAGTATGGAAACAGACTACGGACATGGTGCTTTGCCAGCATTAACACGGCAAGCTAGCCAGCTACCAGGACATTGCAGCAGCCAGGACATGGCAAATCAATGTGACAACTAGTTCAGTGCACTTCCCTGTGACGTTGTCAAGTGGTTTCACAAAATGCTCGGACCATACTGATGCTGCAGCAAACCCTTTGTAATGACGTATTAAGCTAGGCTACTGATGCTTAGAAAGTTGCAATCATGCATGAACTCAACCTGAGAGGAAGGTCGTTATCCGGTGACAGAGTCAGGCTGTTTTCTATTGGTTTAAAATTTCAATTCATGGACAAAGACCCTGCATGGTGCACTGCTGCTAGATTGGTACAACAAATTCAGGCATTGTGAACACAAAAAGTTTCTATAATTATTGAACACAATTGGATACCAAAATGGATGATAAGGATATCGGCATGTTTTGGCCTGTACATAGCATCTGATGAATGAAGTTTCTCAAGCAGTTAAGGAACGATTCAGAGAGAACATCAGTGGCTATCATTTATACATCGTTTTCGAAATGACACTGGAAGTAATCAGATCAGGTTTGTGGTTTATCTTGCCAAGCGAAAAGGAATATATACAATCTGATGCTCTAGCTGGACCACCAGGCTAAAAATTTAATAAAAAATCATAACTATGTTGTGTGCGAAGCCAATGCAACAATGCTAATTGTGGTTTCTGTGATCCCAAGATTAGGGCGTTCACGCCCGATCAATGGCTTCAACAATATCATTGGAACACCTATGTGTTGTATCATCATGCATCACAACCACGCTGGGTATGAACGAAATTAGTCTCGTCCATTGATCTTGCAAGGCGGTATTATTTTTTGGTTTTCTTTGCTATATTGTTTTTAGAAAATAATACAAAGTTCTAGCTTCATCGTCCTCTCCACCAAAGAGGAATAAGTCCACATGTAACACCCTAAAATTTGCATTGTTTCAAAATAGTGGAAATTGATTTATTTATGTATTTGAGTGTGCATTCAAATGTAGGAGATAATAATTTTTTTTGTGAAAATAAAATCAATCATAAGGTTAGCAACTTGTTTATGCACTCTGCTGCTGCATTACATTTTATTGTGATGAATGGTTTTGGTCCAAGTGCTAAAAGATTTAAAAACCATTTGAAAATGATTTGGAAAAGTCAATTCAGAAAAAGAAAAAGGAAAAAAAATCCTATTCCTCCCTCACTCTCTCCATTCGGCCTGTTGGCCCATCCCCTCTCCAAGGCCCGCATGCCCTCCCCCTTTCTCCTTCTCTGGCGAGGCCCAGCCCAGCCGGCCTGCCGCTGCCGCGCCTCCTTCCTCTGTGCCGCTGACAGCGGGGTCCACCTGTCGGCGCCTTCTTCTTCTTCCCCAACTCCCTCTCCCGCTCACGGTCGCTCGGTCATCACGGCAACCGACGCCCGCGCCCACCTCCTCCTCGCGACGTGGGAGCGCCCTCGGCTTGGACTCCAAATAGGAGAGCACAGACTCCTCCTGCCCCAACCGTTCGCAGTCTCTTCCCCGTTTCTCCTCACGTTGGAACCCGCAGCGACCCGCCGAACTCCGCCGGAACCGCTGCAGTGGTGACCATCGCGCCACCGCCCCGTCTCCGCGAGTCGACTTCCGTCTGACTCCTTCGTGTCGTAAGAAAGCTACCAAAGCATTCCTCCAGTTGAATTTTGTTTCCATTCCCTAAATTCGCGTCACCAAATCCCGCAGTGCCCGGCCATCCGCCTGTCGTTGGAATTCGCCGTCCTCGTGTTGCTTCCGCCCTCCTCTTCACCACGGTGAGCATCGCCTCGACCTCCTCTTACTGCCCGCGCAGTTAATTTGACAACCGAGGCCTATAGGGCTCTAACCAAAACTCCAGTGAGCTTCTCTCCGCCGCCGGCCATAGCGACGCCCACGCGAGCCTTACCCCGCCGCGCAGGGGGCACGAATGAGTTCGCCATCGTCCCTTCTCCATCCCGGTTCTTTCAAATTTGATAATAATGCACTGTGGCGCGAGTTCGTGCAACTCCGGTGAGCTCCATGACGTCGGCAATGGCGGCGCCGCCGTGATCCCCCTCAACTCCGGCGGCCCCTGTTCCCCTCTTCCCCCTCCATCTAATCTCAGCCGCCCATCTCGAGATCAAAGGTCAGAAATGGCCGATACCCCTTCGCGGGTGCTTTTGCTAAAGAGACCCCATCCTTTTCAATAATTCCGCCCGCAGTCCTCAGTTGATTGAATTTCCCGATTTTTGATTTATTTTAAATCCGAAAATAGTTCAACTTAATTACAGTTTTGCCACTGCAGTAAAACGCTTATAAAATCGTCGTTTTCGCTCCGATTTGACCCGTTCAACTTGCATTAGGTTCGTAATTTCATAACCTACGCATTAATGCCACTGTTAGTTAGGTTTGCAACATTTAAAATTCTTGATTAGGTTAAGTTAATTAACTCGCTATAGGAATCTTGTTTGACTCGTATCTTTCGCGATTTAGCTCCGATTTTCGTGATCTTCGCGTTGACGTGATCGCAGCGAGACGTAGAATATTTTCATAAACTTTTTATATTGTTTTTATACTGCTGGTGTACTGTTCTAATTATAGGTTTGTTTGCTATGCATGAATGCTCCTGAAATGGGTATGTTGCCGTGTTGGTCGAGTTCAGACGGTGAGGAGTACGTTGGGAACCAGGAGAACTTCGAAGACCAACAGGATCAGCAGGAGTGTGCTAACTAAGGCAAGTATAGCATGGGCCTACCTTGATTCCTATTCATTATATAATCTACTCATTATGCATGTGTCTAATATTGCTCGACTATAAGGACATCCTAGCCATTGATGACTTATACCTTGATGCCTATGGGTTTTATTGCATAAGGGTAGAATGCTAGTGCTCTATTCAAACATGATCAATACTATGATTAATGGAACAAATGGATAAACATGATGGTAATAATTGAACTATAGGGTGATGGCGCAAATGATGTCGGTCATGTTGCCCTAAACCCTCCGTAAGGACTTATCTGTAGGGCAAAAGCTGGGACATACAGTGCAACCGTGAGAGTTATATGGCTCTGACTTTAGCTCAGTAATAGGATCTTTTCTAGCTTGTTAGAGGTTACCCGAAAGGGCGCAAGAGGGGCTTGCCACTTTGGGTATAGAACTGCCTCTGTTCTGGTGTGTATAGCCTGCGGGAATTGTGCCACAGAAAGGGGGGTTCTCTATATCTGCCTGCCGAGGAAACCTCACGGCCCTAACTTGTTAGACGAGACCTATGGAAGGCTTCATAGTGTACCCTGCCCGCTCACCTCGGAAGTGTTATGGGAGTAATTAACCCGGGCATAAGGGCAACACGACTCACGGGTAAAGATGCACAACCTCTGCAGAGTGTTAAAACTGTTATAACAGCCGTGCTCACGGTCACGAGCGGCCCGGAAAACTCACAGAATAAATGATTACTTCTGATGTTGTTGTCCATGGTGAACTATGATGGTATTATGATGATGATGACGATGATGATGATATAATGTTGATCAATAACTCTATTTAATTCTAGTATATGATCATGTGGGTTAATTTGGGAGCCTAAGCATAAGTTGATGTTAACCAATGATAAAATGTGGACTTACTAAAATGCTAAATGCAGTAAACCGTGTCTGCCTTTTGAGCCTCATGAATCCCCATGTTATGCTTGTGGAGTACGAAATGTACTCACGCTTGTTTATTTTCAATACTTTGGAAAAATCCCGGATGGGTACCAGATTGCCAGAGATTGGAGTAGACAGGCTTGTGATCAACCAGTCAGTTGTCCCTGTGGAGTGGAGTTTTCACCTGAAGACCGGAGTTGTCTTTTCGTGGTTTGTCATTTAAGGTTATATCTTTTATACTAAGTACGTTATATATTAAGCATTGTCATTTGATAATACTATTATTTGTTGCTATATGTGAGATTTGACTTCCTGGGCTCACATATGGTGTGTATCTGGTTTTGTTCTTAAAACCGGGTGCTACAAAGTGGTATCAGAGCAATGCTGACTGTAGGACGCAAGCTTAGTTAGGAATTGGTCGTCTTAAGGTTTAGGAATTGCTATAACACCCTTGTTCTATAAACCTTGATATTCCTCTATTATTTCTCTACCCTTGATATTCATCTCCTCCTTGATACTTGTTTAATCCTTTGTTCTCATCTTCACTCCTTGCTTTGATATGCTCTTAGAATATTCTCTCTTACCATCTTCCTGCGACATTGGGAGCGGAGCTTTAGGATATTTGCCCTTAATATGAATAGAACGATAGTATCGCAAGCTGGGTCAATGATTGAAGTGTGCACCTTAATTGCTTGTTGAATTGTCATTATGCATGTGCTTGTTTTGGATCTTTGTAATGATTGTAATGATCTTGTGGGGATTGTCCACAATTTCATTTAGTCTATAGGCCAAAGGCATAAGGATTAATGAAGTAAATATGCGGGTTTTGGTTTTCTCCTGTTTTATCAATCCTGTTTTCCAGAGCAGTCTGTGTTCATCATGATATATCTCCAGATCTGGACATCCAAAAGTTATGAAACTTTTATGGATAAAAGTAGACTTTTGTATGTTTCATCTGCCGCTGGAATCACTTCTATAGCTGTTTTGGTTTGCGAGTTATGAAAATCACAAGACGATATAGCTGTGCTGTCTGAAACCTAGAGTAGTTTTTGTGGTGCATAGTTTTCGACCAAATTATGTTTGGAATCAGGAAAAGTGTTACATACAAAAGTTGTAGAGGATTTTAACAGCTTTCCAACGGTATAAACTACAACTTCATTGGATTAACAGAATAGGAGTTACAGCTGTTTTCCTGCGCTGCTGTTTTTCTACTCATGAGGAATTTCAGACTTTTTGTTCTTACTTATGCACATGAGTTTCCGTGGGATATCAGAAGGTCATTATGATAGTTAACTCACTTGGAAGAAGATGCAAGCTACCCTTTGTTGTTCCCCTAGTTGATCTCTCTTAAGGGGGGTAGCCGAGTGAAGAAGTAACAAGATGAAGGTTTCTTACATTCAAGTACTCCACCTGGAAGAATTAGTTATCCCTATGGTTGAGAAGTCACCATCAAGCGCAGTTGGGTGTTCAAACTTCAACATACCCAAGACAAGTCAGCGGCAAGGAGATATGGTACATCTACAGTTGGTTCTACGGAGACTCAAAAAAAAAACTCATTGTGACATCAAATATGGTGAGTAAGTTTTGATCGAAGAAAACTCTCTAAATGGATAGGTTATCCTTAATGGTGAAAATATGGTGAAGAACTCGAGAAAGTTAATGATGTGTTGAGCTGGGACCCACTCAAGGGCGTAGAGATGACTTGGAGTTACCTTGGAGTAGCGAGAATTTATAGAGATTCATTGGAGGCATTATAATCTTGGACATAAGGGGGACATCTACAAGGACCGTAAGAATCTAAAGGAAATGCTTCACTTAGAAGTATCTACTGATCCTAGAGATGAGAAGTTACCATCAAGTGACTGGTATTCTTTGGTCAGAATCGTTAATTCGTTGGACCATCTATGAGGAGTTAAGTGTAAAGAAGAATCTTACCTATACCAAGTACTCTGTCAAAGTTTTGGAAATAGATGAGTAAGTTATTTGGAGTAAGGTTGTAACGACAGGCAAAGCAGCGTGGAATGGTAAATTGGAGAATCAAACTACTCAAGAAAGTGGAAAAGATCCAAAGGCGGAGTATGTATACCTCTTTGTTCACCGTCTTCCGAATCTCGAGGACGAGATTCCTCTTAAGGGGGTAGAATTGTAACACCCTAAAATTTGCATTGTTTCAAAATAGTGGAAATTGATTTATTTATGTATTTGAGTGTGCATTCAAATGTAGGAGATAATAATTTTTTTTGTGAAAATAAAATCAATCATAAGGTTAGCAACTTGTTTATGCACTCTGCTGCTGCATTACATTTTATTGTGATGAATGGTTTTGGTCCAAGTGCTAAAAGATTTAAAAACCATTTGAAAATGATTTGGAAAAGTCAATTCAGAAAAAGAAAAAGGAAAAAAAAAATCCTATTCCTCCCTCACTCTCTCCATTCGGCCTGTTGGCCCATCCCCTCTCCAAGGCCCGCATGCCCTCCCCCTTTCTCCTTCTCTGGCGAGGCCCAGCCCAGCCGGCCTGCCGCTGCCGCGCCTCCTTCCTCTGTGCCGCTGACAGCGGGGTCCACCTGTCGGCGCCTTCTTCTTCTTCCCCAACTCCCTCTCCCGCTCACGGTCGCTCGGTCATCACGGCAACCGACGCCCGCGCCCACCTCCTCCTCGCGACGTGGGAGCGCCCTCGGCTTGGACTCCAAATAGGAGAGCACAGACTCCTCCTGCCCCAACCGTTCGCAGTCTCTTCCCCGTTTCTCCTCACGTTGGAACCCGCAGCGACCCGCCGAACTCCGCCGGAACCGCTGCAGTGGTGACCATCGCGCCACCGCCCCGTCTCCGCGAGTCGACTTCCGTCTGACTCCTTCGTGTCATAAGAAAGCTACCAAAGCATTCCTCCAGTTGAATTTTGTTTCCATTCCCTAAATTCGCGTCACCAAATCCCGCAGTGCCCGGCCATCCGCCTGTCGTTGGAATTCGCCGTCCTCGTGTTGCTTCCGCCCTCCTCTTCACCACGGTGAGCATCGCCTCGACCTCCTCTTACTGCCCGCGCAGTTAATTTGACAACCGAGGCCTATAGGGCTCTAACCAAAACTCCAGTGAGCTTCTCTCCGCCGCCGGCCATAGCGACGCCCACGCGAGCCTTACCCCGCCGCGCAGGGGGCACGAATGAGTTCGCCATCGTCCCTTCTCCATCCCGGTTCTTTCAAATTTGATAATAATGCACTGTGGCGCGAGTTCGTGCAACTCCGGTGAGCTCCATGACGTCGGCAATGGCGGCGCCGCCGTGATCCCCCTCAACTCCGGCGGCCCCTGTTCCCCTCTTCCCCCTCCATCTAATCTCAGCCGCCCATCTCGAGATCAAAGGTCAGAAATGGCCGATACCCCTTCGCGGGTGCTTTTGCTAAAGAGACCCCATCCTTTTCAATAATTCCGCCCGCAGTCCTCAGTTGATTGAATTTCCCGATTTTTGATTTATTTTAAATCCGAAAATAGTTCAACTTAATTACAGTTTTGCCACTGCAGTAAAACGCTTATAAAATCGTCGTTTTCGCTCCGATTTGACCCGTTCAACTTGCGTTAGGTTCGTAATTTCATAACCTACGCATTAATGCCACTGTTAGTTAGGTTTGCAACATTTAAAATTCTTGATTAGGTTAAGTTAATTAACTCGCTATAGGAATCTTGTTTGACTCGTATCTTTCGCGATTTAGCTCCGATTTTCGTGATCTTCGCGTTGACGTGATCGCAGCGAGACGTAGAATATTTTCATAAACTTTTTATATTGTTTTTATACTGCTGGTGTACTGTTCTAATTATAGGTTTGTTTGCTATGCATGAATACTCCTGAAATGGGTATGTTGCCGTGTTGGTCGAGTTCAGACGGTGAGGAGTACGTTGGGAACCAGGAGAACTTCGAAGACCAACAGGATCAGCAGGAGTGTGCTAACTAAGGCAAGTATAGCATGGGCCTACCTTGATTCCTATTCATTATATAATCTACTCATTATGCATGTGTCTAATATTGCTCGACTATAAGGACATCCTAGCCATTGGTGACTTATACCTTGATGCCTATGGGTTTTATTGCATAAGGGTAGAATGCTAGTGCTCTATTCAAACATGATCAATACTATGATTAATGGAACAAATGGATAAACATGATGGTAATAATTGAACTATAGGGTGATGGCGCAAATGATGTCGGTCATGTTGCCCTAAACCCTCCGTAAGGACTTATCTGTAGGGCAAAAGCTGGGACATACAGTGCAACCGTGAGAGTTATATGGCTCTGACTTTAGCTCAGTAATAGGATCTTTTCTAGCTTGTTAGAGGTTACCCGAAAGGGCGCAAGAGGGGCTTGCCACTTTGGGTATAGAACTGCCTCTGTTCTGGTGTGTATAGCCTGCGGGAATTGTGCCACAGAAAGGGGGTTCTCTATATCTGCCTGCCGAGGAAACCTCGCGGCCCTAACTTGTTAGACGAGACCTATGGAAGGCTTCATAGTGTACCCTGCCCGCTCACCTCGGAAGTGTTATGGGAGTAATTAACCCGGGCATAAGGGCAACACGACTCACGGGTAAAGATGCACAACCTCTGCAGAGTGTTAAAACTGTTATAACAGCCGTGCTCACGGTCACGAGCGGCCCGGAAAACTCACAGAATAAATGATTACTTCTGATGTTGTTGTCCATGGTGAACTATGATGGTATTATGATGATGATGACGATGATGATGATATAATGTTGATCAATAACTCTATTTAATTCTAGTATATGATCATGTGGGTTAATTTGGGAGCCTAAGCATAAGTTGATGTTAACCAATGATAAAATGTGGACTTACTAAAATGCTAAATGCAGTAAACCGTGTCTGCCTTTTGAGCCTCATGAATCCCCATGTTATGCTTGTGGAGTACGAAATGTACTCACGCTTGTTTATTTTCAATACTTTGGAAAAATCCCGGATGGGTACCAGATTGCCAGAGATTGGAGTAGACAGGCTTGTGATCAACCAGTCAGTTGTCCCTGTGGAGTGGAGTTTTCACCTGAAGACCGGAGTTGTCTTTTCGTGGTTTGTCATTTAAGGTTATATCTTTTATACTAAGTACGTTATATATTAAGCATTGTCATTTGATAATACCATTATTTGTTGCTATATGTGAGATTTGACTTCCTGGACTCACATATGGTGTGTATCTGGTTTTGTTCTTAAAACCGGGTGCTACACCACACTTGTTCCAAAGTGTAGCTAGAGGTACCCAACATTATTGATTAACCCTCAATAGTATTTTTGTCGACAATCAGTTGCCTTCGGTTGTCAATTCACTGCAACAGCTCCAACAGAACCCGTGACGTGTCAATATAATAATATATATTAATATTTATCAGACATTTCCTATAAGAGAAAGTGCACAACAAATTCCTATTACCCGTGCCGTGTCAATATAATAATATACTTATGATTTGCCTCCTCTAGTCTAGACCATCGATTAAGTAGACCATATGTATCCACATACGGTGCAATACCAAACTTAAGTACAACATGCGGTAATAACTTGACATAATGGTAATAAAAAAGAGGTGATTGACGGTTTTATGTTTAATAAAGTACAGTTAGTTTCGTCCTCATTGCAAAGTCTCCTACTAATGTTATCTTTGGTCAGAATAAACTCTATTTTAAAAAGTAAATAATATATTTTAATCATGAATGGTATCCTCACATATTACCAAATAATGATTTGAAATCTCAAGATAATTAATGGACACATGTCGAAAATGTTGAGATTCTTTGAATTCTTTTAAATTTAATTTCAAACTAAAACCTAAGTTTGAGCATGTTGTTTGTTAAGGAATTTTGGATTTCACTTGCGAACACATGCTAAAAAAATTGCATGAAAATATTACTTTTTGAACCAAGAATTTGCATGGTTTTTCTCAGATTTTTAGAGCAAATTTTGGGGTTAAATAGTTTAACTGAAAACTGAAATATGCAAGTTTCGAGAATCATCATCTATGTCAGTATGTCCCCTTGCTTCGGCTTTATCCTAACTCATATTTCTCTAACTTTGACCAAAGCTTCTAGAAAAATATATTAACATCTAAAAGCTCAATGAAATGCACTGTCACAACATATTTAATAAAAGTAGTTTGAGGTTGAAGATGAAGATATTAGTGTATTTTTCTATAATCCTAGTCAAAACTAGAGAAGTTTGACTTGGGACAGAACAAAAGTAATTTATAGCCAAAGTGGAGAAAGTAGTTGGAAGGAAGGCCCTTCGTTTTCTTAAAACTTCATTGCCTACATATAGTACTACTCTTGTTCCTCTTTAGTCTTGGTTTATTTGGGTACATAATTGAGCTAAGAGTTGCTCAAAACACGACAATTTACAAGTGGCCAGTTTGATGGGTGAAGATTTAAGTCACTTAGTCAGACTATACAACTACACCTCGCACATAAATACCTATATTCTCAAGACATCATGTGTGTGACCAAAGAGAATGGTAGATGAGGGAGATGACAGAATGTTGACCTCCAAATGTGATTCATGTTTCTAGGGAATGGGATGCAATGGGACTCTGGGGGACAGCAAGAGACATGAACTCTGATCTTTGTTCTATCCATCAGTGGCTACATTCGCTAGGACTGGTGGTAGGAAAGAAAGTAATAGAATACATTTCCTTTCAGATGGAGGCTCAATAGGCAACACCCATACTCTGTCATCTCTTGCAGCCATCCGACGAGGGAGAAATCTAGCTAAAGAGTCAAGTTGTGCGTATTTGGAGGGACCCACTAAAAAGCCTGTGTGCTTCTCGATGCCAGATGCAATGAGTGGCATGTGTCCATGGTTGGCACAACATGTGATGCAGGTGTGCTTGCTTTGTCATCACCCGCCTCACAAAGCATGGAGTTGGTTGGCCGGCTCCTTTGTAACTGTTGCATTCATTCTTTGGTCCAACATCTAGGAATGACTCATCGACAGGAAGCTAGTGCCATTCTGTTTGTTCAAAATATATATACCCAAGTATTCTTTTCTTCTTTCTTTCTTCGCTCTTTGATACTCGAGAGTTTGAGATCAATTATTTGGTTGTGTCATTGGCGGGTGAAGAACTTGAGACGATTTGAGTCACCTGTGCGGCTACATCTTTACCTCTAAATAGTTAGAGCTTCTCAAGCTACATATAGTGATTAATGAGAATGTGAAAAAAGGAGAAGGACAAGAAAATATTGATATCATGCCATCAAAGGGTTGTCATACATGTGGAGAGTGGGATGCAGCAGGATTTTGCATGTGGTTAGAACAGGGAAGCAATCGGGGTTCTTACCGGCCTCGTGTGCCAGAACCTTATCTCAGGCATTAATTTGTGGATTATTGTGGAGTATTTTTTTATTTGCGTTTCTGGATAACAAGTTAATTAGAATATGGGGTGGAACTCTTGAAGTATCTTGTTGATAATCTTTTCAGTTTCTTCTCCCAAATGTATTACATTATTAACCATTTTTACTACCTAATTAGTTGTATTTTACAAAACACATTTTTACACCGTGTTAAGGTGCAGTAAATACATCATATGGATGTTACTACAAAATTCATAAGTTAGCTTTGCCTGCCTGAATCTATCAAACCAACATGACCGTGATCTCGAGCCTTTTGACCTCAACACCACTTGGCTCGTGAGCTTTAAGAGAAGCTTGAGCACGACACATTTAATTTACAATTTTAGACAACATTGAAATAAACCAAACATGTTTTACTCCCTGGGTTCAAAATGTTGCACTCCCTTCCAGTATGCCAGATTGGATAATGGCACACAACATAGTTTCTCATATAAGTCACTTGATATATTTCATTGTGCTCACGTTCTGTCATTGTTGACAGCACCAGTTTCTTGTAACACTGCCAAAATATGTGCTTTATATTAAGCACATTCTTAGAAAAACAAGTACTCCCTCCATATCGTAATTAGAAGTCGTTTAGGACATGAGTATGATTACCAAGGAGTCATTAATTAGAGGATATTTTTCCCTATCTGTCCCTATTAAATACGCCTGTGGGTGCATTGTATACAAGAAAGAATCAGAGTTGGAGTGGCTAGCGCAGTGCGATTTTGCATGCTACTTTTGCATGGCGATTTTGCATGCTACTGTATGGAAGAGTCCGCCGTGCGTGCTCGCGCCTGGGCACGCGTTTGCTTCCAGTTTGGCCACGGAATCATCGAGTTTGGGCGCGTTTTTTTCATGGGTTCATGGCGCGTTGATTTAATTTTTCATTTTTTCGGCCCGGTGCTCGTGCATGCGACGTTTGGGATACCATACAGCTTAATAAAGCGCCGCAGTCCTTCAGTTCATAAATGCCGAGGAGAGACGCGAGGGAAGCCATGCGGACGAGCGGCGGGCGTGCGAGGGGTATTCGCGTCCAAATCCGGCCTCGAACGAGTGAACAACGTCCTTTCGCGCAAACGGCATCGGCTCCAGAACGACTCCTAAATATGATATGGAGGGAGTATTCTGTAGCTCACAAGTCTCAAACATTTTTGGAGGCTAGTTTACTTGGGTTGGCATTTTGGACCAAGCAGTCCTTCCATTGTGGAACGGAACCAAACGTCCATCTCAGGAACTACTATTTTCTCATTTTCTCTATTTTTGTAGCTTGGATATGAATCAATAACTTAAAATCATTTACTGTTGGCATCCGGACTGGTAGGTGAAGAGCTCAATAGTCATCCATTATTGCAAAGGCAACATCTATACGTATAAATACTAGCTATAGCTTCCCATGCTGCATGAGATGGCCAGGGGAAGGAGGTGGGGAAGAAGAAAGATATTGACTACCATGTCAATGCCTTCTGTAGGTAAGTAGTGGGACATATTAGGAAAAAATTGTGCTTCTACTCTTAACACGCATGTATGTGCTTAACCAACTGGGATCCATGGCCTCTGTGTGGAGGCATTTGTCAGAATTGTGTCATGCCATGCTATTGCCAATGTGGCCTGACAAAGACTCTGATTCAGTGGAGACAGGAAAGGGGTTCTCGAGCAGGGCGCAGCACTCACCTCCTGATCATGTACGGAAACAGACCACGGACACAGTGCTTTGCCAGCAGCAACACGGCAAAGCTAGCTGACTACAGGGTGAAGCCGGCAGCCAGGACATGGCAGATCAATATGACAAGTGGTTCAGTGCACTTCCATGTGACATCGTCTAGTTGTTTTGGTTTAACAAAAATGTTCAGACCATATTGCTGCAGCATAGGCCGTTGTAATGATAGATTATGTTAGCTAATGATGCCTAACAAGTTGCAATCCTTGCATGAAGACAACCAGAGGGAGATTGTTATCCGGTGATGGAGTCAGGCCTTTTTTGTCAGTTTAAAATTTGAATCGGTGGACAAAAGATCCTGCACGGTGCACTGCTGTCAGATTGGTACAACAAATTCAGGCACTGTGAACACAAATAGGTTCTATAATTTTGCAGGAAATTAGATACCAGTAAAATGGATGATAAGGATATGGGCATGTTTGGTACACAGCATCTAATGAATGAAGTCTCTCAAGCACTCAGGCACCATTCGGAGACAGCATCAGTTTCCATCATGTATATATCTTTTTCGCAATGACACTGGAAGCAATAATCAGACCATGTTTGTGGTTTATCTTTCAAATGGGAGAAGGAATACAATCTGATGCGCTAGATGGATAGCCTAGCTAAAATTTTAGTAAAAAATCATAACTGTGTGTTGGGTCCAAAGCAATGCAACACTGCTAATTATAAGTTGCTGTGATCATTTCTACGAGCTCATCATGAAGAGCACCGTTTGTAGCCAGAACACCACCCCAAGGGTAGATGATTCTGCACCCTGTTTGGTCAGCAGCAAAATCCAAAGGTTCCCCTCGCCAGTCACATGTCTGTCAGTTTTTTCAAGTTACAAACTCAGCATGGTTATAATGTAGAAGATCAACATAAGTATAGAACAAAAGGACACTTGCTATATACTTGTATTCCTGGATTAGTAAATAGGGCATACCTGCCCTCCAGCTTCCTGAACACAAATTACCCCAACTGCATGATCCCAAGCCTACGTGAACATCCATAACAGAATGGGTCAATACAACTGCTAACTAAGCCGACAAGTTATTTGACTTGTTTTGCAGTACAACAGAAAATTCATGCAGAGGACACCTTGATTTGTTTTTCGGCTCGTGCTAGGAGGATAAAGACTGACATTCTCCCAGAGGCTACCATGAGATACTTGGACAAGCTAGAAAGCAGCAACAACAATATGAGCACATCATGGTAAATCATATATTGAGAATTCATTAACCAGTATAAGATAGTCGCTTTGATCCTAATATACTATTGTAGAAAAGTAAAGTAATTTATGGCAGCAGAAGAGCACAAGAAACTAGGATGGTTCGATTTTGAATACTGATGACAAACTATTAGCAAACAACAAAACACAATATCCATTGAGAACTTGTTAGTATGGGGATAAATATCTGCTAGTCCTCGAGAAGATTTGCGCTGATTCAGTAGGACCATGTTTAAATTGGTTAGGAACATAAACAACCATGCACATATATTTTTTGAGGAAAATTCGACAAACCTGCCACCACAAGAAATTTGGAGAAGAATTTTATTCTCATCTCTGGGATCAGATTCATTCATTGTTGAATTGAAGTAGAGAGACAGTGGCATCATATCCCATGTATGGCTATCAACAATGCAGTAGCGTGCCATGTGTGCAATTGAACAGGGATCAACAAAGCATTTCTTCCAAGCATCCAGTGCTGTAGTGAACTGGTCAATTTCAGCAGAGAAGGGCCTAGACCAAGTGCCACAGCCTACATGGGACACCATAAGGATACCACGACCAGGAGGGGCCGCAAGGGATTCATCATTCGTTTTGCCTGTGAAGCCATCATTCCAATTTGGACATCCCATAACTCCTACTGCTAGCTTTCCATCCACCACAAGAGCCAAGCCAACCTAAGAACCAAGCCAAAAAGCTTCTTATTGGATAAAAGAGAGTAAAGAAACAAAGTGATCAAGATCTGATGCTAAGGAATCAAGGAGCAAATCCCTGTGCAACAGCGACAGCCTTGGTATTCAGACATGTGAGTCAGTCAAACCTCATAAAAAGGCATCACAGGCATTCTCAACCACAGTTAATCAATGATTTGTTTCAGTGATGGCCTATGTAGAAACTACAAACCATGAACCCCAATCTTATAATGAAGCTCACAATGGTGATTATATTTGTTTCTTTTGAGGCATATGTCTGAATCAACAATGCTTTAGGTTGTGATTAAAGGAAGTACAGAGACAAACCACACAAAATTAGTGTTCAGTATAGATAATCCCTCAAAAGTGAGTATGGTAAACTTTAAGTGTGACCACCAAAAAATAACAATGAGTTTCATGCTTGTTCAATGGGAATAACATTTTTGTGCATGCTGAAATTTGCATCCCATAACAAATTGTATGTTTGTGCATTTCATAAAATGGCTTTGTTCCACATTTCAGTCATTACGTGGTGATCAAACACTATCTAATCATGAGCCATACATCAAGTACAAAGACACATACCACATACAGTGAATCATCTCCTCCTTTCAAGAAACTCTTAGTACCATCAATTGGGTCAAGCACCTACAAAACCACACAGCAAATTTACTATATGCAACCAACTTTTGCAGGTCTGGACATATAATAACTATGAAACTTTAACAACATACCCAATAAGTAGCGGGATTTGAATTGAAGGAGACAGCATCCTTGCCTCCTCTATCAATAGCTCTCAACACATCATCATGACTTAATGGCGAAACATTATTACTCACTCTGTCCGAAACAAAGCTTGAAATTGACTCAACAAGTGCATTACCATTGCTTTCTTCGGCATTCAACGACCGTAGGCATGCTGAGTCCTCTTCTGCCACCAGAGGTATTGATGGAAACAATTGTTGTAGCTCTTCCAACAACACACCATCATAAAGGTAGTATCAGACAAAGATGCAAATTGCAAAACAGAACTTGAACTGAGGAGGTCAGCTATGAATTACCAAAGCTAATAAGGGCCTGAACACCAAAATCGGCAATTGTTACAGGAGTTTTGTCATTCTTTTCAAGAAACTTTCTGTCACCTGAAAGCAGCGATGCCTTCACCTGTGACAGCAAATCAATTCAACCAGCAAACTTTAGCTCAGGTTATTGGATATATTTTCAGTGGTATACGTCAGGCAAAAATATAAACCTAACGAAGCACAATACGATGATAACAACTCGGAAAATTTAACATTTGGGCTGAGTATAAAATTTTGCCTCTGAAACCTCTGGTTTGACGTATCTAGTTGTCCTCTTGTAGTTAGAACCTATCTCAGTAATCTTAGTACACCTGACTATAACGAAATAGACTTTTTGTTATTTGCACATAAGGCCATTAATAAACAATAGTTATTCTCTAATCTAATGACTAAATTGCACACCTTTAGTCCTTTATGATGATTTCTATGTAGTCCTACGGTCGTTGAATGCCGAAGAAAGAATGGTAATGCACTTGTTGAGTCAATTTCAAGCTTTGTTTCGGACAGAGTGAGTAATAATGTTTCGCCATTAAGTCATGATGCTGTGTTGAGAGCTATTGATAGAGGAGGCAAGGATGCTGTCTCCTTCGATTCAAATCCCGCTACTTATTGGGTATGTTGTGAAAGTTTCATAGTTATTATATGTCCAGACCTACAAAAGTTGGTTGCATATAGTAAAGTTGCTATGTGGTTTTGTAGGTGCTTGACCCGATTGATGGTACTAAGAGTTTCTTGAAAGGAGGAGATGACATGATTTTTATCTCCTGTTACAGGCATAATCATTCATTTTGTAATTCACTTCGATCTACTTTGCCTATGATAAATGTCAATGAAGGAAAAATTCTGTAGATACAATTGCTAAATTTTAAGAAAGAGTTCTGTATGTTGTATTAGTTAGGATAAAATTCTGTGCCATAGACCAGAACGGGGTGTCTCTTGTATATACAGATAAACTTTCAGAGTTTTGGATTAGTTAGGATAACATTCAGTTTAACCGAGCTCAACCTAGTTACTGTTGTTGAAATTTAAAACCTAACTATACGTTTGTTGATCCCTTTTTTGCATTAAAGTGATGGGCAATTGCGCATGCTTGTACATGGGTTTATCATGATTGGAACAAATTACTGTGGTTCAATATGAATGCATCCAGGAGCAGAAACTTGGGCAAGCCGGAACACCAATGCGAGTTCCCGAATTCCCTTTCTCCCCACCAAATTCAGGGAAAAAAACTCAGATGAAGCGCAGATTTGCTATTAATACATGGCCCACTTGTCTCTCTCATAAAGTTTCTTGGTTCTATGTCCAAGTCGACTGTAAACTTATATCTCGCTTCTCCTTTCTCTCCTCTCTTGTCTACCTCGGCATACAGCCCACCTACACCGCTTTGCTATACTTGCTCTCATGTACACATGCCACACATACAGCTGTCGTCTAGGGATTTGGAAAGGAGGAAGAGACAAAGCGGCCGCCACGGCCAACCATTTTGCAGCTTCTTGGCTGTGTGCCGCGTCAACTATCTCGGGCTCACTTCCGGGTGAAAATGCTCTCGGGCTGTATAATGAGCCATGGAAAATGTTACCGTCGCTTCTGTACATTTTCTTTTGTGGATCGTTAAGTGTATAGTAACAAATAGTATATTTATTAGGTACATCTATTACTTAGATTCTCTCAAAAAACCATATGTTACTTTGATCATTAATTTCTTTTATTTAGGAATTAGGACACTAACCCGATGGAGATGGTCGGGCTATCTCCGTCGCGCTCGCACTTTTTTTCCTGGACTTCCCCCCACTGCCCGGCTGGCAGCGCCACCGCCATCTTGCCCCACAGTCATCCCCGTGCCCGCCATCATTGTCAGGTCGACCTTCTCTCCCAGCAATCCTTCTAAGTCTGCTGGACTCAGGTAAGTCCCTAAACCTCCTATAACTTTAAACTAGTGGCATTCTTCGATTGATAAAAAGAATCATAGCGAAATCACTGGAGGGACATTTAGCTTTACCGAACCAAGTTCATATTAGGTGTGACCGTGTGAGATGCTCCATAAAGGGTTCCACAAAAGTTTTTTTTGTTGATTGAGAAACACTTGTTGACGGAGTGAGAGTGCTCTGTAATTTATTAGTACTGCACTATATATGATAATCGCACAATATATATGCTGATATGCATGTGAAGGCGGTTAAAATTCCCACGCTCAAAACTGGCAAGCCATCGAAGTAACTGTCATCAATGAATAACTCACATCGACGCAGAGGCGGCAGGCGCGCTCGACGGAGGCAACAGCTGCGGCGAGCTCGCGGTGGTGGGAAGCGACCTCCGGCGAGAAGGGTAGCACGCACGGTTCATCATGCACGACCGATGATGGCACCGCCCCCGCCACTGAAGCCGCCGCAGCCGCCGCCGCTGCCCTGTCAACAACGATAACGTGGATTGTAAGTTTATTTGTGACGAGGGAAGGACCGGAACAAGTAACGAACTGTACCTTACAGAGAGGCGCGAGGGGGTGAGCCTGAGGCTGCAACTGCACCGCTCGACGATGACACGTGGCAGCGGAAGCCGCAGCTGGAGAAGGAGCGGCATGTCGTGTCGTGTCTCCTGGATTTTTCTGAAGTACATAAGTACTTGTACATAGTACGTGTGATGTGGCCAAATGGAGCAAAAAAAAAAAAAGGTTGATTCTGTCGTAGCAATAGATACCTGATCGAACGGCATACGTATACAGGTGCGTGCGCTGTGATGTGAGATAGGATAGGATTTGCGTGACGCTCGGATGCTGGGCGTCTTGGTACATAGAGTTTGATGCACCGCCTCTCTCCTACCGCAAGAATTTTGCACGGTCGTCCGTCTCGCTGTTGCTGGTGTGTGATTATGTCATACTGAAATATATTTCTAATAAATAATGCTGTCTCAGGTGGAAATACTTGTCCCTTTTGATGATGACTACATGTATATTCTGCAGTGCATTGATCTTGGGATTAATATAAAAAATAGGATGAATAGTATCCACAGGCGTAAACTTTTGCATAAAAGAACAACTCACAGCCTCAGACTGAATATGTGGTATATCCTGGACGGTGTGGTTGTCCATAGACCATAGTTATGTCCACAGCCACAGATTCCATGTGTGCTTCTCGTTGACGCTTACCTTTTGGACACACGATATATATATATATATATATATATATATATATATATATATATATATATATATATATATATATATATATAGGACGAGTAGTCCTAAGCGGTTCTGTGGTCCTTACCGAGAATCAAATTAAAAATAGGTGCTATTTTCTAAATTGGAACATCAATATATTTGTTTTAATTTAATTGATTAATATATCCGGTGTACAAATATATACATTTGCAGTTCTGTAAAATACATATTCGCTGAAAAAAATTTAGAACCGAGAGAATATATTAGGGACAAGTATATTACAGGGCGGAGGGAGCATATTATTATTAGGATAATGATTAGACCCGAGCGTCCGTCCATCCGGACCCTGCGCACCCACTCTGCCTCGCTGCTGCCGCCTTAGACTGTCACGTGCCTCATACCGTGCTGCTTGCTCCTCACTCACACCAAACGTGCGCCCCACCCAAGGCTTTAGTTCCTGCACTGTCGCGCCGCCCGCCTCTGCTCTCCCCATTCTTGCCCTCCCCTCCTCTCGATCTCTCTCGATCGTTCACTGGTAGTAGAGCACCTCCCTGGGCTCTTCCCAGCCAACCCCAGCGCCATCAGGTTGCCTAGCCGCCACTGCCCCTAGCGATGGCCACTGGGTGCAGTGCCAGGACGACCTCCAGCTGAGCCAAGGACACCCATGATCACGGCCGGTGCTAGTGGTGCTCACGCATCGTCGCTCACCGCTGGCTCCCACCCCGATTGCCTCAATCGACCAGCTCTGGCCTCCCCTCCCCTATGTTGCAAATGTATGTCTTAAGAGTTTCAATTGTACTTTGTATACGTAATTTTTGCACATACGGGTACCGTATTTTTGAGTTTGTCATAACCTCGCTGATGTAGTATACCGGCTGATGTACTTTGTATGCGTGCCCTTCTTCTCTTTCCACCACAATTGCTGCACTGACCATAGTAGATGTTGCTGATATGTATAACATCATGTCTTCGTTCTTCTTGGGTGGTGTGAGTATGGGTGATGAGGTGAGGTACACCTTAAGGCTTTCAAAAGCCTCTTTGGCTTCCTCTGTCCACTTAAACTTGCCTGTCATTTTTAGTAGCTTGAAGAAAGGGAGTCCTTTTTCGCCGAGTCGTGAGATGAAGCGATTGAGGGCTGTCATGCTTCCTGTGAGTTTTTGCACATCTTTTACACAGCGCGGGGGTGACATTTCTGTTATGGCTCGAATTTGCTTAGTGCTTGCTTCTATTCATCGATTACTAACTAGGAATCCGAGTAATTGTCCTGATGGTACCCCGAAAACACACTTGTTTGGGTTCAATTTTCACTTCCACTTATTTAGATTTTTAAAAGTCTGCTTCAAGTTTTTAATTAGCATGTCTGGGTTTTTTGTCTTTACTACTACATGATCAACATAAGCTTCCGCGTTGTCACCAATCTGTTCATCGAGACATGTTTGAATAGCTCTCTGATAGGTGGCGCCGGCGTTCTTGAGTCCAAAGGACATGGTTTTATAGCAATAGGCACCGAACGGAGTGATGAAAGATGTCTTGCTCCGGTCTTCTTCTCTTAACACAATCTGATGATAGCCTGAATAGCAATCAAGGAAAGATAGCAGAGCGAATCCTGCCGTTGAATTGACAATTTGATCAATTTGCGGTAACCCGAACGGGTCCTTTGGGCAATGTTTGTTGAGATCCGTGTAATCGATACACATGCGCCATTCTGTTGTGTTCTTTTTCTGTACTAGAACGAGATTCGCTAGCCAATCTGGATAAAGAATTTCTCTTATAAATCCGATTGCCATTAATTTTGTAATCTCCTTCTTGATTGCTTCTTTTTTGTCTGGTGAAAATCTTCTCAGCCGTTGCCTAATTGGTTTGGAGCCTTTATTGACATTGATTCTGTGCTCAGCGATATCTTTGTTGTCCCGAAGAAAGTTTGGTGAGCGCGAGTTCCTATTTAGCTGAGAGGTGAGCACGGATGGTCACTGTCTTCTCAGGATCACTAGTACCCAGGTCATTTTTCTTTACATCGGCTTCTTTTTGCGGTGCAAGGATGCAAGGCTTCTTTGCTGGGATCTCTAGCTCTTTCGGGTTTATTTGTGCAGCAACTGTGGTAATTTCTTCTCTATCGTCGGCTTCCTGTGCTTTGGCTATGATTTGGATTGCTTGAATATCACAATCAAAAGCACGCTTTAGGTTGCCCCAAAGGGAGAGTATTCCGTGAGGTCCTGACATCTTGAGCAGGAGGTATGGGTAGTGAGGTATAGCCATGAACTTTGCAAGTGCTGGTCTTCCAAGGATGGTATGATATGATGTCTCGAAGTCTGTGACTTCAAACTGAATGAATTCGGTTTGGTAATTTGCTTGTGTTCCAAACGTGACTGGTAGAGTGATTTGCCCAAGTGGCATGGCAGCTTTGTTGGGTACTATTCCATAGAAGGGTATTTATGTTGGGGTAATCAACCTGGCAAAGTCTAGGCCCATCTTCTTTCGCGTTTCTGAAAATATGATGTTGAGTCCGGCTCCTCCATCGATCAAAACTTTGGTGACTATTATCCCTGCTATAGTTGGATCTAGGACTAGCGGATATAGGCTGACATTTCCAACGCTAGTCCATTGATCTTCTCTTGAAAATTGGATTGGGTACTGTGACCAATTTAGGTACCTTGGGGCGGCTGGTTCGGCTGCCATGATGCCGCGTAGGGCCAGCTTGTCTTGGTGCTTGCTTCTGGAACCTGGAACTCTAGAGAAGATTACTGCAACTGTCCCATTTGGCTGCGGAATCCTTTGTTTTTCGTGTTGTCTTCGCCTTTCTTCTTGTTATATCCTCTTGTTTATTCTTGCTTTTTCCTTTTCTTGTGTACTGATCAATGAAAATTCGGCAGTCCCCTGTAGTATGGTTTCCTTGTGGGTGCCATATACAGTGCATATTCTTGATGTCTTCGAACATCCTAAATTTTGAGATTTTTTTCGTCTTGTCGGCCATGGCGACAATGTTGTCTGGTCCGCGCTTCCTGTCTAGATGTCCCATGTTTGCAAAATTTCTCTGGTCTGAGTTGTTTCTGTTGTTTTCTCAGTTGTTTCTATCCGAAAATCTTTACCTCATCTTTTCTTCAGCCATGATCATTTTTTCTACCGCGCGTCTGAATTCGGATTTTCTTTGCAAAAATCTTGAAATTGCCATTTGGCCATGATCCCGTGGGAAAAGGCTTCAATCACTTCTCGTTCGGTGAAGTCATGTACCTGGGCACGTAATTCACAAAAATGTCTATAATAATCTCTGAGGCTCTCGTCTACTTTTTGCTTGAGTCTTTTTAGCTCTGCATGTGTGATGGGGTGCGTAATGATGCCCGCAAAGTTTTCGCAAAAGGCTCGTTGCATGTCCTCCCAGCCTCTAATTGACCCCGGGTTCAATTTATCGAACCATTGGAGGGGCATGTTCTCTAGGGCCATGGGAAAGAATAATGCATTGATATCGTCATCTCCGCTGGCTAGTTCTATTGATTGTGAGTAGATTCTGAGCCATTGCTTTGGTTCGGTCTTCCCATTATATTTGGAGTGGTTTGACGGTTTGAACTTGTGTGGCAGCCGTACTGAAGCAAGTCGTCTTGAAAAACAGGAAAACCTATCGTGCATTTCGACTTCTCTGTGTTTTGATTCGGCTCCCTCTTCCTGCCAGCTATTATTTAGCCTAGGAGTAAACCGTGGGGATCAGTGGTGAGATGCCCTGCTCCTTTCTTCTCTTGGACACTCGATTTGATTACTCCGGGCATTGTCTCTTCTTTTCTCTTGATTCTGGCTCCCATTTGGTCCTAGTCTCTCGAAGATGGACCTCCTTTGACTTTGCGCGTCTTGTTCATGTGATGCTATTCTAGACTTCTAGCAGGAAGTCTGGAATGAGTTCTTCCGCAATGCGCCCTCAGAGCTATTGTTCGAAGAACTTCTCGAAGTTGTTCTTGTTCCTCATTGGGATGCAATATTGCTTCGAGTTCTTCTAGTGCTTCCCATATCTTTTCGTAAGGAGCTTCGTGTACTATGGCTGCACGCCTTTCTTCGGCTTCTTTTTCTAATTTCCTCTTATGGTATTCGGCCAACTCTATTTTGTATGCGTCCTATCCTTCTTTTCGTTGCCTAGCATGGCGTCTGCGGCCTTCTTTTAGTTTGTTCCTCCTTTCCCTGGCTTGTCTCTGGCCCTCAGATTCGTCATCGTATTCATGAGCGTTGGCAATTTGTTTGATTCTGATTCATCTGAAGATCTGACATCGGGTGCAGTGGGCGGCATTGGTAGCGGTCGCCGAATCATGAAGGCTTCTTGGCCTGGCACCAGGCTTTTCTTGCTGTAGTTGCTGATGACTTTAGTTGGAGTGTCGACTTCGCGGAGCGCACTACCTTCTTGGTAGGGTAGAGTGGTATCTTCTTCAACTAGTCGGGCACTATTGTTCTGGGATAAGTACTCGACTAGTGGACTAGACAATCTTTAGATGTTATAGTTAATACGAGACCTTCTGCCCCGATAAGATGTAGCCTCCGTGCTCGACTAGCCGTATTTCAGAGTAAGTCCTGATACGTCTTTGCCATGTTATTAAGTCCAGTTGGAAGGCGACACAGCTTCTTGGAAGAAACCTGAAGTAGATTCGAATTGATCTCTTGTAGAGTTGATGCTGTATTCTGGAGTCCCATTGGAAAAGGACTCGGCTTGTCTTTAAAAGAACTCGGATAAGACTCCGAGGGGGAATCCGACCTGGATGTCAAGTCCATACTGGTTGTCGGGGCCTAAGTGGATTCGGACTCCGTAAGCCTTTCGGCGAGATCTTTGGTAAGCTTCGTCGGAAGAGTGAGTTCCTCGCAGGCTTCAAGTTTCGATGAGACGTCCTTAGAGGTTGCCCTCATCATCCACCTCGCAAACCCATGATCCGAAGATGAAGATTGATCCCTTTGGGAAGATCATGTTGTCGAAATCCGTAGAGCTCTTGATCGCGATTGTGCTGAAAGCCCCTACCTGGCACGCCAGCTATCGGTGTTTGACCACCGATAGCCTACCACGGGGGTACCTGGGATAGTTGTTTGGGCTTCGGTGCGTGCTAGAACTCGACGGTGAACACAAAGACAGTCGATTTATACTGGTTCAGGCCCTCGGTCGTGATCAAGTAATAACCTTACGTCCAGTCGGTGTTAGCCCTTGCATTGGATTGATTGTGTTATCTTGTCTCTTCTACAAGGGTGCCTACAGCCTCTCTTTATATCGGTAGAGATGGCTCTAGTGCGTCTAGACCGTGAGGTCTATTCCTATTATCTGAGGTCTATTTTTCTCTACCGATCTAGGGAGCCTTGCCCTCCTTTATATAGTCTAGGAGGTAAGAGTCCTAATCGGTTTACAATGTAGAGTCCTAGTAGGATTACATGATAGCAACGTTACTAGGATTACATAGGAGGAATCCTAGTCAAACTAGATCTTCGCCCTTCCTTGCGGGGTACCCCGTGAGTCCCGCATCGACAAGTACCATTGGCCGAGGCATGTACCAACAGAAGGTGGAAAAGGGTGTATCCATTGGTTTGCTGAATGAAAGGTTGATCATGCATGTATGTATACACGGATGGCACAAAATGGCCAGATATGGCTCATAGCTAGGAGGTGAGAATGGCTCATGTTAGTGCAGAAATGGGTCATGAAATAATGAAACAACAAGATCACAGGAGTGATCCACAACATCTTTGCCAAAATTTGTTGCCTTCGGTCCTAGATCTTCGGTCAAAGATGTGCTGGATCCAGTAGAGGGCACTAGGTGGGATAGGATGTGCCACTGGTAGGGAATGCCAGGACAGGGAATGGGCATTGCTGGTAGAAGACCACAAAGGGAGAGGGACGTCGCCTATAGGGAACCCTATGAGGGAGAGGGGTGCCACTAGATGTTGACCACACAATGTCTATGATTGCCAGTGCCGTGTGAGACCACCTCCACGACCACATGCGCCAGTGGGCTAGGTTTGCCTCTGCTTATCAGTGCGCACGGCACCCCTCCACCTCTGCGTCCAACAAGCTCATGTGAGAAAATGCTAGAGAGGGAGTTTGGGGCGGCTCTGAGAATCAGAGAGGAGGGAGTTAGGCACTCAGGAAACCCTAGGCTTAATATATATATACTCTGGACCATATGTGTAGGCCTCTCCACTCTTAAGAGGCCTGCCTCTCAATGTAGGCTCTATTTCCATAGGCGGATCTCTTCATAGGCTTGTATATACTAATATATCTTGAGAGGCGGCAGTATTTGTGTTGACCCCTAAAATTGCTTGAGTACCTTCAAAAAAAGTTAAGTATTTTAGGAGAGTGCATTGCTTTTTTGGCCGTTTCAGTAAATAAAATAGCTAAAATTGTTTTTGTTGTAGTGGAACAGGCCATGGTGAGAGTTTTGTAGTAGTGCACAGGTTGGTTGGGAGATGTGGGTCAAGTCAGGTTAAGCATGGGGCTGTGGCAGAACCGCCCAAGTCATATGGCCCCCATGTGCCTATCATTGTCTTTTAGACTTTTGATAGCAGCACATGCAAGTCAAACAACTCTGGTAGTATGTCAGGTGTCCTCGGGGGAACCCCGAATCATCCAGGTTTTCTTTTAAGTAGGATCCATTACAGAAACATTGCAGTATTATAACAGTTGTACAATTATACAATTAGATTACATCAGAGTAAACAGCGGAAGACTTATAACCATAAGTTTACAAATTGTTCATTAAGTTATTACAAATTTAACTTTAGCCAATGAGGCAGTAGGGTAGCATGACAAGTACCACTAGTATCACACAAGAGAGATTCACCCTGCCCAGGGGTTCACAACAAACTCTTCTACTGCTGGCTCTCACCTGCAACAAGGGTTTAACAAACCCTGAGTACAAAGGTACTCAACAAGACTTAACTGACGAAAAGGAAAGACTCCAAGGATATGCAGGCTTAAGGGGAATTAAGGTAAGTCTGTAGCAAGAATCAATATAACTTTTGCAGAAAATTTTACAAAAAGTTGATCCTTACTTTCAATATTATAGCTTAATCTTAATAAATATAAGTATCCAAGTAGCACCTGATCTAAATCAATCACTCCTTAAACCATCTCATCATGTGATCATGAGCACCAGGGTTTAAGTTGTTAACTATGATGTAGGGCAGAGGATCGAGTCTTCTTCTCCAAGAAGCAACGACGATTCGAATCGATTTGGCCCAACTGGGGTTTCCTTACCACATGACATATGTAGGTCTAGGTCCGAACCCGGATCCAAACCCAAACCTACATACATCAACCTTCACTCGGATCCTTCAAAATAGGAACCAGTCCAGCGCTACCCGAGAGCACACTACCACACCTCTCTGCATCATTCATCCCTGATGGATTCACAGAAATGGGTACACAGTACTCCCGTCATCTCTCCACTCCCAGTGTGCGGTTATCGTTTCCCATAAAGGAATAGCCCAGATATTGGGCTTACCGAAGTATGTGGCCAGTACTACAAAGTCTCGAACACAAGCAAGCCTACAAGAACGGTCCTCAATCGACACAGGCGGGGTCACTATGTCAGGCCCAAACCGTGACGCAAGCCAAGATTCCGCCCGGTCTCATGTTAAAAGCATGATCATTCTCACATTTCAGGTTCATCAAAGTTTTAGGATAACTTGCTTTATCATTCTTATCATCTAAGCAAGGCTAAGCATTTAACAATTATCATATTAAACTGTGTGACATGGGATAAGTAATTTGTAGTCAAGGAAGACATGCAACAACGGTATATCACTCAACTCCTACTACTTAATGCATCGAACATAGACTTATGTGAATAACTTTTATAAAATACAAGGAAATGGGTTATGCTCCAGGGCTTGCCTGCGATGTCGGGGTTGTCAGGCACTTCAGAAAACCACAATAGGCTAACCAACTTCAAACGAATATAATTCCACTCCAGGGACTTGCTCAACTATGGAATTCCACTCTTGATCACTAAACGTAAATAAATATGCATGCTTTAGGATGATGAGGTACTAAGCATGTTTATGAAGAACAACAAGATTGATTTACTTGAGTACAACTTTCCTTCGCTATTTAACTAGGTTAATTACTCACAAAGCAATATTAGTTATTATTAATAATAAGTTAATCATGAGTAACAAAATCAATAATTAACTTGCCAAGGAACATCAAAGGTGAACATGTTCCCTAGTCTACACTTAATCCAAAAAGTACACTCAAGTTATGTTATGATTAATCTAATTTAAACGAACATTAATTAATTAATTAATTAAGGATATAATTAAAAATTATAAAAACAGTACCATAATTTTTGTGAAGACTACACTAAGCATGTAAAACATTCCTACAAAGTTTCATGATCAAAAGTTATTTATTTTTACCTATAAAAATCATGGAAATTGCCTTTATTAATTAAAAGATGTAATTCTAAATCATAGGAAAATTATTGAAATTGATCATATTATATTTTTCCCAGGTAAACTACATCATGAATAAGCTATACAAAAAGTTTCAGAATTTTAACACACTTATATCATCTTCTATCAATTTTACGAGAACAGCACTGATTAACTTTTTCAGAAAAAAGAAAAAGCATTTTCTTTTCAGCCCGCCGCTCAAACACTCTGGCCCATTCCTTGGCCCAGCAAGCTGTCACGAGCGGCGCTCGGTCCTCCTGGCCCAAACTCGGCCCAAGCCGCGCTGGCCGCGGCCGGCCGGTGGGACGGCGGCGCCAATCGTCAACGGCGAGGTCGCTGTCGACCTGGACTGCTCCGACTTGTTTCCTCTCGCTTCCCCGCACACGCAGACGGTGCAAAACGAAACCCTAATTCAAATAGTCACACGCGACGATGGACATGGCAGCACGGCGGCGCGGTGAGCGTTGCGCTGGACATGGCAAGCCGGTAGAGGTAGAACTGAGGAAAGCAACGTAACCAGGGGCGCACCACGAAGCTGCTGGACTAGCTGAATGAGGTGGAAACGGAGTGGAGATGGGTCACCGTTGTCGAGGACGAGGACGGCGGCGTGAGCGGCTCGGCGACACACTGTTCCGGCAAAACCTGTGGATGAAGGGTTCACGGTGAAGATGACGAGCAACACGACACCGAGAAGAGCTCAAAACGCATGATGGTTGGTCGGGAGCAGCTCCCCGAGTTACTGTAGCACGTCTGAACCCTCCTTTTCTCCTCCAAAAACTCTTGATTCCTTGTAGTAACTCGAAAATCTTCCCAAAAGAAAGTTACTCATCTTGATGCCTTCTCCAACAATGATTTAAGAACCTATAGCCAAAACTTGATAGATTGGAAGATTTTGAATTGGGGATGAAGGTACATTAAAACTGTTTTTACTGAAATAAGAAATCAGTTTTCAGAACAGACTGAAACGCTCTCCTTCCTCTTCGTTTTTCTTCCAAAACTGTTAAACAACTTGAAAACAAGCCTAAAGGAAAGTTGTTCTCTGATCTTCCCTCTCCAGCTTCTCTTCAAGACTCAACAGCAAAGGAGCTCTGTTTTTGAAGATTTTTGAAATCAAACAAGGGCATTTTGAAACTGTGAAAAGGGATTCAGGGTTAGGGTTTAGAAAACTAAGCTGATTAGCTAACTTGTGGAATTAATGGTTATTACTTATTGATCAAGCAACTCAACCAATAGCACCAATTTACAATACAAACTTTGTACTAAAAAATGATGCCATTGTTTGAACAAATTTATTAAAGAAATTCATTTTAATTTGCTCCCAAAAATTGATTCCATTACAGAAATCCAGCACTCTAGCCAAATTGACAATGTTGAAATCCAATTATTGGATTCAACTTTGAGGCTCCATTTTTAATGTTTTAGACTTAAGATCATACCCCATACTTGACACTAGTGTAAAGTGCACACTTTACACCTCAAAGTTTATTAGGGCATAAATTCAAGTATGTAGTGAATTTCCAAAAATAGAAGGTCTCAAAGTACCTTAAGAGATTTTTTTTTTGGTTTCAACTCATCACATCAAACAATGCATTGCTTAGCTAACCAATTAGCATTGATTTTAGTTGATGCAAAGCATAGTTAGCTAAATGACATGACCAATCTTTTAGTGTTGCTTAACAGCAGGGTGTTACAGGGGCCCTACTAGCAGACTTAGCTTATTGCTACTGTGAATGTTTATTGGCACGTCATTAATGATCCCACTAGTATTGGTCCACCTTAATTATTTCTTTGTCATCTGGTTGATAAATAATAGGTAAAAAAATGGTGGTCATCTATTGCTGGGCTAGCTATAAATATCCTCTTGAGCCAGCACCATTGTGCAGATTTGATATCTTGCTGTATAGGAAGCATAAGCGAGCACGCCCTTCTCCGATCCCTTTGTGTGGTTTTACAAAGTGCAGGCATCTAAAAAAAGAATTGAGATACACACAGTTTCCCCTTGTGAGAGGTTCCTATGTACGTGTCGATCTGTATGACAACTTCCTTCTTGAGGTTGAACAGCATTCCAGCATGCATGTGAAGTGTAAGGAATCAAGGTGGGGCGGGGCAGAAAGAAGGCAGAGGCGTGCTGTTAGTTCTGAGATTGTATTGCAGGCATGGCTCTCGAAGCTGGTATGGAACAGGGCACCATGCCGATTGTGGAATGACAATGACCAGTAGCTCTAGGTTGTAGATACTTTTGTGAGGTCAGGCCCATATTCCTTAGACTCTACGTGTGTCTATACTGCACTGAGCCCTTTGCCTGTAAGCAAAAAATACCAAGCCCACTTTGAACTAACTAAAAGGAAGAAGTAATATACTGAATTCCTTAGGGCACCATGCCGATTGTGCTGTTAGTCTCTTTGATAACATCTGTTTACAAAGAAAAGAAAAATGGTGGTGGGTGGGAAAGAAATTCTAATAAAGTCTATTGCCCAAGCCGTACCAGTCTATGCGATGATGGTGTTTGAAATCCCAAAAAACATTTGCAAGGGGATATCTGACACCATATCACAATTCTGGTGGGGCGACGACGATGACAAAAAAAGAATACACTGGAAGGCTTGGTGGAAGTTGTGTATACCGAAGAAGAATGGGGGCATGGGCTTCAGAGACTTGGAAAGCTTCAACTTGGCCTTGTTGGCTAAACAAGTATGGAGGCTTTTGTTAGAACCTGATTCTCTATGTGCTAAAGTTTTAAGGGCACGATACTTTCCTGATGGAAACTTACTGAAGGCAAAACTAAAAAGTGGGAGCTCTTTCACTTGGCAAAGTATTTTGGCGGGATTAGAATGTTTCAAAAGAGGATATATCTGGAGAGTAGGTGATGGGTCTCAAATAAAAATATGGGATGATTGTTGGCTCCCTACGAGCCATAACCTAAAGGTTATGACACCAAGAGGTAATAATTTGGTAACCAAGGTTGATGAACTTATAAACCCTGTGACCGGAGATTGGGATGATGATCTGATCAAATCATTTTTTTGGCCAGTTGATGTACACCGAATTCTACAGATTCCCCTCACTCACGGAAGAGAGGATCTAGTGGCATGGCATTATAACCGGAATGGACACTTTTCGGTTAGATCAGCATACCATCAGCAGTGGATGCATAAATTTGGTGCAAATAGGCTGGGCGAACATGCTAGTGGAGTGGGAGATGAAGAAGTATGGTCACGCTTATGGCAATTGGCAGTCCCCGGCAAAATTAAGATCTTTGGTTGGAGGGTGTTGCATGGACTCATACCATGCCGGGGAATTCTTGCAAATCGCCACATTGAGAACTCAAGTAGCTGCCCAGCATGCCATGGGGGATGTGAAGATATTAAACACCTCTTGTTTACTTGTAACAGATCAAAAGATATTTGGTTGAAGCTGGGTGTTTGGCAGGAGATAGAAAGGATTTTGGAAGCAGATAGATCAGGATCGATCTTGGTGGCTGAGTTGATCAATAGATCAAAACCTTTAGAGAAGTTGAATCAAGTTGGGCTGGCCGAACTCATTTTAACAGGTGGATGGTTCATCTGGTGGGAGCGGAGGAAGTTTATCCATGGAGAAACTATCCAACAACCAACACGTTCGGCCTTATCTATTGCCACCATGACGACGAATTATAAGAGAGCTATGAAGAAGTCGCCTATTCGGAAAGAAGTGTGGAAGAAACCTTTAGAAGGTAAGCTACTGATTAATGTTGATGCAAGTTTCAGACCAGATAATGGAAGTGGAAGCACCGGTGCTGTAATCAGAGATTCTAGTGGCTCATTCATAGCAGCTTCGCACTCTTATTTTGAGCATGTGGTTGATGCTCCATCGGCTGAGGTATTGGCAGTAAAAGATGGTTTGCTTTTGGCACAGCACATTGGGTGCAACGGAATTATAATCCAATCAGATTGTTTGGAAGTGGTTGAAACAATGCAACAAGGGTGTTTTTCGGCGACAGCTGGGGCACCTATATACGACGAATGTAATCATCTTTGGCAGGAGTTCCAGTCCATCTCTATTGAACATTGTGACCGGGAATCAAACCAGGTGGCGCATGTACTAGCTAGGGAAGCTATTTCTTCTAAACTCTCTTGTATTTGGGTCGATGAACCCCCTAGTTTCATTTTAGAGATTCTGATAAATGATGTAACCATGTTTGCAAATCAATAAAGTGCGCCACATGGCATTCCCTCAAAAAAAAAAGAAAAATGGTAACCTCCTATATTGACGTGGAAAAAACTAATATGCAGCAGGTAACAGTAACACATGCGGCACTGCATGCCCTTGTCCATGTGTGCCTTAATTGAGAAACTGTAGGTCCTTACAATAATTTAAAAATGGATGCATATCACACATCATATTTCTCATGTTGGTATCACTTCTAGGAGGGTCATCTGGGCATGTCAACGAAGCATCAGAAACAAATATATGGTACCAGAGTAACAGTTGTGAGGCAATTGGAGACAACGAACTTACCATGTGCCATAAGGATCTACATATTAGTGTTGTTCATATATCATGGGTCACATTTGCCCTTTTTTCTTTGCATCTTAATGATGTCTTGGTTAACCAATTTATGAATGGTTCCATAGAAAGGACTTTGGTAGGTGTAGATATTAGAAAGTATATATATGTTGTTAGGTTTAGTCCGATCCCATCTCAGAAATTTTGGTGGGAGAGGGTACAACAACTAAGGTAGGGCAACGCGCTCACCTATGGTTAAGTCAGGGCACATAAGGCTTCGGTTGATTGTGGGCTCTAGTAAAACTAGAGCCGGAGGGATGCTGGCTTGTGGCTATAGCAAGTTATGGATATACTGCACAGTATTGAGTTGCATGCAGCGACCAATTCAATCAAAAAGCTTAAGCTGATGGGGAGAGGTGGACAATTCACTTATGTTCTAACACTCCCCTCACGTGGAGGCTCCCTCGGGCCTTAGACGTGGAAGGAGCGAGCAACAAATATTTCATTTAAGTGCACTAACCAGGATTCAAACTCGAGACCTCTGGCTTTAACATCATATTGAGTTGCATGCACCGACCAATTCAACCCAAAAGCTTAAAAGCTAATGGGGAGAGGTGGGCAATTCACTTATATTCCAGCAATAACATATTTTGTATATTGCTTATAAATTAGTGTCTTTGATCACAGTTGTTCATATGACAAGCCCCTGACAAGAACATACAAGTTCGTTGTAGTTATATTGAAGTGGAAAGGAGACCATGAGCCAAGGTAACCTGCATTGCCCTTTTCACCAGGCGTGGCATCTGAAACTGCTACTTCTTAAAAAAGAACTGATGCACACAGGAAATTTCTCACGTTTAGGGGGCAAACTTTGGTTGGTTCACTTCTTCGAGGGTAGGTTATGTGGGCATGTGAAGCATAAGGAAAAAAAGACGATGCCCAAACCTTCCTTGGTTCAGAATTTGTCATGGGCAATGCTATAGTACTCCCAAATACCTATCAGGAAGTAATAGTTCAAATAAATCTAGGCCATTCAATGTTAGATGTTTCTAAAATAAATAAATAAACAAATAATAACTAAGACAAGGGACAATCTCCCAAATCCCCTAGTCAGCGGGCAAACATACACTACGGGAATCAGGCGCTTTGCCAAGTGTCCAGGGCACTCGACAAAAAGCCCTAAATACACTCGGCAAAGAACACACGGTAAAAAAGCTGTTAGCAAAGCGGCCTTTGTCGATGTCTTTTATCGGGCACTCGGCAAAGGCTTTGCCGAGTGCCCGACACTCAGCAAAGGCCGAACCGAAAAAATCTGAAAAAAATAGGAAAAAAATTTTAATTTTTTTTTAATTAGAGGAGGGACCCACCGGCTAGGCATATGGCAACTGCTCCCAAGTGACCTGCCAAAGCAATTTTTTGAAACTTCGCGCCCAGCGAGACCTCTCACACACGCGCGAGCTCCTCTACCACTGCACCTCTCTTTCATTTATGTCTATATTCCATTTCGGTTACCTAAATATCTGTATTCCATTTCGGTTACCTAAATATTATACCAAATCAAGTGTAAATTAATTATTTGAGGCCCTAAGAGAATTCAAATTAAAAAGTTGTCAACTACGAAGTTTCATAACTTTTCGAGATCTACAATTTTCATTTAGGAAGTTTCTCCATCCGAGGTCGTTTGAAAAATTCAAATTTTAAAATTTTGAATTTCAAACGTAGTTTTGCATGACAAGATGATTTCAAATTAAAAAGTTGTCAACTACAAAGTTTCATAACTTTACGAGATCTACAATTTTCATTTAGAAAGTTTCTCCATCCGAGGTCGTTTGAAAAATTCAAATTTTAAAATTTTGAATTTCAAACGTAGTTTTGTATGACAAGATGATTTCAAATTAAAAAGTTGTCAACTACAAAGTTTCATAACTTTTCAAGATCTACAAAGTTTATTTTGGTTGTTTTTCCATCCGAGTTCTTTTGAAAAATTCAAATTTTAAATTTTTGAAATTTGGATGCAGTTTTGTATGACAACATGTTTTCAAATTAAAAAGTTGTCAACTACAGCGTTTCATAACTTTTCGAGATCTACAATTTTCATTTAGGAAGTTTTTCCATCTGAGGTCTTGGTTCTAATATTATTCACAAATCTTATATATCTCTCTTGTAGTTTCATAAAACTATACGAGAGACGTGTAGATTTTGTGAACAACGTTACTATCGCTTTGTCGAATGAAGAAATGACCAAAATAAACTTTATAGATCTTGAGAAGTTATGAAACTTTATAGTTAAAAACTTTTTAATTTGAATTCGTTTAGGGCTTCAAAATGTGCTTTGAAAAACTGCTTGCCGAGTGAAAAAAAAACACTCGGCAAAGACCTTTTGCTGAGTGTTTTTTTTGGCACTCGGCAAAGTAGCTTTTTTGCCGAGTGTTTTTTTGCACTCGGCAAAGCAGTTTATTTGCCGAGTGTTTTTTTTACCAGGTGTTTTTTATTTAGCACTCGGCAAAGAGCTTCTTTGCCGAGTGCCCGAAAAAAACATTCGGCAAACCACGTGACACTCGGCAAAGAACTGGATTCCGGTAGTGATAGCTGCCTTTCCTTTCTTCTAGTGTACCAGGAGCGGCGGCATGGGACCGGTGACCGGACACATAGGCATTGGCATTAATTAAAAATGTATTCTATGGATAAGAAGGGCAGGAATGGTGCAGTTGGTGACTGCTAGCTCGCCGAGTCACCAGGTCCTGGGTTCAAAGTCGTCTCTCTGCAGAATTTCTGCGGGAGTAAGACTTTACTTCGGTTATTCCCTTTCCTAGACCCCACTTGTGTGGGAGCCTCTGGCACTGGGTCTGCCCTTTATTCTCATGGATAACATGTGGGTGCATGCACTTGGTGTTTGCCCGTTGATACTGAAGATTTTACTAATTAACACAGATTTTATCACAACCGCGTGCTTATATATACCAAATACCAGAACAGGCTAAAAGGGGGTTATGAACCGGTGGTGATGTTCATTTCTCTAGGAGAGTCAGAATATATACTTTCCGTTTTAATATAATGGGATGTAAAATTCAATGGCTTGAAAAAACAAAGTATCAGAGTAATCACGCATTTGTGTCCTTTCAATTTTTATTGAATAATATCTATGTTGATGGATTGTTGAATGGTACCACACAAAGCACATGGTAGGTACAAATGTTTAAAATATTACTAGCTCTGCTGAGCTGCTTATAAAATGGCCACGTTATTTATGCACAAGAAGTAAAAATGGCAAGGCACTGAGAAGAATGTCACTAGCAGTGCCTTTCTTCATGTAGTGTGTGGCTTCTAACCTGCAGCATGTCACAAAATCTCATGCATATCGCATAGCATATTTCTCATGTTTAAGTCGTATAAGCTTTGGTTGTCACTAATTCGCTCATCATGGGGCATGTGAAGTGTCCGGAAAACAAGACGAGAGGCAAAGAGGGTTATCAAGCCATTAGGAAACACTAGTTGGAACTTTCCAGGTTGCTTTGTAGCATTTCGTAATGGTTGAAGATGGAAGCTCCTCATAGATTCCAGGCTGCTGGTACTTGAAGGTGTTCGCTAAATAGAATACCAACGAAAAATTGTGGGCCTGCATCTCTGTAGGATGTCATGAAGCACCGAAGTCCTTTCTAACAATTGCAATGAACCATGCTGCTGGTTGGCTGATGCTATGGGACTTGTTCCAGGGTAAGAGATCCTAAGGCAAACCTAACTGAAGACAGAATATCTGGTCTAGGTTGAGACTTCAAATAGAAGTCCAATTTGTATGCTAAAAGTGTTGTATAGCTAGGCATGAGAGGACAAATAAAACTGAGGGGAAGGAGGTATTGTGGAGTTTCCTGTTAGTATTGTAAATAACATGTTGTGCTCCTGTTATATTTTGATTGAATCTACATAGGGAAGGAGGTAATATATCCATTACGCACGATCAATATAGGTGACGGTATACTAGCAAAACATATTAGGTTGCGAGTTCATGGTATGGAGATGAGCAATCAACCATCGTGGTCGGAGTCACGCAGTTTCATATCAGCCGGGGCAGCCGTGTGTCTCTCTCTCTCTGTTCATGGAATAGATACAATTACTGTAGATAATTTTGTCATACTCACCAAGCATCATTTGTCTTGGTAAGAACATTAGATGTGCAGGATGCATTAAATCTTGGATAAAGACAGCCTAGTCTTTAGAGGTCGTCTTGCATACATGTTCACACTATACCAGAAAGCTGAGATTTTGTGAGAGTGGAAATAGCGTCACAAAATATTGTTTTACCCTCATGAAAAAGATTCGTGACAAACAACCATCACACATTAGTTCTCACGGTAATAAGACCAGGAAAATACAATTTTCATGAGAGTTAACCGTCATGATTTATTTTCGTGGCGAACATTCATGAGGGTCACCTTCACAAAAATAATGGTGCCGCCAGGTTTGCAATGTTGTTTTCATGGCGATATTTCGTGGAGGTCACCGTCAAGAAATTAATTCGTGAGAGTTTCAAAACTCACAGGAAAATAGTATTCAGACACATCAGCACGGAAAAATGTCTGAACCATCACAAAATATAGTATTCATGAGAGGGAGACACCGCCACGAAAATATGTTCGAACTGTCATGAAATATTGTTTTGTTGGTAGTCCAATACCCCCACGAAATTAATTTAACCCATAGGAAAAATATCAATCCAAATTCCAAATGCACACATATATGGTCCAAATGTCAATCCAACACAAATACAATCGAATTACACAAATCACAGAAGTTAGGTTCATCCAACAATTCCACTACAAACATACTACAGAGTGTTCATCCATTACATTGAAATGCCATACTTATCTCATAGTCATAGCCAACTAACATATGTCCCAACACCTACATAGCTCTGAGTTCTTAGTACAACACCAAGGGTTGTTGGTTAGCAAAATAAGCATAGCATCCATCAGTTGGATAGTATGAGGGTACCATGTTCAGTTTTACTCCCATCCATTCCATCAGTTGTCGACTTTTTTGGATCCATACTTCATTAGAACATATGCGTTCAATGCGCTAGCCTTCTCGGAGCCAAACATATATTCCTACGTGACCACAGAATGAATAAAGTTACAAGATAGGCTTTGAACATGGCTGCAAGGTAATTTAAATTATGGTGATGGTCAAAGTTAACTTGAAACAAAATAGGTTCAAATTATCATGCTAATTCCAGTTAAAGCAAACTGTGGACAGAGTAAATAACACATCTAAATTTGAGCAGATTTATGTAATCTTTGTGTTGGATGCCTATAATTTTCTGCATGTAATCTTGTTTACATGTCACACCCAAAATTTACTATTTTGGGTTGTGCATGAAAAATACTAAATAAAATAAATAATTCTAATATTTGAATAAATTTATTAGATAAGTTAAGTTGTTGTTAATTTAAATATAGAAAATTGTGGTTTTAATTTTTTTTAATTTGATAATGTGGTGTTTGTGTGATGCTTGTCTTTGGTGTTGGTGAGTGCTATTATTTTTCAAAATACCATAGTACGACGTTTACTTCTCATTGGAAAACTTTTTGGTATTTTCTGGATTTAAAATTTCAATTTCCGTGAGCTTAATCTTTTTCCTTGATCTCTTCATTAATCTTTTCATGAGCCCAAACCTATTTAGTTGAGTTCCTTATCTTTCCAAGAGTCTCCAGGATTTTTCCCGTGAATTTTCTGAGCTCCGGGCTATTTTTCGTGGCTTAAAAGGTAATTCTAGATTTTCTGGAATTATTTTTATTCGCGGAATTAAAATAATCCCGAAATTAAGAAAATCTGAAAAGTTTCCAAACCCTACAACTATATATATGCCGGCGTAGCCCTCGACGCCCTGGATTCAGAAGTACAACCTTTATCGCGAGCCGCCGCTCGTAGCTCTCTCCATCCCTCGCCGAAGTTCATCATATACATCTTGCGTTCCGACGAACTTCCGACGAAGGTTCGGCGAGCTCTTGCTCGCTAATCAATTTCCTATCAATTTTGTTCTTTTGCTTTTGTTTCCTCCTTGCATTTCTTTCTTAACATGATGATATAATATAAAATAATAATCTTTATCAGGAAGCAAACTTATTTTTATTTTCCCAACTGGACGTTGACTTTCCTTCTATGGTAGAGTTGTTTTCTTTCCTTGGACCATAATCGCTCTGTCTAATCTATAAGACGTGCACGGCAAGGACTCATCCATACTAGTCTATAAATACCAAGACTTATCCATCGCATCTTGCAAATTCTTGAAGACTCTAATCGAATCAATTGATGCTCACGCAATCTGTCACCGCCTCGTTCGCCTAGGATCTCACCGAGAAGAAGAGCTCATCGCCGCTGCTGTTGCTGTCCGCTGCTGCCTCACCATCGTGGAGAATCTTCTGCCGCTCCTCGCGCCTAGCTTCGCAGGAAGACCCAGAGTCAACTCGCCATACCCGACGTACATAGAGCGTTGTCTCTGTTCGCTCTGTGCGCGGTTGCCGCGACGTATGTACACGTCTTCCCAGGCCGCCGGTGCTCGTTGACTCGTCGTCCTCTCTCAGGCTGTCGTTGATGTGATGTAGGGACACGGCTGCTGCTCATCTCGTCAAAGTTTGCCATCTGCAAGTCGCCAAGTCCGTCGTTGCGAAACCATTGTTGGAGGTGCACGAGCGCGTGCATGAAGTTCCAGCTGCTGCCTTCTTTGCGTCCTGCATGACATCCTCATGTCTAGTCATGCAGAACCATCGATGACGCTGCCTGTTATTATTCATAGTCGTTTGTTGGTGAGCATCGTCTCCATGTCTTCCTCTGTGTTAAATTACACCATGTCGTTGACTACTCTGCTGCAGCATGCTACTTTTACATGCCTCATCTACATATTACTTAATCATGAATCAGTTATTTCTTTATTCAATGTTCTACTCTGTCTCTTCTAGACCAATGCAATTTATCTTCTTATATATCAATTCAGCGCCCACGCCCTAACTGAGACCAACACACGCCAACGCCTGCTCCTGCTACTGGATGCCGAGCGCCGACCATATCGTCGCATGTGCCGCTTGCTTGGACGGAGGACTTGTAGACGTGTTGATCTTCATCGAGACGAACCTGAGCTGTGCAGCCTGTGCTACCATCTTCTCCTGCTCCGGTCCTGCCGAACCTGCCATGGCCATCGTCCGATTTCTATAGCGGGTGAGCATCTTCATGTTCGGGTTCTTCCCCGTGTATTCTCCAGCGGTGTTGTCGTGATACATGCTACTCATATATAAATTAAATATTAATTTAATTAACATGCAATTAGTTCTATGATTAAAAGTAACGTAGGTTTATATCCTGGTGATTATACATAACATGTTAATTTGATTAATTGTTAACTTAAATATGTTTTTAACTATACTTAGTGTAAACGCAGGATGCATACCATTAGATGTTCTCACAATTTACTTTGTTTTTGCAAGCTAAAGAATAATCGGTATATAAAAGACACTGAAATATTTGTAACCAAAGTACGTATGACTAGATTTAGCTCGGCCTTTCAGTTAACATGAGATTTATGTAATCTGAATTAATAATGCTTCACATAGTTTCACTTAATTAAAATAATCAAGCGTATAGTTGTTTCTTTTATATAATATAAATGTAATTTGATTAACATTTATTTAAAAGCTTTCTGATTAAAAGTAATCTAGTATTATAATTCTATTTTTGTTAAGTTGCGATCGTGCCGACGTAATCTTCACGTTAGTGGTGATGTTCACCCTGTCTTGTGTTTTTGAATTTAATCATATTAATTTGATTATTGTTTATGAAATATCTTTTTAACTAAAAGCAGCTTAGGTCTTAATCATTGCTTTTCATAGAGCAAACGTTAACTTGATTAACACCAACCTTAATGTGTCTTTGTTAGTTATAATTAGTTTATTAAATACAAAATATATAGTTCATTAGATTAATGCTTATTTAATGTCTTTTTGAATTAAAAGAGACTTAGGTTTATATCTCGACCTTTTGTATATAAAATGCTAACTGGATAAATAACAACTTAAATGTTTCGTTGTTAATTATAACTTGCTTAATTTAATCACGAAACATGAAATAGTTCGATTAATGCTCTCACATATTTTATGTTCTTCAAGCTATAAATATTTAAATGACTTAAATACTATAAAATATATATAAATAAAATATAACTAAGATTTAACTTTGGCTTTATAATTTGATTAATTCATCTTTAGAATAATTCTCTGAAATGTCTATCACCTTAATTCATTAACCAAAATAGATCAAGTGTTTAGTTTGTCTTACTCAGTATGTTGCCAACCTCGATAGACGTGTCCTTGGTAATGATAGCTCCGTCCTTAGTCGTTTCTGCGTTCTCGTAACCGTAGCATCATGCCATATCGTTTAGTGCGCTCTTTTTCAAAATGTCTCTTTTATTTGGTCGTTGTTCTTAGTTGTGTTTGTTGTCTGTTTGTTCTGCTTGATTGCTGCGAGTAGAAGAAGCATGGTTCGTTAGCGCTAAAGACGAGGAGCTGAGGACCGACAGTCGAAGTAAAAGGATTTGACCAGAAGATAGCAGTTGAAGACTTCTGAGTAGCTAACTTTGGGAGAAAGGCAAGTATAACGTGGGACCATCCTTGTTGTCCTATTCACTGAAATTATCATACATATGCATGTGTCTTCCTTGACAACCGTAGAGATTATAACATAGCTATTGATTTCCTGTTCCCTTGTCACCTATGGGATATGCATTTGGGTAGCTATTGCTAGTGCTTAATTATGAACAATGATCTTGTAATTTGACTAATGGATTAAGCAACCAACCATTTAAAGATGATTTTATTACTGTTGAAAAGGGGGCTAGAGCAAGGGGTTATATTGTTGCTCTGGTTTCTCTCCATAAGGACTTATCTGTACGTGATCATCCGGGATTGACAGTACAGCTGTGAGGGCTATATGGCTCTGGCTCTAGTTGTTTAAGAGACCTTTTCTAGCTTGTTAGTGGTTACCGAAAGGCGCAAGAGGGGTCATGTCTAGTATGGTCTTCGCCTACCAAGGTGGGTGCAGTCTTTTGTAAGTCGCCCCTTGGAGGGAGGTTCATGCTTTCCAATTGAGAATCCTTAGCGCGGCCCTAACTTGTTAGACGAACTTTTGAATGACTTTATATGGTTTTCAGTGTTTTGGGAGTAATTAACCCATGCATTTGGAAATCATGACTCACAGTGAGAGTGTACACCTCTGCGCAGAGTTAAAATGTCACACCCATTTTTAAGGACAAAAATAGGATGCATAAAGTACTTATGTGCGCCCCAGGTCATGATCGCACACACAAGTAGACAAATTACATAGTATCATCACAGTGCTTATTACATAGCGAATAAATACTTAAGACATAGTCTTGAACGATAAATATAAATATCTAATAGTATTCTCCAGCGGAAACTCCACACAGGGACACGGTTGACTGGTTGACACCAAGACTAGTACTCATTACGATAATCTTCCTCATAATCTTCATCTGTTATGGTGGAAATAGCAAGGGTGAGTCCATGTCGAACTCAACAAATATAACACAGGGTTCATGAAGCTCAAAAGGCTAGACACTGTTTAACTACGTTTAGCTTTTATTCATATAATTAACAATTGAGTAGCATCAAGATAAACCACCTCCCATTAAAGAACCAATGATCAATTGTAATAATGATAACGAATAGCATTAACATGAGCATAGTAATAATCAACAATAATTAAGCATGATATAACAATTATGATCAACTATTCCATAAGAATCCCCAAGACCGCTCGTATCCGTGAGCACGGCTAGTATACCAGTTTTTAACTCTGCGCAGAGGTGTACACTTTCACTGTGAGTCATGATTTCCAAATGAGTGGGGAGATCAAGCCCAAACACCGGAGAACCATATAAAGCCATCCAAGAGTTCGTCTAACAAGTTAGGGCCATTAGATTCACTCGGCAGGCAGATGTAGAACCCCCCTTCCCTGTGGCACAACAACCGCAGCCTATACACACTAGGCTAGGGGCTCGCACTACACCCAACGTGGCAAGCCTTTCTTACGCCATTTAAGGTAACCACTAACAAGCTAGAAAAGGTCTCATGAACAACTAAAGCCAGAGCCATATAGCCCTCACAGCTGTACTGTATATCCCGGTTATCACTTACAGATAAGTCCTTATGGAGAGAAACCAGAGCATCAAAATAATACACATGCTCTAGCCCCCTTTTAACAGTAATAAAATCATCTTAATGGTTGATTGCTTAATCCATTAATCAAATTACAAGATCATTGTTCTTAGTTTAAGCACTAGCAATAGCTACCCATATGCATTCCCAAGGTTGACAAGGAATCAAGATAACAAGCACTAAGTTATAATCTCTAAGGTTGTCAAGGTAAGCACATGCATATGTATGACAATTCAATGTATAGGTAACAAGGATAGTCCTGTGTTATACTTGCCTTGATCAAAGCTCTCCAAATAATACTGCTGACTTGGCTCAAAGTAATACTCCGAATCGTCCAAATACTGCTCACCTTCAAGCTAAGAAAAAGAACCCGAAACTCCCCACAAGCTCCACCAACGAACCGGCAAGAAGAAGCTAGGGCTCCGGCCTCCCACGCTCAATCTTACGTGATGTAGCTCGGTTTTTAGATGAAAAACAGAAAATAGAGGATCTCCTCTTCCTATTTATAACCTCAAGATGCCTTGTTCGGTTCGTAAATCCCGGAAACCCAAGTAGAAGAGGCGGCGGTTATGCTCCGGTCGGAGTCCATCTCGAACACGGGAGGAAGACGCTTATGACACGGGGACCCCACTCGTCAGCGAAAAGAAGGAGGGAGGGAGCTGCTGTGGCGCTGGGCCGACTGGGCCGCGCGTCTGCTGGACGGCCCACGCGGGCAGGCGCGAGGAAAAGCAGGCCTCGGCCCCAATGGCCATCGGGCCACCAGGTAAGTATTCTCTTTTCTTTTTTTTCTTTTCTTTATTTACTTGTTTTCAAAAATTATCTCAAATAAATTTTCTAATCCAAAATAAAATAAAACAATTCCACACCACATAACAAAATAAATGCAACAGCATGAATGCAACACCAAATATATTTTATTATTATTTTAATTTGCCATTATTTGTTATCCAATTTATTCAAAATTCATTATCTCTAAAATTTGGGTGTTACAAATTCTACCCCCCTTAAAAGAATCTCGTCCTCGAGATTGGACTGCTTACTCAAACAATTGCGGATATGATTTCCTCAACTCATCCTCTCTTTCCCAAGTTGCCTCTGCCTCTGAATATCGATTCCACTGCACCTTGCACATTTTAATAACCCGACTTCGAGTAACTCTCTCAGCAGTCTCTAAAATCTTAATCGGAAACTCTTCATATGTAAGATCCTCCTTAACAGTCAACTCTTCTAAAGGTATCTGCTCCTTAGGCACCCGTAAACACCTCTTAAGTTGTGAAACATGAAACACATCATGCACTCCAGATAAATTCTCAGGCAACTCTAATTGATAAGCAACTTCCCCACGTCTAGCAATAACTTTAAATGGTCCAACATACCTTGGTGCTAGTTTACCTTTCATGTTAAACCTCTTCACACTTCTCATAGGTGACACCTTCAAATAGACATAATCACCTACCTCAAAAGCTAGATCTCTTCTCCTATTATCAGCATAACTCTTCTGACAAGACTGTGCCACTCTCAAATTCTCACGAATCACTCGCACTTGATCTTCTGCGTTTCTAAGAACATCTGTACCAAACACCTGAGATTCACCTGTCTGATCCCAAAACAAGGGAGTTCTACACTTACGTCCATACAAAGCTTCAAACGGTGCCATCTTAAGACTCTGTTGATAACTATTGTTGTAAGAAAATTCTGCATAAGGCAAACTCTTATCCCAACTAGTTCCATATTGCAATGCACAGGCTCTCAACATATCCTCTAATACCTGGTTGGTCCTTTCAGTCTGTCCATCTGTCTATGGATGATATGCTATACTAAAATTCAATTTTGTCCCCAAAGATTCATGTACAGCTTTCCAAAAGTGTGACGTAAACTGCGATCCTCGATCAGATACAATCTTCTTTGGAACTCCATGCAAACATACTATCTTCTCCATATACAACTCTGCCAATTTTGGTCCATGGTAAGTAGTCTTAACTGGTATAAAATGAGCAACTTTAGTCAATCTATCCACTATTACCCAAATAGAATCATAACCTCTCTGTGTACGCGGTAACCCCACTATAAAGTCCATACCAACTTCCTCCCACTTCCATTCAGGAATCTTCATTGGTTGCAACAATCCAGTAGGTCTCTGATGCTCTGCTTTCACCCTCTGACAAGTATCACACAATGCCACATACTCAGCCACATCTCGTTTTAATCTAACCCACCAATATTTCTGTTTAAGATCCAAATACATCTTAGTACTACCAGGATGAATAGAATAAGCTGACTCATGAGCTTCGCGAAGAATTGCCTGTCTAACAGTTTGATCCTCAGGTACACACAGCCTCTTTTCAAACCACAAAATCCCATTATCATCCATTCGAAAGCCTGGTGACTTACCAATCACTATATCCTCCGCTATCTTCTTTAGTTTCTTATCCTTCAACTGACCCTTGTAGATCTCTTGCTCTAAAGTAGGCTCTATCACTAACTCCATTGTATTAGTAACAATTCCCAAATTCAAATATTCAAATTCAGCACATAACTCCCTAGTCATAGACAATATTCTTATCTCATTGGCATAACTTTTCCTACTAAGAGCATCAGCTACTACATTAGCCTTACCAGGATGATAGTGTATCTCAATATCATAATCCTTAATCAACTCTAACCATCTGCGTTGCCTCAAATTCAGATCTGACTGAGTAAAAATATACTTCAAACTCTTATGATCAGTGTATATGTCACTCTTATGTCCAATCAAATAATTTCTCCAAATCTTTAAAGCATGAACTACAGCTGCTAACTCTAAATCATGTGTAGGATAATTCAACTCATGCTTTCTCAACTGCCTAGATGCATAAGCCACAACTTTGCCTTCTTGCATAAGAACACATCCCAAACCTTGACGAGAAGCATCACAATAAATAGAAAACTTCTTACTCAAATCTGGTAAAACCAAAACAGGCGCTGTAGTCAACCTCTTCTTCAATTCCTCAAAACTAGCTTGACATTTATCAGACCACACAAATTTGGCATTCTTTTCTAACAGAGATGTCATAGGTTTAGCAAGTTTAGAAAACCCTTCAATGAACCGTCTGTAATATCCAGCTAAACCCAAGAAACTACGAATCTCGCTAACATCGATAGGTGGTTTCCAATTCAATACATCCTTTACTTTACCTGGATCCACTGATATCCCTCCATTAGAAACAATATGACCAAGGAAAGAAACTTCCTTCAACCAAAACTCACATTTACTTCGCTTCGCATACAGTTTATGCTCTCTAAGCTTCTGCAATACCAACCTCAAATGTTCAGCATGCTCTACCTCTGTCTTGGAAAATACCAGTATATCATCAATAAATACTACCACAAACTTATCCAAATATTCCATGAACACCTTATTCATCATGTACATAAAGTATGCAGGTGCATTGGTCAATCCAAACGTCATAACAGTATACTCATACAATCCATACCTTGTAGTAAAAGCTGTCTTTGGAATATCAGAGGCACGAATCTTCAACTGATGATAACCAGAACGTAAATCAATCTTAGAGAACACACAAGCACCTCTCAACTGATCAAACAAGTCATCAATCCTGGGCAAAGAGTACTTATTCTTGATAGTTACCTCATTTAGTGACCGATAATCAACACACATCCTCTGACCACCATCTTTCTTATCAACAAAAATAACTGGTGCTCCCCAATGTGATGAACTAGGTCGAATAAAACCTTTATCTTGTAATTCTTTAATTTGTTTCTTAAGTTCTTCTAATTCATCTACTCCCATCCTATATGGTCGTTTGGCTATGGGTGCAGTTCCAGGAAGTAATTCAATAAGAAATTCAATGTCTCGGTCAGGTGGCATACCTGGCAATTCATCAGGAAAGACATCCGGAAATTCCTCAATCACTGAATTCTCCTTAATAGTATCTTCAAGCTGATTCACCACAGCGGTTGGTTGCTTCTGCATTGCTACATCCACATTGATTTTATCTCCATTAGGCGCAGTCACAACTACCACTTTCTGCTAACACTGAATCTCTGCCTGATTTTGCTTCATCCAGTCCATACCCAATATCACATCAATACCAGATGTCCTCAACACTATAGGAGTTATCTTAAACTCTACCCCCCTTAATACCATACTAATTGGAAGACAACGATTACTGGTTTGCATGGTACCTCCAGGTGAATTTACTAAGAGAGGTTCTTTCATAGCTAGCATGGGTATACTATGCATTTTAACAAAAATGTTGGATATGAATGTATGAGATGCTCCAGAGTCAAAAAGAACAGTTGCGGGAGTGGAATGTACATTAAACGTACCAATCATAACTTCCAGTGCATCATGAGCTGTATCAGAAGACACGTGATTCACCCTTCCAGTACCAGATTGCCTCTGGTTGCTCTTCTGGCTCTGAGGAGTCTGTTGGTTCTGCTTCTCAGGACAATTATAAGACAGATGGCCCTCTTTACCACAGACAAAGCATCTAATAGGAGTGCTGGGAGCACTATTCTTCATGGGGGTAACATTGGGATTTCCAGTGCGAGGAGTCTGTTGCCCAGTCTGCTGATACTGTTGACGCTGTGGATATGATGAACGCTGCTGCGACTGATTACTCTGCCAATTTTGGGACCACCTCTGATTCGGATTGCGATTCCACTGGCTAACCGGTCCCTGAAACTTCTGATGAAAACCATGCTGAGATTTTGTGCGTTGACGGTTGTTGCTTCCTGAGCTTTGCACCTTCATCTTCCTCTTTCTGTCCATCTCCCTACGCTCATTATCAAGCACAATAGCTTTATTTACCGGCTCTTGAAAACTAGCATAGTTGTTCCCCTTCAATTGCAAGCGAAGATCATAATAAATTCCCTTCAAGAAAAGACGCTGCCTGTCTGCATCTTCCCTCACTTCATTAGGAGCATAGCGAGCCAACTGGGTGAACCTGTCATGATATTCACTAACGCTCATCTGTCCCATCCTAAGGTTTCTGAATTCTTCCTACTTCAGCTCAATTATACCTTCAGGAATATGACGAGCTCGAAAATCTCTAACAAACTCATTCCAAGTGATAGGAGGAGCATTGTCAGGGCGCGCAGCCTGATACGACTCCCACCAAGTCTGAGCTGTCCCCTGTAACTGACCAGATGCATATAACACCTTTTCCATATCATTGCATTGGGCTATGTTCAGCTGTTTCTCCACTGCCCTCACCCAATCATCTGCTTCTAAAGGATCAGCAGCATGAGAAAACACTGGAGGGCGTCCCTTCAAAAATTCCCCACGCTTATCCCTTACTTGCACAGGTGGTGGTCCTCCTGCAGGGGGATTGTTCTGTATGTGCTGTATAAACATCTGCATCATCTGATTCTGAGTTTGCATGAGTTCATCCATAGTAATGGGTGGATTAGCACCTCCACGACCTCTGCCATGACCTCTGCCTGACATTTGTTTCCAAAACACAGAAGATGAAGTTCAGTACGATCCGAGATGATGTATTTAATAGATAAGCAAAATCTGATTTTTCTGGGCGAACTCTAATTTCAGCAACTCAGTAAAATTGTCATATCTCGAGCTACAGACGTCCAATTCAGATGATCTTTACATGGTTGGAAAGCTTACAAAATTATCTACAACTTTTATTCACAACACTTTTTCTGATTCTGTCAATAAATTGGTCAAAAATCGAACTTAACCGAAACTGTTTCAGAATTCCAGACTGTGCAGTAACCCCAACTTGGAACAGGTATATCTCTTAACTCATAATAGATATTAAAGTAATTCTTGCGGGGTTGGAAAGATATAGAAGTCTAATTATTCCCAGTAAAATTTCTTAAATTTCTCATGAACGGATTTTAAGTTATTTCTAAAACATCCCAGACTGATCCAAAAATCAGCAAAGGACAGAACTATGTTCACCTCATAACCAACTAATATATTTTGATCAAACTTAATATTCTCAACCATGGAACTTGTAGGCATGTCTACAAAACTCCAGCACACATTACAAGGATCCAAATCACACATTATCATAATAACAATCCATCAATCACACAATTGTTCACACCACAAACGGACTCTTAAAACAATCCAAACTTAAAATTAACTCGCAACTACCATCGTTCCTATTACATAGGGATTTTTCCTATTTCTTAATTAAGCTTCTCATAAATCTTGGGACGACCTAACTCCGCCCTTAATTGGTCAATCTCCTTATAAGCTTGCTCCTTAAGTTTTTTTTCCTTCAGCAACTCATCCTTCAAATCCACCTCATGGAGAGCCAATTCACGAGCTAATCCCACCGTAGCTTGTAAAGTCAAAGATGAATCATCTGCAAGCGGCACGGTCCAAATACCCTTGTCATGTAAGAAACAAGGAAAATGCCGGATTGCACCCTTTAACGTCTTGTCCGAGCGTAAACCATGGTAGCAAACAAATGCATTGTAAGCGACATCCTCCATGCTTGTCTCCACGGTTGCCCGGCTCACTCTGGTAATGAACTTTGACTCCACTTTAGGTTCCTTAGTGGTAGGATCCCTTTTCTTGACCCATAACTCCGTTTCCCAATAGGAATCCATCCATGGATGACTATACTCTGCACTGCGATACTCCAAAGTAGCTTCCCAGTCGTAGTAGTAGTTGTCCAAGGTTCTTGTCAGCATATCATGGAAGAAAGCATCAGCTTTAGGAACCATGATATGAAGCTTCGTGGTCCACCCCATAACTACATCCTCCATTGGTGTATCACCAACTCTTGATTCAGCATCAGATAGCTCTTGATCACCCTCTTCATATGGCTCCTGGGGTTTGAAACGGGCAACGTACTGTGCAGCTGACAGACGGGGATGAGGAGGCATCTACAAGATTTAGACATAGATTAGATAGAATCAATGTATTTTTGCAATAGAATAAAGTAGAGGAAGCATAAAACTTTAGTAATTAACAAGGTGAAAAGAGGAAGCATGAATTAAGTGAAATATGGATGCTATCAACGACCATTCTAACTAGGCTTGCGTCCTACAGTCAACACGGCTCTGATACCAATCTGTCACACCCATTTTTAAGGACAAAAATAGGATGCATAAAGTACTCATGTGCGCCCCAGGTCATGATCGCACACACAAGTAGACAAATTACATAGTATCATCACAGTGCTTATTACATAGCGAATAAATACTTAAGACATAGTCTTGAACGATAAATATAAATATCTAATAGTATTCTCCAGCGGAAACTCCACACAGGGACACGGTTGACTGGTTGACACCAAGACTAGTACTCATTATGATAATCTTCCTCATAATCTTCATCTGTTATGGTGGAAATAGCAAGGGTGAGTCCATATCGAACTCAACAAATATAACACAGGGTTCATGAAGCTCAAAAGGCTAGACACTGTTTAACTGCGTTTAGCTTTTATTCATATAATTAACAATTGAGTAGCATCAAGATAAACCACCTCCTATTAAAGAACCAATGATCAATTGTAATAATGATAACGAATAGCATTAACATGAGCATAGTAATAATCAACAATAATTAAGCATGATATAACAATTATGATCAACTATTCCATAAGAATCCCCAAGGCCGCTCGTATCCGTGAGCACGGCTAGTATACCAGTTTTTAACTCTGCGCAGAGGTGTACACTTTCACTGTGAGTCATGATTTCCAAATGAGTGGGGAGATCAAGCCCAAACACCGGAGAACCATATAAAGCCATCCAAGAGTTCGTCTAACAAGTTAGGGCCATTAGATTCACTCGGCAGGCAGATGTAGAACCCCCCTTCCCTGTGGCACAACAACCGCAGCCTATACACACTAGGCCAGGGGCTCGCACTACACCCAACGTGGCAAGCCTTTCTTACGCCATTTAAGGTAACCACTAACAAGCTAGAAAAGGTCTCATGAACAACTAAAGCCAGAGCCATATAGCCCTCACAGCTGTACTGTATATCCCGGTTATCACTTACAGGTAAGTCCTTATGGAGAGAAACCAGAGCATCAAAATAATACACATGCTCTAGCCCCCTTTTAACAGTAATAAAATCATCTTAATGGTTGATTGCTTAATCCATTAATCAAATTACAAGATCATTGTTCTTAGTTTAAGCACTAGCAATAGCTACCCATATGCATTCCCAAGGTTGACAAGGAATCAAGATAACAAGCACTAAGTTATAATCTCTAAGGTTGTCAAGGTAAGCACATGCATATGTATGACAATTCAATGTATAGGTAACAAGGATAGTCCTGTGTTATACTTGCCTTGATCAAAGCTCTCCAAATAATACTGCTGACTTGGCTCAAAGTAATACTCCGAATCGTCCAAATACTGCTCACCTTCAAGCTAAGAAAAAGAACCCGAAACTCCCCACAAGCTCCACCAACGAACCGGCAAGAAGAAGCTAGGGCTCCGGCCTCCCACGCTCAATCTTACGTGATGTAGCTCGGTTTTTAGATGAAAAACGGAAAATAGAGGATCTCCTCTTCCTATTTATAACCTCAAGATGCCTTGTTCGGTTCGTAAATCCCGGAAACCCAAGTAGAAGAGGCGGCGGTTATGCTCCGGTCGGAGTCCATCTCGAACACGGGAGGAAGACGCTTATGACACGGGGACCCCACTCGTCAGCGAAAAGAAGAAGGAGGGAGGGAGCTGCTGTGGCGCTGGGCCGACTGGGCCGCGCGTCTGCTGGACGGCCCACGCGGGCAGGCGCGAGGAGAAGCAGGCCTCGGCCCCAATGGCCATCGGGCCGCCAGGTAAGTATTCTCTTTTCTTTTTTTTCTTTTCTTTATTTACTTGTTTTCAAAAATTATCTCAAATAAATTTTCTAGTCCAAAATAAAATAAAACAATTCCACACCACATAACAAAATAAATGCAACAGCATGAATGCAACACCAAATATATTTTATTATTATTTTAATTTGCCATTATTTGTTATCCAATTTATTCAAAATTCATTATCTCTAAAATTTGGGTGTTACATAAAAGCTGGTATACTAGCCGTGCCTATGGATACGGGCGGCCTTGGAACATTTATAGATAGATGATCACCATTGTTATATCATGCTTAATTATTGTTGATTATTATTATGCTCATGTTAATGCTATTCATTATCCTTATTACAATTGATCATTGGTTCGTTAATGGGAATTGGTTCATCTTGATGCTACTCAATTGCTAATTATATGATGATTAAAAGCTAAACGCAGTCAAACAGTGTCTAGCCTTTTGTGCCTCATGAACCCTATGTTATACTTGTTGAGTTCGACATGGACTCACTCTTGCTATTTCCCCCACACTCCAGTGTGTAGTAAGGTGCTACTCGAAAGAAGGACAAAGGTGTAGTGGAGTTTCCAGAAGACTAGTAGAAGTGCTAGGCATATGTTACCCCCAGTCAGCCGTCCCTGAGAAGAATGGAGCCTGAAGTTTAGTCACCGTTCCGCGATACTCTGATGTAAGTGTTACTATAGCTATGTATACGTTATATAATAACATTGTTTTTGATACTTTTTCATTCTGGCATATGTGTGGACTTCCTGGGCACACATATGATTAGCCTGATTTTATTCTTTAGAAAACCGGGTGTGACATTACAAGTTGCTGCTGCTACATTTTAATTAATCATCATATATGATTACTTTCTTCCACATGTGATAGACAGCTTGTGCTTGTGCTCAGCTAAAGGAGCAGCATGCATATGCATGGCTAGGAGTAGTTTGCAGGAATGTATTGATAAAAGTAAAATTAGCACAGGCAGCAAATGGGAGCCACTAAGCCAATTACAAAGGAAATGCACATCTGAAGGTTTTGATCTAAGTAAACCTGCACAAATTAGGACATGAGTGACAACAAACTGAACTCACAAACCTAGTTGGATTAATACTATTAGTGAATCAACAAAACTTCAAACTTTATTAAGCTGACAAGAAAAACACAAACCACGAAGCTGACAATTACCTTTTTCAATACACACAGAAATTACAGAAACCGCAGTGGATGTAGCCACCAGAGGAGGAGGAGCTCCCTGGCCGCCGAGGTCACCATGCCCCGCATTGATCCGGGCTCCAGGCCCGTGCTGCCACCAGACTTCATTACAGCATATGTGTTCAAAGCAGCAAGCTACAAAGAATACATAGTTAAGGTGATCACATGCATAGTTAATAGAATAGCAAATCAGTAAGCTACAAAGAATACCATTTTTGTATCACTAAGCTATTTACTTGAGCAGTATTTGGCAAAACAAAAGACATTAACCATGACCAAGATATAAGAAAGATATCTAAGTTTGACAGCATTAACAAGCATTCAAAATTCTTGCTAAACTGGAGTGTAGCGATCTGCTTTTTTTTCTTCAAAATATGGCGGACATGCATACTCTGCAGTACTGAATCTTTGCACGCCCTACTACTGCAGTACAATAGTCTATGGAGATAATGATATCTAAGTTTGACAGTACAATAGTCTATGGAGATAATGATATAACAACCCAGGAAGCTGCAAGGAGAAAAAAAAAGATGAACAGAGCCTCTATTCATAATTAAAAAGGGAACAAAACAAAAGAACCATATTTTCATCACATAATTTATACAAAATTAATTTCTTTTGCATATACGATTGATAAATCATCTTGTTTTGGAACCTCCTCAAGTACTACTGCTCAGATTTCTCTCAAATGTTCTTCTGTTGGACATTCAACACCTCAGCACAATACTTAGCTCTCAACTCTCTACTCCTGACTATCATTTCAGGTACCAATCTCAAGCTCTCAACAGATACTGCCAACTCCCTTGGGATTTATAATTAGTTAATTACTGACCTTGATTCATTTTCTTTTCAAATATTGTTTAACTGAAGCAATCAACTTAAAAATTCTATGCTACATAGATTTACGCTCTGTACATGCTGCATTGTTACTTGTATTTATACCACAAACTTAATACCTTGCCTACTACAATAGTCAATATGTTGATATAATCACCAGTGTTACCTAATCTAACACAGTAACTTATAATCACCACTGTTACCTAATCTTCCACAGTATACGCAACGCAGACACGGAATGGTAAAGGAAGTAGGCAGGGGCATGCGAGTACATGTACCTGTGAGCTCGAGTTTTGTCAGATGGGTGCAGCGGCGGCCACGGAACGAAGTACCGCCTGTAGAGGAGGAGCGGTCGAGCGCCCTCCGCTGCCGCCGACTCCCGGGTCGCACTCGCCGCCGACACCATGCCTCTTGCTGGATCCACACCGAAGCATCGCGGGGCTGTGGGAAGAGGGCGTGGTGTGAGGCTGCGGGTTGTGTAACACCCAAAAATTTCAACAATTAGAATTAGTGGGTTTTAAATAATTTAGATAATAATTAATGAGGAATTAGGATTTAAAAATTTTAGAAAGAATATTTGGTGATGCATTCATGCTGTTGCATTTATTTTATTTTGTGGTGTGGACTTTATTTTATTTGATTTGGATTTGAAACTCTATTTGAAAGGATTTGAAAACAAATAGAAAAAAGAAAGAATTACTTACCTGCTGTGCTGCCCGGCCTACTCTCCTTCTCCCCTCGCTCTGGGCCGCGAAATCGGGCCGAAGCCGCTGCCGCTCTTCTTTTCCGCGCGCGTGGGCCGGCCCAGCTGACGGCGCAGCCGCGCCCTCCTCTCTTTCGGTCGCTGACGGATGGGGCCCGCCTGGCAGCCCCGTCCCCTTCCTCCGGTCGTGACCGGGACGGAAACGAGTGTCGCCTCAACCGAATTGAATCACGTATCTTGGATTTCCTAACCAAAAACGACGATTTGAAGCTATAAAAGGGTAGCCGTGGTTCTCCTTTTCCCGTTTTCCATCTAAAAACCGAGCCTAACCACGTGAAATCGAGCATAAGGGTTTGGGGAAGTTTAGGGACATCGGTTGCTCGTCGCGGGAGCTTGCGGGTTGGTTTGAACCCGTGTTCTTCGCTTGGGTGAGTTCGCCATCTCCTTCTCTCCCTCCTCATGGTCTTCTTTTGGGTTGTGGAGCTTTGAATCGCGTGTTGGAAGTTTTCCGGTGGGTCGGCAATGGCGCCGCCGCCCTTGTCCGAGCCGCGTTACTTTCTCGGCTGTTGTAGCCTCTCGAGATGGTGTAGATGGATTCGCGGAGACTTCCTCTTTCGATTGGGGTTGGATTCAAGGTGATTGGTGGTCGGAATAGGGAGGACCGGAGATTTCCGGCGAATTGCGGCGGCCGGCTATGGTGACCGCCGGCCGGAGGTGAAGGAGAAGTCGCGCCCTCTCTCTGTTACGCTGGAATCGTTGACGACCGTCCATCTTGTGATCGACGGATGACATTAGAAGATACCCTTTCGGTGGTAATCTTTCTAAAGAGACCCTGGCCTTTTTCCTAATAGAACCCGCCGTCCCTTGGCGTAATCCCTGAAAGACGCTTCCGTGTTTTGAAAGCGTATTTCTTGGTAAATCAAAAATACGTTTTCGGATATTTACAGTTTTGCCAGTAAACTTGTTTCGTGCATAAAATCTCCGTTTTAACTCCGATTTGATCCGTTAAAGTTGCGTTAGGTTCGTATTTGCGAGCTCTACATGTTAGTATAGTTGTACAGTAAGTTTGGGAAAATTAATTTTCGAGTTTATATTTAAGTAATTATTTATATATAGGAAATCTTAGAAAATTCATAACTTTCACGTTTTAACTCCGAATTGGGTGATCTTTACGTCTGTGTGATCATAGGAACGTGTAGAAGAGTTTTATAAACTTTTATTACAGTTTTGTTACTGTTGGTGTACTGTTCTAATTATATCTCTTTGTTTGTTTCGTGTATGTTTGCTCGATTGTGTGTATGATGTTGATTGGTGATCGAGTTTAGAAGGTGAGCAGTTTCTGGACGATCAGGAGTATTACTTTGAGCCAGATCAGCAGTATCATCCAGAAAGCTTTGATCAAGGCAAGTATAATATGGGATTATCCTTGTTACCTATTCACTGAAATTATCATACATATGTATGTGCTTTCCTTGACAACCTTAGAGATTATAACTTAGTGATTGGTATCCTGATTCCTGGTTACCTATGGGCTATGCATTTGGGTAGCTGTTGCTAGTGCTTAATTATGAACAATGATCTTGTAATTTGAGTAATGGATTAAGCAATCAATCATTAAGATGAATTTATTACTGTTGACAAAGGGGACTAGAGCGTTGTGTTGTGTTGATTGTTGTCGCTCTAGTTACTCTCCATAAGGACTTATCTGTAAGTGATAACCGGGATATACAGTACAGCTGTGAGGGCTATATGGCTCTGGCTTTAGTTGCTTAAAGGACCTTTTTCTAGCTTGTTAGTGGTTACCTTAAATGGCGTAAGAACGGCTTGCCACGTTGGGTGTAGGACAGCCTCTAGTCAATGTGTATAGCCGAGAAGGAAGTGTGCCTTTTGAAAAGGGGTTCCTACATCTGCCTGCCGAGTGAATCTAATGGCCCTAACTTGTTAGACGAACCTTTAAGTGACTTTATATGATTTCCGGTGTTTTGGGGAGTCATGAACCCATGCATTTGGAAGTCATGACTCACAGTGAAAGTGTACACCTCTGCGCAGAGTTAAAAACTGGTATACTAGCCGTGCTCACGGATACGAGCGGCCTTGGGGGTTCTTATAGAATAGTTGATCATAATTGTTATATCATGCTTAATTTTATGTTGTTATTATTATGCTCATGTTAATGCTATTCATTATCCTTATTACAATTGATCATTGGTTCATTAATGGGAAGTGGATTACCTTGATGCTACTCAATTGCTAATTACATGATGAATAGAAGCTAAATGCAGTCAAACAGTGTCTAGCCTTTTGTGCCTCATGAACCCTGTGTTGTACTTGTTGAGTTCGACATGGACTCACCCTTGCTATTTCCACCATAACAGATGAAGATTATGAGGAAGATTATCGAAATGAGTACTAGTCTTGGTGTCAACCAGTCAACCATGTTCCTGTGTTTGGAGTTTCCGCTGGAGATCTATTATTAGTTATTATTATTTATTGTTCAAAACTATGTGTTAAATACTTATTCGCTATGTAATAAGCACTGTGATGATACTATGTAATTTGTCTACTTGTGTGTGCGATCATGTCCTGGGGCGTACATGAGTCTTTTATGCATCCTATTTTTGTCCTTAAAAATGGGTGTGACAAATTGGTATCAGAGCTGTGTTGACTGTAGGACGCAAGCCTAGTTAGAATGGCCGGTATTAGCATCCATGCTTCACCTATTTCATGCTTATTCCTTTTACCTTGTTAATTACTAAATTTTTATGCTTCCTCTACCTTATTCTATTGCGAAAATACATTGATTCTATCTAATCTATGTCTAATTCTTGTAGATGCCTCCTCATCCCCGTCTGTCCGCTGCACAGTATATTGCCCGTTTCAAACCCTAGGAGCCCCATGTAGATGGTGACCAAGAGCTATCTGATGCTGAATCAAGAGTCGGTGACACACCAATGGAGGATTCAGTTATGGGGTGGACCACGAAGTTTCAGATCATGGTTCCTAAAGCCGAAGCTTTCTTCCGTGACATGCTGACAAGAACCTTGGATAACTACTACTACGATTGGGAAGCTACGTTGGAGTATCGCTACATGGAGTATAGTCATCCATGGATGGATTCCTACTAGGAGACTGAGCTATGGGTCAAGACAAGGGATCATACCACTAAGGAGCCTAAGGTGGAGTCAAAGTTCATCACCCGAGTGAGCAAAGAGATTACAGGGTGCACTCCGGCATTTTCCTTGTTTCTTACATGACAAGGGTGTCTGGACCGTGCTGCTTGCAGATGATTCATCCTTGACTTTACAAGCTACAGTGGGACTGATTCGTGAATTGGCTCTCCATGAGGTAGATTTGAAGGATGAGTTGCTAAAGGAAAAAGAACGTAAGGAGCAAGCTTATAAGGAGATCGACGAACTAAGGGTGGAGCTAGGCCGTCCCAAGATTTATGAAAAGCTTAATTAAGATTAGGAAATCCCTATGTAATAAGAACGATAGTAGTTGCGAGTCAATTTGAGTTTGGTTTTGTTGAGAGTTAGTTTGTGGTGTGAACAATTGTGTGATTGATGGATTGTTATTATGATAATGTGTGATTTGGATCTTTGTATTGTGTGCTGGAGTTTTGTAGACATGTCTACAAGTTCCATGGTTAAGAATACTAAGTTTGATCAAGAATATACAAGTTGGGTGTGGGGTAAACTTGGTTTTGTCCTTTGCTGATTTCTGGATCAGTCTGGGATGTTTTAGAAATAACTTAAAATCCGTTCGTGGGAAATTTAAGAAATTTTACTGGGAATAATTAGACTTCTGTACCTTTCCAACCCCGCAAGAATCACCTTATTATCTATTATGAGCAAAGAGATATACCTGTTCCAAGTTGGGGTCACTGCCCAGTTTGGAATTCTGAAACAGTTTCGGTTAAGTTCAGTTTTTGACTAATTTATTAACAGAATCAGGAAAAGTGTTGTGAATAAAAGTTGTAGATAATTTTGTAAGCTTTCCAACCATGTTAAGATCATCTTAATTGGACATCTGTAACTCGAGATATGGCAGTTTTACTGATTCACTGAAATTGGAATTCGCCCAGAGAAATCAGATTTGCTTATCTGTTAAATACATCATCTTGGATAATACTGAGCCTCATTTTCTGTGTTTTGAAAACAGATGTCAGCCAGAGGCCGTGGCAGGGGTCATGGAGGTGCTAACCCACCTATTACTATGGAGGAACTTATGAATACCCAGAATCAGATGATGCAGATGTTCATGCAACACATGCAGATGTTCATGCAACACATGCAGAACAATCCCCTGCAGGAGGACCACCACCTGTTCAGGTGAGAGACAAACGTGGGGATTTTTTGAAGGGACGCTCTCTAGTGTTCTCTCATGCTGCTGATCCTTTGGAGGTGGATGATTGGGTGAGAGCGGTTGAGAAACAATTGAACATCACCCAATGTAATGATCTGGAAAGGTGTTATATGCATCTGGTCAGTTACAGGGGACAGCTCAGACTTGGTGGGAGTCGTATCAAGCTGCACTTTCTAACAATGCTCCTCCTATTACTTAGAATGAATTTGTTAGAGATTTTCGAGCTCGCCATATTCCTGAGGGTATAATTGAGTTGAAGCAGGAAGAATTCAGAAATCTCAGGATGGGACAGATGAGCGTTAGTGAGTATCATGACAGGTTCACACAGTTGGCTCGCTATGCTCCTGATGAAGTAAGAGAAGATGCAGATAGGCAGCGTCTTTTCCTAAAAGGGATTTATTAAGATCTTCGTTTGCAATTGAAGGGTAATAATTATGCCAGTTTCCCAGAACTTGTGAATAAGGCTATCGTGCTGGATAATGAACGTCAGGAGATGGACAGGAAAAGAAAGATGAAAGGACAAGGTGTTGGAAATAATAACCGCCAGCGTACCAATTCTTAGCATGGGTCTCATTCCAAATTCCAAGGACCAGTTAGTCAGTGAATCCGTAATTCAAATCAACAGTGGTCTCAGAATTGACAAAATAATCAGTTCCAACAATGACCTCAGTATCAGCAGAATAGGCAGTTCCAACAGCAGAGTGGTCAGCAAACTCCACGCCAGGGTAATTCTAACTCTACTCCAATGAAGACCAGTGCACCTAGTACCCCCAATCTGTGTTATCGCTGTGGAGAGCCTGGACACTATGCTAATCATTGTCCCAAGAAGCAGAATCAGCAGACACCGCAGGGGCAAAGACCATCTAATACTGGAAAGGTGAATCATGTGTCTACTGAAACAGCACAGACGGAGCCTGAAGTAATGCTTGGTACGTTCAATGTCCATTCTACTCCTGCAACCATTCTTTTTGATTCTGGAGCTTCGCATACCTTTATTTCCAACATATTTGTTAGAATGCATAGTGTACCCATGCTTGCCATGAAAGAACCTCTCTTAGTAAATTCCCCTAGGGTACCATGCAAACCACTAATCGGTGTCTTCCAATTAGTATGATTTTAAGGGGGTAGAGTTTAAGATAACTCCTATAGTGTTGAGGACATCTGATATTGATGTAATTTTGGGTATAGATTGGATGAAGCAAAATCAGGCAGTGATTCAGTGTCAGCAGAAAATAGTAGTTGTGAATGCACCTAATGGGGATAAGATCAATGTGGATGTAGCAGTGCAGAAGCAGCCAACCGCCTTAGTGAATCAGCTTGAGGATGATGCTATCAAAGAGAATTCAGTTATTGATGAATTTCCAGATGTCTTTCCAGATGATTTGCCAGGTATGCCACCTGACCGAGACATTGAATTTCTTATTGAATTATTACCTGGAACTGCACCCAAAGCCAAACGACCATATAGAATGGGAGTAGATGAATTAGAAGAACTTAAGAAACAAATTAAAGAATTGCAAGATAAAGGTTTTATTCGTCCTAGTTCTTCACCATGGGGTGCACCAGTTATTTTTGTTGATAAGAAAGATGGTGGTCAGAGGATGTGTGTTGATTATCGGTCACTGAATGAGGTAACTATCAAGAACAAGTATCCTTTGCCTAGAATTGATGACTTGTTTGATCAGTTGAGAGGTGCTTGTGTGTTCTCTAAGATTGATTTGTGTTCTGGTTATCATCAATTGAAGATTCGTGTCTCTAATATTCCAAAGACAGCTTTTACTACGAGGTATGGTTTGTATGAGTATACTGTTATGTCATTTGGTTTGACCAATACACCTACCTACTTTATGTACATGATGAATAAGGTGTTCATGGAGTATCTTGATAAGTTTGTGGTGGTATTTATTGATGATATATTGGTATTTTCCAAGACAGAGAAAGAGCATGCTGAACATCTGAGGTTGGTATTGCAGAAACTTAGAGAGCATAAATTGTATGCTAAGAGAAGTAAATGTGAGTTTTGGTTGAAGGAAGTCTCTTTTCTTGGTCATATTGTCTCTAATGGAGGAATATCAGTGGATCCAGGCAAAGTAAAGGATGTATTGAATTGGAAACCACCTACTGATGTTAGCGAGATTCATAGTTTCTTGGGTTTAGCTGGATATTACAGACGATTCATTGAAGAGTTTTCTAAACTTGCTAAACCTATGACATCTCTGTTAGAGAAGAATGCCAAGTTTGTGTGGTCCATTAAATGTCAAGCTAGTTTTGAAGAATTGAAGAAGAGATTGACTACAACACCTGTTTTGGTATTGCCAGATTTGAGTAAGAAGTTCTCTATTTATTGTGATGCTTCTCATCAAGGTTTGTGATGTGTTCTTATGCAAGAAGGCAGAGTTGTTGCTTATGCATCTAGACAGTTGAGAAAGCATGAGTTGAATTATCCTACGCATGATTTGGAGTTAGCAGCTGTAGTTCATGCTTTGAAGATATGGAGACACTATTTGATTGGGCATAAGAGTGATATATACACCGATCATAAGAGTTTGAAGTATATTTTCACTCAATCTAATCTGAACTTGAGGCAACGTAGATGGTTAGAATTGATCAAGGACTATGATATAGAGATACACTATCATCCTGGTAAGGCCAATGTAGTAGCTGATGCTCTTAGCAGGAAAAGTTATGCCAATGAGATACAAATGTTGTCCATGACTAGTGAGTTATGTGCTGAATTTGAATATTTGAATTTGGGAATGGTTACTAATGCAATAGAATTAGTGATAGAACCTACCCTAGAGCAAGAAATATACAAGGGTCAGTTGAAGGATGAGAAACTAAAGAAGATAGCGGAAGATATAGTGATTGGTAAGTCGCCAGGGTTTCGAATGGATGATAATGGGATTTTGTGGTTTGGAAAGAGGCTGTGTGTACCTGAGGATCAGGCTGTTAGGCAGGCAATCCTTCATGAAGCTCATGAGTCAGCTTATTCTATTCATCCTGGTGGTACTAAGATGTATTTGGATCTCAAACAGAAATATTGGTGGGTTGGACTGAAACGAGATGTGGCTGAGTATGTGGCATTGTGTGACACTTGTCAGAGGGTGAAAGCTGAGCATCAGAGACCTGCTGGATTGTTGCAACCAATGAAGATTCCTGAATGGAAGTGGGAGGAGGTTGGTATGGACTTTATAGTAGGGTTACCTCGTACTCAGAGAGGTTATGACTCTATTTGGGTGATAGTAGATCGGTTAACTAAAGTTACTCATTTCATACCAGTGAAGACTACCTACCATGGACCAAAATTGGCAGAGTTGTATATGGAGAGGATAGTATGTTTGCATGGAGTTCCAAAGAAGATTGTATCTGATCGAGGATCGCAGTTCACGTCACACTTTTGGAAAGCTATACATGAGTCTTTGGGAACAAAACTGAATTTTAGTACAGCATATCATTCACAGACAGATGGGCAGACTGAAAGAACCAACCAGATATTAGAAGATATGTTGAGAGCTTGTGCATTGCAATATGGAACCAATTGGGATAAGAGTTTGCCTTATGTAGAATTCTCTTACAACAACAGTTATCAACAGAGTCTTAAGATGACACCGTTTGAGGCTTTGTATGGACATAAGTGTAGAACTCCATTGTTTTGGGATCAGACAGGTGAGTCTCAGGTGTTTGGTACAGATGTTCTTAGGAACACAGAAGATCAAGTGCGGGTGATTCGTGAGAATTTGAGAGTGGCACAATCTCGTCAGAAGAGTTATGCTGACAATAGGAGAAGAGATTTAGTTTTTGAGGTAGGTGATTATGTCTATTTGAAGGTGTCACCAATGAGAAGTGTGAAGAGGTTTAACATGAAAGGCAAATTAGCACCTAGGTATGTTGGGCCATTTAAAGTTATTGCTAGACATGGAGAAGTTGCTTATCAATTAGAGTTGCCTTAGAATTTGTTTGGAGTACATGATGTGTTCCATGTTTCACAACTCAAGAAGTGTTTATGTGTGCCTAAAGAGCAGATACCTTTAGAGGAATTGACTGTTAAAGAGGATCTTACCTATGAAGAGTTCCCGATCAAGATTTTAGAAACTGCTGAGAGAGTTACTCGAAGTCGGATTATTAAAATGTGTAAGGTTCAGTGGAATAGATATTCAGAGGCAGAGGCAACTTGGGAAAGAGAGAATGAATTAAGGGCAGTTATTTGAGTAAGCAATCCAATCTCGAGGACAAGATTCTTTTAAGGGGGGTGAATTTGTAACACCCAAAAATTTCAACAATTAGAATTAGTGGGTTTTAAATTATTTAGATAATAATTAATGGGGAATTACGATTTAAAAATTTTAGAAAGAATATTTGGTGATGCATTCATGCTGTTGCATTTATTTTATTTTGTGGTGTAGACTTTATTTTATTTGATTTGGATTTGAAACTCTATTTGAAAGGTTTTGAAAACAAATAGAAAAAAAAGAAAGAATTACTTACCTGCTGTGCGGCCCGGCCTACTCTCCTTCTCCTCTCGCTCTGGGCCGCGAAATCGGGCCGAAGCCGTTGCCGCTCTTCTTTTCTGCGCGCGTGGGCCGGCCCAGCTGACGGCGCAGCCGCGCCCTCCTCTCTTTCGGTCGCTGACGGATGGGGCCCGCCTGACAGCCGTGTCCCCTTCCTCCGGTCGTGACCGGGACGGAAATGAGCGTCGCCTCAACCAAATCGAATCACATATCTTGGATTTCCTAACCAAAAAAGATGATTTGAAGCTATAAAAGGGTAGCTGTGGTTCTCCTTTTCCCGTTTTCCATCTAAAAACCGAGCCTAACCACGTGAAATCGAGCATAAGGGTTTGGGGAAGTTTAGGGACATCGGTTGCTCATCGCGGGAGCTTGCGGGTTGGTTTGAACCCGTGTTCTTCGCTTGGGTGAGTTCGCCATCCCCTTCTCTCCCTCCTCATGGTCTTCTTTTGGGTTGTGGAGCTTTGAATCGCGTGTTGGAAGTTTTCCGGTGGGTCGGCAATGGCGCCGTCGCCCTTGTCCGAGCCACGTTACTTTCTCGGCTGTCGTAGCCTCTCGAGATGGTGTAGATGGATTCGCGGAGACTTCCTCTTTCGATTGGGGTCGGATTCAAGGTGATTGGTGGTCGGAATAGGGAGGACCGGAGATTTTCGGAGAATTGCGGCGGCCGGCTATGGTGACCGCCGGCCGGAGGTGAAGGAGAAGCTGCGCCCTCTCTCTGTTACGCTGGAATCGTTGACGACCGTCCATCTTGTGATCGACGGATGAGATTAGAAGATACCCTTTCGGTGGTAATCTTTCTAAAGAGTCCCTGGCCTTTTTCCTAATAGAACCCGCCGTCCCTTGGCGTAATCCCTGAAAGACGCTTCCATGTTTTGAAAGCGTATTTCTTCTCGGTAAATCAAAAATATGTTTTCGGATATTTACAGTTTTGCCAGTAAACTTTTTTGTGCATAAAATCTCCGTTTTAACTCCGATTTGATCCATCAAAGTTGCGTTAGGTTCGTATTTGCGAGCTCTACATGTTAGTATAGTTGTACAGTAAGTTTGGGAAAATTAATTTTCGAGTTTATATTTAAGTAATTATTTATCTATAGGAAATCTTAGAAAATTCATAACTTTCACGTTTTAACTCCGAATTGGGTGATCTTTACGTCTGTGTGATCGTAGGAACGTGTAGAAGAGTTTTATAAACTTTTATTACTGTTTTGTTACTGTTGGTGTATTGTTCTAATTATATCTCTTTGTTTGCTACGTGTATGTTTGCTCGATTGCGTGTATGATGTTGATTGGTGATCGAGTTTAGAAGGTGAGCAGTTTCTGAACGATCAGGAGTATTACTTTGAGCCAGATCAGCAGTATCATCCGGAAAGCTTTGATCAAGGCAAGTATAATATGGGATTATCCTTGTTACCTATTCACTGAAATTATCATACATATGCATGTGCTTTCCTTGACAACCTTATAGATTATAACTTAGTGATTGGTATCCTGATTCCTTGTTACCTATGGGCTATGTATTTGGGTAGCTGTTGCTAGTGCTTAATTATGAATAATGATCTTGTAATTTGACTAATGGATTAAGCAATCAATCATTAAGATGAATTTATTACTGTTGACAAAAGGGACTAGAGCGTTGTGTTGTGTTGATTGTTGTCGCTCTAGTTACTCTCCATAAGAACTTATCTGTAAGTGATAACCGGGATATACAGTACAGCTGTGAGGGCTATATGGCTCTGGCTTTAGTTGCTTAAAGGACCTTTTCTAGCTTGTTAGTGGTTACCTTAAATGGCGTAAGAACGGCTTGCCACGTTGGGTGTAGGACAGCCTCTAGTCAATGTATATAGCCGAGAAGGAAGTGTGCCTTTTGAAAGGGGGTTCCTACATCTGCCTGCCGAGTGAATCTAATGACCCTAACTTGTTAGACGAACCTTTAAGTGGCTTTATATGATTTCCGGTGTTTTGGGGAGTCGCGAACCCATGCATTTGGAAATCATGACTCACAGTGAAAGTGTACACCTCTGCGCAGAGTTAAAAACTGGTATACTAGCCGTGCTCACGGATACGAGCGGCCTTGAGGGTTCTTACAGAATAGTTGATCATAATTGTTATATCATGCTTAATTTCCGTTGTTATTGTTATGCTCTTGTTAATGCTATTCATTATCCTTATTACAATTGATCATTGGTTCATTAATGGGAAGTGGATTACCTTGATGCTACTCAATTGCTAATTACATGATGAATAGAAGCTAAATGCGGTCAAATAGTGTCTAGCCTTTTGTGCCTCATGAACCCTGTGTTGTACTTGTTGAGTTCGACATGGACTCACCCTTGCTATTTCCACCATAACAGATGAAGATTATGAGGAAGATTATTGAAATGAGTACTAGTCTTGGTGTCAACCAGTCAACCGTATTCCTGTGTTTGGAGTTTCCGCTGGAGATCTATTATTAGTTATTATTATTTATTGTTCAAGACTATGTGTTAAATACTTATTCACTATGTAATAAGCACTGTGATGATACTATGTAATTTGTCTACTTGTGTGTGCGATCATGTCCTGGGGCGCACATGAGTCTTTTATGCATCCTATTTTTGTCCTTAAAAATGGGTGTGACAGGTTGCGGCAAGGGGCGTAGTGCGGTGTTGGGGAGAGGGCACGGCGCGGTGCGGGGCTGGGGAGAGGGCGGCACGGTGCGGGGCTGGGGAGGGCATGGCATGGTGCGGGGCTTGGGAGGGGCGCGGCGCGGTGCTGTGCGGGGCTGGAGAGGGTGTGGCGTGGTGCGGTGTTGGGCAGAGGGCTAGGGTTTCGGCTCCTTTTTATATACTTGTGCTTTCGATCCAATGGCTCTGATTCAACAAGGCATCATCCAACGGCTGAAATACATCGGACCACATAGTGCTGGCCCAAAAATTTTTAAACTCTAAATTGAATAAGACATAATTTTCAAACTATAAATGAATTCAATAAAAAATCTTCAACTACAATTTTTTTGAAATCATCGAGATCTACAACTTTTGTGTCGATCATTTCTCCATCTGAATTTGTTTGAACAATTCAAAATTTTAATTTCAAAATAAATTGGTAGAGCATGATTTTAGAAATATTTAGGAAAAAAAATCACCACATTTGGAGTTGGCATGAGGGGGAAAGATTAGTTACAAAATTTCGCTGTAGATTAAAAGTGAAAACATTTGTTCATGTTCTTGAATTTCCAGTATTTAAGTAATTTATTTTTGTACTGAAAACCAACAACCCAAGTTTCGTGGCGGTGGGAGTGACTCTCATGAAAAATAATCACTCTCACGAAACAGCTGATTTCATGACGTATGTGGAGCACTCTCAAGAAAATAAGTTTTTGTGCCACTCTCATGAAAAAGAATATTTTGTAAGCATGTGTTTTAAACTCTCACGAAAAAATGTAACCCTCACGAAATCTCCGTTTTCTAGTAGTGCAGTCTATCAAGAAAGAAAGCTATCTGGATGATAAGTTTATCAATAATAATCTTGTATTGTAAGAAGATGTAGGAAATCAGGAGGTATTAATGTTCTATATCCTGAGACTGCACGGAGCACTGATGTACGAAACTAAAATTTACATGAATTTTGTTAACTATTAAAAGTTCTAGGTTCAAGTAGCTGGCTGCAAATGGGCCGCTAGCTGAGTTGGAAGTTAACAAATTCCTGAGAGTGGTCTCAGGAAAGGTGCTCTTTGAGTTATAGATAAGATATGTTTTCGTGCATGCATAATGGATCACCATGCTTTGATAAGTTTTGGAAGGTCTCATTGAGTTGTCTCTCATGTATGGTTTTCTTTGACTACTATACTGTACGAAACTAAATTTTGTAAGTCGTTAACTTAATTAGATAAGTTTTTACATTTTGATTGAAACACTATGACATGTCAATATTGAGTTCTTGTGCAGGCTGAAAATGATTCTTTATGCCAATGTAGTAGGTGAGAGTGGAGTCTAAGACCTAGGAACAATATTTTAATAAAATATAAAATTTTGATAAAATATACAATAAACACTACATTAACATGGACAAAAAAGTTGGAACAACTAATGGGATCAAAAGTTTAAAGCTAAAATAGAGATCCATGATCTGACAAAAGAGCTTATTAAGCTTATGATTGGACTAAATAAATATATAAATACGTAGACATTCAATTCATAGGATGGAAAATCACATGGAGTAAATGGTAAATTTATCTTGACCTGAGAAAACAAATTTTTGAATGGATACCCGATGAACAAATAGAGAGAGTATAGATAATCATTTTTTATTAAGTGTTCATACTAAATTTATCCATGAAAATTACTTCATACACATCTCCTGCATTTCGGTCACATGAATCTTGGAGTCCTCTCATGCGATTAGTACGTCCAGGTTGTTGCCATTCAGAGGATGCCAGCAACCATAGCGATCGATGACGGTCAGGTGGGTGTTCAGTGTTTCTTATGGGCGCTACTTATTGATCCAGCTGGTCTCTATTTTCTTCTGAATTATTTCTTAGTAGCTGGACCATAATATATACTACAACAGACAGCACGCACAGGTAGGTTAATGATGGCGCTTATGTTGCTTGCCTGCCTATAAAATGGCCTCAGCACCACGTTTATACGCAGATGATGAGATATCTTGTGAAATAGAATGATGAGTGAGCATGCCTTTCTCCCTAGTTGCTGTTGTTAGTTGGGCATGTGAAGCATTGGGAATCAAGATGGTAAGGAAGAGAAGAATTATATCTGTTGGCTGAGAAATTACAGCCATTGATGGCTGGCTGTGGGATGGAGCTAACACTATGAAAGGCAACTCGCCCTCGTGCTGCAGCTGGCTGATGGAATTGCAGCCCAGCCGGTGCTCAGCAACGATCTCGAACGCACACATACACTCACGTGAGCTCTGGTACATGCATGGTGTGGTGCTGCCAAACGTTTGTAGCTTTTTTCTGTTCTCTTGATCTTTTTTTAATTGAGGCTCCGTTCACTTCCCATGCAAACCCAAAATATTTCCTCTTCCACCTATCACATCAAATCTTTAGACACATGCATGGAGCACTAAATGTAGGTAAAAGAAATAACTAATTGCATAGTTTGTCTGTAATTTGCGAGACAAATCTTTTGAGCCTAGTTACTTTATGGTTGGATAATATTTGTCAAATAAAAATGAAAGGTGCTACAGTAACTTTTCACCCACTAAACACACCCTGAGTGGTTATAGGGGCTGTGCCCATACCCGGCTTCGCTGCCATGTCCTGTTCACTCTACCACATGCATGCCCGCCTTGCACGGGAGTGGTTTTTTTTTTGAGGTGAACATGAGGGGGTGCTCCCCCTACTGGGCTTTTATTAAAACAAATGTAGTTCTTACAAGTATGATGATGCAATGTGTGCATGGGATTGAGTTCAAACAAGCCGTTACAGGCAATATATGGGAGCTCAGCAAATGTGTGGGAATTAATCAACAGCCGTAGCTTCATGTAAACCTATCATTTGTCATACTGCCGCGCTCTCAAGCCATTGGAAGGAGAGGTGGCGCTGTGTTCAGGAGTAAGAGTAGTAGAGCCAGCAATTATCGAAATCTGACTCTGAGAAAAAGCTAACGAGAGATCTTTCTCGTCATTACTGCAGAAATAATTTTTGCAGGAATCTCGTTTTTTTCTAGCTGTGGTTGGATTAAGGGTCTGTTTGATCAGGCAAAACAAGCTACGAGCTGCCTATAAATTATAACTAATCCAAACAACAGTACTTATAGTGCAATTTAAATTATTCAATCATCCAACTTATTAAAAGTTATTAGACGGCTTTGTCTATTGCAACTTACACAAATTGTAGTTGTGCCAAACAGTGCCTAAGAACCGCCTGTACAAATGCTTTCAGGATGGATTGCCTCCAATGCCGCTATTGTTTGCAACAGCCCCTAGAAATATGTGTCGTTTTTACAGGCGGTCTGTGTTAGTGACCACCTATACAATTTCTTGTGGCAGTTAGTGTTGCTGACCACCTGTAAAAATAGATCCATTTTTAGAAATTGAGATTTTCAGCTGCAGTTTGTAATATAGCAGGGCGACACGGCTTGGGCCATACGGTGCACTTCCTGGCTTGGGTAGAGTTGGACCTGTCGAAGAGTGGTAGGTGCATTTTCAAATTATGCTGGAAACATACTAACCAAAATCTAAGGATAGAAAGCAGATGTTTTGGTATGGATATCAAGTGATTTAAATACTAAATGGATAACCCATATCATAATTTGAAAATTGGGGAAACATTCAATATCTATGTAATATCCAAATCCGTATTTTCAAAGTCGGAAATAATTAGACATAATAAAGATGTAGTTAAATTTTGTTACTTAATTTGTATATACCAAATTTAGCTATAAACATTTACTTATATTTGTACATCGTGCTAGTGCACCGGTTGATAGGCTAACATTGTCTAACAAAAATTCAACAAACACAGGGTGGACAAATGAGTATAGTCGGGTTGAAACAAACGCCCCCGTCAACCATCCCAGGAACGTGTATTGCCACTATATATATGTGTGTTTCTTATTGCACGACGCGTAATTGATCCAACTGGTCTGTGTCATTTGCTTCTGAATTATTTTTTGGAAGCCGGACAGATATATAATAGTACAACCACCAACACCATAGGGTAGTAGCTTAGGTTAAATAATGGCACATATATTGTGGTGCTGCCTATAAAATGGCCTCTTACATCAGCACATTTATGCACACGGGTCGATGACCTTATATCTTGCTGATAAGTAGAATGGCAAACGAGCATGCTTTCTTCTACCTTTGCGTAGTATTTGAAACTGTACTCATCTACATATATAAAAGGAACTGAAAGTCTGAGATACATATATTTTTCCCTTGTGACCATGATAAGTCAGCCTATGAGAGCATCTATCCTACAAGAAAAGTTGGTGTATTTAATTTGGGAATTTGGTAGGAGCATTTGGGCATGTGAAGCATTAGGAATCAAGATAGGAGGCACAGACTGCATTGTCGCTATTGACAGTGAAATTGGAGGCACTGATGGTGCAGTTGGGCACTACTACCATAAGGTTTTCACACACAGGGCAAAGAGTATTGCAGAGGCAACGTGGGCGCCCACCTCTAACGCAATGTCTGTGGTAGTAGAAACCATCAAAGGTGGTCATAATTAAACTCCTGATTCTGAAAATTGGGGAAAAAGACAAAGAAAAAGGCACCCCTCTCCACTGCTCCTGGTAGCGCTGCACGGCCCCACCTAGATATTTTTGAGGTGCCATGCCTTGCTCAGCTGCTTCCCCAACACTTGGCGGCGATGCCTTCCTTACTTGCTTCTCTCCCACCCGTACCATCAACGTGGCTGAATGGTACGTCCTTGATACATGCGTCTTCCCATGCAAGGAGGATGAACCAATGCTTGTCATCAACCCTCACAGAGTCACAGCGACAGAACCAAATCAGCAGCTGTGAGGTCGAACAACGGATCATCATTGACCCTGAGGAGCCACAGTTGCATGTGCTTCCTTTGGGCTGAGATAGCTGAAACTGTTTTACAAATAATGCATAGAAACTAAAGGCCCCTGGGAGTCCACGCTCTAGTTGATGCATTTTGCAAATGTTGAGAACTTGCTAGGCATTGCTGGCACTAGGATTAGAATGCATACCTTTTTGTGTAAAGACATAAAGACACAAAATTCAATTGCTAACAGCTTGTCTGCGAGTTGTTCTCAAGCGGAAAACTTGTAAAAGAGTTCAATTGTCGGACAGGATGATAAACTAAGGACAGATTGGACGATTGGAACCTCATTGAGGATTTGTAGAACACAGTTTGGAAGTATAACAGAGATTGGTCTTCAAAAGCAGAGCATCGAAAACCAAGATTGGTGTTTTGCATCCATTTTCTGACATCCATCCACCCTAAACTAAAAAATTAGATAAGCTTTTTTGTAAATCTATATCTTCCTTATATGGGTTTTAATTATGTGAACCATTTACCAAGCATAGAAATTTCTCTCTACAAGAAGCGTTGCCTAATACTCAAGATGACTGTTGACACAGGCTTATTATGTGTACTTTGTCTCCTGATGATGGAAGCCATACTTTACGAACTATCTTTTTTAAAAGAATGTGAGTTCCTATTTTATATAGGCAGCCTCATGCATGGGCATCCTCATCAGCTTCCTTGGCATCTGGAAATTTCCTCGGCATCACTGGCATGACTTGTGTCCTTGTTAAGGTACTCATTAGCCATGGCAGCTATGGGTTGCAGCATAATGGTGCGAACAGTGGTCAACAAACTGTCTATATATAGTTATTCGAGTTATTATTGTGTAGGAAAATATCTGAACCCCAAATGCTTATTGCAACTTTCAATGTTGCTATAATTTTCTTCAGAATTATTTCTTGTTCAGTTCTCTTATTGATAAATATTGGTACAACAGAAAAAGCAGATAGTAGGTATATAAAATGATGGTGTATCTCTTGCTGGGGATGCTTATAAAATAGCCTCTTGACCTCAGCATGTTTATTCAGTGAAAAGAATGAGTACAGAATACGTCAAATAATGATGCATCTGCTGCCCGCCTCCCAATAAAATGGCCTCACCATGTTTATGCGCAGAGGGACAGATATCTTGCTGTGAACAAACAATGATGAGCGAACATTTCCTCTCCCTGGTTTCTAGTGTTAGTTTGGCATGTGAAGCGTTAGGAATCAAGATGGGAAGCAAAGGAGGTATGAAAAGTGTTCTAGTGGATGGCATAGCCCCTAACCAGGCTTCCCAGAGGCAGCATCTGCTTGTTTTTCTGCCTGTTCTCCGTTCCTAGATAGGCTACAGTGTCCTCGTGTGCCTGGGTGCATGTATGGCAACAGCAGCATTGCTGACAGCCTGCTAAGTAACTCATGCGGTTACCAGAGGCAATCCTTGTGCAGTGGCTGTAGGATCACGTCTGTGCATCTTTTTTTCGGGAACACACATTGACGTGTATTTCATTAAGAAGAAGTGGGAGTGCCGAAAGAACAGCTTACACGAAGCGACTATAGGAAAACCCATAGTGCAGCACACGAACCACAGAGAAAGTGGTTAAGAACAAAATACACAAGAGAAAGATACATGGTAGGGAGAGGGTCCTCCTCCACACCCAAAATGATTGGACCTACCAAGGATAATGACGCAAAAGACTGCCAGCTAGAGAGATGAAGCCGTGGTGGCAAAGCTTCCACCGAGAAGAGACAACTACGGCGGCAAAGCATCTGCCCAAACAACCAGTATGACGGCAAAGCATCCGCCAGAGACCACGCGGCAAAGCATCCGCGAAGAGGTAGCGACAACGGTGGCAACGTATCTGCCAAAGACCACACGGCAAAACATCTGCAAAGAGGTAGCGACAATGGTGGCCAAGCATCTGCCTAGAGACACGCGGCAAAGCATCCGCGAAGAGGTAGCGACAAGCGCGCAAGCGGCCAAGCATCTGCTGCGAAGAACCAGACGACGGCAGCAATACCAAACATCCGAGCTAGGCAGACCAAAGCGAAGAACAAGCTGAAGCACAGGCAGACACAATACAGTCAGGAGCAACTCCACTGCGAAGAACCACGTCTGCGCACCTGCTAAAGGCCTCAACTCCAACGACGCAATAACGGTCAGTTAGTTCTATCCTCGTGCCATTCTGCTCAAAGCTATAGCAGAAATCCATGACGATTCCAATGGGATGCATAATTGGACACAATGCTCGATCTCTTCCAGTTTGCTCCTTATGCTGCTCCACCAGAGACAAGGCTCAGGTGAACTGAAGTACTGAACCTAATAATAATGATCTGTGCGGATGCTAATAATAAATATGCTCTATGGTGGGAAATAATGAGGAAATTTCAATTTGTTCTTCTGATCGATTTGATCAATTAGTAAGTATTTGTTCACTCGAGGACATGATTCAAAATGTGAGAAGCAACTAAGTAAACCTCACCCTCAACAGGGATGTGGCCATTCTTTCCAGCCAATAGTAGTCGAATCACTTCACGCCATTAAGAAACACCAACTGTATAAGCAATCTGATACAATATGAGAGAAATTATAGGTCAGGAAAGGAAAGCAAGCAAAGGGATCGAGGAGCACTAGAGGTACATGTGGATTGGTACTGATGGTAGTACAAAAGTTACGAAGTACTGTACTACATAGAGGTAGTATTATCTTTGGGCAACAAATGAATGCTAGAATTAAATTTTTTCGGGGACTAAGGTAGTACTGCAGAGCTAACCTACCTATAAAATGGACTCTCTATGTCAGTAGTTGCCCGCCTTCTTCATGAGTGGGTTCGGAGAAGCTTCTTTAAAAGACTGATGCATATATCGCACGCATCGTTCACATGTTTGAGTTTTAATTTTTGGATTGAAACACTGCTATGAGGGTCATTTTGGCAAGGTGAGAATACCCGGGCCCCTAACCTGGCGTGAAGCCCTCCGCTGCCCTCCCCGCCGGTGGCCGACCCGGCCCCACTGGCCACCCGCCCTTCGTCCCCGACGGCGTTCCCCCTGCCCCTGACGTCCCCCCTTTCCCGTTGGGCGGCCTGGGGACCTCTTCTTGCTGCTGACAACTAGGGGACGCCTCTTGAGGCAGACACCCCCCCCCCCACACACACACACATTTGGGATGGCGGTACTCTCTTGGATGGCATCTGAGTATGGCGCTCTCTTGGATGGCACCTGAGTAAGTTTCCTCTTCTCCCTCCAGTCTCCTTGCCTACGGCGCTTCCGGGGCTTTCGTTCTCGCCGGGGGTAAGGGTTGAAGATGATATTAGAGCCTCGTTAGGAAAGCCGATTCCTTCATCCTTGTTGCTGCATTTGGCCGTTGCAGGTTTAGACTCTCTGAGTCCTCGGTTGGCTTGATCCTCCAAGCTACCATCAGTGGTGTGGCTTCATGCTTCAAAGTTTCCGCTCTTTGTGATCGCGTTTTCAAGTTCACCCATCGCTTCTAAAAGAAGTAGGGCATTTCATCCGGCGTTTGTTTTGCTTCGAGTGTGATCTCTACAAAGTTTCTTTTCATCTCTGGGGCAATGGTGGTCCCAATTGGCGCCGCGAGCTCACCCTCTTCCTGGTGGAAGAACGGAATTCTTGGCATCTAGCGCATTCTAGGCAATCGCAGGCTCCCTCGACACTGATCAAGCCTTCTTATGTTGCGATGGTTAGTTGGTCGGCTAATAACTTGCCGCTCTCCGGGGCCAATGCTGTCCCACTGGGTTCTCACACTCGCCGCACGCCCTTGCCGGCCATCAGTTCTTCGCTCGGTAAGCCGCCGCTTTTTGAGGCCAATGCTATTCCTCTTGGTGCTCGCCGCACCTCTGTTTTTCGACATATTGAGTTTCCTGAGCAATCTGCAGTTAAGATTCTTGGTCCTAGTCTTCGTCCTCCCCTCTGGCGCGGCGGCGCTACCATTGTCTCGCCTTGTTCCAGGTGCCTTGCTCCTGATCATGGCAGGCGTGCTTGCTGCTGGCCTATCAGGTACCACGCATGCGACACCTCAGGACATGTCTCTGCCTCGTGCCCCGGGAAGGTGATTAAGCCACGACAAGCTACAGGCAAGATGAAGGAACTGACGACGCTAATTAATTCTTTGAGCTGGTTTAAATTTGCGATTCGCTCGGGCCCTTCGGTGCCTCCAATCTTTAATTCTTTTGGGGATATGGTTGCGGCCTTTCGCCTTCTTGGGCCAAACCAAAACTTGTGCCTGAGTTTATTGTTCCTTGGCATCTTCGCCCATCACCACCTCAAATGGGCCGTGAACGGCCCAATCTTAATCTCCCAGCCAACTTAGACCCTTCAGCTTGGTCGTTGGCTGCCCCTTCACCTTCCCTTGCCACCAGTCTAAGCATGGAGAAAACCCCAACCTTGAGCTACAGTACTTGCCTCCGATCATCGCCGGTGAGCCTCCGATAGTCATGGTGTACCAGCGGGCGGACCCAAGGTCCTTTGTTCCAAGGACCTTAGTCTGGCAAGACATTGTCAACCGTCCGATGATGGTCAGGGCGGTGGCATCAAGAAGGGCGCAGCGGAGGAACGAGGACCTCGCCATCATAACCATATACCCCTTACTGGGTAATGTCCTTGACTTCGAGGTGGTGGATGAGGTTCTTAATGAGTTCTTTGAAGCAAGAATAGTTGCAGTCACATATATCTAGCCATGTAATCTTGGCCAGGCTTATGTCAGGTTCCATAGGGGCTTGGATCGGGATGCTCTTATTCAACAGGGACCCATCCCATTTGACAATGTGAATCTAATGTTTGTAAGGCGTAATGAGGGAAGGAACTGGAGAAGAGTGCATTTCAACATGGAGTGTTGGCTTATGCTGCTAGGGTTTCCCCCTGATTATCAGGAAGAGGAGTTTTATCATAGGGCTATTGGGTCCTTTGGCAGATTCCTCTTTTGGCAAGAAGAAGAAAGAAGGCTGACCAGGGTCATTATTACAGCACGTGTGACCGATCTTCAGTCAGTGCCACACTTCATCGTTTTCTCTGAATCTGAAGGGCTTGACAGTGACTCCTGGATGGTCTAGTGCGAGATTCTGCAGCACAATCTGTTAGGAGCTGGACCACCAATTGAGGATCTTGTACCTAAGTTGCCTGTGGCGGATGGAGCACCTTTTTCCTTTTTTGGCCTTGGACAGCCAGGGGCTGGACCGGTAAAGGAGCCACAGGAACCAGAACATGTTGAGGAGCAGAATCTGGGAGGTCAGAATGTGGGGGAGCAGTAGAACCTGGAGGAACAACAAATTTGGAGGAGCAGCAGCTTCAGAATCAAGACTGGGATGACATGCCTCTTGGTCAGGCCAACCCCTAGAATGGGGCCTGGGATCCATGGCCCGAACAACAACAACAAGCTCCTATTGGTCAGGATCTGAATCTGCAGCATCTGAACCCACATCCAATGGAGCTTGACCTCAATAACCCAGCCTTGTAAGATGATGACAACCCTCAGGAGGTTTTGCTTCACCTGGCTCAACCATAGGGAGATTTTCTTGAGCTGCATGACATTCTTGAGGGTAATAATGTTGTTGAGGAGGTTATCAACAACTTCTTAACACCTCTAGTGCCAGAGGAGCAGTAGTTGTTTCAGTTGGAAGATGAGATGTATGTGCAGCAGCCACTCTTGCTAGCCAATCACATCAATATGGTGGTGGAAGAGGTACCTCTTGATCAGCTAATAGATGTCGATGAGTTCAATTTGCCTGAAGATGTCATGGCAGTGGATGGAAATGTTCAGGGGAAGCAGGAAGTGGGCAATGTGATGACCAATAGCTAAATGTTGGGATGGTTTTGGTCAGATATGATGGGCTTGATCCAGCTTTTGCAGAATGGGAACGATGGAAGACAGCTGAGGCCACTAGAGTTTGGGCCCAATACTTTAGCCCAGGTAATCCGACTTGCCTCAAAATATGTATTCCTGCAAATTGGGCCAACTTCTTTACATTCTGCTTATGAACCTAGACAACTTCGGCTGGGCCAAGGAGTTCTTATCTTCCAAAGCTCTGGGCCACCTTGACAGTAAGTGGGGTAACATTGATTTTTGCTTACCAAAAAACTGTCATTCTGAGCATGGTATTCATTGTATGTTTTCATCTGAATATGGCACAGAGAAGTGAGGATTGATCCTGGAGGAAATACATGAGGAGGGGCAGAAGACAGTAGAAGGGGGGAAACAACATCTTGTGACCCCAAAAACAAAGAAACCTAGGAAAAGAAAGGCTCCAATTGTAGGTAATCAGGTAAGAAGAAGCCCCAGACACCATCAGTGTAATAGTGGTACTAAACCCTTTGGTTGCCCTGGGAAAATATCTTGCTTGTTGCCTTGCTCCACCAACTTTGAGTCCTAAAACTATCAAAAATTTGGGTGTGCAGTTCTGTGATATGGATCCAGCAGCCCTGACTAAAGAATCACTCAAGAAGAAGAAAGTCAAAGTGATAGTCAAGGGAAAGAAAGGTGAAGCTATCAGAGATCAGGATGCTAATGGAGCAGGAGGTCAGCATGAGGAACAAGAAGATAAAGATGGCAAGCAGGAAGGACCTAGGGCCAAAAGCCAGGCTAAGGATTCCTAGATGATGTCTAGGATAATGTCAGTTCTGTTGGGTCTCTATATAGTCAGTTGATGCTCAGCTTAGTTTTGCTATAGTTGTTAACAGCTTTGGAACATGTCTTGGCATGGATACAAACAACAGTATAAAATGGAATGTTATGTCATGGAATGTCAGGAGCATTAATGCTAGATGGAAGTGGGATGCTGTTAAGGATAAAGTTTCACAATCCTTTTGTGACATTGTCTATCTATAGGAAACGAAAAAGGATTCCTTTGATAAGCCCTTTCTGAAAAACAATTGCCCTTTGAATTTTGATTCTTTTGATTTTCTGCCTTCTGAGGGTGCTTCTGGGGGGATTCTGATTGCCTAGAAAAGCTCTCTCTTTTCTGACCATAAAATTTTCAGCAATGATTTCAGTTTGAGCATGGAGTTTACTTCTCTGCATAATAAGATGAGTTGGGTCATGACATGTGTTTATGGCCCGTGCACTACTGAGGGCAAAGGTTTGTTCCTTAACTAGCTTAAAAACATTGAGATCCGAGCCTATGTGAATTGGCTTGTTCTTGGAGACTTCAATCTCATCAGAAGGCAGGAAAACAGAAATAGACCTAGAGGAAATATTGATGACATGTTTCTTTTTAATGAAGTGATCAGCCATCAGGGGTGGAGTGAGATTCCATTGCAAGGTAGGAAATTGACTTGGTCAAACATGCAGCCCTCACCCCTCCTTGAGAAGATTGACTGGGTATTCACCTCTAAGTGTTGGAGTCTGTCTTTTCCCATTGAGAGCCCTGGATATGGCTCCTTCTGACCATACTACCTGTGTTGTTTCAATTGCCACAGATATACCAAAAAGCAGAATCTTCAGGTTCAAAAATTTTTGGCTTTTGGATGATCAGTTGCTTGGAATCTTAGCTGAATGCTGGTCTGAAACAAATCAGCATACTGACTGTGCAAAGGCTTTGACTGCAAAGTTTAAGGCTCTGAGGAAGAGATTGAGAGAGTGGCAGGCTTCAAAAACTGGTATGAGAACCATAATTGCCAACACTAGAGTTTCTTTGCAATTCTTAAAAGTGTTAGGAGAGTATAGGGATCTAAGTGTGGAAGAATGGAACTTCAAGGAGCTTTTGAAGGATCACTTGATTTATCTCCTAGAAAAGCAATGGATTTATTGGAAGCAAAGAGATGCTATTAAGTGGGTAAAACTGGGAGGTGCTGGCACTAGGTTTTTTTTTCATGCTCATGCTACTATCAAGCATAGAGGAAATCTTATCACTAAGCTGCTGTCAGGAGATGGGTCTATTGCTAGTGGGCATATTGAGAAGGAACATATTTTGTGGGAGGATTTTAAGTCTAGACTTGGGAATTCTGAATTTAATGGGTTTTGTTTTGACACTAATTTTTTTTATTCAGAGGGTCGACAATCTCAACTATTTAGAGCAGCCTTTTAGCCATGAAGAGATTGATAATGTCATCAGGGCTCTCCCAAATGAAAAGTCTCCCAAACCTGATGGGTTTAATAATGAGTTTCTCAAGAAATCATGGCCAATTATTAAGCAGGATTTTTACAGTCTATGTGATGCCTTCTATAATAACTCTGTCTGCTTGAAGAGTATTAACTCCTCTTATATCACTCTGATCCCCAAAGTGGAGGGGGCAAGATCTGTCAATGAATTCAGGCCCATCTCACTGCTCAATTCTTCTGTTAAGCTGGTTACTAAGATTCTTGCTAATAGATTACAGCCCATCATCACATCTTTGGTGCATAAGAACCAATATGGGTTCCTTTAGAGGAGAACAATACAAGGCTGTTTGGCCTGGGCTTTTGAGTATATACACCTCTGCCATCACTCAAAAAAAAGAAGTTGTGATTATCAAGCTTGATTTTGAGAAGGCCTTCGATAAGATTGAGAATCAAGCCATGCTGACTTTAATGGAAACTAAAGGTTTTGAGCAAAAATGGCTTGGCTGGATGAAGGAAATCATGTCATCAGGGACTTCTGTTGTTCTCTTGAATGGGGTGCCTGGGAAGACTTTTCATTGTAGGAGAGGTGTTAGGCAAGGGGATCCCCTCTCCCCCTTGCTCTTTGTCCTTGCAGCAGATTTTCTTCAATCAATGATCAATAAGGCAAAGGACATGGGGCTCTTGCACCTACCAATCCCAACCTCATTTACTTCTGATTTTCCTATGATCCAATATGCAGATGATACTCTGATTATTGTGGAGGGAGACACCAGGCAATTATTTTTCCTCAAAGGCCTTCTGAACAGTTTCTCTCTATCCACTGGTCTCATGGTGAATTTTAGTAAGTCCATGATGGTCCCAACAAATATTTCAGAAGAAAGGCTAGAAGTGCTGGCAAGAACCTTTGTCTGTTCTAAGGGAAGCTTGCCCTTTACCTATTTTGGCTTGCCCTTGAACACAAGCAGACCTAGAGCACATGATTTTTTGCCTCTGCTAACTAAATGTGAAAAAAGATTGTCTGGGCTGTCCTCCTTTTTGAATTAGGCTGGAAGATTGCATATGACTAATGCTGTCTTTACAGCTTTTACAACCTTCTTTATGTGTTCACTTGCCCTTCCTAAGGAGATCATTAAGCAAATTGACAAGTACAGAAAGGCTTGCCTCTAGAGGGGATCTGATGCTAATGCAAGAAAGCCACCAAAGGCAGCCTGGCCAATGGTCTGTGTGCCAAAATATGAAGGAGGTCTAGGTGTTATTGACATTGAAAAGAAAAACAAGTCATTACTTACAAAGAATCTCCACAAATTCTTCAACAAGGAAGATCTGCATTGGGTGAATCTCATTTGGGAGAAGTATTACAGAAATGGGAAACTTCCAAGTCACATCAGAGAGGGGTCATTCTGGTGAAGAGACACCCTCAAATTGTTGCCTGAGTTCAAAACTTTTGCCAGACCACAGGTGAAATGTGGGGAAAGCTCTCTCTTTTGGCATGATAAATGGAACAGTCAGTCTCTAGCAATTACAGCCCCTGAGCTCTATTCATTTGCCAAGAACAAGCAGATTACAGTTTGCAAAACCTTCCATGAAGGAGATTTTGTGGATCTTTTTCAGTTGCTTCTCTCCTAGCAGGCCTTTTTTCAGATGCAAGAAGTCCAACAGAAGATGCAGTTGCACCCTCTTTCTGAAGGAAATGATAAAGGGATGTACTCGTGGGGCTCTTGCATCTTTGCATCAGCCAAAGTGTACAGAATTCTAATTGGTCATTCAAATGTTCATGTCATTTACAAATGGTTGTGGAGGAGCCAGTGTCAACCCAAACATAAAGTCTTTTTTTGGCTCCTAATAAGGACAAACTAAGTACAAGAAATCTGCTAAGAAGAAGAAATATGCCCCTGGACTCTTATAATTGTGCTCTATGCACTATGTTGGTGGAAGAATCAGTTACTCATCTCTTTTTACATTGTGCTTTTGCAAGAATGTGCTGGGATATTATAAGCATTGACATACCCCTAAATTCTGAATTTCTAGAGTTAGCAGTTGAGCTAAGGCCACAGTTAAACACCCAATTCTTCATGGAGGCAACTATTCTCCTCTGTTGGACCATCTGGACAGCAAGGAATGAGCTTATCTTCAATGGAATCAGTCTAAACTCTGTTGACTGTCAAAGAGTGCTTCATAGGGAGTTGAGATTTCTGAAGCATAGACTGAAGGCAGGGCTTGAAGATCTTTTTTTCTTCATGGATTTAGAGTCTAGACTAAGCTGTTGGTTATCTCTCATTTTCTTTATCTCTTTTTTTGTCTCTTGAGTTTGTTACCCCTGCCCCCCTTCCTCTTGTACTCTGTTTTTTTCTTGTACTGTCGGCTCTTTTTTTAATAAATCCCTATAGGGGCCTCAGCCCCTCCAGTTCCGTAAAAAAGGGTCATTTTGGCATGTGAAGCATCAGGAGACAAGAAGATAAGCAACTGAGGAGGTCATGCCAATTAATATCTGCCGTGTCCACCATAGTGAGGCAAACATCAAGCAACCTTCCTCGGCACTAAGACAGGTCAACATGTTAGTCTTAGGTGATATCAAGGAACACTAACTCATAGATTATTAGAAGACTTGATTAGACTAGAGTTCCTCTCAGGTTTACCTTTGATGGAAGGAAGTCATGGCCATTGGTCCTTAACACTTACATCAATGTGCCTGCGCTAAGTAGGCCTGATGCAAGTGGCGGGGTTCATGTGTAATCGACGACGGTTTGTTAGAATCCCCGATCAGGGTGTGTGAGTGAGACGTTGACCCTTCATAGTCGGGTCTTTGGACTGATTGCTGAGCTAAACCCAATAAAGGATCAATGAAAAGATTCTAACTGCTGCTCCAGAAAGACATGGCAGCTGGAAATTAATTGTGTACTCGCTGACCGTGCTTGTGCAAACAAAAAAGTTGCCAAAGACCTAGGGCCTGTTTAGTTCCCAAAATTTTGTAAAATTTTTCAAGATTCCCCATCACATCGAATCTTTGGACGCTTGCATGAAGCATTAAATATAGATAAAAAATAAAACTAATTACATAGTTTAGATGAAATTCACGAGACGAATCTTTTAAGCCTAATTAGACCATGATTGGACACTAATTGTCAAATAATAACGAAAATGCTATAGTACCATTTCCTAAAAAATTTCGCGAACTAAACAAGGCCCTAGACAATGTGCGAAGGTGTTACCTATGGGCAGGAAACCAAAAGTTGCCAGATGATTCCAAGATGGTCAAGAAAGACATGGCAACTGGAAGGTGATGACCCTTCAATGAGAATTCGTACTCCATCAAGATGTTGCTATCCTGTTTCTGTCTTGTCATGTCATTATCACTCCGCACGAAATCTCATTTGGAGCAGTGTAAAATACTGATAAGGCAAGAAGTACATGTACGCAACACCAACAGCATCACAAGCATGTATATATCACCTACAAATCCACTCTACAAGGAAGACAACGATCATAAGCATAATCTACATATTGCTTACAGTAACTGCAGAGCAAAGACGAAAGCAATGCTACTCACGATGAAGGACACACATATGTTTGGATGCATTCAGAAAATGATTTTGCCACATCTACCCCACTGGCCTTGTACAATTTATTTTCTCAGCAGTGTCCTGGTTAATCGACTGATGAAATAGAACTACAGAAAGCACACGGTGGATACAATGGTTAAATAGCATGTGTTGTTGAGCCGAGCCCATTATAAAATGGCATCAGGATCTGAGCATTTCACCCTGCGAGTGGGGGGAGAAGGGGGGACGATAGCGGAAACTAGTGACAAGATCTTGTAGCTATACTGACAAAAAAAGAATGGAGAGATGGGTTAATCTGCCGTGCTCTTCTACCTGTGTAGTTTAGGAACTGTTGCTCCGTACAGAAACCGTGGGATGTCTCGTTTGTCTCTCTCATTTATTTTCCAATCAGAGAGTGCGAGTCCATCATATACTTTCCTACTTAAGTGGTATCAGATCAGGCATGTGAAGCATCAGAGAAGATATGCAAAGCAAGGACACAGGGTCCATGATGGTGTGGATATGTCATGGACCACAGCCATAAGACTCGCCTCCAAATTGTGATGAACTGCCGATTAGCTTAGAGCCTTACACCCTGCGCGCAGATCTTAAGTAGTCCACGCAGAAATCATGTTAGTGCAATTAACAACTTTGCAAACATTCACTAACCAGCACTGCTGCTGCAGCAAGCATTCAGGTACTACTGATTGTGGAAACAAGAAACCAGGCAATAGCAGTTGCCACGACTGTAGAAAAAGCACCACAGAGCAAGCAGTTAAGTAAAGCAAATTGAAACAATATAGCAGCAATTTTATCATCAAAAGTTACTTCTATTGTGGCCTGATTTTTGACAAATCACAAAGTTTATCTTCTTCCTCCCAACTGCATATTCCTCAGCCCTCTCTTGCTCTCGGTCTTTCTCCATTCTCCAGCGCCTAGTCCCCCTTGGTCTCTTGCATCACCTCCAATAATAGCTTGGGACACACTTCAAACTCCTTTCGCCTCCTCCCATTCCTGGATCTACCTCCTCCACCTTCCATATTTAGTTTTAGAAAGGCAGAAGTTATCTGATTACTCTGAGTCGTCATTATGTTTGGTCCAGCTTCATATCGCTCATTATAATGTTGGGTTCAATAAATCATTTGGCCAATCACATCTACTAACAATATAAATAGTATCTATGGCCCTTAGACAAATTGTATTTCAAAAGAGAACCTAAAGTATTTGGAGAGAAAGGAGTCAAATATACTTCTTAGTCTCCCATGTAAGTCGGTGCTGCTGTTAGTAATGTGAAAATAAGGCTAATGATTTCAATTTAAGTATTTACTAAGATCGAATAGCCAAATCTCAAACATACTTGAGAGACTACGTCGTTGAGACAAGCCTAAAGCTGCCTGAATAACAAACCAGACAGCATGACTAAAATGAAACTCAAAGAACTACAAGTGCTTAATTGCTTCATCTTTATGACAAAAACAACATTGTTTGATGTTGTGTCACTTCTGTTTAGCTAAGTTGTCTTTAGTTAACTCTACGCCCCTACGTAGGTACCAGAAAAAGACCTCAGTAGAACTTTTATTTTCCATAGACGTTTGTTAATACTAGGGACATCACTATGGATCATAGCCAGGTAGTGGGATTTAACTAAGAACTGTCCATTAGGATGTAATTTCCAGCAAAATTCATCTTCCTCTTGGCTTAACACAATATTAGTGATGTGTGGAAGTCAAAAGTCATGCAATTTTTCACACTTGTATGAACCGCATGACCTTTTAACTGAAAGTATAGGATGCTATTCTTTTCTATTAACTTTTATGATTGTATTAAATTTTTGGAACAAAAAGTAATCTCAACTAAAAACATAAAATTATAGTTTTAGATCTCATTGAGCACTACAACATCGGTATTGGAGATCTCTCGATCCGAGGTCCTTTGGAAAAGTGAAAACCATGAATTCAAAATCTGACAACTTAAAACATATTTTGGGGCCCTAAGCGATCTCAAATTAAAATGTTCTCCACTACAAACTTTTGGTTCTCCTCAAGGTTTACAGAAGTGATTCTGCCAGTCACATCTCATCATCATCCATGGATTCTGCCAAGCAGCATACGGTGTGACCCTGGACAATGCCTCCCATGGATATGCATCACAATGTTGCTGGGAGCTAGTGTCCCACCATCCATCGGTGTGGCTTAGTGTGGAATAGACTTATGGAAAGGAAACCAAAGGGATGATATTTAATTTTGACCTACTAGATGTATTTATGACTTGTTTGCAGTGATGATTTTTAACCAAACCCCTACTATTCCTCTATTGATTTTGAGGGTACTGCTGTAAATGGCCTCTAAACTTCGATTTACTCTCTTTTTCCATGATTTACCTGTATCTTTTGTTTCTGTATTCCATGTGTGGCATCCCCAAAACAAAGAGCAACTAAGAAATCCCCCACGTTTATTGCAATTGCAGGTGCTTCTTAGCACAACAACATTGGCCCCCTTTTCTAGAATAATGTTGGACAGTTAAAGTGCATTGATTTGCTAAGCTGGCTATAGAATGACCTCTGGATGGTAAGCTTGCTGACAGCAACATTGCTCTGAAAATAAAGGGCAGATGAGGTTATAGAGCGTGCATTGCTCTCATCTGGGCATGTGAAGCATCAGCACACAAGATGATGAGCAGACAAGGTGGAGATTTGGCTGCGTGAGCGCTGATGTGTGAAAACAAATTTTAAAAGAATCTTGTTAGCAAGGTTTACACAATGGAGTCAAATTTTCTTAAAAAGTAGACTATCAAATTCACGTTATCTGATTCTTTTAGTTTTCAGATATTCTGTATGCAGCACAACTGAGTGCATGGTGCTCAATCATAATCTCTGCGAGCTTTGTGACAGAGGCTAGCACACACAATAGACATGTAAAACATATAAAACTTTAAAAGCATATATAGCTTATTTCCTTGGTTTATATGCATGTATTCTTGTATGTTGTTATAATATCTTCTGTTTCTCTGTATCAGGATGTCAAATCCAATGGCGTGAAAAAAGTAACTAAGTGACCCCACATCTCTAAAGCTTGCAATTATCAGTGCTTTTTATACATATACATGATTGGCCCATTTGTGTTTTGAATTTTTCTGAATATTGTTATCTTGTTGGTGGATTGATGAAATGGTACTACAGAAAGCACATGGTAGGTATGTATTGCCGAGTGGGCACAGACATTCCAAACTCATACAGTGGGCACACAAATAAAATGTAGAATAACAACATACATCAAATAGTTCCAATGAAGAAAGAAGTACACCTTGAGTCTCAATCACAGGCCCTCAACAATTCTTCAGTCTTCAAAGTAGTACACAGCACCCCCGCTAGGAACCTTCAGTCCTTGTTTAGCCCAAAAACTTCACTGCAACACTCCTTGGTTAGCCCAAAATCTTCACTGCAGCATTACTTGCTTAGCCCAAAATCTTCACTGCAGCATGGACACGCCCATAATTAGATATCACAACAATGACAACTGCATTATTTTGGATGACAACAGGTGGTGGTAAAGGAGGAGAGATGCTACAAAAAAGGTGGTTGAGATTATCCTCTCACTGACTACCATTATGTACATAAGCTACTCTGTATGAATAATTTTATACAGCATTACAGTTCAATCATAATCATTTTGCGTGCTACCAGAAATACATGTAAAATAATGGAACTGGGCCTATTTTATAGAACTATCAATTGTATACAAATGCACAACTTCACACTATCCATATGGAAGTAACCGAAACCTTCACTAATTCTCATAGCCAAAATGGAATATCTCATGGATCATTTTTCACCGACCTCATTTAACAAACAATTTCCACGGTGACAACAAAAACATTCAGTGAATCTGAAGATACCCCAAGCTTCACCTTTACCATACTTTTCCACCTTCGCCTACCTTAATTCCTACAAATTAAGGTGGGGGATCCTAGTTTTTTTGAATATCTGGCTTTAACAGCCAGTCAATACAACCCATGTATGAATATGTATAAAGAGTGATGAAGTACATACTACTCTCTTGTTGTAGTTCCAAAAACAAAGCAGGTGAAGATTCAGTTACAGTGCAGGATGATATAGCTACCTTTATATCAATATGTATATATTACTAGGTGTCTTGCAATTAAGACGAGGCTTGACAATTCAATGGAAAGTAAGGATAGCACGGATGTCTCGTTGCTTTCATTCACAAAATTAGTGGCAGAGGGCCCTGTTTCATAAGATTTCTTAAGAAATAGGTTATTTTACATGCAAGAAAAATGTTAAGAGAAGATCCTGATTTTTCTTTACTTTAGTAATCTATGTTTATCATGAGGCTCTAGTACATAAAGGAAAATTCGACTTCACTAGTGTGTGTATGACAAGTACTAGTTGGAAACAAGGACCCACGCTCAATCAGTTGAACTCCATTTGAACGTTTGTCATTCTGGAGAGGATTTTCATTTAAGACATGGAATCTACAGCACTGTATTGTCAGATGAGCAAAGTGCAACCCTGACAAATCCAAAGCCTAAACAAGATCTCGGTGTCTTTCAGTGGCGCACAAATTACTGCTCCTCCCTTTGCTGCTATAGATCGGAGTATGGGCTTACCTTGTGCTCTGTCTACAGACTGCTGCTGTATCTCCCTTGGCCTTCTATGTCGCGCCGAGACGAGCAGTGGAGGGGAAGGTCCCACGACCCTGTACAGTTGGTGGAAGGCCTGGGGATGCACCCCGGAGCACCGGCAGCCAGCGGCCAGCGCACGGGAGGGGGTGCGGCCAACGGCGGGCTGGGGACAGGGAGGGCGCCGAATCGGTGGCGGGGCGGGAAGCTCACGGAGGCGCGGATCTAAAGGCGTGCAGTGGACGGCCTGGGTGCAGAGCTGCTGTGGCAGTGGGGCGGGCGTGCATAGTTGCAGCGGCGGTGCAGTACATGAGGAGCCGACGAGCCGGCGCGCGAGTCCACGAGTGCGTGCATGGTATTGGGTCGAGTGCGTGCGAGGGTGTTTGGGGGCGGCGGCCGGTGGGTTAGGGTTACGACTTTGTTTTTTTTAATTTCTTTTCACCAGAACGCACGAATGCTGTGGAGAGCGCCAATGCCAAACCCTAGTGCTCGTTTGAATTTCTCCATGCATGTATGTTTTTTCCGTGCATTTTCAAATAACCCACAGAATAATAACACTTTTTCTGTGCATGCATGTATTTTTTCTGTGCATTTTTGAAGAACCGACAGAATAAATTGAATTTTTCTGTGAGTATTAATTTTTTTTGTGTGTATTGTCACACACAGAAAAATCATATAATTTTCTGTGTGTTTTTGCATTTTTCTGTCGTGATATTTTGGTACCAACAAAATAATCACAATTTTTCTGTGCATACCAAAAAAAACGGACATTCGAGTTTCCAGTAGTCGATGCAAGTCATGAAACATGTGTGCTGGCCTGGTCAAAGTCAACAAAGTGCCCTAGCTGATGGAGGTTAACTCCAAGAAAGAGTTCAAGTTTAGCGTCATCGCAAATTGCCTCAGGAAAGGTGCTCTTTGACTACCCACAAGAGGCGACTACCACCTCAAGACAGCAGTGCACATAGAATTTTGACTTCTCGATGAATTCCATATTATAATCAAATTCAAATCATGGCATGAATGATATAAGCTACAGCCTACTCTCTCTTAGCCTGTCTGTGCAAATCCTCTGTTTTTATTGGCTGTTCACGTTGGAGGTTACTTGTAGGAGGCGCAAATGAAAATAGAGTTTTACACGTAGGTAGAAATTGTGTTTGTACTAGTGCAGGCCAGACAACTAGCACGTTTTATTTATAGTAATTTACTGGAACCACGAAATCCTCCTGATTTGTGCACATGGACCACAGCAACACACGTCCACAGGAGTGTAATACAATCAGTGATACATACCTACATCCTAGTGTAAATCCACACGTACATTGATTTGCTGCATATAAAATGTCGTCTGGATGGCAAGCTATTGACACAAAAAGAGCATCTAACAGCTACATTGCTCTGAAAAAGAATGAAGAGATGAGATTACAGAGCACATTGATTTTATACCTGTGCATGTATAGCCTCTTACGAGTATGAGGCATGTTATGCATATTTTTCTGTGATTTAGGTTAAAATCTTTTGATCAGGCTAATTTGTGAATTGGAGTTGTCTATCATGCATAAATGTATCATGGCATCTGGGCATGCGAAGCATCAGCGAACAAGATGGCAAGAAGGTAGACTTGGCTGCTAGTATCCTCTATGCCGTGAGGCATGCTATACGCATTGTTTGCTCCCCAATATATATCTTCTATTTGTGTATCGTTATCATGTGACACAAAGAGTAGCTAAAATAAACGAGGCTACAGACCACATTGCTCTTCTCCCTGTCTAGTTTAAGAAGCTGCAGCTTCAATTCATAGAAAAAATTAAGTCATGTTACACGCACTCTTCTCGTGTTTAGGTTCAAACTTCATATGAAACCAATTTGTGAAGACCAGGTGTGTATCGTGCTTGAAATTAAAAAGGGCATCTGGGCATGTGAAGCATCAGCAAGCAAGAGGGCGGAAGAAAAGGCCCCTCAGCTGCTGGATGTTAATGTACAGTGATTGATGGTACACAGCTGGAGATGGACCAATAAGCTTTCGCCACGTCCATGGCGAACACCTCTGATTTGGACGAATGAACCTATGCCTGTTGTTTCCTCAAAAACAACCTATGCCTGTTCCAGTATAAATGACAAACAGGCACACTGGCATGACCTCCAATCTCTAGCAACTACTCCACTACTCCTGCAAGCATTAGAAGGTTCCAAACTGTTCTAAATAGCAGCTTCCATCAGGCCATTTGAGACAACTTAGTTAAGTTTTAGTGCGTCGTCAACTTAGATGAAACCTCGAGTCTCAATCGTGGACTTAAAATTTCAGGCAATTTGTACATACATTTCAGGCAATTTGTGGATGTAAAATAGGCCAGAGAAGTACAACAGATGAAACATGTGTGCTGGTCTAAGTCAACTGAGTGCCCTAGCTGGAGGTTACCTCCAAGAAAGAGTGACATTTTAGCCTCAACACAAATTGCCTCAGGAAAGGTTATCCTTGACTACCCACAAGGCCACTACCCCTGAAGGCAGTGTACAAAGAATTTTGACTTCTCGTTGAATTCCTGATTATAATCAAATTCAAATTATGACATAAATAATTTAAGCCTGCCTGCTGTCGCTTAGCCTGTCTAAGCAAATCCCCTGCTTTTTACACAGCACATAGCACGCTTTATTACAGCAATTTACTGGAACAACTAAATCCTCCTGATTTGTGCACATGCACCACAACAACAACGTGCAGGGGTGTAAAACAATCAGTGGCACCATACGTACCAACATCCTGGTGTAAATTCGCATGTCAATGGTTACTTCTAGCTGACCATGTTAGCTGGATGTGGGCAACTTGGGAGAAGCTTCCCCCGGTTCTGTTGCTACAGAAATTATTTGAAACACTACCGGAAACAGGAGCTTTGCCGACGGCCAAGGAATAAGCCATCGGTAAAGAACTTCTTTGCCGACGGCCAGGGCTCGTCGTCGGCAAAGAAATCTTTGCCGAGTGCCGGGCGGTCGGCAAAGGCCAGCACTTGGCAAAGATGACCTTTGCCGACGGCCTGACTCTCGGCAAAGACAGGCCCTCGGCAAAGGAGGCCAGGGCAAACGGCAGCCGACGCCGTCCCCTTTGCCGAGAGCCAGGCCGTCAGGCCCTCAGCAAAGACGCACCCTTTGCCAACGGCCCTGGCTGTCGGTAAAGGCCAGCCACGTGGCGGCCTCACAGCCGGCCAGGGCCACCACCTTTGTCGACGACCACGTGGGCCGGCCGTCGGCAAAGACTCTTTGCTGAGTGCCGCCTCAAGCACTCGGCAAAGAAAGATTTTTTTGTTTTTTCTTTCCAGTTTTTTTCTGGTGCCTTCCTACATCAAATACAACCCAATTTCAAAAGTAGGGACAATTTTGAGTTTTTTTGCTATATTTCGTTAATTATTTTTGTTTCTTTGAATTTTTCCGGCAACTCCAAATTTGAACTGCAGATACATGAAATAATGAAATTTGTTGACTCAAAAAATGGTATTCATGATGTTCGGAGTATGTTGAGGCCTTATCCAGGACCTCGCATGAAATTACGACCATGTTGGTGTCGTAACATGAGGAGTTACGCGTGCGAAAAGTGTTTTAAAATTATATAAAATCCAAACGAAGTCCAAAATTGATGAAACTTGACGAGTTGTCTTACCATCGCATGTGGAAGCTGTGGTAAAAATTCAGAAAGTTTCGAGTAAGTTGTGACGTCGGATGCCCAAAACCCAGACATCTCCACATGTGATCCGACGTCACAACTTACTCGAAACTTCCTGAATTTTTTTAGCACAGCCTCCACATGCAATGGCAAGACAACTCGTCAAGTTTCGTCAATTTCAAACTTTGTATGGATTTTATATAATTTTAAAACACTTTCCGGACACGTAACTCGTCATGTTAGGACACCAACATGGTCGTAATTTCATGCGAGGTCCTGGATACGGCCTCAACGTACTGCGAACATCATGAATACCATTTTTCGAGTCAACAAATTCCATTATTTCATGTACCTGCAGTTCAAATTTGGAGTTGCCGGAAAATTCAAAGAAACAAAAATAATTAACGAAATATAGCAAAAAAACTCAAAATTGTTCCAACTTTTGAAGTTGGGATGTATTTGGTGTAGGAAGGTCCCAGAAAAAAACTGGGAAGAAAAAACAAAAAAATTATAATTTGCAGAGGGCCTGAGGTGGACCTCGGCAAAGAGGCTTTGCCGACGGTCGGCCCACGTGGCTGTCGGCAAAGGTGGCAGCCCTGGCCGACAGTGAGGCTGCCACGTGGCTCACCTTTGCCGACAGCCAGGGCCGTAGGCAAAGGGTTTTAAAAAAATAAAAAATTCTTTGCCTACAGCCGGGGCCGTCGGTAAAGGCCCTATTGGAAAATAAGGCCCGGCCCACCCCGCCGGAAACCCTATCCACCCGCGCCCGCGCCCGCCGCTCCCAGCTGCGCCGCCGCCACCCCACGCCGGCCGTCGTGCGCCACTGCGCCCTTCCCAGCCCCTGCGCTGCCGCCCCCCGCGTCGACACCCCCAGCGCCGCCGTGCCTAGGCCCCGAGCCGCCGTCCCCCGCGCTGCCCCCCGCCCGCCACCCCCCCCGCGCCACTGCCCCCAATGCCACCGCGCCCGCCCCCCGTGCAGACCCCCCGCGGCCGTCCCCCGCGCCCGGCCCCGGTGCCACCCCCTGTCGACTGCTCCACGCCCCCCGGCGGCCCTTTCTTCCTCCCCGCCCATGCCCTGCAGAGAAGGGATCGAGCCCCTTCTTTGAGGAGGAGAGCTTGGCCGCCCCAGCCGGCCCTCTGGCGGCGCTTCGGCGCCCCCCGCTCCGGCCCTCACCTATCACACCGTCCTCCCTGCTGACCGACGCCAACCGCTGTTGAGGAAGGGAAGGGAAGGGAAGGGAAGGGAAGATGAAGGGAAGGGAAGAAGAAGAAGAAGAAAAGAAGAAGAAGAAGGAGGAGGAGGAGGAGGAGGAGGAGGAGGAGGAGGAGAAGAAGAAGAAGAAGAAGAAGAAGAAGAAGAAGAAGAAGAAGAAGAAGAAGAAGAAGAAGAAGAAGAAGAAAAAGAAGAAGAAGAAGAAGAAGGAGGAGGAGGAGAAGGAGACGGAGAAGGAGAAGGAGAAGAGGAAGAGAAGGGGAAGAAAAGAAGGAAGAAGAAGAAGGGGAAGAAGGGGGAGGAAGATAAGGGAGGAGAAGGTCCGTTCTTCGTTCGTCCACGTTCGTCCACGTCGTCGACGGTGTTCGTCCACACCGTCATCCCCGCGTGTCACCGGAGGAGAAGGTAAAGCCCTAGGGTTGTTGGCCTTCGTGCCGGTTATGTCATGCTCGGCCTTCATGCCGATGATGTTGTTGTGTGGGCCTTCGTGCCGGTTATGTCGTGCCCGGCCTTCGTGCCAGTGGTATTGTTGTGTGGGTCATCGTGCCCCAAATGTGGACATCGGCCTTCAAGCCGACGGTTTTTCTTGTAGGTTTTGGAAACCTCCCCGTACAGGGGAGGTTCTGCTGAATTTTTCAACTAATAGTGATGTGTTTGTTGTTTTGCACAGCAGGTCGTGTCGGAGGGGATCCGGAGCACCTCGGCGACCCTGATTGTCTTTGTGCACCGACTCGCCTCTGCGCTGCCACCCTAGGTATAAATCACCTCTCTTCCTTATAGTTGTCGTTCGTAGATTGCGTAACTGAGTTAGGCGTCTCCCGTCCGAAAGGGATACGTGGTCATTGGTATGCGGATTAGTGCATATCTGCGACGGTATCTCTTTCGGATTGTCCACATTTTTTGGACAGCCCGAGGATGCATAGATGGGTTAGCTTTCGTGTTCTGCCCCCGTCCGAGTCAGAGTTTCGGCAGCACCTCCCTGTTGTTCTCTGGATACACACTCTCCCTGCCAGGACATGTATCGGGAGAATAGCGGGGAGGTGCTGCCGAAATTTCATCTCGGATGGGAGCGGAGCATGGAAGCTAACCTCATCTACGCATCCTCGAGTGGGATTAGGACCTATCCTTCACCTGTTAGATGGTAGGAACGCCTTGTAGATGCAGATGGTGGTTTTATTACTCGCTTACATTGGCGCATGACAGAGGATGGCTGATTGTGAGTGGATGTACACAAGCTTCACAAGTAAGAGCTTTGAATGGGTTAGGGGGACCAATAAGTTTCTGAAGGAAGCATTTGGCCGAGCTGCTAAAGGGTCGATTCGGATGCCGTGTCCCTGCAGCAAGTGTAAGAACCAGAAAAAGAAAGACTATAGTCACATGTATAGAGATATTTTCATGAACGGAAATGTTCCAAACTATACCCGTTGGATCCACCATGGTGAACGCCATCGTATTAGGGAGGAGGTGGTGAGACCCCTCCTCGAGGAGTTTGATGCAGATGCTGAGATGGCAGACTTGATGGTAGACTATCATGAAGCACGGTTTGTTCAAGGAATGGAGGTGGAGGAAGAAGATCCAGAGGAAACCACAAAGGCGTACTACACCGTGATGGAGGCGGCGAAGAAGCCCCTTCACGAGAACACTATGGTTTCACAACTGGATGCCATTTCACGCCTAATAGCGTTGAAGTCATCACTGGGCATTAGTCGAGAAGGTTTTGATCTCGTGTTGGCGGTTGTTGGCCAACTGCTTCCGGAGGTTCACTTCCTGCCAAAGAACACGTACGAGTCACAGAGGCTCCTTCGTGCACTCAAGATGTCGTATAACGCGATCCAAGCTTGTAAGAACGGGTGCGTCCTATTCAGGGGAGACCACGAGACAACAACACACTGTCCAAAGTGCAAAGCCTCTAGGTTTGTGGAGGTAGAAGGCAGTGATGGCAGTAAGAAACAGTCTAAGATCCCCGAGATGGTCATACGGCACCTTCCTATCCTACAGGGGCTCCAACGGCTGTACATGACAGAGGAGTCCGCGAAACAAATGACGTGGCACAAGAATGGCAAATGATACAGTGACAAGATGCAGCACCCAGCGGATGGTGATGCATGGAGGCACTTCGATGACATGAATCCTGACAAGGCTGCGGAGGCTCGGAATGTACGCATAGCACTAGCAACAGATGGGTTCAACCCATTTGGAATGATGGCGGCCCCATACACTTGTTGGCCCATGTTCGTGATCCCCCTGAATCTTCCCCTCGGCGTCATGTTTGAACCTAGGAACGTGTTCTTGACGCTGATAATACCTGGACACCTGGGCAACAATATGGGTGTGTTCATCCAGCCAGTGTGGGATGAATTGCAACGTGCTTGGGAAGAGGGGGTACTGACGTACGACCAAGCTACAAAGAGGAACCTCACAATGCATGTGTGGTACCAGTACTCAATGCATGACTTCCTGGCGTATGGCTTATTCAGCGCGTGGTGTGTTCACGGGAAGTTCCCTTGCCCAACATGCAAGGCAAATGTGATGTTCACCTGGCTGGCCAAGGGTGGTAAGTATTCTTTTTTCGACAAACATCATCAATTCTTGCCTGAGGACCATGAACTGAGACGAGATGAAAAGCACTTCACGAAAGGTGTTCAAGTCACCGGCCCCATCCCTCAGGATAAGAGCCCTATCGACGTCCTTGCCTAGATAGAGGCTCTCCAAATTGATGAAGAGAAGGGTGGTTTTAAAGGATATGGTACCAACCACATGTGGACTCATATATCGAGCTTGACTAGGCTCCCCTACTACAAGGACCTTCTTCTTCCACACAACATCGATGTAATGCACACAGAAAAGAATGTCACCGAGGCACTATAGGCAACACTCATGGACATTGGTGAGAAGTCAAAGGACAACGTTAAGGCTAGACTGGATGTTGAAACGATTTGTGATAGACCAAATCTAGTGATGAAGACCCCTACGCCAGGCAAGAGATGGAAAAAGGGCCCGGCCGATTACATCCTGAAAAGGGCAGATAGGAAGGAAGTACTGCAGTGGATCAAGACGTTAAAGTTTCCTAATGGGTATGCGGCGAATCTGAGTAGGGGAGTGAACTTGCAGACTATGAAAGTCTTAGGGATGAAGAGTCATGACTTCCACATATGGATTGAGCGGATCCTTCCTGCGATGACCCGGGGATACCTCCCCAAGCCAGTGTGGCGCGTCCTGGCAGAGTTGAGCTTTTTCTTCCGCTAGCTTTGTGCTAAGGAGTTATCTCAGGACATTTGTCTTGACTTGGAGAAGGCTGCACCTCTGTTGCTTTGCAAGTTGGAGATGATATTTCCACCTGGCTTCTTCTTGTCCATGCAGCATCTGATTTTGCACCTACCACGCGAGGCACAGTTGGGGGGGGGGCGTGCAGCACCGTTGGTGATATCCAATCGAGAGGTGTCTAAAGCTTCTTCAGAAAAAGTGTAGAAATAAAAGCCAAAATTGAGGCTTCCGTGGCAGAGGCATTCATTCTAGAGGAGGTGTCGACATTCACACAGGCGTACTATACTAAGAAACTTCACAGACCGCAAAATCCAACCCCTCATTACAACAATGATGTGAATTCATCGAACCTTAGCCTTTTCAAAGGGGATCTCGGAAGAGGAGGCACAGGGAACAACAAGAACTTGTAGCATGATGAGTGGCACACTATCGTGATCTGCTTGTTGTTGAACCTTGAGGAATGCATTCCTTATCAGAAGTAAGTTCTCGATGAGCTTGTTACATACGCCTCCACTATCCTCCACCTATCGATCCGACCCCCTTGTCTCTTGTTGTTCTAGGAAATATATTAATGAACACTGGACATGCAATAGGGATCCTACCGAGCAAGAAGAAGACCATCTTCTCAGACATGGTGTGCCCGGTTTCGTCAACTGGTTCTGTACAAAGGTACCATTCAACTAACCTCATTCTGACTTTGAGATTCCACTTTGCTCCTCGGAGCGAGTAATGTAATGATCTACCTGTCCTAACCTTGCAGGCCCTTTATGATGCGAAATGAGTGATGAATTGAGACAGGTGGGCAGTGGCTTCAACCGAAGGGTCAAGTCATTCAGTGTTTATGATGTGAATGGTTATCGCTTTCGCATGAGAAGCTACGAAGAGAATCGGGGCAACCTAAAAACCACGTGCAGCGGAGTTCGTACGCCTAGCACGGATGGGAAGGACTATTATGGCATAGTCGAAGAGATACTCGAGCTCAACTTTGGCAAAGACCTAGGTTGTAAGCCAGTGGTATTCAAATGCCATAGGTTCGATCCTAATGTCACAAAAAAAGACCTTAACATTGGGCAAGTCAAAATTCAACAGGATTCCAACTATGAAGGAGACAATGTCTATATTGTGGCTAACCGAGATGCCACGCAAGTTTATTACCTCCCATGGGCGTGCCAAAAAGACAAGAATCTTGCGGGTTGGAGCCTTGTGCAGTTTGTATCGTCGCGCGGTAAAGCGGTTGTCCCAAATGATGATGATTACAACTTTGACCCAAGGACAGCTGAGTTCTATCAACCTGAGGGGCTAGAAGGTAGTTTGGAGATAGACATTCTTTCGCTGATGGGTATGGAAGTAAACAACGACATCGATGAGGACAAGGGTGATGAGGTGCACGATGTTGAGGACTTACGAATCCTTGATGAATGGCAGATGCAGCGCGATAGAGTTGTTGAGGACGATGTAGAGGCTGATGACGATGGAGATGATGATGATGGAGATGAAGCCCGAGTCTTAAGAGAGCTCGACAATATTGATAGTGATGACGACAGTAGTGATGACGAGCACACGCTAGCCATATTGCCGTCCGTGGAGATAATTTCTAATTCATGTAATACTATGTTGTTATTATTATTACCTTGCAATTATGTTTCTTTACAAGTACTTGTCATTTATTTATGCTAACTATTTTAATCTTTGTCATTGCAGGCACTCGACAAAATGCCAGGCGAAAGGCGGCAGCGGCCGCAGCGAGAAGTCCGCTCGCTGTACATGGTCCCCAATGCCAACGTGGAGCACGCGGCCATCGCCACCGAGGACAAGGTGGGCTTCGGCGAGGAGCTTGACGTGGAGCCGTCGACCACTAGTGGTGGGAGGCCCCCAGCGGGCGTCGCACATCATCGAGGAGGCGGTTCTAGGAGGCCTAGCAGGGGGCGACGATGACAACGACAACCTCGACGGCGGCGAGGGGGCGAGCAGACACCAGACACCTTGACTTCCTCATCTTCAAGCAAGCCCTACCAGCGCGGGCCCTCGTCGCTCCCTAACCTGCCGCTCGCGTGCTGCCGCCGGGTTATTTGACCGATGGGCATGTAAGTAACCATTGTTGATTTCACTACTTGTTCATATGACATGTTGAAATTTGAACTGTAGACTAACAATTGTTGTTAATGACTCATGTAGGGGTTGGGCAAAGGTGAGTGACAGGAATAGTGCATGCCATGTCAATGGCATCCAGGGCCTACTGATTAAAAAGCACTACCCTGGCTTGGTCACCATCGGGGGTAAGGAGATCGTGCCCGACAAATGGGAACACTTCTACCAGGTCAAGGACGTACATGATGAAATCCTTGCGGTGAAGATCAAGAGGGAGTTCTGGGTGGGTCTTTGCATCGCACCACATATCTCAATACTACACATTCGTTGGACTTTCTTCAAATAATGAAATGATGTTTGATGTCTGTGTGCAGTTGTACTTCAAGTTGGAGGAGGGGCAGGACGAGGAGTGGGCGGCGTGAGTGCAAGAGGTAGTCTGCAAAGAGCGTCTCAAGGACATGTACCACGAGGCGCATCTCCAGGCCATCATCAGCTACTACGCCAACGTGTTAGCCCAGGTGGTGAAGAAGCCCCGAGTCAGGGAGTTGATACTGGAGAGGGAGTCCGACCTCACCGAGGAGCAGTACATGCAGGTAATTAAGTAGGAAACATTCGTTGTGATTCCTTACGTGACACATTCAATTCATCTTCTGGAATATCAAATACTTGAATGTCATGCAGGAGTGTCCAAGCTGGTGCAACAGGTACCCAGACTACTGGCTTCAAATTGTGAGTGGGTGGCGTAAGGACATGGCGTACAAGGACCGCAGAGAACATCGGGAGCGCCGCCTGGCGACGCCACGGGTACCACACCACCAAGGGAACCAGAGCCTCCCAGTGTACGTGGATAGATGGGTATGCTTCTGTTCATGCATTTATTATAGCGCTCAATTGTCACTACTTGTAACCATGTTTGTGTTTTCCTCGCAGACGGAGACGCATGGTGGGCAACAAATCAACGAGTGGGCGGGGTACGCCCTTGCTCACAAGGGCAGAGTGACAGTGGAGTCCACCGTCTATGACCCGGCGAAGGGGCCCGAGGCGTACACAAACATGAACGTCTACAACAAGCTCGCCCGGTATACTGCCGCAGCTCTCGAGCACCATGGGCTGACGTTCGACCCCACCATGGACCCCTTGGACACTGACCTTGTGATGAGGGTGGGAGGAGGGAAGCAGCACGGCCAATACTTTATTGCTAACAGCGCCATCGAGCCGTCCTCTGTTCAGACGCTGAGCCAGATCCGAAGAGGCAGGACCAGGAGCGGGCCGGAAATCCCCATAGCGCCTCGGCAGCCGAGCAGCTCACAGATGATGACGGCACTTCAGGTAAGTGTAGTTTCATTCGTCGTTCACTCGTTTCACACATGATGTACCTTGCCTTCACATACCATCAACCTTGCGGGTGCAATATTGCAGGCCCAGGTCGCACAGCTGCAGGCCAACCAGGCAGCCCAGGACGCGCTGCATCAGCAGCAGGAGGTGACCCATCAGCAGCAAATGGCGGCACTGATGCAGCACAACTAGCGTTAGTTAATGGACCTAACTGGCTACTTCCGGTCCTAGATCCTGGGAACACAGGAGCCTCTTGCCTCGATCTTCGCTCCACCACCAGTTCCTGTGCCTGCTCCTGTACATGTATCTGTTCCGGTGAGTATATTGCCTGTTGCTTTAGCTTGTGCGACCATCCTGCAGGTACTAATTACATCACTTGGCGTTTGTGCAGGCACCGTCGGAGGGTTCGAACACGACTCCAGGTGCCAGCCCTCCACCAGGTCCTTCTCCACCGCAGGGCTGTCCAGCTTACCCGACCTTCCCCACGCAGCCGTACATGTGGCCTCCTCCACTGTCGTAGCAGGGGTACTCCTCGTGGCAGCAGGAGCCGACGCAGCAGGGGCCTCCTCCACCGTCGCAGCAGGGGTACTACTAGCATTACGGTACGGCCGCGCAGTCGGGTTGGTCTCCGTTTGAGCAAGGTGAGGGCTCTGGGACCCCTGGGGACGACGCACAGAGCTAGGTACCTTTACTTCTCGCTTCTGGACCTTCATCGATGAAGTTGTTGCACGTTGGATATGTTTAGCATATGTTGGACATGTATGGATTCTTTTGGACATGTTATGTATATTGTGGACATGTATCGATGGATTTGAGGACCTTCATGTATGGATTCATGTTGAAACTGAATTTGATGCTGAAATGTGGTTTATATGGTATATTGTTGTGAATATATGTGATGAAATATGGTTTATATGGTATATATGTGATGAAATGTGGTCTAAATGCAAGAAAAACATAAAAAAAAACAAAAAAAATTTACCCAAGCTGGGCCATTTTTACCAGCACGTCCCAGCTTTGCTGACGGCCAGCCTGGCCATCGGCAAATTAACCAAACCTTTGCCGACGGTCTGCCGTCGACAAAGCCTTTTTTATTTAAAAAAATCAAAAAAATTATTTCGTTTGCCGATGGCCTGCCACGCCGGTCATCGGCAAAGATTTTTTTCTTAAAAAAATAAAATCTTTGCTGACGGCCGGCCACGTCAACCGTCGGCAAAGGCCGCCATCAGGGTGACGGCGTGTGCTGCCTTTGCCGAGGGCTGACGTGGCCGTTGGCAAAGGTTTGCTGACGATCTGACACGTGGCTGTCGGCAAAGGTGCCTTTGCCGACAAAATCTTCGCCAACGGCCCTTGCTGTCGGCAAAGCCTTTGCCGACGGCGGGAATGCCTTTGCCGACGGCGTTTTTCTTTTCAACTGCAACTTTAGTTGTCCTGAGAAATGGTTGTAGGCCAGCTAATGGATCTCTCCTTAAATTTGAATTTTAGGCACAATTGCTAATGCCATACCAATATGTCTGAAAATATAGAGACGCTTGGTGTTACAAACAGGCCTTGGAACTTGATTTACAGTTGCCATTCCAGCGGTACACTATGAGGGCATTTGTCAGTTTAAATGGATTTGTACTGGCAGCAAATGTCACCATCACTCATTAGCACAGAAACAATTTTCGGAGATGGGCAAATAGCATGTGTCAGTTTAAATGGATTTGTGCAAAATTTGTGCCTCTGACAATCGATAGGAAAAAACAAAAAAAAAATAGGGGCCGGCAAACCTGGCGACGATCCAACTATGGAGCCAGCCGCCGCCTGCATTGTTGCTAACTTGCCGTAGATCTAGGCTGGATCCACCTGCCGCCGTGCTGATCTGCAGAAGCAAGATGGTGATGGAGATTAAGGAGGAGGGAAGAAGAGGATCATAGAATAATTATTAGGGCTAAACTTAAATTAATTTAACTCAAGATAAAAAATAGAATCGTCCTTTATATTTTTGGATAGAAAGAATAGAGGTAGTATCATATTAGCCAGAGAGAGAGGAGAACGACGAGCTCTAGTTGTTTTCTGGTAGGATATGGACTTGGTGGTCGATCGGCTTCCTGTTTGAGTTTTGCTCCTGTGTCTGGTTCGAGTTCGGGTCCGATCGAGACTCAAGGCCACGATCGAGTCCTCGTACCGCCTGCACTCACCACCCCGTACCCGTAGTTTCTATATATATAGACGATTATTATTATGTAACAAACAAACTATATATTATATGTATACATCTGTAAAAGAAGCGCCACGCGAAGACACACCTGGGCACACGGCGCTCTGCAAGTAGTTGCGATTGCGATGACGACAAATCATGTTTCGGTACCCGTCGTCGGCTCCTTCCATCGTCCGCCGCCAGCGGCAGACGCGGAGCCATACTCCGACTCGGACTCCGACCACGACCATCCGGTGCAGGAGCCGGAGTTCGTGATGCACGCCATGGACGACCGCCGCCAGCGCGCTCCGGCCGCCGTTCGTCTCCCGATCGTGCAGCAGCAGCCGCCGCCGCGCCATCCCGTGGCCAACTGGGAGCGAGAGGCGGCGGCCAGGACCGAGCGCCTTCAGTACCACATGCTGGTCCCCCAGGTAATACTGTGTATGTAGTACAGATCAAGTCACGTCCGTCGTTTTGGTTAAATCTATCATATCGCTGCATGCTTCAATTCAATAATCTCGTTTATTTTGAATTATTTCGTCATCAGGTGGTCATTTGCGTCTGTATCCTGGATTTCGGGAGCATGATGATCTTCTTAGCGACGAACCCCGACAAGGTCCCCGACCCAAATTTCACCTGGCTCATCGTGCTTTCCGCTCTGGTTATGGTTCTGTCGCTGCTCTCGCTCCTGCTCTCCCACCTTGGCGTCAATGTTTAGGACAACTAGTGCCCGACCAGACTCCACAAATCCATGTACTCTCGCTTTTGCAGATTATAAGACGTTTTAACATTTTTTATATCTAAGTGTATAATAAAAGCTATATATATCTAGAAAAGCTAAAACATTTTATAATTTGGAATGAATGGAATATCCACGAATATGCATGTGTGTGCGTATGTATGTCCAAAATAGATGCCACTAGTAGGGACTGAGCCAGCCACCGACTAAGAAGGACTATGCAAGTTACGTTGTTTGTAAGTTTTGCCCTATGCACATGCGGAGCAGGAGGTCAGGGGTTCGAGTGGCTGCGAAGCGCACGTTTTTCGTGAAAGATCACACGAAAAATCAAAAAACCATGTGGTTGTCCGGTGGGTCCTCTCCCGGTAATAGAATTTTTTTTCTATTTTTCGTTGCATTTTATGGCTTATTTCTTGGAAACCACATCAGTGTCGGTTCATAAGAACCGGCAGTAATGTCAATCCCCCATCACTGCCGGTTTGGTTGTGCCGGTTCAAAATCCGGCAATGATGGGGGTTTTGAACTGGCAGTGATATGAAGATCTGGCGTAGTGTGGGGATGGACCAAGCCATCGCATAGGCCATGCACAACAGCAACACCTATAACTCAGAAAACAAGTTCAGTAGTGAATGAGCCTATGCCCTGGCGTACGAGTTTTCAGTAGTGACTGAGCCTATGCCCTGGCGTACGAAACTGTGCAAGTGGCAAACAAGTTCATTCACCGACAACAACACCAGTCGCTAGCCACTACCCCAGCAAGGATCAAGGTTGTCCTAGAAAAGTTCCATACTTGTGACCGAGCTACCATACACAATATAGACATGGGCTGTTTGGAAGACTGAATCGGTTCCGATTCTCGCAAGAAACGCTAGAATTTGTGCCAAACGCAGAAACTGTGAAGTTTCATGTTTCCTTCTTTGGAACTCAAAAAGCTAGGAGGCTCGCATGGATTCCACTTTTGCTGTTGTGTATTAATAATTATAGTTTTTTTTGTTGTAATCTTTCTTAGTGCAACAGATTAAAATGGATTGTATTGAAGTTGTTCTTCACCCACAAAAAGTTTAGAATTTTTCTCAAGCATAGTTCATTTATATGATTTTTTATAAAATAAAAACTCTTTCGGGAATCCAAATCCAGGCTAACATCCAAACAGTTCGTAAAGTAACTATGATTCTTCACCTCAATCATTTCTGAAGAGAACCTTGATTCGAAACGTTTCTACGAGAATTTAGATCCCTACCAAAGCTCCGTAAATTATAGACTTTAAGAACATACCTTATTTCCTTGATTTATTTGTATTTTTGTTTCTTGTCTTGTCTTTTGTTTCTCTATAACAGGATGTTAACCCAGTGGCATGAAAAAAAACTAAGTGACCTCTCTCTCTCACACACACAACTATTAGCGCTTCTTATACATTATCGACCCATTTGTCTTTTGCATTTTTTCTGAAAATTATGTTGGTTGTTGATGGATTGATGAAATGGTACCACAGAAAGCACATGGTAGGTTATAAAGGTTACCAAGTATTTCCGAGCTGGGCTGCCTATTAAACTGATGCATCTGGACCTCAGCTGCGTGCACGATTAAATTGGCAAGCTATACATCTGAGTATCTGACGTCTAGTAGTAGTACGTAGCTATATGAGCATGGAAAAAACGAAGAGACAAGGTTACCTGCATTGCCCTTCTCCAGGTCTCGATGTGTGGCTTCTAGAACAACAGTTTATTACAAAAATTGATGCAAATCACATGCATCGTTTAGGTCAGAATATATATTTGGATGGAATCACTCCTAGGGTCATCTAGGCATGTGAAGAATCAGGAAACAAGACAAGAAGCAAAACAGGAGGTTACGCCTTGTAATGTCCTTCATGTCCACAGCATGGTAGGGTAGTTCTAGAAACTAGCTTCTGGATCCGAAGAGACAGGCCACGAAGCATGTGGAAGATTAAACATCAAATGTTGACCTAGCAGGATACTAAATGCATGAGTGGAGAAAGTTGAGGAAGGTTGAATATTAAATTTTGACCTATAGTATAGAATACTAAATGCAAGTATTTTGCTAGTCCATCTTGGCATTTTTTTTCCCATACTATCCATATGATTTATGTGATATTATTAAATGATACTTGTGATACAAGCGGTAAGAAGGGTGTTGTTTTTAAACGTAAACTGTCAAATTAGGGGAATTGGATTTCCTGTATTCATTTGAAGGAATTGTAAAAGTCCTCAAAATTTAATTTTACCCTTGATTTATCAGTGCAATTATTGATCGTCCCAATATCTTCTGCTTTCTATACCATGTGGCATGCAAAAACAAAGAGTAACTAGTAACTCCCTAGTTTGTTACAATTGTCAGTGCTTCTTGATTCATTTAAAAAATAATAATGTCGAACAGCCGCAGCCAGGCACGTTCATTTTCTAGGCTGCCTATAAAGTGCCGTCTGGACAACAAGCTATTGACAAGAACCTCTAGTTTAGTAGGTTAATTGATCGGAAAAGAGTGACGAGATGGGGTTACAGTCTGCATAGCTCTTCCCCCTGGGTAGTTTAATTAAGAAACTGCAGGTTCTTATGAAAACCGAGTCATGCTACACACATATTTTTCTCATATTCAGGTTCAAAACTTCAGGTCAACTTGGTTTGTGAATGTAAGGTATCTATATCATATACTTGAAAAGGGGCATCTGGGCGTGTGAGGCATCAGCAAACAAGATGGAGCAGCTGGAGACAGAGGAGGGTCCAAGCAAGAGCACTCACTCAGACCAATGAACCAGATTTCGGAGCACAACAGCAGTGTAACTGGCACCATACTGTTGCTGCAGTCCCTACCGGCGGCCGATCCACACAAGAGATTCCTGGGCCACGTCGGGGCTCCTGGGTTCGTTGGCCCAGTACACGTGTTGGTGGAAATGAGTTGGCATGAGAGTTCTTGCACGCAGAGTCGGATAGCGAGCGTTGGAGATGAGGGGGTAACATGCCAACGACTATGCGTCCCATCCATCTGCCTGACTATCTGTTCCTCAGACTCCTTGCTGCTCTTCTATTTCCGAACCCTCAATTGTCTATACCAACCCCTGTGCTTGGTGCTAACACAGCATCTCCAATCGCTGGCCATGACCTCAGCAAGGATGAAATTCTTCTAGAAGATTCCTAACTGTTATTATTGATCGACATGGCTTTGTGCTCCGCCCCTATTGTCATGCCCGCTTGGCTTCCCGCACGCACGCGTGGACCACCTCTACCTGTGCCCCTTAGCTGTGTCGGCTGATGAAGCACTTGCAACGTAAAGCATTTGATGCAGCATACGTCTGAAATAGATAAAACATTTATAACATACGCTTGTAACATATGTGTATGGGCACTGCAACATATGCAACATCCAGATAAAACACTTGCAACATACATTTGAAACAGCTGAAACATTTGAAACATACACTTGCAACATATGTGTATAGTCAGTGCAACATATGCAACATTTAGATACAACACTCGCAACATACGTTTAAACAGCCAAAACATTTGAAACATACACTTGCAACATACGTGTATAGTCATTGCAATATATGAAACACCAAATCTACTTTTCCAACATCCAGATAAAACATATGCAGCATACATCTGAAACACTTGAAACATACGGTTGCAACATGTGCTTATCTACTTGCTGCACCACAATGGAGGCTCGTTCACACGGAGCTCGATGTTGGTGCAGAGCACGAGGTCGCCCACAGTCGACAGGCAGATGGATTGTGGCATGGCGGGAGGCACGAGGCACGGGGGCAGGCACGTCTCTGCCTTCCTTTGGCGCGAGGCACGAGGTGTGGGGGCATGAGGCGTGAGGCACGGGGGCAAGCGCGTCTATCCCGGCCTCTGGCGAGGGGGCGTGCAACGCCTGGCATGGGGGCAGGTGCATCCATCCCGTCCAGAAAGGCCGAACATCCTGAGGGTATCATTATCGAAATGTCAACGGATGAGGTCGCACAACAACAATCACTATTACTGCTAGGCACTTCCTTGGGCGCAGTCTTTCTAAGTGCCTCTTTGGGAGGGCTCTTGCAAGGCTTCAGCTCCGGCTCCTGCAGGAGCTATACCAAACGGCAATTAGGAGAAAGGCTCCTCCAGCGGAGCACTCGGAGAGCCGGAGCCGTTTTGTGCAGCGGCAGGCGGAGCCACAAAACCGAGCTTCTCCGGTTCCTCCATCAGGGCGTGAAAGGATGCAGTGATCCTCCGCTGGTTCGAGCATCCATCACAGCGAGGCTGGCTTGTTTTCATTGTGTGTGCAGTGTCTGTACGTAAAGAAAGAGGACCTGCTAGCAAGAATAGGAGAAAAGATAGGGTTTCCAATGTAAAAATAGAAGAGAGAAAGAAAATAAAGAATACCTCCAATAATTTGGAAATAGATCAGGGTTCTCGATGAAAAAGCAACTATTAGCTTCCTGCTGAAATGGACCAAATCACCTTATGCTTGTAAAATACGTAATAAATCACACAAATATTAAAAAATAGTAAAACCAAATTTTCTAAGTCGGGTTTTACTTGATCTGCACCACAGTAAAATAATAAGTAGGGGTATTGATGAGGATACAGGCCCGATCTTCCGAGAGGTAGCCGATAAGTTCGATTTGTGGAGATCTCGACGTTGGCGATCCGGCTTCAAATCAGACACGATTCGAATCCTGCAACCATTACACCACAGCTCCGTTGGTTATCAACCAAGCACAACTTGATTGACTTCACCAAGAAGGCTTTTCCTGCAAGCGAATCGAAGAACACAAGCAAGAAGGTAAAACACGCAATCTGAAATTGCAAATATGAATGATGCGAATATCAATTGAGGGTTCAAGAACTCGGTTCCAAAGGACTAATCGACACAGTGGAGGAGATCAAGAACAGGGGCCTGGATCACTGTAAAAGGATTTGTCACCACAGTTACAATGAACGATTCAGTTTCTCGATGGAAAACTAAACTCTAAACAAAACCCAATTGTCTAGCAGCGGCGGTGGCTGTGTTTATAGTCTAAGACTCAACCTAGGGTTGAGGACGGCCAGAGGTTGGGCGCCCACAACTTGGGCTTAAGGCCCGACACGATACATGGCCAAGTTGGCCCAAATAGGTGATGTAGCACCTTGCCGTGGTCACACAGAATGATCCACGGACCTTTTGATGCTGAGACCAGATCCAAAACGACGGCGTCGTCGTCCCCTTTCCAACGCATCCAAGAACGCACCGTTTTGATGTCGTATGAGAGAGTTATGACCAAAACAGTGACGACGTGTCTGCTGAATCCGAGGGTGACGTGGCAGCTGAGTTGGGGACGAATTGCAACTTGAAGAAGACCATAGCGTCGGTGTGTCCAGCGTGGCGATGTCCTCATCATCCTCCCCTTCTTGAATTGGAGTCGTCCTCGACTCCATCTTGGCGATGTCCTTATCATCCCCTCCTCCTAGAATTGGAGTCGTCCTCGACTTCATCCCATCATCAGCGAACTCCTGCAAAAGGTTAGTGACAACAGGTAATGCACCAGACATAATAGGTTGACAAAACATAGTATAACATGGTGCATCAGGATTATCACATAACTCAGCAGTAGCAGAAGTTGTAGCAAGAAAAGTACCTCCTTTGAACCTAATCCCATTATTTTTAGCAATGTCAGTTGGAGGTTTATTTTTAATCTCTTTAGCATGTTTAATAATTTCCGTAGGAGACAAATGTAGCAATGTAATTTTCTTGTCCTTATGTGTGATAGTGTATGTATTAGTTCTACCATGGTGTAAAGCATCATTATCAAATTCCCATGGACGACCTAACAAAATGGAACAAGCTTGTATAGGGACAACATCAAAATCAGCAGTATCATGATAAGAACCTGTGAAAAAGCTAATGCGTGCTGATTTAGTTACCTTAGTCTTACCACTATTATTGAACCATTGAAGTTTATATGGATACGAATGTTGTTGGGTGGTCAAGCCAAGCTTCTCAACCAAATCTGAACTCACCAAGTTATTGCAACTTCCGCTATCAATGATAGTGAGAACACGACAACCCTGCACAATGAAATACATGTGGAACAAATTGTTTCGTTGGATCTTCATCTCGTCTTCATGTCCCACACGTGTACTCAACACACGCTGCACGAGAAGGCTAGGGTAGTCCGCGACAGCAGCCACAGAATCAATGATGATGGCCTCCTTATCTTGATCGCCCTCGATAGAATCTGCATCAACGTTAGCAGCAAGGGCTAAATCATCTTCAACATCACTAGCACTTACATATCCATCCTCGGTAGCAATAAAAGCACGACGACTGGGGCAATCCTTCATGACATGTCCCATGCCTTTGCATCGGTGGCAAATGATTTTAGCGCTGGACGAGGAGGAGCTAGTAGAAGCACCTAGAGTGGCACCTTTCTTCTGCACATTAGACAATTGACTTACCCCATGTGGTGCAACAGAAAGCTTGGGCGTCTTCGGCTCAGCACGCTGCTGAAAATTCCTCCCATTGTTAGACCTGAAAGGCTGGTGTTGTTTGCGGCTCTGTATTTTACGTTCTGCCTTAATAGCAAGATGATACAATTGGGAAAAATTACGCCATTCTTTGTAATCAAGTATGTTCTGGATATCATGGTTTAGACCACCAAAAAATCTAGCACTAGCATCATTATCATCTTTATTTATACCACAACGGGCTAAATAAGCAATTCTTGATAGTAAGCTTCTACTCCTTTATCACCTTGTTTTAAAGTTTGCAGTTTCAAACGTAAATCACGTTGGTAATAAGGAGGAACAAAACGAGATTTCATATGTTGCTTTAAAGCATTCCAAGTTTGAGGCACAGCAGCAGCATTATTAGCATTGCAAAGATCACTCCACCAGAACAAAGCAAAATTAGTAAACTCACTAGTAGCAAGTCTAACTCTATGCTCAACAGGAACATTATGAGAATCAAATTTTTGTTGAACAGCAAGCTCCGAATCTAAATAAGCCTCTGGATCAACATTACCAGCAAAAGGAGGAAGGCTAAATTTAATTTTAGCAAAAGGATCATTATTACCATGATTATTACCTCCCATACCGCGACGGTTGAAGTTGAGGCGGCGACGGGCATAACTGTCAGCATTCACATCCGCATCGTCATCACCAAAATCATCCGCATCGTCATCAACAGCACGATGAGGTGGAGGACGTTGCTCGAGTTGTTCAATGCGGGTGACCAGATTGTTCACATTGCGCGCCAGCTCGGTCATAAGATTGCGTTGTTCAGTCAAGAACGTTGTAAGCTCACCCTTGGACACGCAATCATTAAAGTCCGTCGGAGATCCTGCCATGGTTAGAAGATAGAAAAAAACAACACCAAAGTATTATCCCTATCAACTAAAGGAACCAAGTGGTGGTGGTGGTGAAAGTGGAATGCAAAATCACAAGCGGCTTACCACCGTCTTGCCTGTATTCTTACCAACGCCAAACAAGAGCAAAAACCCATGTGGCGAAGCAATCTGTTGTTGAGCGTGGGTAACAGTTGCAAGATGAACCTGTGCTGACAGAAGAATATGTGGAGCTATGGGTAGGCACACAATATGACAGCAAGGATTAGCAATTAACGAATACAGATTAGCGATTGTTCAATCCGAATCCAAAGTACAAATCACAGCTGCTGGCTAAGACGTGTCGAGACGTAGCGCAACAAGGTGAAAACAAAGGATGATGGAAAGAACGCATAGAACAAGCAAATAATCGGATTATTCCTTTTTCCTGAATTTTTCCCTGATTTTCCCAAAAGGCACTAGTAGGAATCAAACTTTTTTATTTTTTCACTATTTTTTTATATTTTTCTCTGAACAAGGATCACAAAAGATGCAACCACAAAAATTGGCACCTACAACTGAGGTGGGATGTGGTCTACAGAAAAACAGCACGTTCTTTGAAAAGCGTGCTAAAGCTTTGACAATTTTTTTTCTTTATTTTCCTGATTTTTTTGGCAATTTTGACGAAACCAAACAGGTCGGCTCCAAACGGTGTCAAGAAGCCGCTGTAAAAATTTCAGATTTTTCTGATAAACGAGCAAAAAGTTATGCCTGTTGTACCGAAGGTATCTCAAGTTATGTTTTTCGGATAGCACAACACGGCAGCGGCAGTTAGGGCAAAGCGTCCCTAAACTCCAACACCGATCACAAGATCGTCCCTGTGACTCCAACAGCGACAGTAGGTATTCGCCTGATGATGTAAGGAGGGCTGCGATGCAGGCAAAATAAGAGCGACTGGCAACCTATCTAGGGTTTGCGCGGTGGCGAGAAGTCACACAAGGCAGCTAGCGGAGGCAAGTCGAGTAATGTGGTGGCTTCGACTTGTTTAGGAACGGTGGATGGGATAGCGGCGGAAAACAAAAATCACAGCAACGGGCGATTGAACTACGACCATGAACACAATCCTAAACCAGCAACAAGACTCGACTACGGACACAACCTCAACAACGCGAATCTGAAACGAAATTGCAAAGGCACAAAAGGTGATAGGACAACGGAAATTGAAATATTTTTTTGGCTTTTTGTGGACTCTAGGTAAAGAACAAATATGAATCTAAGGCAAACGAGAATATACCTTGCGGTAAACCTAAAAGCTCTGATATCAATTGATGAGATACAGACCCGATCTTCCGAGAGGTAGCCGATAAGTTCGATTTGTGGAGATCTCAACGTTGGCGATCCGGCTTCAAATCAGACACGATTCGAACCCTGCAACCGTTACACCACAGCTCCGTTGGTTATCAACCAAGCACAACTTGATTGACCTCGCCAAGAAGGCTTTTCCTGCAAGCGAATCGAAGAACACAAGCAAGAAGGTAAAACACGCAATCTGAAATTGCAAATATGAATGATGCGAATATCAATTGAGGGTTCAAGAACTCGGTTCCAAAGGACTAATCGACACAGTGGAGGAGATCAAGAACAGGGGCCCTGGATCACTGTAAAAGGATTTGTCACCACAGTTACAATGAACGATTCAGTTTCTCGATGGAAAACTAAACTCTAAACAAAACCCAATTGTCTAGCAGCGGCGGCGGCTGTGTTTATAGTCTAAGACTCGACCTAGGGTTGAGGACGGCCAGAGGTTGGGCGCCCACAACTTGGGCTTAAGGCCCGACACGATACATGGCCAAGTTGGCCCAAATAGGTGACGCAGCACCTTGCCGTGGTCACACAGAATGATCCACGGACCTTCTGGAGCTGGGACCAGATCCAAAACGACGGCGTCGTCGTCCCCTTTCCAACGCATCCAAGAACGCCCCGTTTTGATGTCGTATGAGAGAGTTAGGACCAAAACAGTGACGACGTGTCTGCTGAATCCGAGGGTGACGTGGCAGCTGAATTGGGGACGAATTGCAACTTAGAGAAGACCATAGCGTCAGTGTGTCCAGCGTGGCGATGTCCTCATCAGGTATTATATATATTTACCATCTTTCGCCCATTCTAGAGAAACAAGAAGAGCCGTTTTGCCAAACGTTTTTAAGAACGGCTTCAACTGCTTCAAAAGAGCCACTTCTTCCGAGGAGCCAGAGCCGAAGCTGTTTTTGGAGGAGCTGGAGTCCTGCCAAACAGGCCCTAAATCCACTAGTATGTACAGAAAATTCCATGCTGTCGTGCTGGAGAAGCATTGCTACTCTCCTACGGCTGTGCTGTTAAATACGGCCACCTGGACCACCGTGGTGGAGTCGCCTAGCAGGATAGTATCCACGAACCAAGACCATTTTTTCAATGGGGGCACACCAATAGTAATTGGATCACTAATATTTGCTAAATAAATTGCATGTTTGTCATTTCGTGTTGGAGGACTATTCACTAGTTAATACATTTTTGAATCCCAGTACATCACAAACATCCATACATACACTACGTACACTTACCTCTATGAACACACGCAAATACACCCTACCTCTATGACACCTCTGAAGCCTATGAACGTGCACACATCCTGTCTCAATGAGCACCTTCGAAGGACAGATAGAATTGGTAGGTCTTACCCCTATGAACACACACGCACACACACTACCCTATGAACACCTCCAAAAGACTGAGGCGGAACTGGCAGATCTCGAGATTGACGGTGTCACCATAGACATCTCGCTGTCGAGGAAAATGCGCGCATCCATATCAAGTCCACGACCTAAACGTACCCCAAGGAACCCAATTAACTGAACTACTCTAATAAAAAACTGGTACTTATATTAAATTGCATGTTTCTTTCTCCATGTTTATTAATTTTCTAACATAACTAGCATAATAGATATTTGTAGTAGTCTCTATCCAGTGTTGTATGTATAAACTTATCAATTATTGATGTATATGTTTTCTTCCATTTATATCCGTAGTTTTTTTTCATTTGTGTGACACATCTACGTGTCATAAATATCTGTTTTTGCAAAAACCTCAGCTCAAACTAAGGTGGCTCATGTTGCAGCTCATATCTTGTGCTGTCGTAGATTTAAATTTTGATTTAATCTTATTTATTGTTATATAGATATTTTTATTCTAAAGTTAATTTGAAACTATTATACTTATTATTGTATCTTTTACTAACTCTAATTTTGTAATAAAAATAATCATTTTAGTCATAATCATAAGTATTCACTCGGTTTAGTCTTGATGAGCGTACTTCAGAGCTTCATAGAGACCAAGATGTTCATGTCTCGCGAAGCAAACGCTGCAGCGCATTAAAACAATTTCTCCCCTGTAAGGTCCAAATAGGCTAGAGGGGGGGGGGTGAATAGCCTAATTAAAACTTCTACAAGAATTACTTAACCACAAGAATTTATCCCGAGGTTCACTTGCTTCCCGGCAAGCTACTCCCCGTTGTGGCGATACACCCACTTGTCGGTTCGCGAGCTAATCGACTATCAAGAGTCGAGCCCTCGGCGGGCACCGCACAACCGCACACAAGATGGGGATCCTCCAAGCCACGAGCTCCACTAGAGTATCCAATTCGCGAACTCCCGCGGGGAAGGATCAAGAACCCCTTACAACACTTGGTGAGGGCTCCAACAATCTCCAATTGCGAGCTCAATCACCTCCGCTGCTCCAAGCCGTCTACCGTGTTGGGAAACACGGAAGAGTAACAAGAAATCCGCAGCAACTCGAAGATCAAGTGCCTCTAGAATGCAACTCTCAAGCAATGCACTTGAATCTCACTCAATCTCACTCAAGATGTGCAACTATACAAAGAGATGAGTGGAGGGGTTGTTCTCTAGCTCAAAGGATGTCTCTAGGTCTCAAAAATGTGCAAGCATTACCCTCAAACCCCGGACACTCTCTATTTATAACGAAGGGGTACGCAGCTAGCTGTTACGGACGACGCAGTTGAAATCGCGCTGACCGGACGCTCCGGTCAGGGTGACCGGACGCGTCCAGTCACTACGCGACAAACGAAAACAGTGCGCGTCAGAACTAGCCGTTGCCCTGACCGGACGCGCTCCTGCGAATGACCGGACGCGACAGTGCCAGCGTCCGGTCGCGTTCCAGTAAGCTCCCGCTGCAACCGGACGCGTCCGGTCGCTCGTGACCGGACGCGCCGCGCGTCCGATCGTCACTTCCGCTGCGCTCTGCTTTTCTGGACACTTGACCGGACGCTCCGGTTCCGTGAGGCACCGGACGCGCCGGTCGCGCGCTTAACTTTTACGCTAAGTTGAACTGACCGGACGCGCTGGTCAGGCCAGACCCGCGTCCGGTCACAAACCCTAGCACCCGCGCCGCGATGAACTGACCGGACGCGTCCGGTCACACCGTGACCGCGTCCGGTGCAGCGTCCGGTCAACGCAGTGACCGCCGTTCGCCTCCGTTACTTTTCTGACTTCCGGCGCGGTGGAAAATAGGCATTTCATTTCCTCAAAAACGCTTGAATCAAATGTGCTAACACCACCAAGTGTACACTATCAATGTGCATGTGTGTTAGCATTTCACAAACATTTTTTCAAGGCGTTATGTTGGCTCTCAACTAGATCCTAATGCATATGCTCAAGACATTGATCTAGTGGCACTTGATTCCTGAGCTAACCGTGATTGCCCCTCTTGATAGTCGGCTATGTATCCTAAACCCGGTCAATCACTTCTCTACTCATCTTAGACCGGCAAAAGGAAAACCCTATAGTTATACCTTTGCCTTGCGCTCTTAGATCATTCTCTTCCACTTGATCATCATGTCCATCATATTATGTGCATCTTCACCATGATCGTCATTTCATGTCCATGCACCATTTCTTTGTGATTTTGTGGCCACCACTCCTTGCCATGTACACCTTCATCACATGTGTTGCTTATGCCTAACTCAAAACACTTAACACATGGCATTAGCAACTTGGTGTCATTAATTACCAAAACCAAACTTGGGCTTTCATCCCCTCGCATATTTCTCAACCCTCGTGATGGTGCTATTTCTTTTGTTTATCGGAAAATATTGTGGCTGCAATATATGTCAATGACTTCAATATGTACAAGCCAATTTAGATGTATTTTGATCATGGCTGTATATTTCTGAAATACAATTACACACAACCATCCATGCATTAGAACATCACTCCCCTCGTATGTTTCTCAACAGTCGTGATGGGGCTATATTTCTTTTTTATATAAGGTTTTATGATGTTTTCTTTTATTTATCAGGAAAGACTTATGTGGCTGCAATATATGACAATGACTTCAATATGTACTCCCTCCGTCCCAGAATACAAGTCATCCTAGCATTCAAAAAAAGTATCAGAAAAGAAGACGTTTTAGCTTCGATAGCTCTTACAACAGAAGTACAGCACTGGGCATCCACCACATCATGTCATCCACTATGAATAAAAAATGAAGAAAAGCCGGCGGTGTGTGAGGGGGCTCCTAGTTGGAGCGCTGGTCCCAAGCAGCATGCTACTGCAGACTTCCGTCAGGGGCAAGATTCCATAGGGGTTTTAGAGTCATTTTTCATCTACGTTGGTCTCTGTGTCAGCTTCTTGGACGTCTTTTAATCTAGGACACGGGGAGTACAGGCCAATTTAAATGCATTTTGACCATGGTTGCATATTTTTGGAAAACAATTATACACAACCATCCATGCATTATGAAATCCCTAGTATTTTGAGTTTTGGAGTACCATTACACAACCACATGTGTTATGAGTTTATGACATCACTTGTATTTGGAGTGGTCTCACAGTGGGTCAGAGGATTATTTCTGCCACTAAAATTTAAGACATCACTAATACTTTGGGTGGTCTGAGGTCAGTGGATTTATTACTGCCACTAAAATTTGCCATACTTTTTATTTGTCTATGTTATTACTCATGGAAAAAAGCATCACATGTCTAAGGCTATATTGGTCTTTTCCATCACATTCTCCTTTTTCTACATAATCTAATTCCAAACAACCAACCAAAGAGTTTCACCAAGTGATACATTTTTAAGAAACACTTCAAGAGATAATCTAGATCTAAAATGTTTTTGTGATAATCTAAATCCCTACCAAATGAATCCATATATGTACTTCTTCACATCATTGATCTTAGCGGTCTTGGCCTTTTTTAAAATAATAATGCAGAACAATCATGTGCATTTATTTACTGAACTGCCTATAAAACTCTCTCTAGATGGCAAGCTATTGCCAAGAACATCCAGTAGCTACATTGATCTGAAAAGAATGAAGAAATGAAGTTATAGGCCACATTTCTCTTCTCCCTTTGTAGCTTTTGCAACATCTTACAAGTTTATGCCATGTTACACAAATTTGTGCATGGTTTAGCTTCAAAGCTTTTGATCGACACTATTTGAATTTGAATGTGAGGTGCCTAACATGCATCGAAATTAAAAGGGGCATCTAGGTATGACAGCAAGGGACCTTCGGTCTGTTGCTAAGGTGAGTTCTACCTTCTGTAGTTTTGCTGTGTCTCAGCACTACTTCTTCAATTATTGTTGTTGTAGTGTCATCTGTCATCTCTAGTTGTCGTTGAATGTTATGTACAATCATACAAGCATTTGATTTACTACATAACAAAATTCAGTAACTAACTTTGCAATTTAGTCTCATGAGTGGATCTTCTCCATGATCATATCTATTGACGAATAGCAAAGAGTCAGATGCTTTTAGTCGAACTAATTACTATCTGAGGAGTTGCTCCATGTTTTTACTTAACTGAGGAGTTCCAGTCAGTGTAAGCGAATGCCATTTTTTGTGATCCCGCTAGAAAGGGAAGACCAGACAGGTAGAATAGGACCAATTAATCATGAACCCAACGAAATCAATCAAACAAGCCAAAAGAAATAGAATATCTACTGAAGTAAACATCTGCACAGTGTTGTGCCCACCAAGTCCTCCCACTAAGTTCAACGCTCCGATCTGAGTAGTGAGAAAGGTAACTGTCGCCTGATCTGGTACAACCATACCATGGAAAAGATGTTGATTATCGTCTATTTTCGATGTGACTGCTATTGTTCACCTTAGCCATTATACTGATGCACTGAAATTGACTATTGTGTTCTGTTTATATGTTATCTCTCCTTTTAGACTCCTGAAAAATGACTCCATGAAGCTGTCATATTTTGTTCCGCCCTTTCCATTTCCAAAGATCTTACCAGTTTCCTATATGAACCTATTGATCCATTATCTGTTTTCAGAAATAAAGACCTACATCCACCATGCAGGATAAGTGGAAATTTCAAAGATCTTTGGTCGAAGTGCTACCTAAATGCTTTCAAAGATCTTTGGTCGAAGTGCTACCTGAAGGCTTGTTGAGAACATCAGCTTGCTGTGTCACACCTGATTTTCCAAAGAAGACCAAGCACTCGTTATATGTGTGCCCAGAAAATCCACACATACAACAACAGAATAGAGATATCAAAACAATGTTTATATAAAGTGGAATACTTACTATATTAACACTTACAACTATCAGAGTATCGCAGAACGGTGGCTAAGCTTCTGCTCAGGCTCCATTCTTTTTAGGAACGGCTGACTGGGGGTTTCGTATGCCAAGCACTTCGAAAAGACTTCTGGAAACTCCACTACACTTTCATCCTTCTTCTAAGCAGCACCTCACTGCATACTGGAGTGTAGGGAAATAGTAAGGGTGAGCACATGTCGTACTCAACAAATATAACATGGGGTTCATGAGGCTCAAAAAGGATAGACACTGGTTTACTGCATTTAGCTTTTAATTATCATAGTTTTATCATATGAGTAGCATCAGGTTTTCATTTATCCCATAATAAACATATGATCAATGTAAAGATGAATAATGAATAGCAAAAACGCATTTATAGTCATTAGTGATCATCTATTCTGTAAGGGTCCAAGGCTACTCATGACCGTGAGCACGGCTGTTATAACAGTTTTACAATCTACAGAGGTTGTACACTTTCACTGTGAGTCGTGATTTACCCTTTCGCCAGAGGTGATCAGACTCTTGACCCACTACCAAGGAAGGTCAGCAGGGTTCACTATGAAGTCTTTCAAAGGTTCGTCTAACAAGTTAGGGCCATTAGATTCACTCGGCAAACAGATGTAGAGCCCCCCTTCTAAATGGCACAATGACGCGCAGCCTATACACATAAGGACAGAGGCCGCACTATACCCGATTCGTCAAGCCATTCTTACGCCATGAAGGTTACCACTAACAAGCTAGAAAAGGTCCTCATACTTGACTAAAGTCAAAGCCATATAGTCCTCACAGCTGTACTGTAAGTCCCGGATGTCCGCTTACAGATGAGTCCTTATGGAGAGAAACTAGAGCACCAAGAAAAATAGCATCATGCTCTACCCTCTTTAAATAGTAATCAAAATGTCATCTTTTAGTGTTGTTGCATATTCCATTAATCATATTACAAGATCATAGTTTATATTCAGCGCTAGCAAAAGCTACCTAATGCAAAATCCCATAGGTGACAAGGTATAGATCAAAAACTAGGAAAATCCTTAATGGCAATTGAATATAGACACATGCAATATGATTTCATGTGGTTACAGTGAATAGGACAGCAAGGAAATCCCATGTTATACTTGTCTTTTCCCAAAGTTAAGCTGCTCAGAAATCTTCAACTGCTATCTCTTGGTCTCCAACTTCTGCTTCGACTGTCGGTCCTCAGCTCCTAGTCTTCATTGCTAACGAACCATGTTTCCTCTACTCGTAGCAACCAAGCAGAACAAACAGATAATAAACACAACTAAGAACAACACACCAAACAAATGAGACACTTTAAAAGAGAACGCACTAAACAATACGGTACGTTGCTACGATCGCTAAAACGCAAGAACGACGGATAACGGAGCTACCATCAAAGAGGACACGTGACTATCGAGGAGTTTACAACAAATCAGAGAAGACAAACTATACGTTTGATTTATTTTAGTTAATGAATTAAGGTGATAGACTTCTAGAGAATTATCCTAAAGTTGAATTAACCAATTTACACTGAATTACAAAAGATGAAATTAACCTTATTCATATTTTATTTATAAATATTTATTTAGTGTTTAAGTCATTTAAACATTTATAAATTAGAAAGCATAAAGAAGGTGATAACAACTAATCGAATCATTATATGTTTCTTGCATAAATTAAATAAGTTCTATTTAAGAAGCACTTAAGTTCTTATTAATCACGTTACATTTATTAAAAAACGTAGCATAACCTAAGTTGCTTTTATTTAGAAAGGGCAATTGAATAATCATTAATCATATTTAATTTCTAAAGTCGAGTTAAAGCTAATCATATTTTACTTGATAAAGTATTGTCACATAATTTATATATTAAGCAAGTTAAACTTTAACTTTGCAAAATAAAATGACATGCGCGAACACCTATTTTAGAATTTAATATATGCAACGTGGTTTATCTAATCAAAATATATTCATGTAGCAGTTAATCATATTTAACATCTATATATCAGATAGCGTAGTGTAACACCTATATTGCTTATAGATTAGAAAACTAATTACATATAGATCAATCAAATTAATATTTAACTATATAATAAACAAATAAACACATGGGATGATAAGCGTCGCTGCTAGGCCGTAGATCAGAGCGATATGAAACTAACGCAACAAAACGAGTTGAAACAGAGCTAGAGCTTATAAGATGTGAATTGGACAAGTGCACGTATGTGTGAGTTGCCTTGCTTCAGCATGCCTGGGCGAGCCGTGTTCTCTACACAATGAAAGTCTCCTCTTAAAATAAAACATAGATGGACAGTAGATACGTACATATGCATGCACATGTTTTATTTTTAATTGAACAAAATCATGCGAAGGATATGAACTTAGTCAAATTATATTTTTAATTAAAATACCATGTTAAATCTGGTCATATATTATTTATGAATGTTTAGAGAACCGTCTATAAGCTAATACATTTCTTTTATGAAAAGAAAGTAAACAAGTGAATGCCTAGACTTGTTTTATATTTGAAACATGTTTAGACTAAGCAGATTATAAATTAAAAACTAATTACAAGCATATTAATCAATCTAATATTTAGCTATATATGAAAAAAATATCTGACAAGAAAACATTAACACTACTGCGTAAAGCGCAACTATACGAAACTAACGTAACTGAAACGGAGCAAAACAGAATTAAAAAAGAAGAAACGACAAAGATATTATGAACCAGTGGCAGAACCGCAAATACTTCATCTTCTACCTCCATCCATCTTAAGGGTCTCGGCCTGGGGGCGACACAAGAAGGAGGAGAAATATCTAATTTACTACACGAGAGATTTCCCAAACTAGGGGCTCCTCTTACGGTAGTTTTGGTATGCTTTACCCATAGGGTAGGTACATATTTATAGGGAGAAAAACTCTCCACTTTCACATCAACTATCAATATGGTACTAATTAATGTTGCACCGTCCATCTCCACTAATCGGGCTAAACAAACATTAAGGCCCATTAATAAATAAAGACATAGGCCTTTATGATTATTGCACATAGGCTTTGGGTGTTGGGAAAAAATAGATATTTATTTATTTTCGGAATTAATTAATTTCATCGATAAAATAATTCTAGAAAAATCTAAAATTATTATTTAAGCCACGAAAAATACTCCGAAAGCTCCAAAAATTTAGGGAAAATTCTCAGAGACATTATAGAACATAAGGAACCAAAATAAAGTATTTGGAGCTCATGAAAAGATATTTTAGAGCATCTAAAAATTAGATAACACTCGCAGGAAAGCGTGAACTAGCTCCAGAAAAAGCCAGAACAATTCCTGAAGACTTCACTGAGATTGATTGACACATGAGGAACTGAAAGGAATAATTTACATTGTAAAGAAAAGATTTTAGAAAACTCCCAATGAGAACTTAAGATGAGAAACAAGGAATATTAATTGTGAAAAAAGATAAAGACGTGATGGAGAAAAAAGATCGATCCACTAAACGCATTTTGAAAGACTTTGTTCGCTCTTAACACACAAGAGTTAACGAGCAACATCACATCAAACAATAGCCCGTCAAATTAGTTTAGAAAATTTAAAGATTCTTATTATTTTTTTTCATTTTTTTATAACTAATTGATGCTGTCATAAACTAAACTTAGGAAATTTTATCCAAATATTAAAACATTTATTTTATTTAGTGTTTCCTATGCACAACCCAAAATTGGAAATTTTGGGGTGTGACATGCTGCAAGACTAAAGATTGACAAATAAACAAAGGTATATACATGTTAATCGAGACTGGATCTCGCTTAACTGTGTACCTCTTTATTTCATCAAACTAGCATTTTTATTTGCCTGATAGTTGTATTTGTGGTGCTGTCCAGCTTGAATTGTTACATAGGTTTAGAGTTAGATTGTGCATACAAAGATTTGTACCACTGTCCAACTTGCATTTTGTACACTAAGACTACGACTGTTGTTGATGATGCCAAATGTTTGCTCTATGGTTTTGTTGTAACATGAGTTATAAACTTGCAACAGGTCTCTCACTGCTAATCTTATTGGTTGCTGCTTCCACTTTGCTTGTGGTTTCGGAATTCTGTGCTTTCCTAAGTCTTGGACAGCTACGAGTGACTTCTAGTACCAACTGGTTAGTTGTTCTAAACTTCTTTGACTAGTAGATATGACAGATCGTGGGTGGATGTGTGGTGGCTGGAAGCGTGGTAGGCCATCAAATGAATGGGTTGAGAAGACAAATGAATTCTTAGATTGAGCCTTCTCAATTCCTGAATTAGTTGAGTCCCATACAATCAAGTGTCCTTGTTCTGTATGCCGGATTATTTCAAGTACAAAGGGCCTAGGATAGAGTTGCATTTGTTAGTACAGAGCTTGACTAGTGCATTCCTAGAACAATCCATTTTGATTGTTTCCTGATAAATAGATAGCATTTGTTTTTAGAATCTTTACTCAAAACTAACTTATTTCATATTCACATTGATTCTTAGGTAGCTCCTAGAGATGCTTGGTAGCACATCATATGGACAACAAGCCAATTGAATTCTTAGAGATGAAATCTTAGTTCGTATGTTTGTTTATTTTAGACTCCCTAGAGCTGAAATCTTAGTTTTATGTACTTGTTAGTTTGGCTGTGACAATAGTGGACATGCCAAGAAATGAAAGAATCAATGTATATTTGTACGATTGGTGTATCATGAGATGTGCTGCATGTTAATGCAGTGATGATTTCGCACTAATATGTGATGTTCTTTTTCGTCACTATGGTCTGGATCTGGGCTTCGACATGGGGCTGGGTATAATAGATGGACAACTAATCCACGATGAACTCAAATGTCAATCTGTGATGGTTCATTTCATCACTATTGTCCTTTGCTATTGTTGTGACCGGTTCATCCATGACGAATGAAAAAACCAATATGTGACGGTCCATTTCGCTACAACAAATGTATGACACGGGATACATGATGTTTTTCGTGATCGTCATCATGAGTTAACTGTGACGCATTTTCTCTTGTCCGTGACAAAAGTAAACCATCATGTATAAGGGAATTTCTTGTAGTGTTTTTTTGGCCGATGGTCAACGATGACACATGGCAAAGGTTGTCGTGTGCCCGACGCCTGGCCCACGGCAAAGAGCCCCTTTGCTGTTAGAATGTATGCCGTGGGCTAGCTAGTTGTCGTGGGCGGCCGACAGCAAAGAGGTCGCCGTGTGCCCCAGTTCCTTTGCCGTGTGTCTGGGGCACACGGCAAACTGCCACAGTCTAGTAGTGATACTGACAAAATACTTGAAGATACTGACAAAATACTTGAATTTGTCCTACGCTTGACGGTTGTACCAAGCACTACTGGAAACAGCGGCTTTGCCTAGTGTCGGAGGCACTAGGCAAAGCCCATAAAACACTCGGCAAACGGTTTGCCGAGTGTAACACTCGGCAAACCACACTCGGAAAAAAAAACTACGGCAAAGGGCGTTTTGCCGAGTGTCATTTGTCGGGCACTCGGCAAAGACTTTGCCTAGTGCCGGCCTGACACTCGGCAAAGCCGGCCTGACACTCGGCAAAGTTACCTTGCCGTGACGGAAATGGTGCCGTTAACGACAGGTTTGCCTAGTGCCGTAGTCGTAGCACTCGGCAAACCAGGCCACTTTGCCGAGTGTCCTTCTCCACGGCACTAGGCAAACCCGTCTAGTTTGCCTAGTGCCAGGCCCGCGACACTCGGCAAACCCACGCAGTTTGCCTAGTGCCTGGTCCACGGCACTAGGCAAATCAGCCCAGTTTGCCTAGTGCCAGCCCCGCGACACTCGGTAAACCCGCCCAGTTTGCCTAGTGTTGGCTTTGACACTCGGCAAAGATTCCCAGTTTGCCGAGTGTCTTAGTCATGACACTAGGCAAACCGGGAAAAAACAGTATTTTTTTGTTTTTTCCATTCCATCCAAACAAACATCATATATATATATATATATATATATATATATATATATATATATATATACATATACATACATCACATTTCACAAACATCTCACATATATCACAAACACCACATACATTCACATATATATATCACAAACACAATATATATCACAAGTCCATCACAAGTGCATCATAGTTGTCCAAAATAAACTACAAGTGCAACCACAAGTCCAACATCAAGTCCAACCACAAGTGCATCATAGTTGTCCAAAATAAACCACAAGTTCATCACAAACTACCATCATGGCGATTGTCGGTGTTGATGAGGCCCATGATTCGATCCTGGTGAATCTCCGAGGTGACGAGGCATGCTATTAGATGCCGCCGATGGATTCTGCACAAAGGAGAACAGATTGCATGTGTGAGAGACAAGATAAACATATACCATCAATGTTGCAAGAGTAGTAGTTGCATGAGTTATGATTGTATTAAATTTTTTGGAACAAAAAGTAATCTCAACTAAAAACATTAAATTATAGTTTTAGATCTCATCGAGCACTGCAACATCGGTATTGGAGATCTCTTGATCCGAGGTCCTTTGGAAATGTGAAAACCATGAATTCAAAATCTGACAACTTAAAACATATTTTGGGGCCCTAAGCGATCTCAAATTAAAATGTTCTCCACTGCAAACTTTTGGTTCTCCTCAAGGTTTACAGAGTGATTCTGCCAGTCACATCTCACCATCGTCCATGGATTCTGCCAAGCAGCATACGGCGTGACCCTGGACAATGCCTCCCATGGATATGCATCACAATGTTGCTGGGAGCTAGTGTCCCACCATCCATCGGTGCGGCTCAGTGTGGAATAGACTTATGGAAAGGAAAAGGGATGATATTTAATTTTGACCTACTAGACATATTTATGACTTGTTTGCAGTGATGATTTTTAACCAAACCCCTACTATTCCTCTATTGATTTTGAGGGTACTGCTGTAAATGGCCTCTAAACTTCGATTTACCCTCTTTTTCCATGATTTACCTGTATCTTTTGTTTCTGTATTCCGTGTGTGGCATCCCCAAAACAAAGAGCAACTAAGAAATCCCCCACGTTTATTGCAATTGTAGGTGCTTCTTAGCACAACAACATTGGCCCCCTTTTCTAGAATAATGTTGGACAGTTAAAGTGCATTGATTTGCTAAGCTGGCTATAGAATGACCTCTGGATGGTAAGCTTGCTGACAGCAACATTGCTCTGAAAATAAAGGGCAGATGAGGTTATAGAGCGTGCATTGCTCTCATCTGGGCATGTGAAGCATCAGCACACAAGATGAGCAGACAAGGTGGAGATTTGGCTGAGTGAGCGCTGATGTGTGAAACCAAATTTTACAAGAATCTTGTTAGCAAGGTTTACAATGGAGTCAAATTTTCTTAAAAAGTAGACTATCAGATTCACATTATCTGATTCTTTTAGTTTTCAGATATTCTGTATGTAGCACAACTGAGTGCATGGTGCTCAATCATAATCTCTGCCAGCTTTGTGACAGAGGCTAGCACACACAATAGACATGTAAAACATAGAAAATTTTAAAAGCATATATAGCTTATTTCCTTGATTTATATGCATGTATTCTTGTACATTGTTATAATATCTTCTATTTCTTTGTATCAGGATGTCAAATCCAATGGCGTGAAAAAAGTAACTAAGTGACCCCACGTCTCTAAAGCTTGCAATTATCAGTGCTTTTTATACATATACATGATTGGCCCATTTGTGTTTTGAATTTTTCTGAATATTGTTATCTTGTTGATGACAAAAGGGTGCCTCAGAAGCTGAAAGGTAAGTTCTATAGGACGGCGATTCGTCCGGCGATGTTATACGGTGCTGAGTGTTGGCCTACAAAAAGGCGACATGTCCAGCAATTGAGTGTAGCAGAGATGCGTATGTTGCGTTGGTGTTGTGGGCACACAAGGAGGGATAGAGTCCGGAACAACGATATTCGGGATAGGGTTAGGGTGGCTCCAATTGAGGAGAAATTGATTCAACATCGGTTGAGATGGTTTGGACATGTCCAATGGAGGCCTCCTGAGGCGCCGGTGCGTAGTGGAGTTCTAAAGCGGGCCGATAATGTAAAGAGCGGTAGAGGTCGACCTAAACTAACTTGGGACGAGTCCGTTAAGAGAGATCTTAAGGAGTGGAATATCTCCAAGGATTTAGCTATGGATAGGAGCGCTTGGAGATTGGCAATCAACGTGCCTGAACCATGACCTCTTTTTGTCTTGTGCTCTTTTTGTCCCTTTATGTGTCTCTCTGTTTTCTCGTCTCTTTTGGGTTTCATCTCTAGCCTACCCCAACTTGCTTGGGACAAAAGGCTATGTTGTTGTTGTTGTTGTTGTTGTTGTTGTTGTTGTTATCTTGTTGATGGATTGATGAAATGGTAGTACAGAAAGCACATGGTAGGTACGTATTGCCTAGTGGGCACAGACATTCCAAACTCAGACAAGTGGGCACACAAATAAAATGTAGAATAACAACATACATCAAATAGATCCAGTGAAGAAAGAAGTGCACCTTGAGTCTCAATTACAGGCCCTCAACAATTCTTCAGTCTTCAAAGTAGTACACAGCACCTCCACTAGGAACCTTCAGTCCTTGTTTAGCCCAAAAACTTCACCGCAACACTCCTTGCTTAGCCCAAAATCTTCACTGCAGCACTACCTGCTTAGCCCAAGATCTTCACTGTAGCATGGACACGCCCATAATTAGATATCACAACAATGACAACTGCATTATTTTGGATGACAATAGGTGGTGGTAAAGGAGGAGAGATGCTACAAAAAAAGGTGGTTGAGATTACCCTCTCACTGACTACCTTTATGTACATAAGCTACTCTGTATGAATAATTTTATACAGCATTACAGCTCAATCATAATCATTTTGCATGATACTAGAAAAACATGTAAAATAATGGAACTAGGCCTATTTTATAGAACTATCAATTGTATACAAATGCACAACTTCGCACTATCCATATGGAAGTAACCGAAACCTTCATTAATTCTCATAGCCAAAATGGAATATCTCATGGATCATTTTTCACCGACCTCATTTAACAAACAATTTCCACGGTGACAACAAAAACATTCAGTGAATCTGAAGATACCCCAAGCTTCACCTTTACCATCCTTTTCCACCTTCGCCTACCTTAATTCCTACAAATTAAGGTGGGGGATCCTAGTTTTTTGAATATCTGGCTTTAAGAGCCACAGTCAATACAACTCAGGTGGGGGATCCTCAACCCAGGTATGAGTATGTATAAAGAGTGATGAAGTACATACTACTCTCTTGTTGTAGTTCCGAAAACAAAGCAGGTGAAGATTCAGTTACAGTGCAGGATGATATAGCTACCTTTATATCAATATGTATATATTACTAGGTGTCTTGCAATTAAGACGAGGCTTGACAATTCAATGGAAAGTAAGGATAGCACGGATGTCTCGTAGCTTTCATTCACAAAATTAGTGGCAGAGGGCCCTGTTTCATAAGATTTCTTAAGAAATATGTTATTTTACATGCAAGAAAAATGTTAAGAGAAAATCCTGATTTTTCTTTACTTTAGTAATCTATGTTTATCATCAGGCTCTACTACATAAAGGAAAATTCGACTTCACTAGTGTGTCGTATGACAAGTACTAGTTGGAAACAAGGACCCACGCTCAATCAGTTGAACTCCATTTGAATGTTTGTCATTCTGGAGAGGATTTTCATTTAAGACATGGAACCTACAGCACTGTATTGTCAGATGAGCAAAGTGCAACCCTGACAAATCCAAAGCCTAAACAAGATCTCAGTGCCTTTCAGCGGTGCACAAATTACTGCTCCTCCCTTTGCTGCTACAGATCGGAGTATGGGCTTACCTTGTGCTCTGTCTACAGACTGCTGCTGTATCTCCCTTGGCCTTCTACGTCGCACTGAGATGAGCAGTGGAGGGGAAGGTCCCGCGACCCTGTACAGTTGGTGGAGGGCCTGGGGATGTGCCCCAGAGCACCGGCAGCCAGAGGCTGGCACCCAGCGACCAGCGGAACTAGGCCAGTGCACGGGAGGGGGCACGGCCGCCGGCGGGCTGGGGACAGGGAGGGCGCCGAATCGGTGGCGGGGTGGGAAGCTCACGGAGGCACGGATCTAAAGGCGTGCAGCGGACGGCTTGGGTGCGGAGCTGCTGCGGCGGCAGGGCGGGCGTGCATAGTTGCGGCGGCGGCGTAGTACATGAGGAGCCGACGAGCCAGCGCACGAGTCCACGAGTGTGTGCATGGTATTGGGTCGAGTGCATGCGAGGGTGTTTGGGGGCAGCGGCAGGCGGGTTAGGGTTACGACTTTGTTTTTTTATTTTTTTTCACCAGAATGCACGAACGCTGCGGAGAGCGCCAACGCCAAAACGGAGAGCGCCAATGCCAAACCCTAGTGCTTGTTTGAATTTTTCCATGCATGTGTATGTTTTTTCGGTGCGTTCTCAAATAACCCACAAAATAATAACACTTTTTCTGTGCGTGCATGTATTTTTTCTGTGCATTTTTGAAGAACCGACAGAATAAATTGAATTTTTCTATGAGTGTTGATTTTTTCTGTGTTTGTATTGTCACGCACAGAAAAATCATATAATTATTCTGTGCGTTTTTGCATTTTTCTGTCGCGATATTTTGGTACCGACAGAATAATCGCAATTTTTCTGTGTGTACCAAAAAAAATGCACAGAAAAATGATACACACACAGAGCAATTCGAGTTTCCAGCAGTCGATGCAAGTCATGAAACATGTGTGCTAGCCTGGTCAAAGTCAACAAAGTGCCCTAGCTGATGGAGGTTAACTTCAAGAAAGAGTTCAAGTTTAGCGTCATCGCAAATTGCCTCAGGAAAGGTGCTCTTTGACTACCCACAAGAGGCGACTACCACCTCAAGACAGCAGTGCACATAGAATTTTGACTTCTCGATGAATTCCATATTATAATCAAATTCAAATCATGGCATGAATGATATAAGCTACAGCCTACTCTCTCTTAGCCTGTCTGTGCAAATCCTCTGTTTTTATTGGCTGTTCACGTTGGAGGTTAATTGTAGGAGGCGCAAATGAAAATAGAGTTTTACACGTAGGTAGAAATTGTGTTTGTACTAGTGCAGGCCAGACAACTAGCACGTTTTATTTATAGTAATTTAGTGGAACCACGAAATCCTCCTTATTTGTGCACATGGACCACAGCAACACGTACACAGGAGTGTAATACAATCAGTGGCAACATACATATCAACATCCTAGTGTAAATCCACACGTACATTGATTTGCTGCATATAAAATGTCGTCTGGATGGCTAGCTATTGACACAAAAAGAGCATCTAACAGCTACATTGCTCTGAAAAGAATGAAGAGATGAGATTACAGAGCGCATTGATTTTATACCTGTGCATATATACTAGCCTCTTACGAGTATGAGGCATGTTATGCATATTTTCTGTGGTTTAGGTTCAAATCTTTTGATCAGGCTAATTTGTGAATTGGAGTTGTCTATCATGCATAAATGTATCATGGCATCTGGGCATGCGAAGCATCAGCGAACAAGATGGCAAGAAGGTAGACTTGGCTGCTAGTATCTCTATGCCGTGAGGCATGCTATACGCATTGTTTGTTCCCCAATATATATCTTCTATTTGTGTATCGTTATCATGTGACACAAAGAGTAGCTAAAATAAACGAGGCTACAGACCACATTGCTCTTCTCCCTGTCTAGTTTAAGAAGCTGCAGCTTCAATTCATAGAAAAAATTAAGTCATGTTACACGCACTCTTCTGGTGTTTAGGTTCAAAGTTCATATGAAACCAATTTGTGAAGACCAGGTGTGTATCGTGCTTGAAATTAAAAAGGGCATCTGGGCATGTGAAGCATCAGCAAGCAAGAGGGCAGAAGAAAAGGCCGCTCAGCTGCTGGTTGTTAATGTACAGTGATTGATGGTACACTGCTGGAGATGGACCAATAAGCTTTCGCCACGTCCATGGCGAACACCTCTGATTTGGACGAATGAACCTATGCCTGTTGTTTCCTCAAAAACAACCTATGCCTGTTCCAGTGTAAATGACAAACAGGCACACTGGCATGACCTCCAATCGCTAGCAACTACTCCACTACTCCTGCAAGCATTAGAAGGTTCCAAACTGTTCTAAATAGCAGCTTCCATCAAGCCATTTGAGACAACTTAGTTAAGTTTTAGTGCGTCGTCAACTTAGATGAAACCTCGAGTCTCAATCGTGGACTTAAAATTTCAGGCAATTTGTACTTACATTTCAGGCAATTTGCGGATGTAAAATAGGCCAGGTGAAGTACAATAGATGAAACATGTGTGCTGGTCTAAGTCAACTAAGTGCCCTCGCTGGAGGTTACCTCCAAGAAAGAGTTGACATTTTAGCCTCAACACAATAATTGCCTCAGGAAAAGTTATCCTTGACTACCCACAAGGCCACTACCCCTCAAGGCAGTGTACAAAGAATTTTGACTTCTCGTTGAATTCCTGATTATAATCAAATTCAAATTATGACATAAATAATTTAAGCCTGCCTGCTGTCGCTTAGCCTGTCTAAGCAAATCCCCATCTTTTTACACAGCACATAGCACGCTTTATTACAGCAATTTACTGGAACAACTAAATCCTCCTGATTTGTGCACATGCACCACAACAACACGTGCAGGGGTGTAAAACAATCAGTGGCACCATACGGTACCAACATCCTGGTGTAAATTCGCACGTCAATGGTTACTTCTAGCTGACCATGTTAGCTGGATGTGGGCAACTTGGGAGAAGCTTCCCCCGGTTCCGTTGCTACAGAAATTATTTGAAAGGCCTTCTATTTTTCTTTTCAACTGCAACTTTAGTTGTCCTAAGAAATGGTTGTAGGCCAGCTAATGGATCTCTCCTTAAATTTGAATTTTAGGCACAATTGCTAGTGCCATACCAAATTTATGTCTGAAAATATAGAGACGCTTGGTGTTACAAACAGGCCTTGGAACTTGATTTACAGTTGCCATTCGAGCGGTACACTATGAGGGCATTTGTCAGTTTAAATGGATTTGTACTGGCAGCAAATGTCACCATCACTCATTAGCACAGAAACAATTTTCGGAGATGGGCAAATAGCATGTGTCAGTTTAAATGGATTTGTGCAAAATTTGTGCCTCTGACAATCGATAGGAAAAAACAAAAAAAAAATAGGGGCCGGCAAACCTGGCGACGATCCAACTATGGAGCCAGCCGCCGCCTGCATTGTTGCTAACTTGCCGTAGATCTAGGCTGGATCCACCTGCCGCCGTGCTGATCTGCAGAAGCAAGATGGTGATGGAGATTAAGGAGGAGGGAAGAAGAGGATCATAGAATAATTATTAGGGCTAAACTTAAATTAATTTAACTCAAGATAAAAAATAGAATCGTCCTTTATATTTTTGGATAGAAAGAATAGAGGTAGTATCATATTAGCCAGAGAGAGAGGAGAACGACGAGCTCTAGTTGTTTTCTGGTAGGATATGGACTTGGTGGTCGATCGGCTTCCTGTTTGAGTTTTGCTCCTGTGTCTGGTTCGAGTTCGGGTCCGATCGAGACTCAAGGCCACGATCGAGTCCTCGTACCGCCTGCACTCACCACCCCGTACCCGTAGTTTCTATATATATAGACGATTATTATTATGTAACAAACAAACTATATATTATATGTATACATCTGTAAAAGAAGCGCCACGCGAAGACACACCTGGGCACACGGCGCTCTGCAAGTAGTTGCGATTGCGATGACGACAAATCATGTTTCGGTACCCGTCGTCGGCTCCTTCCATCGTCCGCCGCCAGCGGCAGACGCGGAGCCATACTCCGACTCGGACTCCGACCACGACCATCCGGTGCAGGAGCCGGAGTTCGTGATGCACGCCATGGACGACCGCCGCCAGCGCGCTCCGGCCGCCGTTCGTCTCCCGATCGTGCAGCAGCAGCCGCCGCCGCGCCATCCCGTGGCCAACTGGGAGCGAGAGGCGGCGGCCAGGACCGAGCGCCTTCAGTACCACATGCTGGTCCCCCAGGTAATACTGTGTATGTAGTACAGATCAAGTCACGTCCGTCGTTTTGGTTAAATCTATCATATCGCTGCATGCTTCAATTCAATAATCTCGTTTATTTTGAATTATTTCGTCATCAGGTGGTCATTTGCGTCTGTATCCTGGATTTCGGGAGCATGATGATCTTCTTAGCGACGAACCCCGACAAGGTCCCCGACCCAAATTTCACCTGGCTCATCGTGCTTTCCGCTCTGGTTATGGTTCTGTCGCTGCTCTCGCTCCTGCTCTCCCACCTTGGCGTCAATGTTTAGGACAACTAGTGCCCGACCAGACTCCACAAATCCATGTACTCTCGCTTTTGCAGATTATAAGACGTTTTAACATTTTTTATATCTAAGTGTATAATAAAAGCTATATATATCTAGAAAAGCTAAAACATTTTATAATTTGGAATGAATGGAATATCCACGAATATGCATGTGTGTGCGTATGTATGTCCAAAATAGATGCCACTAGGGACTGAGCCAGCCACCGACTAAGAAGGACTATGCAAGTTACGTTGTTTGTAAGTTTTGCCCTATCAACATGCGGAGCAGGAGGTCAGGGTTCGAGCGGCTGCGAAGCGCGCGTTTTTCGTGGAAGATCACACGAAAAATCAAAAAACCATGTGGTTGTCCGGTGGGTCCTCTCCCGGTAATAGAATTTTTTTCTATTTTCCGTTGCATTTTATGGCTTATTTCTTGGAAACCACATCAGTGTCGGTTCATAAGAACCGGCAGTAATGTCAATCCCCCATCACTGACAGTTTGGTTGTGCTGGTTCAAAATCCGGCAGTGATGGAGGTTTTGAACCGGCAGTGATATGAAGATCTGGCGTAGTGTGGGGATGGACCAAGCCATCACATAGGCCATGCACAACAGCAACACCTATAACTCAGAAAACAAGTTCAGTAGTGAATGAGCCTATGCCCTGGCGTACGAGTTTTCAGTAGTGACTGAGCCTATGCCCTGGCGTACGAACTGTGCAAGTGGCAAACAAGTTCATTCACCGACAACAACACCAGTCGCTAGCCACTACCCCAGCAAGGATCAAGGTTGTCCTAGAAGAGTTCCATACTTGTGACCGAGCTACCATACACAATCACTACCACAAAACGGAAATTTCTTGGCGGCCAAAAACTACCAAGGAATATAGGAAAACCGCCAAGGAAATTTTTCTTGGCGGTGCATCGTCAAGCATGAACCGCCAAGTTTAGCTAGCCAGGAAAATAGAGTTTTCTTGGCGGCTAGCCCCCAAGCATGGTTTCCTTGACTGCCAACCCGCCAAGGAAAACATAGACATACTACGTAGCCAAGAAAATGAGTCGGCAGTCTAGGAAATTCATTTTTCTTGGAGGTGACTAACCGCCAAGGAAATATGTCAACCGCCAAGAAAATATGTGAAAATAAGGTCAAAAATCTCAAATCCCTACAACTACTGAGTTTCGAACTCACAACCTCACCCTTCACATTGTTACTTCATTACCACTACACCATGAAATCATTCTTGATTGAATAACTGATGCATTGCTTTTGTATTTAAATTAGTGAATTTTGTAATGCATATTTGACACCCAAAATGAATTCAAATTAAAAAAGTTTAAACTAGAAAGTTTTAGATCTTTTCGAGTACTACAACTTTGGTTTAGGTAATTTCTTTATCCGAGATCATTTGACAAATTCATAAAAAATATTGATTTTTAAAAAAATGATTTCCTTGGCGGTTTGCAATAGCACTCAAGGAAATGACGTTTTCCTTGGCGGTTCACAAAAACAGCCAAGAAAAGTTGCATATTTCCTTGGTGGCCGAGCGGAACCGCCAAGAATACATACTTCCTTGGCAGTTTGCTCCAACCCCCATGGAAATTAATTTCCTTGGCGGTCTGATTTTGGCCGCCAAGAAATTTCCGTTTTGTGGCAGTGAATATAGACATGGGCTGTTTGGAAGACTGAATCGGTTCCGATTCTCGCAAGAAATGCTAGAATTTGTGCCAAACGCAGAAACGGAGAAGTTTCATGTTTCTTTCTTTGGAACTCAAAAAGCTAGGAGGCTCGCATGGATTCCACTTTTGCTGTTGTGTATTAATAATTATAGTTTTTTTTGTTGTAATCTTTCTTAGTGCAACAGATTAAAATGGATTGTATTGAAGTTGTTCTTCACCCACAAAAAGTTTAGAATTTTTCTCAAGCATAGTTCATTTATATGATTTTTTATAAAATAAAAACTCTTTTGGGAATCCAAATCCAGGCTAACATCCAAACAGTTCGTAAAGTAACTATGATTCTTCACCTCAAACGTTTCCAAAGAGAACCTTGATTCGAAACGTTTCTACGAGAATTTAGATCCCTACCAAAGCTCCGTAAATTATAGACTTTAAGAACATACCTTATTTCCTTGATTTATTTGTATTTTTGTTTCTTGTCTTGTCTTTTGTTTCTCTATAACAGGATGTTAACCCAGTGGCATGAAAAAAACTAAGTGACCTCTCTCTCTCACACACACAACTATTAGCGCTTCTTATATTAACATTATCGACCCATTTGTCTTTTGCATTTTTTCTGAAAATTATGTTGGTTGTTGATGGATTGATGAAATGGTACCACAGAAAGCACATGGTAGGTTATAAAGGTTACCAAGTATTTCCGAGCTGGGCTGCCTATTAAACTGATGCATCTGGACCTCAGCTGCGTGCACGATTAAATTGGCAAGCTATACATCTGAGTATCTGACGTCTAGTAGTAGTACGTAGCTATATGAGCATGGAAAAAACGAAGAGACAAGGTTACCTGCATTGCCCTTCTCCAGGTCTCGATGTGTGGCTTCTAGAACAACAGTTTATTACAAAAATTGATGCAAATCACATGCATCGTTTAGGTCAGAATATATATTTGGATGGAATCACTCCTAGGGTCATCTAGGCATGTGAAGAATCAGGAAACAAGACAAGAAGCAAAACAGGAGGTTACGCCTTGTAATGTCCTTCATGTCCACAGCATGGTAGGGTAGTTCTAGAAACTAGCTTCTGGATCCGAAGAGACAGGCCACGAAGCATGTGGAAGATTAAACATCAAATGTTGACCTAGCAGGATACTAAATGCATGAGTGGAGAAAGTTGAGGAAGGTTGAATATTAAATTTTGACCTATAGTATAGAATACTAAATGCAAGTATTTTGCTAGTCCATCTTGGCATTTTTTTTCCCATACTATCCATATGATTTATGTGATATTATTAAATGATACTTGTGATACAAGCGGTAAGAAGGGTGTTGTTTTTAAACGTAAACTGTCAAATTAGGGGAATTGGATTTCCTGTATTCATTTGAAGGAATTGTAAAAGTCCTCAAAATTTAATTTTACCCTTGATTTATCAGTGCAATTATTGATCGTCCCAATATCTTCTGCTTTCTATACCATGTGGCATGCAAAAACAAAGAGTAACTAGTAACTCCCTAGTTTGTTACAATTGTCAGTGCTTCTTGATTCATTTAAAAAATAATAATGTCGAACAGCCGCAGCCAGGCACGTTCATTTTCTAGGCTGCCTATAAAGTGCCGTCTGGACAACAAGCTATTGACAAGAACCTCTAGTTTAGTAGGTTAATTGATCGGAAAAGAGTGACGAGATGGGGTTACAGTCTGCATAGCTCTTCCCCCTGGGTAGTTTAATTAAGAAACTGCAGGTTCTTATGAAAACCGAGTCATGCTACACACATATTTTTCTCATATTCAGGTTCAAAACTTCAGGTCAACTTGGTTTGTGAATGTAAGGTATCTATATCATATACTTGAAAAGGGGCATCTGGGCGTGTGAGGCATCAGCAAACAAGATGGAGCAGCTGGAGACAGAGGAGGGTCCAAGCAAGAGCACTCACTCAGACCAATGAACCAGATTTCGGAGCACAACAGCAGTGTAACTGGCACCATACTGTTGCTGCAGTCCCTACCGGCGGCCGATCCACACAAGAGATTCCTGGGCCACGTCGGGGCTCCTGGGTTCGTTGGCCCAGTACACGTGTTGGTGGAAATGAGTTGGCATGAGAGTTCATGCACGCAGAGTCGGATAGCGAGCGTTGGAGATGAGGGGGTAACATGCCAACGACTATGCGTCCCATCCATCTGCCTGACTATCTGTTCCTCAGACTCCTTGCTGCTCTTCTATTTCCGAACCCTCAATTGTCTATACCAACCCCTGTGCTTGGTGCTAACACAGCATCTCCAATCGCTGGCCATGACCTCAGCAAGGATGAAATTCTTCTAGAAGATTCCTAACTGTTATTATTGATCGACATGGCTTTGTGCTCCGCCCCTATTGTCATGCCCGCTTGGCTTCCCGCACGCACGCGTGGACCACCTCTACCTGTGCCCCTTAGCTGTGTCGGCTGATGAAGCACTTGCAACGTAAAGCATTTGATGCAGCATACGTCTGAAATAGATAAAACATTTATAACATACGCTTGTAACATATGTGTATGGGCACTGCAACATATGCAACATCCAGATAAAACACTTGCAACATACATTTGAAACAGCTGAAACATTTGAAACATACACTTGCAACATATGTGTATAGTCAGTGCAACATATGCAACATTTAGATACAACACTCGCAACATACGTTTAAACAGCCAAAACATTTGAAACATACACTTGCAACATACGTGTATAGTCATTGCAATATATGCAACACCAAATCTACTTTTCCAACATCCAGATAAAACATATGCAGCATACATCTGAAACACTTGAAATATACGGTTGCAACATGTGCTTATCTACTTGCTGCACCACAATGGAGGCTCGTTCACACGGAGCTCGATGTTGGTGCAGAGCACGAGGTCGCCCATAGTCGACAGGCAGATGCATTGTGGCATGGCGGGAGGCACGAGGCACGGGGGCAGACGTGTCTGTGCCTTCCTTTGGCGCGAGGCACGAGGTGTGGGGGCATGAGGCGTGAGGCACGGGGGCAAGCGCGTCTATCCCGGCCTCTGGCGAGGGGGCGTGCGACGCCTGGCATGGGGGCAGGTGCATCCATCCCGTCCAGAAAGGCCGAACATCCTGAGGGTATCATTATCGAAATGTCAACGGATGAGGTCGCACAGCAACAATCACTATTACTGCTGGGCACTTCCTTGGGCGCAGTCTTTCTAAGTGCCTCTTTGGGAGGGCTCTTGCAAGGCTTCAGCTCCGGCTCCTGCAGGAGCTGTACCAAACGGCAATTTGGAGAAAGGCTCCTCCGGCGGAGCACTCGGAGAGCCGGAGCCGTTTTGTGCAGCGGCAGGCGGAGCCACAAAACCGAGCTTCTCCGGTTCCTCCATCAGGGCGTGAAAGGATGCAGTGGTCCTCCGCTGGTTCGAGCATCCATCACAGCGAGGCTGGCTTGTTTTCACTGTGTGTGCAGTGTCTGTACGTAAAGAAAGAGGACCTGCTAGCAAGAATAGGAGAAAAGATAGGGTTCCCAATGTAAAAATACAAGAGAGAAAGAAAATAAAGAATAGCTCCAATAATTTGGAAATAGATCAGGGTTCTCGATGAAAAAGCAACTATTAGCTTCCTACTGAAATGGACCAAATCACCTTATGCTTGTAAAATACGTAATAAATCACACAAATATTAAAAAATAGTAAAACCAAATTTTCTAAGTCGGGTTTTACTTGATCTGCACCACAGGAAAATAATAAGTAGGGGTATTATAGATATTTACCATCTTTCACCCATTCTAGAGAAACAAGAAGAGCCGTTTTGCCAAACGTTTTTAAGAACGGCTTTAACTGCTTCAAAAGAGCCACTTCTTCAGAGGAGCCAGAGACGAAGCTGTTTTTGGAGGAGCTGGAGTCCTGCCAAACAGGCCCTAAATCCACTAGTATGTACAGAAAATTCGGTGCTGTCGTGCTGGAGAAGCATTGCTACTCTCCTACGGCTGTGCTGTTAAATACGGCCACCTGGACCACCGTGGAGTCGCCTAGCAGGATAGTATCCACGAACCAAGACCATTTTTTCAATGGGGCACACCAATAGTAATTGGATCACTAATATTTGCTAAATAAATTGCATGTTTGTCATTTCGTGTTGGAGGACTATTCACTAGTTAATACATTTTTGAATCCCAGTACATCGCAAACATCCATACATATACTACGTCCACTTACCTCTATGAACGCACGCAAATACACCCTACCTCTATGACACCTCTGAAGCCTATGAACGTGCACACATCCTGTCTCAATGAGCACCTTCGAAGGACAGATAGAATTGGTAGGTCTTACCCCTATGAACACACACGCACACACACTACCCTATGAACACCTCCAAAAGACCGAGGCGGAACTGGCAGATCTCGAGATTGACGGTGTCACTATAGACATCTCGCTGTCGAGGAAAATGCGCGCATCCATATCAAGTCCACGACCTAAACGTACCCCAAGGAACCCAATTAACTGAACTACTCTAATAAAAAACTGGTACTTATATTAAATTGCATGTTTCTTTCTCCATGTTTATTAATTTTCTAACATAACTAGCATAATAGATATTTGTAGTAGTCTCTATCCAGTGTTGTATGTATAAACTTATCAATTATTGATGTATATGTTTTCTTCCATTTATATCTGTAGTTTTTTTTCATTTGTGTGGCACATCTACGTGTCATAAATATCTGTTTTTGCAAAAACCTCAGCTCAAACTAAGGTTGCTCATGTTGCAGCTCATATCTTGTGCTGTCGTAGATTTAAATTTTAATTTAATCTTATTTATTGTTATATAGATATTTTTATTCTAAAGTTAATTTGAAACTCTTATACTTATTATTGTATCTTTTACTAACTCTAATTTTGTAATAAAAATAATCATTTTAGTCATAATCATAAGTATTCACTCGGTTTAGTCTTGATGAGCGTACTTCAGAGCTTCATAGAGACCAAGATGTTCATGTCTCGCGAAGCAAACGCTGCAGCGCATTAAAACAATTTCTCCCCTCGCATATTTCTCAACCCTCGTGATGGTGCTATTTCTTTTGTTTATCGGAAAATATTGTGGCTGCAATATATGTCAATGACTTCAATATGTACAGGCCAATTTAGATGTATTTTGATCATGGTTGTATATTTCTGGAATACAATTACACACAACCATCCATGCATTAGAACATCACTCCCCTCGTATGTTTCTCAACAGTCGTGATGGGGCTATATTTCTTTTTTATATAAGGTTTTATGATGTTTTCTTTTATTTATCAGGAAAGACTTATGTGGCTGCAATATATGACAATGACTTCAATATGTACTCCCTCCGTCCCAGAATACAAGTCATCCTAGCATTCAAAAAAAGTATCAGAAAGGAAGACGTTTTAGCTTCAATAGCTCTTACAATAGAAGTACAGCACTGGGCATCCACCACATCATGTCATCCACTATGAATAAAAAATGAAGAAAAGCAGGCGGTGTGTGAGGGGGCTCCTAGTTGGAGCGCTGGTCCCAAGCAGCATGCTGCTGCAGACTTGCGTCAGGGGCAAGATTCCATAGGGGTTTTAGAGTCATTTTTCATCTACTTTGGTCTCTGTGTCAGCTTCTTGGACGTCTTTTAATCTAGGACACGGGGAGTACAGGCCAATTTAAATGTATTTTGACCATGGTTGTATATTTTTGGAAAACTATTATACACAACCATCCATGCATTATGAAATCCCTAGTATTTTGAGTTTTGGAGTACCATTACACAACCACATGTGCTATGAGTTTATGACATCACTTGTATTTGGAGTGGTCTCACAGTGGGTCAGAGGATTATTTCTGCCACTAAAATTTAAGACATCACTAGTACTTTGGGTGGTCTGAGGTCAGTGGATTTATTACTGCCACTAAAATTTGCCATACTTTTTATTTGTCTGTGTTATTACTCATGGAAAAAAGCATCACATGTCTAAGGCTATATTGGTTTTTTCCATCACATTCTCCGTTTTCTACATAATCTAATTCCAAACAACCAACCAAAGAGTTTCACAAAGTGATACGTTTTTAAGAAACACTTCAAGAGATAATCTAGATCTAAAATGTTTTTGTGATAATCTAAATCCCTACCAAATGAATCCATATATGTACTTCTTCACATCATTGATCTCAGCGGTCTTGGCCTTTTTTAAAATAATAATGCAGAACAATCATGTGCATTTATTTACTGAGCTGCCTATAAAACTCTCTCTGGATGGCAAGCTATTGCCAAGAACATCCAGTAGCTACATTGATCTGAAAAGAATGAAGAAATGAAGTTATAGGCCACATTTCTCTTCTCTCTTTGTAGCTTTTGCAACATCTTACAAGTTTATGCCATGTTACACAAATTTGTGCATGGTTTAGCTTAAAAGCTTTTGATCGACACTATTTGAATTTGAATGTGAGGTGCCTAACATGCATCGAAATTAAAAGGGGCATCTAGGTATGACAGCAAGGGACCTTCAGTCTGTTGCTAAGGTGAGTTCTACCTTCTGTAGTTTTCCTGTGTCTCAGCACTACTTCTTCAATTATTGTTGTTGTAGTGTCATCTGTCATCTCTAGTTGTCGTTGAATGTTATGTACAATCATACAAGCATTTGATTTACTACATAACAAAATTCAGTAACTAACTTTGCAATTTAGTCTCATGAGTGGATCTTCTCCATGATCATATCTATTGACGAATAGCAAAGAGTCAGATGCTTTTAGTCGAACTAGTTACTATCTGAGGAGTTGCTCCATGTTTTTACTTAACTGAGGAGTTCCAGTCAGTGTAAGGGAATGCCATTTTTTGTGATCCCGCCAGAAAGGGAAGACCAGACAGGTAGAATAGGACCAATTAAACATGAACCCAACGAAATCAATCAAACAAGCCAAAAGAAATAGAATATCTACTGAAGTAAACATCTGCACAGTGTTGTGCCCACCAAGTCCTCCCACTAAGTTCAACGCTCCGATCTGAGTAGTGAGAAAGGTCACTGTCGCCTGATCTCGTACAACCATACCATGGAAAAGATGTTGATTATCGTCTATTTTCGATGTGACTGCTATTGTTCACCTTAGCCATTATACTGATGCACTGAAATTGACTATTGTGTTCTGTTTATATGTTATCTCTCCTTTTAGACTCCTGAAAAATGACTCCATGAAGCTGTCATATTTTGTTCCACCCTTTCCATTTCCAAAGATCTTACCAGTTTCCTATATGAACCTACTGATCCATTATCTATTTTCAGAAATAAAGACCTACATCCACCATGCAGCATAAGTGGAAATTTCAAAGATCTTTGGTCGAAGTGCTACCTAAATGCTTTCAAAGATCTTTTGTCGAAGTGCTACCTGAAGGCTTGTTGAGAACACCAGCTTGCTGTGTCACACCCGATTTTCCAAAGAAGACCAAGCACTCGTTATATGTGTGCCCAGAAAATCCACACATACAACAACAGAATAGAGATATCAAAACAATGTTTATATAAAGTGGAATACTTACTATATTAACACTTATAACTATCAGAGTATCGTAGAACGGTGGCTAAGCTTCTGCTCAGGCTCCATTCTTCTCAGGAACGGCTGACTGGGGGTTTCGTATGCCAAGCACTTCGAAAAGACTTCTGGAAACTCCACTACACTTTCATCCTTCTTCTAAGCAGCACCTCACTGCATACTGGAGTGTAGGGAAATAGTAAGGGTGAGCACATGTCGTACTCAACAAATATAACATGGGGTTCATGAGGCTCAAAAAGGATAGACACTGGTTTACTGCATTTAGCTTTTAATTATCACAGTTTTATCATATGAGTAGCATCAGGTTTTCATTTATCCCACAATAAACATATGATCAATGTAAAGATGAATAATGAATAGCAAAAACGTATTTATAGTCATTAGTGATCATCTATTCTGTAAGGGTCCAAGGCCACTCTGTAAGGTCCAAATGGCTAGAGGGGGGGTGAATAACCTATTTAAAAATCTACAAGCTTCACTAAACAACCACGTTAGTATAAAAGATGGCTAAGCTAATTCAAGCACTAGCTCAACTACACTTATGCAAGCCACCTACACAATACTAGTGAAGCAAGACTATGATCTCTAATACACACCAACAAGACTAAGTCACTAAGCTACTTACTCCTACGTGATAAAAGCTACACTATGACTAGTACAAGAAAGTAAAGAGAAAGTGACTTGAATCTTATACCAACGATGTAGAGAAGTAATGCACTCGAAGAATCAATCACAATGATCAACCACAAGAGAAATCCTCGGCAAAGAGATGACACAAGATTTTTACCGAGGTTCACTTGCTTCCCGGCAAGCTACTCCTCGTTATGGCGATGCACCCACTTGTCGGTTCGCGGGCTAATCGACTATCAAGAGTCGAGCCCTCGGCGGGCGCCGCACAACCGCACACAAGATGGGGATCCTCCAAGCCACGAGCTCCACTAGAGTATCCAATTTGCGAACTCCCGCGGGGAAGGATCAAGAACCCCTTACAACACTTGGTGAGGGCTCCAACAATCTCCAATTGCGAGCTCAATCACCTCCGCTGCTCCAAGCCGTCTACCGTGTCGGAAAACACGGAAGAGTAACAAGAAATCCATAGTAACTCGAAGATCAAGTGCCTCTAGAATGCAACTCTCAAGCAATGCACTTGAATCTCACTCAATCTCACTCAAGATGTGCAACCAAGTAAAGAGATGAGTGGAGGGGTTGTTCTCTAGCTCAAAGGATGTCTCTAGGTCTCAAAATGTGCAAGAGTTACCCTCAAACCCCGGACATTTTCTATTTATAGTGAAGGGGTACGCAGCTAGCCGTTACCGGACGACACAGTTGAAATCGCGCTGATCGGACGCACCGGTCAAGGTGACCGGACGCGTCCGGTCACTACAGGACAAGCGTGAATAGTGTATTTCAGAACTAGCCATTGCCGTGACCGGACGCGCTCTAGCGTTTGACCGGACGCGACAGTGTCAGCGTCCGGTCGCGGTCCAATAAGCTCCCGTCGAGACCGGACGCGTCCGATCGCACGTGACCGGACGCGCCGTGAGTCCGATCAGCACTCCGCTGCTCTCTGCCCCTCTGGACGCCTGACCGGACGCTCCGGTTCCGTGAGGGACCGGACGCGCCGGTCGCGTGCTCTTCTTCTGCGCACAGGTGAACTGACCGGACACGCTGGTCAGGCCAGACCAGCGTCTGGTCAGAAACCCTAGCAAACAACACCGAGTTGAACTGACCGGACGCGCCAGCCGCGTCCGGTCACTTCGACCACCGCGTCCAGTCACTGTATTTTTAGTGATAATCATTTCGGACTTTCGCCACCTTTTCTCGCCTCCGGCACAATAGAAAATAGGCATTTCATTTCCTCGAAAACGCCTGAATCATGGTTATACCTTTGGTTATACCTTTGCCTTGCGCTCTTAGATCCTTCTCTTCCACTTCATCATCATGTCCGTCATATTATGTGCATCTCCACCATGATCGACATTTCATGTCCATGCACCATTTCTTTGTGATCTTGTGGCCACCACTCCTTGCCACGTACACCTTCATCACATGTGTTGCTTATGCCTAACTCAAAACACTTAACACATGGCATTAGCAACTTGGTGTCATTAATTACCAAAACCAAACTTGGGCTTTCACACTCGTAACCGTGAGCACGGCTGTTATAACAGTTTTACAATCTACAGAGGTTGTACACTTTCACTGTGAGTCGTGATTTACAATTTCGCCCGAGGTGATCAGCCTCTTGACCCACTACCAAGGAAGGTTAGCAGGGTTCACTATGAAGTCTTTCAAAGGTTCGTCTAACAAGTTAGGGTCATTAGATTCACTCGGTAAATAGATGTAGAGTCCCCCTTCCAAATGGCACAATGACGCGCAGCCTATACACATAAGGATAGAGGCCGCACTATATCCGATTCGTCAAGCCATTCTTACGCCATGAAGGTTACCACTAACAAGCTAGAAAAGGTCCTCATACTTGACTAAAGTCAGAGCCATATAGCCCTCATAGTTGTACTGTAAGTCCCAGATGTTCGCTTACAGATGAGTCTTTACGGAGAGAAACTAGAGCACCAAGAAAAATAGCATCATGCTCTAGCCCTCTTTAAACAGTAATCAAAATGTCATCTTTTAGTGTTGTTGCATATTCCATTAATCATATTACAAGATCATAGTTTATGTTCAGCGCTAGCAAAAGCTACCCAATGCAAAATCCCATAGGTGACAAGGTATATATCAAAAACTAGGAAAATCCTTAATGGCAATTGAATATAGACACATGCAATATGATTTCATGTGGTTATAGTGAATAGGACAGCAAGGAAATCCCATGTTATACTTGTCTTTTCCCAAAGTTAAGCTGCTCAGAAATCTTCAACTGCTATCTTTTGGTCTCCAACTTCTGCTTCGACTCTCGGTCCTCAGCTCCTAGTCTTCATTGCTAACGAACCATGCTTCCTCTACTCGTAGCAACCAAGCAGAACAAACAGACAATAAACACAACTAAGAACAACACACCAAATAAATGAGACACTTTAAAAGAGAACGCACTAAACAATACGGTACGTTGCTACGATCGCTAAAACGCAAGAACGACGGATAACGGAGCTACCATCAAAGAGGACACGCGACTATCGAGGAGTTTACAACAAATCAGAGAAGACAAACTATACATTCGATTTATTTTAGTTAATGAATTAAGGTGACAGACTTCTAGAGAATTATCCTAAAGTTGAATTAACCAATTTACATTGAATTACAAAAGATGAAATTAACCTTATTCATATTTTATTTATAAATATTTATTTAGTGTTTAAGTCATTTAAACATTTATAAATTAGAAAGCATAAAGAAGGTGATAACAGCTAATCGAATCATTATATGTTTCTTGCATAAATTAAACAAGTTCTATTTAAGAAGCACTTAAGTTCTTATTAATCACGTTACATTTATTAAAAAAACGAAGCATAACCTAAGTTGCTTTTATTTAGAAAGGGCAATTGAATAATCATTAATCATATTTAATTTCTAAAGTCGAGTTAAAGCTAATCATATTTTATTTGATAAAGTATTGTCACATAATTTATATATTAATCAAGTTAAACTTTAACTTTGCAAAATAAAATGACATGCGCGAACACCTATTTTAGAATTTAATATATGCAACATGGTTTATCTAATCAAAATATATTCATGTAGCAGTTAGTCATATTTAACATCTATATATCAGATAGCGTAGTGTAACACCTATATTGCTTATAGATTAGAAAACTAATTACATATAGATCAATCAAATTAATATTTAACTATATAATAAACAAATAAACACATGGTATGATAAGCGTCGCTGCTAGGCCGTAGATCAGAGCGATATGAAACTAACGCAACAAAACGAGTTGAAATAGAGCTAGAACTTATAAGATGTGAATTGGACAAGTGCACGTATGTGTGAGTTGCCTTGCTTCAGCATGCCTGGGCAAGCCATGTTCTCTACACAATGAAAGTCTCCTCTTAAAATAAAACATAGATGGACAGTAGATACGTACATATGCATGCACATGTTTTATTTTTAATTGAACAAAATCATGCGAAGGATATGAACTTAGTCAAATTATATTTTTAATTAAAATACCATGTTAAATCGGGTCATATATTATTTATGAACGTTTAGAGAACCGTCTATAAGTTAATACATTTCTTTTATGAAAATAAAGTAAACAAGTGAATGCCTAGACTTGTTTTATATTTGAAACATGTTTAGACTAAGCAGATTATAAATTAAAAACTAATTACAAGCATATTAATCAATCTAATATTTAGCTATATATGAAAAAAAAACATCTGACAAGAAAACATTAACACTACTGCGTAAAGCGCAACTATACGAAACTAACGCAACTGAAACGGAGCAAAACAAGAAGGAGAAGAGATATCTAATTTACTACACGAGAGATTTCCCAAACTAGGGGCTCCTCTTACGGTAGTTTTGGTGTACTTTACTCATGGGGTAGGTACATATTTATAGGAAGGAAAACTCTCCACCTTCACATCAAGTAGCAATATGGTACTAATTGATATTGCACCGTCCACCTCCACTAATTGGGCTAAACAAACATTAAGGCCCATTAATAAATAAAGACATAGGCCTTTATGATTATTGCACGTACGCTTTGGGCGTTGGGAAAAAATGAGATATTTATTTATTTTCGGAATTAATTAATTTCATCGATAAAATAATTTCAGAAAAGTCTAAAAATTATTATTTAAGCCACGAAAAATACTCCAAAAGCTCTAAAAATTTAGGGAAAATTCTCAGAGACATTATGGAACATAAGGAACCAAAATAAAGTATTTGGAGCTCATGAAAAGATATTTTAGAGCATCTAAAAATTAGATAACACTCGCAGAAAAGCGTGAACTAGCTCTAGAAAAAGCCAGAACAATTCCTGAAAACTTCACTGAGATTGATTGACACATGAGGAACTGAAAGGAATAATTTACATTGTAAAGAAAAGATTTTAGGAAACTCCCAATGAAAACTTAAGATGAGAAACAAGGAATATTAATTATGAAAAAAGATAAAGACATGCTGGAGAAAAAAGATCGATCCACTAAACGCATTTTGAAAGACTTTGTTCGCTCTTAACACACAAGAGTTAACGAGCAACATCACATCAAACAATAGCCCGTCAAATTAGTTTAAAATTTTAAATATTCTTATTATTTTTTTTCATTTTTTATACCTAATTGATGCTGTCATAAACTAAACTTAGGAAATTTTATCCAAATATTAAAACATTTATTTTATTTAGTGTTTCCTATGCACAACCCAAAATTGGAAATTTTGGGGTGTGACATGCTGCAAGACTAAAGATTGACAAATAAACAAAGGTATATACATGTTAATCGAGACTGGATCTCGCTTAACTGTGTACCTCTTTATTTCATCAAACTAGCATTTTTATTTGCCTGATAGTTGTATTTGTGGTGCTGTCCAGCTTGAATTGTTACATAGGTTTAGAGTTAGATTGTGCATACAAAGATTTGTACCACTGTCTAACTTGCATTTTGTACACTAAGACTACGACTGTTGTTGATGATGCCAAATGTTTGCTCTATGGTTTTGTTGTAACATGAGTTATAAACTTGCAACAGGTCTCTCACTGCTAATCTTATTGGTTGCTGCTTCCACTTTGCTTGTGGTTTCGGAATTCTGTGCTTGCCTAAGTCTTGGACAGCTACGAATGACTTCTAGTACCAACTGGTTAGTTGTTCTAAACTTCTTTGACTAGTAGATATGACAGATCGTGGGTGGATGTGTGGTGGCTGGAAGCATGGTAGGCCATCAAATGAATGGGTTGAGAAGACAAATGAATTCTTGGATTGAGCCTTCTCAATTCCTGAATTAGTTGAGTCCCATACAATCAAGTGTCCTTGTTCTGTATGCCGGATTATTTCAAGCACAAAGGGCCTAGGATAGAGTTGCATTTGTTAGTACAGAGCTTGACTAGTGCATTCCTAGAACAATCCACTTTGATTGTTTCCTGATAAATAGATAGCATTTGTTTTTAGAATCTTTACTCAAAACTAACTTATTTCATATTCACATTGATTCTTAGGTAGCTCCTAGAGATGCTTGGTAGCACATCATATGGACAACAAGCCAATTGAATTCTTAGAGATGAAATCTTAGTTCATATGTTTGTTTATTTTAGACTCCCTAGAGCTGAAATCTTAGTTTTATGTACTTGTTAGTTTGGCTGTGACAATAGTGGACATGCCAAGAAATGAAAGAATCAATGTATATTTGTATGATTGGTGTATTATGAGATGTGTTGCATGTTAATGCAGTGATGATTTCGCACTAATATGTGATGTTCTTTTTCGTCACTATGGTTTGGATCTGGGCTTCGACATGGGGCTGGGTATAATAGATGGACAACTAATCCACGATGAACTCAAATGTCAATCTGTGATGGTTCATTTCATCACTATTGTCCTTTGCTATTGTTGTGACCGGTTCATCCATGACGAATGAAAAAACCAATATGTGACGGTCCATTTCGCTACAACAAATGTATGACACGGGATACATGACGTTTTTCGTGATCGTCATCATGAGTTAACTGTGACGCATTTTCTCTTGTCCGTGACGAAAGTAAACCATCATGTATAAGGGAATTTCTTGTAGTATTTTTTGGCCGATGGTCAACGATGACACATGGCAAAGGTTGCCGTGTGCCCGACGCCTGGCCCACGGCAAAGAGCCCCTTTGCCGTCAGAATGTATGTCGTGGGCTAGTTGTCGTGGGCGGCCGACAGCAAAGAGGTCGCCGTGTGCCCCAGTTCCTTTGCTGTGTGTCTAGGCCACACGGCAAACTGCCACAATCCAGTAGTGATACTGACAAAATACTTGAAAATACTGACAAAATACTTGAATTTGTCCTACGCTTGACGGTTGTACCAAGCTACTAGCAACACATAGATGCCCACACAGTAGACCAGCGGACACGATCAGAACTTGCATGCACTCCGCGATAGCAAAATGCCATTAATTAGGTGGCGCGTGAGTTAATTTGTTTTTAATATGCATGCACACAATATAAAAATCAATGGCCTACGGCCACATGCACCCTAGTAGCACGAAAATTCTTTTGTTTAGTCTCCAGCGTAGCCGCATGACTCGGAGATGAGTCGAAAAAAAAGACTAGGAGGTGCATGCATGTCACAAGGGAGAGGGGCGCAGGCAGAGAAAGCGGGAGTGGTCGCGCGGGGTACGGTGCACGTGTGGACGGGTCCGAGTTCGAGGGCCGCGCGGGGCACATGGGAGGAGGACAGCAGCGCGTCCGCGCATGCGACTGGGCCGGTTCGGTGTGTGGTGGGCTGATGAGGTAGCTGAGTTGGCTCATGATGTAGAATAGCACCTCTCTATATATATATATATATATATATATATATATATATATATATATATATATATATATATATATATATATATATATATATATATATATATATATATATATATATATATATGGTAAATTTTTTCTACTCCTAACGAGTAAACCAAGTACACCCGGGTGCCGCACTCCCTTAACGGGTTAAACGAGCCACGCTCGCACTTTAGCGGGTAAACGAACGAGTAGATCTGATAAAGAATATACCGTACCTGTGCAGTCCGATTTTTATGCCGAAAGCACATCCCGATATTTCAAACGAGCAGCGCCAGCCCCTCTCCATGTGCGGTGGCCCGTGACCGTGACCCCGCGACCTTCCCTCACCCCCACCCCGACGGCGGCGGCGCCCAGCCAGCACCCTCCCGTCCTCGACTCCATCGGCGGCGGCGCCCAGCCAGCATCAGCAGCGGCGCACGCCTCCCCCACCAGTCGGTCGCCCCATCTTCCCTTCACCAACGGTGGCCGCGCCCCATCTCCACTTCGCCAACAGCGGCGGCGCCCCATCTCCACTTCACCAACAACGGTGTCGCCCCAACTCCCATGCACCGGCGTGGTCGTCAGGCCCCAGCGGCGGCGGACGCTGGCCTGTTCCCCGCGGCGGCGGCACGCACCAGGTTTCGATCTCCATCCTGCGCCCCTCCCTGGTACGGCTCCAGGCACAGCAGTGGCTTTTCTCTGGAAGGGCACGGTGCTCTCTCGCCCATCATTGGTGGCTGTCAGATCCACGTGCGATGGATGGCGAGGCATCGGCATTCTAATCCAATTTCAACGTTAATCTACTACTCTTACACTCGTGGTAGAAAGATCTCCGATCTCACTCTTACACTCGAAATAGTTCTAATAGGTTTTGAAGTTTTCCACCTTATTACTACACCCAATCTCACGTCGCACACCTGAGATAGGGAATTTGGATGTGTCGAAATCATTTGTTTATTGAAATGGGGTTTATATCTTAAATCACAAATTTGTCTTCTTCCTGTAGCTTTGAGTCCCTGAAATTTGTGTTAATCCGTAGTATTTTACAGGAACAGGAGCTGTTTGTTTGTGTATCTGCACCACTCTCCGATTAGCGTGTATACAAAGCCATCATGAAAAGGACCGTGAAGCTGGATACATTTTTTAGATTAAAGTATTGTCTCATACTTCCTTCAATACGGTTGTATTACTAGATACTTTTTTAGATTACAGTAGTATCAATTCATACGTATGTAGTATGTACACATTCTACATACATATGTTTGCATGAAGTTTTTGTTCATACTCTTATACTGGAAGTATTAGTCCATACTAATAGTTATATATGAGTATTGAATCAATGTTTGTCCTCAAAAAAAATACCAGTACAAGTATATGGATATACTAAAATAATCCCTAAGTATATGGGTATACTACTCCCAAGTACAAGTTTGCAAATATACTCATTTCTAATTAAAGTATGCGTCTATACTTTATTCACACGAAAGCATATGTATCTGTAAAGAATTTAGTATCCACTTTATTTAAAAGAGAAGCTAACAAACTCCATTCCAAAAAGTGTGTATAAATACCCTATTCTAAAAAGTGTACAAAATACATACTCCAGGAAGTATGGGTACATACTCTAGCAACTGAGACGCAGCAACAAACCGAGAATCACGGCAACAATGCAGTAGATAATCAAGTATGCATATTATTTAAATAAGTATGTGCACGTACTGCTTCCTCTCTTGTACGTGTAAGTATGCAATCATACTCACTTTTTTCTGAAGTATGTATCCATACTATATTCACGAAAGGCATCTACGTCCATAAATAATTCATTCACTTTGAAAGAAGCAACGTACTGCCGCAAAACAGGTGGTGCAACACGGGCGATGGCCTTTTGAAATTGAACGCATGCGCGCTGGCCTTACAAATTGAACGCATGCATGCAAAAATGCTTAACGGGTTTTGACTGTCTACAAAAATCCAATTAGCCTGGTGGGAGTAACTACTTATATATATATATATATATATATATATATATATATATATATATACACACACACACACACTTCAGTGTGGATGAATGGTTAATTACTTGCTGGGAACAGTGGTTTTAATGGCAAAAGAATCTGCATTTCTGGAAATTATAATTGAATGAAAAATGTTTCCCTAACGGTTTAGGGCCTGACAGTGAACATTTGGAATTTTCCTGACAGGTTAGCGGCCGACGGGGAAGTTCAAACTATCCCTGACGGCGTCAGGAACTAACCCCGATGGGAAGCTTTCCAACCGACGCGGTAGCCGTCACGGATGCTAATAAGATGGCTATAAAATGCCCTCTGGATGCTAAGCTATTGACACCTACGAATATCTGACTGCTACATTGCTCTGAAAGTAATGAGTTGATCAGGTTATAGAGGGTGCATTCTTCTCATCTGGGAATGTGAAGCATCAGCAAACAAGATGAGCAGACAAGGTGGAGATTTGGTTGCGTGAGCGCTGATGTGTGAAACTAAACTTTACAAGAATGTTGTTAGCAAGATTTACAATGAAGTAAATCCTTCTTAGAACGTAGACTATCAGATTCACATTATGTGATTCTCTTTTAGTTTTTCAGAGATTCTGTATGCAGCACAACGAGTGCATGATGCTCAATCGTAATCTCAGCCGGCTATGTGGCAGAGGCTAGCGCACACAATAGACATGTAAAACCATAGAAAACTTTCAAAGCAAATATAGCTTATTTCCTAGATTTATATGTATTCTTGTACGTTGTCATAATATCTTTGGTTTCTCTTTAACAGGATGTCAAATCCAATGGCGTGAAAAAAAATAGGTAAATAAGTGACCCCATGTCTATAAAGCTTGCAACTATCAGTGCTTTTTATACCTACTATACATGATTGACCCATTGGTGTTTTGAATTTATTTTTCTGAATATTGTTATCTTCTTGATGGATTGATGAAATGATACTACAGAAAGCACATGGTAGGTAAGTATTGCTGAGCTGAGATGCCTATGGAATTGCATCTGGGTCCCAGCAGTTTACACAAGAAGAATGGCAAGCTATATTGACAAGAACATCTAACATCTTGTAGCTATGTGAACATGGAAAGAACGAAGAGGCGAGGTTACCTTCACTGCCCTTAGCTTGTCCGTGTGTGACTTCTGACTGCAGTTTCTTAGACAAACTGATGTAAATCTTAAGCATTGTTTTGGTGGGAACATTTAGATCGAACCACTCCAAGGGCCATCTGGTTATAAGAAGAATCAGGAAACAAGAAAAACAAGAGAAAACGAGGTCACGCCTTGTGATGTCCTTCATGTCCACTTTTTTGTCGCCTTATTCTAGTTACATTGAAATACAAGATACATGTGGATAAGCTGATTATACATCAAAATTTTGACCTGGTGGAATACTAAGAGCACGTATTCAGTATCCATCGCGGCACTTTTCACGACAATCCTCATGATTTCTATGATACTCAAGCTCTCATGATACAAGCAGTGAGAATGGTATCATACATAAATCTAAACTGCCAGATGAGGAGAATTAGATATGTCAAAATTTTAATTTACTCTTTTATCCTTGATTTATTAGTGTTATTTATTTTTTTATTTCTTCTGTTTTCTGTACCATGTGGCATGTGAAAACAAATAGTAACTAAGATAGTGGTTGGTTGAAGAAAAGGGTCAGAGCTGTCAAAGTTGGTCTTTCGGATTTGGCTTCTTACTCCATCCTCTTTCCTTTCAATTCATTCCTGTTTTATTTTTTTTCTTTTTTTTTGGATTTTGTTAAACCGGCAGGCCCCTCCCGTTTAGCTTTTTATTGGTAGTTATGTTTGGTTGAGCTTTCTATTGCTTATTGTTGGATGCAATAAATCATTTGATGTTTCACATCTACCAACACTATAAAATATCTCTGACCGCCCTTACACAAATCACATGTGTCAAAAATAGCACCTAAACTATCTGGAGAGCTAGGATGGAGTGGAAAATACTTCTTAGTCTCCCATGCAAGTTGACACACTGCGTTAACCCAGACCTAGGAGGGCATGAGAGATGTCAGAACTGTTAGCTCCCTTATGGTGCCTTTCATACTGCTGTTGTGTTTGGATTGTACGACTTCGATAGAGTCTAGAATCATCCAGCCCAGATACCAATGCTAGTTCACTTGTTTGGTTGGCATTGCTGGTCCTTGTAGCCTGTCATGGAGGCATTCTGTATGCTTTTATTGCTCGAATGCCAAATCCCCAGCAGCCGTTGGTTATTAGAATATCGCCAAGGAGAGTACATGGAGTTTCCCTACACCAAACACGCCATAGTAGTTAGGATATGATCGATGTAGTCTGACTGTCTAGTCAAGAGCAACATTAGGGAAGTGTGTATATCGCTAGGAGAAGACTCCTATGCCATCATTTCCTGTCCTTCTCTTGTGTTTCTTTCTGATGAAACTGCCACGATGCAGTGGACACCCCCGATGCTGCTTGTTTGTTTTAGTTGGGCCACACTGGGGCACAATAACTGATCACACAATGGGCATCTGTCGAACATGTTATTGTTGCCAACTACAGAGGATAGGATATGCTACGTAAGCACAAAAAAAACATGACGTCATGTGAGTAGGAGATCGTAGATTGTTACCACTTTTTTGAGGAACCAAGATTGTTACCACTAGATGCACAGCATATCCATATAACGATATTGAAATGCTATAAAAAAGTCGGTCATCACAAATGATGTTCAACGTGTCCACAGGGTGGTGGCAGCATTCCAGTTACTTCTCAATACCAAGAGCAAGGTCAAGAAGTTTTTGGAAGATTGAACATTCAATTGTGACATAGTGTAATACTAAACGCACGTATTTACTAGTCTGTCGTGGCTCTTTTTTTTAGAATTACCCAGTACTCTTTTTTGATACTATGACCTTAATCCCTTTTATTTTTATGGTACTTATGATACTAGCAGTAAGAAGGGTAACACAGAAAAATCTTGACTGTCAAACTAGGGAAATTGGATGTGCTGTATTGGTTTGAATTTATAGTAGAAGTCCTCTAAGTTTAATTTTACCAGTTTACCATTGGATTATAAGTGCTACTATTTGTCGTCCCAATATCTTCTGTTTTTTTACCATGCGGCATGCAAAACCAAATAGTAACTAATTAACCTCCATGTTAGATGCAATTGTCATTGCTTCTAATCACATCATTGATACCAGTGTGTCACTGGTCATTGGCTTCTTTTTCTCTTTTGAAGTAATAATATGGAACAGCCAGGTGCATTGATTATTTGCTGAGCTGCATATAAAACACCCTCCGGATGACATCCCATTGACAAGAACATCTGGTAGACAAGTATAGTAGGTACAATGATCTGAAAAGAAAAAATGAGGCTATAAACCGCATTTGCTCTTCTCCTTGCCTAATTTAAGAAACTGCAGCTTCAATTCATACAAATATTAAGTCATGTTACACGCATTCTTCACCTGTTTAGGTTCAAAACTTCATATCAAGATTCAAGTCAATTTATGAATGCCAGGTGTCTAAAAATGAAAAGGGCATCTGGGCATGTGAAGCATCAGCAAAAAAAGATAGGTAGAAAATAATGCTGCTAGGTTGACAGATGTTAATGTACAGTGATTGATGGTGTAGCTGGAGATGGGCCAAGCTTTCGCCACGTCCATGCCCAACACCTCTGACTTGAACCAATGAACCTATGCCCTGCTCCACCCGATTCCAGTGTAAATGACAAGCAGGCATACTAGGTTCCTTCGCAGAAGCAGCACCCCAATCGCTAGCCACGACTCCAGCTATAAAATCCTCCTGATTTGTGCACCATACATACCAAAATCCCGGTGTAAATCCACATGTACATTGATTTGCTGCGCTGCCTATAAAATGTCGTCTGAATGGCAATCTATTGGCACACAAGAAACAGCTACATTGCTCTGAAAAGAATCAAGAGATGAGGTTACAGAGCACATTTGTTTTATACCTGTGTATATATACTAGGCTCTTACAAGTCTGAGACATGTTATGCATATTTTTCTGTGGTTTAGGTTCAAATCTTTTGATCAGGATAATTTTTGAATTCGAGTTGTCTATCATACTTAAATGTATCATGGCATCTGGGCATGTGAAGCATCAGCGAACAAGATGGGAAGAAGGGAAGGAGACTTGGCTGCTAGTATCCAGTATCCACTATACCGTGCGACATGTTATACACATTATTTGTTGCCCCAATATATAGCTTTTATTTGTGTATCACGTGACACGAAGAGTAGCTAAAATCAACGTGGCTATAGACCACATTACTCTTCTCCTTGTCTAGTTTATGAAGCTGTCACTACAGGAAACGCCTCTTTGCCGACTGCTTGCCCCGGTCGGCAAAGGCATAAACCCAGTCGGCAAAGGCTTTGCCGACCGCAAAGCCACGTGGCAGTCGGCAAAGCCTTTGCCAACTGCCACGCCAGCAGTCGGCATAGCCACGTGGCGCCGTCAGCCCTGATGGCAGGCTTTGCCGACTGCTGGTTTCTCGGCAGTCGGCAAAGAATTTTTTTTCAAAAATTGTTTGCCGACTGGCCGCCAGCTCGGCAGTCGACGGCGGGGGCGGGCGAGCGGGTTATTTGGGGCAGGCGGGCGGGATTTTGGAGAGGGGAGGGCGGGCCGAGCGGATAAGGTGACGTTTTTCTTTTTTTATTTTTTCCCTTTGCCGACTGCTAGCATGTGACGTAGTCAGCAAAGGTCTATTTTTTTCAAAAAATTATTTTTTTTATTTTTTTTAAAAATACTTTGCCGACTGCTCTGCTCCCTGGCAGTCGGCAAAGGTTATTTTTGATTTTTTTCTCAGAAATTCTTTGCCGACTGCCATCCTTCCTGGCAGTCGGCAAAGGCTCTTTGCCAACTCCCACTGATGGCAGTCGGCAAAGAATTAATTTATTTTTCGATTTTCGATCCCAGTTTTTTTGTGTTGCCTTGCTACAGTAAGTACATGATATATTCCAAGTTTGGGGTCATTTTGATTTATTTTGCTATATTCCATTGATTTTTGCTGTTTCTTTGATTTTTTCCGGCAGCTCCAGATTTGAACTGCAGGTACATGAAATAATAGAATCCGGCCATTCAAAAAATGATATTCATGATGTTTGGAGCATGTTGAGGCCGTGTGCGGGGCCTCGCGTGAAATTTCGACCGTGTTGGTGTCGGAACACGCTGAGCCACGCGCGTGAAAAGTATTTTTAAATTTTATAAAATCGAAACGGAGTCCGAAAATGACGAAACTTGATGACGTATCTTGTCATCGCATGCGGAGGCTATGGTAAAAATTTGAGAAAGTTTCGAGCAAGTGGCGACGTCGGGTGGCTAAAACCTGGACATCTCCACATATGTCCAGGTTTTAGCCACCCGACATCGCCACTTGCTCGAAACTTTCTCAAATTTTTACCACAGCCTCCGCATGCGATGACAAGACACGTCGTCAAGTTTCGTCATTTTCGGACTCCGTTTTGATTTTATAAAATTTAAAAACACTTTTCATGCGCGTGCCTCGGCGTGTTCCGACACCAACACGGTCGAAATTTCACGCGAGGCCCCGCACACGGCCTCAACATGCTCCAAACATCATGAATATCATTTTCTTAATCGCCGGATTCCATTATTTCATGTACCTACAGCTCAAATCTGGAGCTGCCGGGAAAAAATCAAAGAAATAGAAAAAATCTACGGAATATAGCAAAATAAATCAAAATGATCCCAAACTTGGAATATATCATGTACTTACTGTAGCAAGGCAACACAAAAAAACTGGGATCGAAAATAAAAAAAAATAAAAATTCTTTGCCGACTGTCAGGGAGGATGGCAGTTGGCAAAGCCTGCACCTTTGCCGACTGCTGACGGAGTGGCAGTCGGCAAAGGTGACGGTGTGGATGGCGTCAACCATAGCCTGCCTTTGCCGACTGCAATTCTTTGCCAACTGCCTGGCAGTCGGCAAAGCCAGGCAGTCGGCAAATCCTGCTTTGCCGACTGCAGGAAATTCCAGTTGGCAAAGGGACCTCTTTGCCGAGTGTCGAAAAAAAACAGTTGGCAAAGAAAATTGCAGTCGGCAAAGAGCCAGTTTCCTGTAGTGTGCAGCTTCAATTCATACAAAAAATTAAGTCATGTTACACGCACTGTTCTCCTGTTTAGGTTCAAAACTTCATATGAAATCAATTTGTGAAGACCAGGTGTCTATCGTACTTGAAATTAAATAGGGAATCTGGGCATGTGAAGCATCAGCAAACAAGATGGGCAAAAGAAAAGGCCGCTCAGCTGCTGGATGTTAATGTACAGTGATTGATGGTGCAGCTGGAGATGGACCAAGCTTTTGCCACGTCCACGGCCAGATCCTCTGATTCGGACCAATGAACCTATGCCCTGCTTCACCTGCTCCAGTGTAAATGACAAACAGGCACACTAGGTCCGTTCACACTGGCAGGACCTCCAACCGTTAGCCACTACTCCAGAAAGCATAGAAAGTTCCAAACTGTTCTAATAGCAGCTTCCATCAGGCCATTTGAGAGAACTTATACTTACATTTTAGTGTGTCGTCAACCTAGATGAAACCTCGAGTCTCGAACGTGGATGTAAATAGTCATCACAACCAATTCTATATCTAATAATAAAGAGACAAAATTTCAAGCTTTTTTTTGTCCATCCATTTTTTTTGTCCTCTTCCCTTAACTAACTTCGTGAATATGGATTTTTGTTTGTATCTCTGCAACTCCCATATTTATATGACACATATGGGACAGAGTTCCTAAAGTAATATAGATAGTTATAGGAATCCTAATCCAAATAGATGTCTCCGATTCTAAGTATGTTGTATAGAAATCCTAACTCAAATAGGAAAAAAAACAAGTATAAATTAGGAAATATATTATCTCTAACAGTCAGATTGAAAGTTATAGATTATCCTTACCATATAGATATCTCATGGAGTTCTGTAGGCTCACGCTTAAATTAATATATTGGATAGAGCCTGGCTTGCAATCCGGACTCTCTTGGTTCTAAGACGTGGCCGAATCATGGTATGCAACGTATGTGATGCATGCATGCACACGAACCCTTGTTCAAATCTGATGCACGTAGAGAAGAGGAAAATGAAGCAAACACATGGTATTATTATGTAAAATAAAAATGCAGATTGAAAAATGCTATATACAGAACAAAGCGTTTCTTTCATATGTGCTCCGATTTGGGCCCTCTTGTGGCCGTATTTGATCAGGACTCTATTTGCCGGCGCATCAATGTCTCTTGGGTGCAGTGTAAATACCACCACACCGACGCTGTCGCTAGGATTCACGGAGGTTCAAAGAGGTCGAGCTGCTAACGTCTATCGAGCAAATACTACGAAACAACAACATGCTTTGATCCATGAGACAAGGAAGAAGCAACGTGCTAACTTCACAGCATGGTGCACGCTGACGTTGAGGGCCACCCCACCTCCCGCGAGACGCATTGCTTGCACAGCCAGCAGTGCCGTCTCGTTGTGGCGAGAACGAGCAGGATGCAGGCCAAGAAGAAGAAAAAGCTGCAGGAGCTCAGGGACAAGGATGCACGGATAGTCAAACTGCTGGAGGCCAGTCGCCACCCTCGCCAACAAGTGAAGGTAGGCATGCAATTTCCATGTTAGAACCCGCGTGTCATGTACGTGTGGCCGCCGCATGCACACGAGAGCCTACGTGACATGGTACTACAGTATTGTCTATACATATGTTCTTTTATGAATTATATATGTGGTAAATTCCACGTTTGTTTTTTTTCCGATTCAGGTTGGGCTTGCTTTTACGTCTTCAGTTCTTTTTTCTTCCTTTTTTTATTTATTATTATTCTTTTTCTTAATTATTTTCCCTATAAATATAAAAAACTAATAATAAATAAAATATTATGATACTTGAACACTTGATCTTTTTCTTTAACAAATATACATTTTCCACACTAAATTAGTGATGGAGTAAATTATTGTTGTGGTTTAAACTAAAATAAAGCTTACTCGCCTTGTCCTGTAATACAGTGCATTCTAAGAATTTTAAGACAAATTTAAGAGAGAACATAAAAGACACATGTACCCTCATTTTATTTTCAAATCAGACACTACCATTAACGGGATTAATAGTAATTGGTTGATAAATGGAAAATATTTAATGCAAAACTGGTTTTTGTCTTTTAGAATGCATTATATTTTAGGATAAATTTTGAATGGTAGAATGCACTATATTACTAGATGTAGGGAGTATATCTTATTACAACATGATATAACCAATGATCCAACTAATCAAACCGTAAAATCCTTAACATTTTGCTAATCAGTTTAGTCTAGATAAACATGGCTAAGAACTTTATGCATGTACCACTGGAATACACGACAAGGACTGCCATGCGGAAAATCAAGAGAGGTCTTTTATTGTAATTATCAGCAAACAAATCAATCCTTAACATGTCGGCAATTAACTCCTTGCCGACTATAATAAAAAATAGAATTACAAAATTTTATACATCCACAAAGAAGTCACAAAGAATTGGACGTTTAACCGTACCAACGTATGTATAGTATGAAATTAAAGTTATGATATAATATCTTTATAAGTAAATATGTTTGTGTTTTACGGCAGAAAAAGAAAACTATTAGGATTGTATTTCAAATTTGATACATATTTAATAAGGCATTATGATATCATTGCCAACATTAGCTTATATATTATTGGTGTTGTAGTCATTGTAAATAAACTGTAGCTTTAGAATTTATAGAAAAGATAAAACAAAAATAGATAAGTTCCTATCCTAAATGTTTGATAGTCTTTCTCTCCCGTTGCAATGCACGGGCATATTTGCTAGTATATATATATATATATATAAAAGCATGACACCTTCCTTGTTTCACAAATACAATCTATCAAGGGTCTTGAACCTTCTGTTAAAATATAAGGGATTGTAGGATGAGATCAAATCACCTTCCTTGTTCCTTCACCTTGATGTTGGTTGCTCACTTTCCATCCTCACCAATAGACTCTAAACAGTAGATCTTTCCAAAAGAACGAGGGCATACATGCGACAATTGTCATCTCCCATAATTTGTTCTAAAAATACGTCAATCCCTTGTATTTGCTGGATGGAGAGAGCAAAGGATTGTGTCTTTATCCAAAGTGAAATTATCCTATTTATTAACCAGTCTTATAGAAAAAGACACAATAACAACATTTAAATGAAAATCATTCATTGGCATAGAAACAATTTCAGAGTCAGCCAAATAGCATGCGGCGCCCTGCCCGCCTCTATCATTGTTAATCGGAAACGACACGTGGTGCAAAATGCCTGCCTCTAAAAATTGATAAAAAAAACAAAAAATAAGGGTCGGCGAGCCTGGTGCCGATCCCACTACGGAGCCCGCCGCCTCCACCATTGATGCTACCTTTCCCTAGATCTAGGCTGGATCCACCTGCCTCCATGTTGATCTGCAGGAGCAAAGATGGTGAGTGAGAAAAAGGAGGAGAGAAGAAGAGGAACTCACCACGGTGTCGAGCCTCCTCGCAGATCGCTGCCCCGCTGTGGAGTAACCTCTCCCCACTGAGCACCACCATGTGCGCTAGGGTGCCTCTACATGCGTCGTTGTAGCCGGCAGAGCAAGGGCGGGCCTGAGCACGCTGTGCCGCTGCCGCACTTGGCACACTCCAGCACACAGATGCAGGCCATGCGCGCTGCCGCCATGAGGAGAGAAGCACAGATCTGCAACGCTGCAGGGAGAACTGTGACCACCTCTGAAAATGGATGGCAATTTTTGGAGGCCGTCTTATTTTTAGGCTGCCTCTATCTATTAATCAACCATTATGTCTCTCAAATTCATTTTTTAGCAGTGATTATTAGATATATTCTGAAACATATTCTCATAACTTAGTTTCATGTGGTATATGTGAATATTATATTCTCTATAATTAGGGCTAAACATAAAATAATTTACCTCAAGATAAACCATAGAATTGTCCTTTATATCATAGGATAGAAGGATAGAGGTAGTATCTATATTAGCCCAAAAATGCTTTGGTGTGGGCGTCTGACCGTCCGAACATCGTGCTTCCTAGGCCGGTATGCTCTACCAGCCCAATAGGCTTGCTCCCCTCGACCTTCCTTCACGACTTTTCAAAAAAAAAAGACAACAACATTTCCCAACTTGCACAGACGTCACGGCATTCCCGACCGCATGCCCGCTGCTTGCCTTCTCGAGCGCAGGGGCGCCTCATCACGAACATGGCACCCGCCCGCGCGACCTTCTCCAGCACCGGGGAGCCACGCCGTGCAAGGCCACACCTACCCGACCGCCGTTGTATGCTGCCTCCACTGCGGGAGCCGCTCATCGTGGGGCCGTGTAGCCACCTGCCCACTGCCATCCTCCTCCACTGCGACCTAGCGCCGGATCTCGTTGTGCAGTGCTCCACCTGCCTGCTTGACAGGTTTTGCTGAAAGCGCACGTTGCAAGAGTATGTTTCAAGTATTTCAGATGTTTCAGAGGTATATTACAAGTGTTGTATATCGATGTTACAAAAGTAGATCGGAATGTGCACTGTTGCAATGGCTATACACGTATGTTTCAAGTGTATGTTCCACATGTTTCATCTGCTCCAGACGTATATTGCATGTGTTTTATCTAGATGTTATAAAAGTAGATCTCGATGTTACATATACATGCATATTGTAAGCATATGTTTCAAGTGTTTCAGGTGTTTCATACATATGTTGCAAGTGTTTCATCTGGATGTTGCATATGTTTGCAATGGTTTTCACGTGTTTTCAGACATTTTTGCAAGTGTTTCAGACGTTTCTTTCAAGTGTTTCATCTGTCTTCTTTTGTATGTTGCAACTGTTGTATTTAGATGTCTCAAAAGTAGATTGTGATGTTGCACATGGAATGCGCGTGAGAAACGGCTAGCGACACGGACGACGTTCAGGGCGGTAGCTCGCAAGCCTAACGCGCTAGGGCGCTCGCTCAATCGTTGTGCAGGCACCGTCCGGACACTAGCGCCCTGAAAGGAAGTCCGATATTAGCCAGAGGGAGCGAGGAGTGCGAGCGTTAGTTGTTTTCTGGTACGATATGGACTTGGTGGTCGATCGGCAAGCTGGTTGCTCAGGTTCCTTGTTTTTGTGTGCTGTGTCTGGTTCGAGTTCGGGGTCCGAGTCCGATCGAGACTCCAAGGCCACGATCGGGCTCTCGTACCGCGTTCACGCACCTCCCCCGTACCCCGTAGTATATAATTAACGTACATAAAAGAAGCGAGACACGAAGACACCTGGACACACGGCGCTCTGCAAGTAGTTGCGATGTCGACAAATCATGTTTCGGTACCCGTCGTCGGCTCCTACCGTCGTCCTCCGCCGCCAGCGGCAGACGCGGAGCCATGCTCCGACTCGGACTCCGACCACGACCATCCGGTGCAGGAGCCGGAATTCGTGATGCACGCAATGGACGACCGCCGCCAGCGCGCTCCGGCTGCCGTTCGTCTCCCGATCGTGCAGCCGCCGCCGCCGCCGCCGCGCCATGCCGTGGCCAACTGGGAGCGAGAGGCGGCGGCCCGGACTGAGCGACTTCAGTACCACATGCTGGTCCCCCAGGTAACGTAATACTGTGATGTACAGATCAAGATCACCCGATCGAGTCACATCGGTCGTTTTGGTTAATCTATCTATCATATCGCTGCATGTTTCAAATCAATCTCGCTGAAATTATTTCATCATCAGGTGGTCATCTGCGTCTGGATCCAGGCTTTCGGGAGCATGATGATCTACTTAGCGGCGAACCCAGACAAGGTCCCCGACCCAAATTTCACCTGGCTCATCGTGTTTTCCGCTCTGATTATGCTTCTATCGCTGCTCTCACTCCTGCTCTCCCACCTTGGCGTCAATGTTTATGACAACTAGTGCCCGGCCAGACTCCACGAATCTACGTACTCTCCTTTCCATGTGTAACAAAAGCTATATATATCTAGAAAACCAAAAAAAACATCTTATAGTTTGGAATGAAAGGGAGTATCCACGAATATGCATGTGCCATAGTCACCAGGAACGTGGTACGGTGCCACGTTCCACGTTCCGGGAACATGCGTTCTTGTTTCGGGAACGTGGATCAGTTTCGTCCCGACAGTGGAAAATCCTTTCTCAAAGAACGTTCCACGTTCCACGATCCTCGTTCCACAACCCAATCGTTCCGGGAACTTTGTGACTGTGGCATGTGCACCTGTGTGTGCCACTAGATAGTAGGGACTGAGCCAGCCACTGACTAAGCAGGACTACACGTTGTTTGTAAGTTTTGTCCTATTTACACATAGATGACTAAATATACGGCTTGTACAGTGAGCTTGTCTGTAAGTTATTTAATGTTTTTCATATATCTAAGATCAAGTATGAATATGATTTTTAGCAAATGTGCCCATGCATTGCGTGAAACTCTAAAACACTCATCCCGTCCCTCATTGGTTTGATCAGTCTGGCTTTGTTCAAGGACGGTGCATTGCTGACAACTTTGTTTATGCTGCGGACTTGCTAAACTGTTGTTACCGAAGAAATTGCCCCACCATTGTTCTGAAACTAGACTTCCACAAAGCTTTCGACTGTGTGGCTTGGACAGCCTGACAAAAATCATGCAACACCGTGGGTTCTCTGAAAAATGGTGTGAATGGATCAGCAGCCTTCCAAATACTGGCAAAACTGCAGTCCTCCTCAATGGTTAACCGGGCAAATGGCTTAACTGTCGGAGAGGCTTACGACAAGGAGACCCTTTATCCCCCTACCTTTTCATTATTGTTGCTGATGTGCTTCGCCGTCTGCTCCATAACCACCCGCTTGCTGCTGATATTCACCATCCGATTCTCCCAAACAACCCTTGCCCCGTTCTCCAATACGCTGACGACACGCTCATTTTTCTTCGCTGTACTCCTACTGCCATTACTGCTACCAAACATATCCTCCAACTGTTTGAAATGGCGACCGGCCTTGCCATCAATTATCACAAGACCACGTTCTTGCCTATTGCAGTTCCTGATGATGAGGCCCAAGCTCTTGCCTCATCCTTTGGCACTTCCATCTCCTAATTCCCCCAAACCTACCTCGGCCTCCCCCTAACCCCACACAAAGTCTTTGTTGCCCAATGTCTCCCCCTAATCTCTTCCACTGATAGATACCTGTCTGGTTGGCGCGACTCCCTTGTTAACCGCGCTGGCCGTCTCACTCTTTGCACCTCTGTTCTCAGTTCTCTCCCCCTTCGTTATATGTCTGCCCTCAACGTCCCCAAAACTGTCATCAAAGCTATTGACAAGAGGTGTTGTGCATTATTTTGGACTGGGGAAGACAGTTGTCATGGATCCAAATGCCTTGTTGCGTGGGACTCCGTTCAAGCACCCAAGGATAGGGGTGGACTTGGGGTAAAAGACCTTGAACTCCAAAACTGCTGCTTACTGATGAAGTTCATCAGCAAACTCTTTACTGGTGAGCAGGCTAATTGGAAGGATTGGCTGCTCACCACCTCTTCCCCCTTTGACACCCCTGCTCACAGCTCCTCTGGGTTTCTCTGGCGCATTGTTAATGATGAATTAAACACTTATCGCTCTATCACTTTTGTTAGAGTCCACAACGGCGCGGCAACTTCTTTTTGGTTCGATCACTGGCGCGGCAACTTCTTTTTGGTTCGATCACTGGCTTCCAGAGGGTCCTATCTCTTCCACCCACTCCGCCCTCTTCTCGCACACTACTTCCCCTAACATTTCGGTGCAGCAGGTCTTCCAAACTGGTTTTGATTTGCGTCTGCGTCCTCGACTCACTAATGCTGCTAGCCATCACCTAGACAGCCTCTTTTCTTTATTGCAGGACATTACCTTAGATGACAACCACGACGTCCGACTGCTGAAGCTCACTGGGCGCCCCTATACAACCAGAGATGCTTATGCAGCACTTGATTCTGCTGGTGATGCCAACGACATTCACGGCAGACGTGTTTGGGGGACGAGGCTGCCTAACAAAGTCAAGGTGTTCGCCTGGTTATACTTCAAGAATCGGTTAAGCACAAGAGTGAACCTGTATGCAAAGCATGTCATTGATAGCGAGTTGTGCGAGCGCTGTTCGAGCCAAGTAGAGAACAGACACCATGTCTTCTTCGGTTGCCAGGAAAGCGCCTCAATCTGGAACACTATTGGCATGTCCGAGATGATGCAACTAACAGATGAAGAAGCCTGGTCGGCAAACACTCCTGTAGGCCTCCACGCGGCGCTTTGGCCTTTCGTCTTTTTAACCATACTATGGCGCATCTGGGATGCTCGCAATGGTTGCATCTTCTGCAGTGAAAATTTCTGTACTCGGGTTGTTGTGTCTTGGGTCTGCGATGACCTTATAATTTGGCGTAAACGCCTGCCCTCTGATCTTGTAGACAGCCTGCTAGGCTGGTGTGCGTATCTCCGCTGTTGTATATCGAACTCGTCCGCACGCTCTGGTTCCCTGGGGCGTGTGCTTTTGGAATGAAAAGGTGGGGAAGCTCTCCCCCCATTTAAATTTCAAAAAAAAACTATAAAACACATGACTTTGTATTATCGTTGGATGTAAGTTGATTTAGAGCATCTCCCGTAGTTCTCCAATATGTATGTATTGGGGTTAGTGTTCGCCTGCATTTAAACGGCTGTCTACACACGTTTAAATGATAAGCAGTGGCTGCGCGTACAATTGCAATTAAAACTTCATATAATAATTATAATTTTATATGTATATTTACTGCTATAGTGTAAATCATTTAAACCATAATCTAGTTAGTCATCTAAACGCTAAACAGAGTGTGGCTGGCTGTTTAGCATTTAGCATATAGGATAACTGACTAGGGTAGCCCAATGTTTCTTTTGTGAATATTGAGGGAGTTCTTGCGTGATACAAACATTGGTGGTGCTACATGCAAGTAGCAGTCACTCTGCTCCGGCAGCCTCAACTGCAGCTTGTCCCACCACTCGCGCACTCCACTTACTTCCACCTTTGACTTCACACATTCCTTGTTTACAAGAGGGAGGCAGTGAAAAGATTGGACAAAGAGCTTCTCCCAGCTTGGTGTTTCAAATTGAAACAGGACATCATCATGGATGTGCAGCAAGTGTGGCAGTTCCCGGAGGTACATCCTTTTGATGTTTGGGAGTGGAGAAGGTGCTACCTCATGTCTGGGTTGTTTGTAGAAAATTGTCTTTAGGTTGGGGCAAAAGAGAATGATCATTGTCTCCAGTGCAGGCAATGACAAACAACATGGGAAAAGTTTCTCTAGATTGGGGAAGTTCTCAAGGTGAATGTGTTTTAGTAGCTTCAAAGTTGAGCACCTTTGCATCATGGTACGCAGCTCAACTTCTTTGTTCCATGGCTCCTTGCCTCTCACACTGCATGGTTTAACTTGGACACTGAATGACTGAAGAAACTGTCCTTCCTTGACTAACTTGTTAGCAACATCCGCGTTGAAGCTATGAAACATTTTGGGGTCATTTATGTTGATCACAGCTGTATTGATAGCTATCTCCCTTTGTTGATGTACATCTGCAGAAAATGTCTACTGGCAAAACTTCTTATGAAATTGATTATCATCATCTGCACAATGATTCAAATAGAAAATCTTGGGAAAGCAGACCAACAGATGCCATGGAAATCTCTTGAAATAAGGGACTCCAAGAAGAAGTAATCTCCTGAGTTGCGGTAGATTTGGGAGGTTGTGAGGGACCTCCTCAAGACCTGTTCCAGAAATATCAACATCTTCCAAGGCTGTAAGATCATCAACCAAGTTGAGAATTTTGAGCTTGCTGCACCCACGCAATGACAGGCACCTAATCCACGGTCCAGAGAGTGAGAACATTCTCAGGTTTGGATGCCCATGGATTTTGATATTTTCTAAGGATTTCCATGTTTGTATGTAAAGATCTTTGAGGCACAGTACTAGTTCCCGGAGAAACTCAAGGCTTAACCAGCACAATTAGAAAGATGTAGCTCTCTGAGGCATTTAGCTTTTGACCATGACCACGGGAGTGACATTAATCTAATACAGTCACAAATATGGAGCCGTTTGAGGCCTGTGGCTTCAGACAGGGACATTGGTAATGACATCAGTAGCATGTTGTTGATTAGCTTGAGTGTGTGCAGGCTTCTCATTGCTTGGAACATGTCTTCTGGAGAAGATGTAATTTGAGACCCCTCGACTCTTTGAGATTAGAGCAATTCCTGAGAATGAGCTCCTCAAGTTTTGCCATTTCACAGAAGACTTCAGTAGGCAGAGTAGTGCATTTTGAGCCTGATTGCAGATTGCTCTTATTGTTGCCATCTTGTTTTGTTAGCTCAAGCAAGGGAACTCCATTCATATCTAGGACTTGAAGGTTTCCGAGATGAGCAAGTGGTGATGCTTGTTTGTTAGAATTATTAGAACTAGGTGGTGATGGAGACAAGGTCATCTCTAACTGGGAGCAGCCTCTGAGCGAGAGCAAGTAGAGATTTTGTCGATGGGAAAATGAAGGAGGGAGTGAATTTATAGGTGTGTAGGACAAATCAAGGACACGGAGGTTTGGGGTGACCAATTTATCAAGACCAAATGTTGACATATTTGAACAGCTTCAAAATTAGTGTTGTCATTGTAATATCTCGTGTTTCCCTTTGCTCCCAATGCATGCCTACCATCATCATTCATAGATAAGACCAATCCTGGTGCTCTGGTTTGCCTCCATTGCCAATTCCAGCTTACATGCCTACCATCATTATTCACAAATGAGACCCTTACTTGGTTGGTCTTTTGATGATGGTTGGCTAGTTCATCTTTTTTGCCAAGCTTCTCGTGAGCTTCCTCAAGCTTCTCATGAGATGCATTGAGCTCATTAAAGGCTTGCTTAAGGGCTTTAAGCTCCTTATTCAAGTCTTTGCATTCCCTTCTCTTAATGTGAAAATGAGTCTTAGCATCTTCTAACATCTCTATTAGTTCAGCTTTAGTTGTTTCATCATCATCATCGCTCTCACAATCACTCTCATCATCTTTTTGTACCTTGGTGGCCTTAGTCATGAACATGGGTGGACCCACTATTGTGCCTGGGTATTCCTAGGCATACCCAACATTTTGAGCAAAAAATTAGAAGTTTGTAGAGGTATATACATGTATAATATAGTTATGGACTCAAATTATTATTTTCTCTCATTTTCTAGCTCTGATTTGACTCCAAACGCAAAGCAACCGACATCCGAGCCCACAACACACATCGACGGCCCATCTGGCCTTTTCAAATTCGCATTCCCACTCCCCATTGGCCCTCGACTCATTTAGACACGGAAACGAGGAAGAAACGCTCGCACAAAACACCAATCGATCGACAAAAAGAAATAGTGGCCACAGGGAACCCTAGGGCAGCTGGCTGCCGGTAGCGTTGCGCCACCCCCGCCCTGCGCGGCTGTGATAGTGCACCCCTGCCCTGGCCCCCGGCCTGCTAGCTGGCCGTCGTGGCTCGCACTCGCCAGCTCTGCCTCCGCTGACCGCCTACTCAAGTGACGAGTGCTCGCCGCTTGGCCTGGCCCGGCTTCATCCCCTACCCTCAGCCACCTCGGCACGTTGCTGGTACGTGGGCATACCCAACTTTGAAATTCTAGGTCCGCCATTAGCCACGAAGCATGTCAATGGAGTGTCGAAGAGAGAAGGCTTTTCATTGATAGCAATACTTGCAAGAGCCTTCTTCTTGGTGGTCTTGTCATCATCACTATCATCATCATCACTTGAGGAAGCATCACTATCCAAGTGATCACATATGAACCACCCTTCTTATGCTTGAAGGTCATCTTGCTCTCCTTCTTCTCTTTCTTGTCCTTCTTCTTGCTCTTCTTATCATCATCCTCATTTTCACTATTGTAGGGGCATTGAGCAACAAGATTATCCTTGCTACCACACTTGAAGCACCTTCTTGGTTCATCCTTGCTCCTTGATGATGACTTCTTCCTTCTAGCACGATAGCCCTTCTTCATCATGAATTTGCCAAATCTCTTCACAAAGAGAGCCATCTTCTCATCATCTAACTCATCAAAGCTCATATACCCATCATCTTCACTTGATTCGTCTTGCTTTGCCTTGCCCTTGCTCTTGGATGATGATGCGGCTTTGAATGCCACACTCTTCTTCTCATCCTTCTTCTCATCTTTCTTCTCATTATTTTCTTCTTTCTCATTGTCATCTCTATATGTGTCATCGGTCATCACATCTCCCAACACTTGGTTTGGTGTCATAGTGTCCAAACTACTCCTCACTAGCAAGGTGACCAACATGCCAAATCTTTATGGAAGCATCTCAAGAACTTATGAGAGAAGTCCTTGTCCTTCACCTCCTCACCAAGTGCTTTGAGATCATTAACAAGCACTTATAACCTATGGAACATCTCCGGCACACTCTCATCATCCTTCATCTTGAAGGTAGCAAACTTCTCCTTGAGAATATATGCCTTGGCTCCCTTCACTGCTTGAGTGTCCTCAAATGATTCCTCTAACTTCTTCCATGCATCATGAGCTATCTCCAATTTCTTGATTTGCTCAAATGTCCTCTCGTCAACGGCATCATGAATAGCACTAAGAGCAATGTCATTGTTTTGGAGTAATGTTTCTTCGGTTGCAGTGGGATGCTTCGGATCGGCATTCTCAAATTTGGTCTCCACCACCTTCCACACCTTTCTATTGATTGACTTGATTAGGTGGTCATCTTTGCCTTCCAATATGGATAATTTCTGCCATCAAATTGGGGTGGCTGCTTCTTGGTGTTGTTGAATTGAGCCATTTTGACACCATTTGTTAAGCCTCAAATCACGATGACCACGGCTCTAATATCACTTGAAAGGTCTTAAATGGCTAGAGAGGGGGTGAATAGCCCATAAAAATTTCTACAACAACACTTAAGACAAGAGGTTAGATCACTAAATGGTGTAATGCGAGTTTTGCGCTAGCACTACTAAAATACAAGCCACCTATCCACAATTCTAGTGACTATCATCTCTATGGCATACAATGGCTATGTCTCTACTTAGCTACACTAGTGAGCTAGCTAAAACAAGATAAAACTCTAATTACTTCTAGCTAAGCACTATCTAGTTGCTACACTATTTACCTCTACCACTACACAAGATATATGAATGTAAATACAAAGAGAGTGGTAGAAGGGTTATACTGCTGTGGCAAGAGACAATCAATCAATCACAATGAATACCAAAAGAATTACTCAAAGACAAGGTGACACAAGATTTTTCCTTCAAGGTTCACTTGCTTGCCAACAAGCTAGTCCCCGTTGTGGCGATTCACCCACTTGGAGGTTCACGCGCTAATAGGCATCACACGCCTAACCCATAACCGGGTGCCGCACAACCAACACAAGATGGGGATCACACAAGCCACGTGGAATCCACTAGAGTTGCTTTCGGTGCTCCGCCAAGGAAGGCACAAGAACCCCTCACAATCACCAGGAGATGGCCAAGAACAATCACCAACTCTTGCCAACACTCCTCTGCTGCTCCAAGTCATCTAGGCTTCGACAAATGCCAAGAGTGACAAAAAAACGCAGCAAATCTATCCCCAAGTGCCACTAGATGTAATCACTCAAGCAAATACACTTTGGATCACTCCCAACTCACTTAGGATGCACAACCAAGCAAGAGAATAAGTGGGAGAGGTTTGGCTCAGCTCAAAGGATGCTATCACATGTAAGAATATTTAAGAGAGTGAGCCAAACATGACCAAGATCTATTTATAGAGCCCCAGAAAAGTTATAGCCGTTATGCCCTCACAGAGGTCCTGACCGAGGCTCCAGACCATCTACAGTGAAGGTCCATACCCTCAGACCTCTCCACGTGTCAAGTCATTCAACTGCGACCCTCAGATCCAAACAGTCATAATTTTTCGAGTCAAACTACGTAGCTCCGAGCTCCGGACCATGATCCGGACCATCTCTACTCAGAGTCCGAAAGAGTCCAGAGAGGTTCTAGAGAGGGATTTTCCCTCAGGGCCCGGTCCAGACCCTTCCTTCGGACCAACACCTGGGTCAAACACCCTCTCTTGGCGAATCCCCCAGCGCCACGTTGCCCTATGCCTCGCGCGAGCAGGAGTCGGACCCGCGGGCGTCATAACAAACCCGCGCACCACGACGGTCCGAAGGAAGCGTGCCCAAGCCCGACACTGCACTTTGCCAAGCCGCAACAAGACTCTAGGGCACCAATCTGAAGCCACTGCATGGCTGGGTCCGAGGCCGCGGGGCCAAGCCTCCGAAGCCGCGCCCTGCCTACTTGCCCACGTCGGACCTGTGCACTAGGAAACGGACCCCCTGCCTGTCGCGGTTCGGAGCGTGCATACGCCCTGCCGCAGACACGCTGTGGAGCCAGACCCATGCCGAGAGAGTCCGAGGCACTCTCACCCCAGGGTCCGGTGCCCCACGCACCTAAGACCAAGGCCACGTGGCTGAGCCCCCGTAGCCATTGCTAGTTACAATGCTGACCGGACCCACCCCTTTCAGAGTCCGATTCCAACGAGCACAGAGTCCGGTTCTCTTCTTTTTCCTCTATTTCTTTTTCAATCAGCTCGATCACTTCACCCTTGCTTCTAAATTGCCAACCACAAAGTGTCACATCATAGTACACGTGTGTTAACATTTTTCTAAATATTTTTCAAGGGTTAATAGTTAGAACACTAGGTCCTAATGCATATGCATGAATCACTTCACCTAGTGACACTTTATAACCGTTTTAACTGAGATTCTCCCCTCTTGATAGTACGGCTATCTATCCTAAACCCACTCACACCCACTTATTGTCTTGAGTGGCAAAACAAAATGCTTCTATCAAATATACCTTTGCCTTAAGCCCATTTTGTTTTTCTCTTTCTTCTTTTCCAAATCTAGAGCATGATCATCATCATCACATGTCCATCACCATAACCATGGACTTCATCTTGCTCCATCATTTGGATTGGACCATCCTATCTAGTCACACACTCAGATACAAGGATTAGTCCAAATAGGTTTCATCAATTATCCAAAATCAAACTAGGGCTTTCAACGTATCTAATTTCATTTGCATGAAACAATTAAGTGCAGTCCACTAATCGGTCATCAAATCATTTAGGCCTCCTTTGAAGTAGACCAATAGAAAATTTAAAACAAACATCATAAAAAAATGGTAGTCTCAAGCCTACTTCTCCTGTTTGAGCAGAAGCAAGAGAAACCGGGCTAATAGCTATCTTGAACCATTCTTATGTGAAATTGGAAAGACTGAATAAATAAAAAAACAATATTATAAGGTCCTGAGCACTGTTACAAAATAGCAGTTGAGCTACTGCTCAAACCTTTCAATGATGAACTTAACAGCTCTGAGATACTAAATTTGTACCGCTTTTCATCACAAATTCCAGGCTTATGTAAGAACTGTTAATCAGTAACTAGGCTATACTGTAGCACAAGGCTTTGATCTGCACCTGTGTGCGGTGATGACTGTATTCAGATTTTCAACGCACAGGGCATGGACGCAAAGCACAGATCCACACAAGTAGTAAGAAAATTCTGAAGAGCTACTGTAACAGGCACAGCAGTTTGATGCACTAGTTGCTCTAAGAGATATATTAACTAACTAGTCACTGTGTATATATATTCTTTTTTAAAATCTGAACTGTTAATTCAAAGTTGTGTGGCCTTGATTGTGAGTGCCACTGCTTTGATCAGAATGTTTGCTGTTTATCATCTCCATGAAAACCATACATGAGTAACTCTTAATTCTAAACCAATCTCCAGTAGACAACAACCACAAGGGATATTTTTTTCTTACTAGCTAGCAGTAGTGCAGTACCATTCAGTTACATGCTTACTACCATTCGGGAGATTTTTTCTTACTGCACATGTATAAGCTGAATGGTACCAATAGTAATACCATTCAGTTACATGTTGGAGCCACGTTGTTCAAACATCTACATGGCTGCATGCATAGTTAGTACTGTACTTGTCTTCATGTCTGCTTTATATGAGAAGCTTTCTAGTCTCTGCGCTTGTTGGCCTCCTCGCAACCGCCATGCATGGCATCTAGAGCCAGCGAGCCGTCCAGTCCCAGACTGACTCTGGGGCTAAAATCACTATCATTAGTAGTGATAAGTTCCTGAGGTCCTTAGGCCGATGTTTAAGGTTCTTCACCTATGACATCTCTAGTCTCTAGCTACATGGTCAAAACTAATTAAGCGTGTCATAAAACCAATGTATTGGACCTAATAAAAATACTTGGGCCTAATAATCTGAAATGCTTGGACGTACCCTTCTATTCTCTGTCTCTTGCTTGGTTTCTTTATTTCTCAGTTACAGTTCACATTAAATAGGGAGGCAAGTTTAGGAATCACACATGGTGGGACCCAAACCTACTTTTTTTTACCGAAGTCAGCAGGGGAAACCCAACCTATTTTTATATTTCTTTTATTCTAGACCTATTTAAATTCGCTCCCATAGGGAGTTAAACCCAATCCTGCTAGATGCAACACAAGTGCTCTTACCACTAGGCTAGAGACCCTTTGGCCCCAAACGTACTTCTTCACATCATTGATATCATTGGTCTTGCCCTTTTTTAAAAATAATAATGCAGAACAATCATGTGCATTTATTTATGAGCTGCCTATAAAACTCTCTCTGGATGGCAAGCTATTGCCAAGAACATCCAGTAGCTACATTGATCTGAAAAGAATGAAGAGATGAAGTTATAGACCACATTTCTCTTATCCCTTTGTAGGTTTTGCAACATTTACAAGTTTGTGCCATGTTACACAAGTTTGTGCCATGTTACACATATTTGTGCATGGTTTAGCTTCAAAGCTTTTCATCGACACTATTTGAATGTGAATGTGAGGTGCTTAACATGCATCAGCAAACAAGAAGGGCAGAAAACTGGACTGGATCTATTGCAACTATTAGCACTACGTCTATTGCAACTATTAGCACTTCTTATACATCACTGACCCATTCATCCTTTTGCTTTTTTTCTGAAAATTATCTTGGTTGTTGATGGATTGATGAAATGGTGCCATAGAAAACACACGGTAGATATAAAAGTTAGCAAGCATTGCTGAGCTGGGTTGCCTATTAAAACTGCATCCGGACCTCAGCTATTTACATGAAGAAATTGGCGACCTATATTGACAAGAATGTCTCGTCTAGTAGCTATATGAACATGGAAAGAACGGAGAGGCGAGATAACCTCCTTCTCCATGTGTGGCTTGTGAAACTACAGTCTCTTACAAAAACTAATGCAAACCACACACATTGTTCAGATCGGAGTATTTGGATGGAATCACTCCTTCGAGGGCCATCTAGGCATGTGAAGAATCAGGAAACAAGACAAGAAGCAAAACAGGTGTTACACCTTGTAATGCTCTTCATGTCCGCAGCATGGTATTGGCTTTCTAGAAATTTCTCAATCCAAAGAGACAGGTCAAGAAGCTTGTGGAAGATTGAACATAAATTTTTGACATAGGGGAATACTAAATGCACGGCTAATGAAGCTTGAGCAAGGTTGGACATTAAATTTTGACCTACAACAATACTAAATGCACATATTTTTGCTAATTTGTCGTAGCCCTTTTCCCATACTATCCCTATGATTTCTATGATATTCTTAAATACAACTAGAAAATGTAGGGCATGGGCAAACCAGTGGAGAACCTTTGAGTATATTCTTACTATGATCGAAAAGAGGATAATTGTTTGTGCATTCAAAGCACCAGTACCCAGAAAATGATGGTTAGCAAACAGGAATGTATTACTGAAAGCGGTAGCAGACCCAGAACCTTTTAAAAGCCCAGGCGGTTTATAGGCTGAGTAGTAGCTTATGCCTAACCTTCACTGTATATCGGCTATATAGTAATTAAATCTAGTGGAGTTGAACATGAGAAGCCTGGGCGGAAGCCCAGGGTCGCCAGGCCCTAGGTCCATCAGTGACTAAAAGAGACATATATTAGTTCAGTCAAAGAACAAATACTTTAAGCACTCTTTGCCAATAAGCAAATTACAACAGATTAAAGTTTATACGGATTATACACCACCATTTTGTTTATTTAGATTGGTGCTATGAGATATGATAATAATATACCTAACTATGATCTACATCGATGGAAAGAGTTCAAGTAACTGGAGTATCTTGAAACCACAAGTTCAATGTATAAAAAGCAAACTGCACCAAGGGTTTCACATCCAAGCAGTGAGTCATAATTCCAAACCTTGAGAATCCCCTGACTTAAACCTCACTACAATGCCAAAAAACTCATTTTGGATATACATGAACAAAGCCAATATGCAAGAAAATTTATCGGAGGTACAAAATTTTGGTCAGTGTTAGCTAGTGCTCCACCAAAGCAGCGAACTCATTTGTGATTGGATCTTTCTGGACAACAGCAGACCACTGCTCCCACGTCTAGGGCTCTACACTTGTTTCAATTATAAAGATACAACAATAATTGTGTTCAATATTTTTATATACTCGAGAAAAATACAACAGAAAATTAGATAATATTGGTTTGTTTGACAAATCTCAAATACGTATTCTCCATTTTAGAGAGCTAATGCACCACATAATGACAGTTCAAATATTCAGTGCGTTTCCTCTATACAAGATCAGTCTAGTAAAGTGTCAGAAAAATTTCCATTACCATCTAAAAAAAAGGAATCAATCAATGGGCAATAGCAATGGAGTTTTAATCATGACAAAAGATCAAATGATTACCCCATATTGTGAGAAGTTCTAGAAAAAGTAGTTTAATCACCAACCTGTTCCCTTCTTATAGACCTTGTAACAATGGATCAAATGTAGGAGCAGCGGAATGAAGTATCTCTTCCACAACAATTAAGACTATGGATTGTTAGACGATGGATTCTCACTCTTGGTAGTATCAGAATCCTTACTCTCATCGAGAGAGGATGACACTAGGAGTTGGGATAATTTTCTGGTTTATTTCTCATACAAACTCACACAATGTCATGCCAACCTGAGGGGTTGGGGATACATATTTATAGGGCTGCTAGCCAGCCAAGCATATGCCAAGATGCTAGTCTAAGATGCTAGAAAGATGATGTCCCACAGATGCTAACTGTTGTCAAAGATGCTGTCCTACAGATGCTAACTGCTGTCCTAAAAGCAGTCAAGGATGCAGTCTAAAAAGGATACAATGACCATGTGCTGCATACTGCAGCAGCCCCACAACCACCAGCCAACATAGAGACTTATCCATCACTCTCCCCCTAAGTCTTGTGTGGCACCTTGTGAGGTATCCGAGCCATCCCGATCCTGGCGCGAAGTTTCTGGAACTTGACCCGCCCAAGGGACTTGGTCAGGAAGTTGGCGAGCTGGTCTTGGGTGTTGATGTAGTTGGCCCGGACACTCCCTTCCTCCAGGCAACTTATGATGAAGTGGTACCTCACCCGGATGTGCTTGCTGCGCTTGTGGAAGACATAATTCTTTGCCAAGGCCAAGGCAGACTTGCTGTCCACCCTGAGCTCCACTGCCTCTACATCTCTGCCAAGGAGATCGCCAAGCAGCCGAGCCAGCCACAAAGCCTGAGTAGCAGCGGTAGTGGCTGCAATGTACTCTGCCTCGCAGCTGGACAGAGCCACCACCTGCTGCTTGACCGACTGCTAGCTTATCGGACACTTGCCGAGGAAGAACAGCGTCCCGTTGGTGCTCTTGCTCGTGTCGATGTCGCCGGCGTGGTCACTGTCGCTGTACCCGATGAAATGCGCCGCACCGGAGCACCTCGGGTAGTGCAAGCCATAGTTGGAGGTGCCTGCGACGTAAAGGAGGAACCTCTTCACGACCTGCTGGTGCCCCGTCGTCGGTCGCTGCATGAACCGACTGACGTAGCCGACGGCGAACGCCAAGTCCGATCATGTGTGGACAAGGTAGCGAAGGCTGCCCACAATGCGTCGGTATTGCGTCGCGTCCACCTCCTCCTCCGTACTCTCTCGACTCAGCCTCAGCTTCTCCTCCATAGGAGTGTGGGTTGGGTTGCAGCCGGTGAGACCGCCTAGCTCCACAATGCGCTAGGCGTAGGCAGTCTGGCGAAGAGAGGTGCCAGAGTTGTCCTGGTGGACCTCGATCCCTAGGTAGAAGGAGAGAGGGTCCAAGTCGCTCATCTGGAAAGTCGCCCTCATCTTCTCCTTGAACGCCTCGATCTCCACCTCCTCGGTACCGGTGATCACAAGGTCGTCGACGTAGACGCCTACCAGCAAGGCATTGCCTCCGTTGCCCCGCCGGTAGACCGCGGCCTCGTGAGCACTCTGCTGGAACCCCATTTGCTTGAGGGTGGAGTCCAGCTTGGCGTTCCAAGCTCGCGGTGCCTGCCGCAAGCCGTAGAGGGCCTTGCGCAGCCCCCCTTGCCGGGAATCGCAAATCCCGGTGGCTGATGCACGTAGACCTCCTTCTTCAAGTCGATGTTAAGGAACGCCGATTTGACATCCATGTGATGGACACGCCAGCCCTTCTAGGCAGCTAGCGCAAGGAGGAGTCACACAGACTCCATCCGTGCAACGGGCGTGAAGGCATCGTCAAAGTCGATTCCTTCTTGCTGGACGAAGCCGCGCGCCACCAAACGCGCCTTGTGCTTGATCACCTCTCCGATCTCGTCCTTCTTGAGCTTGAAGACCCACTTGAGAGAGATGGCGTGGTGACCAGCTGGATGATCAGCCACCTCCCACGTTTTGTTCCGCTCGATGGCGTCCATCTCCATCTGCATCGCGTCACGCCATGCCGCGTCCCTTCCCGCCTCGGCGAAGGAACGAGACTCGCCATCGTCCTGTGCAAGGTGCAGCTCCGCCTCAAAGTCGTGCTGCGCCAGTCCAGGGACCGGCTACTCGCCGAGGAGGTTGTCCACGGTACGGTAGCGCAGAGGCTCGCCGCCATGGTAGGCGTCGATGCGATCCTCGTTGTTGGACAGTGGAGTGGCGAACTCCACTGTGCGCTACTCGTCGTGGGCTGAAGCTGCCGATGCCGAGCCTGAAGGGGTAGGGTCCGATGTAGGAGATCGAGGCGTGGCCGGCGGTGCTAGTGGTGGACTCGCCGGAGCCTGTGGACTTGTCGGAGCTAGTGGTGGTGGTGGTGAAGGACTCGCCGGAGGTGGTGGCAAACAAGGTGGTGGGGTAGGCGAGCTCGGTGAAGACGAGCTGCTAGCTCCCCCTGCCTCCTTGAAGTGGACGTAGTCGACGATGAAATCGCTGGTCGTCGGAGTCGAGCCGTCATCCACCATCTTGCCCCACGTCCAGCTTCGCCCCTCGTCGAACACGACGTCACGCGTGATGCGCACGCGCCGTGTCGCAGGGTCGAGGACGCGGTAAGCCTTGGCGCCCTCCGCGTAGCCGATGAAGACCCCTGGCGTGCTCCGGTCGTCGAGCTTGCCGACATGGTTGAGCTCCTTGACGAAGGCCAGGCAACCGAAGACGCGAAGGTGGCTCACCGCGAGCTTGCGCCCGTGCCAGGCCTCGTATGGCATCTTGCCGTCGAGGGCCTTGGTAGGGGAGCGGTTGAGCAAGTGGACGCTTTGATACTACTTGTTAGACGCTGGATTCTCGCTCTTGGTAGTAGCAGAATCCTTACTCTCATCGAGAGAGGATGACACTTGGAGTTAGAGCAATTTTCTGGTTTATTTCTTATACAAACTCACACAATGCCATGCCAACCTAAAGGGTTGGGGATACATATTTATAGGGCTGCTAGCCAGCCAAACATATGTTAAAATGCTAGTCTAAGATGCTAGAAAGATGTCCTACAGATGCTAACTGTTGTCAAAGATGTTGTCCTACAGATGCTAACTGTTGTCCTATAGGATGCTAACTGTTGTCCTACAGATGCTAAAAGCAGTCAAGGATGCAGTCTACAAAGGACACAATGACCATATGCTGCATACTGCAGCAGCCCCACAACCACCAGCCAACACAGAGACTTATCCATCAATGGATAAGCTAAAACATCATAGTATCTACAATTACAAATTATCAATTGTCCAGTAGAATAAGGCTCCTTAATTAGATTTGATTTTCTAGCCAAAAAAATACTTTCACAGCTTCAGTTAGGCTACAACCGTACACCAATGATGAAGTAGTTTGACTTGCTGTGCAAGAATCTGCAGTAAGTACCAGTTAAAAAAACATGTTTATGAATATAACTGTTCATGAGAGTTCCATCAAAGCCCAAAAAATCATTTGCATCAGAATTTATACTCCTCATCACATTTATTCACCCCACCACATGCAGATCAATTCAATGAGTTCCCAAATCCTTGTTATAGTTTCTTCCTCATCACATTTGTTCACTCGTTGTTACAGTTTCTTTCTCATCACATTTATTCACCCCAACACAAGTACATCAATTTGATGTGTTCCAAATCCTTGTTACAGTTTCAATCTGGGTACCTGCACTAGATAATATTACCCACATATCAGTATTATTCCAAAAAAAACATTATTCTGTGGGGAATGACCACATACCAATATTATTACTAGCCAGTAACATAAATTTGTTCCAAATTCAGCAATGAGTTCTCATCAAGCGAAAGTCTTGATTACAACCCATATAAAAGGAATACCACATATTCTAGAATTTTATCCATCTTTCATACTATTTCCAACTCCACAAATACCCAGCCAACATGATTACAAGGATTCCTATTGGTTAGTCCAGCTTCACAGTATATTCCGCCACAAAGACCAATCTGATGGGTACAAAATTATTGATCTGAATGTTACATAACAAAGCATAGTATGCAAAACTTAGTTGTAAGCTTGATCTAAATGTTAGATACATAATAATACATACCAATTACTGATAAGATCAAGCTCTGTTATTTGACCTTGGCGAATGTAGAGATGTCAAAGGAAAATCTGCAGAACAAATATTCTAATTAGCATCTGTACAAATCTTAGTTGTAAGCATAAATCATATATTGTGTAATATATAACACTTACCATCTACCAACTATGATATATACCATAAAGCAGCCAGTAGAAATAAGAAGATCAATACAGGAAATATAACCACACAAGCAACCTTGTACGTGTATGAATCGAAAATCATACATAGCACCACGGTAAAAAATATCAACACTATGGAAACAGCTATAATAGTAGCAATCTTTGTGAATCTGACTGTTCCATTCGTTGTGCCCAATAGTCCAGCAATCAAACCAGATGAGATGATAAAGACTCCCAATGTAATGCCACCAAAGACGCATAACTTCACGAGATCACTTGATGTATTGAGCAGGCCATACAAGGCAGCAGATGTGGGCATTGATCCCCCAAGCATAGATCCTAACAGAGCTGTATACTTGCTAGCCTGCGAAAGTGTAAGAGATACATCACTGGACATGACATGTAGATCAATACAAGGTATATATGTACATATCAAAAAATAAATAAACTTGAGACCTTTTGGACAATCAAATGGCTACAAGTGCTCCAAAAAAAATGAGGCACGTCACTGGATACAACATACAAGTGCTCCAAAAAGGACTAGTGGCTACATTCATAACAATGTCATGCAAACCTTTAAAAAATGATCATATATTGTCACCTAGTGAGCAACAGTGCATCACACAAAATCAAATAGAATCCCTCAATGGCTACCATCCGTGATTTAGAATGCAGGTGCAAACTAATTAGTTTCCTGGCAACAATGCATCACAGAAAATCAAATGAACTAAGTGGCGGTTGTTTCAGAAACTTACATTGGGTGTTGGGGTGAGATGTGTCTGGGCAGCGACCAAGCAAGAAACCCAAACCCCTGCACCTGCTGCTGCAACAGCAACCTCCAAACTCACGTTCTGCAGTTAATAAGAAGCCATGTTGTAATCGATCTCCAATTGAAAAGTTTCACAATAAAATTCTCAGGAGTCAGGATGTACCTCTCGAGCATGCCCTTCAATGTCGTCCTGTCTGAACAGTATCTCAGCTGCCTTCAATCCTTCTCTGGCACCAGAACTTGCAGCAAACTTGACCTCTTTGAGAGGACTGGCAAAACGGGATAGAACATTCAGCTCTCTTGCCCTGTCCTCTATAGCCTCTTTTGCCCCCTCAGCGGCAGCCACTTGAGCAGTTGTGGTGGGTAGGATACCCGAGATCAAAGCCTCTGCAGGGTCAATCTCACTGCTTCCTCTACCTCGTTGCTGAGCCTTCTGAACGGCATCCATCACAGCCTGCCTGGCACCCGTAGATGCAGCATTGGCGAAAGACAGAGCCATAGCGTTCTCCTCGTCGTTGAGACCGCCATTCCGGCGAGAGCAGACGTTCCCCATGGCAAAAGCTTGCCAAGAACCACTGGTACGCACGCACGGGTCCCGGGTAGAAGTCGTCGTCGCCTTGGCAGCGCTTGGGTCGAGAGTGCACGAGGGCAGGACAGGGCCGACGCGCTCTGGTGGCGTCGACGGAGCTCGAGTCGACGGGCGGGTGGCCTCCGCGGCGCTCGGGTCGACTGGCGGGCGAGCTTGGCAGCGACGGGGTAGCCGGTGCGTACGGGCAGGATCCCACGGATGCGCTCCTTGGAAAGAAGGCGGGTGGCGTCGGTCGCCCGTGGCAAGGCCCTCACTGATGGAGGCGTTCTTGATCGCCGACGCGCGGCGGCGAAATTGAGAATTTGGGGGGAATTGAGGGGTGGTGAAGTTCGCCTGTTCTGGAAAGGGGGAGGGCCGGACGGGGGGTTTTGGTAGGAAGGGACGCGAGCGGGAGTTCCGAAATTTCGGATTTTTTTACAATTTGTTTATGTTTTGTAAAAACAATAAATTGCTGTGGTAAAGAATTGCAAGTCTTGTACAGCCCCACTTGTCAGTCTCTAAAATAGCGGACGCCGACCCCACCTGCCATCCTCACCGGAACTCCCAGCCACGCTCCTAGGCAATCTTTCTGCTGCTGCCCCCATGTCCGGCCACCACGCCTGCCGCCGCCGGCACCACGACTCCACGAACCTCACCAGCAAGCTCCGAGCCACCGTCTCTTCCAGCTATAGAATTTTTTTTTTGCGAATTACACAGCTATAGACGTAAACGTTCACAACATGCATGCATACTCCCCTTATGAGCACCTCCAAAACACTACGCTAGCACATCTCAAGATTGACAAAGTCACCATAAGGGCCTTGCTATTAACGAGAAAGTTGTCTACTAATGAAAGCATAATGTCGTTAAATCCTGGAATAAATCTAAGAAAATGTAAGCACCTGTGATAAGTCGAAAATTTAAACCCAGGTGGAGAGGTTCCACTATAAGAAACCTAACCAACCGAGCTAGGCTCAATCCATAGCTACGACTACGTTTGGCAGAGCTTTGACTTCAACTTCTTGTGGCTCCTCGTAAGAAGCCATGCCAGATAATCATTAAAAAAACTCCTCGCAAGGACCTAGGAGTCAGAACCTTTTTGATATAGAGGAATCTGAGTCAGCCCACTACTAAGACCATCTCAAAGAGTTCTGCAAAATAATTCCCTATTTTGATTTTTTTTAGCAATAAGAGGAAAAAAAGTATCGTCCAGCAGCTTGGCAAAGGAGCTCCTTAATAAAATAGAAAATTGCCAAACATGGTCTATTATAGTCTCAAACATGGTTGATTATAGTGTCAAAATGGCATAACAAAAACTCATGTGCTTTTGCTATACTTCACATGTAGCTGTGTCGTACCAAAACAAGATCTAGAGATGACAAACCCATCTACGATGAACTCTAGTATCACTAAATTAACTACACATAGAATGATGAGATATCCTTAGCTAATTCAATAATTCTCCTCCTTGATGTAGAAGGAGGAGGAGGCCGTTCATTGACATAGAAGTGTAAGATCCCTGGAGCGCCTAGAGGGGGGTGAATAGGCCTGTAAAAACTTAACTCAAACAAACATCAAATCTACCCGTGGCACTGCTGCACCGCGGCACTACCGCACCTGCAGAAAAGCTCGAGCTCACAATTTAAAACCCAGCCAACGAAATTTAGATCGGATAATTTTCTTAGCTTCATGTAGAGGTGTAGTTCACAGATCGAAAGCTAAAAGTAGTAGCATGAGTGTATACAAGTAGATCGGCCTCAAACTCTAGAAATCACTTGAACAACAAATAAATCAACATAAGCACAAATGACACAATGATTTATCCCGTGGTTCAGCTCGCCACTAAGACTTGCCTAAGTTCACGTTTTAGAGGTATGCCACCAAGGCTTGCCACTAAGGCTTGGGCTTTCCAACTCTACCTCGTTCTCAAGTTAAGAGGGTGAGCTCTTGAGGTGAGAGGTGATTTTACTCGCTGCAAGAGATGGTTACAAACCGCCCGGGCTGCCACAAGCTTAGCAAGCTCACCGAGCGATGCACTAGCCGGCTAGGAGCAAAGCTCCAAGAGTAACAAACATAACCACCAGCCAAAACGTGAACCAAATACTCTTTTGACTTTGGGAATCAGTGGAGCTGCTCTCTAATCGAGTTTTGACACCTTTTTTCTCAAGGATTGATGGTGGAATCAATGGAGTTGCTTGGGAGCTCAAGATGTATCAATGGAGGAGAGAGAGAAGAGCTCTGATTCTGTTCTTGCGAAAATGAACCGTTGGGAAGAAGGAGAGTTGTTGGAGGAGGCAGGGGAAAGTATAAATACTCCCTGCTTTCCGACGGTCACTTAAGTGCGGCAGTGTCAGGGTGCGGCACTGCCTCTCTATAGGTGCGGCACTGCCGCACCCATCAAGACAGCAAAAAGGAAAGAGTTGATAAGCTGGCTGTCTTGGCAGAGGTGTGAGGATGACGAAGCCAGTATAGCGCTTTGCACCTTGAGGATCTGCTGCTCACATACCGTACTGATGAATCCCGACAGCTATGCGACATACACCTCCTCAACGAGGTCCCCATTATGGAAGGTAGATTTGATGACCTTGAGGGGATGCACCTTCAGGCAATCGTGCACCAAGATTACCACCAGTGCACGACCAGAGTCCAGGCGTGCCACCAGAGCGAGCACGTGGCCAAAGTCCATGTCAGCCTGCTGCACGTCGCGTTTGGCAACCAAGCATCCTTCTTAAACATGAAGGCACATTTGAGACCGATGGGTCCTTGTCCATTTGGAGCAACCTTCTTAACCTTGAAGACACATTTCAGACTAATCACTACAGGAAAACGCCTCTTTGTCGACTGCTTGCCCCGGTCGGCAAAGGCTTAAACCCAGTCGGCAAAGGCTTTGCCGACCGCAAAGCCACGTGGCAGTCGGCAAAGAGCAGTCGGCAAAGCCTGGGTCGGCAAAGGTGGCTTTGCCGACTGCCACGTGGCACACAGTCGGCAAAGGCTTTGCCAACTGCCACGCCAGCAGTCGGCAAAGCCACGTGGCGCCATCAGCCCTAACGGCAGGCTTTGCCGACTGCTGGTTTCTCGGCAGTCGGCAAAGAATTTTTTTTTGAAATATTCTTTGCCGACTGCTTTTGTAGTTGCAATCGGCAAAGAAAGAGAAATTTTTTTTTGAAATATTTTTTGCCGACTGCTTTTGTAGTTGCAGTCGGCAAAGAAAGAATTTTTTTTTGAAATATTCTTTGCCGACTGCTTTCGGAGTTGTAGTCGGCAAAGAAAGAAATTTTTTTTGAAATATTCTTTGCCGACTGCTTTCGTAGTTGCAGTCGGCAAAGAAAGAAATTTTTTTTTGAAATATTCTTTGCCGATTGCTTTCGTAGTTGCAGTCGGCAAAGAAAGAATTTTTTTTTGAAATATTCTTTGCCGACTGCTTTCGGAGTTGCAGTCGGCAAAGGTTTGACCTCTTTGCCGACTGCCTCCCATTGCAGTCGGCAAAGACTCTGTCCGGGGTTTTTTTTGCCCAGCTTTGCCGACTGTAAACAGTCGGGAAAGCTGGAATTTTTTTTTTTGCTTTTGTTTTATGTTTTCTCGCATTAAAACCCTGCAAAATCACAAATTATAATCCAATTTCACCAGAAGCACCGGTAGCACCATTTGTATCACAATTTCATCACATTTGTCGCCAACATCACCACATATATCACAATAACGTACATCACATATATCTCACATATACAATAACAACCACACAAGTGCATTACAACCATCACATGAAGTCCAACACGTCAAACACCACAAGTCGACGTCCATCACACGAAGTTCAACATAACAAGTCTAGGTCCATAACGAAGAAAAGAAATACATGACAACAACTTCGACGATACGGTGGATACATGATAACAGAATCGACAAGTACCTAGCTCGTCGCGCCGTCCCCGGTCTCGTCGTCCGCTCCGCCCCCAGAGCCCCTAGGGTTTTCCCACGGTAACCCAAACTGAGGCGCCTGCGAGTACTGCCACCCTCCGCGCACCGGCGGCCACGAGTACGTCGGAGGAGGGCCACGCGGAGGTGGATACGGTGGATAGGGTGCAGGTGGTGGATACGACATCATCTGATGGCCGGGACCTCTAGGAGACGGGTTCGAACCCGCCAACTGTACCTGCACAAGTTAAACGCCAAGTGATGTCATTAGTATCTGCAGCATGGACGCACAAGTTAAAGCAAGAGTCAATATACTCACCGGGGTCCCTCCAGGAGCGACAGGACCAGGCACAGGAAAAAACTCTGGAGGAGGAGGCGGTGGAGCGAACATTGGAAGAGGAGGCGGTGTAGACGCCCCGAACGTCTGCATGGACTGTAAGAAGCTGGCCATGTTCTGCATCTGAGTGTTGTAGTGTTGCTGCAGGCTTTGCTGGTAAGCCATCTGTTGCGCCATCATCTGTGCGTGCAACGTGGCGATCCTCTCCTCCATCTTGGCCTCCATCTGGGCCTGCAATATTACATCCGCAGTGTTGATTGTATGTACAGGTGCGAAACGAGTTAACGACGAACGAAACGGCACTTACCTGTGACGCTGACTGCCGCCGGGGCGCTACGGGGATGTCGCTGGAGCTCGTGGGCGTGGATCGAACCTGGGTCAGCGTAGGAACCTAGGACGGGTTGAGGGCGCTGTGGGCCATGTAGTAGCGGCCGTGCTGCTTCCCTGGTCCCAACCTCTGCAGGAGGTCTGTGTCCAGGGGCTCGGCGGTGGGGTCGAACGTCTCCCCGTAGCGCTGGCGAGCCGCGACGGTGTACTCGGTGGCCTTCTCGTAGGCGGTGGGGTTGGTGTACGCATCGGGCCCGTCCTCCGGGTTGTAGACGTTGTTCGGATCCGTCGCCTTGCCCTTGTGAGAGAGGAGGTACGCGGTGTACTCGTTGATTTCCTGCCCACCGTGCGTCTGCGTCTGCATTGAAAACACAAACATGGTTACAAGTATTGACAATTGAGCGCAAGGATTGAGACATGAATGGACGCATACCCATCTTGTCGCGAACTGGGGGAGGGGCTGATTCCCTTGGTGGTGTGACACCCCTCGCATCTGCGCGCGGCGGCCCTGACGGTCGGCGCGCCTCGCGTACGCCTCATCCGTGCGCCACATGCGCACAATCTCCGTCCAGCATTCCCTGTGGTTGTCACACCACGACGGACACACCTGCATGACATCAAGTATTTGACATGCGAGAAGATTAGTGTAATGTTTCACTGAAGAAATCTGAACGAATGTTGTCATACTTAATTACCTGCTCGTATTGCGCTTGGGTGAGGTCGGCCTCCCTCGAGTTCATTCTCTGGCGGATTTGAGGCTTCTTGATGTTCTCTCCAAGCACGTTGGCATGGAAGTCACGGATGGCCTGTATGCGCGCCTCATGGTACAGGTCCTTGAGACGATCTTTGCAGACCGCCTCCTGCACTCGTGCCGCCTGGGCCGCTTTACCCTCCTCGCACGTGAAGAAGTCCTGCACACAGACACATCATGTACCATTTCCTTTTTGCAAGAAGTCCGACGAATGCGTACTATTTAGCAATGCGGTGCGATGAAAGACTCACCCAAAACTCCCTCTTTATCTTTGCCGCGATGGTCTCGCCACCCTCCTCGACGAGGTAGAAGTGGGACCACTTGGTGGGCACCTTCATCTCGCCGTTGACGTTGACAAGGCCAGGGTAGTACTCCTTAATCAGGAGGCCCTGGATGCCATTGATATGGCGTGCTTGACCTGCTCCACTCACAATCTTACAGGAACTGCACGAGTCATTAAGAACAATTGTTAGTCTTCAGTTCGATTTTTGACATGTCATATGAACAAGTAGTGAAATCAATAATGGTTACTTACGTCTGGCCCACGGGTGTGATCACCGGGCGCTGGTGGAATTGCGGCCGCACCCTAGGAAGCTGCGTGGGCCCGCGCGAGTACACCTTGGCCACGCCTGACGAAGTCGAAGCCGTCTCGCCTGGTGTAGGCGCGTCGTTGCCGTCGTCGTCGTCATCATCGTCGTCGTCGTCGTCGTCGTCGCCGCCGCGCTCGTCGTCACGCGACGTCGTCCCCCCTTGCGAGGACGAGAACGGCAGCCTCCTGGTCGCCTGGCGACGTCCGCTGGGGGGCTGGGACCCCCTACTGGACGACCCGCGCACCAACACCTCCTCCTCCTCGTCGTCGTCGGTGGTCTCCTGCGGGGGGACCTGGTACGCCGAGCGTACTGCTCGATGCGGCCGTTGCCGCCGTCTGCCTGGCATTTTGCCGAGTGCCTGCAATGACAAAGAACAAAACTGTTAGCATAAATAAATGACAAGTACTTGTAAAGGAACATAATAATAACAATATAGTATTACATGGCCTTGTAATTATCTCCGCGAATGGCAATATCTCGGGCGTGGAGTCGTCATCTCTATCACTATCGTCGTCATCGCTATCAATATTGTCGAGCTCCCTTAAGTCATCACTGTCATCATCATCCTCATCGTCTCCATAGTCATCATCATGTACCTCCTCCTGGACAACTCCATCGCGCTGCATCTGCCATCGCTCAAGCATTCTTAAGTCCCTGGCATCCTGCACCTCCTCACCCTCGTCCTCATCGATTTCGTTGTCTACTTCCATGCCCATGAGCGAACCAATGTCGATCTCCAAGGTACCTTCTAGCCCCTCAGGTTGATAGAACTCATCGGTGCTTGGGTCAAAGTTGTAATCGTCGTCGTTTGGGAGAGGCGCTTTGCCGCGCGGCGACACCAAATGCACAAGGCTCCACCCCGCAAGCTTCTCGTCTTTTTGGCACGCCCATGGGAGGTAATAAACTTGCGTGGCGTCTCGGTTGGCCACAATGTAGACATCGTCTCCTTTATAGCTGGAGTCCTGTCGAATCTCGACTTGACCTATCGTAAGGTCTTTCCTCGTGATATCAGGATCGAACCAATGGCATTTGAATACCACCGGCGCTAAAGTCCCGGCACCCTTAAAGTTGAGCTCGTATATCTCTTCGACTATGCCATAGTAGTCCTTCCCATCCGTGCCGGGCGTACGAACTCCGCAGCACATGGTTTTTAGGTTGGGTCGACTCTCCTCGTAGCTTCTCGTGCGAAAGCGATAGCCATTCACATCATAAACGGTGAATGACTTCACCCTACGGGAGAAGCCACGGCCCACCTGTTTCAATTCATCGCTCATTTCTGCATCTGTTCGGGCCTGCAAGGGTAGGAGATCGTTACATAACTCGCTCCGGGGAGCAAAGTGGAATCACAAAGTCGAAAAGAGGTTAGTTGGTTGGTACCTTTGTACAGAACCAGGAGATGAAATCAGGCACACCGTGTCTAAGAAGATTGTCTTCTTCTTGCTCGGTAGGAGCCCTATTGCCTCTCCAGTATTGACTAATAAATTCCCTGAAAGAAGGAAGAAACTAGAGGGTCTGACCATGATAGATGGAGGATAGTGACGGCGTAGGTAACAAGCTCATTGAGAACTTACTTCTGATAAGGAATCACTTCATCAAGGTTGATCAACAATGTGAACATGATAGTCTGCCACTCCTGATGGTTCAACTGCTTGTTGGTACCTGCGCTTCCACTCCCGAGATCCCCTTGGAAAAGGCTGAGTATCGATGAGTTCTCGTCAGCGTTGTAACGAGGGGTTGGATTGTGCATGCTGGGAAGCTTCTCGGTATAGTACGTCTGTGTGAAGGTCGACACCTCCTCTAGAACGGAGGCCTCTCCCACGGAAGCCTCAATCTTGGCTTTATTTCTACAATTTTTCCGAAGAAGCTTTAGACACCTCTCGATTGGATAGCACCAACGGGCCTGTACGGGACCCCCCAACCGTGCCTCGCGCGGTAGGTGCAAGATCAGATGCTGCATGGACAGAAAGAAGCCGGGTGGAAATATCATCTCCAACTTGCAGAGCAACAGAGGTGCAGCCTTCTCCAGTTCAACACAAACATCCCGAGACAACTCCTTGGCACAAAGCTGGCGGAAGAAGAAGCTCAACTCTGCCAGGACGCGCCACACATGCTCTGGGAGGTATCCCCGGGTCATCGCAGGAAGGATCCGCTCAATCCATATGTGGAAGTCATGGCTCTTCATCCCTAAGACTTTCATAGTCTGCAAGTTCACACCCCTGCTCAGATTCGCCGCATACCCATCGGGGAACTTCAACGTCTTGATTCACTGCAGAACTTCCTTCCTATCTGCCCTTTTCAGGATGTAATCGGCCGCCCCCCTTTTCCATTTCCTGCCGAGCGCAGGGGTCTTCATCACCAGGTTTGGTCTATCACAGATCATCTCCAGGTCCAGTCTAGCCTTGACGTTGTCCTTCGACTTTTTGCCAACGTCCATGAGTGTTGCCCAGAGTGCCTCGGCCACATTCTTTTCTGTATGCATTACATCGATGTTGTGTGGAAGAAGAAGGTCCTTGAGGTAGGGGAGCCTAGTCAAGCCCGATATATGAGTCCACATGTGGTCCCGAGCATATCCCTTAAACCCACCTGTTTCCTCAGGTTCGAGAGCCTGTATGTCGGCAAGGACGGCGGCAGGGCTCTTAACCTGCGGAATGGGGCCGGTGACTTGAACGCCTTTGCTGAAGTGCTTTACATCTAGCCTGAATTCATGGTTCTCAGGCAGGAATTGGCGATGCTTGTCGAAAGAAGAAAACTTGCCACCCTTGGCCAGCCAGGTGAACATCACATCTGTCTTGCATGTCGGGCCACCCCGCGTTAGTCCAGGTTTTAGCCACCCCGCGTTAGTCCACATGTGATAACAAGTTAGCCACCCCGCGTTAGTCCAGGTTTTAGCCACTCTACGTCGCCACTTGCTCGAAACTTTCTCAATTTTTTACCACAGCCTCCGCATGCGATGGCAAGACACGTCGTCAAGTTTCGTCATTTTCGGACTCCGTTTCGATTTTATAAAATTTAAAAATACTTTTCACGCGCGTGCCTCGGCGTGTTCCGACACCAACACGGTCGAAATTTCATGCGAGGCCCCGCACACGGCCTCAACATGCTCCAAACATCATGAATATCATTTTCTAAATCGCCGGATTCCATTATTTCATGTATCTGCAGTTCAAATCTAGAGCTGCCGGAAAAAATCAAAGAAACAGCAAAAATCAATGGAATATAGCAAAATAAATCAAAATGACCTAAAACTTGGAATATATCATGTACTTATTGTAGCAAGGCAACACAAAAAAACTGGGATCGAAAATCGAAAAAAAAAATTAATTCTTTGCCGACTGCCATCAGTGGCAGTTGGCAAAGAGCCTTTGCCGACTGCCAGGGAGGATGGCAGTCGGCAAAGCCTGCAACTTTGCCGACTGCTAACGGAGTGGCAGTCGGCAAAGGTGACGGTGTGGATGGCGTCAACCATGGCCTGCCTTTGCCGACTGTAATTCTTTGCCAACTGCCTGGCAGTCGGCAAAGACATGGCTTTGCCAACTGCCTGGCAGTCGGCAAAGCCAGGCAGTCGGCAAATCCTGCTTTGCCGACCGCAGGAAATTCCGGTTGGCAAAGGGACCTCTTTGCCGAGTGTCGAAAAAAAAACAGTTGGCAAAGAAAATTGCAGTCGGCAAAGAGCCAGTTTCCTGTAGTGAATGGGTTCATGTCCCTATACGGAAGCTGCATGTCAATCCAGGTTCCGTTGTCCAGGATTGATCGCTTCTCGTCCTCCATCACCGCAATGCCACGAGGATTCCTTGTTTGCCTTTGGCAAACGATGTGGGCTCCTCTGATGGTGCCACCAACAGCTGGATCCACTTGGTGTTTGCTCTTATCCATTAAAAGTCAGCCTCCGGTGGGACGATTTCCTAAAATCATCTACACATCGGACGATTTTTTAAAATCATTTTCCTGGGGAACGATGTTTAACAGCCTGTTATCTGCTGATTGGACGAAATCAGAAATCATTCTATAGTAGAACAAATTTTAGCTAATATCATTCTACCAAAGAACCAGGAGGACTTTCCAAAAAAAATAAGGGAATAACGACTTCACAAATTCGTCCTACCTAAAAACGATGATACATTATTTCTGTAAATCCTATTATTATTGTTTTGAATTTGCAGATTATGAAAGAAATGTATTAAAAAGATAGAACTCCAACAAACTGATACGTGCATGTTATACTAATTCCTCCCTTATATCAGGAGATGATTGAAGTTGCACATTCGAATGTGAATCTCTAGAAGGTGGATCCAAAACTGCCTTCCTTTTCCATGGAGTACTATCGCTAGGAGTGCGCAAGGGTCTGAACTGATCCGACACCTTCACCACCTGCCAAAAGTCTCGCATGCATGGTAATTGGATCGCTCAGGAAGACGAATCACACGCGGCTTCATTCGGTCCATCAGTGGAGACCCAGGTCCGAAGCTCTCCTTTGGATCCAAATTGAGAATGTTGTCAGGGCTTGCACATGCTGAGTGACCCTTGCCAGGAGACTCCCTTGGCAGGAGAGAGGGATCCAAGAGCACTAGATGCGCAAAGCTTTCTTCCCCTGCGGCGAGCTTGTGTTCTACGGGGCATTGTTCTAATCCTGATGCTTCTCATACCTATCTACATAATACACTGTTTTTCCATTCAAATTTTCTACCAGACTATACCGTCAACACGTGGGAGATATAGCCGGCCTCTTCTATTTTGTCATTTTCAACTTCTATGCAACTGGCATGCAAATGGACTGGAAACTTTTTTGGAGGAAGGTGGCAATGGTTTTGATTTAGCATCTTCGGCTTGCAACATATATAGATACACCGAGGGTGGGCCTATCTTTACGCATCAATCTATCCACAGTCACAATGGTGGACCTCTCTTCCTTTATGATCCTGATGCAATTAATTAAAGCACCTCTATAGTTCCCAACTACTACTAATAAATAGTACTGATCTAGGTATGAACAAAATTAAGGTGTACTAGGGCACTCCCAAAACAAAAACCACCATAGTTTCCATGGACATTAATTGTACTGTCACATAAGCGTTTTGCTGATATGGCAAGGTAGTTATTCAAGAGAGAGAGAGAGAGCAAAAATCATAGAAACCGGGTTTAAATTAGAAACTATGTCTATACGAGAACCAAGACATGAAGGGATATAATTGGTAGAGAATGGAGAGAGAATGTATGTGATTGGATAAAAATTGTTCTGTAGAAACTATCCATTGGGACCATGGTTTCTATATGTATTGTCTCTAGAAATTAATAGGTATAGAAACTACATGTAGTTTCTAGCATTGGGGCTGCCCTTAGGATTCAGAAAAGTCTTTACAAATGTTAAATGTGAATCTATTCACACTGCTTTTACTACCAAGTATGAACAAAATTTAAGCAATTAGTTAGTGGTAAGAAAATACTTAGCTTGACTTTCTGAATCTTAAATATGCCCTATGTTTTAAGGTGGTCGGTGTACTACCCAAAAATAGTATTGATCTAATCTGACTGAGGCCATCCATTCATTATATCTCTAATGACCTACTACATTAATAGGATTATTACTAGGAGTAGTAGTATATAAGACTAATATAAAACATACAAAAGTAATATAACTGATGGGACGTCGCTTTCAGAGGAATGTGTGCCTGATGGTGAAAGAAATGAGGAGCTAGCGCGGGGAATAGTTAAACGTGGACAGAGTAAAAGTTGGAGACGAACCGAAGACAAACTTACTAAGTCGGGGTTTATTATTTGGTAGACTGATTAATAGATTATTTCGGTTTATCAAATATTCAATCCATGCCTAACCGGGAATATTATGGGAGAGTCTTCCCTTCCAGCTCCGTGATCATCACTTTTTTGGATCCATATTAAGTTTGTTCTTGCTTTGGTTATTCCCTTCCCCAGACCCCACTCGTGTGGGAGCCTCTGGCATTGGGTCTGTCTTTATTCAAGTTTGTTCTGATCCGCCTAAAGAAAAAAAATGTTCCAGCAGTACAAATAAATGTTGTGAACATTGTTTGAAAGAAATAAATATTCGGAGGCAAAATACATAATGGAGTTGACAGGCTGACTATATATAGTCATGTAGAAACAAAATCCCCACCCCTACCCACCCATGTGCATATGCTCATTGCTAATCTCAGTATTTCTATAAAAATTTTCATTGGAACTATTTCTTGGTCATCGGATTGATAAATAGTAATATTGGTAAAACAGAAATCCCAGGATAGGTAAAATACCGCCGGTGCAATTATTTCTGGTCTGCCTATAAAATGGGGAGATAGATGAGATATCTTGCTGTGAAAAGAATGGTGAGGTGTCTTGATCAGCATATACTCCATATAATTATATATCCTCCCAGCATCTAAAGAAAAGAACTGAGATACACACATTTTTTTCCTTGTGTGATGGTAAGGAGTATATGTGCGCATGTGAAGCATTGGAAATCATGATAGGGAGCAAAGAAGGCAGCAGCCCTGTTTGCTGCGAAATTGCAAGCGCTGATGCTCCCGTACCCGTGCTGTTCCTCGTCACTTCAGGGCAGCAGCACGTCCTCCGCACGTGATGGTTGAGAATGCAGTTAGCTGAGGCAGATGGCACGGAGGCTGGGAGGTCGAAAATCCCATTGCAAAAAAGAATTATTTGTCCATAGGAATTAAGGTCACATTGGCACATCATTCCACATTAATAATTATTCAAATATCCAATACATCAAACGCACAAAAAAATATAGAGATAAGCAAAGACTTGCACAACACCAAGGCAAGGATGAATCACCATCAGCTATGCATAATCAACTTTCTGAACAGAAAAGGCTCGTGTAGGCTATCATAATTTACATAGATCACATACTTGCTCATAAACAAGCAGCACCCCCCACCCACAAAAAAAACAAAAAATCTACAGTGGCTGAAATAATGTCGCAGCTTGGACCCGGACTTAGTGCCAGAATTCCTTATGTACTCTTGCCATTGTTTATTTTAACCGGATACAAATTATAGAATATCTGAATGGATATTCCGTTAACAAAAAGAGACAATATAGACAAGCAATTTTAATTAGGTATGCATACCAAATTTATTCATCAAACTTTTAATACACTAGTAGAGAAACGGTTTTTGTTGATGCTAGCAATTATTTCACCAGCAGTTCATAAAGAATAGATGCTAGTAGAAATAGAATTATGGGCCTGTTGTTATGAACCAACAATATGTAAATACATTTCGTCTACTTGTGGTTCTCTTATCTTAAGTCTACCACCAGTAACACTGGCTGTAGGTTTAAGAGTACCGCCAGTGTAAATAGAAGATTTGTAGTGGTGGTAGGCTTAAGAAAACAGTCACTAATAGATGTATTTACACTAGCAGTGTTTTCTTAACATGGTGACCATAAAAATAATTTGAAATCAGTTTTTTAATATTTTTCAAATGATCCCAGATAAATGATCTAAACAAAACTTGTAGTACTCGAAAAGACTGCAAAACACCGGAGACTTCCTTGCCATGAGAGAGGGATGGTGATTATGCGTTCTATCGGTAACCGATGCTTCTCATACCTAGCTACATGCTAGATGCATGGCCACCTACTGACCACCCACATTTGAGTATTGTGACTATTATAGCAAACATACACTGGTTGGTAGTGCTTTCTGGTATAGCATATTTCTCTTGCAACATATATATATATATATATATATATATATATATATATATATATATATATATATATATATATATATATATATATATATATATATATATATATATATATATATATATATATATACAACGAGGGTCTGGATTACTTTCGTATAAATGAAATGCAAATAAAGCATTAAATTACACTTTCAATCTATCGACAATCACAACAGTGGGCCTCTTTCCTGTACAATCCTGGTGCATTTAATGCGAGCCCCTCTACAGTTCCCTACTACTGATAATAAACTGTCTCTCTTCCATTCTATAAAACGTTGTAGGAATGTAGGATACATGAAGGAAATAAAATCATGGATTACTAGTAGAATATTCACTACCGCAAAAAACCGCATCTGTGCTGGTTTCTAGAGCAGGCACTATGGGAGAGGCAGCTGGCACACGGACGGGTAGCAAATAAAAATTATCAATGTCAGCTTTGGAAAACAATTTGGCATGGATGAGGTTGAGTATCTTTGACCATTCACTACTGGATACAGCGAGTTTGCCATGTGCCATGGGCACTCGGCAAAGCCCAATAAGCACTCGGCATACGGCACTCGTCTAAAAAACTGCCGGCAAAGCTAGCTTTGCCAAGTGCTTTTTTTTCGGGCACTTGGCAAAAGTTTTGCCGTGTGTCAGATGACTCTCGGCAAAAAAAAAAAGCAGCTGTGACAGATGATGAAACGGTAACGGAGCGTTTGCCGAGTGCCTAACAATATGACACTCGACAAACTTTTTTTAATTTTCTTTAATAAATATGTTTTGCCGAGTGCCTTGCGGCATACTTTTAAATGTTGCCGTGTGTCTAATCTGGAGCACTCGGCGTAGTTTATTTTTTTTAAATTAGGTTTGCTGTGTGTCTCATCTAATGGCACTCGGCAAAGCCCTGTCTTTGCTGAGTGCCATGGTGTGTGCACTCGGCAAACCCTGGTTCCCAAGTTCCCAGGTCTCACACCTCTGCCAAGTGCACATACCATGGCACTCGGCAAAGCCCCTGTTTGCCATGTGTTGCACATGGCATAGCCTCAGGAATCAACATTTTTTTGTTTTTTGCATTCCAATCCGATACACAATATATAACCACAAGCATAGTATCAACCACAATATATAACCACAACATCGACCACAATATATAACCACAACATCAACCACAATAACATAAGTATCATAGTATCACAAGCATAAGTTCAACACAATCACAAGCTCGTGTGCCCAGTGCGATATCACCAACACAATCACAAACATAAGTTTAACACAAGGATAAGTTCAACACAACCAAATCACCAACTACCCCATGGTGATTGCTACGGTGGGTCATGAGGTCCATCGTTCGATGCCGCTGATTGATTCTGCACAAAGAATAGGCAAGATTACTTGATAGTTAATCTAGGTCATATACAATCTTGGTGACTTGGATAGCTAATCTAGGTCAATATACAATCTAGGTAACTTGGATAGCTAATCTAGGTCATATACAATCTAGGTAACTTGGATAGCTAATCTAGGTCATATACAAGCGAAAGCAATAAACATTCATACTCACTTGAGTGCCTTCAGCAGGAGGAGGGAATAGCAAAGGTGGCACAGGTTCACCCATCCTCGCGCTAAGATTTTGCATCCATTGAAACATCTGCTCCGACCTGAGCCGGTCGGCCTCCACCCTCTGCCGATCGGCCTCAATCCTCGCCTCCAACGCCTGACGTTGCGTCCTCTCTTCTTCCAGCTCGTCTTACAACATTTCACCCCAATGTTACAATGCAAATCAAAGGTATGTAAAAAACAATGAACGACAAATAAAACAGAAATAACCTACAATGCCTGCATCTGGTGCTGTGTAGTGTCCGACCGTGGGCGTATGGGCGGCCTTTGGCCCGTGTCGCTTGCTCGGAGCTAAGAGAGAGTGGGAGTAGTGGCCATGTTGAGTATGCTGTCGCCAAGCCAGTACCGCCCATGCTTCTTGCCTCCTCCACCCTCATGTCAAGGTCTCCTTCAAAATCCTGGGTGCTCGGATCGTACTCCAGCCCATAGACCGACCTTGCTGCCGATGTGTACTCGTTGAGGCGGCTGTGGATGGACGGATTGTTGTACGCTGAGGGGGGTCCTCCGGGTTGATGTCGACGTCGGACGTCGCCTTGCCCTTGTGGGCCAAAGCCCATGCCTTCACCTGGGAGCAAGGCTAGCACCATGTGACGCCGATTGTGAAACAAATAGCAAGATCATTAGAAACTATGCAAAAGCGAGCGTTAGAATAAATAAATATAGTTGCGTACCCATCTAGCTGCGTACTGGTGGAGGGTAAGGTTCCCTTGATGGTGTGGTGCACCTGTCATCATCAAACGCCGCTCCCGACAAGCGTTGTGCGTCTCCAACCACTCTGGGGAGCACCACTTGTCCACCATCTCACTCCAGCACTAGCCACGACCGGCCATCCAATGCGGAGGCACCTACACGTCACCAAGTATATGTCATATAAGAAGATCACAGTAAGCGTACTTAATTTTAGGAAAAATCAGTATTTACCAGCAGGTATTGTTCTTTGGTCAGCGCCATGTTTCTTGCCTCTTCTTTGTCGACCTTCCTTTACTCGAAGATAGCATGGTATTGGATGACGGCCTAGACACGCGCCTCGTAATGCATGTCCTTCACGAGCTTGTAGCAAGTTTTGTGAGCAATCCTAGAGGCCCTCTCATCGTATCCCTCGTCACATCTAAAGAAATCCTGCATATAGACATTATGTATGTAGTCATTATTTTAAGAATGTGATAGGAATGCAATGTATTGAGCAAGATAGTGCGAGGAAGGCTTACCCACAGCTCTTTCAGCACCCGCTCCGCCTTGTTGTCAAATTTCATGCCATCCCGATCTTGTGTATAGGTGGCAGAGACATAGTGCTCGAACGTGTAGGCCAGCTCCACCCCTCCTGCAAAGTTCACCAGGCCAGGGAAGTGTTCCCTACACAAAATACCTAGGATTCCATTGGGATGGCGTTTGTGATCACCTGCAGCCACAACTGTCCAATATTAGTTTGTATTTTGCCATGGTAAACATGTCAAATGAAAGTAGCGATAACATCTAAAGTTACTTACCTTGGCCCATCGGCGCGAATCACCGGCCGTTTCGTGAAAGGTATAGGTCGCGCCGGGAGGGTTGAAGGGCCTCGCAACCAGACCTTCAAAGTAGAGGAAGAGGAACCCCCCGCCGTGGGCTCCTCCTCCTCCTCCTCGTGCTCCTGCTCCTCCTGCTCGTGCTCCTCCTCCTGCTGCTCCTCCTCCTCCTCCGCCTCCTCCTCAGGCGAGGGAGGTACAGATGACAGCTACCGAGTCGGTGCACGCTTCCGCCGACCCTTGCCTCTCGGTCGACCCCTGCGCCTCTCTGACAACTCAGCTGCAGGGGGCTCCTCAGCTAGAGTAGGCGGCGGCCTCTCGTAAAATGACCTGAGGTTCCTCATACCGCCCACCATCTTTTATCAATCACCTGCAATTAAAAAGAGTAAACCAATAAGCACATATAAACAGGACGTACTAAAAAGAAATGCAAAATAAACAAAACATAATTAGAAAATGAGAGTATTACTTGTATTAGAAATAGGCATCATGATCGGGATTAGTCGGATCATAACTCTCATCATCACTATCATACATGTCGATATAATCAACACTATCCGAAGGAGCAATGTTGTCATCATTGTCGTTGCCTGAACGCACTCGCTCAAGTAATTGTAAGTCTTTCACATTTTCCACCTCATCTCCATCGTCCTCTTCATCAAACCTTTCATTATCTACTTCCATTTCGATCGTACCGGGTAAGTCTATCTCAAAACTCCCTTCTAGCCCCTCCTCTTGATAGAACTCCCCGTCATATATGTTTGGGTCTAATTTGTAATCTTGATCATTTGGGACAGGTAGTCTACCATGTGGCGATACCTTGTGCACAATATACCAACCCTTAAAACGGTCGTCGGCTGGGCACGTGTATGGCAGATAATAAACTTGCGTCGCCTGTTGAGCCACAACATAGACATCTTCTCCTGGATAGGCGGAATCCTGATGAATTTCAAATAGCCCAAGATTAGGGGGTCTGTCTCGTTACTTCAGGATCAAACCAATGACATTTGAATATGACAGGCTTAGGAGCTTTGGAACCACGAAACGTGAGTTCGTAGATTTCTTCAATTCTCCCATAATACTTATATATGTTGGAAGCATATTTGTCTAGATGTTGTATATATTTCACACATATATTGCAAGTATTTTATCTTGTGTTGCTTATGTTTGTAATGGTTTTTAATTGTTTTTATAAGTGTCTCAGATGCATGTTTCATCCATCTTTTCTGTATGTTGAAAGTGTTTGCATTTAAATGTTTCAGAAATAGATCAGGTGTTGCACATGGGATACGCATGAAAAGCGGGAGGGGGAGCGAGCGACATTTGGGCGGCACGGCCCCCCGCATGGGCATGGGTGACATAGGCATGGTCGACCAACGTCTGGGCGTCACGGGCCCACGAGTGAATGCGCGGAACAGAGGGGGAAACGGACTGCAGCCGCAGGCGTCCGTCGGGACATCCGGGTGCTAGCAGTGCCCTAGTTGTTTTCTGGTAGGATATGGACTTGGGGGTCGATCGGCTGGTCGCTCAGGTTCCTTGTTTTTGCGTGCTGCTGTGTCGGGTTCGAGTTCGGGGTCCGATGGAGACTCCGAGGCCATGATCGAGCCCTCGTACCTCCTGCCCGCAGTACCCGTAGTATATAGACGATTTTATATATATATATATATATATATATATATATATATATATATATATATATATATAATGTAAAAAAACAAACGTACATAGAAGAAGCGACACGGCGACAACCTGGCCACCGCGTCCTGCAAAAGAAGTTGCGATGTCGACAAATCATGTTTCGGTAGCCGTCGCCGTCGGCTCCTACCTTCGCCCGCCGCCACCAGCGGCAGACGCGGAGCCATGCTCCGATTCCGACTCCGACCACGATCACCCGACGCAGGAGCCGGAGTTCGTGATGCACGCCATGGACGACCGCCGGCGGCGAGCTCCGGCCGCTGTTCGTCTCCCGATCGTGCAGCAGCCGCCGCCGTGCCATCCCATGGCCAACTGGGAGCGAGAGGCGGCGGTCAGGACCGAGCGCCTTCAGTATCACATGCTGGTCCCCCAGGTACGTACTACGTACAGATCAAGATCACCCGATCGATTCAAGTCGTTCGTTTTGGTTGGTCGATCTATCATATTCATATATATCGCTGCATGCATGCTTCTAATCAATCTCGTTGAAATTTTTTCATCATCATCAGGTGGTCATCTGCGTCTGGATCCTCGTTTCCGGGAGCATGATGATCTACTTGGCGGTGAACCCCGACAAGGTCCCCGACCCAAATTTCACCTGGCTCATCGTGCTTTCCGCTCTGATTATGCTTCAGTCGCTGCTCTCACTCCTGCTCTCCCACCTTGGCGTCAATGTTTATGACAACTAGTGCCCGGCCAAACTCCACACGAATCTACGTACTCTCCGTCCCTTCCAAATTAGAAGACGTTTTGACTCTTCCATATCCAAGTGCACAACAAAAACTATATATATCTAGAAAAGCAAAAAAAACATCTTATAGTTTGGAATGAGTATCAACGTATATGCTATTGCACTTGTGTGCCTATATATGTCCAAAATAGACCCCACTAGTAGGGACAGAGCCAACCACGGACTAAGCATGACGATGGAAGTTGTCTTAAAGTTTTGCCCAATTTACACATGGACGACTGAATGTACAGCTAGCTTGTGCAGTGAGCTTGTGTGTAAATTATTTAATGCTTTTCATGTATCTAATTAAGATCAAGTATGAATATAATTTCTGTATACGTACCATTATGTGTCACCTATTAATATAAGCTAGCAAACGTGCCCGTGCGTTGCACAGAACTCTAAAACACATGACGACTCTGTATTATCATTGGATGTAAGTTGATTTAGAGCATTCTCCCGTAGTTCTCTAATCAGTATGTATTGGGGTCAGTGTTCGCCTGCATTTAAATGGCCGTCTACACGCATTTAAACGCTAAGCAGTGGGTGAACGTAAAATTTATGCCCTAGTCAAAGAATTAAATGCTAAACGTGACTAAACAGGCAAAGAGATCAAAAATGGTTTAAACGATGGCATTAAACGGGTGTAAACAATTTACTTTTAAACGACCATTTAGGCAATATAAACCATGAAAGTTTGGGTAATAGACGAATTTTTTGTATGAACCAAATTGGGTTTGTGTGTAGAGGGGAAATTTTGGTGTCATTTAAATGATATCTCTATAACTATATGTCTGATAATATGTATAATTGTTTATAGTCAATCTCTTATGCAACCATGTTTATGTCTCCTATTGCACTTAAAAGTTCATATAATAATTATAATTTTATACGTATATTTACTGCTATAGTGCAAACCGTCAATCGGCTAAATGCTAAACAGGGTGTGGCTGGCCTTTTAGCGTACAGGATAACTGACTGGGGTAGCCCAATGTTTCTTTTGTCAATATTGAGGGAGTTGTTGTAGCAGTACCCTAATATATCTCCCCAACACCTATATAGAAGGTGGGTCCCACCGGAGTACGAGACAAAAAATAGCTAAAAAGTGGTAGTCAGGGTAGTTCCCACGGTATGAGGAGAGATACAACTCCCCTTTATTTGAGGGGAGATGAGACAAATATTGGTGACCGCCAAAAGAAAGGAACCGCTGGAGCTAGAAAAAAGCATAGTTGTCCTAATATGATAATTTTACGAGGATAGGGGGAGGTTTTGGGAACCTGGAGATGCTCTTAAGTCTACGAGCATGGGTCATGAATAATCCTAGTGTTCGGTGATATATATTTTGTCATATTTTTTCTATTTTGTGTCAGCTAAAAGAATAGAAAATATGAAATGATGTAAATTTGGTAGATGGCACGTAATTGTATCCTCACGCACCGTGCAAGTGTGACAAGCTCGTTTCTCTATCTAGACCCGCACGGCAGCCGTAGTACATGAGGCTGAAGGTTGAGCTTCTAGAGTTGGCGTTGGTACTTATCTACTCATGGGCTAGAGACTCGTTATTCTAGAAATGCCACGTTAATCACACGTGCCTACATGTGTATACACACTATGCCAGAAAAGCTTATTAGTGACGCGTCCAGACAGTCATTTGTGACGCGGAAAAACGTGTCACTTATGCTGCGTCTGTGATGTGAAAAGATCAGTGACGCGTAAAAACGCATCACTAATAATGGTCAGCAGTGACAAGTATTGCCAAAACGCGTCACTAATAATGGTCAGCAGTGACGAGTGTATCCATAACATGTCACTAATAATGGTCAATGGAGTGACGCATATAGACAAAAGGTGTCTCTGATGTAATCCAGCAGTGACGCCTATAGACACAACACGTCTTGATTGAAGATCTCATCAGACACGTATTTTAGCTAAACGCGTCACTGATACCAATTTACAAAAAACAAAAAAAAGAAAATCTCGGTCGGGGTCTATTTATACAATCAGACTATGTCTTTATATACAATCAGTTCTATAGAACTAAGCCTATTGTATGTTGAATTTAGCAATTACAGTTACATAAATTTGCTTGTCTAGTCCCTAGTGCCAACCAGAACATGAAGCTTACAAAATGGAGACATAAATCGTACACATGTTTACAACTACAACATGAAATTGCCAAATTCGCCACTGATCATCATGTGTCAGGAGTCACTCATAACTTTGCTACTTCCATGTCTCACTGGAAAAGGAAAACATGAAAAAAAGAGGTTCAATTGAAATTTCCCAAAATGGGGATGAGAGAAAAATGGATTTCACTAAAACATTCTAACTTCCAAGAAAAAAATGGACAAAAAAAAAGGTATTGATCATAGCTATATGTGAACTGGTTACAAATGTCAGACTCATGAATGGCACCAGAGAAATTGGCTGTAAAAAGGCCTACTCTATGTTGTAAATAACTGTGCAGCCTACAAATAAAATAGGTGCAATTATGTATTATCTGAACCATCATGACTACTACCAGGTTCACTTGATGTTGAGGTAAAAATGATGTCTGACCAACCATGAGCCGCCCCAAATTAAAATCAACTTATTGCTTTGTGCGTTGAAAATAATAAATAGTGTATCAAGCTTACGGCATCTACTACCTGGAATGACTTGGCAAAGACAAGAATTACCTCTTAGATTCACAGCTTCCAACTCTACAGTGGCCATGGGCATAGCATTAGTACATTGTGCGGCCATGTTCATCTGGCTTATAATCCGTCTTATTCAGCTTGTTTTTTCAGCCGGAACAGTATTTTTCTCTCACAAAAAATCAGCCAACAGTGTTTTTCAGCCGGCTTATAACATAACTCCAGCACAATCTGCATGTCAAGTTGAAGGCTGTAGGCTAACCTGTAACATAAGCATTGTATATCATAGTCAGTACAATCAACCACTTATTTAGAAGCAACCATTCAGCTAACATATAGAGTGACCACAGGCTACCTATCCATTTTCAGCTAACTGATAGAGTGACCATTCATGTGCTTAAATAGAACTCAAAAGTCAGAACAACTAACATTAGGACCAAGTAACAGGTTCAGCCTTGTTAAATAATGTGAAAACACTCTTCTAAGTTCAATAAATGATGAATACATGAATAACAAAAAAATGGCAGAGTACGTAGGCTTGTAACCAATACCAGACATCTCAATCTGTTTAATCAATCACATACAGTAGCAGGCTCATATCCCTGCAGGACACAAAAGTACGATTAAGACAAGAAAATGAAATGTCTGTAAACACAAAAGTTCTGCACGAGCCTCATTTCGCCTATATCTCAAACTATTTAGTATTTCACCTATGTTCTTAAACAAAAATGATAAATCTATGATCCAGTAACCTGTTTTCTTGAGGCCAATTGTGTGTTAGTTATACAAGAAATCAGTAGAAAATGATCATAAAATAGGCACTGCTAACACAAAAAATCTGAACTCTGAGTTTGGGATCAAATTTACCAAACTTTAGAACCTTTTATCTCCTAAACTGTTGAGAGTTAGACCTGAAAACTTATGGTCACCAGAAAAATAACTTAACATGAATCTAGTAGGCTGATGTGGCATTCAAGAAATAGGGCAAAAGAACACTTACCCATGGTAAGTAAGCAGACATAAAGGTGAACAGGCCCAGAAAGCTCATATGGATGGAAGGGTTGTGCTTGCTCCAAACATAAACCTGCCATGCCAGTTACCAATGTAAGACTTTCTCAAACATGCCCTACTATTACATTCAGACATTTTTGTTTACAATTATAAGCGCTGGTAATCCCATATATATGAACATGAATAGATCATTTGAGACATGAACCTGAATTTCATGATGACCATGTTGCCACTTTGTCAGTCAAATGCAATGCCATTTTACTGCTACCCTGACCTCACCATTTGATGTTCTTCATAACTGCCAGTCTCAAGTTTACAGAATTGCTTAGGTATTTGTAGGAAGGTAGCAGAGGAGGCCAGATTCCTATCTGTAGAGAAGAATACACATTAATACATTTTCCATATAAACGAAATCAGTGAAGTTATATGCAGACTATATATGCCTATTATGAATGGTGATGTACCTTATTAGCAGCTTGCACAAAACGCCAGAGCACTGAGCATGCAGACTAATCAGCGACGCGTTTCGTTCACCTTCGTCACTAATGCACTTATTAGTGACGCGTTTCAGTTCTGAGTCACTAGTTGAGGTGTCTCATTTTTGCTATTTTGGCATAGTGCCAATTTTGTCTGAGTAGTGGGACTAGTTATGTTTGCTCAAAGTGATCTCGCCTTAGTCAAATGACTGAGTCATTAGGTGCTTAATGGTCCATGACCGATGGACACAACTGACCAACATTCACTGGCCTGGTTCCAGAGGTGCCCAAGCTATAAGAAGTGGGGGCCACGATATCTAAATGATTAGCACTGCTAAGACCGTGATTAGTCACCCGATTAACCTACCGGTCAAGGTAAGCTAGGTGCTCTTCCTGAAGACCAGGTTGCAGCCGCCGGCCACCCCAGTGCCGGCATCACTATGCCAGAAATGCTAATTAGTGACGCGTCCAGAGGGTCATTAGTGACGTGGAAAAACACGTCACTTATGTTGCATCTCTGATGTGAAGAGACTAGTGACGCGTAAATACACGTCACTGATGTGAGATAGCAGTGACGCGTATTGAGAAGACGCATCACTTATGTGAGATCGCAGCGACGCGTACTGAAAAGACGCGTCACTGATGTGATATAGCAGCGACGCATACTGAGAAGATGCGTCACTGATGTGAAGCTATCAGCGACGCGTACTGAGAAGACGCGTCACTGATGTGAAGCTAGCAGCGACGTGCTTTGAGAAGACGCGTCACTGATGACCCTTCATTAGTGACGCGTATAGCCCAGACGTGTCTCTGATAACAATTTACAGAAACAAAAAAAAAGAAATCTAGATCCACGGTATACATTTCTGAATCCCATGTTTCACAATATGGTACATTTCACAGCAGTATGCAGATCGTTCACACTTCACAATACAAAATAAGTTCTCATGATCAAAATACATAACAGTGTTAAACTGTAAGTGATTACATAGAGTATCCGCTAGAACTTTGAGGTGATGGTTGCTTTATAGAATAAATGGCAATACATATACCTTCTGGCTACTTCCTTTCCTCTCAGCTCAATGGGCCAACTGCTCCCAGGCTACAACAAAACAGTAGATATAGTTAATTAAAGACATAAATGTAAGAAATATCATTCTGCTCAATTTCTACAAAACAGCAGGTAGTTGTTAAGTCTAGAGATGCATAACATACATAGTGGATGATCTCCAGTGGCAAATATACTTCCTAGTATGTAAACCTATTGTCAATGAATATGAAAATAGCACCTTCAGCAGTATTATAGCTAGGACAGCCCAACTATTGAACATGATTTAGGCCCTGTTTGGTTTGCACATGTCAAAGTTTAACTCCCGTCACATCAATGTTGCGGCAAATGCATACAATACTAAATGTAGACTAATTGCATACATGTCGGCACATATTAGGAGTAATTTACAAGACGAATCTATTAAGCCTAATTAGTCCAAGATTGGAAACTCTTTGTCAAATAAGACGAAAGTGCTACAGTGTTTGTTAAACTTTAACACCCCAAACCAAACGGGGCCTTAGAAGTTTTGGTCCTCAGTAAGACGAGCAATATCGAGAATATAAGGAAGAAGGAAGCAATCACTGGCTGATTAAATAGTTGTGCAGAACACTATAATATGATAGTTACCATTCATGACAACCCCAGCTATTCAATCTATCACATGGTTTTAGTAATTGGAATTTACAGGCTAAAAATAGACCAACGACAAAAACTAGTTAAACTAAATATCCACACACAAAGAATTAAATAATGGAGACAAAAGGTTAGTGCAAAATTTATTTATTTCCATTATAATTGTAGAATATGTTAAAAGCACACATAGAGTAGGAAAACTTTACATGACTTGATGGTGATTGGTAAGAAAATGTATCAGAGTGGTGATGACAGGCAAGAAGTTTTAGTGGCTGTCACGTGAAGGTTTGGATAGAGAAGAAAAGGTGGACTGCATTATAGTATCAAACAGGCTAATGGAGCCACAGGCCATGGGGTATGCAGCAGCTGGTCTGAGAGTAGTATTGGTGCCCATACTGTGTTCAGTAGAGAGGCTAATCTATAGAGAAAGCAAGAGTTGCAGCACAGAGTTTAGCATAGGTGGTTCAAGTAGTGCAGTTCAGTGGGTGCAAGTCAAAGAGTTTTCAGCTGAAGAAAGAGTGTTGCTGTGTTTAATTTCTGATTAGTCACAGTGCATATGATCGAGTGAAGGAGTGATAGAATTGCGGACCAGCTTGGTATGCAAATGGTGGTTGTCACAAGATCAATATTCAGAGGCTTTGATTAGCGAAGCCCTTCATAGAATAGTATCCTGAAGAAGATTTCAAGAGCAGTGGGAGTGGTAGAGTGGTGTCTGATCAGTTATGAGACTTGCATGTCCAGTGAAAGCAAGTAAATTTGAGAGTTCAGAGAAAGAGAGATTTTAAGTCACAGTTCGAGAGCCAAGAATATTTAGTTAAAAAAATGATAGACTATAGTATATATGGCAAGCAAGTGGAGTCTAGCATCTTGAGAGGGTGCACAGCAAAGTTTTGACTGTAGTTTGATATAGGAGAAGCCAGATCCCAAGATGCAGATATGTGGAGAAGATGATGGAGAGTAGGTGTCAGATTGCAGCTGTCTGAGAAGGAAGATTTGAGGCGCATGAGGTAGTTGATTACCAGGCGTTGATAAATGTAGAGACCAGTTCATAAGAGAGCGTGCACTTTCACTGATTGATGTCAAGAAAATAATTGGCTTCAGTAAAACAGGGGGAAGAAGGCCATTGTGTGCTAGAGTAGGCCAGGAGTTTTTCTTATCCTTGTACTAAAACAAATAAGTGATGATGCATTGAAACTCCTGAAGAATGCAGAGTAAGATAAGTTGCAGTGAGTGACCTGTTAGTGCATGGCTCTGAACAATAGAGACAGTGTTCTGAACATTGCAGTATCTGGGCAAAGTACGCTTTGAGCTGTTTAGCAGCAGTATAGGGATGTTACAAACTTACAATAGAAAATTTGTAGAGCCGAGAGGACCGTGGCTAGTGATTTATTCAGAGACCATTCTCTGAAGAATAAGGCTGGCCCTGCTACAGTGAAGATTTTCAGTAGACGTGTGCCTGAAATTTCAGGAGTTTTCAGTGCATGTGTTTTTGCAATATATAAGCAAGCAAGTTGGGATGTTCGTAGAATAGTAATTAGCATATGCTTTGAAGTGTCAAACCGTCATGAGCACCTGCTGAATATAAATAACGTGTACTGTGTGTCATGGTCAGAATATTTGAAGTAATAAAAATCAGCCGACTACTAGTGGCCTTTTGTGAGTCTGGCCCTCGATCTCATCTTTGTGATAAACCCCGTGGCGCTTGGTGCAGCTGACACACGCAGTCCCTGCATTCTGCTGTAACATCACTCAAACTAGATAAGCTACTCTATAAAAAGGGCCAGTTGAGTCTACGTAGGCCACTGTAGTCCCATGGGAAAATATTATCCTGTGTAATTAGCAGTTCTTAGCTTCGCATATTGAGTATTCACTTGATCATTGTCGAGGTGTAGTTCACAAGTTCTGCAATCGTCAAGCATGTCAGACTGTCAGTGTGTTTGTGGTCAAGTTATGGTAATAGCACTCCTTGACGGAACGAGGCTAGGAGAACACGGTTAACAATTTTACTCTGCGACCGGTGAGGCCGGAGATATTTAGTCCTGACCGACGAGGCCGGACACTTATTCATTCACGACCAACAAGGACGAACGTTCCACATACTTCACCTCAAACTCCGTGATCGACGAGGCCGGACAACATACGACACTGAGGAGGTTGTGGCAATTTTATCGTCATCTATATTGTGTTATTATTCATTCATACATGGAGATCATAACACAGCTTAATCGGAAGTTTTCTACGGGATGACACGCAGATGTAATTAACTAGCGGCTTCACGAGGCCATGGGAACCAAGAACTACATGTCGACCTGTACTTCAGATGTATTAGGCGTAATGAAATGTAAATTTCAAGTGGGAACGTGTACTTTGTAATTCTTTAAAGAATTAACAAAAGATTAGAGTTCCCTAAGTTTTGTTGCCATTTAATTTATTTTGTATACATGTGCATACTGGCACACCCGCACATTTATTTATTTGTCCACACATTAGGATGCCTCCTTTGTTGTTCTAGGCCTAAGCCTTCGAACCCCTAAGTGGTTGCGGAGCTAACGAGAACCCTTTAGGGAAGAAAGGCGAACGAATTGCGAAAGGAGAATAGCGAAGTAAATCAGTGAACAACTAGTTTCATTCTTCCTCATCCCATCCAGTGTGAACCCAGAGGATTGTATTTATACATGCCGTTAGGCTTTACATATGGCCAAACTGTCGTCTACCAACTATGATACATATACCACAAAGCAGCTAGTAGAAATAGGATGATAAACCAAGAAAATATAACAGCACAACCAACCGTGTACTGGTATGAATCGAAAATCATACACAGCACCACGGTAAAAAAAGACCAACACTATCGAAATGGCTACAACAGTGGCAACCTTTGTGTATTTGACGGTTCCATCTGTTGTACCAAGTAGTCCAGCAATCAAACAGGATGAGACGACAAAAACTCCCAATACAATACTGCCAAAGGTGAATAACTTCACGAGATCAGTTGATGCATGGAGGAGGCCATACAGAGCAGCGGATGTGGGCATTGAACCCCCAAGCAGAAAGCCTAACAGAGCTGTATATTTGGTAGCCTGCGACAAATGTAAGAAACACATCACTGGACATGACACGTAGATCAATACAGGTGTGTATATATATATATATATATATATATATATATATATATATATATATATATATATATATACACCTCAATGGCTACCTTCCGTAATTTAGAATGCAGATGCAAATTAGTTTTATAGCAACAGTGCATCACAGAAAATCAAATGAACTAAGTACGAAATCCCTCAATGGCTACCTTCCGTGATTTAGAATGCAGATGCAAATTAGTTTCATAGCAACAGTGCATCACAGAAAATCAAATGAACTAAGTACGAAATCCCTCAATGGCTATCTTCCGTGATTTAGAATGTAGATGCAAATTAGTCCCCAGTAGCTTTAAAAGGAGGGGATCAGTCGTTTACTTGACTTCTGTTCTAAAACGTTCATAGCAACAGTGCATCACAAAAAATCAAATGAACTCAGTGGCGGTTGTTTCAGAAACTTACATTGGGTGCTGGGGTGAGATGTGTCTGGGCAGCGACCAAGCAAGAAACCCAAGCCCCTGCACCTGCTACTGCAGCAGCAACCTCCAAGCTCATGTTCTGCAGTTAATAAGAAGCCATGTTGTAATCGATCTCCAATTGAAAAGTTTCACAATAAAATTCTCAGGAGTCAGGATGTACCTCTCGAGCATGCCCTTCAATGTCATCGTGTGCGAGCAGTATTTCAGCTGCCTTCAAACCTTCTCTGGCACCTGAACTTGCAGCAAACTTGACCTCTTTGAGAGGACTGGCAAAACGGGATAGAACATTCAGCTCTCTTGCCCTGTCCTCTATAGCCTCTTTTGCCCCCTCAGCGGCAGCCACTTGAGCAGTTGTGGTGGGTAGGATACCCGAGATCAAAGCCTCTGCAGGGTCAATCTCACTGCTTCGTCTACCTCGTTGCTGAGCCTTCTGAACGGCATCCATCACAGCCTGCCTGGCACCCGTAGATGCAGCATTGGCGAAAGACAGAGCCATAGCGTTCTCCTCGTCGTTGAGACCGCCATTCCGGCGAGAGCAGACGTTCCCCATGGCAAAAGCTTGCCAAGAACCACTGGTACGCACGCACGGGTCCCGGGTAGAAGTCGTCGTCGCCTTGGCGGCGCTTGGGTCGAGAGTGCGCAAGGGCAGGACAGGGCCGACGCGCTCGGGTGGCGTCGACGGAGCTCGGGTCGACGGGCGGGTGGCCTCAGCGGCGCTCGGGTCGTCTGGTGGGAGACCTTGGCGGAGACGGGGTGGCGTCGGCGCCGCTTAGGTCCCGGGTAGAAGTCGTCGTTGTTAAGCTATTTGGATCGATTAGCAATAGATCAGTGGGGTATGTCTTTGTATCTCGGTCATGAACATCAAGATCCTAGTGTAAGAACTAACGGATCCGAGAGAGAGAGAGGAGAAAGGAGAGTGAGGGGGTGCAAACCGTCTGTAGGAATGGGTGCAGTGGAGTTCGATCCGGAGGCAGCCATGTCGGTGCAGTGGAGATCGCGGTGACCGAGTGAAGGCGGAGGTGCTTCCCGTCGCTCACAGCGCAACCCTCGAGATCGGTTAGGGTTGTAGGTGGGAATGACGGCTCAGACGAACCTTGTAGGTTGAGCCCCGGCTCCCACCTCCTTTATGTAGCGCTGCACGACGGGGGCCCTCCAACTAAGAATAGCTGGGCGCCCCCGATCAGGGCGCGAGTCAAGGAGAAAGCCGTTGGGCTTTCTATATTTAGGAGATCAATTCTAACATTCTCCCCCTTGATCTCATCACTTACTTTAATCTTTGAACTTTTATTTTGACGCTTTTACTTTACTCGTTCCATCACAGATAAGTGTATAGAGCATGTTTCATCGTCACGGTCAACTGCCGATGGATTTGACAGCTACAATACACATATCTGATCTGAAACAGTTACTTTAACTTTGGGCCCTTTATTATAGTCCAGGAGTCATAGGCTTTCCCTTAAACCCATGCCGGCTACATATTCTCTGAACACGTTGGGTGGTAAGCCTTTTGTAAGCGGATCCGCGAGCATCTTTTCAGTGCTTATATGCTCAAGACTTATAATTTGATCTCGGACTTTATCCTTCACAACATAATACTTTATGTCAATGTGTTTGGCAGCACCACTTGACCTATTGTTGTGAGCGTACTGTACTGCTGGATCATTATCGCAGTATAACTTTAGTGGCTTATGTATGCTGTCGACCACATTCAAACCGGGTATGAACTTCTTTAGCCAGTTCACCTGCCCCGTTGCCTCATAACACGCTACAAACTCGGCATACATTGTGGACGATGTAGTGATAGTTTGTTTCGAGCTTTTCCATGAAATTGCTCCTCCCGCGAGAGTGAATACATATCCTGACGTGGATTTTCTATCATCTCCCGCATAATCAGAATCCGAATACCCCACTATCTGGAGAGAATCTGATTTTCTGTACGTCAACATGAGGCCTTTCGTACCTTGCAAATATCGCAAGACTTTCTTTACCAATTTCCAGTGTTCAATTCCTGGATTACTTTGAAATCTGCCAAGCAACCCGGTAACAAAAGCTAAGTTAGGGCGTGTGCATACTTGAGCATTGTAGGCTTCCGACAGCAGAAGCATATGGAACCACTTTCATTTGATCGAGCTCGTATTGGTTCCTAGGGCATTGAAAATCCTCATATCTGTCGCCCTTGACCATGGGTGCAGGTGAGGCACTACATTTATGCATACTGAATTTCTTTAAAACATTTTCTACGTATGCCTTTTGTGACAGTCCTAATACCCCTTTACTTCTATCTCGGTGAATCTCTATGCCCAAAACAAATGAAGCTTCACCAAGATCTTTCATATCAAATTTTGAAGATAAAAACTTCTTTGTCTCCAGTAGTAGACTGACATCACTACTAGCGAGTAAGATATCATCTACATACAGGATTAGGAAGATATACCTTCCATTCTTGAACTTTGTATAAACGCAATTATCCTCAATATTTTCTTTAAACCCAAAATTCTTTATTGTTCTGTCAAACTTCAAGTACCACTGTCTTGAAGCTTGCTTTAACCCATAAATCGATTTCTTTAAGCGGCATCCCATTCGTTCTTTTCCTTCTACGACAAAACCTTTCGGTTGTGCCATATAAACATTTTCCTCCAGATCCCCATTCAGGAATGCCGTTTTTACATCCATCTGATGTAATTCTAAATCATAGTGTGCCACTAACGCCATTATAATTCTGAAGGAATCCTTACATGAGACTGGAGAAAATGTCTCATTGTAATCAATCCCTTCTCTTTGCGTAAAACCTTTTGCCACAAGTCGCGCTTTAAATCTTTCAATATTCCCTTGGGAGTCACGTTTTATCTTGTAGACCCATTTGCAGCCCACTGTCTTGGCTCCTTTAGGAATAGGCTCTAAGTCCCAAACTTTGTTGGTACTCATTGACTTTATTTCATCTTCCATGGCCTCAAGCCACTTGGATGAATTATCGCTTCTCATGGCTTCTTCAAATGAAGTGGGATCACCCTCCATTTGAAATTCTTCAGTGTTATACACCTCATAATCATCAGGTATAGCTGATCTTCTGACTCTTTGAGACCTTCTAGGGGCCTCCACATTTGGCACATCTTCTGTTTGGGGCTGTTGTTGCTCCCCCTCATCTGTGGCATCAGTTTGTATAGGTTCCTGAAGAACAGGTTCCTCATCATTGTTTATTGTCACCACAGGAAAACTGACAACAGGTGTTGGCACTACAGTATCTGGCACTGTTGGTGCAACAAGAACAGGTAGTTCAAAGAATGGTTCCTGAATCATCGGATTGGGCACACATACCCGCTTCTCTTCAAGAATAATTTCTCGAGCCACCATGCTCCCCCTCATCATTTCATCCTCTAAGATAACAGCGTGTCTCGTTTCTACAAATTTTGTGTATCTGTCTAAACAGTAGAAACGAAAACCTTTTGACTTTTCAGGATAGCCAATGAAATGGCAACTGACTGTTTTGGGATCTAACTTCCCAATATTTGGGTTAAACACTTTTGCCTCAGCAGGACTCCCCCACACACGTAAGTGTTTTAGTGAAGGTTCTCTTCCTGTCCACAACTCATATGGTGTTTTGGGCATCGCTTTACTCGGTACTCTATTTAGAATATGAATAGCGGTTTTTAACGCCTCCATCCATAGACTCAATGGCAAGTCAGAGTAACTCATCATACTACGCACCATATCCATTAAGGTACGGTTGCGCCTTTCAGCTACTCCGTTCTGCTGAGGTTCGCCCGGTGTAGAATACTGGGCTACTATGCCATTCTCCTGTAGAAACCTTGCAAAAGGTCCAGGAACTTGGCCATACGGGGTATGCCGACCGTAGTACTCCCCACCACGATCAGACCGGACCACTTTAATCTTTAAATTATGCTGATTTTCAACTTCAGCCTTAAATATTTTAAATTTATCCAACACTTCATTTCTTTCTTTAATTGGATAAATGTAACCATAACGGGAGTAATCATCTGTGAATGTGATGAACGAGTCAAAACCATCCACACTTTTCACAGGAAAAGGACCACAGATGTCTGTGTGAATTATCTGTAGAATTCCTGTGCTTTGTTTAGCATCCTTTTTAATTTGCTTTGTGTATTTTCCTTTAATACATTCTCTACACTGTTCAAAGTCTGAGAACTCTAATGGAGGAAGAATATCATTCTTAACTAGTCTCTCTATTCTCCCCCTCGAAATATGGCCTAAACGACAGTGCCATAATTTCGACGACGCATCTTGAGTTCTCTTTCGTTTTCTATTTGCGTTCACAAACGAGAATACGTTATCATTTGCATCACATACGGAATTCACATTTTCACGAAGTGATAACAAATAAAGATCTTGCTTTTGAAAAGCAAGGCCAACACATTCATTATTACATAAAATTTCACATTTGCCATCTCCAAAATGGCAATCGAATCCATCATTGTCCAAACATGACACACTAATTAAGTTTCTTTGTAATGACGGAACAAATAAAACATCTTTCAACAAAAGAATGAATCCATCGGCAAGCTCTAAGGAGACATCGCCAACAGCTTCGACATCTGCTTGGACTCCATTTGCGACTTTAACGTGCCTTTCGCTTCTTTGCGTAGTTCTCGTCGAACGGAATCCCTGTAAAGAATTTGCAACATGAACAGTTGCTCCTGAGTCAATCCACCAAGTAGATTTCGAATACTGTACATACAGGGATTCATTTATAAACGTAATCATGTTCTCACCTTGCTTTGCCATGATCATCTTTAGGAAATCGGGACAATCTTTCTTGTAATGTCCCATCTTCTTGCAGTGAAGACACTGATCTTTGTTCACTGTAAATTTGTTCTGCTGAGGCTGATGCTACATAGGAGCTTTGCCCTTTGGCTTTGAGGGAGAGTTGGCATTGGCATTGAAATTCTTTCTTTTGTTGTCTTTAACAAAATTGAGAGTACCACCATTGGCGGCTTTTATCCTCTCTTCCTCTTGTGCACACATTGCCATACAACGTTCTAAATCCCATTTTTCGGGCTAAATGTTGTAGTTGACAACAAAAGTGTCAAACTCTTTTGGTAACGAAGCAAAAATCAGATGGACAAGAAACTCTTCAGTAAGAGCCAGGTCCATTGATTTGAGCTTGTTGTTCAAATGATTCATCTTTGATATGTGCTCTCGAATGCCATTGCCATGACCACCTCCAGTGTATTTTTCTGTCACCAGCTGCTTTATCAGCTGAGTAGCATATGTCTTTGAAGAGCCATAAAACTGACTCTTTATTCTTTCCAAGTACTCTGTGACAGTGTCACACTCTTGGATTGAGCCCATTATGGTAGGCTCAATTGGGTTCTTTATGACAGCAACACACTTTTTGTTGGCATTGACCCACTTTTGCTTTTGTAGGTCATATGACATCTGTACGAGAGCATGGTCCCTCTCTTTTTTCTGCCATTCAGCATCAGACTCATTAGTCTCCCTCACCGGTGCCACAGGTTCACTGGGACATGGTGTGGTGACCACCCAGTCTACCTCAGCCAAAACAAAGGCGAGGTCAATTTTCTTTTTCCATTCATTGTAGTTGTCACCTTTGAGGGGTGGGATATCTTTGATAAACCCCATCAAAGAGTAACCTCCTGAAAATATAAGTCACATAAAGTGAGAACTTAATTATAACATGAATAATTGCATGCTTTAGTTCCAACGTTGGTCAAAATTAAAACATACAAAAATCATTCTTTTTACACTAATTCTAGATCACCGTTGGGCAGAAATAGAATTAATGCATGATAAAATCATAATAACATCATAATACTGCTATTAATCAACGTTGGTCAGAATAATAACAACATTATGATCATATTTTAAATTTATCCATTTTTCAAAATTAAATTCTCCCGTTGGTTCGAATTTAATAATGAAACAACATCTTTAAGTACGCAGCGGAAACACTTTTAACATAAATATTCCCATAATTATTTTTCCAGAAACATGAAAAAAATACTGTACTATTCTCCGAAAATTTATCGTTGGACAAAATATTTCGGAGATCTAATATCAAATTCAAACCAAAACATTCAAAATTGCATTAACATTGTTTCTGGAAAAATAAAAAAGAGAAAACTTTGTCTTTACATTTTGGCCCAAACCAGCAGGCGTTCAAACTCGGCCCAGCTGGCCTCGGCCTTTTCTTTTTTTTTCCTCAGTCGCAGCTTATTCCTTTTGGGCCGAAAACTGGGCCGGCCCGTTAGATGCACAGTCACGCGCGCGTGTCGCTCCCCGCGCCCAGGCCGCAACCTGGGCCTGGGCCGGGGAAGTCGACCTCCGCCTGGGCCGATTTTGGCCTGTTGAACCGGTGACCGTCGGATGAGCTTGCCCTGGATCTAACGACCAGCCGCAGCCATCGGATGAACAAAACCGGCACCGGCCTCCTACTCAAACCCTAACCCTTCCATTTCTCTCCCTTTCCACCAGCAGCCGCAGCCTGGCTCTAGGCGGTCGGTCACGCCGGACCTCGGCGTCCGCGCCGGCCGAGCCGGCGACAAGGCGCTCGCGCATGCCCGGCGACCTCCCCTCCTTTTGCTGCCTTTCTACTTACTCCCTTTCTTTCTTCACCAAGAGCGGTCGTCATCGGCCACCGGTGGAAGAATATGGCGCCGCCCCGCACCCTCTCGCCGGTGTGCGTGCTCGCCCAAGGCTGAGCACGCCGCCGTCGAGGGGCCGCATGGTGGTGCCCTGTTGCCTCGCGGCTCGGTGATCTTCCGCGCGGTGGCGGTGCCGCCGGCATCCACTGTGGTCCAGTGGTGAGCCGGCCATGGAGACGAGCCGGCGGCGTGACTAGTGACGGGGTCAGAGCCTCAGGTAGGCCCCTTTCCCCTTCTCTTTCTTGTACCCGATTAGGGTTAGGGTTAGGGTTAGTTTTCTTTTCCGATTCAAAATCGGTTTTCTTCGTTTCTTTCTGTTCCCCAAACACTAGATCTAGTGCTACACAAGGCGTCTGATACCATTGTTAAGCTATTTGGATCGATTAGCAATAGATCAGTGGGGTATGTCTTTGTATCTCGGTCATGAACATCAAGATCCTAGTGTAAGAACTAACGGATCCGAGAGAGAGAGAGGAGAAAGGAGAGTGAGGGGGTGCAAACCGTCTGTAGGAATGGGTGCAGTGGAGTTCGATCCGGAGGCAGCCATGTCGGTGCAGTGGAGATCGCGGTGACCGAGTGAAGGCGGAGGTGCTTCCCGTCGCTCACAGTGCGACCCTCGAGATCGGTTAGGGTTGTAGGTGGGAATGACGGCTCAGACGAACCTCGTAGGTTGAGCCCCGGCTCCCACCTCCTTTATGTAGCGCTGCGCAACGGGGGCCCTCCAGCTAAGAATAGCTGGGCGCCCCCGATCAGGGCGCGAGTCAAGGAGAAAGCCGTTGGGCTTTCTATATTTAGGAGATCAATTCTAACAGTCGTCACCTTGGCGGCGCTTGGGTCGAGAGTGCGCAAGGGTAGGACAGGGCCGACGCGCTCTGGTGGCGTCGACGGAGCTCGGGTCGACGGGCCGGTGGCCTCCGCGGCGCTCGGGACGATTGGCGGGCGACCTTGGCGGAGATGGGGTGGCGTCGGCGGCGCTTAGGTCGACGGTGCGCGCGTGCAGGTTCCCACGGACGCGCTCCTTGGAAAGAAGGCGGGTGGCGTCGGTCGCGCGTGGCGAGGCCCTCGCCGATGGAGGCGTTCTTGATCGCCCTGGAGCAGAGCAACGCTCCTCGGCGTGCGTACGGTTGCCGCAGGCCAACCCCCGCTGCAAGAATGGGGAGCAGCTCTCTCCTTCCGCACCGCACCCCCGAGGCCCCAACGCGCGCGGCTCGCCTCCTCCGGGAAGACGCCGCTGGCCTCGAGCCGCGTCGGTACGGTCGCCGATGGGTTCCCCGCTCCAAGATTTCCGGCAGGTGAGCGGAGCAAGGCCCCGACGCGCGCGGCTCGCCTCCTCCGGGAAGACGCCGCTGGCCTCGAGCCGCTTCGGTACGGTCGGCGTTCCCCGCTCCAAGATTTGCCCCGGGTGAGCGAGAATTGGGGGGAACTGAGGGTGGTGTGGTTTGCCTGTTCTGAAAAGGGGAGGGGCCGGACAGGGGTTTTAGTAGGATAGGAGGAAGGGACGGGCGCGGGCGTTCCGAAATTTGGATTTTTTTTTACAATTTGTTTATGTTTTGTAAAAAAAATAAATCGCTGTGGTAAAGAATTGTACAGCCCCACTTGTCAGTCTTAGGCATTCTCATCTTGTGCGTCCAAATCCGATCCAACGTCTAGAAATATATCAGACATACCCCTTCATTCTTGGTCCCGGTTCACCGTGGACTACTGTCACATACCCCTGTGGTTCACGGTGCATGAAAACAGTGAAAACGTCCTCTAGTAGTATGACATAATGGAATATGCTTGGCACGTTTGAGACCTTCCAGTGGCCCCTCGCAAGGAGCCATGCCAAATAATCATTAAAAAAAGCTCCTCGCCAGGAGTTAGGAAGAGTCAGAATATTCTTTTTATAAACAGGAGTTGGAGCCAGAAAAGTCAGCCCACTGCTAAAAGCATCTCTAGGAGTTTTGTAAAATAACTCTCTATTTTTAATTTTTTTAGTAAAAAGATAAAGCAGTGTCCTCAAATAGTTTGGTAAAAGAGCAACTTAAAAATAAAAAGTTGTGAGATATCGTCTCCAACTCAAGTTTTTGCAGTCGAGAGAAACTCCGTATCACTCCTTGTCTGACGTTTTTTTTCAGAAAATCAAAGTAAATTGGACACATGAATAAATCTAGATCGATAATACTCTAGCTTTTTAAGGATTCCTTTAAGAATTGCTTAAAAGAACATCATGAACATATGGAGTCTAGATAAAATAAAATTTATTAAAACCAGACTACCCCTTATCGATAACAACTTGCTCTTGCAGTTAAGTTTTATAAATTGTTCTTCAATTAGCATGTGAATTTTATTCAATAATATCCTACGAAAATGCATTGGTATCCTAGATACCTGAAAGGAAGTTGTCTTATTTACACCTTAACAACAATCCATATTCCTCTCCTTACTTCCCAAAGCAAAACATCTCTCTTTTATGGAACTAGGGTGGGGCCAAACCACCCTAGCCCCTCACCTCTTTTGGAGCATTGCAACATCACAATGTGTTACTTGCAACAGGCCACCATACTTGTTGAGCATGGTTCATCATACACTCTCATGTTATAAGGAGAATTGCAACATCATAAGGAAGTACTTGCAACAGTACAGTAATACTAGTTCAAAATGGTCTATCATACACTCTCTCAAGTTATAAGGAGCATTACAACATATTATTTTGGAGCATAGCAAACATAAGATGGAAGTACTTGCAACATATTATTTCGAACCACTGAACAACTGAGGGAAGTAAGTGCAAAAACGTATTAATTTGGATTTTCAGCATTGCAACATATTTTTTAAGTACTTGCAACATATCACTAATACCAATTCAACATGGTCGATTACTGTAACACCCCGGCGTCCAAAACTGCTTATATGGTCCAGCTCCACACGTGAAACGGGCCTGCATACGCGTAGAACCTCGCTTACACTTTCGTCCTTGCTTCATGTAAAAGGGTTAACCCGAAGGTGCTACGTTTGGAATGATAAGGCTTATAAGCTGGCACTCACCCTCCTAAACTTTCAAGGTGGTTCTAAACCCACCAACAATAACTCCATATGTGCCATATGGGCTACAAGGGCCAACTTCACAACTACTACAGGCTACTAATGGGCTGAGGTGTTTATCCCCCCCTTAAGGGCTGACGCCATCGGCAGCTCACCACATATATGTGGCAGATGTCCAGGATCACCCCTTGGTACACCCCTCCACAGGCACGTGCAGTAAGGGTTGATGCTCCGAATACCATCTGTAACACCCCGCGTCCAAAACTGCTTATATGGCCCAGCTCCGCACGTGAAACGGGCATGTACACGCGTAGCACCTCGCCTACACTTTCATCCTCGCTTCATGTAAAAGGTTAATCCGGAGGTGCTATGTTTAGAACGACACGACTTATAAGCTGGCCCTCACCCTCTTAAACTTTCAAGGTGGTACTAAACCTACCAACAACAACTCCACATGTGCCATATGGGCTATATGGGCCAACTTCACAACTACTACAGACTACTAATGGGCTGGGGTGTTACAATTACAGTCTCAGAAACTCATATGCTTTTGCCATACTTCACATGCAGTTGTGTAGTACCCAAAACAAGATCCAGAGATGAAAAACCCATCTACAATGAACTATAGTATCACTAGATTAAATACACATAGAGTAATGAGATCTCCTTAGCTAATTTAGCAATTCTCTTTGATGAAGTTATCAATTGAGATCTCATTCATTGGTAATAGGAGGAGGCCAGCCACATGCTTCCTTAGTCGACCATCATAACCTGGAGAAAAAAACAGGCCAAAACTAAAATGGTGCCAAATGTGAATGAGTGAAATAAAAAAAAGAAATGGACATTGGAAAACACGGATCAGATCAAATTGAGTGATGATCTTCTTCCGATCGCAGAAATCCATGTAAAGCATCACATAAAGAACAAAGTCATACCATGAAAGAAACCACAAAAGAAATAAATTATAATAAGGTAAAAAAATAATGGCAGTCAATGACTTAGAAAAAATAATTATATTCACACGTTGCCAAAGAGGCGTGCGTCGAATATGTACAATATAGAAAATGACACTGCAACATATAATATAAGTATATACAATTTGTTTCTTTTTCCATACATGTCGAACATGTATGCAACACCCCATACAACATATAAACCAGGTAACTGAAACATGTAAAAAATGACACTGCAACAAATAAATGCACATTCTGCAACATGTATGGAAAAAAAGAAATTACCAAAGGGTTATCACTGCATTCCACCAAAACCAAATGTTTCTGCCAATTCTAAAGACGTTGGGCCAAGCCAAACTCAACGTCCCCATTCCCGTTCGGCCGACCCCGACTCCGCGACTCCGCGAGTGAACCCACTCCGCCGTCCCGTCCGCGTGGCAAATCCCGAGTATGCGTGCGCCTCCGCAATCCCCAGTCCGCCGCCAGTCAACCCAATAGGCAGTAGCCGCCGGCCGGCAACTCCGCCCTGCCGGCTGTCGCTAGGGGCTGTCTGCCTGTCCATCGGAGGAGCGTTGGGGGCTAGGCTGCTGCCCGCCAGGGGGCGCGTTGGGGGCTGGGCTGCAGGTCGGAGGCCGCAGCTGCGCTTGCCGCCGGCCGCAGGAGCGCGAGCGCGAGCGCGGGCTACTCGACTGACGGTCTGACTTCTGAGCTCTGGTAAATTCGGGTTCTCTCAGAACCCATTCTTCGGTTCTCTTCTCCCCAATCTACAAATTCCATGAATGATTAATTGATGAGGTCGATTTTTGAAGTTGCACAATGAAGGGGACAAGACATTAAAATTTTTTTTTTCTCTCATGATCCTACGCCAAACCATCATTAGTTAAGTGCAACTTTCATGTTTCCATCAATTATGTTGTGGATTTAAGTATGGAGCTGAGATATCATCTAAAATCATGTATTTATATAAGCTAGTTTTGTTATCTATTAGTATTAGATCCCGTGTGGGCGATATTTTGACCCGCTCTGGTGGTATACATGCTTTTGTACTGGCCCTAGGTGTGAAAAATTCATGATCTCCGCCACTGGCCATGTCTAGATAATTCGCCATTGCAATATCAGATGACCTGACCGTAGCTTCCAATTTTCTAGTAGGCCTACTGCCTTCTATCGTTCATCAAATAACAGATAGGAGTACACACCAAGTTTGGTAGGTAAAAAAAGCTACACTATCAGGCCATGTGGAGCTCCCAGTCATCATAAAGAAGGGGACACCGACCAAAAAATAACATTAGGTGCCTCAGGAGTAATCAGTAAGCTCACAACATAGACAAAATACAAGAACAGAGTATATTAACGTTGCAAATTACAGAGAGTACAACTCTGTTCGCAGCGCACCAGTTCATAACTTGATACACATATAGGTTTGTTTCATGGCAACCTGAAATCGCCGATTATTAACACATATACAAAACCCAAACAGATGGACAGACAAACCAGCACAAAGATGACATGTCCCTTGACAAACACTATTAGAAGAAAAAGAACACACTCAATCACAAAGCAGGATACATGCAACTCGCTGATATGGATAAAATGGAGAGGCCAGGCAACTTAGTTGCGTGTGTGCGTGCTTGGTACAGAGCTCTGGACCTGAAATTATGCAAGCTAGCTTTTAATCATATATTTCTTGCGTGATACAAACTCTGGTGGCGCTACATGCAAGTAGCAGTCACTCTGCTCCAGCAGCCTCAACTGCAGCTTGTCCCACCACTCGCGCTCTCCACTTACTTCCACCTTTGACTTCACACATTCCTTGTTTACGAGAGGGAGGCAGTGAAAAGATGGGCAACCCCTGACAAAGAGCTTCTCCCAGCTTGGTGTTTCAAATTGAAACAGGACATCATCATGGATGTGCAGCAAGTGTGGCAGTTCCTGGAGGTATATCCTTTTGATGTTTGGGAGTGGAGAAAGTGCTACCTCATGTCTGGGTTCTTTGTAGAAAATTGTCTTTAGGTTGGGGCAAAAGAGAATGATCAGAGTCTCCAGTACAGGCAATGACAAACAACATCGGAAAAGTTTCTCTAGATTGGGGCAGTTCTCAAGGTGAATGTGTTTTAGTAGCTTCAAAGTGATTAGCTCATGGTAAGTTTCATTAAGTGGCATAACAGGCTCAACAATGCATACTAGGTTCTTAAGGCAGGAGGCCTGCAGTATGCTTAGGGATTGTAATACCTCTATGTGTTTTAGGAGGCCTGCAGTATGCTTAGGGATTGTAATACCTCTGTGTGTTTTTCTTCCACTCTCAATGGGGTTACCATTCTAAATACTGCTGTCATCTGCTGGCAGCGATGGAGCTGGCACTCTTCTAGTGACATAAGACTATAATTGAGGTCAGTAAGGCATCTGATGAAATTATCATATGTAATGAATATTGAGTTTGTAAGAGAGAGAATATGCCTTAAGCCATTTGGGTATTGATTCTTTGCTGATATCTCAACATGACGTTGCCTTGGCTGAAGTTTCATCATGGGCAAATTGCTAGCTGCCACAGAATACTGGACATCACAATAAGTTGAGCACCTCTGGATCCTGGTACGCAGTTCAACTTCATTGTTCTGTGGCTCCTTGCCTCTCACACTGCATGGATTAACTTGGACACTGAATGACTGAAGAAACTGTCCTTCCTTGACTAACTTGTTAGCAACATCCGCGTTGAAGCTATGAAACATTTTGGGGTCATTTATGTTGATCACAGCTGTATTGGTAGCTATCTCCCTTTGTTGATCTCCATCTGCAGAAAATGTCTGCTGGCAAAAATTCTTATGAAATTGATTATCATTGTCTGAACAATGATCCAAATAGAAAATTTTGGGAAAGCGGACCAACAAATGCCATGGAAATCTCTTGAAATAAGGGACTCCAAGAAGAAGTAACCTCCTGAGTTGTCGTAGATTTGGGAGGTTGTGAGGGACCTCCTCAAGAACTGTTCCAGAAAGATCAACATCTTCCAAGGCTGTAAGATCATCAACCAAGTTGAGAATTTTGAGCTTGCTGCATCCACGGTCCAGAGAGTGAGAACGTTCTCAGGTTTGGATGCCCATGGATTTTGATATTTTCTAAGGATTTCCATGTTTGTATGTAAAGATCTTCGAGGCACGGTACTAGTTCCCGGAGAAACTCAAGGCTTAAGACATCACAATTAGAAAGATGTAGCTCTCAGAGGCATTTGGCTTTTGACCATGACCACGGGAGTGACATTAATCTAATGCAGTCACAAATATGGAGCTGTTTGAAGCCTGTGGCTTCAGACAGGGACATTGGTAATGACATCAGTAGCACGTTGTTGATTAGCTTGAGTGTATGCAGGTTTCTCATTGCTTGGAACATGTCTTCTGGAAAAGATGTTATTTGGGACCCCTCGACATGAAGAACCAAGAGATTTGATAGTCGAGCCATGGAAGGAGGTAATTCTTTGAGATTGGAGCAAATTCCTGAGAATGAGCTCCTCAAGGCTTGCCATTTCACAGAAGAATTCAGTAGGCAGAGTGGTGAATTTTGAGCCTGATAGATCAAGGTAGTGCAGATTGCTCTTATTGCTGCCATTTTGTTTGTTAGCTCAAGCAAGGGAACCCCATTCATATCTAGGACTTGAAGGTTTCCGATGTTTGTTTGTCAGAATTGTTAGAACTAGGTGGTGATGGAGACAAGATCTCTAATTGGGAGCAACCTCTGAGCGAGAGCAAAGTAGAGATTTTGTAGATGGGAAAATGAAGGAGGGAGTGAATTTATAGGTGTGTAGGACAAATCAAGGACACGGATCCTGGTGCTCTGGTTTGCGCCCATTGCCAATTCCAGCTTACATGCCTACAGTCATTATTCATAAATGAGACCCATCTTAGTTGGTTGCTCTTCTGATGATGATTATCTAGTTCATATTTTTTGAGCCGGGGGACACCATCAGACAACTTGGAAACACCAGTGATGGCGTCATTGGGGAATGGTGATCTTGAAGTGATTGCCGCCCATGGAGTGTAGTTGCCTGTTGGGCTAGAAACAGAATAGATTGGCAGTAATGAATATTCCTGCAAGGCTTGAATCACAACCTTTCCAACTTCATATGCAGACGTATAGTAGTTGCTCTGTTTCTTGCCACTGGCTGCTGGTATCTTGGTGGTGCGTCTTGTTGAGAAGAGCAGCTCAGCCACCCAACAACGAACCAACTCATCAGAGAAAACAGGGCAATCGTTGCTTCCTTGCAGTGGGTGGTAGAGGATGCCATAGTACAAGCAGTGCTGAGCTACATGGAGCCAAAACGCAATGTCTCCTTGGTCCTGGAGTATGCTGTGGATGGAGCGAGCTGCATCCCGCAATGCCTCTTTAATCAACACAGTCCAATCTCGCTTATGAAGGTCATCAAAAGGCAGTGCATGGTAGTATTCTGGACTTAAATGCAATTCCCAGTGATCAATACCTTTATTACTAGCTTCTCTGCTTTTGGCGTGGACATCTTTGGAAGTGGTTGAGATAATCCATGGTCTAAGAAGTGGTGATGGCCGCCGCTCACCCATTGTGAAAATCAACACGTCCAGTAAGATCGGAGCATGCAGGTTTTCTATCAGCAGTAGATGCCTCTTCCCTTGCAAGGCTTCTTTGATCCTTTCTACTATTGGAGGACCAAAAGGTCCACGGTCATAGCTTGCATACTGTGCCGTAAGCATAGACCGATCTGATCCAAACCAGTAAATGTACCGCCATCCAAAAATCTGGAGCATCAGGTAGTCAGAGATTGTACCGTAGCCAAAGTAGCTCTCTTTTGTGAAAAGTTGCTTGATGTCACCAGGCAGCGATATCCCAACGGTTTTTTCCATTTCCATGAGGACCTCAAATGCCAATCTATGCTGGGCTGTACTGCTGCTTGTGCTTGTTGCGGCAATGGGTGGGAACCTCACATATATAATGTGGTCGTAGGGCCCATATAGTTCGTCCTTGGTGCGCTTGAATAAGAGCCTGGTAAGAGTCGGCACAAACGAAGCTTGAGGTCCAATTCCGACGTTCCATATCACAGGGTGCTCCTTGGTCCACTCCCCAACCTTCTCTTCCAACGCTGGTATTTGACCCCGTGGATTATAACCCCCAAGCCTCTCACAAAATACACTTTCACCCCACCTTCAGAAAAAACAAAGACAGCGGCACGTGTGCCTAGGCCTTGTCAGTGCTTGCTCAAGATGTACTTGTAAATATAAAAATGTGAAAAAAATTGGAGAAGGTGATATCCAATGATCAAATTAACATATCTTAATTTCTTGTACTTAGATCTATTTATCTGACAGACAAGTTAATCTTGCTACATTTAACAAGCAAATATTAGTATGTTGCTAACACTATGTGAATCATATTGGACAATGTCTTTATTCTGATCATTTGTTCCGTGATACCGAGCACACCGAGCTGTTGTTTAGCAATTAGCAAAATTATGTATGAACCATCCCCTGTCTTTGGAAATTAGGGTAGTAGGGGCAATAAACTGCACTAGACACCAGCAGTGCAGAGCAACGAGGGGCACACAACATAGTATATCTGGCATGGCCACATATTCCTGTGTACTTACCCAATATGCGTACATAAAAGCAGTTCATGAAAACATATGTAAGAACAATAGACTGGATTACAAAAGCAAAATAGAAACCATCTGATTGCTCTTTTGTTTTGCTTCCAATTCATCATTTTTCAAACGATTAACTGCTCAAAGTCTCCTACAGTTTAAAGTGCAGCAGCTGCCATGAAGGCATTAGTTCAGTTATTTTTCCTTTCCTTCAGCAGTGCAATTTGTTCAAGATAGACAAAAGACAGTGACCTCCTATATATTTACGACCTAAAAAAATTAGTTTCTGGCATGTTATCGGTTCTTTACTATTGTATATACTTGATGTATTTTTATAACTATTGTTCATGAATCATGATTTTTTGGTAAAGTCATACAGATGGATTGGTCCATGGATAATATTGTCATGTTTTTGTTTCCAGTCACAAATGCTTGACACATTTGGCTCTAAACAGTCCTTGATGCATATATTTGACTATTAATATTTTCTAGAATGTGTTTCTTGTATCCTCCAAATTTATGATATTTTTCAAGTGTTTTCAGTTCAAATCCAGATATATGTCATGCATGTCTCCAAGGGCCTGTTTGGCAGGGCTCCTCTCCGGCTCCGGCTCTGGCTCCTCCAGAGGTGCCCTGCCAAACGTTTTCTTGGAGGAGTAGTTTTTCAGTAAAAAGCATAGGAGCCGGAGCCGTTTTGGAGGAGCCACAATTTGGCTCCTGTGGAGGAGCCCCTCAGGTGGAGCCATGCCAAACACACACCCTAAAGATTTAACGATTATTGATATTTGTAGCTTTTATTATAAGGTTTTACCAAAGGTTTATCATAAATGACACGTTTTTGTAAGGAGTAAATAAGATCTTAATCTTCCAAGTGTTATATCATTGCTTCATCAGGGGCAGTAGAAAAAAAACAAATCCGGCGACAAGAACAGTAAATTAGTGTTTGATCACGCACGATAGGTCATTGATGAGTCTATCGACCAAGTAAAAGATTTCTTCCTCCATTTACTTTCAGTCCTGTCTGCTCAGGTGTGGATACTTAATCCCACCAGGAACATGCAAAGCTGTAACCATTTTGTTTCCATCCAGTGATCAACGAAACTATGCATGCAACTATAATAGGCTAAATGCAGGAGAGAGGCAAATGGTGTATATATGCTAGTTGGAAATTACATACTCTATACTTACCTACGATATATGTGTTGTGCAATGGGTTCATGTCAGACATCAACCCGGAAGAATGAATCATACATTGAAATTTTGTATTGTAATAACTCTGTTTTCGAGAACTCTTGTTTGTAACATTATCTCTGTTGCAGCCTATGTCTTGTGATGTGTTGTACTAGATTCTGATATGTGATCCTATATTGTAAAAGTTGTTAAATCAGGGTCCCTCAGGGACGTTTTGATATACTACCAGTTTTATATAAGTTCAAATGCGTATGAGCTGAATATCCTCGGGATTGCTGCTAGCGTACTTGAGATTATATAATTGGGTTATTCTGCTACAAAGAATCGTGGTGAGATACATATGATTTGCTTTTATGTGCAAATACATTTTCAGGTAGGTGGCGTGTTTCTTAAACATACACCTGACCATGAATGGCATAGGCGGTGTGTTTCAGGTAGCTGGGTGGTGTGTTTCCACAAAACCCAGCTTTCATCTATATTACAAAATGCACCATTGAAGGAAAAACTACACATTTTCATAAAGATAGCCTAAAACCAAACCTTTATGACATCCTATGCATTGTTAACACCTTTCGTTAGGGCTTGTTGAGTACCTTAATTACTCACCCTTTGTTGGCTCACAAATGAAAAGCCTGACTAGAACTTCACTACCAGTGTTGAAGAGGATTAGACTAGATTCATGTTTGCGCAAGTACCCAGTAGTCTTGGGTTACGCTCTTGCTAAAGCATCCATTGTAATAAATACTATAATGATGTACTAAGAGCCTTTGACCTTCCCCTTGTGTCAGATCAATATTAAGTAGTAAGACTGTTTGTGTATTAATAAAGATGATGTATGGTTTGATTACTGATATGCAGTATGTTGATTTCCAGAGTTAGTCAGTGAGGTGAACCTCCTTTAGAAGCCCCCCTTATTCCTTTGGGCAGTCGAAAATACGAACTGCCTCTATAAAGGGGCATTTCTAAGCGCGGTTTGTATTGCCAGCAGTCCCTAAAATAGGAGCATTTCAGGGGTGGCTCATGAGGTCGACCTTATAAATAGTTGTGCAAATAAATTCATAACTATAGTTCGATGAAGACAAAATTTATATTTGAATTATAGCTCGATGAGGTCTACAACTTTATGGTCGGCAACTACACTGATGATTTCAATTCAAGATGTTAGTGTGAGTAATCACTGAGCAAGGCAAGTCACAAATGTAGCTTTCAAAGTCAACTTTAAATAGGGGAAAAGTTGCAAAATTTTCTATGTCTGCACCACAATTGAGTACATAACAACCACATTCAATGGTGAACTCTATTGTTTTATACATTTTTTTGGGGGGAAAACACATATGCAAATGCTCACACACATATACAAACCCTTACGAATGAACGCATCACACCTAAAGCTGGACGAAAAGCTCGCAACTCGATAGCTCGCTCGACTCGGATCGATAGTGGCTCGGCTCGGCTCGGCTCGGCTCGTTTAATTTCTCAAACGAGCTGAGCAAGCGTCCTAGCTCGTGTCTTAACGAGCCAGCTCGAGCCAGCTCGTGAGCCTAACGAGCCAAAGTTGTTGGCCTTAAACTTTTATTAGTGTTATATAACTTTATGTCTTACACTTTATAATTTGTTGATGATTGGACTTTGACTCTATAAATTTCAGATTAATTTGACTCTTTTTATTTTAAATGAATGTATGGATAATGGATGCATCATATATGGTATGGAGTATGAACCATAGACAATGTATGGTGTATAGTATTATAATATAATAGTACATATTATTTTTGTATGATTTATTAAGACTTATGAATGGACTAGTTTTATATTATTACCATTATCAAACTTTAGATAATACACATATTATATTTTTTATGTTTTAATATGGCCGGCTCGCGAGCCAAACGAGCCAGCTCGAGCTCGTAAACGAGCCGAGCCGAGCCGGCCTTCTGGCTCGTTAAGATAACGAGCCGAGCCGAGCTGGCTCGTTATCTTAACGAGCCAGAACGAGCCGAGCCAAACGAGCCGAGCTGGCTCGTTAGTCCAGCTTTAATCACACCCCTATGTACCTCTATTGTTTATAACATTAATTCAAACAAAAAAATTGTATCTACAATAATATTGTACAATGAATGGTACAATTGTGAACAACGTTCTATAGAAAAGGTACGTGGTTTTTGACAAACTGCCACTGCGTTTCAGTTGAGGAGACTGTATTCATATATGAGATAGTGTCGAGAGCGTGCAAAAACCAACTGGTGTGAGAGAGGACGAAGGTGATGAAACAAAAATAACGAGCAGCTCGTACTATATACAAACGAGATGCAGCTAGCTTATTACTCTTTGGATGCTTTTGGTTTTCTTCTAAAGTACTGGTACTTCGGAATCCGGTGCCAAGCTTTCTGATCTCAAAGCTCTGGTTGCATGGTCACGTAAGGAATTGATGCATTCTCTGTTCAAAAAACTCGACAAACCCACAAGTGAAGAATCGAAGCGCACCGTCTTTCATTCAAAGCTAAAAGAAAGGTAAAGAAACGCTCAAACTAATGGAAAAAAAATTCAACGTGGGTTGTCTCATAAAGCAACCGTGGACATCCACCATAGATTCACGATACGTGTCCATACATATGTATCTAACATAGAGAACTGTAGTTTTCTTTTCAACTATATTCCTTCTAATTTCTTTTCGACTATATTTCTCCTAAATTTAAACAATAGTCTCATACATTGGATGTATGTGTATGAATACATGTCTTGAAACCATAATAAGTGTCCACGGTTGCTCCATTATCGTCCCGACTGATTTTGTTTTTCCAAACAAAGGTCATGGTGTTAACTAGGTGCGTCCCAGAGACAATGTGACGCCGAACTTGGTCAACACCGTGGCCTCCGTCTCCTTGAAGTTCAGCAAACACGACACGTGGCCGGGTGTCAAAAGCTCCAACCACAACAATAGTCTCTCAGGCTCTGACTCAAGCGCACCTCGACATCTTGACCGTACCATCCATGTTCACCCATGCTCATGCATACACCCCACAAACTTAGGCCTTGTATGGATGTTGCGGTTTTGAAAAACTATAGCATCAACAAGCTTCAGTTTCAGAACGAGAGATATGTAAAACCACACACGTTTTAGAAAGACGATGTCTAGAGTGGATTTATAGAAGTCATAAAATGAATTATAGCTTTAGCAATATCATGGTTTCCAAAACCATAAAGATTGTTACATCCAAACACTTTATTGTTTTCAAAACTAATTAAGCGTTTTACAAAACCATGTATTTTTCTAAAAAATAAAAATACTTAGGGCCTAATAAACTGAAATGCTTGGACCCTTCTGTTCTCTGCATTTTTTTCTCTATCTCTTGCTTGGTTTCTTTATTTCACAGTTACAGTTCACATTAAACAGGGAGGCAAGTTCAGGAAACACACATGGTGGGACCCAAACGTACTTCACATCATTGATCTCAGTGGCCTCTTGGCCTTTTTTAAAATAATACCATGCAGAACAATCATGTGTATTTATTGAGCTGCCTATAAAACTCTCTCTAGATGGCAAGCTATTGCCAAGAACATCTAGTAGATACAATGATCTGAAAAGAATGAAGAGGTGAAGTTATAGACCACATTTCTCTTCCCCCTTTGTAGTTTCTGCAACATTTTTACAAGGTTGTGCCATGTTACACAAATTTGTGCATGGTTTAGCTTCAAAGCTTTTCATCAACTCTATTTGAATGTGAATGATGAGGTGTTTAACATGCATCGAAATAAAAAGGACATCTAGGTATGTGAAGCATCAGCAAACAAGAAGGGCAGAAAACAGGGCCGGATCCACCAACTTTGTCTGCTGGAACAGTTAAAGATTCCTGTTCGGCTGTGGACTACCGAGCCCTTGCTAGCTTGGCTGCACCTGTGGCTGTTTTGCCTCTCAGTACTACACTGTTCCAGCTGTGTTTTCCACGTCTTGGTGGTATCAAGTATGTTGCCCGTGATGTGTATGAAGCAGGTGGCACATACTTGGTGTATTGCTTGGTATTGTCTGTTTCCTAAAAAGAAGTAGCCTAATAAGGTTGGGCCAGTGAGAAGTGAGACATGTATTGGAGTAAAACTGGTAAGCTCATTGTTCCGGTATTCAAAATTGATTTGATAGAATGCTTGGACAATTTATTTCAACAAAGAACTAGCTAGCTCCTCACATGAACCAAGACAATTTTTAGTGGGCCCACAAAAGGTAATTGAAGCATTAATTGCTATTTAAATTGCAAGTTTGTCATTTCTGCTTTGAAGTTTGAAGTTTTAATCATACTTTCAATGTTGACATGACATGAAACTTGTGAAAATGGATGATGCAGTAGCTGCTAGTGCTATACAGTACTCCTAGTAGGTCTCTACCCAGTGGCGGTGGACTAGCAAGATATGGTGTCGGGTCCACCTGCGCATGTAATAAGGGTAGTTCCGATGAGTAGTTTACATGGAATTAATTAGGTGTCAAATAAACAAAAACGTTTATATGCCATTGAAATTAAGGATAAGGGATAAAGAAATGGTTTATTACACAAGAAACTATGTCTACGCGGGAGAAGAGTTGTGATAGAGAGAAGAACATTAAGGCTAGGTGGCGATGGTTAATGTGCTGCGATTCATGGTGCAGCTAGGGATGGACAAAGCCATGGCATTGACCATGCGCAACACCTCTAACTCGGACCAATGAGCCTATGCCCTGCCATACAAAATTGTGGGAGTGACAAATTAGACATACAAGTTCCTTCACGGGAACAACTCCAGTCGCTAGCCACTATCCCAGCAAGGATCAAGCTTGTCCTAAGCTTGTCATGCAGCTGCCGCACACAATAGACATGTAAAACCATAAACAACTTTAAAAACATACCTTATTTCCTTGATTTATTTGTATTCTCGTTTGTTGTCATAATATATTTTGTTTCCCTATAACAGGATGTTCAAATCCAATGGCATGAAAAAATGTAACTAGATGACCCCCCAAGTCTCTTGCAACTTGTAGCGTTTCTTATACATCATTGAGGCATTTGTGTTTTCCATTTTTTCTTGAAAATTATCTTGGTTGTTGATGGAATGATGGAATGGTACCATAGAAAACACATGGTAGGTATAAAGGTTAGCAAGCACTACTGAGCTGGGCTGCCCATTAAACTGCATCTGGACCTCAGCTATTTACACGAAGAAATTGGCGAGCTATATTGACAAGAACGTCTCGTCTAGTAGCTATATGAACATGGAAAGAAAGAAGAGGCGAGGTAACGTCCTTCTCCATGTGTGGCTCGTGAAACGACAGTTTCTTACAAAAACTGATGCAAATCACACACATTTGGATGGAATCACTCCTTCAAGGGCCATCCAGTGTCACACCCGGTTTTGCAAAGAACAAAATTAGGCTCGTCATATGTGTTGCCCAGGAAGTCCACACATACAACAACGGAATAAAAATATCAAAACAATTTTATATAAAGCGGGAAACATAATATATTAACACTTACAACTATCAGAGTGTCGCAGAACAGTCACTAATCTTTTCTTCAAGCTCCAACGTCACAGGGACGGCTGACTGGGGGCTCCGTATGCCAAGCACTTCAAAAAGACTTTTGGAAACTCCACTACACCTTTATTCTTCTTCTAAGCAGCACCTTACTACGCACTGGAGTGTGGGAAAATAGCAAGAGTGAGTCCATGTCGAACTCAACAAATATAACACGGGGTTCATGAGGCTCAAAAGGTTTAACATGGGTTTACTGCAATAGCTTTTAATTATCGCAGTTTTATCATATGAGTAGCATCAGGTTTGCATTAATCCCACAATAAACATACGATGAATGTAAAGATGAATAATGAATAGCAAAAACACATTTATAGCCATTAGTGATCATATATTCCGTAAGGGTCCAAGGCCACTCGTGACCGTGAGCACGGCTATTATAACAGTTTTACACTCTGCAGAGGTTGTACACTTTCACTATGAGTCGTGATTTACCCTTTCGTCTGAGGTGATCAGCCTCTTGACCCACTACCAAGGAAGGTCGGCAGGGTTCACTATGAAGTCTTTCAAAGGTTCGTCTAACAAGTTAGGGCCATTAGATTCACTCGGCAAACAGATGTAGAGCCCCCTTCCAAATGGCACAATGACGCGCAGCCTATACATATGAGGACAGAGGCCGCACTATACCCGATTCGTCAAGCTATTCTTACGCCATGAAGGTTACCACTAACAAGCTAGAAAAGGTCCTCATACTTGACTAAAGCCAGAGCCATATAGCCCTCACAGTTGTACTGTAAGTCCCGAATGTTCGCTTACAGATGAGTCCTTATGGAGAGAAACTAGAGCACCATAAAAACAGCCCAATGCTCTAGCCCTCTTGAACCATGTTTCTATAAAGCATCTTTTAAACGTTTATTGCATATACCATTAGTCAAGTTACAGATCATGGTTATTTATCTTGAGCACTAGCATAAATACTACCCATTGCAATGTTCCACCGGTGTCAAGGTACAAGATACAAAAGCTAGGATATACTTAGGGGTAACAAGGTAGACACATGCACATGAATTAAGTGTATTAAAGGTGAATAGGAAACAAGGATGATCCCATGCTATACTTGTTTTTTTCCCAAAGTTAGCTACTCAGAATCTTCAGTTGCTATCTTCTGGACTCAAGTCCTCTTGCTTCGATTGTCGGTTCTCAGCTCCTCGTCTTCAGCGCTAATTAATCATACTTCTTCTACTCTCAGCAATCAAGTAGAATAAACAGACAATAAACACAACTAAGAACAACACACCAAACAAAAGAGACACTTTAAAAGAGCGCACTAGACTATACGACATGATGTTATGATCGCGAAAATGTAAGACCGACGGATAACAGAGCTACCATCAAAAAGGACACGCGACTATCAAGGAGTTTACGACAAATCAGAGAAGACAAACTATACATTTGATTTATTTTAGTTAATGAATTAAGGTGATAGAACTTAGATAATGTTAAAGTTTATATATATAAACATAGGAGTATAAACCTATATTGTTTCTAATTTGATAAGCAATGCAAACATAAATTAATTAAAATTAATGTTTAAATTAAAATTTAGAACACATGTAGCATGTTAAACGTCGTTGGCATAGGTACAGTAGACTACGTCAATTCAGGCAAGGCTAAAGCGATTAAGATACGGAAGTTGAAGGCAATGATGGAGATATATGAGTACGGACTAAAAAGGCAGCCTAAGCAGCTCCAAGATGATATGATTTATGGTCATGAATGACAACGAACGATATCAGCACAACTTTTGATCAATTAAATAATAGATAGACAAAGTGATCTGTGGGCTGACGTTAATTAAACGTGCATAAACACTTGCTACTGATGTCAAGGTAATGGATATTTTAGAGAACTATCCTAAGTTGAATTAACCAATTTATATTAAATTATAAAAAATAAAGTTAACCTTATTCATATTTTATTTATAAATATTTATTTAGTGTTTAAGTCATTTAAACATTTATAAATTAGAAAGCATAAAGAAGATAATAATAGCTAATCGAATCATTATATGTTTCTTACGTAAACTAAACAAGTTCTATTTAATAAGTATTTAAGTTCTTATTAATCATGATAGCATTTGATTATTTATAAAAGACAAATTATAAACCAAAGTTACTTTTAATTTGAAAAGACAGTAGATAAATATTAGTTAAATTAACTACATGCTTCATATTTAACTAAACTAATTATGATTAAGAAACATTTAAGTTAATATTAATCAAGTTAACATTTATTTAAGAATGTTCTATGTATGAACCTAAGTCGCTTCTAATTTAAAAGAGCATGACATAAACATTAATCAAATAAATATAATTTAATTTATAAACACATAACGTGACGTGGTAAACAACGTTGCTAATACGTCTCTTACACCAGCATAGTCACGAAGCAACAAGAACGAAATTATAACCCTATGTTGCTTTTAGTTAGAAAGCTGTTAAATAAATATTAATCAAGTTGCATTTAAATAGATAAATTCATACTTGAGTGACATCACAAAAACTATCGCTACTGTATAGAGCGCGACGCTATAAAACTGTCGCAACAAAAACGGATTTACAAACCTAGATTGTTTTTAATCATAGAACTAATTGCATGTCAATTAAATTAATATTTAATTTATATATAACTAGCATATAACACGTGTACGCCGATAGCATGTAGCTTCAGTTGGCATGATCGCAAAATCACATGAACGAGTTACTACACTAGGTTGCTTTTAATTAAAAATACATTAAATAAATATTGCACGTAAATCAATTAATTCATAATTAGGTGACACGATATACATCAGCACTACTACGTAGAGCACAACTATACGAAACTAACGCAACTAAAACGGAGTAAAACGGAATTAAAATGAAGAAACGACAAAGATATTACGAACCAGTGGCAGAACCACAAATACTTCATCTTCTACCTCCATCCATCTGAAGGGTCTCAGCCTAGGGGTGACATGAGAAGGAGAAAAATATCTAATTTACTACACGGGAGATTTTCCAAACTAGAGGTTCCTCTTACGGTAGTTTTGGTGTGCTTTGCCCATAGGGTAGGTACATACTTATAGGGAGGAAAACTCTCCACCTCCATGTCAACTAGCGATATGGTGCTAATTGATGTTGCACCGTCCACCTCCACTAATAGGCCTAAATAGACATTAAGGCCCATTAGTAAATAAAGACATAGGCCTTTATGATTATTACACATAGGCTTTGAGAGTTGGGAAAAATAAGATATTTATTTATTTTCGAAATTAATTAATTTCATGGATAAAATAATTCTAGAAAAGTCAAAATTATTATTTAAGCCACGAAAAATACTCTGAAAGCTTCAAAAATTTAGGGAAAATTCTCAGAGACATTATGGAACATAAGGAACCAAAATAAAGTATTTGGAGCTCATGAAAAGATATTTTGGAGCATCTAAAAATTAGATAACGCTCGCAGAAAAGTGTAAACTAGCTCCAGAAAAAGTCAGAACAATTCCCGAAGAGTTCACTGAGATTGATTGACACATGAGGAACTGAAAGGAATAATTTACGTTATAAAGAAAAGATTTTAGGAAACTCCCAATGAGAACTTAAGATGAGAAATAAGAAATAATGATTGCGGAAAAAGATAAAGACGTGCTGGAGCAGAAAGATCGATCCACTAATTGCATTTTGAAATACTTTGTTCGCTCTTAACACACAAGAGTTAATGAGCAAACATCACATCAAAGAATAGTCCGTCAAATTAGTTTAGAAAAATTTAAAGATTCTTATTATTATTATTTTTATTTTTTATAACTAATTGATGCTATCATAAACTAAACTTAGGAAATTTTATCTGAATATTAAAACATTTATTTTATTTAGTGTTTCCTATGCACAACCTAAAATTTGAAATTTTAAGGTGTGACATCTAGACATGTGAAGAATCAGGAAACAAGACAAGAAGCAAAACAGGATGTTACGCCTTGTAATGCTCTGCATGTCCACAACATCTTGTAGGGGCGTTCTAGAAATTTCTCAATCCAAAGAGACAGATCAAGAAGCTTGTGGAAGATTGAACATCAATTTTTGACCTATAGGGGAATACTAAATGCACGGCTGATGAAGCTTGAGCAATGTTGAACATTAAATTTTGACCTAGTAGAAACTAAATGCACATTTTTTGCTAGTTTGCCGTTGCCTTTTTCCCATACTATCCCTATGATTTCTATAATATTCGTTAAATACAAGTGGTAAGAAGGGTATCATAGATAAATCTAAACTGTCATGCAAAAGTCCTCCACATTTAATTTTATCCTTGAGTTATCAACGATATTATTTATTGTCCCACTATCTTCTGTTTTCTTTACCATATGGCATGAAAAATCAAACAGTAGCTAGTAACTCCCGAGTATGTTACAATTATCAGTGCTTCTTAATTTTTTTTAGAAAAATAATGTGGGACAACCACAGCCAGTCACATTGATTTTCTTAGCTGCCTATAAAAGGCCATCTGGACAACAAACTATTGGAAATAGAACACCTAGTAGCTAAATTGATCAGAAAAGAATGGAGAGATGAGGTTACAGACCGCATTGGTCTTCTCCCTGGGTAGTTTTACTAAGAAACTGCAGGTTCTTATGAAAACTGAATCATGTTACACACATGTTTCTCCTGTTCAGGTTCAAAACTTTAGATCAAGTTGATTTGTGAATGTTGGCTATCTATATCATATTCATACTTGAAAAAAGGGGCATCTGGGTGTGTGAGGCATCAGCAGACAAGATGGAGCAGCTGGAGACGGACCAAGCTTTCCTAAGGTCGAAGCACCAACACCAACACAAACACAAACCAATGAACCTATGCCATTGCCTACACGATTCCGGAGCACCTATGAGCAGTGGTGCAAACCAGCATCTGATCCCACACCAGAACAGCTGCTCCGGCAACTACAAGTTGAGCTGTAGAGAACGCAACAAGAAAGAGATAGATTAGTCATAGCATCGCCGCGAACCAGAGAGCAGCTCTTGCGGCACAGCAAGAAGTTGAAGTCAGACAGCGGTACTTCTTCACATCATTGATCTCACTAGTGTTGGCCATTTTTAAAATAATAATGCAGAATCACAGTCATGTGCATTTATTTGCTGAGCTGCCTATAAAACGTGGTGGCAAGCTATTGACAAGAATGTCTGGTAGCTATATTGTTATGAAAAGAATTCAAGGGGTGAAGTTATAGACCTCATTTCTCTTCCCCTTTGTAGCTTTTGCAGCTTCTTGCAAGTTTGAGACATCCATGTTACACAAATTGCCCATGGTTTAGGTTCAAAGCTTTTGATCAACCCTATTTGTGAAATGTGAGGTTCCTATCATACATCGAAATAAAAGGGACATCTGGGCATGTGAAGCATCAGCAGACAAGAGGGGCGGAAAATAGGTGCTCATCCACCAACTTTGCTATGCATCTCAGCCGGCATAGCTACCCACCTTTGGAAACCCCAACTCCCCTCCATTGTTAGTAATGTGTCCAGATCCAAGCAGTCCGAAAATCTGGATTGAGACCAAAGACTAGTGACCAGATGATGAGGAACAGTATACCCTAAACAACTAATTCGGTGCTGGACTGCTGGTGTGGCATCGCTCGCTGCCTGCTACTCTCCTATGGTTGTGCCGTTAAATGCAGTCCGAAAATCTGGATTGAGAGCACTGACCACGATGATGAGGAACAGTATACCCTAAACAACTAATTTGGTGATGGAGCAGCTTTGCTAGCTGCCTACTAGGTACTCTCCTATGGCTGTGCCGTTAAATGCGATCACCTGGGGCACCGTGGTGGAGTCGCCTAGCAGGGCAGTATCCACGAACCAAGACGACTTTTTAGTGGGGCACACAAAAGTTAATTGGACCACGAATTTCTATTTAAATTGCAAGTTTGCCATTTGTACATTGCAGTTGGAATTTTTAATCATACTTTCAATGTTGACGAGTAACTGCTATTACTATACAGCACTCCTGGGGATGGACCAAGCCATCGCATAGGCCATGCACAACAGCTACACCTATAACTCAGAAAACAAGTTCAGTAGTGAATGAGCCTATGCCCTGGCGTACAAAACTGTGCAAGTGGCAAACAAGTTCATTCACCGACAACAACTCCAGTCGCTAGCCACTACCCCAGCAAGGATCAAGGTTGTCCTAGAAGATTTCCATACTTGTGACCGAGCTACCGTACACAATATAGACACGGGCTGTTTGGAAGACTGAATCGGTTCCGATTCTAGCAAGAAACGCTAGAATTTGTGCCAAATGCAGAAACTGAGAAGTTTCAAGTTTCCTTCTTTGGAACTCGAAAAGCTAGGAGGCTCGCATGGATTCCACTTTTGCTATTGTGTATTAATAATTATATTTTTTTGTTGTAATCTTTCTTAGTGCAACAGATTAAAATGGATTGTATTGAAGTTGTTCTTCACCCACAAAAAGTTCAGAATTTTTTTGAAGCATAGTTCATTTATATGATTTTTTTATAAAATAAAAACTCTTTCAGGAATCCAAATCTAGGCTAACATCCAAACAGTTTCGTAAAGTAACTATGATTCTTCACCTCAAACGTTTCCGAAGAGAACCTTGATTCGAAACATTTCTACGAGAATTTAGATCCCTACCAAAGCTCCGTAAATTATAGACAACTTTAAGAACATACCTTATTTTCTTGATTTATTTGTACTTTTGTTTCTTGTCTTGTCTTTTGTTTCTCTATAACAGGATGTTAACCCAGTGGCATGAAAAAAACTAAGTGACCTCTCTCTCTCACACACACACAACTATAGTGCTTCTTATATTAACATTATCGACCCATTTGTCTTTTGCATTTTTTCTGAAAATTATGTTGGTTGTTGATGGATTGATGAAATGGTACCACAGAAAGCACATGGTAGGTTATCAAGGTTACCAAGTATTTCCGAGCTGGGCTGCCTATTAAACTGATGCATCTGGACCTCAGCTGCATGCGTACACGATGAAATTGGCAAGCTATATATCGGAGTATCTGACGTCTAGTAGTAGTACGTAGCTATATGAGCATGGAAAAAACGAAGAGACAAGGTAACCTGCATATTGCCCTTCTCCAGGTCTCCATGTGTGGCTTCTAGAACAACAGTTTCTTACAAAAATTGATGCAAATCACATGCATCGTTTAGGTCAGAATATATATTTGGATGGAATCACTCCTAGGGTCATCTAGGCATGTGAAGAATCAGGAAACAAGACAAGAAGCAAAACAGGAGGTTACGCCTTGTAATGTCCTTCATGTCCACAGCATGGTAGGGTAGTACTAGAAGCTTCTGGACCCGAAGAGACAGGCCACGAAGCATGTGGAAGATTAAACATCAAATTTTGACCTAGCAGGATACAAAATGGATGAGTGGAGAAAGTTGAGGAAGGTTGAATATTAAATTTTGACCTATAGTATAGAATACTAAATGCAAGTATTTTGCTAGTCCATCTTGGCATTCTTTTTCCCATACTATCCATATGATTTATGTGATATTATTAAATGATACTTGTGATACAAGCGGTAAGAAGGGTGTTGTTTTTAAATGTAAACTGTCAAATTAGGGGAATTGGATTTCCTGTATTCATTTGAAGGCGAGAGGGCGCGTGACGCCAGCCGACGGGGCAGGCGTGTCCATCGTGTCTAGAAAGGTCGGACGTCCTAAGGTATCATTATCGAAATGTCAACGGATGAGGTCGCCCAGCAACAATCACTATTACAACTGGCCACTTCCTTGGTCGCAGTCTTTCTAAGGCCTTGTTTAGATGCCAAATTTTCTCCCAAATTCTACTATGCAAAAAGAAGATTCTCCATCACATCAAAATGCCGGCACATGCATAGAGTACTAAATGTAGATGAAATCAAAAACTAATTGCACAGTTTAGTTGTACTTTGCGAGACGAATCTTTTAAGCCTAATTAGTTAATGTTTGGACAAAAATTCACAAATACAAACGAAATGCTACAGTAGAGAATATTTTACTGTACAGATTTTGGACCTCCAAAACCGGGCCAACTAAACACGGCCTAAATCCACTAGTACGTACAGAAAATTCGGTGCCGTGCTGGAGAAGCATTGCTACTCTCCTACGGCTGTGCCGTTAAATACGGCCACCTCGAGCACTGTGGTGGAGTCGCCTAGAAGGATAGTAACCACGAACCAAGACCATTTTTCAATGGGGCAAGTAATTGGATCATTAATAATTGCTAAATAAATTGCAAGTTTGTCATTTCGTGTTGGTAGACTATTCACTAATTAATACCTTTTTTGAATCACAGTACAACGCAGACACACATACATATACTATGTACACTTACCTCTATGAATGCACACACATACACCCTACCTCTATGACACCTCTGAAGCCTATGAATGCGCACACACACCCTATCTCAATGAGCAATTCGAAGGACAGATAGAACCGGCAGATCTTACCCCTATGAACACACGCGCATATACACTACTCCTATGAACACTTCCAAAAGACTGAGATGGAACTGGCAGATCTCGAGATTGACAAAGTCACCATAGACGTCTCGCTGTCGAGGAAAATGCGCGCATCCATATCAAGTCGAGGACTTAAACATAGGTGGGTAGGTTCCAGCGTACCGCCTGGAACCCAATTAGCTTAAATACTCTCAGTTCACACTATTTAATACCTCTAACTAATAAAAAAAACTGGTACTTATATTAAATTGCATGTTTCTTTCTCTATGTTCATTAATTTTCTAACATAACAAGCATAATAGATATTCTGTAGTCTCTATCCAGTGTTGTATGTATAAACTTATCAATTATTGATGTATATGTTTTCTTCCATTTAAATCTATAGTTTTTTTTCATTTGCATGGCACATCTACGTGTCATTAATATCCATTTCTGTGAAAACCTCAGCTTACACTAAGGTGGCTCATCTTGTAGCTCATATCTTATGCCGTCATGGATTTAAATTTTGATTTTTAAATTTTAATCTTATTTCTTGTTATATATATTTTTTATCCTTAAGTTAATCTGAAACTATTATACTTATTATTGTATATTTTACTACTTTTGTATTAAAATTAAGCATTAAAAATAAGTATTCCCTCCGTCTAGTCTTGATGATCATACTTGAGAGCTTCATATAGACCAAGATGTTCACGTTTCGCGAAGCAAACGCTGCAGCGCATTAAAATGATTTCTCCTCTCGCATGTTTCTCAACCCTCGTGATGGGGCAATATTTCTTTTTTATATATAAGGATTTATGATGTTTTCTTTTGTTTATCAGAAAATATTTATGTGGCTGCAATATATGCCAATGACTTCAATATGTACAGGCAATTTAGATGTATTTTGATCATGGTCGTATATTTTTGGAATACAATTACACACAACCATCCATGCATTACTGCATCACTAGTATTTTGAGTTTTGGAGTACATTACACAACCATGTGTTATGAGTTTATGACATCACTAGTATTTTGAGTGGTCTCACAGTGGGTAAGTGGATTTATTACTGCCACTAAAATTTAAGACATCACTAGTGCTTTGAGTGGTCTGAGGTCAGTGGATTTATTACTGCCTCTAAAATTTGCCATACTTTTTATTTGTCTGCATTATTACTCAAGGAAAAAAGTATCACATGTCCGAGGGTATATTGGTCTTTCCCATCACATTCTCCTTTTTCTACATAATCTAAATCCAGACGACCGACCAAATAGTTTCACCAAGTGATCCATTTTTTAGGAAACACTTCAAGAGATAATCTAGATATAAAATGTTTCTGTGATAATCTAAATCCCTATCAAATGAACCCATAGGTAATTCTTCACATCATTGATCTCAGTGGTCTTGGCCTTTTTAAAAATAATAATGCAGAACAATCATGTGCATTTATTTACTGAGCTGCCTATAAAACTCTCTCTAGATAGCATAAGCCATTGCCAAGAACATCCAGTAGCTACATTATATTGATCTGAAAAGAATGAAGAGATGAAGTAATAATAGGCGGCATTTCTCTTCTCCCTCTGTAGCTTGTGCAACATCTTACAAGTTTGTGGCATGTAACACAGATTTATGCATGGTTTGGCTTCAAAGCTTTTGATCGACATTATTTGAATGTGAATGTGAGGTGTGCCTAACATGCATCGAAATAGAAGGGGCATCTAGGTATGTGAAGCATCAGCTAACAGGAAGGGCAGAAAACATGGCCGGATCCACTTTGTCTGTACCCGGCTACCATATCTTGGAGGCAATCGATCATCACCGCCCTAGTTTGGATCCAGTTCCTTTGATCATATATAGGAGTAGGCTTGTTTGATACTATGAACAAACAGAAGGTTTGGATAGTTAAAGATTTAGAAGGTCCACAAGGCGGTATCAAATATGTTGCCCGTGACGTGTATGAAGCAGGTGGCACACTTGGTATTGCTCCGTATTGTCTATTTCCTAAAAAGAAGTGGCCTAATAAGGTTGGGCCAGTGAGAAGTGAGACATGTATTATTGGAGTAAAACTCGTAACTTCAATTCATTGTCCGAGTATTCAAAATTGACTTGATAGAATGGTTGGAAAATTTATTTCCACAAAGAACTAGCTCCTTACATGAACCAAGACGAATTGCTTTAGTGGGGCAGACAAAAGATAATTGAATCACTAATTGCTATTAAATTGCAAGTTTGTCATTTGTGCTTTGAAGTTCGAAGTTCTAATCATACTTTCAATGTTGACATGACAAGAAACTTGTGAAAATGGACGATGCAGACCTTTTCCACCTTGAGTAACTGCTAGTACTATACATTACTCCTAGTAGAAGGTCTCTACCCAGTGGCGATAAAAAAATGAGATCCAACCTAGGAGGAACTAAGTGGTTTTTCATTAAGAAGAGAAAATAGGCACCCAAATTCAGTCTAAGACGGGACTTGAACCTGGGTGGTTAGGTGCATTGCCACACATCTCACCCAACCAGTTGAGCTAGGCTCACTTCCTAATACCCAGTGGCGATGGACCAGCAAGACATGGTGTCAGGGTCCACCTGCGCATATACCCAGATATACAAGGGCAGTTCCATTGAGTAGTTTCCATGGCATTAATTTTGTGTCAAGTAAACTAAACATTTATGCGACATGTATTAAGGAGGAGAGATAAATAAATGGTTTATTACACAAGAAACTATGCCTACTGAGGAGAAGAATTGTGATAGAAGAGAGAAGATAATTGGATGAAAATTAAAATTGCAGAAACTATCCGTTGAAAATAAAGTTTACATCATTACATGTGTAGTGTCTATATTAATTAGCAAATAGAAGTACCTATAGTTTTATGATTGCTACTGCCTAGTAAGTACCACCATACGTATGATTAAGGCCAGGATGGTGGTTGTTAATGTGCTGTGATTCATGGTGCAGCTAGGGATGGACGAAACCATGGCACACCCCCCCCCCCCCCCCCCCCCCCCCCACCCCCAACCACCACCACCACCACAATCAAATTTCTGAAGTGCACATGTGATTCTCTAGCAATTTTCGTTCTAGCCTCTGACATTCTCCTCAGCTTGTGTGAATCACAATCACAGCTACTGACCGGACTAGCCCTGTGTAGTAACAACCCTTTCTGCTCTCACTCCACTGCCTCTGTGTACAGATATTGTTGCTTCTTTGCTTCTTAGAGTTCTTGTTGCTCTTTAATCTATTAGACCCATAGGCTTCGCATACTAGAAGTAGCAAATTGAGACATTGAGTGATGATTTATTTTTATGATTGAGACCAGCTGTTATTCTTTTTTTTTTTTTTTCCACAACGGTAAAACCGAATTTCATTACCAAGGCAACGAAATTACAGATAGTAACAGTTTGAGGACAGTAACACACAACCACCACTGCCGGACCTAATCCATGCAAATGATCACCAAGGGAACATAAGCATGGATACAAACCACCACTGAAACCGCGAACAAGGCCACAAACAAACAGAACAAAAAGGCCCTGTGAGAGTAACTGGGGTTCCAAACCCGGGCACTGCACCCACAGTATCACAAAGCTGCGACAAACAACAACTCTAGCTTAACCAGCAAAAGCAACTAGATACAACTCCTCAAAAGAGCTAGACGGCAAGTCCAACTTGTGGAAGTCCAGAGCCTTCAACATTACTAACGCCTTTTTGTCACAATTTCAACAGATGCGCAGCACTGATCGCCGCCTGGGACTTCTATCCAGCAAACGGCACCAGTTGATGCCCCTCCTGCGTGTGCGTCTGCAGGTCTTGCTTGTGGAAGTAAAGAGCCGTCGACTTGATCACCTCGGCACCCTGGATCACTTGTTCCTTCAAACCTTCATTGAGTAAACCTGCCCAATACGTTAGGAAGGAGCAGATCAAACAAACAATCTCAGTAGGAGATTTCATCCTTTTGTTATCAAAGCAAACAGCATTTCTTATACGCCAGATGGCCCAGATAACAGCAGCCAGCCCGACTGCGTAAAGATTAGGAGTCTGGGGAAGGATATTATAAATCCAGTACCAATATTGTGCCATACTGTTTGGCCTACACACAGATCCTAGAGCATACGCCAGCAAGCTCCAAACATATTTGGCTGTAGGACACTCAAAAAACAAGTGTCGACTATTCTCATTCTCCTTACAAAAAGCACAAGACTTATTTCCTTTCCATTTACGCTTTATCAGATTATCTTTAGTCAGGATGACGTTTTGAGACACCAACCACATGAAGATCTTTATTTTTAAAGGCAGCTTCGCTTTCCAAATCATCTTGTAATTAGGACCATAATCATGCCTACTCAGATATTTGTAAGTTGACTTTACAGAGAACACACCAGATTTATCCCAATCCCAAAACGCATGATCTTTAACAGAGTTAATATCATACCGAAATACAATGTCATGCAGTCTCCTATATTGACACTGAAGGTCTTCATGCAGCCATCTCCTGAAAGACAATCTCCACTTTTTCATTTTCATGTATTCAACCGAACAATCTTGATCAACACAAAGCTTATAAAGATCAGGGAACTTGTCTGCTAAGGAGACAAGACCACACCATCTATCATGCCAAAAACTGGTATTTTTACCATTTCCTACTTTCATTGATCTCCCTTTCAAATACACATGTCTCACCTTTAATAAATCATTCCACATAGGGGAATTCTTGGGGCTTTTAGCTAAAAGACCAACCATCCCTTTTTTCATATATTTCTTCCTGATTATATCATGCCAAATTCCCTCTCCATTTTCAGCTTTCCACCACCATTTACATAATAAGCTGATGTTCATTCTCCTCAAGTCTTTAATTCCCAACCCACCCCTATTTTTAGGCTTTGTGATCTTGTTCCATTTGATCAAATGATACTTTTTCTTCATGTTACCACCCTGCCAGAAAAACCTTTTCCTTGCAGTGTCCATCTTATCGATGACTGACACATGCAACCAGAACATAGACATAGCATAAACTGGCAGGTTACTTAAGCATGAATTAATCAGCACTAATCTTCCCCCCAAACTCAAGGAGCTACCTTTCCAACCATCAAGCCTTTTCATTACTTTTTCACAGATAGGTAACCAGTCAGCAACATGAAGTCTAGATCCAGCCACTGGTATCCCTAAATATTTAATAGGCCACTTTCCAGTTGTACAATTGAACATATTTGAGAACTCAAGGCTTTTTGCTTCATCTTGGCTTACCATTATAACCTCGCTCTTGGAAAAATTGATTTTAAGGCCAGACATATCTTCATATAAGTATAGCAACAGCTTGAGATTAGCAGCCTGGATTATATCATCCTGGATGCACAAAATTGTGTCATCCGCATATTGTAATACAGCAACACCATTTTCAATATACTCTGGTACCAGGCCTTTGAATAGTTTGTTTCTTTGGGCTAGGGAAATCATTTTGGCCAAAGTATCAGCAGCTATATTAAACAGGAAAGGGGACAAAGGATCACCCTGTCTGACCCCCCTGCCAGATTTAAAGTAGCTACCCGTGTAGTTGTTCAACTTGCGAGAGGATTTTAGATTCTTTGCTAAATAATTTGCCCCAATCTATAAGTTGTGTATATCTTTGTTCAGATTTTAGTAAATCACTTGCACAGTTTCATCCGGCAGGGCAGTGGTGGAGCTAGAAGAAAAATTCAGAGGGGGGGCCATATGAAACTGTGCGAGTGACGAACAGACATACAAGTTCCTTCATGAGCAACGACTCCAGTCGCTAGAGCTACACTATCCCAGCAAGGATCGAGGTTGTCCTAGAAGATTTTCAAGCTTGCCACGGAGCTACCGCACACAATAGACATGTAAAACCATAGACAACTTTAAAAAATACCTTATTTCCTTGTTTTATTACTATTTTAGTTTGTTGTCATGATATATTTTTTGGTTTCTCAATAACAGGATGTTAAATCCAGTGGCATGAAAAAACAGAGTAACTGTGACCCCCACGTCTCTTGCAACTGTTAGCGCTTCTTATACATCACTGACCCATTCATCTTTTGCTTTTTCTTGAAAATTATCTTGGTTGTTGATGGATTAATGAAATGGTACCACAGAAAACACATGGTAGATATAAAGGTTAGCAAGCATTGCTGAGCTGGGTTGCCTATTAAACTGCATCTGGACCTCAGCTATTTACACGAAGAAATTGGCGAGCTATATTGACAAGAATGTCTCGTCCAGTGTGGCTTGCGAAACTAAAGTCTCTTACAAAAACTGATGCAAACCACACACATTGTTCAGATCAGAGTATTTGAATGGAATCACTCCTTAAATCTAAACTGTCATGAAGAAGTCCTCCACATTTAATTTTATCCTTGATTTATCAGCGATATTATTTGTTGTCCCAATATCTTCTGTTTTCTTTACCATGTGGCATGAAAAATCAAAGAGTAACTAGTAACTCCCGAGTTTGTTACAATTGTCAGTGCTTCTTAATTCTTTAAAAAAATAATGTGGGACAACCACAGCCAGACACAATGATTTTCTGAGCTGCCTATAAAAGGCCGTCTGGACAACAAGCTATTTACAACGGAACAACTAGTAGCTAAGTTGATCTGAAAAGAATGGAGAGATAAGGTTACATACCGCATGGCTCTTCTCCCTGGGTAGTTTTACTAAGAAACTGCAAGTTCTTATGAAAACTGAATCATTTTACACACATTTTTCTCCTATTCAGGTTCAAAACTTCAGTCTTCACATCAAGTCGATTCGTGAATGAAAGCAATGTATATCAAATTAAACTTGAAAAAAAGGGGCATCTGGGCATGTGACGAATCAGCAAACAAGATGGAGCAGCTGGAGACGGACCAGTTCCGAACACCAACACTCACTCAGACCAAATGAACCCAGCTCAGTCCCTTCCGTACCTAATTCCGGAGCACAACAGCAGTGTAACCTGCGCCGTGTTGCTGCTGCAGTCCCTACTGGCCCATCTACAGAACATGTTCTTGGGTCACGTTGGGGCTCCAGGGTTCGTTGGCCCAGTACACATGTTGGTGGAAATGTGTGGGCATGAGAGTTCTTGCACGCAGAGCCGGATAGTGAGCGTTGGAGATTCCTCAGCCTCGCTTGCTATTGCTGTTCTTGTACTTCCGATTCCTCAATCCTCTAGTCTACACCAACCCCTGTGCTTGGTGCTAACACAGCACCTCCAATCGCTGGCCACTACCTTAACAAGGATCAAAATCTTCTAGAAGATTCCTACACCCTCTGTCATGTAATATAGGCCCCGTTCGGCAGGCTGTTTTTTGGCTTATAAGCCGGCTGTGGCTGATTTGCTGTGAGAGAAAAACACTATTCCACGGCTGATAAGCCGTGCTGATAAGCTCAGCCGAACAGGGGGATAGTGCATTCTAGGAATTTTAAGATAAATTAAAAGAGAACATAAAAGACGCATGTACCCTTATTTTATTTCTTAATCAGATGCTATCATCAACATGATTAATGGTGCTTGGTTGATAAATGGAAAGTATTTAATATAAAATTTGTTTTTGTCCTCTAGAATGCATTATATTCAATAACAAATTTTGAATGCTAGAATGCACTATATTACAGGCCGGAGGGGGTTAACTGTTATTATTATTGATAGGCATGCATGGCATCTCAGGAGTGGCAGCAGCCCCCATTCGAAGGAATTTGTACTTACATTTCAGTCTGTCGTCAACCAGATCACCACGGCGAATGAGTGTACAATTTGTGGGCGTACAATTGAGGCCACACGAACTGGATAGCATTAACAAACTGGATTGCAAGTTTGTCATTTGTGCTTTGCAGTTTGAATTTTTAATCATACTTTCAATGTTAACATGACAAGAAACCTGTGAAAATGGACAATTGAGAAATTTTCCCTCTTGAGTAACTGCTAGTACTATACAGCACTCCTGGGGACAGACCAAGCCATGGCATAGGCCATGCGCAACAGCAACAGCAACACTTCTTTTTAGATCAAAGGCATTGGCCGGCTTTATTGAAAGCATATCAAGCCAAAGATCCATGCTGGGAGTGCCAGCTTACAATAAAGTTCATGACACTACTAAGAGTGACTAACCAAAAGACTTAACCACGACCTCTACTTAACTCCAGTTTCAACACGAACCGCAAAGCGCCATGATTGAGTAAACAATAGACAATTACACACAGCAGCATTACAGAATGGTGGCATTTGCCGAAACCATCTAAATCATCTCTTCCACTAGGGGCTTCAACTTCGGCTTCAATAGCGGGGTCCAAGTCTTCACCAGCGAGGACAACGTCTTCTTGTTAAACACCACGTCGTTACGAGATTTCCATGTGGACCACATCGCACCTTCACAAACAAACAACGTTACCTCCTGCTTTTTCCCTCTACACCGTTCTACGATCTCTCTGAAGAACGAGTCACAACTGATTGGAGATATCTCCCAGCCCAAACTATCTCTCAGGAAGGTCCAAAGGAACACAGCAATGGGGCATTGAAATAAGATATGGTCTGAGGTTTCAAGCTTGCCACACACGAAGCATTCTTCTTGCCCTGACCATTTTTCCTTCTTCAGCTGTACTGCACACTGTATTCGGTCATGAGCTGCCATCCACATGAAAATCTTTACCTTCAATGGGATATTGCATTTCCAGATTAGCGTCATTTGAGGGTCAATCACCCCCCCCCCCCCCTCGCAGCGAAGTCATTAGTCTGTATAAAGATCTCGATGAATACTTCTTAGATCTATCTAGAAGCCAAAACACCTGATCTCTACCTGTTGACAATTCTACATCACTCAATAACTCTAAGAGGTTACCCCAGTCTTCTGTAAGAGATTCATTCAATTGTCTTCTAAACTCAATAGACCACTGTCCGTTCACAAAAGCTATAGATACCTCTAAATCTGGACTTGAGGTGATCTTAAATAGGTTGGGAAAACTGATTTTCAGGGGGGCAATCGCCAACCTAACAGTCATGCCAAAATCTAGTCTGAACTCCTGATTCACACCACGTCCTCCAAGAAGCGAAAGTATCATCTCTCTCAAGTTTGTCTATCCACTTGGCCAATAAGTATACATTCATAGCTCTAACATCTAAGAATCCCAGGCCCCCAAACTCTTTTGGCCTGTTCAATGCTTCCCACTTAATCATATGATACTTTCTCTTCTTGGAGGTCCCTTGCCAATAGAAACTTGATCTTATGGAGTCTAATCTCTGAACAACAGCAACACTTCTAACTCGGACCAATGAGCCTATGCCCTGCCGTAGGAAACTATGCAAGTGGCCAACAAGTTCGTTCACCGGCAACAACTCCAGTTGCTAGCCACTACCCCAGCAAGGATCAAGGTTGTCCTAGAAGATTTCCAAACTTGTGATGGAGCTACCCCACGCAATATAGACATGTAAATTATAGACAACTTTAAGAACATAGTCATTATTAATTTCCTTGATTTATTTGTATTCTTGTTTGTTGTCTTATTTTTTGTTTCTCTATAACAGGATGTTAAACCCAATGGCATGAAAAAAAACAGAGTAACTATGTGACCCCCACCTCTCTTGCAACTATATGTTAGCGCTTCTTATATATATTAACATCATTGACCCATTTGTCTTTTGCATTTTTTTCTGAAAGTCATCTTGGTTGTTGATGGATTGATGAAATGGTACCACAGAAAGCACATCTGCACATGGAAGGTATAAAGGTTAGCATGCGCATTGCTGAGCTGGGTTGCCTATATTAAACTGCATCTGGACCTCAGCTGTTTACACAGATTGGCAAGCTATATTGACAAGAACATCTGACGTCTAGTAGTAGTAGCTATATGAGCATGGAAAGAACGAAGAGGCGAGGTAACCTGCATTGCTGCCCATCTCCATGTGTGGCTTCTAGAACAACAGTTTCTTACAAAATTGATGCAAATCACACGCATCATTTAGGTCAGAATAATTATTTGGATGGAATCACTCCTTCTAGGGCCATATATATATAGGCATGTGAAGAATCAGGAAACAAGATAAGAAGCAAAACAGGATGTTACGCCTTGTAATGTTCTTCATGTCCACAGCATGGTAGCGGCGTTTCAGAATTTTATTGACCCCAAGAGAGGCCACGAAGCTTGTGGAAGATTGAACAACAAATTTTGACCTGGCAGAATACTAAATGCATGAGTGAAGAAGGTTGAACATTAAACTTTGACCTATACAGTATAGAATACTAAATGCACGTATTTGGCTAGTTCGTCTTGGCTTTTTTTCCCTTACTATCACTGAAGCGGTAAGAAGGGTGTCATTGTTAAACCTAAATTGTCAAATTAGGGGAATTGGATTTTCTCTATTGGTTTGAAGGAATTGTAAAACGCAAAATTTATTATGCAACCCGTGCACCTGCGCTGGCACCTGACGGAGAGGAAGGAGGAGGCCATGCCAGTGCCAAAGAGGAAGGAGGAGGAGGTTGTGCCCATGCCCGCGCCCACGCCTATGCCGTAGAGGAAGAAGAAGCCAACGGTGGTGGGTTCCTGCGACGACGAGGTTAGGATTTCCATCTCCGGTGGCTCTAGAAGGGTGTTCGGGGGGAGGTGGCCGCGACACGGTGGTGGTGGCGGGTTGAATGGCGGTGAGCTAGGCGGCGGGTGTGCCGCCGAGAGGGTTGCAGGGGACAACCGGTTGGGTGGGGGTTGCCAGCGGGGGCGTCACGGCGGTGGTCGGCGGCAAGGTGCTGTGGTTAGGGTGGGCAGGGTCGAGGGGCAGGGGTGGGGGCGGGGGCGGGTGGGGTTGCGGGTGGCGCGGTTAGGCAACTCGCCGCCGGCCACCGGTGGTGGGGGTGGGGTAAGGACAAGGACAATGCCAGCGTGCTCCTATGAAGTTAGGGGAGGGCAAGGTGGAGCGGCAGGGGCAGGCGGTGGGCGCGCGGCCAGCGGCGAGGCCACCGCTGGCTAGGGTGGCGGTGGAGGCGACAAGGGTGGGGAGGAAGGGAGCGCGGCGCGGGGAGGAAGAAGGGATCGCCTGAGCGCGCCACCTGTCGCAGCTTAACGCTGTCCATTGTAAAGTCCTCAAAGTGCTATTATTTATCGTCCCAACCTCTTCTGTTTTCTATACCATGTGACATGCAAAAACAAAGAGTAAGTAGTCACTCCCGAGTTTGTTACAGTTGTCAGTGTTTCTTGATTCATTTTAAAATTTAAACAATAATAATGTGGAACAGCCACACCCAGGCACGATGATTTTCTGGGCTGCCTATGAAGTGCCGTCTGGACAACAAGCTATTGACAAGAACCTCTAGTCTAGTAGGTTAATTGATCGGAAAAGAGTGACGAGATCGGGTTACAGACCGCATAGCTCTTCCCCCTTGGTAGTTTAATTAAGAAACTGCAGGTTCTTATGAAAAACTGAGTCATGCTATACACACAATGTTCTCCTGTTCAGGTTCAAAATTTCAGATCAAGTCGATTTGTGAATGTGACCTCTATATCATATACTGTACTTGAAAAGGGACATCTGGGCATGTGAGGCATCAGCAAATAAGATGGTAGATGGAGCAGCTGGAGACGGACTGACGGACCAGGTCCAAGCACAAAACTCAACCCATCTGCAGAAGAAGTTCCTGGGCCACGTCGGGACTCCCGGGTTCGTTGGCCCAGTACATGTGTTAGTGGAAAGGAAATGAGTGACCCTGGCTGAGCCCATGTATGCTTTTTTAATAAAGGAATTGAATCCGGCTTAGCACTAAGGGAATCATACCACTTATTGCAGATGATTAAAGTATCCTAAAAAAACATTCAAAACTTAAAACCCAATTCTAACATTATTTGGCCATGTCCAAAGGAAACAAAGAAATGCATAGTCGCCGCTTCTAGCTCCCGGCAAACATGGTGAATATGTTCTTTGTCACCATCACACCTTTATAACTGTGCCCAATGTTTGTAACCAGTGCATTCCTCTGAACAAGACCTGTAAAAAAGTTTTAGGCTGACATTTGTCAAAAACAGCTCCATTCCTTGTAAGCCATATTGACCAACAAATAGTTGCAGCTCCTACTAACAACAAAGAATTGTTTATTCCACGTTCTTGTTTGTACCATCTATGAAAGAGGTCAAAAACATCCAAAGGTGGTCTTATGCCTAAAACAATGTATATTGCACGCCAAAGAAACTTTGCATAAAGGGAGTCAAAAAAACAAGTGTCGAATTGTTTCATTCTGACAATAGAAGGCACAAGATGTATCCCATGCCAATTTTTCCTTGCTAAGTTATCTTTGGTTAAAGTAACCCCCATTTTAGAACCATAAAAAAATCTTTATTTTTTGAGGCAGCTTCGCACGCCAAACATCCATAGTTACTTTGATCCCTGTGTTGACAAGGTGTTGATACATAGAATTTACTCAGCCAAAAGAAAGTATCCCTTAAATTAATGTTCGCAACTCTTGCTACAAGGCTATTCCACTCCAGCAGCTTATTTCCTATTAAAGCCCTTCTGAACGCAACATTAAGAGGAACTGTACTAAGATATGTGTGCAACTGTAGCATGCTTTTGGCGAACAATATTAAAAAGATTAGGATATTCCATTTTCAACGGATGTCTGCCCAACCAAGTATCTTCCCCGAACCTGATTTGGGATCCATCACCCAATTTAAACTTTCCTAGGTTAAAAAATTAGTCCTTCACACTACTAAGGTAAACTTAACCGAGACAGTCAGAGGCGGCCAAGTAGTCCACCTGGAAGAAAAGGTCTGTGTTAATCCACTGTAGCCGTTGTTCGATGCTCAGCTGACTCCTCTGTGCAGATGAACAGTGGCAGGGTTTTGTCCGATGCCCTGACATCTCTTTGTCCAATGCATTGGCTTCTGGCTAGGATTTGCTTCTGCCATTTGTCCGATGCATCTTGTCTATTGCCCCTTCCTTGTCTCATGCTTGCAGAACCCTTTCTTCGTTTGTTTCTTCGTGATCTTTGTGTCTGCTTTTGTTCCATCCTCGTGCCTTAGACTTGTGCATGTCTTGTAGGTCTTCTACTCAGCTTCTAATGTCTTGCTTGAGGTGTTCATCCTTCGAATCACCACTTTGCCTAAGTCCAAGCCACTTTTGCACCCTATTGAACACAAAACAAACACTTACAAATCCATTAGTCCAACTTGGTCATGTTGATAATCAAACACCAAAATCCACACTAAATGGGCCAAGGGGTCCATTTTTCTTACATGCTCCACGGTCGTTGGATCCGCACCCCAGCCACCGCCGGTGACCGGATCAACTCAGTGGTGGCCAGATAAGCGCCCCTGCCGCCGTCGTTGGCGGAATCCGCTCAGTGGTGGCTAGATCCGCACCTCCACCATCGCTGGTGACTGGATCCACGACATTGCCGCCACCAGTGGCCTATTGGTGGTCGGATCCGTAGCCAGGAGTAGGGAGATCCACTAGGGGCCGCTACCACCGCTGCTTGGGCTCGGGAGTCGCCGCGAGAGGTGAGGGAGAGGAAGGGGCACCGCTGCTGCTCAGGATCCTCCCCAGTTGCCGCCGTCGCTTCTCAGGAGCCGTTGTCGTGGGAGAGGGAGAGGTGAGGGAGAGGAAGGGGTGCCGCCACTGCTCAGGATTCGCCCCATCTGCTGCCACTGCTGCTCGGGAGCCGCTGGCGTGGGGAGAGAGAGAGAGAGAGAGAGAGGAAAGCGCGTCGTGGGGGAGAGGGGGAGGTGAGGTGAAGGAGCTGCTACCATGGAGGAGACTAAGAGGGAGAGAGATAGAGAATGGATATGGGTAAACCCTAACTCTTGTGTAGTTGTATTTACATAAGCCCAATAGAAGCCCGATATGGGCTTGGGCTGGGTCGTAGGTATATTCTCCCAGGCAGGCCTTTTAAGAGGCCACCTCTAAAAATGGCCTCCATATTTGGAGGCAACCTCTTAAAAGGCTTGCCTTCATAAATCGATTTTAGATGACCGCCTCCATAAATCGATTATAGAAGGCAGGCAATTTTCGATGGCCTCCATAAATAAAACGTTCGCCTTCATAAATCCTTGGGTATTTTTGGAGACATTTGGATTTTGTGACCGCATGTGTTAATGGTTGGGTAGTGTCTCGCGAAATCATTTTTGTAGTAGTGTCACACTAAATTTGAGGCAGCGCCAGCAGCGGCGAGCTTAAATCAAGGCAAGCGGGCTAGGGTTTGAGGTGGCAGCTATCCAAGTGTTTGGAGGAGGTGGTGCGGCACAGGGGCCTGCTATTTAAGGGGTGGCAAACATGTGGGGCAAGCCAAATTGATTGAGAATTAAAGCCCAGCGAAGGTGGATTGCTCGGATAGAGTCCAACTGCTTCACGGCGTAAGGTAGGGGACACCACTGATGAGTGGGCCTGGAGTGACAGTGGCACAGGGCGGGGGCCGGTCTGCCAGTGAGACAAAGCGAAAGAGAAGGAACGTGCACCTGCATGGTTGGGCTGGCCCAAGAGAGAAAGGAAGGGAGGGAAATTAGGCCATCTAGGGTGAACTGCTGGACCTGCGGCTCACAGCAGGGAGAGAGTGGGCGGTAGGCTAGGCCAGCAGGCCGAAAGCCAAGAGGGGAGGAAGGGAAAAGAAGTTTTCTTTTTTCTTTTTGATTCAAAGGTTTTAAAATCCTTTTTCAAAAGAATTTGAATTCCTTTTCTGATCTGCTCAAAACCAGTCATCACAAAAATAAAAGTGCAGCCTCATGAATGCATCAACGTGTGTCTATCCATATGATTGCTTTTAATTTAATAAAAATTATTGTTTCCCTAAGTTTGAATGCTCACCAAAAATGCATTAATTAAATCAATTTCACCTATTTTCACGAATGCAAATTTTAGGGTGTTACAAACCTACTTCCCTTAAGATGAATCTCGTCCTCGAGTTTTAGATGGTGATGACTCAAAAAGTTGTGGGTATTCTGATCTCAAATCTTCCTCTCTTTTCCATGTAGCTTCTTCCTTTGAGTAATGGTACCGTACTTTACACATCCTTATGACCCGGGTTCTAGTGACCTTTTCAGTTGTCTTAATATCTTGATTGGATACTCCATATAAGTGAGATTCTCCTTCACACTAATAAAGCCCTAGTTTAGTTTTGGCTAATTGATGAAACCTAGGTACTAACCTATGTCATTAAGTGTGAATATGAGCTAGGTTGGTACATTGTTGGTATAAATTAATGCACACAGATAAATCCGCCAGTACACGGATACCGCTGTAGCTTTCACCCTGAGGTATTAAATATCATATCCACAGGGAAACGTGTGAGGCTAACTATAGTCCAACTTAACCTAGAGTAGCAACAAGATTTAAGAAAGTCGAGAGTGTAGAGGAGATTGCTAAGGTATTCTAGTTCTAATCTCGGTAAACTATGCCTTCTACTATTCTATCTGGGGAGATGTCTTATAAGGAACAAATGTAGAGTTTTTTCCCTACAAGCAACTAAAAGCCCTGCTAGTCCTATTAACGGGAGGTGGACTACAGAGGATTCAACGAAGCTATAAAAGTCACCTTCACGAGCTACCACCGATCTAGAAAATAGGTTGCATTCACGAGTAACCCTAGTCTAAGCACCATGCTTACACTACGAATTATACTTTAACCTTATGGTCATAGATTAAAGTGCTCAAAAGAGACTCACAAACCAAAAAACAATATAAACACGTTGCTTACTTGAATAAGAAGTCGATTACCAAAGAAATCACAGACGTAGATTAACTTCTGCCCAGGTACAAGCCATAGAGGGAGCACCGACAGGCCAACACCTCCTCCAAACTCTTCCCTTCTCTACTCTTTCTATTTCTAAAGACTAGATCCTAATGAGGACTAATCTTCTCTTGATAGCTAGCTCTGAGAGGTTGATCCTTTCATGGGACCCCTCTTAATTGATCCTGACTAAAGAATATGAATTAGGGTTTTTAGGATGCCTCAGGCAGGGGGCAGGGGCCTACTTATATAGGCCAAAGCTTCAATTTTGGACCCTCGGATCAAACCGACATTGGGCAACGGCGCGGATGCAAACCCTAAGGCGATAGGGAATCGATGTAGCAAGATGGGCGTGTTTGGGCTCCGTAGCAGGCCGGCCGACCTAGGGCTTGGGCCGTCCGGCCCACTTTCATGGTCATTTGGCCCAAGCTTCGGGGGTTTGCATTCTAGTGCCTTCAGATCCTTTCCACGTTGGTGTTGCGGTAGAATTCTGAAATTTCCTTTGATGAATAGGCCCTCCTTGACGGTTTTCTAGATAAACCCTACAGAGATCACAGATTTATCAAAACTCATGGAATTTGTTAGTTTAAACCCTAAACCTTCGTTGATGATCTCAATTGTGCCTTTATACATGTTTTATTGACTATTAAATATAGTTGTTAACTACCGTCAACAAGCTCCCTCAAGCTTAACCTTTGCTAGTCCCTTAGCAAAGCTAAACTCAGTAAAAATTGGATCAATGCTTTCACGCCTCAAAAGTACACGTGTTCAAACAAAAATTCTCCTCTGAATTAGAGTAAACTGATCTGATTTTCAAACTTACCCATATTATCTTCAACCATGGGGCTTCTTAGCCTTCACTTGGGTCTTGAGCAATTGAAAGACAGAACAATCAAGTCAAGCACTATGTTTTAAGTTCTTTGTTCAACCATTGTTCTAGAGTTTTATAATTTTTTAAAATAAAACTAAGAGGTTCCTTTGTACGACACTTTCAAGTCTCTCAATATATATGGTATTTGTGGATCCTCACCAAGGCAACAAAGGTGTTATGTCTTTTCTCTTCCTACCACTAAGGCTTATGTGGAGTTCATAGGTAGGGAGAAAGCTATAGCATACTTGCAATACATATATTATGAAGTCAAACAATGGATCCAAAAAGAGTTAAGTCATACAATCAAATCAAGATGTACATGTGTGTGGATATATGGTGGCTAACCTAATTCTACTTTGCTCCTTGAAAACATCTCTCTTTTAAAACTTGGAAACACTTGCTAAAGAGCAGGGGCTATCTTATTCATCTTCTTTTTTAAGCGGGCATCTAAGTATCCATTGTTTTCAATATCATGGACACTTGTCCATTTTTTCTCAACTTTTTTCCTTTCTTTTTTATGAATAACTTTTGCATAACCCCATGTCTCTTTTCTGCAATAGAACTTTAGAGAGATAGCAATCAAAAACTTGGAGCATTTATGTGGTGGATGGAAAACCTATCAAGCATATTTTTGTGTTCACTCCCAACATAGGAGTAGAATATTTTTGGGTGGATCTAGATGGAAGGCATGTTCTTACGCCTAACCCCAGTGTAGGAGTAGTGCATATATGGGTGGTGTGTACGTGATCTTTATTTTAAGAGCATGACAAACCTCTCATAAGGCATCAACAAAGCTTGACCAAACTCAATGCATAGTGAGCAGCATATATGTGGAAGTTTTTCCTAGTCTAAATAACATATGTGGCTCTAGTGCAAATTCAAGCTTTGTCATACATGAACTCATCATACAATATTTTGTGTAAACAGCAGTTTAGACCTTCTTATATCATATCCGTCAATTACCTAGACTTAGATCAAGCATATGCTACCTACGAGTTTCAAGTTTAGAGCAAATCCTCGTATCAAAATAATCTTATCCAAAACTCAGGAGAATTCAAGGCTAAAAACTAGGTACTTAAAAGGAATTACAATAGAGCAACTATTCATCATTTCTATTAAGAGATTATTCTAAGTCCTCTTTATTTTATTCAGCTCTTAAAGACAAATTAAAGCAAACTAGACACACCTTTTATTTTGTTTTCAAGATTTAAGATCACACCTTAATAGTAGTATATAACAAGCTAAGACAAAATTTTATTTTATTTTAGTTATTATGCATTTTTTTATTATTATTTTTTTAGTAACCATATAGCAAACTATAAAATAGTAAAACCAAAAAGGAAAAGAAATACTTAGCTACATACATGGGGGATGTTCCTTCCCCAGATGTTGTCGTGGTCGAATATTGAAAGTTGAGTGATCCTTCTCATAGCATATTTTGCCAATGGATATCCTCCTCATCCATCGGTGGAATGAGATGAAGTCAACCGGGTAAACTCGCTCCTGATCTCAAGTGTCATCCTCCCGGCAAGGGTTTGGATTTTTAAGTCCCCCGGACAGGACTTTTTCTCCACTCTTGCTTATTCCTTAGGTGCATCTTTCAGTCTCGGAGATGGAGACCTTGATGGTTGCACCTCTTGTGATGGTGACTCTGATGATGATGTCACCTTCTTTTTCTATACCATGCTTGTTCTATGGAGTTGACTCAGGTGGAGTAGATGTTGGTTTAATTGTTCAGCATGGTGGAGCTCCTGATAGTGGTGCCACCCTTGTTCTTTGCTTGTCTAGCAGGTTGAAGTAGAGCATTAATAGTGGAAGCTGGTGGCATCTTGCTTAGTGTGCATGTTCTCAGTTCAGAACTTTCACTTGTATAATTTGGAGAATTAACAAACTCCATACTTTTCTCAAAGTGTGTCCTGCTTGCAAAACCAAGGTAGAGATCAAGTGCATGGGCTTTGTTGGTGGAAAAACACCAACAAAACCAAATCTTTTTATTTATTCTTCTCTAACCTCAGGCACATTGAACAATATGAAGTTGATGTTGCATACTTTGTTCACTTATAACTTGAGTGGCAAGATCATAAGATTGAGCATGTATGTAGCATTTAAGAGCATTTGGCCCAAAGGGTTGAATTGCTTAACTCATGAAAGGATTGTCCATAAGGTATTAATCTTTACATGATTATGACTATCATCTTCCAGCGATAAAGTGTGCAAGCTCTTTAGCTCATTTGGTTAAGACTCGCAAAGCTATAAAAGTCACCTTCACGAGCTACCACCGATCCAGAAAATAGGTTGCATTCACGAGTAACCCCAGTCTAAGCACCACGCTTACACTACGAATTATACTTTAACCTAATGGTCATAGATTAAAGCGCTCAAAAGAGACTCACAAACCAAAAAACAATATAAACACGTTGCTTACTTGAATAAGAAGTCGATTACCAAAGAAATCGCAGACATAGATTAACTTCTGCCCAGGTACAAGCCATAGAGGGAGCACCGACAGGCCAACACCTCCTCCAAACTCTTCCCTTCTCTACTCTTTCTATTTCTAAAGACTAGATCCTAATGAGGACTAATCTTCTCTTGATAGCTAGCTCTGAGAGGTTGATCCTTTCATGGGACCCCTCTTAATTGATCCTGACTAAATAATATGAATTAGGGTTTTTAGGATGCCTCAGGCAGGGGGCAGGGGCCTACTTATATAGGCCAAAGCTTCAATTTTGGACCCTCGGATCAAACCGACATTGGGCAACGGCGCGGATGCAAACCCTAAGGCGATAGGGAATCGATGTAGTAAGATGGGCTTGTTTGGGCTCCGTAGCAGGCCGGCCGACCTAGGGCTTGGGCCGTCCGGCCCACTTTCATGGTCATTTGGCCCAAGCTTCGGGGGTTTGCATTCTAGTGCCTTCTAGATCCTTTCCACGTTGGTGTCGCGGTAGAATTCTAAAATTTCCTTTGATGAATAGGCCCTCCTTGACGGTTTTCTAGATAAACCCTACAAAGATCACAGATTCACCAAAACTCATGGAATTTGTTAGTTTAAACCCTAAACCTTCGTTGGTGATCTCAATTGTGCCCTTATACATGTTTTATTGACTATTAAATATGGTTGTTAAGTACTATCAACATACATCCAAGCAATGGAGCTAGATGATGGTGATCAAGGTGGTGGTGATGACCAAAAGAGATGGTCAAGTGCTCCAAATTGGAAAAAGAAGAAAGAGAAAAACAAAAACCAAGTGTTGATCAAGGCAAAGGTATCAAATAGGTTTTTATTTTAGCACTCAAGACACCATAGAGGGTGTGAGTGTGTTTAGGATAGATAGTCATACTATAAAGTGGGGAGAAATCATAGTTGCTACGATTATCAAGTGCCATTAGGTGATCTAACTAGTTTGCATGTGCATTGGATCCTAATGAGCTTACACACCCTTGAGAATTGACTTAGACTATTGCCAACTCACATATACATGTGTTGGAATACTTGGAGTTGGCACAAATGCACAGGGGTGAAGTGTTTGGAGTTGAAAAGGAGGAGCCTGAGGTGACTAGACTCTGAGTTAGGAGGGACCAAACCCTGAGGGACAGAGTCGGTGACTAACCCTAGAGTGGCGCAGCACTGGAGAGCTAACCGAACTCTGCGCTAAGGCGAGTCCGGTCATTAGCTGGCGCGTCTGGTCAGACACGAGCAGAGGTTGTGCAATGTCGAGGGTCGACCAGACCCTGGTGAAGAACAGGACCGAACTCTGTGGGAACACTGTTCCCGAGTCCAGTCGCTATGACGTGTGCACTGGGGAAGTGTGCAGGTGACGACCGGACTCCACTATGTGTCTGGTCATGGTGGACAGGACGCGTTCGGTCATGTTTTGCCCTCTTAGGAACCTCTCTAGACTCGATCAGACCCTTGGTCGATCAGAGTCCAGTCTTGGCAAAGGCAAGTCCGGTCGCACGTGTGTGCGCGCGCGTGAGGGCGACAATAGTCAAAATTAAAAAGTGATGATGTGGCGCTTACTTGTTCGCTCGGGGGTGCGATCGCACCCGCCTGACCGGACACTGCGCGTGATTCAGGTCAGTGCATCTGGTACCCCTTCGAGGGACCAACGGCTCTATTTCGAGAGGGTGCCCATTTAAGTGATTTGGCCGGCCTTGGGGTGTCTCTCTTGGAACTTTGACATACTTGACATGCCTTTGAGCAAAGAAACACCACTCCACTCATCTCTCTTAATTGTTGTTCATCCAAGTGAGTTGGGAGAGCATCCAAGTGCATTTGTGTCGCGTTCGCGCATCTAGTGGCACTTGTGGTTGTATCGACTGTGGTTTCTCTTGTTACTGTTGGTTGTTGCCACCACCTAGATGGCTTGGAGTAGCTGTTGGTGATTGGCACAAGTTGGAGCTTATTCGTGGCCATCCTGATCCTGATTGTGAGGGGTTCTTGACCTTTCTGCGGTGGAGAGCCAAAAGGTACTCTAGTGGATCACTTGTGTCATTGAGTTACCCTCACTTTGGGTAGGTTCTCGTAGCACCCTAGTGAGGGGTTGGCATGGTGCCAATTAGTTCACGAACCACCAAGTGAACGGTCGATACAACGGGGACGTAACTTGCCAGCAAGCAAGTGAACCTAGGGATAAATCTTGGTGTCACCTCTTGGTGTTCATATTGTGATTGATCTTCTCTTGCCACATGCGGTATAAAATCACCCTACACATCTCCCTTTTATTATATTATTTCATACTTGTTGTAGTTGAGTAGAGTAGCTCTCTTGCTAGTCAAGTTGAGTAGCTTGTTTAGCTTCTAGTTAGTTGTTAGCTAGCTCAACTAGAGTAAGAGTAGTGACTTAGCCATTGCTTGTGACTAGAGATCATAAAGAACTAGAATTGTGGTATAGGTGGCTTGCAACCCTTGTAGAGCTAGAGCAAAATTGTTTTTCACCATTTAGGTTACTAACCATTTGCTCTAGTGAATTTGTAGATCATTTTTATAGGCTATTCACCCCTCTAGCCACTTAGGACCTTTCAACTAAGCTCTTCCAAAGGTATTTGCTCCTCAGGCACACGCAAGCACTTCTTAAATTGAGACACATGAAAAACATCATGCACACCTGATAAGCTCTTTGGAAGTTCCAACTGATAAGCCACTTCACCTCTTCCCACAAGAACATTAAACGGACCAATATACCTTGGTGCTAATTTTCCCTTCATGTTGAATCTCTTTATGCCTTTCATTGGTGACACTTTAAGATACACATAGTCTCCCACTTGAAAGACCAATTCTCTTCTCCTAGTAACCGCATAACTCTTCTGATGAGACTGTGCCACTTTTAGATTATCTCTAATCATTCGCACTTGTTCCTCTACATCTCTAAGCACATCTAGTCCAAACACTTGGCTTTCACCAATTTGATTCAAAAAATAAAGGTGCTCTACACTTATGTCCATACAATGCTTCAAAAGGTGCCATCTTGAGACTCTTCTGATGATTTTTATTGTAGGAAAATTTAGCATAAGGCAAACTCTTGTCCTATCTTGTACCATATTGCAAAGCACAAGCCCTCATCATGTCCTCCAATATTTGATTGGTTCTCTCAGTTTGCCCATCAGTCTGTGGATGATATGCTAAGCTAAAATTCAACTTTCTTCCCAAAGAATCATGCACCTTCTGCCAAAAGTGACACATGAATTGAGTACCTCGGTCAGACATGATCTTCTTGGGAACTCCATGCAAGCACACTATCCTTTCCATATATAGCTCATCCAACCTTCCCCCTGTATAAGTAGTTTTGATTGGCAAAAGTGAGCAACCTTAGTGAACCGATCTACTATTACCCATATCAAATCATAACCTCTCTACGCGTGCATGGTAAACCAACTATGGAATCCATATCAACTTCTTCTCACTTCCACTCGGGTATCTTCATTGGTTGCAACAATCCTGTAGACCTTTGATGCTCAGCTTTCACCCTCTCGCAAGTATCACACAATGCCGCATACTCTGCTATGTCTCTCTTTAACCCATACCACAAATACTTCTATTTAAGATCCAAGTACATCTTGGTAGTCCCAGGATGTATGGAATAAGCTGACTCATGAGCTTCACACAAAATTGCTTCTCTAACAGCCTTATTCTCAGGCACACATAGCCTCTTACCAAGCCATAAAGTACCATTGTCATCTATACGGAAGCCAGCCCAATCACTAGATTCTCTGCTATCTCCTTCGACTTCTCATCCTTCAACTGGGCTTGGCGTATCTCTTGCTCCAAATTGGGCGCCACTTCTAGCTCTATAACATTAGTGACAATGCTTAGGTTTAGTCGCTCAAACTCTACACATGCATCACCCGAACCTCATTAACATAACACTTCTTGCTAAGTGCATCGGCCACAATGTTTGCCTTTCTAGGATGATAGTGCACTTCCAAGTCATAGTCCCTGATCAACTCCAACCATCGATGCTGTCTCAAATTCAAATCTGGCTAAGTGAAGATGTACTTTAAGCTTTTGTGATCCATGTAGATGTCACTCATGCCAACAAGATAGTGCATCCATATCTTCAAAGCACGAACCAAATCATGAGTAGGATAGTTCAGTTCATGCTTCCTCAGCTACCTTGATGCATAAGCCACTACTCTTCTTCTTGCATAAGAACACATCCAAGACCTTGGCGAGATGCATCAAAATAGATGGAGAAATTCTTGCTCAAGTCTAGCAGAATCAACACTGGGATGTAGTCAATCTCTTCTTTAACTCATCAACGCTAGCCTGGCACTTATCAAACCTCACAAACTTGGTATTCTTCTCTAGCAATGTGGTCATAGGCTTATGATGGGGACTCAGAGAAGGAGATTGTTGACGGTCCTTAAGTATCAATTATAACTATCAAATAAATAGAGAAAAGGATCCAAATGAAACCAATACCTAGACTTAGGGTTTTATCTTACAGAATTCCACGAGTTTTGCTGTTTATCTATTTCTGCAGGGGGTTATCAGGAAATACGGAAGAAAGGCCCACATGTCGGATTAATGACGGGATATTAACCGAACACGTAATTATCTTACATCTAGAAGAGTCCAGAAGCCACGAGAACGAACGGGAGGCGTAACGGAGCCGGACACAGGGCGCCCGCCCTGGTCCTTAGGGCGCCCGCCCTGGCCCCGGAGCCAATCAGGCTCCGCCTCGAGGATTATGCTCCACCGACCTAGAGGATCAAGGAAAACCGCACGATCAATGTCGGTTTGATCCGACGGCCCAGATTCATCCGAAAGGGCTATATAAGCAAGGCCCCTGCCCCTGGAGGAGAGGCCCTCGTCTCATACTTCAAACCCTAATTCAGGAGGAGAGCCTCTGATCAAGCCCTAGAGCCACCACATCAACTAGATCTCTAGTTAGCATAGCTACATAGGATTAGAACTAGAAGGAGTCAATCTTCGATTGGTTCCCGGATCTGTCAAGAGGATTCTTGGTAATTCCTCTATTGTTCTTCAATTGTTCATCATTGTTCTTCAATATTATGAATATGACTTTGTTCTATTTCAGTATATTGGTTATGACTTTGCTCTACTTGATTATATTTGCAATTATATTGTTCTTAGTTTATCATAGTTATATGCTTGGCTTAGTTAGATTGGAATTATATACATGCCTAGGATCGTATAGCGTTTATCCATGTGTACAGTGGGTGAATGATAATTATTGTGTAGACGTGGTGTCTATACCGTATTTATCTGCGATTGCACCCTATATGCCGGATTGTGGGGTAGTTCGCGATAGTGACAGCTTCGTTGATTCTTATATAGTCCCCCTCTCGTGTATAGGGCAGGCAGAGCAACACTATTACAGGGGAGTGATTGCTATGTTCTTCATCTTCCTTGCTAATATTCACTATGCATGGATATAGTCTTTTCTCACCATGATTGCCAAGTATAATTGCACTAACTATGATATGCTAGACTTTATAGTTAATAATAACTTAGGGAATATCTTTGTAGTTCATCCTAATTCCATGCTAATGACTTGCTAGAATATCTGTTGAGGTGCTTATCATTATGTGGCTAGCTGATCAGATTAATTATCTTTGTCACCATTATCACTTTACCTTTACTTAATGTGACATTTATACCTGTATAAAGAGATTGATAAATACTCTCGGTTATACATGCAATGATGTGTACTCAGTTCCATATTCTCATTCCATTATCAACCATGATACTTAGAAATCCCTTCCCAGTGGTAAAAATATAAATAACGATACCTGGAATACTTCCCGGTTAAAATGCTACATCGGTATTAATCTGTGCGCTTGCAGATCCCTTTTATTATTTATCTTGATGAGCAAATGCATATTTCAATACCGCGTCTCTCATGTCATGCTGGGGATGACAACTTGGCTTAAGTGGCAAGAGGGATAGGTTTGGCATTTTTGGCGCCGTTATCAGAATTAGAAAACTAAGTCTACTTTTGGTAGTGACGTTAAGAATGCCCAACAAGCATTTTTGGCGCCGTTGCCGGGGAAGGTTGATTACTAAGTAGGAATGAATACGGAACTTTGAGTCATCATTTGCATCACTAATCTGATCGAGCTTATCAATTCTCTTATACAGTTTTACCCCTGTATTTTCCATTTTGATTATTTATTGTAGGGTGATGCATGAATAGAAGACATCTTCCAGACAACTTTGTTGACGATCCCGAAGCCTTATTCAGAAGAACAAGAGCCAAGCTCAAGAAGACATCGTCAACACTTCAGCACAAAGCTTCATCAAAATCCGAAGACCGCCGAAGTTTCATCCGGAATTTGTCGACTGAATTCGAAGCCATGGCGAACAAGTCGATCCACGAGTTCTCAGCTCCCACTACGGACAACATCCGCACTGGACCTGCTGGGGAGATCGACCGCAACTTCGAGCTCAAGCCTGGGCTCATCAACATGGTGCAAGCTAACCAGTTCTGTGGGAAGCCACACGAAGACGCTAGTGCTCATCTTCAACACTTCCTGGAGATCTGCAGCACTTTCACCATGGCTGAAGTCCCCAGAGACGCCATACTACTTCGCCTTTTCCCATTCTCACTGTTGGGGAGAGCGAAGCAGTGGTTCTACGCTACAAAGGAGAAGAACACTACGTGGGCACTCTGCTCCACGAACTTTCTGGCCAAATTCTTTCCCATGGGCAAGACCAATGCTCTCCGTGAGAAGATTACAAGTTTTCAGCAACAACATGATGAATCCGTTCCAGAAGCATGGGAGCGTTTCCAAGACTACATCCTAGAATGTCCCCATCATGGAATAGAAAGCTGGCTACTGATGCAGACATTTTATCATGGGCTCATTAACAGTGCCCGTGAAACCATGGATGCTGCAGCTGGAGGAGCATTCCTATCACTCACCATACCTCAAGCCACAGCTCTTGTGGAGAAGATGGCATCCAACCAAGGTTGGAATGAAGAAAGAACTCAGACACGCAAGAGAGGTGGAGGTATGCACCAGCTCAAGGAGGTAGACATGCTGTCTGCCAAGCTAGACCTACTCATGAAGAAGCTTGATGATCGAGCTGGAGAAAAGAAAGAAGTCATGCACGTCTACGACTCCCACATGACTTGTGAGGAGTGTGGAGGTACTGGACACTCGGGCAATCACTGTCCTGAGTTGCTGGAGGACGTGAACTACATCAACAATAACAACAACTACTACAACCGTCCTCAGCAGAATCAAGGTTGGAATCAACAGAGGCCTAACTACTCAGGTAATTACCAAGGTAACAATTCTTTCAATAATAATAATAATTATCCACCTTTGAGAGAGTTAGTATCCAACCAAGGAAAGCTAATGGATAACCTATCTAAGAAATTGGCATCTAATGATAAAATACTAGAAAATATAAATAATAGAATGGATAATTTCTCTACTGCCATCAAGAACCAGATTAGCTTTAATAAAATGATTGAATCTCAGTTGAATCAAATAGCTGCTGTTGTTCCTGCTACTAACCCCGGTATACCATCACAACCAGAAGGACTAGAATCTGCAAATCTTGTAGACATGTTTGATGCAGGAGATTACTGGAGTAACCCTATCGTGGAAGTAAGTACTGACCGTCTGCCGGTCAAGAGAGGCGATCCAGGACGCCCCGTCATCCCGATCTCCATCGGCATGCGAGACTTCCCAGAAGCACTCTGTGACTTTGGCTCCAGCGTCAACATCATGCCCAGGGTACTCTATGAAAAACTCTTTTCACAACCATTATTAGAAACAACCATGTGTTTGCAGCTTGCAGATAGGACACTGAGTTTCCCGAGAGGAATATTGAAGAACATCTGTGTCCGAGTGGGTTCCTCGTACGCTCCAGCGGACTTCGTAGTGATAGAGACCGGTTCTGATGAGAGGGCTCCCGTCATCCTAGGGAGACCATTCCTGAACACCGCGGGAGCTGTCATCTATGCTAGTGCTGCCAAGATCAGTTTCTACATCAAGGGGAGGAAGGAAACGTTTTCCTTCAAGAACAAGACCGCACAAATCCTAGAGCAACCCCAATATGAACCAAGAAAGAGGACCAACAGGAGGAACAAGAGCAAGAAGCAAGTATGGACCGAGACAGCTAAGATGGTCACTGCCGTGCACAAAGGTCAAGATCGCCAACTCAAGTCACCGTTCTTGCCTAAGAAGGACGACCCAGGTATGCCAAGCATTTATTGCTCCATTAATGGGTCCCACTTCTACAAGACACTTTGCGACACTGGGTCGGGCGTCAACATAATGGCCAAGGTCACCTATGAACTTCTGTTCGGAACCATGCCCTTAAACCCAATATATATTCAGCTTCAGATGGCAGATCAGACATTCCGACAGGTCGAAGGTACAGTAACTGACGTCCCTGTCAAGATAGACGATCACTTTGTCCATACAGACTTTCAGGTTATTGACATGGGAGAAGATGAATATGATCCCCCCATCATCCTTGGAAGACCATTCCTTAGTACTGTCAAAGCAATCATTTACATTGGAACTGGAAAAGTCCACATGCACTTCCCCTCTGAGAAGGTACGTCTTTACTTTACTGACCCTAACTATGTATTTGAAGAATCCAAGCAGGTCAGGACAAGAAGAAGGCGGCGTAACCACAATCAGAAGCAACAGGTCATCAAGGACGGATGGGCAGATTATGAAGGAGAAGTGGTAAGATCTGAAGACATACCACTCAACCAACACTGTCCTGAGGAGACCAAAGCACCGAGACAAGTATGGAAAGAAAAGATAGTTGCACATGAAGAAGAGGCGCTGCCGGAACCACCGACTACGCCATCCACCGAGTCCCAGGACGACTGAACGAATAAGAGTCCTGTTCGGAGGACTTAAAAACACCGAACGCCTTGCCAAGAGGTAACTTGGTAGTTATCCTTTCTTTTTAATTATTTACTTTATCTTAAATAGTTTGCTAAGTTAATCATATTCATACTATCTTAAAAAGAAAATAAAAATGTTAAAAACCCTAAAGCCCCATGTGAGTATGCGAGTGGCATAAAACCCATAAGTACATTCACTGTGGTGGCATAAAAAATATATATATAATAAATACATAAATATTTTCTTCTGCTTTATAAAAGAAAAAAACAACATAAAAAAATCAAGGAGGCTCAACATGATAAAGGCTAGATATTTATGCTAACACTTAATCAGTTCCACAAAGCTTTGTTGTCTATTTGAGCTTCACAGAATTCAAGGAGACTAGCAGACAGAGGACATTCTAATCGCTGTCAGGGTGCTGCCGACTTTCAAATACACCTCCGCCATCTGCTAGCTACATCAGAAGAGATTATGTCAAGATCCAGCTTTGGGGAGAGCACCCCCATTATCTTGCTAAGTATTTCTATCTTTATCTTTATATTTATATATACTTCTACCCTATAAAAATAAAAATATACATAACTATGAAAAAAAAAACCAAATAAAGATTTTGTGCTTATATATATATACCTATATCTTTTGCTTAGTGTGTTTTAATAAATAAATAAAGTGGCTATGCTAAACTGAATCTAGATAATAATAAAACTCTAGCATGGATATGATGAATAGTTGCTTTGCCTAACTTTCAAATTTGAAGTCCTCTCTCTAAGTTTAGACATAACTGTTATCATTTAAAGCTTGCTCTAAACCTGAACTTGTGGGAAGAGAACTTGATCTAAAGTCTAAGTTGTTAACGGATATGATATGAGAAGGTTGAGCTGCTGTTTATCTATTCCTAGAGATGCTAGAATTCTGGAGAATTTTATCTTTGAAAATCTTAAAATGCTACATGATGAGTTCCTGTATGAAGAGAGTTTAAGTTCCTACCATAGCCATACATACATGCTTGCTAGACTTTAAGCCATACCTTTACTTTTTACTGCTTATGAGCATTGAGTGTAGTCAAGCTGTGTAGACCCTTAGGAGCTTGTCATGCGGTTAAAATCAAGATTCACTTGCACGATCACTCATACATGCTGCTTCTACTCCGGAAGTACGCATCCACATATATCCACTCATTCTCATCTCCAGATCCACATAAAATTATTCTACTCCTAATCCGGGAGAGAATAGCCAAAAATATTTTCCCATTCTTGTTATCCCCTGTGAAATAAATGCTCAAGCTATTTTGGTTACTACCACTTGCTATATTGTTCTAAGGAGATGAGTGCTCTATACGAGGAAATAAAAAGGGGCAAGTGCCCGGAACCTCGAAAAGAAAAAGATACGAGGAAATAAAAAGGAGCAAGTGCTCGGAACCTCGATGAAAAAAAAAAGAAAAAGTGTGAGAAGAGAGGTAAAAATGGACAAGTGTCTGACAGTAGAATTAGGGGTACAAGATACCCACCTGAGAGGAAAAAAAAATATAGAGCACCTCATTCTCCTCAAGAGCTTTAAAAGCAAGAAAGGTACGTATCCCCTCAAAAAGAGCAAAAGTAGAATTAGACTTTCATCATTGTTATCATCACTACCACCATACACCATTTATTCGCCACACATGCACATCTTGATTTGACTTATTGGCTTGTTTCTCTGGATCCATGGTTTGACTATGCAATAAATGTCTTGTAAGTATGTATACTTTATCTCCCACCGATGAGCTCCAGATATCAAAAGCCTTATTAGAATAGGATGAGAGAGAAGGCAATGTCACTCTGCCTTATACCACGAATACTACATACTTTGCTTTGAGAGAAGGCAGACATCATTACTGCCTTGGTGAGGATCCAGAAATACCACAAAAGAGAGACCTGAGAGAGTCATACAAGGAATCTCTGAGTTTTATTTGAAAATCTACAAAAAAACTCCAAGAGCTATAGCTAATCAAGAATAAGAGACATGGTGCTTAACTAGACTGTTCTATCTTTTAACCGCTCAAGACAAAGGTGACGGTTGCAAGCCCCATGGTGAAAGGTATAATGAGTAAGTTTTAAGTCTTGACAGTTTACTTTAACTCAGAGATGAGACTCTATTTGAAAGCATGTGTACCGTCAAAATTCAAAGGCATTTCAGCAACTTCTCATCCATCGCTGAGTCTATCCTTGCTCAGGGACGAGCAAGAGGTAAGCTTGGGGGAGTTTGTTGACGGTCCTTAAGTATCAATTATAACTATCAAATAAATAGAGAAAAGGATCCAAATGAAACCAACACCTAGACTTAGGGTTTTATCTGACAGAATTGCACGAGTTTTGCTGTTTATCTATTTCTGCAGGGGGTTATCAGGAAATACGGAAGAAAGGCCCACATGTCGGATTAATGACGGGATATTAACCGAACACGTAATTATCTTACATCTAGAAGAGTCCAGAAGCCACGAGAACGAACGGGAGGCGTAACAGAGCCGGACACAGGGCGCCCGCCCTGGTCCTTAGGGCGCCCGCCCTGGCCCCGGAGCCAATCAGGCTCCGCCTCGAGGATTATGCTCCATCGACCTAGAGGATCAAGGAAAACCGCACGATCAATGTCGGTTTGATCCGACGGCCCAGATTCATCCGAAAGGGCTATATAAGCAAGGCCCCTGCCCCTGGAGGAGAGGCCCTCGTCTCATACTTCAAACCCTAATTCAGGAGGAGAGCCTCTGATCAAGCCCTAGAGCCACCACATCAACTAGATCTCTAGTTAGCATAGCTACATAGGATTAGAACTAGAAGGAGTCAATCTTCGATTGGTTCCCGGATCTGTCAAGAGGATTCTTGGTAATTCCTCTATTGTTCTTCAATTGTTCATCATTGTTCTTCAATATTATGAATATGACTTTGTTCTATTTCAATATATTGGTTATGACTTTGCTCTACTTGATTATATTTGCAATTATATTGTTCTTAGTTTATCATAGTTATATGCTTGGCTTAGTTAGATTGGAATTATATACATGCCTAGGATCGTATAGCGTTTATCCATGTGTACAGTGGGTGAATGATAATTATTGTGTAGACGTGGTGTCTATACCGTATTTATCTGCGATTGCACCCTATATGCCGGATTGTGGGGTAGTTCGCGATAGTGACAGCTTCGTTGATTCTTATATAGTCCCCCTCTCGTGTATAGGGCAGGCAGAGCAACACTATTACAGGGGAGTGATTGCTATGTTCTTCATCTTCCTTGCTAATATTCACTATGCATGGATATAGTCTTTTCTCACCATGATTGCCAAGTATAATTGCACTAACTATGATATGCTAGACTTTATAGTTAATAATAACTTAGGGAATATCTTTGTAGTTCATCCTAATTCCATGCTAATGACTTGCTAGAATATCTGTTGAGGTGCTTATCATTATGTGGCTAGCTGATCAGATTAATTATCTTTGTCACCATTATCACTTTACCTTTACTTAATGTGACATTTATACCTGTATAAAGAGATTGATAAATACTCTCGGTTATACATGCAATGATGTGTACTCAGTTCCATATTCTCATTCCATTATCAACCATGATACTTAGAAATCCCTTCCCAGTGGTAAAAATATAAATAACGATACCTGGAATACTTCCCGGTTAAAATGCTACATCGGTATTAATCTGTGCGCTTGCAGATCCCTTTTATTATTTATCTTGATGAGCAAATGCATATTTCAATACCGCGTCTCTCATGTCATGCTGGGGATGACAACTTGGCTTAAGTGGCAAGAGGGATAGGTTTGGCATTTTTGGCGCCGTTATCAGAATTAGAAAACTAAGTCTACTTTTGGTAGTGACGTTAAGAATGCCCAACAGAGATCATGCTTGTGGAGGACATGGAGGAAGATGAAGAAGAGGAACCCTAAGAGTAGGATGTTGTCCCACCAACACCTATGCCTGAGCTACTCTAGGAGGAGGTGTACCTACGCCGCCACCACCACCAGCCGCCCTAGAGGAGGGTGAACCACCCCAGCGTATGGGCTGGACCCAGGAGCACTACTTCAAGGAAGCAGATGATGAGGCCTTCTGCCACTCCCTGCTCATGACGTTGCTGGAACACTACGCCAACCTACACGCCACTATGCATTATTGCAGCATAGAGCATAAACACCCTCCGAAGGGCTCGCACTGGAAGACGGAGATATGTGTTAAAGCTTTGGATGAGGCCAAGAATGCTAACAAGGCATGGAGTCTATACACTCCCACGCTGTGAGTCATGTTACCATGGAGGAGAGCATGGAGGATGCAGCATACCACGCCTACCTCTACTATTGTGGCCATCGCTCTGAGGCTATGAAGGAAGATGGCTTCAGGTTCTTCCCTTGCTATGAGCCAATGGAAGACACTTGGATGACAAAGCACCCTGAGGGCTCAGAACCGACCCTCGAGGCACAAGTTAGGCTGACTAATGAGCAACATATGAAGATAGATGCCCTCGAGGAGGAATTGTGGAAAGAGAAGATCAACAATAGGCAGGCTCAAGTGCGGATTGATTGGTATCGAGCTCAACTCAACTTGACCAAGATTTACAAGAAGATCAACGTACCCCTCACCGCCACCGACACTGCCCCTTAGAATTATGAAGTCCCTTGTAACAAGAACGTTATTAGTATCATGAGTCAAGTCGAGTCAGCATGTTCTATTTGAGTTTCAGTGCTCAGTTGATTGTGCTTTTGATATTTGAGTTTGGCTTTGGTTTCGAGCGGAGTAAGGCCTGGGCCGGCTGTGATGGGCCTGGGCCATAATATTTGTCTTGGTGGGTGGTTTTGCGATGAAAATGGTGTACCCTATTTTGTTGGTACCCGACAGTAGCCCCTGAGCCTTTGGAGGAATAAGTTTTATTCTTCCAGAGGCTTAGAGATGAGCAAGCGATTTGTTTCGTGTTCTTAAGGATTTTTTCAGTGGGTGGGTGTAGCCCCCGAGGCCTTGGAGGGGTAGTGTACCCCTTCAAGGGCTGAGATTCGAGCATGTGATCATAGAGTTGTGGGCAACCTTGGCCGTTCGCTAGGCTGACAAGATGGGGTCAGCCCCCGAGCCTTTGCTCTATGAAAGTTGGAATGCTTCAGAGAACGGGCGTCCTTGACCAGCCGTTGGCTGGTCACGGTGGGGTCCGCCCCCAAGCCTCTTCTCTTTGCAATGGCTCTTCACGCCAAGTCCTTTGATTTCCTCCGCGGGCCTCTGAAACATGGCTTGAAGTATGTGGGCCGTCCCAATCACCGTCCGTCGGCTCTTGGTACAGTTTTTGTGTATTCTGTTCGGCCCAAAGAAGGCCTTTCTGGGTGAGTCTTGGTGAAACGTGTTTTTCCTTTTACCGCAGCCCATGGTCAGCCCACAGACGCGCTGGTGATCAGTTGTGTGGAAAGGAAGGTGAAAGTGTGCAGTGGTGGTTTTTGTCAGAGGCAATTGAGTGTGGTAGTGGCTTGGTTGGTGGAAAAAGTGGGCGACGGTTTTGTGATTTGGAACTTCGTGGCTTGGTGAGAGGAGAGGACGGCGGTTCATGAATCGAGCCCACATTGATCGCCTGGGAGACCGTGGAACCGAACGGTCGCTTGGGGTCTATTTATACCCGGCTCGGAGCCCGACCCTTTCACTATCCTTGCCTTCCTTCTCCTATTTCCTCTTCCACTTAGCCCAGCCTTGATGGAGTGTGGTGACTCATCGAGGGGGTCTCGGGCATCCGAGGAGGTGGACAGTCCCCCAGAGGCGCAGTGCCGCAGTACTGACGACCGGGCCTTCACCGGGTCAGGCCGCGTGCTGAACACAGGTGGCCTTTCCGCCGACGGCCTCTTTCCCATTGCTGCCATGGCCTGGGCCGGCCCGTCGGAGCCGGTGGCGAAGGAGGCGGAGGACCGGGCGCTGGCGGGCGCCATGGCCGCGGACGTCGAGGAGAGGGCGGACACCTCATCCAGCATCTTGAGGACACCGATCGCCATGGCGTTCGTACATTCTCTATTCTTCCTCTTGTTTCTAGTTTCTTTTGTGCTTTCATATGATAGAAATGGGGTTTTTCATCAGAGGCGAAGGCAGAGCTAGAGCATCTCCGCGCGGCGGTGGACGCTTTCTTCAACTTCTTGGGGGTTGCGCTAGGCGCCCGGGAGGAGCGCCTCTGGAATGCGTGCCACCGTGTCCTCGATGCCATCGAGAGTGACGTCCGCCATGGCACTGGGGTTGCCCTGGCCATGGCGGAGGTGTCGATGGAGGCGGACCTCACCGGAGGCAGTGGCTTCCCTACGGGGGAGGAGCTGCGCTACCACGAGGACCTGGTAGCGTGCTATGGCCCGGTGAAGGAGGCGGTGGCTGCCCATGTCCCTGCTACGCAGGTGCTGGCGAGGATCCCCCTCATTAGGGTTTTCTTTGTGTTTTGCTTTGCTTGTGGCGCATCGATGCCTTTCGTTTTGTAATGGACCTTTCGTGGTGTGAATTAATCGGTGTTTAGTTTTATCGCTTTTGTTTACATTTTTGGGTTAGCATGTGGTTAGTATAAAACGTAACTGGAGCATCACCAGCGGTGAGTTTGGCAAGGTTCCCTATGAGGAAGGAACCGCCCCTGGGTGCGCGTAGCATATTAGGGTCGATGTGACTACTACCATTGTCGTGTCCTGAGACTGGGTCGGTGTCCCCTAATGCCGATGCATGAAAGGGACAGCCACCAATCGGACTTTTTTGCCCTTGGGCGCTTTCGGACTCTGGGCAATGGCCCGGGTAGATGTTGTACCTGTATATGGGCCTCGATGGGCCTTTGAAATGAGAAAGTAGTTATGCGTATGAATCTGGACCTCCAAAAATCTTCGCTCGTGCATCGATCTGGTCAGGAGGCCCAATGCATTCCCCTCGTGCTTCTTCTCCACAAAGGAGGGGTTAGACAGTGGCACGTCATCCCTCTCGCCTAGCGTCGAAACATGGTGCCCATTTGAGTTGCTAATGGGTTTCTCAGTTCGAGCGGGGCCCCGGTTCCCATTCGATAGGGATCCAACGGAGGTAGCTAGTGACCGACCCCAAACTCTTGACGACTGGTTCAGCAGGGTAACCAGGGTCGTTCGACCGTCCCTAGCGGCTCATTGCCTTTTTTGATAAAATACCCTGGACCAGTGTTCATCAAGACTCGAACATGGATCGAAGAGTCCCATATGGTGCTCGGTGCAACCAGGTACTGGCCACTAGTGTGCCACTCCTCATTCCATCCCTCACTCTGTTGGCTTGGAGCGACTGTCGAAACCCCTCCGCAGGGCCAGCCTACGAACTCCAGAGCCAGATTTGGACCGTGTGCAAATGATGCAGCATGATGCATGTATGACCATGATGCATATGATGACTTTGTATATACAGTATTGCAAGGGATATGAAGAGTAACTTGAAGGAAAATTTTTAAGAGCAGCTTAATAGTAGTATTAATAATGAAAACAACTGGAGGTGGGCTCAGTGATTATTTTACCAACTTCTGTCTAGGGACCTAGTTATACCCTTTATGGCCATGAGAGCTCATGGCCGTCGAAGTGATCAACGAAGTCATCATCGCATGGCTCGTCGTCGAGGAGGTAGTCGCTGATGCGCAAAAAGAGTTGCATCTCTCGAAGCCTGGTGAAGCCGGTGCCGCCTTTATCGTCAGAGTCGAGGAAGTCAGAGTTGGAGCTTGTCTTGGCCGATGCCAGGACGTCGGCGATGGAGCGCATGAGCTGTTAGGGCAGATCCTCTGGTACCTCTCCTGCCTCTAGATTGAGATGATAGATGTTTGTTGACGATTTATGAACCTTCTTGTTGTGGCAGGGCTAGCCGACTCGTGGTACACTAGGGTAGCTGAACTTGTCGGGCCATGTGCCCTTTAATTCGTCAGAGCAGAGTCATAGGTTGGCCGACGGCTCGGAGAAGCTGGCGGGCTCGCCGGTCGGTGGAAGGAGGTCGAGGTCGTAGCCCTCCCCGATGACGATGAACTCAAGGCTCCCAAACCAGATGTGGGAGCCTGGAGCAAAGTTGATGTCGTTTCCATCCATCGGAGACTTGGTGGAGTAGAACATGATGCGTGGAGGTCCCCTACCTGGCGTGCCAACTGTCGGTGTTCTAGAACCGGGGGGTGTCTAGAGACGGGACAAGTGAATGATGCTACACGTTGGAGCCTCCGATGGTGTGCAAGGCGGACACAAGGTTTATATTGGTTCAGGTTGAATGTCACTACGTCCGGTGCTCACTGCTGCTTGTGTTGATTTGCACTGAAGTGCTTGTAGTAGGGGGATACAAGCTGGTCGAGAGAGAGAGCTCTAGGTCTCTGTGTGTGGGTGTGTTCAAGTGTTTGAGTGTATGCTTAGTACATTGCCGTTGCTGGGTGTTGTCCAACCTCTTTTGTCGAGGGTCCCTCCCTCCCCTTTTATAGTATGCAAAGGTAGGGGTCAAGTTACAGTATCTGGATGTACGAAAATAGAAAGAAAAGACCCTAAAGTGTTCCCTATTCCTAGCTTTCCTTTGAGTTCGTGCATTCGCACAGTCATCATCGTGGTGGTGGCATGACGTGGTTGTAGATGTATCACAGTTGACGCGGCAAGGCCATACCCTGACACGGTGTCATGATGGAGAAGATTTTGTGGCCCTGAAGTTGCGCTGGCGAAAAGGTGAGGGGGCCTGGACGGCCGTTGCTCCCCGTCCCGTTTAGGTGGACATGGTAGGGTGCGGCGTAGCGTAGCTTCTCCCTGTTACTACCATGGGGGGCGAGAAAGAACCGTGGAAGCCTTGACCGGATCATGAATCAGGTGTTACAAGTTCCCAGGCAATCCTGCACGACGTGGCGAGCTCCTGTTCCTTAGAAGGAAATGGTAGGGGGCCGTGCATGCCCGTGGCAGTGTGTTACAGTAGGGGAGTCGAGCAAAGCAGTAGCAGTGCAAAGGGGTCGAGCGCCTTGATGATATCATAGGGCTCGGGCGCCTGGATGATGTCACGGGGGTCGAATGAGACAGAGAGAGGTCGGACGAAGAGGAGGAGCGCTGGGGCTCGAGCGCTTGTCCTTTGGCTTTGGTTTTGAGCGAAGTAAGGCCTGGGCCGGCTGTGATGGGCTGTGGGCCGTAATATTTGTCTTAGTGGGTGGTTTTGCGATGAAAATGTAGTACCCTGTTTTGCTGGTACCCGGCAGAGAGAGAGAGAGAGCAGGCCAGCCAGCATAGGGAGGCCAACACGGCGAAGGACATGGCCGGCGGCAAGAAAACCTCACCGGCGCGCACGAAACCGGCCCTATAGGCCACGGCTAGGCTCAGTATCTGCACAGGACGAAATAGAGAGCAATTGTGAACTCACCACGAACAAAATCAAAGGCGGAAGCGAAACGAAGATGGCGAGCGGATAGGAACGGCGGACGGCGAGATCTTGCAAGGTTTCGGTGACAATTAGCGAACAGCGGAGATCCAGAAAAAGAAATTCAAGAGACACAGAGGCTTCAAAAACCCGACGCGAAGCTCGTTAGTCGGCTTACGATTGCGGCGAAGCAGCGAATCGGCAAGCCTGAACTCGGCGGCCGCGGCGAGCTCAAATTGAGGCAAGCGGGCTAGGGTTTGAGGCGGCAGCTGCGCGAGGGTTTGGGGGAGATAGTGCGGCGCAGGGGCAGCTATTTATGGGGCGGGGTAGATGTGCGGGGCAAGACGAATCGAAGGAGAATCAAAGCCCAGGGGAGGTGGATTGCTCGGACAGAGTCCGGCTGCTTCATGGCGTGAGGTAGGGGACGCCGCTGACGAATGGGCCTAGAGTGACAGTGGCAAAGCAAAAGAGAGGGAAGGGTGTGCCCGCGCGGTTGGGCCAGCCCAAGAGAGGAAGGGAGGGGAAGCGGGCCGGCTGGGGTGAAATGCTGGACCTGCGGCTCACAGCAGAGAGAGAGCAGATGGCAGGCTGGGCCAGCTGGCCGGGAGCCAAGAGGGGAGGAAGGGAAAAAGAACTTTTTCCTTTTTGATTCAAGGGTTTTTAAATCCTTTTTCAAAAGAATTTGAATTCCTTTTCTGATTTGGTCAAAACCAGTCATCACACAAATAAAAGTGCAGCAGCATGAATGCATTGACATGTTTCTATCCTTATGATTGCTTTTAATTTAATAAAAGTTATTATTTCCCTAAGTTTGAATTCTCACCAAAAATGCATTAATTAAATGAATTTCACCTATTTTCAAGAATGCAAATTTTAGGGTGTTACAGCTTTATAGCCGATGGCTCATGCTTTCATGTTTATCTCGTGGCTTGATTTATATCCATCAGCTTATTAGATAATGGGCTTTACTTCATTTATATATCAACTGATGCTCACTGTCTTTAGATTATCAACCGATGCTATTTTTTTAATTTACTTTATCTTATCATATTAAAATATCGATTTCATGGCCGATGACTTGTGCATTCCATCGGCTTCCTAGAGATAGACTCATGGAACTGTCCGGATTATCAGTCAACATGTTCTACCTTAAACTACTAATTATCTTTTCCCTTATCAATTACAAGTCAAATGGCTGGCACAACAACAACAACAACAACAATATAGCCTTTTGTCCCAAGCAAGTTAGGGTAGGCTAGAGATGAAACCCAAAAGAGACGAGAAATAGGGAGACACATAAAGGGACATAAAGGGCACAAGACAGAAAGAGGTTACGGTTCAGGCACGTTGATTGCCAGTCTCCAAGCGCTCCTGTCCATAGCTAAATCCTTAGAGATATTCCACTCCTTAAGGTCTCTCTTAACGGACTCGTCCCAAGTTAGTTTAGGTCGATCTCTACCACTCTTTACATTATCGGCCCGCTTTAGAACCCCACTACGCACCGGCGCCTCAGGAGGCCTCTGTTGGACATATCCAAACCATCTCAACCGATGTTGAATCAATTTCTCTTCAATTGGTGCCACCCCAACCCTATCCCGAATATCGTCGTTCCGGACTCTATCCCTCCTTGTGTGCCCGTAACACCAATGCAACATACGCATCTCTGCTACACTCAATTGCTAGACATGCCTCCTTTTTGTAGGCCAACACTCAGCACCGTATAACATCGCCAGGCGAATCGCCGTCCTATAGAACTTACCTTTCAGCTTCTGAGGCACCCTTTTGTCACAGAGGCCGCCAAAAGCTTGACGCCATTTCAACCAGCCGGCTGAAATTCTATGCCTAACATCTTCATCAATGTCTCCATCCTTTTGTAGCATTGACCCTAAATACAGAAAAGTATCCTTCTTGGCCACCACTTGCCCATCGAGGCTAACGTCTCCCTCCTCATGCCTAGTCGCGCTGAAATCGCACCTCATATACTCGGTCTTAGTCCTACTAAATCTGAACCCTTTCGACTCTAATGTGTGCCTCCATAGTTCTAACTTTCTATTAACCCCTGCCCTACTGTCGTCAACTAGCACCACATCATCAGCAAAGAGCATACACCAAGGGATATCACCTTTGTATGTCCCTTGTGACCTCATCCATCACCAAAGCAAATAAATAAGGGCTTAAAGCTGACCCCTGATGCAGTCCTATTTTAATTGGAAAGTCATGTGTCGCCATCACATGTTCAGACAAACGTCACCACATCCCTGTACATATCCTTGATGAGGATAACGTACTTAGTTGGGACTTTGTGCTTTTTCAAGGCCCACCACATGACATTTCTCGGTACTTGTCATATGCCTTCTCGAGGTCAATAAAGACCATGTGCAAGTCCTTCTTCTGCTCCCTATATCTCTCCATCAATTGTCGTAATAAGAAAATCGCCTCCATGGTCGACCTACCCGGCATGAACCCAAACTGATTTTGGATCACATGTGTCACTCTCCTTAGGCGATGCTCGATAACCCTCTCCCAGAGCTTCATCGTATGGCTCATCAACTTAATCCCACGGTAGTTAGTATAACTTTGAACATCTCCCTTGTTCTTGAAGATAGGTACTAATATACTTCTCCTCCATTCTTCAGGCATCTTGTTAGACCGAAAAATAAGGTTAAAAAGCTTAGTTAACCATACTATCGCTCTGGCGCCTAGGCATCTCCACACCTCAATGGGGATACCATCAGGGCCCATCGCTTTACCGTCCTTCATCCTCTTCAAAGCCTCCCCGATCTCTGCCTCCTGAATTCTCCTCACAAATGGCTGGCACGCCCAAATTCCCAAAATCGACATAACCTGCACGGGAGTAAAGCAAATCTCCCGGGACGTCGTGTGTCCTACGCATCAACCAAATTTCTGTGTCAAAACATCTTTAATATATTTTTCTTTAGCAACTCCTGCCATAACCCCTCTTCATTGCAAAGTTTAAACAACCATTTTGCATGTCTATATTTTGAATTCCTAAACCACCCTGCTCTTTTGGTTGGCAAAGAATAGACCACTTTGCTAGTCTATACTTTTTTTTGGTGTTGGTCATACTGCCAAAAAAACTCAATGTATCGTACTCAATTTTCTTAAATGCCCCCCTAGTTCAAAAAAAAGAGCATAAACATTGGTAAACTGAACAGAACGGAATTGTTAACACTAGTTGTCCCCCATCGATAACATTTTTCCTTTCCAACTAGACAACCTCTTTGCAATTCTTTCCTCAACTCCTTTCCAATCTTTGTTATTAAGTTTTCTATAATGCATTGACAGCCCGGGGCAAGGGATATGTGCCCACTTTGCAGCCAAATAAAAGTGAATATTGCAATTCACATACTTTCGCTTTCCCAGAGCAGAAAATTTCGCTCTTGTGAAAGTTTATTTTTAGACCAGATAATTGCTGAAACATGCAAAGTAGTAGTTTCATATTCATTGCTTATTCAATATCATGGTCTAAAAATAATACTGTATCATCTACGTATTGTAGAATTGAGAGACCATCTTCAACCAAATGTGGAACAACCCCTTTGACTTGCCCATTTTCTTTGGCCATAGCAGTAATAATCGCTAACATGTCCACCATAATATTAAACAAAATTGGGGATAGAGGGTCACCTTGCCTTAGGCCCTTTTTTTTTTGGAAATACGAGCACGTGTATGCTTGGTAGTGGGGAAAAAGGTCTAATTTACTTCTCTCAACTATCACAGCGCTCAGATTTTTTTTCCTGAATTACAAAACCAGTTTTTTACCCTCTTTTAAAACCATTTATTTTTGGACCTTAGTGGTTTTTACTGTGGTTTTGCTGATGTGGCGCCACGTCAATTGGAAATCGAACTAAACTGAAAGTTTAAGGAGGTAAATCGAACTAAAAATATTTTTTAAAAAATATCCAAAAATCATAAAAATAAATTTTTAAAATTTATCAAATGTTTTACATGAAAGAGTCAGTGTTTTTCCACCTTGGAGCGTTGGAGATGAGAGGGGGTAACAACAGAAGTGTAAACAACGCGTTCCATCTAAACATTCATCTGCCTGTCGTCTATCTGTCTCAGCCTCACTTGCTGTCTATTTCCGATCCCTCTTTTCTCAATACCAACCCCTGTGCTTGATGCTAACACAGCACCTCCAATCGCTGGCCACTACCTCAGCAAGGATCAAAATCTCCTAGAAGATTCCTAACTGTTATTATTGATATAGACACGGTGTAAGATAATCTAGAACGGCTTAACACCTCTGGTTAGCCTTAGCATCATTATATAACGATCAGGGATTACAGATACAAAGGAGGTAGTCCTAGTCAAACAGGACAATAGTCCTAACCGGAGTGGTTAGCCTTAGCATCATTATATAACGATCAGGGATTACAGATACAAAGGAGGTAGTCCTAGTCAAACAGGACAATAGTCCTAACCGGACTCTAATCCTAACATGTTACTTCAGGTATTACGTATTATATTCTAACGCACGGCAGCTCAGGACTGACAGCAGCCCATTCGAAGGAACATGTACTTGCATTTCACTGTGCTGTCAACCAGATTCCCACGGTGAATGAGTGTACAGTTTGTGGGCGTACAATTGAGGCCACACGAACTGGATAGCATTACAATAATGATACAATTAAGACCTTCGACAGACGGACGCCTCCCTCCGCTCACTTCCACATGCGCCGCTCATCCCGTCCGCGCGCCCCGATGCTCGCTGCAACGTTTTCTCCTTGCGTCACCGTGCCCATCTGCCCACCTCACTCCGTCTCGCCGCCGCCGGTCCCCCACAACGCCGCACCCCATCTCCTGCGGCCTCCTCCGCGCTGCCTCCTCCCCACGGCATTCCCCACCGGGGCACGGCCTCCACCACGCTACCTGCTCAGCCCGCGGTCCACCGAGCTAGTGAGCCTCCATCGAGACAACGAGCCTCCATGACGGATGCTCCAGCAAGCAAGCGAGGGGAACGAGATTCGTGTGACGTCGTGCCCTCCAGCGAGTTGCCCGTGCCACTGCTGCACAACGAGGTCCATGCGCCACCGTCGACCTCTGCGCCAGCGTGCCTCCATTCATCCAAGCAAAGCCCATATGTTTCAAATGTTTCATCTGAATGTTGCAAGTGTTTCATCTTGATGTTGCAAAAGTAGATATGAATGTTGCACATATTACAGTGGCTATACATGTGTGTTTCAAGTATATGTTTCAAATGTTTCATCTCGTTTTCCAAACGTATGTTTGCAAGTATTTCATCTCAATATTGCATATGTTTTCCAACATATGAAGTGTTTTTGCAAGTGTTTCATTAACATGTTTCGAACATTTCATCTATTTCGTACATATGTTACAAATGTTTCATATGGATGTTTCAAAAGTAGATCTAGTTGCATGTTTCATGTGTTTCATCTGCCTTTAGACGTATGTTACAAGTTTTGCATCCGGATGTTTTAAAAGTAGATCTCTGCCGTTCACCTTCACCTCGGTGTCTCCTCCCGCCGCCGGCTAGACATCCGCCACCCCATTCCTCTCTTATAGATGCTAGCATAGCCACCTGCTGTAATCACTTGCTACGGCTACTGGTCACACGCATGCGCGTGAGAAGCAAAGGGGCGCAAGCAAGGACTCCCAACAGTCAGGCAGCATTGGCCCCGCGTAGGCTGGCGCGGGATGCAGGTGCGCACGGGGAGACAGTGCAAGCACAGACACCGGTCCAGACGTCCGAGAGCTGGCACTGCTGATAGCATTAACAAACGGAAGCGCAGAAAAACACAACAGCACAAGCATGAATCATCTATAGTCGATTTACCATGACAGACAACCACCACCCGATCATAATTTACATAAACAACGAAAACTCCCCCCATGTCTCTTGCAGGCACTACCACCAGTCCACCATACCATCACTCCCGTGTAAACCTCGAGATGCAAAATCACACGTCAACAGTCACTGTTACAGCTGAGAACCTGCAGTGCTTGGGCGCAGCCTTCCTGAATTCATCACTCCCCTTGCGGTGGTCTGTTACCAAAAACAAAATCCAACGAATTAAGAAGAAAGAAACATGTCTACTGGTATAAAGTAAAAGTGCCCTAGTTGGTGGAGGTTACCTCAAAGAAAGAGTTGAAATTTAGCCTCATCAGAAATTGCCTCAGGAAAGGTGCTCTTTGACTACCCGCAAGGCGACTGCTCCTCAAGATAGTATACAGCGAATTTGACTTCTTGTTGAATTCCTGGTTACCATCAAATCATGGCAATAATGAAGTATGGTTTACTAGGACTGAGACTTTTCAGCATGCTAATGCTATGCTATGTACTGGTATCTACAAGTTTTTTGAGTAAAAGGGAACATAAATACCTCAGTTATGTGATCAATCTCAGAAATATTTCGGCGAGTTTCATATTGCTCAATGCTCCAGCAGAACTGCAAGCAAAGCTTCATTATGCTGTCTAGTATCCTAGAGACTGATCCAATATCCAGGAAGGATTGTGAAATCAGCGCTGACAAATATCTGTAGTGCAAGAGCCTTATTAGTAATCAACAGAAACTAATTTAGCCATGTGAATATAATCGAACAAAACAAGGTAACACGCCATAAATATCTCCATTTACACCAAGTTAAAAAGAATTCTCTAATCGTAGAAATTAAATGCCAGGGTTTATTAAACAAGACTGCACAGCAAAACATTGCAACTCGAGGGAAGATCTTATTGAAATATTTGATAGATGAAGCAGTAAACACGAGTATTCATCCAAAAGAAAACTCATGTAAATTTGACTCATAATTTATCAAGGTTCAAAAAGGCGACGCCTTAGGCGCGACTAGGCGCTAGTCGGAGGGTGTCCGCCTGGCCTATGGGGGTAGGCGGACCCCTAGGCGGCGGTAGCTCGTCGGCGGCGCCGGTGGGGGAGGTGGAGGGGGTACCGCGGCGCCCCGGTGTCCCCACGTGCAGATCCAGCGACCCGGGGACGAGGCGCAGCAGAGAGCGCCGGCAGCGGAGGAGGCAGGGACATCGGGCGGCGGAGGAGGAGAAGGAGGAGGCGACGGTGGAGGTGGCAGGCGCGGCTGGGAAGAGGCGGGCGGTGGTGGAGGCGGCAGGGAGGAGGCCGGCGGTGGTGGATCTGGCGGCGGTAGGAAGGAAGAGGCGGGCGGCTCGCGGCTGGAAGAGACGTGCGACTTGTGCGGGTGCGGCAGGAAGGCGGGCTGCGGGCGCGGACGTCGGGCGACGGTGGGGGAGGAGCTTCGGATGCGGGCGTGCGGCGGCAGGAGTGTGCGTGCGCAGGCGCGTGCGGCGGAAGGGAGGAGGCTGGCCGCGCTGGAGAAGGAAGGAAGGGATAGAGTCGGGCGGCAACGGAGAAGGGCGGAGTCAGGCGTTTTGTGGCTGCGGAGCGCGGAGGGTGTGTGCGGCTCGAAGGAGACGCGGATGGATAAGGATAGCTGGTTCATGCGGATGGAAGGCCTTTTTCTTTTCTTTTCTTTTTTTTTTTGAGAAAAGGATGGAAGGGGCTGGGAAGTGCATGGATAAGTTGGGCTGGGCTGTTTTGATGGGCCTTTCTTCTAACTTTAGATCCACAGGTCTCCCATTTCTTCTTTTATTTAAGATAATCTAAGGTAATATATGTATGTGTATTAATTAAAAATTAAAACATTAAAACGCCTAGAAAAATGCCTTAAAACGCCTAGGCTAGCCTAGGCTCGCCTAGGCTCTAGGCTGTGGGTCATCGCCTAGATATCGCCTAGCGCCTTCTTGAACTTTGTAATTTATCTAAGCATTTTGAAAATAAATTAAAAAAGAAAAGGCTTATTCCTGTCAGCAAAAAAAAAATACAAGTTTTATGATTGTCCAGGATAAATTGAAAATTAGTTGCTTACTCTTGATGAAAGCTCACTAGCTCTGTAAAATCATGTGAATCTTGCACATGAGATTGTAAAACATTCCACTGCGACTCAATTACATCAACCTGAAAAGGAAGTTCAATTTGGAAGGACAAGGTTATTTTCATTGGAGTGGAAAAAGCACAAGAAACAGATAGAAATGTCCAGCATTGATGTCATCAAGAGCGGAATCCAATTTCAGTGTGATCCATTCACATGCTACAACGACTGAACCAAAAACGTATGGAAAAAGGAAAGGGAAGAAATGTGATAAATACACGGTAGCATATCTTATTGTTACCTGGATGTAAAATTGTAGGTTTCTGATCAAGAATGCCATATGCTCCCTTACTCGCCACAAAGGCTTAGAGCGTTGTCGACGCAGTTGTGTTGCAGAGTTATTTTTCCGATCCTTGCAGTAATCGGAAAAATCAGCATGGTCTTTATGCATTACAGCTGCCCAGGATTTCTCAAGTTCCATTTGTGTCCTCTTCAATCGGATGAGATACTGGAAAACCTTGCGATACCTGGATAACATTTACACATCTTAGCGGAAAAAAGGAAAGCAGATAGAAAAAGAACTGTGAACTCTGAGTCCAACAGAGCCTGTTTTGTAACGTTTTTAAAATATGTGTACACTCAGAACAAAACCGTGTAACCCAAAAGGAGTGTAGCTTTATTGAGATTGAGAATTGCTTATGTCCTATGATACTTACTTGGACAGAACATCAGGAGTGAAGAAGAGCTGCAGAGGCCAGTCGACAGAATATTCCAGAGCAATACTATCCCACCCATCAAGTGCTAATTCTGATGTAGCTTTTCCTTGTGAAGAAAGCTCCGAAGCATTGGGTTTTTGGAGATCTTTCTGAGATGTGCTACTTTTCATACCATATGATAGCATCCTACAAAATAGAAATAAAATCATTTGACAACTGCAGAGCTATCCACTAGGCAGGCCCAGAAATAAATTACTCTGAGGCTATTCAAAATGCCGACCTTAATGAGACTCTGGTAAAGTACTTGTCTTCCTCACCGATAGTCTTCAGTGCAGCCTGTAGGAATTAACAGCAAATTACCAATGCTACAATCAAATCTATTTGCTGAGATAAGTCATCACAACACCTAAGAGAACTACAGCAGCAACCCGGTAAGTGGATGAAAATATCATCAACAGCAAGAGAACATAAGATTGTGTATCATCAAAACTTTGGAACACAAAGGGAAGTAGGGAACATGTTACTCACCAGCTGAAATGGGATCATGAGATCTGCTTCGGCTGTAGATTGACGAGGTGGTAAACGCATTAATTGGCGGCTTTCCTCAAGAAAACACTAGGTGAGAAGCATGATCACTCGTGTCAGAAAACAAGCCAAACAACAATTTTGCACAAAATCTATATAATGATCTCAATGCAACAATTGAGAAACGTGCATGTAAAGGAAAGGAAAAGCCATATGTCATGGATAAAGAAGTGCATGCTTACCTGGAAAAAGTCACCTTTTGCTAAAAGAAAATAATCTTTCAATGCCTTCAAATGACCGTTGAGATCAGCACGTACCACCACTAGCTTTTACCAAAATTAACAGCGGGTGATGTTCCTTTGCAATCAAATATTGATAGAATACATAATGCTTTTAAACATCAGTACCTGCCAGAGATGATTAGCTGCAATTGTACGTATTGAGCCGACAGCAGACTCAAAAGGCCGTTTGTAAAATTCAGAAGAATGCTGCAGGAAACGCAAGCAACCATATGCCCAAATCAGTATATTCATTTTATGAAGATAGCATAAAAAGGATTTGTAATACAGCAGGGAAACGCGCATGCAACAAAAGATGGTGGTAACATAAACAGTACAGTACCAGCAGAAGTTGCCTAGTTGACAACTAACCTTTAGCTCCTTGAGCATAACATCAATTTTATCGGCTTCAGCTTGTGGCAGTAGTTCTTCTGCGCTGATGTTAGAGAAGCTTGGCAATTCTTTTGGAGCGCCAGAACCTCCTACAAAGCTTTGCATTCCATGAGATCCTTTAGAGTTCTGGCTTTGGTTAACAGGTTCCTGCAATGTAGCACCAGGACTTGGATTTCGAAGCACCCTTATTGCTTTGCCAGCGAAGAGAATGGACTCTGCAACTCGCATGTGGATATACTCAGGCAACATGTCCTGTGAAGTGTGGGGTCAAAAACAAAGGATATGACTATCCTTGCTAAAAGTTACTACATAATACACAGGCACTTCATTTTAAGAATATAAGCATACCAATGATACATGAAATCCTGTATGCCAACTAGACAGGGATGTGTCTTTAGCTAATTTCTGCTTAAACTTATCAGAAACAACACGCTGAGATAATTCATTCTCCCCATCCCTGTTGTCTTGCCTGAAAAATAAGATGAGAAGCTCAAGTATTATATATAGGAAACAAACCATGGGTTAACATTCAACATTTAGGACTACTTGTCATCTGAAAGGTAACAGATTCCACTCCAATTGTGAATTTTATATTCGTCATCCAATTTGTTGTATCCCTCAGATCAACAACATTAGACTGCAAATGATCTGTATTAAAAACACTACAGAAAAAAATACTTGCAATGTGTTGGACAAAAGAAAAATTATGTCATCTATAAGGGAATGTATCTATTGCAACCAATGTGAACTTGGGAAGCTCAACTTGGAGCAATAGAATTATATCTACCGGATTACAACTGACAAGCGGAAATATGGAAATGAGACATCAGAAGCAGGAACGAAATAGCATGAATAGGAGCCCTGTAGACATGCTGACCTTCTAATGAAAAAAAAAATGAACGTACCTTCTAATGAAAAATTCACTGTACTGATCTTGAAGAATCCCATAAACCATCCAAGATGTCAGCTGGTTGAACATGACCTGGTGTCCATGCCAAAGTAACCTATCCTTTTTTAAAACAATATAAAAAGAAAATGAACAAATAAAATTCAACAGTTAGGACATATGCAGGAGAATTGAGAACACGTTGCAAAGTAACTGCAATGAAGATGGAAGCACAGAAGTTTCCATGCAAAGCATGAAAGAAATCAAAATGGCAGTTCTATTGTCTTTAATTGTCACATGTATATATAATGGTAAAGTTATACCTCTGAATGCAGCTTTGCAGTTCTGGAACCCCACAATGGCACCGTTTGTGCAAAAGATTAAGAAGTTGTCCACCCTTGATGTCTTTCTGCTCGATTTCCATAACAAGCTCATACAGTGGAGGCAGAAGGACCTCAAACTGCAATTCAGCACAGCAACGACTATGGTAAATGCCAGTAGGTAATAACCAAACACATAGGCACAGTAAAGATCATAAATAATATATACTAAAAAAATACAACATAGATTTGTCAGTTAGAAGATCGTAATTGCAAACAGAAAATGCTGTTGACAGATGTTCATGGGCATACCTTATTTAACCCATGAGTTACTGTCGCGAGGATAGGCAACGGATCTGATAACAGGTTTTGCTCAACCTGTAGAACAGCTGATCTGTATACTGACAGAATCTCAGTAATACCATTGGCAATTGCCCTCCTGTACACACTCCCTTTTCTCACTTTTCCCTTCTGAGATTTATCAGAATGAGGTGATGAAACATCTACAGAAGACTGAATCCAGCTCAGGTCACGAGACTCGGTTGCAAAGCGGTTCAGTTCTCTGTAGTAAAATCCCAGAGATATGAGCCTCTCAATAGCAGTCCTGCAGAATAAAAGCCATTTAGCATAGCAACCTCTATTTGTGTTGGACTCCGATTAGGTACATCATGTCATATATTCATTACAATGCTAAAGACACTAGCATATTCACTAAGACATCTGAACGGAGTGAACTTCAGAGCCTGCGAATGTGAATTCTAGTGGATATAAGTATCAATTTTGTCACTGTATCCAGTGGTGCATAAATTTCACAAAGCAAGTGAATGTGTGCCCTTCCAATGAGATAATGGCAAAATGCAGATTATATAATTTCCAGACTAATCGACAAAACCAGTGTATTCATTGCACTGCAAATTTCACAAAGCATACTGACAGCGATTTAAAATTTAAATAGGATGGCTATGGCGATAGTTTCATGAGCAATTAAACCTGAAATGACAAAATTCTGCCTAGGCATGCACAAGAACCACAAATATACAGGTAAATTCTGCATAAATTTCTCCAGAACTCGGTGGCACCCGACCACACCTAACTCCGTATCCCCACGCAGATCACGGACGCCCACACAGCACTACAGCACGGCCACAGATTCGCGTCCGCGAGCGGGTGCAGGCGTTTGCCCTTACCTCTCTGACGGCTGGAGGAAGGTGAGGTCCGGCGCGAGGCGGAAGGCGGGGCCCACCTCGCCGTCTCTGTCTCTGTCTCCGTCTCCATCCCGGCCGGCCTCCTGGGACGCGGAGCGGCGGCGCGGCGGGGAGGCGTCGAGGACGAAGTCGCCGGTGAAGCCGAGCAGCGCGAGGAGGAGCTCGTGCAGCATCACGGCGGCTCGGTGCCCCCACGGCGGGGGTTTCACTAGGGTTTCCCCGAGATCGCGAGGAGAGAGTGTGGGAAGTGGAGAAGAGAACCAACCAAGGAAAAGGGCGGGGACAGCGGAATTTTTAGTTCGTTTCCATGGATTTTTTGAAAAAAAAATCTAACCGCGCTGCTATGAGTTTGCGGTTAATTTACTCCCTCGTCCAAAAAATACAATTCTAAGATTTATTTAAATTTGTAAAAAAATAATATCAACACTTATATCTTCATATAATTTTTGGAATCATAGATGTTGGTATTTTTAAAGATTTATTATTTATTAATTGGGACATTTAACGCCCGGAGACGCCCTGCGCCTGCTACCCGCCCCGTGTCTGCCCGTGCAGCACCCACACGTGCTTCTTCCCCGTGCCTTCGCCGATGGTCCCGATTTGACCGTGCACGCTTGTGGGGGGAAATCATCACGCCCGCTGCCATCAAGAGCAGCAATGACGGGCCACACCTCGCCGTGCACTCCTACTGCCCGCATGCTAATGTTGGTGCGTGATGCTGCTGCTGATCGGCCGCATGTAGATGGAATAAGGAGAGAGAGCAGTCGAGCATGGATGCAGTTCGTGCTCCACGCCCACTGCCACGCCCTTAGATGTCTTTGTGCTCCACGCCTGATGTCACGTCCGTTTGGCTTCCCGCGCGTGGGGACCGCTGCACCTAAGGGGACCACCTCTGCATGCGTCCCTAGCCGCGCCTACTGATGAAACACTTGCAACATATAGACATTGTTCGCCTAAATGGCCGTTTAGTCCGTTTAAACACCATTTAAACGGTAAACAGAAGTCAGCCGTGTTGTTTAGGCCCTAAACGGTGAATTAAACGGTTAGGCCGTTTAAACCCGTTTAAACCGTTCAATTCCGTCTAAATGGTCCAAACAAAATCAGATTAAACGTGATTAAATGAGCTAAACAACCATTCAATCCATAATTAAGTGAATTAAAGGACTACGTCTATCACAAATTCACAATCAATATGAAACTAATTAACATTGTAATTATATGAAGTGTTGTGGGATTTAGATTCCTTCCAACAATATTATTTGGTAGAATATTTGATTTTTACATGTGTAAATATGTATGGATTCTAGCAAATTTTATTTTTATCTACGTAAATATGTATATTTTATTGTTATTGCACAAAACCGTTTAGGCCGTTTAACTCCGTTTAAACACCGTTTAAACGGTCTAAACGCTAAACGAAGGGTGACCGACTGTTTACCGTTTAGCGTTTAGGAAAACATTGCATATAGATGAAACATTTATAACATACGCTTGCAACTTATGTGTATAGGCACTGCACCATATGCAACGTATAGATAAAACACTTGCAACATATGTTTGAAATATAACTGAAACATTTAAAATATACACTTGCAATATACGTGCATAACCAGTGCAACATATGCAACGCCCAGATAAAACACTTGCAACATGCGTTTAAAACAGCTGAAACATTTTAAACATAAAATTGCAAGTATAGTATTACAACATATGCAACACCAGATCATCTTTTGCAACGTTCAGATGAAACATATGCAACATATATCTAAAACGCATGAAACATTATGTTGCAACATGTGCTCATCTACTTATTGCACCACAAATGGAGGCTTGTTCACATGGAGCTTGACGTAGGCACGGAGCTCGAGGTCGCCCACGGTCGACACATGGATGGATCACGGCATGGTGAGAGCCACGAGGCGCGGCCGAGGGTGCGCAACACGAGGCACGAGGAGCGGCGGCAGACATGTTTGTCCCGTCCTTTGGCGCGAGGCACGAGACGCGGGGCGCGCGACGCGAGGCCAGGAGTGTCCGTCTCGTCCTTTGGCACGAGGCACGAGACGTGGGGGCGCACGACGCGAGGCGTGGGGGCAGGTGTGTCCGTCCCGTCCAGAAAGGATGGACGTCCTAGGGTATCATTATCGGTATTTAATTTAATTTAAAATTATTAGCATCTCAGAAAACGAGAATTGTAATTATAATCAAGTCTATAGAAAAAAAATATTAACACTTATATCTCCAAATAATTTTTGGAATCATGAACGTTGGTATCTTTTACAGATTTGAATGAACTTAAAATTTTTTTACTCCTCAAAAACAAAGAATTATATTCTTTCTTCGAAAGGGAGAGTATAAAAAAAAACCCAAATGCACATAGACAAACATGCATTTTTAATTTTGTGTATGCCAAAAATAAATACACGAGCTTGCTTAACACGAGGGCACACATTTCCAGCACAACTTTGGACATTACTAAAAAATAGTTAAATTTAACAATCTTCTTGTAGAAATTCAACTGCCCTTTTTTTCAATAATCAATAAATAACGTAACGGCACAAAATATGTTTCCACGGCCGCTTTGCAGTTACAGTTCTACTGTATTTTTGTATTTTCGTTGCAATCCGTGCCCCTAGTGCTGGCGTTGTCTGTCCATTCCGTATCTCACAGCTTTTCAACATTTTACAATGCTAACACAACGAATGCCACCCACTGCGAGCCAATAGTAAGTGTTTAACCAAATTTTTATTTTATTTTGTTGGAAACAGGAAACTGCATGCAAGGTAATCCTTCACATGCTACGATACGAACACGAACATCTACGGCTCAACAGGTACCATTGCAACGAAAATGCAACAGCCATTTGAAATCCATCGGCCAACAGAATTGCAGCATAAGAAATTGCGTCACATTTCGAAGCTCCGAACATCCCAACTTGATTTCAAATATGTACGAGATGGAATTCACATAAACCAAATCATAATATCCTCTCAGCCGGATCATTTCCTGTTTCTGGCCCCTCGAACATTATAGTCCCAAAGTTTTACGGCGCAGCCCGGCTTAACTTAATACAATGGGTTTCCCATCGTTTCTTACAAGCAACTCAGATTCCAAATTAACTTTGGATTCTCCAGCAGCGAGGGACTACATCCGCGGTAAGTGCATTTGCCGATACGAAGAGCCCTCGGGCGATCTATTTTCAGGGGACGACCTGCCGACGCCGAGCCATTGCCCAAACAGCCTCCTTGGAGCGGACGTAGGCTCTGATGTGCTATGAGACTGCTGCTGTGAGGTCCACCAGCTTGTCTCGCAGTCCACGGGCATCAACGGGTACGGGGCGAACCGGTCACGCTCCCAGGCGTAGAACCGGCTCCCTCCCACGTCATCAGTCTCCATCGAACTATGGCCAGATGAACCCGGCGGGAACAAGGAAAAGGTGGGGTTCTCTGGTAGAGGTGTTGGGGCAGGTCGCATGCCTCCTGACCTATGGGCCCCAGCAAATAGGCTAGATGATGAATTCTGTTGGTACTGTTCGCTGATGCTGCCATGAGCCCTCATGAATGGAGGCATCAGAGGAGGAACACTGGGAGGTCTAGATCTGGAACCAGATCTGCAAACAAAAAAAATCATTATAACAGCAGTATTCACAGCGATGGATAAGATGCTAGACTGTATGGCAATAGTTGATGTTGTAGCAAATATAGCTTTTTTTCTAGATTTATTCTCCCAGCCTATTATGTCAGTAAAGGTTAAACAACGGAAAATTGAGTAATGCAGTCGAGGCAAAGGCACTAATCTAACATCGAGAAATATGCACAAGAAATTTTTTAACAATATTCACAGATGATATATGCTAAGAGACCCAGGTTTTCACTGTTTGTTTAGATTCATTTTACTAAAAAATGGTGCATCTTCTCAGAGTACAATGCATGAATTCAGAATTTCGTATTTTCATAGCAAAGTCATAGCACAACTCACGAGAGATAAGTATAATTTACCCATTACTGAAGTAAGATGGAGAAACAACAGATGCTCGACGTTGGCTATCACCATCAACCCGTGCAGCCCTTGTTCCAAAAGGGATTCCTGGCTGCTCGTTATTGCTGTTGGGTGGAGCATAAGAATGGGGCACGTGTGCCCAATGGCTATGATGGAAATCAGCAGGTTGCATTGTTTGCATTGGCCTAACATCTGATGGACCAGCCATGGGGTTCCAATGATCATGGTATGCAGAACGGTCCATAGTTCTCTCAGGGACATGGGAGCTTGACGATGACGTCAGTGGTGGAAGAGGATGCAAGTATGCCACATAGGGGCAAGGATGAGCTGTCCCTGGTGCAGCAGATACAGCTACTTGCTCCGTAAACACATGTTGTCCCATGAAGTCATGAACTGCAAGACCAATATCCAAACATGTTCAATGTAAATTTCAATTTTACCACGAATTGCTCAATGCAAATCAGAACTTACATGTAATTGGAGGTGATGATTCTCCTTCCCTGACAGAAAAAGGAAGGTGTAAGTGAATAGCAGTATAGCACTAATTTTTCCATAACAGGTAACAGGAAAAGAGTGGGATTCACAGCAAGAGAACAGATAGACAGGTTTGTTGATATATCAGATATGATCTTAGGAGATAACTGGAATGAACATGCATATTGCCATAGTGCTTGATACATGATTTTCAACCAAGCACTGGTCAAACTAGCAGGTGTGGAATCTGGAATATATTATTGTAGATTGTTCAGGATTGCATATCAACACAAATAATCAAGTTTCCAGCAAAAATCACCGAGTATCCTCCATGAGAATTTCCTTGTATTACACATGAAGCACTATGGCAATATGGATTGTCAATCATTACTTGAACTATGCTTCTGAGAAAAAAAAGGGGGGGCCATGTACAATCTATCTTCATTATTGCAGATTGTTCTGGATTGCATTGCAACGCAAATAATCAAGTTTCCCGCTTAAAAAAAAAGCAAATAGCTCGGTTGCCCTGCATCAGTTTTTCTCGCATGGTTACCAACTAGAAAATAAATTATCGATCTTAGGATTGGCTCACTTGTTTTCTTCAATACACCCTAAGTAAAGCACCTATTATCGCCATCCGCAAATCCCAAATGAGGGATTTAAGTTGAACAAATGATATGAGTCATGTGTATGAATCTATAGCAAGGTAAAAGCAGGTTGGTAAATAATGTGGCTTGTATGTTAAACCTACTGGCCCGTAATCAATTAGATAGATGAAGCTGTGTGCATGGAATCCTTGAACAGAATGTTAAACAAGAGTAAAAAATAATCATGTGAAGCAGAACATACTCAAATAAAGATGGAAGTTGTGCTAAGCGACCAAATGGACACCAATGGAAGCGAAGTGGCTGCACAAAACAGAAATATAAAATTATCAGGATAATCATGCACAAGAACTGCCTCTGCAAGTAAAACAATGCCAGCAAATGAGGAATCAACAAAAATAAACTAAACTAGGGCGGTTTATTAGAGTAAAGCAAACTAGGATTTATACGAGCCGCATAAATGTTTCAAAAAAAAAAAGCAACAAGGAACCATAAACATGCATTATAATAATAATTATCTTTAGAAGGGACAGTGTTTGGTCCGAGGATTATTCATGTAGCAAGAACATTGCTGAATTAACTCAGGCATTGTTTCTAAAACACTGAATATGCTACATAAAGCTCTTGATCTTAGTAGAAGTCGCTGAATAAAGGTTCATGTACCATAACAAGTACACCAAAAGGAAAGTATGGTTAGTTCCACCATTTGCATGTTGGCATGAGGAATCATATCAAGCATCAGGAGTACATATTGAAATATAGGAAAATTCAGTAGAAAAAGGCATGTAGCCAACACAAAAACTAACAAGAAGTCAAGTCTCTTTAACAAGCACAAATAATTAAGAGTATGGTTGACACAGCCACATACCATTTCTGAGTAGCTAACATCATAAAGGTCTTCATCATGGGCCCACTCATCCATGCTAACATCATGTGCAGATCGGGAACCATTTGCATAAAGCCAATTCCCTTTCTCAATTTTGCGGCAGTTGGGGCATTGCATAACCCCTTTGGCATTAAATGCTGATCCAATGCAATCTGGGGAAAAAACTTATACTTAGCATACCAAAGATTATCAAGCAAAGAAAATTCAGAGCACTGCTTTGATCCTGATTAGTTCACACAATAGTAGGTTATTAAGACAGCATAGTAGAATAAGCAATGGTAATGAAGTAAATTAGCACAACTTCACACCACATAATAAGCACATTCCTTGAGAAGAACTATTCTCCATCAGCAATTCAGCATCTAATCTCACTTCAGTGACTGTCATGTGGGGCAGCCAGGGGTTGCATGGTGACCTGCTGCATGGTGACCAGAGGGGGCGCAATTACCGCAGCCAGATTTGGTCAGCAAAGGATCAGCAAGGAGAAGCATGCGGATCAGCATGCAGGGAAGGCAAGATTTAGGGGATTTATGGGGAGTTATGGAGTTTATTTCCCTTTATTTAGCAGGCCAAGTGCCTATATAATCCATGTACCAGCCCTCATTTGAATCAAGCAATGAAGAACAAACAATCCAATTCCCAATTCCCCCAAATACTCTAGTCTCCCTCCACGCCGACTTTGCCTAGCCATCTTCCTGGCAAGTTATCCTCCCTATCCCCAAATGAACTAAGGTTCAGAACAGTGACATTGCAAATCAGAAATTACTTGCTAAAGAACAGCAAATTGTATATTCAAAGACCAGGCAGAAGCCACATCGAACGCCTTGGAATTATCTCCGATAATTTATCAAGTCAGACATTTCAAATCTACGCGTGGTCTTTTGTAAGTGGCGTACCAGCTAAAGAATTAATGATATACACAGTATTTTGCTAAAGCATTTATAAATTTTGTCAGGGTCATCAGGGTCAGCTTCATTACATGATATAGATTTTCTTGAACTTCAACAGTATTTTGCTAAAGGATTTATACATTTTGTCAGGGTCGACAAAACCCGATAAACCCCCTTAAATTCGCCCCTGGATATACATGAAAGCATGTTGCAATATTATGGGTTCTTGAAATCCTAATCTCTATTTGAAGACCATATTTAGAAAAATAGGCATAAACATTCAGAAGCATCTAAAACCACCCTCAACCTAGTACAAATGCTGTAGATAACTGGGAGAAAGCAATATTTCATCAGAAAACCACAGAAGTAGCAAACCCCCTATCAGAACTCAATTACAACCATATGGATACTTCCTCCTGTAATAAACACAAGGCATTTTAAGATTCTTGCCAATCAAACATTTTCAACTTTGCTTTTTGACCACTAATGTATAAAAAAATAGATAGATTGACAAGGTAGGATTGATGTTAGTAGGTTCATCATGAAAATAAAATCCTTTTTTTATTAGATATCATTTTTTATACAATAAAAATCAGAGATCTACCTTGTATACCATGTCAATGTCCTAAATGACTTACATTTATGACATGAGGGAATGTTGAGCTAAAAACAAAACTGCAGAAGATCAATACCACTAAAATTAACTCTAGTGAGCAGTATACAGCATATACAAGACGCACATGGTTCCATTCATCAAGATAACAACTAAATATTTGTAAAGACTACACACAAATTCTTTTGAGTGCGCTAGATATTAGTCCAATGTCCCTACATATCAGGAAGGATTTTACCTGAATCACTATAGTCTATATATTCAAGCAATCCCTAAGGGTAAGTCATGCTAAGTTCCTCTAATCCTCTTACTGGCCATCTTAAAAACAGCTGACAGCCTAGTATTTACTAAAGATTCAAATTGCACATAATTATAAATCTTAGCATAAAAGGGAATATAATAGGTGAGGATATGAGGTTAAATTCATTACAGCAGACAACAAAGACTGTCCAATGAGATCATCAAGTTGACAACTCAAATTTGTGTCATTTTTAGTTTTGCCCAAGTTTCAATATTTGCATTTGAAACGTTCTTAAATCCCTTTGAAGAACCAGCAAACTCTAAAATGCGAATCTATAACAAAGTTCAATAAAATAGCTCAAGACCCCAAAATTTCTAGGAAAACTCCCCATTGCTCACCTCAAGGTTATGCCAAACAGGCTCAACTTATACCATAAACAAAAACAGAGCAGGTACACTTCCAATTTTTGAAAGAGTTAAACAAAAACCACAAAAAAGCTACACAAATCTGTCAATAACCACCTGGTGTACTTGCCCAAATCATCCTCCCAATGTTAAATTGTTCCAAAAATTTGGGGCTTTTTATCAAGTAGACTAATAGAGCACAAAAGTCGCTCATAAAACCTTCAATGTCACCATAAATTATTCAAGGTCACACAAAAAAATCAGACATTTGGAACCTTGTTCTAAAATTCAGAACCATTTACGCTCCCAAATCATCCTCAGGTATCAAATCTAGCTCACAAACAGTACCTACATATGGAGCCAGCTAAAATAGCAAAAATTCATCCACGAAACCTGTTCATGCAACAAAAGCTTATGCCTATACAGCTGAAAAGATCCGACCTTTAGAACTTTTAGCTCAAAATTCAGCACGGTGGCAGCTATAAATTATGAACCGGTCCTAATTCCGCAAAATCAAACCATTTATTCACGAATTTGGCCACATTTAAGGGTCCCCACATCCAATTTGCCTGCCCAGCCCAAAAATAGCACCTACCCGCAATTGAACCACAAGCCAACAATCCACCGACAGATCCAGGGACAATTTACCTAGGTGGAACTCGTGGCCGCAGTGCAGCCTGGCGGTGGACCTCTCCCCGGAAGCGGCGAGCACGGCGTCGAGGCAGATCGAGCAGGACACCGCGGCGGCCTTGTCCTCCTTGCCGCCCGCCTCGTCCTCCTCCGCCGGCGCCCCGGCGGCCGTCGCCGCCTGCTCCTTGGGCTCCGCCGCACCGACGACCATCCCCTCAGGCCCCCTCCCTTCCTCTCCCCTCCTCTCCTCTCCTCACCAACCGCGGGGTTTCTTGGCCGGATCCCACGAAATTCGAGCCGGGCCGAGGCGGGACGGAGCTCGGAACGGCCGCCCCGGCGACGGCGACGGCGAGGCTGTCACCCCCCGTGCCTCGGGGATCGCGCGCGCGCCCTCGGGGTGCTCGCGCCTTGTCCAATCGCGAGGAGAGCGCCTCCTCTGTCCCTCTTTCTCTCTTTCCTGCGTGCGTTCTCTCTCCTGTCTATCTGCTCGCCACCACGAGAAAAGGCTGGAAAAAACGGGGGGCGGCGCAGGGAAATAAGACGGATGTTTTGCGATGAGGACCTCGTATAGTTTGGTATTATTACAACTCTAACGGTCAGTTGTACAGTACTCGGGACTATTTTTTGACTTGGGGTACACAGTTTCTTACTTCAGTAAAAAAAAATACGTAGACCAAGTCAGGAGTTTTGTATTTTGCAGTTTATATATGCTGGTAGAAATGAATATTTGTTGCAAAAGTATGGCTGCCATAGGTTATATTTAATTGAATTTTACTTTTTATTACATACGCGTTGCATGTAAAATGGAAGAATTATGTTTGAACTGAGAAATGTATACATTGTTAAATTAATTAATGTTATCGTTTTACCGAAGGAAAAAAGTACTTGCCTTGGCCAATTTACCAATTGCTTGAAATTAGCTAGCAACAAGCCTCTGATTTCACATTCTATTTTTTTTAAAAAAAAAAGACATCCGAAGGTGAGATATTACAATTGGTATATGTACTAATGTATAATTGGATTTGCTTGTTGTGTCTATTTTACGTATTTCAAAAGACAAGTTCAAAAATAGTGTTAGCCTAAAACGTGTCTTCGAAGAAGCCTACATGGGTAGGATTTGCATGCGGACGTTGATAGAGGTAAGTGTACGTACGTTATAAGCATCTGCGTTATATTGTGTAATGCTAAAATAAGAGCATCTGCGTTATATTGTGTAATGCTAAAATAACAATGTTTTAACGATAAGCATCTACGTTATATTGTGTAATGCTAAAATAACAATGTTTTAACGATAAATGAATAAATGACCGTTATTCTTCGATCCAGGCCATAAAACGGCTCAACAAACAGCTTGACCAGTTATTTCTACCATTCAAAAGGCATTTTTATTAATTGATATCCAATTCAAGGTATTTTTAGTAAGCTCCGATTTCAGGACCACGCACATGGAAGAAGCCCAACGTACGTATAACCGGTCAAACGAGGGATACTACTACTTTTTTTTTCTTTACAAACAAGAAAAGAAACGGTCAGCCTCGGCATGTCAGCATTCTCGTGAGTTCGTCGCAAAAAAAAAAAAGCATTCTCGTGAGTTTGACTCGCGTTCCAAGGAGGCGGAGGAGCTGAAACCGGAGCGCGCGGCGCAGTGTTGCAGTCGCAGCCCCGGCCTTGTTTAGTTACCTAATTTGGGATGACCAAATCACTGTTCTGTACTGCAGTACTTTTGTTTTTATTTGGTAATAATTGTCCAAACATTGATTAATTAGGCTTAAAATGTTTGTCTCGCAAAGTACAACAAAACTGTGCAATTAGTTTTTGATTTCATCTACATTTAGTACTCCATGCATGTGTCAACATTTTGATGTGACGGGAAATCTTCTTTTTACGTAGTAGAATTTGGCCCCAAATTTGGGGAACTAAACAAGGCCGGAGTATGAGTAGCATCCAAGTAAGGGCCATCATCCGTGGAACTTGCGGAAACCATAGGGTGCCATCCGAAAAAAAAAAAGAATCACCGTGGTAAAACTGGTAATGTACGTTGCGCCCCGTAGTTTTAAAAAAAATAGAAAAGAAAACCAGTCCACACCTGCCCGCTGTCCACCACCAACACAAGGCAGAACCGCAGAAGGCACCCGCCCGACGCGACGCGAGCCTCTCGGATCCGCAGCGAATCCGCTTTTACAACGACCCGTGGGCCCGGGGCCCATGGGCCCCGTGCGTCAGTGGGCGCGGGGTTGGCCTGGCCGCGAGGCGTGCCGCGTGCGTGGGGTCGGGTTGGCGTGCTCCCGCTACCGGCACCGCGCACAGGTTTGACTACCGCGACCTGCGGCTGCGGGCGAGAGCCGAGAGAGAGGCCGGAAGAGAGGGGTCCCGGTCAGCGCGCGTAAAAAAGAGGATGACGTGCGCGGGTGGCCATGCTCCCTTGGTGGCCGACGACGTCACTCACGGTGTCGGCGTGGCTGTAGGTGGCCATGGCTCGAGTGCGTGTGGGTGCTCGCGCGTATGCACGGAAGCTAAGGCCACCCCCGCTAGCTCCACCTTCCACGTCCCACACGACGATGTCCATAGCACATCACGTTTTTTAGTTGTTTCGCGGTAAGTTATAACGTACAAGTTAGGACCTAGGGTCTGTCTAGTTTCTCCTCGCTAAATTTTAGTAGCTAAATTATGGACTAAATTTTAGTTATTGGGTGTTTAGTTTGGATAACTAAAAAATATATTTTAGTCCCTTTTTAATTCATGTGTTTGATAAATGGGACTAAAAGATGACGTTTAGCTCCATTTAATCCAGTTTAGCTCCCCCTTGGCGCTAAACTTTAGCTCCCTCTTTAGCTTCCCATTTAGTCTCATGTGTTTGGTAAAAAGTAGACTAAATGAACTAAAGTTTAGCTATCCAAATCGAACATCCCCTTAGGACAGCAGCAAGGTAAGTCGTTCATGTTAGTCTCAATTCTTAAATAAAAGCTACGTTTCACATAGGTTTGGACAGAACTAAGGCAACAAACACAAACCATTCAAACCACTCTATGCAGGCTATGACATATTTCTGGCTCCACCATTGTTGCTCGCTTTTTGCAACAATAAAATAGCATTTCTTCACACTCACCCGTAGTTTCCTCAGTCCCTCTCTCTCCATGGACCGCCTGCTATTCTGCTCAAGCCACTGGCTTAGTTCTTCAGCAGGTCTCTCACCCTCTTTAAGCCAGTGTTTTCTCCTTTCTTTTTCTCCACGTTGTGTCCACAAAACTACAATACAGGTTACGTTGGAGCGTTGCTCATGAGTTAACTCAGTAAGCGTTTATGTCTAAAGAGTCTTTACTACCTTTTTGCCTAAAGATGCAACTATAGGTTGCGTGTTAATCAAAGTGCTTCACGTTTAACCAAGTTTTTATTAAATAGTATTCATATTTATGACTCAAAATCAATTTTTTTTTGAAAGGGTGCATTAGCATGTGCTTCATTAAGAGAAGTAGGAAAGTTTACAACCTCCGAAGAGAGTCACGACGAGGAGCCGTACACGTCTTGAAGACAACACAAAGGAAGAAACATAGGAACAAGACAAGAGAATAAAGAATAGCAACTGCCCTCGACACCAAGAGAAGAAAGAATAGCGACTGCCCTCAACACCAAAGACCTACAACCGAGTCTGCAATAAAAATAACACGCAAGGGTTGCCTAAAGATAGATAAAGCCGCGGTGGCAAAGCATCCACCCTGATAAAGACATAGCAGCAACAGCGGCAAATCATCCGCCAACGAAAACCAAGTGACCATGGCGGCCAAGCATCCGCCAAGAAGAGGGTCCACACGCTCTCGGCAACCATCTACTAGAGAGGGGACCCAAGAGCCAACGGCGGCAAAGCATTCGCTAAGAGTTCCCCCGATGGCCAAGCATCCGTCGGGGAAGAAGCGACCCCCTACGGCAAAGAATCCACAGAGGGGAGCGCCCATGACACTTTAGGCACCAAATGTCCGAGAGGAGACCAACAACAACGACGGCAAGGTCAAGAGCTGCAGGACAGACCCAAGCAAGTAGAATGAAGGCACACACATGCACAGCGAGAAACTCCACCAGGAGCGAACGACAGGAACCACAAAAGACGGCGACCACACGGGAGACAAGCGACGGGCCGTAGGGGATTCTTCAGCGACGCCTTTAGGAAGGAGGTGGCACTCAAGGGAATGATCCTAGATGCCATCGTCGCTGGCCTTAGAGGGTTCTAAGACGGGGCTTTCGCCCAGAATTCGGTGATGTTGGCGCAGAAGCGACGCCTCCAAGGATGTATGTGGCGCCCAAGGCGTCATCGTCGTCCGCCCGGCTGAAACCGGGCTGAGCTTTCACCCAGAACCCGTGCAACTACCGCCGCTTCACCATGAGTCCCATAAGCCCCGCCGCACTGGCCCCTAGTGCGCCTACCATCCAAGTGGCTCCGCGGACAGGATGGACCGATCGAGGCCAGAGCCATGGCCGGCAGACCTGACCCCGCGCGAGTCCGACCCCATGGCCGGTGACAGTCGTGGCGTAGACGCTGGCACTATGCGGATCCGGGCTCAGGGCGAGTAGCGGCAGCTGGATCTGGTGACAGTGCGTCACCTGACGGTGGTCGCCGACATGCCAGGCCGGTGGCAACCCCGGATCTGGCCGCCCGTCGAGCGCGGCCCTGGCGACGGCCACGTCCACCGGCACCCCATAGCAGCGCCCACGGGGGTGCGACGCGGCGCGGAACGAGAGGCCCTAGAGGCCACCCATGCCAAGCACCTCGCTGGACGGCAGTAGCAGGCGCCGGATCCGCACACGGGGTCCAGATTCGCCGCCTGTGGCAGGCCGCACCAACTGGCCAGAGAAACCGCCCCCCAGGTCCGACCGCCCGGCCCTCGCCGTCGCAACGACGAGGAGGAGGCCAGATCCGGTCCTGAGGATCTAATGGTATTTTTATGAAAATACATTTCCTAATTAATCTAATGGTATTTTTTTGATATTATAATTAGTTATACTTTTTAAATCTATAATTGATCAAACTTGTGATATATTAAAACATGACATCGTTCCAGAATTGCATATTTTGAGGATGGAGGCAGTATTTGGGTCATGTATTTTTCATCTTTTAGCAAACGATGTAACAATTTTTTCAGATGAATAAAACTTGCCGAGAAGGCTTTGTCAAAAAACACATGGCCAGAAATCCGTGTCACGTTGCATAGCCAAAAATCCGAGTCACGCGCGCCGCCGAATGGATGCTGTTGGGAGGCTGTGAGAATCGGATCACGACCAGATACGCTGGCTCTTCGATGGAGCACGAGCCTCTCGCGGTTCGTCGCATCGCAACTAGCATCCAGGTCTGCTCGTACGCACGTGTTGTACGTGTACGCAATACGTACGCATGCACCATGCATGCATGCATGCATGCTAGTACTGCTAGTCGTCCTCTTTATTTTGGCTGGGAGACGGGGGGCCTGAATTTCAATGGACAGTTGGTCGGTTGCAGTACGCAGCAGCTGCAGACGATTTGGATGCCGACGACGCTGGCACTGCATGCATGCAGGCTGCTGCGGCTGTTGTTGCCCTGCGCTGGGAATGCGCGCGGGCCGGCCGGAACCTGGCAGCCGTTCCTGCCCTGCACATGCCTCTTCACTCGTTCAGTTCAGTTCAGTTCTGACTCACTCGCCGATGGGAGATGTGGATCAAAGGCGCCGCCGCCGGCCACGGACGCGGAGGATGCCCAGTGCCAGTCCCAGACCCAGTCCCGTTCACTCCAAGAGTCCAAGTCCAAGGAGCGGTGTCGTGGCCACTATTTGCATCTACATTATACTTCAGTTTTTTTTAAAAAAGGAAATACTTCAGTTATTAAAATCTGTGATTCCATAACATGATTTATGTTTCTAAGATCTTAATTGGAGGAAGGGTATGATTCTACAATTCTAGTTAGCAGATTCTGCATATCTCTATTTTTATGTCATTATGATATTATCGAAGATCCTCTAAATCGATCAAGACTGGAATGGAAAAAATTTGTGGAAAGCATAAGTATTATGCAAGCTCTAAAAGGGTGCACTGGATGCAACACCCAGAGCTCAGTCCAAGGGGCCTAGGCACATATATGCAACATCGAGCTCATTACTCAATATGGACTGCCCAAGAGATGAACTAGAGTTTAGTGTTAGAGTGAACCGCCGCATTTCTGAGGCCAAGGCGATCGAGTGGAGACTGCGTATAAGGAATGACGAATCGCAATCAAGACAGAGGAGGGCACTGCATGGATCAGAGGCCGAGTGGGTGACTAACTGAGTCCCCCTAATGCACCGATGCGATGATCATGAGTAAATAAGGTCGCCCCTCTAGGAGTTTAATTTGCAATTAATGAGGTGACACATCGATAAAAATGATGACATGGCGCATAGATGATGAGAGAGAAAGAAGACACTACCGTCGATCACGTCTAACAATGGCCTCTGTTAATTGCCTCTATAAATGGTTTCTAGAAAACTCAAAAAAAAACTATTAGGCATTGAGAGACTAGAGTGATCTTAGTGCATTTGCTTTGAGAGATTACATCGACTGACACTAGAGATCAAGTTTGTTGTGGGTTTGCTTGTACTCTTGATGGTTGCCGTCACCTAGATAGCTTGAAACAACGGTGCTCCATCGAAGCACTCAATTGAAGACTGTGGGGGGTACTCCGGAAGTGATTGTGAGGGGCTATTAGGTTTATCCTTTCTGGATGAGGCAAAGAAATCGAAACTTGGATAGCACCTTGTGATCGAGCCGGCTCAAAATCAAGTGCTTACATCCGAGCCAACCTTTTTGAGGGTTGTAATGTGATATAGGAGCGATGGTCCTTGGGCTTGCCTCAACGTGGACATAGGTGACTAGCAAGTCACCGAACCATGAGAGTATATCTTGTGCCATCCTTTCTTGTGGTGTTGCTTGTTCACTCTACTCTTGTGTGTTACTTTGGGTTGATTAGTTTCACAGTATAACTATTACAACCCATTTTGATGTAGATATTTGGGGCTCGAAATTGGAATTGGCATTGGCTACCCTGAATACAGCTGTTTGGATGGTTTGGAATTGGGAACTGGTATTCATCCTCAATGCCAACCGACATTTACCATATTTACCAAGCGTGTCTCCCTCATATCCAATACGAAGCTCTCCCCCTCTGTATTAGCTGGAATTAACGCATCCTCGACAGTACTCTGACTCGGTTGGCCCGCTGTTGTGCTCCTCCCCCGGCCGACAATAGCTTCCCCGGTGAGCCTCTGCACGCTGCCTCCGGCAGCTTCCCTCGTACCTCCCCTCCCTCTTGATCTCCTCCCCGTCGCGGCAGACTTCATGGTTCCCACCCTCGCTCCACCCTCTAACACCGCCCGCACGGGACACAGGTGCCCACCCGCGGTCATCCTTCATCTCCGCGACAGGCTTGCGCCCCAGTTCGGCTCGGGTTTGCCTCCACTGTGGCATTCATGGATCTCAACCACTGCTTCTCGTGAGTCCCTGCTCTTGAATCCTTCTTCCCCATGGCCGGCCTCGCACCTCCCATTCCTCTTCCCCTTGGCCGGTGGCGTGACCTCCTCTTCCTCTTCCCCATGGCCGACGGCGCGACCTCCGCTTCCTCTTCCCCATGGCCAACGGCGAGCTCCTCTTCCTCTTCCCCATGGGGCGGCGCAAGCTCCTCTTCCTCTTCCCCAAGGCCGGCGGTGCGAGCTCCTCTTCCCCAGTCGCCGAGATCCACCCGCCATGTTGCCCAAGGTCAAGCTAACCCCCATGGCTACAGACGAGCTCCCCTGCTGTGGCCAACATTTAAACTCCATGCTTTTGCATCCAAATAGAAAATGGATTTGAGCTATTGCTAGGATTCCAAAAGCTAATTCAATGGTCATCCAAACAATAGTATTCGAATTGTGGCCATTTCAATACCATGGCTACTTTGGTATTGAACTCAATTTACCTTAGGCATTTTGCCATCCTAGAAAGCAAACCTAGATAGTTTGTTTAATTATAGTGACATAGCTCAATCTCTATCTTGATCATTAGAATTGTGTAGGTTGCTTTCACCCTAGGCTTGCAAAATAATATCTAGAGGTAGAACTATTAGGGCCTCATTTTGGTTAACTCTTTTGCCAAGTTTTTTTGTGCTTGCAAGAATTTTAAAATTGGCCTATTCATCCCCCTCTAGCCATCCAAAGATCATTTCAACCACCCCACACCAACACAGGGGATATGAGTTACCTATTCGTCATCCCCTCTTATTTCCTCACAGAACAACCACATGGGTGCTACACCAATGTAACCGGTACATCGAGTTCATATTATTGATGTTCTTGACATGCCAATAGCAACCTTGAACTTGCTAGCAATCAAAGAACAAGTTGACAACCAAACAATTCATGGGCTTCGCCATAGGATGAATCTGGTACACTCTATGCTAGGGTTGTCAATAAAGTAGAGAACAAATGGTCTAGTCGAAACATGTGTTTACAAGAAAGTAACAATAGTTAAAGTTACAAGAAAGTAACAATAGCTAAAGTTTACATGCAAACCCATGTTCAAAGTGGTGGCTGTTGGGGGTATAGTTAATTTCCTTAAAGAAAATAAAAAACAAATTTCATTTATACTCATTACGGACCAAGAGTTCATTCAACCTCTCGTGATAATGTGCTTACATGCTCACATTGCGAAAAGAAAAGAGGAAATAGTTCAATGTGTATCATTTGATTGGTGGTGCAAGGCCGTGTAAAAAACTGCCCTTCTAACCCACCCTCCGCCACTTGTGCAGTTTTGCTAGTACGCAGGAGTAGCTTACCTGATACCTCATATCACTTCTGTTGCAATTGTAATTACCAAACCACTAATGACACACAAGACACAACATAAATAAAAAACAAGCCGGCCATCCTCTCCCCGAAAGCGCACAAACGAGTCTCTCTCTTCTCCCCACCCAAAAAAACAAACAAGTCCTTTTCAAACGCAAAATTATCTAGAATTCGAAACAAAGCAACGCCCTTTTTCTCCGCTCGCGAAAAAAATTGAAAAACCAGAAAGGAAACTCCGTTCAGGAGCTCCAATTTGCAGCCACCTTTTGCCACTCCTTTAATCACTTTTTTGGAGCGGGAAAAAAAGAAATAAAAAGCCGAAGACAGCCAGCCAGCCACCCCATATGCATAGGCCCCCTCAACTCTCTTCTTCCTCTCCCCCGAATTCCCATTCCCAATTCGCCCTCCTCAAATCCGGCGCCTCCCGCATTCGCGACCCCCCCGCGCGCAGATCTGGGATCCGCCGCCGCCCCGGGACGCGCGTGATCCCGCTCGCCCGCCCCCCAGCTGCCAAGTTGGCGCCCCAGCGGAGGTCGCAGCGCCTCGCCGGCGGCGGCGCGGGCTCCGCCGCCGCCGCGGGGCCGCCCGGAGCCGCCTCCGGCGGCGCGCAGGCCGCGATGGGCGGCGACTCGGGCGACGCCGTCATGGCGCGCTGGCTGCAGTCCGCGGGGCTGCAGCACCTCGCCGCGGCCTCCTCCGCCGGCGCTGGCGGCGCCGCCGACTACCGCGGCGGGATGCCTGCTGGGCTTGGCGGCGCTGGCGCGGGGAGCATGCTGTCCAGCCTGCTCATGCAGGTGAGGTTCCTCTGCCCCTCTCTCTGTCGGGTGATGAATGCGTGATCTAGCTGTTGGAATGCGGATCGCGATGGTGGCCGTCTTCGGCGTGTTCCGGTGCCGCGTGTTCCGGATCGGGTTGCTGTCGATATGAGGCGTTGGAATCCCGCGATTCGCTTTAGGGTTTGTTGCTTTGCACGGAATCGATCGGGTTCAGCTTGGCTTCATGAATACTGGTTTTTGTCGTCCGGCTGTCTGGCTACGTCAGCATGTTTAGAATCTGCAATGGTTTCTAGGCTTTTTCACGGCATATTAATCGAAGAGTGTGATGAGCTGTATGGAATGCCCTACCCGTTAATTCACGGGCAAACCTACATTGTCTAACTGATAGCCATCTGTAAATATAAACATCCTTATCCATTGTGTAAACTTTTCTGTATTTTTAAATGGAGTCTGGAAAGAGAATCATTAGAATGGAATCGAGGACTTATTTTTTGTTCTTTATGCTTTCCTTTAGGTGGTATTTTAATTGTTGATTACCATTTCTTTTGGTACGCCTTTGAATACCATATTCCTATCGGTTAAATAGTCTGATGAAATTAATAAGAGATGATTTCTTAACTCATGTGTTTATTGTTTGTTATATTAGAAATAGCATGGTTCAGATAAAAGGCTACTTGTACTGACTGCAGCAAGAAACGATCATGGACCTATTGTGATCAACCATGCATGATCACATCGATATCAGGAAGCGAACCTAGCTCAACTGGTTGGGTGAGAGGTGTGGCAATGCACCCAACCACCCAGGTTCAAGTCCCGTCTTGGACTAAATTTGGGTGCCTATTTCTCTTCTTAATGAAAAACCACCTAGTTCCTCCTAGGTTGGATCTCATTTTCATGATCACATCAATACCCTTTTGGCTTTGTTGGAAGTTGAGGCATCCAGGAAACCCTACTAACTTGAATGTAGTATGGTTATTGTGTACTTGTGTTGACAAGGGGCAGCAAGTTGAAACTAGAAACTAACTTTCAACACATATGCATATATCTGAGGTGCCTTATTTAGGCCCTTGTTTGTTATGTGTGATGTAACTAAATAAATTCTTCTGTTTTCTTCTAACACTGTTTTCTTCAAGTATTGCATGCCACTACATAAACGTATTATGCTTTTCCCAGTGATAGGACATAGGATGTTTACATATGCATATACTCTCATAACATGTGCAGTTGCATAGATGATGATCATCATTACTATTATTGTTTCATAGGGCTATGGGCCAGAATCGATTGAAGAAAAGCAGAGGCTTTATACGCTTCTAAGAGGTCTAAATTTTAACGGAGACTCTGCACCCATATCAATGTCTGAGCCTTACACACCAATGGCTCAGAGCTTCGGTGGTGGGAACCCTGTAGAGGGGTTTTATTCACCCGAACTTAGAGGGGAACTTGGTGCTGGACTTCTAGACCTTCATGCTATGGATGATACTGAGCTTCTGTCTGAGGTATGCCTTGTAAACATTCGCGATTGCATGATCTATGCGCGAAAACAGTACTTCATATTGATTCGTGAAGTGGCTTCATTCAGTTTACTTTAAGCTTATTATTTTTCTGTTGGCAGGATGTAGCATCTGAACCATTTGAGCCATCACCTTTTATGCCAAAGGATATTGATGATGATGATGAGGATGTGATATCAGGGAGTCAGCAAGTCCCAGTAGATAATTATGGTGTGGTGACCAGTGAAAAAGAGAGCACTGCTAGAGAAAATAATGTAGCAAAGATTAAAGTAGTGGTATGTTAATCTTGTTCAAGTAAGTGATATGCTTCAATCTGGTTAATACTTGACATACCTGACTTAGTTCTTCACATTTTCAGGTAAGGAAAAGACCTTTGAACAGAAAGGAGCTATCTCGAAAGGAAGAAGACATCATAACTGTGCATGATTCATCATGTTTGACAGTCTACGAGCCTAAGCTGAAGGTATCTATGACTCATCTTCAGGAAGTTTTGTTGTGCTTATATAAAGCTACAACCATTTGTTTGGTTTGTTTTCATGGTTATGGAAATCAACCATTTCACACTTAAATGTCTCTTTGATGCATTAGATGGTCAACATCGCTAGAGATACTCCTTTAACTCTTTTATGGTTGTATACTTCATTAGAGTTACTTACTTGCTGTAGTCATATTAGTATGTATCAAACCTGGAATGCTGATACTATTCCATGCCTACTGTGCTAGATAGCTACCAGATGGGTACTAAGTAGGCATGTAGCTTTCCAGTGGTGTGTGTATATATTTGTGTTGGGGCTTGCCTGTTCCTTGGAATGTGCAGGAATAGATTGCCACCATTTTGATTTAATATGTTCTAATTTAATGATAACTTAATGTCTCCTGTTGACTAGCATGTTGGGTTTAACATTGCTGCTACACATTCCTGAGCTTATTAATGAACCTGTGCAGTGAACCTGCAGTGCTTAAAGTAATCCTTTAGAACGTTATTGCAAAAAAAAGGCATCGAAACTAACTGAAATGCTGCTCGTTTTCCTTTACTTATCAGCTGTATATATGTTTTCCAAAACAATTCTAAAATAATTCTGAAATGCTGTAGGATAAACGTGAATTCATAACTTAAGATTTCACAAGTACTTCTTCGGACCCTTCTTTCCTACTTTTATGCTGTCTGCTAACATATTCTTTCCACTGGAAGGTGGATCTGACAGCCTATGTGGAGAAGCATGAATTTTGTTTCGATGCTGTCCTCGATGAACATGTTTCCAATGATGAGGTGTTGCTCTTTTTTATCTGTTTTTTTCTTGAACAAGCAGGAGGGTGTACACTCAAAATGAATTTACAGTTAACCTTATGGAATTTTCTGGGCAGGTTTACCGTGAAACAGTTGAGCCCATAATCCCAATTATATTTCAGAGAACAAAAGCAACATGTTTTGCTTATGGACAAACAGGTTAGATAGTATATTCTATTATTACAGGGTTATCAGTATATATTTTTTGTGCATAATTGCGTTGTGGTTTCTAATAGTTTCTGTTGACCTACCATCTATCTAATTCGTGAACAGGCAGTGGCAAGACATACACAATGCAACCTCTGCCTCTGAGAGCTGCACAAGACATGGTTCGTCTATTGCACCAACCTGTCTATCGGAATCAGAATTTTAAGTTGTGGCTTAGCTATTTCGAAATATATGGTGGGAAACTCTTCGATCTTCTATCTGACAGAAGGTTAGCTTTTAGATTTTCTTGTATTTTTCAGGTTACATGACCTAAATATTTAAAAATGGCATACCTTTCTACCTTCATGATTTTGATGTATTGAATACGAGTCACATTGTCTTTTTCCCTCTTCCTGGTTGTGTGTGGGTGAACTCGTGCATGTGTGATTGTCGCTCGTATTCATGATCACTGGTGCAAGTGTTGAAGCATGTTCTCTACTTCAAAGTATCTATTCTTCATCTATACATAGTCTATTGTTAGCCTTGAGCCATTATTTGTTTGGATTAGAAATCCATGTTTTTGGATGTTAGGCTGAAATGCCACTTGATTTTTTTTAACAGCAGTATTGTAGATTTATGAAACACTGTTAATGTTCTCGTTGATATAACTTACATTTTTCATCAATCACCGAAAAGAAATATTTATGTCTGAAACAATGACACTTCCTTTTGGGTTTTGAAGATTCAACTTATTGTTTGAAATATGGTCCTAAAAATTATTCTTGGGATGTGTTATGTCCAAAGTATTCTACCTGAACTGAAATTTTTCTATCCTTTGTTTTATAGGCAACTACTAATGAGGGAAGACGGCAAGAAACAAGTTTGCATTGTTGGTCTACAGGAATTTGAGGTTTCTGACGTCCAGATCGTCAAGGAATATATTGAAAGAGGAAATGCAGCCAGGAGCACAGGTTCAACAGGGGCCAATGAGGAATCATCAAGGTCACATGCTATTCTGCAACTGGCTGTGAAGAAGCATATCATTGTAAAAGATACCAGGAGACAGAGAGATCGTGATGCTAATGAAGCTAAAAATACAAAGGCTGTGGGGAAAATATCATTTATTGATCTTGCTGGAAGTGAGCGTGGTGCTGATACTACCGACAATGATAGACAGACAAGGTGTGTTGCTAATGTCTCTATATATTTGCACCCCTTTGTTGACTTCTCAAGCTCCTTTACCATCTCACTTATTTTAACCATCAACTTGTTATCATATATCAGGATTGAGGGAGCAGAGATAAATAAAAGTCTGTTAGCTCTTAAGGAATGCATTCGAGCTCTTGATAATGATCAGATACACATTCCTTTTAGAGGAAGCAAGCTTACAGAGGTTCTTCGTGACTCATTTGTTGGTAACTCTAGGACAGTGATGATTTCTTGCATTTCTCCAAACGCAGGTTCATGTGAACACACACTAAATACCTTGAGATACGCAGATAGGTAACAATGCTACATATTCAAGTGATATACGTGATTTGTTTGTTTCAAAAATGCTTCCTGTCATTAAATTGAATTAAAATAATAATAACAGGGTTAAAAGTCTTTCCAAGGGTGGAAACACAAGAAAAGAGCAGTCCACAGGACCAACTACCACTTTTAGCCGGGAGTCTTCGTCAGCTCCGTCATATCCATTGCCTGCTGAAGCTGAAGAAGTTCCTAATCAGATTCAAGATAAGAGACCAGTTGATACCTACCGGAAGGGCATTGAAAATTTTGTCTCCAACGCTTCTGCAGAGCCTGACAGAAATTCCTTTAGTATGATTCCAAGTTATTCTAATAGAGGGAGAGAAGAGAACGGTGCAGCATCTGGTAATGACAGGGAGTGGTATGATTTGAAGTCCAGCCAAACGGCTTACACTAGTAAGGCACAGTTGGTTCAGAATTCAGCAAATACACAGGAGGAGGAGAAAGTCACAAAAGTCTCACCTCCTCGGAGAAAGGCTTATAGAGAAGACAAATCTGATAGGCCGAGCAACTACACGAAAAAGGATAATGGTCCTGACACAGGTCGGGTTGGGTATAAGATGCAGCAGGCAAAGCAGCAGCAAAGGCCAGCATCCGCTTCAGCTTCATCAAGGCAATCTGAAAAGGAAAGTTCTTGTGATGATGTAGAAATTGATGCAATTCTTGAGGTAAAGAACAGTTCATGAATACCAATTCATGAAACTGCTGTGTTATTTATCCTGCATCGAACTGTGGTGCTAAGCTTTCTTTTGTATGTTAGGAAGAGGAGGCCCTCATAGCAGCTCACAGGAAGGAAATCGAGAATACTATGGAGATCGTGCGGGAAGTAAGTCTTAATATACTATGTCCATGATCTTGTTCTTAGATTGACAGCTGTATACAATAAGTCATCTCACTGTATGCTACTACCTCCATTTCAGACTGTAGGCTGAATTAGAATTCGAAAAAAGCCAGTCACTGTAAGCTTTGACCATCAATTAGTTAAAATCTATCTACGTTTACTTTTTTAGCGGACAAAATGATAAACCAATAGATTTGTACTCCATCCCAAAAAGGATGCGAATAGTGCTAAGTCAAACGATTTGAAGTTTGACCAAATTTATATAAAGAGATGATAATGTTATCATATAAATAAGTATCATAAGAACCATCATAAAATATATTTTTATGGTATATCTATTTGGAGTCATACATATTGGTAATATTTTCTATAAACTGTCAAACTTAAGATAGTTTTACTTTGACCAGACCTAGAATTGCATCCTTTTTGGGACGGAGGTAGTATTTCACACGTCTTTTTATAACATAGTTTTGTAGTAATTGATATTATATTGTAAGATAATCAATGGCCAAACTGCACATTGATAGATTCTTCTAATCATACTATGCCTTGTTATAATGATATTAGTGTGTTCCTAGGAAGAAATGTGATTAGCTAGCACACATATATGCAGATATATGTCGACTTGTTATCATGAGGACCATATATTTTTTGAATTAACGTTAATCTGTCTATTTGCAACTTATTTGTTCTGTAAGGTGGGTTGATAGTACTGTGACTAAACAATATTATTCATTTTGCCACGCTGCTTAAACATGTGTTTTATTTGTCTCAGGAGATGAACCTTTTGGCAGAGGTTGATCAACCAGGTAGCCTGATTGACAACTATGTGACCCAACTGAGCTTTCTGCTGTCACGCAAGGCTGCGGGCTTGGTCAGCCTCCAAGCACGCTTGGCACGGTTCCAGCACCGCCTCAAAGAGCAAGAGATTCTTAGCCGCAAGAAACCCTCCAGATAGTATGACCAGCAATGGCTCTGGCCTTTTGCTTGGAAATCTGATCGCTTGGAGCTCAACTGTGGTCTATTAGTGTTTTTTCTCCCGTGCGCTCCAGAAATGCTAGATCATAGCAAGGCGGTGAAAGAAGACACGTGGGAGTGGCTTAAGGCTGGGCTGATGTCGGTGTGTGGTCCTGGTTGATATCATCCGGACACTTTGGATTTGTCACGGCTGATAACCAGTTTGGTAATAGTCTTTTTTTTATAGTGGGGCTGCTTGGGTGTGTTTTTTTGGCGGATGTATGGCTTGCCCACTTTGCCTTTCTTTTCTTTTCCCCATTTTGTACGAGGAGAAACTGGAACTGTTTGCAGATATCAGTGGGTTGATTTTCGCCGTGGGGTCTTTGTGGAAACTGATACATTGTTGTTGTATATTCATTACTGATATATTATTTGCATTGAGGAAGGAAAGGATGTGTTTGAAATTGATACCATTCGGTGAAGTGTTTGAAATTGCTTTATTCCGAAAACAGGGAACACCTATCGTATTTATGGAATTTCTTCGTGTTTGAAACACGTGACACTGAACATTCTCTGTGACCTTGCTAGTGTTTGTTTTTTTTTTTTTTGCGAAAGTGCTAGTGTTCTTTTTTCTTGACAGGCTCCAAATGTTTAGAAGGGCACTCATTTCTCTCCGACTTTCTTTGAACCTATTTCTCTTCAACTTTAGGTATGAAACAAGTTCAAACTCCTGGTTTTACTGTGGTCCTAAGCATCAATAGGGTATGTGGTTGTCCGGGCTCTTTTGGTTGCGGTGGTGGTCATGGAGGTCCTAAGCATCGATAAGTTTACCTTGAATATAATTATTTTGAATTTAGCTTGAAGATATGCCATCTAATTATTTAAAGATCAAGAAGATTATTGTTACAAATTATGAAGATTGATGACTACTCATGAAGGACGACAGTACAGAGGACTGAATAAAAAAAGATTTTGACATTATCGTGCATTTCCCTTTGTGACTTTTTACTTGAATGCTTTTCTCATAATTTTTTTAATAAAACATCATATGTAATCTAACTTGCATATATATGCTCTATACTATTTTATGCAAGGACAATTTCCCCCACTTGGAACGAGTTTTTAACAAGCATGTCAAAATCTCACGTCATTCACCAAGCAAGAGTATTGCAATTCAACCTAAGAGCACCTCCAACAGCTCCTCTTTCTTATCCACTATCCCTATAAACTTGTCATATTGGGGGAGATAAATCAAATTCGATGCTTCAACAGCTCTCCTTTCCCATCCTTTTTATGGTAATCACCAATATCTCCCCCATCTTCCCTCAAATAAAGGGAGAGTTGTATCTCCCCCAATAGCCGGGACCTACCTCCAACTGCCACTTCTCTCCTGCAATGCTCGTTGGAGATGGCTCGGTGGCCGGTGGAAGACGTATTCACGAAAAGCTTTGCTCCAGCGGCCATAGTCATCGTGGATCCGAGGTGGAGGGAGGTAGACCTCATATATTGTGGGAGATTATTGGTGATCTGTTGGAGCATATCTCCCGATAGTCTGAAAAAACAGTATTGGTGATCATCAATATTATTCTATTGGGGATGAAGTATTGGTGAGCTGTTGAAGATGCTCTGAGCCAAATTGACTTATGAATAAAAGAATACATTATCCACCATACAGTTATGGTTTTTTTTATGAATAAAGAAGAGAGATGGGGAGGGAAATGTCTCACCCACTAGCAACATGCATATTTATTTATTACAAATAAGTAAGTCCTCAACGATGAAAACACTAGTATCAGGTATATAGATCTCGAGGAGATCTAGCGATGATGGTATACACGCAACTGGATTGGTGCATAAACAACCAGTCCCATTTGACTAAATATATATCTAGCAGCCAAAGCCGAATATTTGATTGAATCTTCCATTGTATGCCAAGCAAGCATTGCCATGTCACCTCGTCGGCCGATCACACGTCAAGTACTTGGCTGTGACCACCGCTGTTGCTGACATCACTACGTCGACACTGTTCTGAAGAGCCGTTGCTCCCCACTTGTACGTCGTCTGTATCCAACGGCTCCAGCACAAGAACTGCACCATCGCTCATGCCCACTGCAATCTGGTTTGGCTTCCACGGATGTGTAGCGACAGCTGTGGGATAGACAGTTTCACCACTGCTGGGAACAAGAGAGGTAGCAGAAACAAGACGTTGGTTACCAGAATTGAAAGTAGCACTCATAAACAAAAAATAGGAACTGCTTGAAACTCCACATACCTGGATATTGAAGATGGTATGTAGGTAGAGGGTGCTATCCTGCACTGTAACGTAAGAGATTCTGCCTCGAATAATCCAATTGCACCATCATGAAATCCAGCATAGACCAACAAACAACCAAGTGAGTATACTGCACTCGAAATTGGAGCAGGGAGTGCATCTCTTGGGAACCACTGCGTTACCAAGTTTTGGAAGGGTTAAATAATATCAGTGTGTAACATTTATTAATTACAATGCACCCCTAAGATTAGGAGCATCTTACACTCTTCAGGCATGATGTAAATCTTGTATATGCTAGTCAAGACTGCATATCACAAGTAAGAAATGCAAATATATTTTTATGAAAATTTTGTCAGTGACTTACCGAGCACAAGCATTCTAGTTGTGAATCATAGATTGCCAATTGGCTCTCATGAACTACTAAAAGATGCGTTTCATCATTGTGAAACTGTACCATTGTATCACCAACTAAAGCACTGGAAAGATTAGATGGAGGTTGGATGTATCTCGATGTCATCTTCTTCCAATCATAGGTGCTCCAAACACATAGCTGCAAATTAATTTCATTTCATTAAAAAAACAAAACACAATGATTCAGAAACAAACAAATATAATAGACATACACTACTATAGAACTGCCGGTTACTTAGGAACCCACGGTGATAATATATCGTTGCCAGTTTGTTGATGCAACCGACGGTGGTAGAGTAACTAATACTGACAGGTAGGTGTCCCCTGCCGGTTTGTTGTCGCTTCGTAGCTATGTATCACTTGTTTTGCACAAAGAAATCATACTTTTAATATAAAGTCGGATCAAGGCAAATTTTATACAAAATTGTAGAGTTCAAAGAGATCTAAAACTTCATAGTTGACAACTTTTTAATTTGAGGTGGTTGATATGTCCAAATATTTAATATAAGTACTTAGATCGAATATCAAATGAAGACAAGGTCAACATAAAAGTTGTAGTACTTGATGAGATCTACAAATTTGGGATTAACAAGTTTTTTTTATTTTAGATCATTTATAGTGTCAAATATACAATATAAGTTTAATAAATGTGTAGTGAAAAGAATAGCATCAGTTATATAGTCACAAGTATTGTATAACTCAGGTAGTATGGATTACCATTGCTGGTTCATAGCAATATTCCACAATGATATCATTTTATCATGGGCGGATCTAGAACAGGCATTGATAGGCAAGCCCCGTCACTGCAATTCCTCCATGTTGGATCCGATTCCATCATTCTGCCGGGTTTAGACCCGACAGTGATGCATATGTAGTAGTGACAAATTTTCATGCAATCAAGATTATATTTATACATCTTTATATCATTTAGGCTAAATACTAACACAAAGGATTTTTGGAGGTGATTAAAATTGATTTTGAGAGGCAGACAGCGCATCCTCCTTTGGCATGTGGATGCAAACCCACAATCTAGTGCTTAGCCACAACACCTCTCCACCACTTCGCCCCTATTAGTGCCATTTACAGAGGCGGAGATGTTTCCAGAAAATCCAAAAAACAAAAACAGTCTCTATGAGGATTCAAGTCCACAGCCTACTACTTAGCCACAACACCTCTCTACCACTAACCACATACTCATTTGTGGCTATATATATGATACTATTTTTTATATCAACATTCTCTAATCTCTATTGAATACTTTGGCTACTAAATAAACTGAAATGAAAAAAATATTCAACTACAAAGTTTAAAATATTATCAAGCACTACAACTTTGGTATATGATGTGTCTCCATTCAAGATTGTTTGAAAAATTCAAAAATTTAAATCTCAAAATATGTGAATTAAAACAAATATTTTAGACACTAAAATACTTCAAATGAAGAACTTATCAACAAACATGTAGAGAAGGTCAGCCACTACAAATTTGGCATTAACTATGTGAACATTCGAGGTAGTTTAAAAATTCTGAAATTTGAATTTCAAAATCTATAAACTTCGAACATATATTTGGGACTCTAAACAACTTAAAATCCAACACTTTTTGACTACAAAGTTGTAGACTATATTGAGAACTACAACTTTCATAAAGCATATCAACATTTGAGGTTGTTTGAAAATTTGAAATTTTAAAATTTGTTAACTTAAAAAAATATGGACTTTAAACAGTTTCAAATCAAAAAACTTGTCAACTATTGTAGACCGCATTGAGGGTGCAATTTGATATAAAAGTTTGTCTTCATCCAATTCCATATGAAAAAAATATGAATTATTTTTTATGCAACCATTTATATGGACTGGTCTCTTAAGATGCCCGCTTCTGAAAATTTATTTCTAGAGATGAATAGTTAGAATGTCCATCTTTGTTAATAGTGATTTTCTGGACACATACATCTAAGATGTTTCGTCTCAGGAAATAGATTTACAGAGACAACTGCATCTGTTAATCGATGCTTTTAGAGGTGGTCGCCTTCGGACACCCGCCTCTATAAATGATTTTTAAAGGTGGGAATTTTTCAGGAGACCGTCAGACCATATATGGAGGCGGTCTCTAGATGTGCCCGCCTCTGTTAATTAGAGAGACTGTCTCCCAAAATAAATTTTGTGATAGTAAAAGGACAATATGAAATGCGAATATAACATTGGGGTTGAAGCCATGCTCACATGTGCAGAGCTTACATTTAACTCAACATTCCTTTAACAAAAAACAACAAAACTACCCGTCCAGACATTTTTTATATATATACCTGAGCATCAGCACTTGAAGATACAAGCACCTCCTCTGAAAATGCTAGTCCGGTTATCTTTTCCTGATGACCCCTGAGAACAATTCGAACCTGTGCAATTGAATTAAGATAAGTTGATATTTGGCACATCGATGTTAAATATAAACTGAATGGTAATCAGTACATTAAGCATAATATTCCACATAGGAAGAATCCAATATTATTAACAATTCTTAGATCTTTAAATGTCGAGCTAACGACATATTTATGGTTTAAGAAGTTTTTTTTGGGTCATAACACAAGGTACTTGCTACTCTTCGTAGTGTTGCCAGGAGATACCACAAACTTGTGATGGAATATGTGTACCTTGTGGTATATCTCCTCAAAGTCCACAAGGAGTACATGATTCGTTATATCAAAGAGAACATATGTAAAACAAGATTTACGATCTTAGGCTATCATGACATATAAGTAAAAGGTGAGGGGATGATAGATACACGTGTAATACTCACCTCACCAGAATCAACATCATGGATTTGAATTGAAGAGTCCTTGGTTCCAATAGCAATGATGAGATCGAGTTTTGGGTGTTTTGCAAGCAAAGTTGCAGCAGTTTGAGGTGCCATGAAAGTATGCTTGACCTGTGGGAGATTCCACGAAATTAGTGAAGCCAATGAAAGGCCATGGTGTAACTACGAAATAAATTATTTTACAAAAGTAGTCATAATTTGTGAGAGATCAATCATGGAATAATTAACTACTTATTGTTGTAGACAACTGAAGACTACCTCGAATGGCTTCGTGTTGTAAAACAAGATTTTGCCACCAGAAGCTGAAATTAGATATCTGCGACGAAGTTTTCTTGATAGTACAATGCAGGCTGTTGCTTCTTCAGGGTTGCCATCAGTTGTATGGTTTGTCATTAGATTGCCATATTCCAGTTGCCATAATAGACGTTCAACAGAATTGGATGACTACGAAAAGTAGAGATGGACGGCTTTCAGAAAACAACGAAACAAAACTGCAGTGTTGAAATCAAATAAACTAGTTGTCTGTCTAACCATGCCATGTGGATCCTTGTCACTGTGCTCCCATATCCACAGCTTATGAACAGCATTGGAGCTGAGAGCCAAAAGTGCCACCCCATTATCATCTATGTACAACAAGCGAACAACCTACGAGAAAACAAATAAAATACAATGCTTACCAGAATTGTATTACTGCTCTGAATATGACCATAACAGTCTTAAATTCTACCTAACCGTTCGGTGTGTGGTATGTAACAAAAATCATAAGCACATCAACCGATACTGATGTGTGATATTGCTTGCATTAAATAGAAGATGTACATGCAAATGTTGTTCAACATACTTCGCTTGAAGAAGATGCTGGCGGATCTGGCATACGAAGTATTTTAAAAAATTTAAAAATTTAAAAATTTAAAATTAAATTTTGGGATAATAAATGACTTCAAATAAAAAACTTTTCAACTACAAAGTTGTAGATAATATTGAGAACTATAACTTTCATATAGACCATATCAATATCCAAGATTGTTTGATAATTTGAAATTTGAAATTTCAAAATCTATAAACATACAACAATATTTTGGGACTCTAAACAGTTTTAATTCAAAAACTTTTCAACTACAAAGTTGTAGATCGCGTCGAGGGCTACAATTTTGATATAAAGTTTGTCCTCATTTGAGTTCATATGAAAAAGTTATGAATTATTGTTTGATATCAAGTTTTTAAATCGTCCAGTTGGACCCAGATGAGATCCAGAACCAAGTTTAGGGACCGGGATGACACAACTGAACAAGTTTGAGGACCTAAACGGTCGATTTGCAAGTTTAGGGACCGGGATGACACAGCCGAATAAGTTTAGGGACCGAGATGACACAGATGAACAAGTTTGAGGACCTAAATGGTCGATTTGCGAGTTTAGGGACCGGGATGACACAGCAGCGCAAGTTTAGGGACCGCTGGTGCACTTTACTCATATATATATATATATATATATATATATATATATATATATATATATATATATATATATGCTTTGTTGTTTACATGAAAAAGCCAAAAAAAAATATTTTTGGTGGTGGCTTCCCGAGTGCCTGGCAGAAGCACTCGGGGAAGAGGTTTTTTTTTTAAAAAAAACAATTTCTTTCCCGAGTGCCGCATGAGAGGCACTCGGGGAAGAGGTTTTTGTAAATAAAGAAATAAATTTTTCCCCGAGTGTCGCATGAGAGGCACTTAGGGAAGAAATTTTTTTCTTTATTTAAAAAACCTCTTCCCCGAGTGCCTCTCATGCGACACTCGGGGAAGAATTTTTTTTTAAAAAAATCAAAATTCTTCCCCGAGTGTTGCACTCAGGGAAGAAATTTAAAAATAAAAAACCTGATGGCAACGACCGTTGGAGTGGACGGCATCAATTCTTCCCCGAGTGTCGGGACGGCACTCGGGGAAGCCTTCTCCGAGTGCATATTTTTTGGCACTCGGGGAAGAGCTCTTCACCGTTACGAGATTCCCCGTTACCTCTTCCCTGAGTGCAACACTCGGGGAAGCCTTCCCCGAGTGTTTTTGCCTCTTCCCCGAGTGTATTAGGCACTCGGGGAAGCGCCAGTCTCCTGTAGTGATGGCTGGCTTGCCTAATCTCTAGCGGTCGAATCCTGCAAGCAGCGGTCGGCCAGGTGACCAGGTCTCGATCGAGCGACAGCTAGCGCAGACGCACGGCCAGCCGGCCAGGTCTCCAGCGACGGCGCGGCAAGCCGGCAGGGCGGCAGTTAGCACGTAGAAGGTCAGCCGTGCTAATTCTAAGTACTTGCCTGGCTGCCTTAAATTTCCTCTGTTTTACTCTGTGTTTGATCCGAAAGCTAGCAGCAGTTAGCCCCCCTCGCGATCGGTTTCTGGATCCGCCACTGCTTGGACCCTCAATGCCAACAAGATCCGCCGCCCTTTTGTATAGATTCAGGACGCGAGGATCGATGGTATTTGCAGCTTCAGGGTTGACGACAATGCTGTCCAGTGTGTACCTTCCACGCCTTACTGCTACCTCGTCGAGCTTCTCGTAGATGTCCTGGATCAAGGTAGAGATCTTGCGGCGAGCCTTGGTCTTCTTGAACAACTTTCCCACTTTTTTCCGGAGGCGCGGGTGCATTGACGTCGACGCTCACCAAGAATGCGTCGACAATGTCCTCCATGTCATAGGATGCCTCCCTTGTTGGTGTAATCCTGGTCACACAGGTTCACCAAGGAGCAAAAGAGTGGCGTGGAGAAGCTGGAAGAAGCAGATGTGGAAGCCTTGGGCTGAGTCAGCAGGAGGGTGCCCACGACGCTAGACACGGTGGTGACCACGACTCCGTTCTGCAGTTATCTGCATGTTGTTTTTCAGTCAATGTTCAGATCGTGTGTTAGCAGTTGATGTTTTTGTAATAGGTGCATTAGCTACTGGTATAAGTAGCTGGGTCTGTAAAGTGTCATAGCATGCATTGTAACACCGGTTAGGTGATTTGTATCGTGAACTACAGAAAGCGAAAAGGGGCGCTGTCACCCTGTCGACCTCGTGGCGGTTGCCTCACTCTGTGTTCATGTTCTTGTTCATTTGATTGATCCAGCCACATATAGCGTTTGATTGTCGATCTCCTCTTACATCTGGTATCGGAGCCGGTCAATCAATCGCGGAGATCCACTCGTAGATTAGGACCATGTCGATCGTTGCGGCGGGAAGCGGCGGCGACGGCGGGGGTGGCGGCGGTGAGGCGCGCCAGGTATACCCGTCGCTGACGAACACGAACTATACCAGCTGGTGTATTCGCGTTCAGGCGATCATGGCGGATCGGGAAGAGTGGGAAGTTGTGGAGCCGGGGGAAGCGGCGTCTCCTTCCATGGAGGCAGACGCAGCACAGTTGGCGCGGATCAAGGCGAAAGAAAAGAAGATCAAGGCACATCTTCTTCAGTGCATTCCTGATGACATCTTGATGCAAGTCGCGAAGAAAAAGACGGGGAAGGAGGTGTGGGATTCCTTGAAGGCGCGGTTTGTTGGTGCAGACAGGGTCAGGGATGCTCGGCTGCAGACTCTGAAGAGTCAATTTGATGCAGTCGAGATGAGGGATGACGAACCCCTGGATCAGGTTGTGGGGAAACTGACAGCGTTGTCAGTGCAGAGCAGCAGTTTGGGGGGAGCATCGAAGATCCAGATCTGGTGAAGAAGTTGTTCAATATTGTGCCCGATCGGTACCTCACTGTCGTTGCCGGTATTGAGCAATTCTATGATCTCAAGACCTTGGCGTTTGATGAAGTTGTTGGGCGCCTGAAAGCATTTGAAGAGCGCACACGGCGGGGTAGCAGTGGTGCTCGATCTGAGAAGGGGCAAGTCTTGCTCACTCAGGCTGAGTGGGAGGCAAGACAAAGAACCTCAGGAGGTGATTCCTCGGGGAAGGGGAAGAAAGGAGATAGTAGTTGGCGTGGCCGTGGCCGGGGTCGAGGCGGTAGTAGCAGTGGCAGTGGAGGTGGAGTCAATGGTGGGAGAAATGGCACTGGAAGGGGTGACAAGAGTCACATCAAGTGCTTCAAGTGCAAGGAGTATGGGCATTATGCAAATCGATGCCCAGGTGAAAAGAAAAAAGAAGAGGCTCACTGTGTGAAGGCGGAGAAGGAACCAACGGTTCTGCTAGCAGAAACTGTGTTTTCGGATTCGCTACAGTACTCTGCCGATGACAAAGTTTAGAAGGTATTTCTGAATGAGATCAAGGTGCAGCCAGAACTCTATCTGTCTGAGGGAGGTGATTCTACAGGCAACCTATGGTACTTAGACAATGGAGCAAGCAACCACATGACTGGTGATCTAGAGAAATTCAGGGAACTGAACAGTGCAATTTCAGGCAAGGTAAGATTTGGTGATAACTCTACAGTTGAGATTTTGGGTAGAGGTACTATTGTGTTCCAAGGAAAGAGTGGAGATCAATGGGTGTTATCTGATGTATATTACATTCCTAAGTTGAAAAGTAATTTGGTCAGTCTAGGACAATTAACTGAGCTAGGACACAGAATTGTGATGGATGATGATGTGTTAGAAGTTTCAGAGAAAAATCCAACTAGACTGATCATGAGTGTTCCAAGGACACAGAATAGACTCTACAAGATAGACCTTAAAACTGTGGAACCAAATTGTCTGTTGTCTAGCATTGAGGATATAGCATGGTTGTGGCATGGAAGGTTAGGCCATGTGAATTTCAGGTCATTGAAACAAATTGTTAGTAAGGAAATGGTATTTGGGGTGCCTGAGATTAGTCATCCTGAGCAAGTTTGCAGTGATTGTGTTTCTGCTAAGCTAACCAGAACTCCATTCCCTAGAGCCTCACAATGGCACTCAACTGAGAAGCTTATGCTGATTCATGTTGATTTGTGTGGGCCCATTACACCTGAAACAGCTGGTGGAAATAAGTACTTCATGCTACTAGTGGATGATCACTCAAGGTGGATGCAAGTCTATATGTTGCAGAGCAAGGATCAGGCTTGTGCAGCATTTGTCAAGTACAAAGCAGAGGTAGAAAATGCTACTAGATGTAGAGTGAAGACACTCAGATCTGATAGAGGTGGTGAGTTCCTAGCTGGGGTTCTGACAGATATCTGTGAGAAAGCTGGGATCAAGAGGCAGTTCACAGCACCCTATACTCCTCAGCAGAATGGAGTAGTTGAGAGGAGAAATAGGACTGTGATGGAAATGGCTAGAGCTTTGCTGAAAAGCATGAAAATTCCAGGGAGATATTGGGGAGAAGCTGTCAGGCATGCTGTTTATCTACTAAACAGGTTGCCAACAAGGAAATTGGGTGACAAAACTCCTCATGAAGCCTGGAGTGGAAGGAAGCCTAACCTGAATCATTTGAGGGTGTTTGGATGTGTGGGTCACACAAGAATAGCAACACCTCATTTAAAGAAGCTGGATGATAGAAGTAAGCAGCTAGTATACTTTGGGGTAGAAGAAGGAAGCAAAGCTCACAGAATGTATGACCCTGAAACCAACAGAATAGTTGTAAGCAGGGACGTTGTGTTTGAAGAAGGAAAGAAGTGGAATTGGGAATCAACCATGGGCTCAAACATTTCCTATGAAGTCTTGGTTGAAGAAAATGTTGAGAGTGACTATGTGAATGTCAGGGCAGAAGCAACTGGACAAGATGTGGAATCTGACACTGAAAATGAGAATGTGCCTGATATGCTACAGTTACCTGTCAATGATGGGGAACAGACTGTCCAATCTGCTCAAGGGAGTGGTGATGCCAGTCCTGGAATGGTGACACCACAACATAGTGCATCTCAAGACTATGATTTCATTCCTTCATCAGCAAATGAAAGTGGTGCCACTAGATTTAGACCTTTAAATCAAATCTATGATGAGACCTCTGAAACTGAGCTGGTAGACTCAGATGTTGAAGCTTTGCTGGTTGAATCTGGTGAACCAACAAGGTATGCAGAAGCTGTTGGCTATCAAGAGTGGAGAGAAGCTATGGATAAGGAGATGCAATCCATTGAAAAAAATAGTACATGGGAACTGGTGAAGTTGCCTGAGGGGAAAAAGCCCATTGGTTTGAAATGGGTGTACAAACTGAAAAGGAATTCAGATGGGGAAGTGGTGAAGTATAAAGCTAGACTAGTAGCAAAAGGATATGTTCAGAAGGAAGGTGTAGACTTTGAAGAAGTTTTTGCACCTGTTGCTAGGCTGGATACAGTGAGACTACCGATGGCCTATGCTGCTAATAATGGCTGGAAGATTCACCACTTGGATGTCAAATCAGCTTTCCTGCATGGAGACCTGGAGGAAGAGGTCTATGTCAGTCAACCTGAGGGATATGCAGTGAAAGGTAAAGAGCATTGTGTGTTGAAACTTAGCAAAGCACTTTATGGACTTAGACAAGCTCCTAGGGCCTGGAATGTCAAGCTTGACAAGAGCCTGAAGAAACTGAATTTCAGAAGATGCTTGAGTGAGCAAGCAGTCTATACCAAGGGAATTGGGAAAGATGCAGTCATCTTAGGAGTTTATGTAGATGATCTGATTGTGACTGGTGGAAATCCAGAGGAAATCAATTTGTTCAAGAAACAAATGATGATTGAATTTGAAATGACAGACTTGGGTCCTCTAAGCTACTACCTTGGAATTGAGGTAGAGCAAAAGGAGGATTTCATCACTGTGAAACAAGTGGGTATGCAAAGAAGGTATTGGAACAGTTTGGGATGAGTGAATGTAACTCTACCAAGTTTCCAATGGAACCTGGGTGTAAGCTGAATGCAGATAAGGGTGGTCAACCTGTGAATCCCACAGAGTACAGAAAGATGATAGGTTGCTTGAGATATCTCTTACACAGTAGACCTGATCTTTCTTTCTCAGTTGGAGTTGCAAGCAGATTTATGGAAACCCCAACAGTGATGCATGCCAAGGCTGTTAAGCAAATCCTAAGGTATCTGAGAGGCACAGTAGACTATGGTCTGGTGTATGTGCAAGGAAGTAATGCTAATGAGCTTGTGGGATACTCAGACAGTGATCATGGAGGAGATGCAGTGGAGAGGAGAAGCACTGGGGGTATGGCCTTTTACTTGGGTGAGAACCTAATCACCTGGTGTTCACAGAAGCAGAAAACTGTATCACTGTCATCATGTGAATCTGAGTTTATGGCAGCAACTGCTGCAGCCAAACAAGCTTTGTGGCTGAGGAACTTGTTGAGTGAAGTTACAAGACAAAACCAAAAGCCTGCCACCCTTCTGGTGGATAACAATTCTGCAATAGCTCTCATGAAAAATCCAGTGTTTCATGGAAGAAGCAAGCACATTGATTTGAAGTATCACTTCATCAGGGAATGTATTGAGAGGGGGCAGATTGTGGTTAAGAAGGTAGGAACTGAGGAGCAGAAGGCAGACGTTCTAACCAAGGCTATGTCAGCAGTGAAACTGTCAACGATGAGCCATTTGATTGGGATCAGGAACCTCAGTGTGCCTCAGGCTTAGGGGGGAGAATGTTGGTGTAATCCTGGTCACACAGGTTCACCAAGGAGCAGAAGAGTGGCGTGGAGAAGCTGGAAGAAGCAGATGTGGAAGCCTTGGGCTGAGTTAGCAGGAGGGTGCCCACAACGCTAGACACGGTGGTGACCACGACTCCGTTCTGCAGTTATCTGCATGTTGTTTTTCAGTCAATGTTCAGATCGTGTGTTAGCAGTTGATGTTTTTGTAATAGGTGCATTAGCTACTGGTATAAGTAGCTGGGTCTGTAAAGTGTCATAGCATGCATTGTAACACCGGTTAGGTGATTTGTATCGTGAACTACAGAAAGCGAAAAGGGGCGCTGTCACCCTGTCGACCTCGTGGCGGTTGCCTCACTCTGTGTTCATGTTCTTGTTCATTTGATTGATCCAGCCACATATAGCGTTTGATTGTCGATCTCCTCTTACATCCCTGACGTTGCGCGCCCAGAACCTGACCTGCTCGTCGAGCTGCTCCGGTGGCACGTCGCCCATCTTGCGGAGGACGCGTGCACCACCTCGAGCTCCCGCGAGAGAGACCTGACCTTCTCCCTCACGCCCTTCTGCAGGCCATACTCCTCCTTGAGCAGCTCAACCTCGAGCGTTTGTTAGGCTAGCGACAACGGCATGGAGGACGTCCTGCTTCGGTGCAAGGTATGTGGTTGCTGGCCACCGAGGCTGGAGACGCGACGTTCCGGATTCGGGGGTGTCTGGGTTGATCCCCGGCCGACATGCCCAAGAGAAGGTCTCGCCACGGGCGGGTGACTTAATCGGTTCTCAAAGCAGCTGGGCTGCGATATCGTATCCTTGAATCCAAGTGATGTCTTGTCGGCACTGCGGCGGCGGCGGACTGAAGCGGTTTGGGTTGAAAAAGAGCGCGAGGACTTTAACAGATTTAGTTGTTGCGAGGTCTGTTGTGCTTTTGGACTAGAACAGTGGTTCCTTCTGTGCCCTTCTGAGTTGTACCTGTATTTGTACTCGTATGTTCTCTTTACTTAATACAGGCATGGTTGTCACAAAAAAAAAGAAAAAAAGAAAAAATGCATCATATAATATAAATATGTTGTGTAAAATGTAATGTGTTGCATGTCGATGAATATGACAATAATATATATAATATAATATGTTGTGTGAAAGTGTAATATTCTAATGAGTTAGTTTTTTTTTAAAAATATATAAATTAGCTACATAGTTCCATGACACAACTGATCACAACACCTTATAGGAATTTAATATTGCATGTAGCCTATGAAACAGTGAAATGAAAGTATGCACTGAGAGAGTCTGTTTCATTCACAATTACCAATGCAGTCATGTCTTAGAAACAGTGGGATAAAACCTCCCATTGAGACTGGCCTAAGTGTCCAATAAGTGAACGATCAACATTGGTTGTTGGGGAATCCCGGAGCTACATGGATGGCACCACTATAAGAAATGTGTGGCTTTTTGACGTTCCATTGTGTCATAATGAATAGAATTTACGTCATAATTTAAGATTTGTGACATCCAGTTGACGAAAATCCAAACGTCAAAAAGCCACCATCACAAAATCATTATGTGACGTCCATATATTTAATCATCATCCTACTATAAAAGAGCGAGTTTTTTTAGGAGCTCTCTATACACAATAGCCGTTCAATCTGGACTTCGTGCTCTATGAGTCGTTCGTCATACGTGATCTTACATCTGTAAGACTCCTCTCAACATAAGACTCAATCTCACGTCCTAATCTTGACCGAAGCGACCACAACCGCCCAGTTGATCCTAATCGTGGACGACGATTTCCTGGACTGTCAATAGCCTTAGACTACGAGTATATGACCTACACACGTACGAACCCAATCCTCTCCATGTTCTCTCCCTCCTGTGCCGCCTCCCAAGTCGCCGCCTACAGCTTGGCCAAGGATCAAGTCGGATCCTAGATGACGCCAACCACCGAATTCATCCCGGGGTCGTCATAGATGTCATAGTTACGTGAGTTCGTCATCAGCACCGTCAACTCCTCTATGGCAGTCTGCATGCTCCAGCCCAGGTACATGTTTGCTTTAATCTGCGTTTGCATGCACGTTGCCGTGAGCTAGATGTGTGCTGGCTGGCCAGAAAGGTGCAGTCCGGTGGGAAGAGGGGATCCATCCATGGTAAAGTTTACGAGGTCACTTGAGCCTCAAGGATGTGCAGTAGAGAAGTTAGAAAGAAAAATAATGTTGCAACAGTAATTGAGTAGATAAATAAGAATGCTTATTATAGGATGGACACATCCCCATGCGCTTGATATATGTGGAAAGAGATCGTATTCTATTGTTGTGTCATTGTGTGTATATATATTAGATCATGCATGGAAGAATTCGAGCACAAATTTTCATCTTCACTAAATGGCTTGATTTAATAAGGCTATTGTCTAAAACAAACTATTGTCATCTTCATCTATCAATAAGGAATTTTTTAAATACGTGTGCGACAAAAGCTTTCAAAGGCCTTTTAAGTCCGGAATCTTTTGGCTGCTGCAATGCAAAAAAGAATCAATTGAGTTTTTCAACTAATTGGACCTTATTTACATTATAGACATGAAACTTTATTTTTTTCACATAGACTTTTCAGAAGAATTAGTAAACCAAGAACTATGAACTAAAATATAACAATTGGTTTATTAAAACTTCTTTGTTACATCTTCACTATAAATGATATTTATTTTATGAATACGTGTGTGTCGAGCGAGTTTTTTTGAGGGGCTCTTCCTCTCTAATAATAATCGTTCGATCTAGACGTCATGCTATATGAGTCTTCCGTCATCCATGATCTTACATGTAAGATGTAAGACTCCTTTTGTGGTAAGACTCTCCTCTTAAACCAAGATTCCTCCTAGACTCTGAAAAAGAAAAATAATAATTGTAAGACTCCTCCTAGACCTGAAAAAGAAAAATAATAAAAATCTATCCAAACACACCTTGATTTTTAGATAGGGTTGGCTTATGTAGTATTGTATACTCTAATAACGTGCATGATTCCGATTAAAAAAAATAACATGCATGTTACGAATTCGAACCTAGATATATACATGTATACGTCTACAATATATAAGTGTGCTTACATACATATAGCAATTATATAATCATCAAGGCGTCGTACGTCTCCAACCAAAACCAATCTCTGAAGAAAACCATGCAAACAATGGATCATGGCGCCGGCGGTGGCATGGATGAAGCGACGACGACGTCCCTGCAGCACCTGAACGACGACGACGTGGTGGTGGAGATCCTGCTCCGCCTACCGTCGGTGTCCGTGTTCTGGTGCCATGCCTGTGCAGGGCATGGCGCGGCATCACCAGCCAGTGGCGGAGCTTGAGTCAGAAATGAGGGGGGGCTAATTTTAAAAGGTGACACTGTAGCATTGGCAGTGGCAGGCCGCAGGCAGGCATGGCTTTCCATCGCTTGCCCTTTTCTTCTCCCCTGTGGAATGTGGTCAGTCATAGCTGAAGTAGTCTGTGGCTATGCCCTGCTAGCTACTGCACCTATCCTGTCTTTTCTCCTTGTTCACTCTTCTTTTGTCAGGAGCAAGGGGGCGAACGCCCAGTTTCGCCTCTACGAGGCTCCGCCAGTGTCACCAGCGGCCCGGGGTTAGTGGCGGCCTATGCCCAGCGGCGGCCCCTGGAGCTCATCGTGCAGCGGCCCTGCGCCCTGTACGTCCACTGGCCGTCCGGCGAGCACATGCTGCTTCTGCTCACCAATGACGACGAGTGCTAAGGCTGGGGCAAGTGGGCGTCCCACAACGTCCGCTCGCCCGAGGCTGCTGAGACCCAGCCACTGCAGGGTCCGGCGGTGGCATGTACATGTGCGACCGGATGGTAATCCACATTCCACAGCCTTGAGCATCGCGACAGGCTTCACTGGCTAGATGACCATCCAGAGGCGAAGGCCACCGGCATAGTCTTGGCGTTCGACATGGTATCTGAGATGTTCCGGCGGATGGCGCGGCCACCACCATTGAGGAACGAGAACGACCATGGTGAATTCAAAGGTGGTGGTGAGCTCTCGCTTTGCCTGCTGCAGATGGACGGGATGGTGGCTGTGGCAGCCATCCTCGGCGGTTCCATGGACGTTCGGGTGCTCCAGGACTACAACAACGACGAGAGTTGGGAGCACCACCACCGGGTAGACTGCGTGCCGCCGCCATTTCTGCAAACGCGCTGTGTGATCAACGCCAACGCTGGTCAGCATAAGAATAACAATAATGATGTGATTATTGTTCTACAAGACAGCAGCGGCAGTTGGGTGGGGCTATATGATCTTGCAAACAAGAGGTTGCTCAAACAAATCCAGGTTATCAGTGATCGTCCGGAGGATGGGCAGATTTTGTATTGCACTCATCTAAATGCCCTCCTGTTCAGGGATACCATTCAGCAACACAGTTTCTTCGATCTTCGCAGGTCGATTTTTCAATATCCAGACTTGGATTATAGCATCTTTCTAAAGTCCTTGATCTCAAAATAATAAAAATCTGAACACATAATTTTGTAAGACTCCTTCTAAACCAAGATTCCTCCTATACCCTGAAAAAGAAAAATAATAAAAATATAAACACACGTGATTTTTTTTGTTACAACAAAAATATTTTGTTTGATACGGAAAAAAGGAAAATAGAAAACTAACATGTGAGGATGATGCCGGAGCGAGTTTTTTAAAGACTCCAACACCCATACGAGCGAGAAGCGAAATTGAACTCCGGCACTCATATGGGCCAAAAATACTCCGACACCCATATGAGCCAAAAATATTAATGCAAAAATATGTTTATCCAAGACACAAATTTGACCCATACGAGCCAAATTATCTTGTTCGAGGACTCAGACACCAATACGAGCCAAAGGACTCCGAGATCCATACAAACCAAAAATATTAATGCAAAATATGTTTATACGAGCCAAAAAAATATTAATGCGAAATGTGTTTGAAATCCATATTAATATTCCCATTGCATTTCAAATCCAACATCCATACGAACCAAAAATATTAATGCAAAACATGTTTATACGAACCAAAGATATTAATGCAAAATGTGTTTGAACTCCATATTAATATTCCCATTGCATTTAGTGTCACAAAAGTATATGACATTGGTGGCAGGACAAAAAATGTCATAATTGAAATACGGCCTGTCAAGGCCCATGTACTTGGTAGACTTATAGCAGGCCAAAAAAAAGTCGCAGCCACTTGTTCTGCACTTTTCAGCCTATTTGGCATTCAACTATTTTAGATTTCAGCCCATTTTTCATCACAATTAGCCCACACGTTTTTTGGCCCATTTTTCTGTCAGCCCAAACGTCATTTTTCGGCCCAGCAGGCATCATTTTTGCAGCCCAGAGCAAATATTACTGGGCTAGCCCACAAGTTTTTCTTTTTATCTGGGCTGGCCCATACCAAAATTTACCATGGTGTTCATCGATTGCACGTCGCCCACGGGATTGCGGGCGGGATTCCGTCGGATTGTCTGACTTACGGAAGGTAAGTCACGGTGACTTGCCCCCTGCGGGATGCCCTCGGTTCCTTATCCAATGGCTAATAAAAGAAGCAGCTTTTTCACTTTAAATAGAAAAGCCCAGTTGCAATTTTGGTCCAAATATAACCCAGCTCGGAATTACATGCTCAGTGCACACACACCCTCTCACTATTTTACATGCTAGCGGTAGAATAAGCACATGAGCACTGTGCACACACGAGCATTTTAATAAGCATTTTCAATACTTACATGCTCCAAATAACCAAAATAAACTCCACCGCGAGGCACCACCGTATGTGTGTGTAAATTAGCCATAGAATTGTTAGGGCTAAAAACAAAATAATTTTCACCAAAAGCCATCTGTTAGTGCACATTTGTCAGACAAACAGTGAACTGATCCTAGACCAGATGGTTAGGTTCTTTGTGGTTAAACATGTCCATTTGGGTTTAAGTCCTCGACCTGTAACAGGTGCTCACATTTTTCTAGATTTATTCCAAAATTTAACGGCACTATACTTTTAGTGGTAAGCGACATCGTCCCCGTCGATAGCGAGGCGACTAGGTGACTTCGGATGTGTTTGGTTACTTGGATTGCATTGGATGGGATCATCCATGGATGAGGTGTGTTTGATTGGTAGATCACTGGCATAAGCAAATCTATGGATGGGGAATATTCCACCCAGATGCTGGATTCGTGGTCTGAAAACATCTGGCCGGCTAGCTTATCCATGTCTTATAATCTTTGTCGTTAGTAAATAAATTAATGATTATTAGTATGTTATTTAGTGGTGCTAATTAATATATTTTATTTTAAATTAATGATTATCATGACAAAAATAGTATTAGTGCATATTTATTAGTGTTTAATTAGTTGTTATTATTTTTAAATAATAGATATAATTAATCAACTATTCTTATCACATTCACTTTTGTCCGTCCAACTAAACAAAAAAATGGCTCATCCCATCCATCTAACCAAACATGCATCATGGATATCCTTATCCCAATATCCATGGATCATCATATCACTGTTCGCCTAAACGGCCGTTTAGTCCGTTTAAACACCGTTTAAACGGTAAACAGAAGTCAGCCGTGTTATTTAGGTCCTAAACGGTGAATTAAACGGTTGGGCCGTTTAAACACGTTTAAACCGTTCAATCCCGTCTAAACGGTCTAAACAAAATCAGATTAAACATGATTAAATGAGTTAAGCAACCATTTAATCCATAATTAAGTGAATTAAAGGACTAGGTCTATCACAATCAAAATGAAACTAATTAACATTGTAATTATATGAAGTGTTGTGGGATTTAGATTTCTTCCAACAAGATTATTTGGTAGAATATTTGATTTTTACATGTGTAAATATATATGGGTTCTCGCAAATTTTATTTTTACCTACATAAATATGTATATTTTATTGTTATTGTACAAAACCGTTTAGGCCGTTTAACTCCGTTTAAACACCGTTTAAACGGTCTAAATGCTAAACGAAGGGTGACCGGCTGTTTACCGTTTAGCGTTTAGAAAAACATTGCATCATATCCCATCCAACTCGGTCCTCGAACCAAACGCACCCTTCGTGAATCTCAAGATCTACTAGCTCAGTCATTCGAAGATGCTCATAGGGATAGGATTTGCGTACATGTGTTCATAGGAGTGAACGTGTGTACGTATTGTGGGCATCTACGTTGTACTGTGTAATTCTCAAAAAAAATATGCTAGACGAATTTGCCCAAAAGAACAAAACATCCTTCCATGTGATAGCAACCTAAACAAGATCTTAACAGTGGCGAAGCTAGAGCGTAACAGAGGGGGTGCGACTATAAAGAAGTAACAAAAAAATTAGCAATATAAATACTATTAGCATGGTCAAAACTATTAAGATATGCAAAATACATTATGTTACCTTTAATTGTCATCAAATCTGTGTTCTTGCATTTTCATGAAGCGATGAATCACGGACTCATTCATGATTTTCATCATTTCTTCTTTCTCCGTATAGCAAATAAGACAATCGCTCATAATTGATCACCAATGCGGTTACGCAAATTTGTTTTCACAAACTTCGAGCCCGAGAAAATCCTCTCAATAAACCAGTGGATAACAATAATGTTTTCTAGTCTCCACCATTTTCTGAGAAATCTCGGCAACAATTAAAAATAAAATAAGGTGAAGAATAAATAGTCAATTCTACACATTTTTTTAGAAACGTCTGTTCTACACAATTGGAGTGGCCGTATCCCCGCGCTGCCGTATCCCGCGTCCTTTTCCAGCGGCCGCAGAGCGTATTCCAACCTGAGCTAGGTCTTATTTGGCCCACGAAGCGCACTTGGGCTGTGAATTGAGAAGTGGGAAAGGTGCTCTTCTATCCGCCATTGAATGAGAAACGGAGGGCATCCGGCAGGGGGCAAGTCACCCGTGACTTACCTTCTGTGAGTCAGACAATCTGAGCCGCTTCCCGGAATCCAGCAATCCCGTGGACGACGTGCAATCGATGAACACCATGGGTGCCATAGTGTGTGTGCGCTCCTCCTCAGTTTACCTTCGGAGCTGCAGCCTGCTCCTCCTCTGTGTACAAATGGAGGTGCCGTAGCAGACAGAGCCGGTTCCTGGAAAAAAAATACGAGAGCAATAGGAATGAACCAATCTTAGATTCAGATATTAATTAGATTCAGAAATATAGTGTAAGGAATGACAACAGTTAACGTTGCTCATTAATGTGGGAAGAATTAATTAGATTCAGAAACTCGAATAATGGTTAAAGAACACATCATATATTTATTGAACAGAATAGGCAATTGACGACAAGTCACTGCACAAGGGCATGAGCTGTATACAAATCGCACAGAAAAAGCAGAACTGTTAAGCAGGACGGAAGTTACCTGAAAACAATTCATTCTGCTACTTGACTCTGAATCCCCAAACTGCAAACACGGAAGGCAAAAGTACTGGTTAAGATATGCAATCCGACCTCATAAGCAGGGAGCCAAACCGGCCGCCGTGCGTAGACGTGTGCTCCAGCGCGAGGGCCTGGATGGCGCCGAACTCCTGGCGCCTGGCTTGTGGGGCTGTGAGCTAGCGCCGCCGTTGTGAACAGGATAATTGAAATAATAACTAAATTTAGATATTATTACATTTATTCTATGGTAATTCAACGGATAATTGAAAGAATAACTAAATTTGGTCACATAATTCCGCAAACTGACATGACAATATATTTGTGTTCATAAGCATTGTATAAAAATTTCACGCAACTTCAATAAAGTGGGACTATACATCCTTTGTAAATGGTAGCATTTCTCACTTAGTCATATTACTATGTGTGAGATCTATCTATTTGTGAACAATACGTACTTCCACTTTACTAAAATCATTTTGAAATTTTTTGGGATGATTATAAACCAAAATCATGTTGTCATGCAAGTTTGTAGATTTTTGTGACCAATTTTAGATATTATTACAATTGAATTTCAATATATAAGAACCATAGATAGAATTTTAGGATCATAAATGAATTCAAATGAAAAATTTGTCAACAACAAAGTTTTAGGCCTCATCGAGATCTACAACTTTGCTTTAAGTCATTTCCCCATACAAGTTTGTTTGAACAATTTAAAAATTTTAAAATTCAAATAATGAGAACTTAAAACAAAATTTTGGAAAAGAAAATGTTTTTAAATGGAATATTCACCAACTAAGAATTTTTAGAACTCATCAAGATATTAAATTTTTGTTTTGGTCATTTCTCCAATAGAGTTTGGTTGATCGGCTATTTCGTAGTTGACTTGGGTCGATAATTGATCTGGGCCTTTGATCGAACCATGGATGACTTATCCAAACATATATAATGGGCATGTCTGATCTTGTGCAACAGGAATAGGACTCCTAGACATATACGTAACCTGCTCATGCATTGTTTGTTCTGGTAACAACAAACTTGAATATAATATTCCAGTACCTCTTTCCTTGACCGGCCAAATAATTAACCTCCTTTCCTATATCTCAAATATTCACGGAGCATCCATCCATGACTAAAAACATTTCGTGCCCATGCTAATATGCATTACGGACCATCACAAATTAATTTGGTTATTATCCATGATCAACATTGTTAAAATTCTATAACGATCCTACTGTGCAGTATTGACTGGAACAGACTCCGTAAAGTCTAGATATTTAAAAAATAGTGCATCAATGCTCACGAACACCTCAGTAGTTCAGTGGTAATGACATATCTCTGGACTCCTCTGGTCGTGAGTTCAAGTCTTGACTTGATAAACCATCTTGTTTTTAGTATTTTAGTATTTCCGTGATTTTTTTTGAGAAACCGGGTTGTGTGTGTGTATACATAAAGTTTACATTCCAAGACTTACAAAGACACCCTTGAAGAAAGCAAAAATTACAGCATAGTCCTTGCACAGTCATCCTCCCGGTCGTCTCGTCACTAGCAGTCGGAGCAACATGGAGCTTGAAGCTGACCTCCGTCCCGACGAAAGAACACAAGTTTTGATTGGCACCAAAAGCAGTAAGTCGAAATCAACGACATACTTTGTGACCGTTGAATGCCCAGGCCGAAACAAATGGCAACCAACCATCACATTGCCGGAGTACAAGGAATCTGGCGCCTCAAGAGCTACCAGCAATCCCCACACACTGGATAGTGGCACACCCAGAAGGGGAATGAAACCACCAGAGCAGGTGGTAGGTAAGAACCAACCCGGTTTCATGGTGAGTTGGTATACATACCTCCCAAGATCTTCACCAGAGGAGATCGCCGGAGAAGATGAGGGAGAGGCAAAAGGCGAACTTGACCGGATCTAGAGGAGGCACATAACTCCCGATCCGGCGAGCTCGTGCTCTTCACTGGAACGGATGCCACCAGTGAAGACAGGGAAGCCGCCGTAGATGTTGGAGTCGACCTCCGTACATCCACGCCGTCGCCCACTGGAGACGCCTCCCAGAAAGATGAACCCATGCCAAACCGCCGGCATGGGAAGCCCTAACCCTAACTTATTCCTAATAAGTACGGGTATATACACATCCTCTGTTGATTCATCCAACACCCCTCCTCCAACGCCGGCGAGGGCGACGGCGACGGCGAATCGACGGGGGAACTCGAAATCGCCCCCGGTCGCCGCTCTCAACTGTAGCGCTTAGAAGGGACGAGAAGCGAGTAGAAGTGTCTCTTTTTGCCCATAGTATTTCTGTGAATTAGAAGGGTGAAGTAGAAGGGGTGGGCTGAGGCCGTTGGGCCTGCGCACGGGAAAAAGGCCTTCGATAGGTTGAGGCTGTTGGGCCTGCGCGCGGGGGACGGAAAATGGCCAGACTGGCACAGGGAAGGGCCAAAGGGAGCACGCCTGCCTAAAAGCCCATAGGCCAGGTGCATTTTTTTATTTCTCTTTTTCTTTTCTTTTCTTTCTATATAGGGAGAGTATACTCTATAGCTAGCTACAAAATAAGTTATTTTGTAGCCACATCTATTTACGATAATTTTATATATACTAATTTACGACAATGTCAATATATATTTATGATAGTTGAATTACTATAGCACATGGGGATATTTACCATAATGTTATAGTAAATCACATAGGAATGAGTTACTATAATCTCGTAAATTAACATAGCAATTATCGTAACTCAAAGTGGCTACAGAATAAATTATTTTGTAGCCAGCTGTAGGGTAATAGTTATATATATATATATATATATATATATATATATATATATATATATATATATATATATATATATATATATATATATACCACCAGACCAGCTGACTACGCCAGCCAGCCCCCAACCCGACTCGACTCGACCCGCACCCGCCCCTCCCCTTGACGGGAACCATCACCCCAACCCAATTATTATCGCAAGCCGCGTTCCCCAATCCGCTTCACACCGGCGGCGCACACCCTCCTTCCCTGGTCTCGCGGCACAGCGGCGGCGCGCAAACTCCTTCCCTGACCGCGGCACACCAGCAGCGCGCGCCCGGCCACTATCGACGGCGACCCCAGGGCAGTGCGCGCCCCGATCCACGGGTAGCATTTCTCGACCTGCGGGTACTCCCTGGGTCCGGCCGTGGCGGCGGGCACCCCTGCATTCCGCTACGGTGGCGAGCCTTCTGCCTGCAGAGCCAGCGGCGGCAGGGCCCCTGCATGCGAATCCCTTCCACCAGGGCGGCGGCGACATTTGATTCAGATCAGAGCGGCCGGGGCTGAGCCACCAGGCCAGGACAAAAAGCTGGGTGGCGAGCTGGACGCGACTGCAGCCTGAGCACTGGGCGCGTGGTCGGCATGGAGCTGCAAGGTGGGCTGGATGCGGCTGCCGGCCATGGAGGCTAGGCCTGCTGCTGCCGGCCAAGGCATCCGCCTCGAGCTGGGCACCGGTCTGGATGCGGTTGCCGCATGGCCACCGCTAAGGCTGGGACCGGCCAAGGTAGCCTGGTGGCTTGCTGCCAGCCAGTACAAGCTGGGCGGCGAGCTGGACGTGACTGCAGCCTGAGCACTGGGCGCGTGGTCGGCATGGAGCTGCAAGGTGGGCTGGATGCGGCTGCCGGCCATGGAGGCTGGGCCTGCTGCTGCCGGCCAAGGCAGCCGCCTCGAGCTGGGCGTTGGTCTGGATGCGGTTGCCGCATGGCCACCGCTAAAACTACCCGCAGTGGGTACTCTAAAGGGATACTCTAAAGCTTTAGAGTATGAATATAGAGTAAAAACTGCTGCACTGGTACTCTAAAACGATACTCTATCCTTTCTCTCACTCTATATATTTAGAATGGTACAGTACTTACTCTATAGTGGGCAGTGACGGCCCCCACTAGCTAAACAAAGGAAAAAAAATGCTATAACTCACAAACCAAAAATCCAAATTTAATTTCGATTGCACCATTAAATTCGTCTTAATAAATCCTTCAAAACTAGATCACACATAGATATATTTAGATAAAGTGACAAGTGGGTCCCACAGTGGATAGAGTGGATAGATGATGATATAAAAGATGGATGGGTGTGAGAGAATTAAGTATAGAGAAAAGAATCTTACTGACTAAGACGTATAAAGAATGAATATAGAGGTCGATAAGTGCGGATAGGCTAAGGCTGGGACCGGCCAAGGTCGCCTGGTGGCTTGCTGCCAGCCAGTACAAGCTGGGCGGCGGGCTGGACGCGGCTGCCGGCCTTGGCCTGAATAGTGCCATCCTTAGTACTACTGACAAAGTACTCAAACTACTACCGAAGGATTGTACTGACCAAAAGAAAAAATACTGGATGATACTACGTTATACTGAATGTTACTGAAATATACTGTGTGATACTAACTACTACTTAAAGATATTGACAAACCCCTTCCGAACACAGTTAGAAGAAATGTATTGGTAAAAGAATACTGACAAGATACTTAAAGATACTGATAAAATACTTGAAGATACTAACGACTACTTAAAGGTACTACCAACTACTAAAGTTATAAGACTGGTTGTACCAAGCTACTGACAAATACTTGAAGATACTGACAACTAGCAACTACTGAAGTTATAATACCGGCTGACAAAAAACTGAAGAAATACTAGAAGATACTGACAAAATACTTAAAGATACTGAAAACTACTTAAAGCTACTATCAACTACTGAAGTTATAGTACTGGTTGTACCAAGTTACTGACAAAATACTTGAATATACTGACAACCATTTAGAGGTACTAGCAACTACTGAAGTCATAATACCGGCTGTAACAAACTACTGACAAAAAAAAACTGAAGAAATATTAAAAGATACTGACAAAATACTTAAAGATACTGAGAACTACTTAAAAGTATTAGCAATTACTAAAGTTATAATACCAGCTATACCAAGCTACCGGTGAAATACTTAAAGATACTTACAAAATACTGAAGGTACGGGCTAGTAGTGCGACCTGTACGTTGTATGGCCTAATGGCCATGGAGTCAAAGCTACGTTGCGTGCCACTGCTATATCCACCGGTTGCTGCAAAAAGACGCACAGGACAGCGGCCCTGGCTGCCTTGCTAATCTGCTGAGCCCCGCAGAGCGGGAGTGGGCGCCTGGACCATACTAGCAAGGAACGGAGTGGCGCAGTGGGCACACACGGGCGGGAGCGGTCTGCACCGCGTCGAAGCCGCGGCGCGCGTGTGATCGGGCGCGCGGTGGGATTGGGCGCGTGGGGAGGGGTTAGTTGGGTCCGTTTGGTCGGGGTGCGCGCCTGGCATGGGGCTCGTTGGGTCCGTTGGTTAGACTCATGGTGTAGAATAGCACTTTTATATATATATAGCGCTAAATAGTACTCAGGTACTAAATAATATTAAGTACCCGAGCCCCCTGCATAACCTGTGTACGCCCGAGCGTCCGGCCCGACATTTCCCTCGCACGAACAGCTTTTCCGTTTTTCTTTCACTACATTCACGCGGTTTTTCGATTTTTTTTTCTTCGTTGCATTTTTTCGATTTGCCTACTTCTGGCCGATTTTTTTTTTGTTTCCGACTGTTTTTTTGTGTTTCTGGCCGGTTTTTTTCCTTTCGTGCCTGTTGCTCACTGACGACTGTGTTTCCGATCGATTTTTTTTTATTTCTGTCCGGTTGTAGTCATTTTTTCCTTTCTATACCAGGTTGCTTGTGATGAATTACTTGTCAACAATAATAATTCATTATGTAAACTATACATATTATTTTAATTTGATCGGTACCAACATATCTTGTCAACAATAATAGTAACAAATAGTACTACTTGGTTCGTTATCATAGTTACAAAGAATCTGTAGGCCTACTCTTTGGGACAACTTGAACCAAAAACTGTAACGAAGAGGCAAAAAAGGAGATGGTTTATGAATTCCACAGCTTGATTCTTTCACACACAAAAAAACAATCCACAGGTTGATCACAACAAGGAGATTTAGATCCCCCAAAGGTGCAGATACACTCATTTGTTTTTGAAGAACTGCAATGATGATGCACAGGCATCCAAGTGCTTCCTTCTGATGAACTGAAATCTGCATCATTGAGGGCTCTTTGGATGTCATTTGTAGTTTGCAACAATGCAACACAGCTTTTCCTACCTGATTATAGATCCCCATTCACCAAACACTTGGGATGCTGCTAACATTGACCTTCATTTGCATAGTACCCAGACCCAACTTGTTAACACATCCATTAAGTACAAAGGCATTATGACAGTTGCTTCTTAAAAAACCTGCAATAGAAGATACAAATATAAATTCATGAAGTAATTGATTGCTTGTCTCAGAGACAAATTCAATAGTCAATAAAAGCTAAAAAACATTAGATTGTATTTCTTTAATTTTTTGTATTGCTAATTTGATCTGCTTGTGCTCAAAAAACTATGGAACCATAGAAACCTCAAATATTTTCTGCCAAACTAGCCTAGTCACAGATATTGTCATGTGTGACCATATAAAACTTCCATTACATTTAATCTAGCATAGAATTAGATCAATTATTGATAATGCATATGAACATGCAAAAAGGTCTCTATCTTATATAATGAAGTGAGTGATCCATAAAAACCTCAATTGTTTGCAATTATGATCAAACATTTGCACTTCTCAGAACTTGATCCAAAGCAAGACATTTTCTTGTAATAATAGATAAAACATGGATCTGCAGCCTTCTCTGTGAGCAGTCTAGGGGAGTAGCTGGTGAAGGCTGCTGCAAAAGGGAAACGCCTCGGATCTACAGACACAAGAGCAGAAAAATAAGCAATAAACAACAGTGATGAAAATATTGGCTCTGAATAGGATAGACGATTTAAAATAGTATAGTGGACTTGCAGAACAGCATGATGATCACAGGGAAATGACCAAGGTTAAGTACATACACATCCAAAAAAGAAGGTTAGTGCAATTGTCTCTAAATAGGCTGATCGAGATTGTAAAGGTTATATTAAGCTAAAAAGCTAGGTATCTTCATATTGCCATATACGAACTCCAGAACCTGGTATTGTCCTACAAACAATTAAAGTAGAAAACTAAAATGGGCTTGACACAATTGAGTCAGGGGAAATCGAAAGGGTTTGCAATTTGAAAGAAGGTGAACAATTAAGTATTTTTTAATTGTATTGCAATTTGTGCTCTAAACAGGTTTATTGCAATGGGAAAATAAGTCTTTGACCTAAAAGAAAATGACAATTGAATTGAACAAAGATAGTAGAATGGTGGGTACAGAAAACAGAGAAAACATATGAAACATGTGTGGAATGTTTTCAAATCGTCTAATCGATCCTAGTCGCCATGGCACCGATTAGCCTGACTAATCATGAGTCATGACTAATCGCGACTAATCGTAGTGTATAGCTGATCGCCATGGCACCGATCAGCCCGACTAATAGCGACTAACCACGATTAGTCAGACGACTTGATAACCTGCGGATGAGTAAAAATTGCGAATACTTTCAAGAATAGTTCGTGTCTAGGTACTAACCTGATGTTTGTAGGAAATGAAACCTATCATTTACAAGAAGTAACTTTGGGGAAGGAAAATTAGTAAAACAAAATGTATAGATCACATTGTAATCACAAGCAGGTATAGCTGCAGTAGGAATAAATCAAATACCTGAATAAAAAAAATTGGCCATTCCAATCCAAAACCACTTTAGATGGACAGAACATCATCCAGATCTTAAATGTTTAAATGTTTCATTCATTGTTAAAACAATAGCTATTGTGTCTTTGTGGATACAATGTGACCATATGCATCCTTAATTCTTAACAATAAAAGTTCGATTTTCAAATCACATTGATTCTTGAGTTGGATCCACAAATATTTATGCCCAAATTTATTGCTACCATAAAAATTCATTTGTCATACGACAAATATAGATTCCATCCCAAGAGTACTTTGTTGAGTAGATAAAAACTTATGCTCTCATGCATCATTAAAAAGATAAGACCAGACCAACCCACTCAAGAAAATCATATTTGACCAAAAAGCATTAATTCTAGCACATAGCTAAATGCAAAAGGCATTATATGAACAAATTGTATATCACCTTAGCATGCTTCAGCATTTATATTTTGCTTAGTGAAATATTGTGTTTTATTTTCATGAGCAAGGATTTATCCTAACACAATGATTGTCCATTTTGGTCATAAAGATTTAGTTCTATTAAAAAAATGACTGCATCTCAGCCAATTTGATGTCTAGTTCGACTATAAAACCTATCCATCTCATGACAAAACACATATGAACTAGTAAGACCCAACAGCATACACCATCATTGTGAACCTCACACCAGAATTGCAGCAAAGTTTTTCATTGTTTAAGAGCACTATGAGGTCACCATTGCTAATGAAGGCAACACAAACTGCTACTACATCTTGAAGGCAGAGCTGCCAGCACCGCTAAAGATGGGTAGGAGTAAATAACTTACAGACTTGGTAACCAAACTCTTGGTCAGTACATCACAAAAAAAAGTATCAGAGTTTCTTTGAAAATGGGCAAGCAAGATGCTGTGATAGTATGGCAGGTGCCGATACGAACAAACATGGCACAGCATGGCAGGTGCCAATGCGAACAAACATGCTTCCATGATCAGCTAAGTGTGATATCCGATCCATTGCTTTATAGTTCCTATAACTAGCATATAATGTTTCACAAAGAATAAAGAATTATCTTTGCAGCCATAAGTATTTCCAATATATAAGAAAAAAATAGTGATGGGCTGATGGCATAGTTAATATGAAGCATTAGCTGAATAAAAAACTGAAAAGAGACTAGCATGTTATATAGCTCGGCAAAACAAGTAGTATTCATGTTCTATTTTGCAAGAAATACAATCACCTGCGCATAAGTTATATAACAGAAAAAGGAGCACAACACTGGATACTGACCTGGTCTTGCACGCTATTGATATTCTTCCACTTTGTCAGCGATGCATGTGGAGTGGATTCAGTGATACCACAAGTCATTCGGATAGAAGGTAGCCGATTAATCTATGAATCCGAATAAAAATACTTTATACTTACCAATCTAGAAAATAAATCTCAGGAAACAAATCTAATCAGTCATAAGTTTGCTGGAATCATACATATCTGAGCATTTACACTCTAAAAAAAAGCAAGTTGCACATCTTGTGTTCTTATTCACAAATAAAAAATAATAAATCTCTAATTATTCTCCTCAGTCAGCATACAACCAACATATCAAATGATGTTAGTAACATCTCCCACAGAATGGATCAGAAATGACTACCATCCTCCCACAATCAAGAAATCGATGCACCTCAATAATTAATTGTAATAATCTTTTGTCATCATCATCATCCTGGTAACATTTACAAATTACAACTATGGAATCGCTAATAGAAATTTCAAGAAACAATTTGAAGAATACAAATTTTAAAAGCTAGTTGAAGGAATGAGGGCTTTAGTTCTATTCATATGAGATAATACTGAAATGCATGTGCTAGCTTCCGGAAAGAAAAGATTATCACTTCTAGCTCAAAATCAAGCTCTTGTCTACCCTGAGAGAGTTTTGCCATATTTTCTGGTAATCTCATATGAATTCAAAATTAGAGAACAAAAATCATCAATCCTGAAGACAAGCGACACAGCAATAGGACACATGGAAGTGCACTACACCAAGGGGACACGATTCCTAAACTTTGTTGCTTCCACGCCCTTTATCTGCTGGCCATGAGGATGTATGAATCTGTGTCAAAAATCAAATTCATGCATTGTTCACAACAGGCAAAGAAGACCAGCGGCTAGGTGACAAGGATGCAAAGAAGGCCTGCAGCACTAGGAGGATAGGACAAATTCACAGGCGATCCTGGCGCTAATGTTTCCCCCATGCAGCACATTTTTCACAATAAAAGACAATTACATTGTTGCATAATCCTCTTAAGTTCGGACAGAAACCTGAAAAATAAAGAGCCCCTAGGCTTGCCTCCACAAAAAGGAGGCAACACACTTGATGATCTAGATGAATTTGGGCGGGGATCATCTAACAAATCTCCTAGATTTTGGCAAAAACCAAAACAAATCATGGGGTATGAGATATAATTAAACGATAGCAGAAGATGGGACCACCTGATCACCAGCTTGCTTATGGCATCGTCGCGCGAGGTAGGTCATGGGCCACCCGGTCGCCGGCTTGTTCCTATGGTGGTGCGTCATCATGTGAGGTAGGTCAGCGAGCATGGGTGGCTGCCGTTCACATATACGCCGAAAGCATACCCCCAAAAAAGACCACACCAGGGTGGCGCCAAGGCCTGCATGAGCTATGGCTTGTGTAACCTCGGCCGACATGAAAAACAAGAATATGCAATTATACAATGAAGCAACAATCCTAATCCAAAATACATCGGATCGGGATACCTACCAATCCTAATCCAAAATACAACAGATGTGGATACTTGCCGTGGTCCAGAACTCCGGTAGGCGGGGGTGGGATGTGGATGGGCGGCGCCGATGGGGAAGGGATGTGGAGGGGCAGCGCAGATGGAGCAGGGATGTGGATGGGCGCCGGAAAGTTGACGGTCGGCGACGACGGGGGTGGATTGAGACCGGCAACAACGGTGGGTGCGCAGAGGAGCAGCGTCGGCGGTGTGTGAGCAGAGGAGCAGCGCCGGATGCGGAAGAGTCAAGGGGCGGCGCCGGCGGGAGGTGGTACGAAGCGGTGGTAGGAGATGGAACGGACGGCTGGTGCCGGCGGGGTGAGGGAAAGACGGAGCGGACGGGATCTTCTGGAAACTGAAACCGCAGAGAAATCGTGGGCGAGTGGGGGGAGCTTCGGAGCTGGTATGGTATGCCGCTCGACCTCATTGGTGAGTGGGCCGGGCCTGTGACCCTCGGTCCCGAACGGCGGGGCGAGCCTGTTCAGCTGTCTTATCAGGACACTAGGTACTGATTATTATTCAGTACCCAGGGTAATATATATATATATATATATATATATATATATATATATATATATATATATATATATATATATATATATATATATATATATATATATATATATATATATATATATATATATATATATATATATATATATATATATATATGGGGCTTGTTGGGTCCGTTTGGTCGGTGTGCGCGCCTGGCATGGACGCCGCTCCACACATGATCCATGGCTGGTGGAGAATTGGAGATGGCATCGTCGCGGTCGGGGAAACGCGCCTCCGTGAGTGGAGTAGATCGTGCCGCTGCCGTGGGGGAACAGGCTAGGGGCCGACGCCACCGAAGGCCCTCGACCTTGTGAAGCCCGCCGTCGGTCCGGGTGCCTCGGCCACGCGAGGCCAGCCACCACTCGAGGAAGAGCCCCGGGGGTGCCTGACGGTGGGGTGGGAGGAGGGAGAAGACAGCGCCGCCGCTGGGTGAAGTCGGGGTCGGGACCCGGGAGGAATTGCCGTCTCCAGATGCGGCTGGCCTCACGGGATAGGAATGAATTTGAATGGAAAGTCATACTCAAGCGTAGGAATAATGATTAAAAAAAATATTTATTCGGTGGACCACTGTTATACGCGGTGGACTGTATACATGTTATTGGGTTTACTCGTTCGTGACCCGCTAAGAGTAGTTTGAACGTGTGGCCGCGTGGGCAGTGTATAGTAGGAGGGAGTAGCTACACCAGGGAGTAGGAAAAATTATATATATATCTCCTCCACTTTTGAAAATGGTTTTGGAAATGCTAAAAGGTTTCAAAAACCTTTTGAAAATGAATTTGGAAAAGTGCTATAGAAAAAAAAAGCAAAATCTTTTTTTTCTCCTCCACTTTTCCTCACTTTCGGCCAGTTGGCCTAGCTCCCCGACGGCCCGCTCCCTTTCCCCCTTCTCATCTCTGGCCGTGGCTCAGCCCAGCCACCTTGTTGGGCCGGCCCAAGCCGAAGTGGAGAGCCTCCACTTCCCTTCACTCGTTGACCAACCGGCCCCGCACGTCAGCTCCTCCCCCAACCTCCTCTCGCCATCGTGCCCCGCGCGCGCATGGGCAGCAACCGCTGTCACCCCACGCTCGGCGTCGTGGGAGCGTCCCGCCCCGCTCCTTGGTCTTTTTAAAAAGGCGCCGCATCCTCTACCGCCCCCTTGCTGGTTTCCTCGCGCTCGCCCGTGGAAACCGCACCAAAGAGCTCCGCCAAAATCCGCCGTCCACCACTCTTCGCGATTCACCGTTTCCGCTCCGTCTTCGTCCTCCATCTTGCCGTGGTGAGCAACCCCGTGTTCCCCTCTATCTCCCCATGCCCCCCTTTTCTTGTTTGGTGGTCTCTAGGGCCATAGCCGTGACCACTGGCGAGTTCCTTCTGCCATCGGCCATGGCGAGGGCCGCATCGGGTCTTCCTCCGGCCGTGATTTGCACCCCACCGAGGTCGTCGTCGCCCCCGCGTCACCCCGGTGCCCTCGGTTCGTCGAACCGTTGGCCGTAGGGCCCTAACCGACCGCTCCGGCGAGCTTCTCGTCGCCTGCCATGGAGGGCCGCCGCGTCGGCTGTTTCTCCGGCGGCCACGCCTTCTCTCTCTCCCTCCCATCATTTCTCCTCTGTCCGATTTGAGATCAACGGCCCAGGATGGCTGATATCCCTTCGCAGGTTTTCTTTCTAAAGAGCCCCTCGGGTTTCTTCTTTTTCCGCCCGCGGTCCTCGGTCAGATTGGAAATTCCCGAATTTGATTTATTTTAAATCGAAATTGAATTCCATCTATTTACAGAATTGCCACTGCAGTAAAACACTTATAAAATCATCGTTTTAGCTCCGATTCGACCCGTTCAACTTGCGTTAGGTTCGTAATTTCGTAATCTACGCATTAGTGCTACTGTTAGACCTGTTAGAAGTTTTTGAATTTCTCGATTAAGTCTAGTTTAATAGCTAGCTTTTGGAACCCTAAATAATTCGTAACTTTCGCGTTATAGCTCCGTTTTTCGTGCACTTTCGCGTTGATGTGATCGTAGCGAGACGTAGAATATTTTCATAAACTTTTTATATTGTTTTTATACTACTGGTGTACTATTCTAATTATAGGTTTGTTTTCTATGCATGAATGCTCCTGAAATGTGTATGTTGCCGTGTTGGTCGAGTTTAGACGGTGAGGAGTACGTTGGGAACCAGGAGAACCTCGAAGACCAGCAGGACCAGCAGGAGTGTGCAAACTAAGGCAAGTATAGCATGAGATTACCTTGATGTCCTATTCATTATATAATCTACTCATTATGCATGTGTCCAATATTGCTCGACTATAAGGACTTCCTAGCTAATTGATGACCCGTACCTTGATTCCTATGGGGTTATTTGCATATAGGTAGAATGCTAGTGCTCTATTCAAACATGATCAATACTATGATTAATGGAACAAACGGATAAACATGATGGTAATAATTGAACTATAGGGTGATGGTGCAAATGATGTCGATCATGTTGCCCTAAACCCTCCGTAAGGACTTATCTGTAAGGCAAAAGCTGGGACATACAGTGCAACCATGAGAGTTATATGGCTCTGACTTTAGCTCAGTAATAGGATCTTTTCTAGCTTGTTAGAGGTTACCCGAAAGGGCGCAAGAGGAGCTTGCCACTTTGGGTATAGAACTGTCTCTGTCCTGGTGTGTATAGCCTGCGGGAATTGTGCCACAAAAGGGGGTTTTCTATATCTACCTGCCGAGGAAACCTCGCGGCCCTAACTTGTTAGATGAGACCTATGGAAGGCTTCATAGTGTACCCGGCCCGCTCACCTTGGAAGTGTCATGGGAGTAATTAACCCGGGCATATGGGCAACACGACTCACGGGTAGGGATGAAAACGGAACAGAAATATTCCGAATTGATCGTTTTCGTTTTCTATATTATGAACCGTTTTTTAACATGAAAAATTGTCAGTTTCAATTGGTTTCACAACCATTTTCAACCATTTTTTGTACTCTTTAATTGCTAAATGTAGAAATATCCTGAACCGACCATTTTCGTTTTTCTATATCGTAAGTCTGTTTTCGACCGTTTCTGACCGTTTTCATCCTTACTCACGGGTAAAGATGCACAACCTCTGCTGAGTGTTAAAACTGTTATAACAGCCGTGCTCACGGTCACGAGCGGCCCAGAAAACTCACAGAATAACTGGTTACTTATGATGTTGTTGTTCATGGTGAACTATGATGGTATTATGATGATGATGACGATGATGATGATATAATGTTGATCAATAACTCTATTTAATTCTAGTATATGATCATGTGGGTTAACTTGGGAGCCTAAGCATAAGTTGATGTTAACCAATGATAAAATGTTGACTTACTAAAATGCTAAATGCAGTAAACAGTGTCTGCCTTTTGAGCCTCATGAATCCCCATGTTATGCTTGTGGAGTATGAAACGTACTCATGCTTGTTTATTTTCAATACTTTGGAAAAATCCCAGATGGGTACCAGATTTCCAGAGATTGGAGCAGACAGGCTTGTGGTCAACCAGTTAGTTGTCCCTGTGGAGTGGAGTCTTCACCTGAAGACCGGAGTTGTCTTTCCGTTGTTTGCTATCTAAGGTTATATCTTTTATACTAAGTACGTTATATATTAAGCATTGCCATTTGATAATACCTTTATTTGTTGCTATATGTGAGATTTGACTTCATGAGCTCACATATGGTGTGTATCTGGTTTTGTTCTTAAAATCAGGTGTTACAAAGTGGTATCAGAGCAATGCTGACTGTAGGACGCAAGTCTAGATAGCATTGGTCGTTTAGAGTGCTTATGCCTTCTCTTATTTCTTGCTTACTCTCTAACCTGGTTATTTGCTAAAGTTATTTTCACTTTTGTCTCTATTTTGTTATACAAGCTTTGTCTCTGTTCTAACCCTTCCCTCTCCACCTATATCATAAACAGATGGTTTGTAATGAGAAGATCGCTCACGTCAGCTCTGGAAGACCATGCTTAACTAGTGGGTATGGCTTAACGGAACCTCAGTATGGGGAAGCTCTTCCTGCCACATCAAGACACACTTGTTGGCGCAAGGAGTACCTTACCACGCCCTTCAGTGGCGAGGCTTTCTTCCATCCTCGACTTGCACGTATATTGCATGACTACTACCCTAATCAACAAGCCAAGGTGGAATATAAATGCACTAAGTGGACTCACCCCAAGTATGAGAGCCACTGGAGCACAGAAGCACACATCACGAGGTTGAATGAATTTACTGGTTCACGTGTGGTGGAATCCATTCACTCGTCTCCCGCTGATCGCTTCGACATGCATGCTGGCATATCTGATGCTGCTCATCAAGCTCTTTTGGTATATCGTGGAAAACACTATGAAGAGATGAAGGATGACATGCAAAAGTATTTTCCTCGATGTTTGTCAGGTAGATTGCAAAGTGTAATGGCTGATCCTCATACAGCGCGGAATGAACAATTAAAGGAGATGGCCTTGACCATCCAAGCCCTGCATCAGAAGCTGGAAGACAGTCAACTAGAGTTGGCAGAAGTAAGGCAACACTATGAGGAAGCCCTTGATGAGAATGATGAGTGGAGGAGTCGTGCTGGTCTACCCAAGATCAATGAAGTGGAGGACGTGTCTCGTTCATTCCCACGCAAGAGATGCTACCCCGGATGCCGCTGCAGTCACACCATGTTTAAGAAGTAGAAGTTTATGCCCCTTGTGTAATAAAATCTTTAGTAGCGAAGTTGGGTAGAGACAGTTAGTCTTAATGTGTGGATTGTGAACTTTAAGTGCTTTGTTGCTTTGTGCTTATGTTTATGCTTGAGTTGGATTTTGTAATGAGTGTAACGATCTTGTGGTGTTGTCCACAACTTCATTTAGTTTATGTTTAAGGTATAAGGATTTACGAAATAAATAGTGGGTCGTGGTTCTCTGTTGTTACCTCCATCATGTCTTTCGGAGCCTCCTGTCCTTATCAGTTTATATCTCAGCTTTCGGCAAACCATAAATTATGGAAAAATTTTGGACAATAGTAGACTCCAGTAACTTTCTGGTACCACAAGAATCACCCTGATATATATTATGGTTGTGGAATTATGAAAACCACAAGAAGAAGTAACTGTGCTGTCAGCAACCTGGAACAGTTTGTGTTGTGTCCTGTTTTTGGCCAACTTAGCTGCCGAATTTGGAAACCTGTTCTATAAGAAAGCTGTAAGAATTTGATAAGCTTTCCAATGGTGTAAACTACAACCTCATTGGATTTATAGAATCAGAGTTATAGCCTTTTCTCTACACTGCTGATTTCCTGCTCGTGCGAAATTTCAGGTTATTTGATTATACCCTTGCACATGAGTTTCTTTGAGATGTCAGAAGGCCTTTATGCTAGTTACTTTATCTAGAAGAAGGTGCAACCTACACTTTTGTGTCCCTAGTTGATCTTTTCTTAAGGGGGGTAGCCAAGTTGAAGAAAGTTGCATGATAAAGGTTTCTTATGATGAAATGCTTCACTTAGAAGTATCTGCTGATCCTAGAGATGAGAAGTTACCATCAAGTGACTGGTATTCTTTGGTCAGAATCGTTAATTCGTTGGACCATCTATGAGGAGTTAAGTGTAAAGAATAATCTTGCCTATACCAAGTACCTGTTGATATTTGGTAACGCAATTAGGAAATAGGATCCGCAAGCGCACGGATATCGGTGAGCACTTCACCCGAGATGTTATCCTGGGTATCGTATTTATATTTTTACCTTTAGGAGAAAGAGTGCATCTGACTAACCAAATCTATTACTACTAACCTTTAGGCTACAACCACTATGATTCGATGTGAGTGATGTATAGAGAAGACTACAACCGCACTCTTCTTCTAACCTTGGTAAGGATGATCTACTGTTCTATTGGGGAGGTTTACGGAATCTAGACACCACAAGGGATGTTCAACCCGCACCTATAAACCCTATCGATCCTGCTAACGGGATATGGAATACAAAGGTAACTCGGAATTGTCACGTTCCTCGCTACTACCACGGTCCGGCTAGACGAGGGGATATCTATGAGTATCCTAGCTTAAACACCACGTTTACGCTAGAGATGATTACTCTAAACTCTACGCGAAGAGATCAAAGTAAACTCATAAACTAAAGAACAATAAAACAAAGAACTTACTGGAATTTAGAAGTCGAAATACTGAAGAATCCTGAGAACAAGCCTCGGGTTAGAAGAACTTGCTCCCGCAGGTACAACCTCGGAGTAGACACCGACAGGCCGGCTTCCTCCGATCTACACCTCCACTCTATCTCTCTCAATCTAGTAGAACTAATTCTACTTTCACATTGGATGCTAAGCCCTAAGAGGTGGGAACCCTAGAGGGAACCTCTCTCTCTAAACCCTAACTAGAGATATGCAATTGAATAATGAATTGGGGTCTTCTCCACCAGGGGTCAGGGGCCTTGCTTATATAGCCCTTTTGGATGAATCTGGACCGTCGGATCAAACCGACCTTCATCCTACGGTTTTCCTTGATCCTCAAAGGCGGTGGAGCATAATCCGCGAGACTCGACCTGATTGGTCCCGGGGGCAGGGCGGGCGCCCTAGGGCATAGGGCGGGCGCCCTGTGTCCTGGCCTGTTACGGCTCCCGTTCGTTCCCGTGGCTTCTGGAATCTTCTAGATGTAAGATAATTACGTGTTCGGTTAATATCCCGTCATTAATCCGACATGTGGGCCTTTCTTCCATATTTCCTGATAACCCCCTGCAGAAATAGATAAACAGCAAAACTCGTGGAATTCTGTTAGATCGAACCCTAATTCTAGGTGTTGCTTGCATATAGGTCCTTTTCTTTATTTATTTGATGTTATAATTGATACTTAAGAACCGTCAACAAACACCCCCATACTTAGGCTTTTACTCGTCCTCGAGAAAAGGTTGGTTAATAAAACATCTGGGGTTGAAACATTCTTTCATACCTGCAGGGTGTTGTAAAAATCCACTGTGCACTTATAGTCAGGGAAATATATGGTCAGAGTAAAGAGCCTTTCTTCTTCTTAATCCCTATCACTTGGAGTTTTTACATATTTTTGAAAAGAAAAACTTAGCATACCTTTATCCTCATAGGTGCTCTCAGAGTCACTCATTATCTTTTATATTTCTCTCTGAGGCTGTTTTGATTTTGCAAAAATAATTCTTTAAACATACATACCTTGCATTTATTGTATGGTCAAAACCGGATCCGAGGAGAAGAATGCCATACTCTTAGATCAAAGATTTTGAAAATTAAAAACTTGTCACTCTTACTGGCATATTGCTTATTAGAGGGACCATGGGCTATCATTTTCTTTCCATCATATTTTTATCATATCTCATTTTTTTCATTTTGGGTGGATACCGAGGTACCCCTAATTCTACTGCCGGACACTTGTCCATTTTTTTCCACGAGGTTATCGAGCACTTGCTCCTTTTTATTTCCTCGATATATTCATAATTTTGCATAGCCCATGCCTCTAACGCAATAATACTTCGGAAGAGTGAATCTTTCTGAATAAAAATGTCTTGATCTTAGGAGTATGATAAATCTCTCAACAAGGGTCTAACTTGTTTTGAACAAACTCAATACAAAGCAGATAGCTTTAATTAATATTTTCATGTTTAGCAGGCATATAAAACTTGAGGATGGTAGCTATAATTTTGAGATTTTTAAAACAAATTCTCCAAGCAATAAAGATACTAAGAATAAGGTACTCATACCCTTACCATCTCTTATTCCACAATGACTTTTAGCAACACAGGGTTTTGAAATAATTTTAATAATTGCAGGTTTCCAGGAAATATCACAGAGTGAGATTGATCATGATTATAAGCATTTTTATCCTTTTAATTTATCATGTTTAGAGAGATAAAATTCTGCACAAACTAAGGTAAGTGTGTAAGTGTGTAATAAAAGTGTGCAGAGTGTGTACCTGGTTCATGGAGTGGTGCGATCGAAGTATGTGTGACATGTCAGGGAATCTCCCCCATACTTGTTTTCTTGAATAACGTACCTTCGTCATTTTGAAGTGTGATAGCTCCGTGGGATGATGAATGAATTACCTTGAATGGTCCTTCCCATTTGCTCCGGAGCTTTCCATGCCCGAAAAGCTTCACCCTGGAATTAAAAAGTAATACCTTATCTCCGGGTGAGAACTCCTTCTTCTTGATCCTCTTGTCATGTCATCTCTTGACTCTTTCTTTGTAGATCTTTGAATTGTGATATGCTTTCTCCCGCCATTCTTCTAACTCCGATAATTGCATTCTTCTATGTTTTCCGGCGATATCTAGGTCCATATTCCATCTTTTTATGGCCCAGTGTGCCTTGAACTCAAGTTCAACAGGTAGGTGACAGGTCTTTCCGTATACCAATTGGTATGGAGACATTCCAATTGGGGTCTTGTATGCTGTCCGGTAAGCCTAGAGTGCATCGGGTAACTTGTCCTTCCATGCCGTTCCCATCTCATTCACCGTCTTCTGAAGAATGTTCTTGATTTGCTTGTTAGAAGTCTCTGCTTGGCCACTTGTCTGAGGATGATAGGGAGTAGCGACGTTGTGACGGATTCCATGTCTTGATAGATAGTGCTCGAAGCGCTTGTCAATGAAGTGTGATCCTCCATCACTTATCACTATCCTGGGGACTCCAAATCTTGGAAATATGATTTCCTCAAACATCCTCTTCGAACTGATATTGTCGGCATGTTTGCAAGGTAGTGCCCTACCCACTTGGAGACGTAATCAACCGCCACCAAGATGAACTCACACTTCTTAGATGGGGGAAATGGACCCATGTAGTCTATTCCCCAGATATCAAAGAGTTCAATCTGAAGGTTGTTGGTGAGTGGCATGGCATCCCTTGTATTTATGTTTCCGTGCCTTTGACATGGCCCACATCTTCTGATATATTGCTTCGTGTCATCGTACATCGTAGGCCAGTAGAATCCACATTGCCAGATCTTTGAATGTGTACGGAATGCTCCATAGTGACCTCCGTATGGTGATGAGTGACATCTGTCGATGATCTTCAATCCTTCCTCAGTGGTCACACATCTTCTAAGTAGGCCATCAGCACATACTCGGAAGAGATATGGCTCATCCCATATATGTGAACGACTTTCCTGAATAAGCTTCTTCTTGTTTGCTCCGGGTGGTACATAACCTGAAACCATAAAATTAACAATATCTGCATACCAGGGGTCAGATCTGTTAATCCCGTAAAGCATGTCGTCCCGGAGTGAGTCATTAATGGGGGGTTCCTGTGAATTCTTAAAGTACATTCTAGACAAGTGATCAGCAACAGAATTTTCTACTCCCTTTTTATCTTTTATTTCTAAGTCAAATTCTTGGAGTAATAAAATCCATCTGATTAAGCAAGGTTTAGCATCTTTCTTAGTGAGCAAATATTTTAGTGCAGCATGATCAGTGTAAACAATTATCTTAGCTCCAACTAAATAAGATCTAAATTTTTCAATGGCAAAAACAACAACCAGAGGCTCTTTTTCAGTGGTTGCATAATTAAGTTGAGCTCCTGTCAAAGTTTTACTTGCATAAGCAATTGCATGATGCTTTTTATCTTTAGTTTGTCCCAAAACTGTCCCCACAGCATAATCACTAGCATCACACATAATTTCAAAAGGCAACGACCAATCAGGGGGTTGAATGATTGGTGCAGAGATGAGTGCTTGCTTTAATAAATTGAAAGAATTTAGACATGCATCATCAAATTCGAAAGGAGCATCCTTGGCTAGCAAAAGAGTAAGTGGTCTCGCAATAAATGAAAAGTTTTTTATAAATCTGCGATAAAAACCAGCATGGACAAGGAAACTTTGAATTCCTTTTATATTCACAGGTGGAGGTAGTTGTTCAATTACTTCAATTTTAGCTCTATCTACCTCAATACCTCTTTCAGACACTAGGTGTCCTAGCACTATTCCTTCTCTAACCATAAAATGACATTTTTCCCAATTAAGGATTAAGTGCTTTTCTTCACATCTTTGCAAAACCTTATCTAAGTTCTCAAGACAACTATCAAAAGTTTTTCCATAAACTGAGAAATCATCCATGAAAACTTCCATAATCTCTTCAATCATATCAGAAAATATAGACATCATACATCTTTGAAAAGAAGCTGGTGCATTACATAACCCAAAAGACATTCTACGATAAGCATACGTTCCATATGGGCATGTAAAAGTGGTTTTGCTTTGATCATCAGGATGGATAGGGATCTGGTGATACCCTGAATATCCATCTAGAAAACAGAAAAACGAGTGTTTTGCTAACCGCTCAAGCATCTCATCTATAAAAGGCAAAGGAAAATGATCCTTTTTCGTGGCTTTATTAAGTTTTCTATAGTCTATGCACATCCGCCACCCAGTAACGGTGCGTTGCGGAATTAGCTCATTCTTATCATTAGTAACAACAGTCATGCCTCCCTTTTTAGGCACAACTTGAACAGGGCTTACCCACTCACTATGCGGCACAGGATATATAATCCCTGCATGCAGCAACTTTATAACTTCTTTTTTAACTACCTCTCTCATCGCGTTGTTAAGTCTACGTTGAGGCTCTCGAGAGGGTGTAACAGAAGGATCTGTCGGAATACGATGGGTACAAATCATAGGACTGATTCCTGTGAGATCTTGAAGTGAGTAGCCGAAAACAGAGTGGTGTTTTTCAAGAATGGTCATTAATCGCAGAGTTTGCTCCTGAGTGAGTTTATTACTAACGATCACAAGAAACTCTGGATTATTGTTTAGGAAAGCATAGGTAAGACCGGGTGGTAAAGTTTTGAGTTCTATGGGGGGTCTAGGTGTTTCTGCAAACTCATCTAAGGGTTCAGGTTCAGAAGGTTCGGCCTCTTCTTCAGTGAAGAAGGGGGCTTCCTCTTCTAAGTCTGGATCATCTAAAAGTTCTAGAGATGCAGCCTTTACCTCCTCCATAGGATCAGGCAAAAGATATGGCTCGGTCTTATTATTCAAGGAGTGAGTTATTGTAATTGGAAGTTTAAAATCCTTTCCCAAGGAAATGTGGAGCTTTCCAGTTTGACCTTCATAAAGGAGTCTTCTAAATGGTTGTCCTATCAACAGGTCGAAGTCCCATGTATCAAAGATATAAAAGTTCAAATGAATCATGGAGCCTTCTACCATAAAGGGTAGGACATTCACAATTCCAAGACTGGGGACCAATCGTCCCGAAGATTCCTTTATGACCTTTGTTGTGGGGGTTAAAACAAGTTTCCCAAATAAATTAAGTGCAAAAGCTTCGGACATAATATTGATCCCCACAACAGGATTATAGAGAGCGTTAAATTGATCAGAATTATAAGCACAGCGTATAGTTATAGAGGGTGTGTCCACTCGGATTACTTCAGAGGAAAGCTCTGACTCCTCTAACCATTCGCTACTCATAACCGAGATAAGCTCTCTCAATTGACGTTCACTTGGTAAACAAATGCTAAATTGGCCGTTTTGGGGTCGGTCTATAGAATGGTAGTTTGAAATGTTTCCAAAATCGGCAAAGAGATCGGATTCTATGTCTAGCATGAAATCAGATGGTAGAATTTCTTCCTTTTGTGGCTCAGAACCTGGGATAGCTAAAGTAGATGAAAAATTTGGCAGAGTGTCTACTTCGGCTTCGTAGGTTTTATCATGGAGGGCATTATCCATCTCAGCTTCTAGGATTCTATTCAAGATCCCCTTAGCTTCATCAGTAGGGATACGAAAGAAAGAACCTCTAGCCATAGTATGCAGCATTTGTTTATTATCTTTCTGAAGACCTCGAAAAAAGTGAAATAAAAGAACAGTGTCTTCAAGCAAAAGTTTTGGACCAGATTCTAAAAGATCAGAAAAACGTTTCTAGGATTTCCCCAAAGTTTCATTATCTTTTTGTTTAAAAGATAGGACTTCGAGTCTAAGGTCACCAGTACGGTCAAGGGAATAAAAATCTAGACAAAAGTTGGCTCTTAAAACTCCCCATTCACCTTGCTGTTGACTTACCTTCTGACTATACCATCGTCTAGCTTCTCCTCTTAAAGAAAAAGGAAAAAGCTTCCAATGTAAAGTCTTATCAGAGGTGCCATCAATGCGAAGACAATCGCATGTCTGCTCAAAATCTCTAATATGAAGGTAAGGGTTTTCGTCTTCCTTTCCCGAAAAAGATAAATTTTGAATCATCGCAATCAACCTTGAACTTAACTTATACTGGGATGTTTGGATAGGCTGTGATGACTCCCATGGTAAAAGGTCAGTTGCTGAAGGTGTTGCGGCATCAAAGATAGATATAGAACCTTGGTTTTCCATTTTTGGTAAAAAGAAAAAGAAAGAATGAAAAAAATAAGAAAATAAAAAGTATGAATACAAGCTAGTAGTAAGACTCAAGGTTATCTCAGTAAACCGTCTTTCTCCCCGGCAATGGCGCCAGAAATGCTTGTTGATATTTGGTAACGCAATTAGGAAATAGGATCCGCAAGCGCACGGATATCGGTGAGCACTTCACCCGAGATGTTATCCTGGGTATCGTATTTATATTTTTACCTTTAGGAGAAAGAGTGCATCTGACTAACCAAATCTATTACTACTAACCTTTAGGCTACAACCACTATGATTCGATGTGAGTGATGTATAGAGAAGACTACAACCGCACTCTTCTTCTAACCTTGGTAAGGATGATCTACTGTTCTATTGGGGAGGTTTACGGAATCTAGACACCACAAAGGATGTTCAACCCGCACCTATAAACCCTATCGATCCTGCTAACGGGATATGGAATACAAAGGTAACTCGGAATTGTCACGTTCCTCGCTACTACCACGGTCCGGCTAGACGAGGGGATATCTATGAGTATCCTAGCTTAAACACCACGTTTACGCTAGAGATGATTACTCTAAACTCTACGCGAAGAGATCAAAGTAAACTCATAAACCAAAGAACAATAAAACAAAGAACTTACTGGAATTTAGAAGTCGAAATACTGAAGAATCCTGAGAACAAGCCTCGGGTTAGAAGAACTTGCTCCCGCAGGTACAACCTCGGAGTAGACACCGACAGGCCGGCTTCCTCCGATCTACACCTCCACTCTATCTCTCTCAATCTAGTAGAACTAATTCTACTTTCACATTGGATGCTAAGCCCTAAGAGGTGGGAACCCTAGAGGGAACCTCTCTCTCTAAACCCTAACTAGAGATATGCAACTGAATAATGAATTGGGGTCTTCTCCACCAGGGGTCAGGGGCCTTGCTTATATAGCCCTTTTGGATGAATCTGGACCGTCGGATCAAACCGACCTTCATCCTACGGTTTTCCTTGATCCTCAAAGGCGGTGGAGCATAATCCGCGAGACTCGACCTGATTGGTCCCGGGGGCAGGGCGGGCGCCCTAGGGCACAGGGCGGGCGCCCTGTGTCCTGGTCCGTTACGGCTCCCGTTCGTTCCCGTGGCTTCTGGAATCTTCTAGATGTAAGATAATTACGTGTTCGGTTAATATCCCGTCATTAATCCGACATGTGGGCCTTTCTTCCGTATTTCCTGATAACCCCCTGCAGAAATAGATAAACAGCAAAACTCATGGAATTCTGTTAGATCAAACCCTAATTCTAGGTGTTGCTTGCATATAGGTCCTTTTCTTTATTTATTTGATGGTTACAATTGATACTTAAGAACCATCAATAGTACCCTGACAAAGTTTTGGAAATAGATGAGTAAGTTATTTGGAGTAAGGTTGTAACAACAGGCAAAGCAGCGTGGAATGGTAAATTGGAGAATCAAACTACTCGAGAAAGTGGAAAAGATCCAAAGGCGGAGTATGTACATCTCTTTGATCACCGTCTTCCGAATCTCGAGGACGAGATTCCTCTTAAGGGGGGTAGAATTGTAACACCCTAAAATTTATATTTATCCAAAATAGTTAAAATGATTTATATAAGCATTTTTGTGAGCATTTTTACCTAGGGAAATAATAATTTTTATGAAAAATTTAAAACAAATATAAGGATAGAAATATGTTCACGCATCCATGCTGCTGCATTGTATTTCTGTGATGACTGGATTTGATTCAAATGCTAAAAGGTTTCAAAAACCTTTTGAAAATGAATTTGGAAAAGTGCTATAGAAAAAAGAAAAGCAAAATCTTTTTTTTCTCCTCCATTTTTCCTCGCTTTCGGCCTGTTGGCCCAGCTCCCCGACGGCCCGCTCCCTTTCCCCCTTCTCATCTCTGGCCGTGGCTCAGCCCAGCCACCTTGTTGGGCCGGCCCAAGCCGAAGTGGAGAGCCTCCACTTCCCTTCACTCGCTGACCAACCGGCCCTGCCCGTCAACTCCTCCCCCAACCTCCTCTCGCCATCGTGCCCCGCACGCGCATGGGCAGCAACCGCTGTCACCCCACGATCGGCGTCGTGGGAGCGTCCCGCCCCGCTCCTTGGTCTTTTTAAAAAGGCGCCGCATCCTCTACCGCCCCCTTGCTGTTTTCCTCGCCCTCGCCCGTGGAAACCGCACCAAAGAGCTCCGCCAAAATCCGCTGTCCGCCACTCTTCACGATTCACCGTTTCCGCTCCGTCTTCGTCCTCCATCTTGCCGTGGTGAGCAACCACGTGTTCCCCTCTATCTCCCCATGCCCCCCTTTTCTTGTTTGGTGGTCTCTAGGGCCATAGCCGTGACCACCAGCGAGTTCCTTCCGCCATCGGCCATGGCGAGCGCCGCATCGGGTCTTCTCCGGCCGTGATTTGCACCCCACCGAGGTCGCCATGGCCCCGCGTCACCCCGGTGCCCTCGGTTCGTCGAACCGTGGGCCGTAGGGCCCTAACCGACCGCTCTGGCGAGCTTCTCGTCGCCTGCCATGGAGGGCCGCCGCGTCGGCTGTTTCTCTGGCGGCCACGCCTTCTCTCTCTCCCTCCCATCATTTCTCCTCCGTCCGATTTGAGATCAACGGCCCAGGATGGCTGATACCCCTTCGCGGGTTTTCTTTCTAAAGAGCCCCTCGGGTTTCTTCTTTTTCCGCCCGCGGTCCTCGGCCAGATTGGAAATTCCTGAATTTGATTTATTTTAAATTGAAATTGAATTCCATCTATTTACAGAATTGCCACTGCAGTAAAACGCTTATAAAATCATCGTTTTAGCTCCGATTCGACCCGTTCAACTTGCGTTAGGTTCATAATTTCATAATCTATGCATTAGTGCTAATGTTAGACCTGTTAGAAGTTTTTGAATTTCTCGATTAAGTCTAGTTTAATAGCTAGCTTTTGGAACCCTAAATAATTCATAACTTTCGTGTTATAGCTCCGTTTTTCGTGCACTTTCGCGTTGATGTGATCGTAGCGAGACGTAGAATATTTTCATAAACTTTTTATATTGTTTTTATACTACTGGTGTACTGTTCTAATTATAGGTTTGTTTTCTATGCATGAATGCTCCTGAAATGTGTATGTTGCCGTGTTGGTCGAGTTCAGACGGTGAGGAGTACGTTGGGAACCAGGAGAACCTCGAAGACCAGCAGGACCAGCAGGAGTGTGCAAACTAAGGCAAGTATAGCATGGGCTTACCTTGATGTCCTATTCATTATATAATCTACTCATTATGCATGTGTCCAATATTGCTCGACTATAAGGACTTCTTGATGACCTGAACCTTGATTCCTATGGGGTTATTTGCATATAGGTAGAATGCTAGTGCTCTATTCAAACATGATCAATACTATGATTAATGGAACAAACGGATAAACATGATGGTAATAATTGAACTATAGGGTGATGGTGCAAATGATGTCGATCATGTTGCCCTAAACCCTCCGTAAGGACTTATGTGTAGGGCAAAAGCTGGGACATACAATGCAACCGTGAGAGTTATATGGCTCTGACTTTAGCTCAGTAATAGGATCTTTTCTAGCTTGTTAGAGGTTACTCGAAAGGGCCAAGAGGGGCTTGCCACTTTGGGTATAGAACTGCCTCTGTTCTGGTGTGTATAGCCTGCGGGAATTGTGTCACAGAAAGGGGGGTTCTCTATATCTACCTGCCGAGGAAACCTCGCGGCCCTAACTTGTTAGATGAGACCTATGGAAGGCTTCATAGTGTACCCTGCCCGCTGACCTTGGAAGTGTTATGGGAGTAATTAACCCAGGCATATGGGCGACACGACTCACGGGTAAAGATGCACAACCTCTGCAGAGTGTTAAAACTGTTATAACAGCCGTGCTCACGGTCATGAGCGGCCTGGAAAACTCACAGAATAACTGGTTACTTATGATGTTGTTGTTCATGGTGAACTATGATGGTATTATGATGATGATGACGATGATGATGATATAATGTTGATCAATAACTCTATTTAATTCTAGTATATGATCATGTGGGTTAACTTGGGAGCCTAAGCATAAGTTGATGTTAACCAATGATAAAATGTTGACTTACTAAAATGCTAAATGCAGTAAACCGTGTCTGCCTTTTGAGCCTCATGAATCCCCATGTCATGCTAAATGTTTTGTTCACACTTGTTTATTTTCAATACTTTGGAAAAATCCCGGATGGGTACCAGATTTCCAGAGGTTGGAGCAGACAGGCTTGTGATCAACCAGTCAGTTGTCCCTGTGGAGTGGAGTCTTCACCTGAAGACCGGAGTTGTCTTTCCGTTGTTTGCTATCTAAGGTTATATCTTTTATACTAAGTATGTTATATATTAAACATTGCCATTTGATAATACCTTTATTTGTTGCTATATGTGAGATTTGACTTCCTGGGCTCACATATGGTGTGTATCTGGTTTTGTTCTTAAAACCGGGTGTTACATAAAATTTTTCAAATGCATATAGTTTATCAATTTTTTCAGAGAAGTTTTGGTGAACCCGGTTATAGTCGGATCTTCATCAGAATAAAAACATTTAAACTAGGCTTATGATTGTTTATAATTTTTGTTGTAGTGATTAGGCATATATAAAATAAAGTGCCACGTTTGACAACGTGGGCTGTGAAATATAGACAGTATGGGCTAAAATATGTTGGGAAAAATGGTGAAAACAAAAAGTATATGGACCCACCCAACAAGTAGCTGTGGAACATACCAACATGGACAATAATGTTTAAAAGATCAATAAATTATTTTGTGACACACAATGTCTGTCATACGTTGATGGCATTTGTAAATTAGATTTTGTGACACAGAAAATGCCTCTGTGATGTAGCAAATATTGTCATTGGATGAAACCGGACTAGTTGTATGACGGTTTTTTTGTGACAGACAACTTTTTATTGTCACTAAGTCGAAGTACCTAAATCATAATGTCATAAACCGGATGATATAATGACATTATGACCTGTTGTCATACTAAATACGTCAAAAAACCACACATTTCTTGTAGTGCACGCCATAAGAATTTGGCATAATGACCATACGAAAAGTGATGTTTGACAGTTACATGTTTTCGTCCTCCTCTTTGTTTAGTTATCCTTGTTAGCCAGAATGACCCATTTTTTTGAATACCATAATAAATTCTTAAATTTCTGTGGTAACTTCGTATGACATTCCTGTGAAACCTTCACCCCATTATTAACATGAAAGTTGTACATTGACTTAAGCGGGAAGGCTCTATTTTTATGTAGATGCCGAAAGAAGATGTCCCTTTGTTCGTGTTAACATTAGCCACACTTGACACAATAAATTTCCAATCTCTGAGTTTATTTGTGTTTAGTAATCTTCTAGAAGATACACCTAACGGGATACAACCTTTTGTTAGTGTTAACATTACTATTGCTTGCTTTGTTTGGATTAAACAACGATAGATACTGGAATTTTAAATGTAAAGAGGCTAACCACCTATCTTTCCAAAAAATCTAGTTTGATTACCACTATTTATGTTGTATACCAACCTAGGTCAAGGAATTAAGTCTTCCAATACACCACAACACTAAATTAACATCACACATGTGTCGTTATAAGTTCACTATATACCGTTAAACAAGGCCCAATTCGGCCACTCGCCACTAATTCCCACCTGTAGGACAGCCAAGCCGGCCTCATGGTGCTGAAGATTGGAAAGTTGTCTTGTAATTGTAATTTTTCTTATCATTTTATTGTTTTATATACTCTATATGATTATATATCCAACGTAGCCACTTGTTATGTTGAACTACCATACTTTTTTATGCTAAACAATTTCAAATTACCCCCAAATCCTATGAATATATGAAATGAAATTATGCTCAATAATGTGTTATATATTTGCTATATATTATGCAATTATAACTATTTGGCTTTAGACATGCCTAATATTAGGCTTTTGATTGTTAATTTTTTTCACTTTTCCTATACAACAGGCGACTGAAAAGAGTGACTCCTTCAGGTGACAGTTTTGGCTCCTTCGCTTCTATCCTTCCTCTCTCTCTCTGTACATATATATATATCTCGTGACGCTCCCTCCCGACGTGGAGGCGCATCCGACGCCGCGACACACCCTGCGGCCACGCCGCCGCTGCTCCTCCCTCTCTCTCTGGTGACGCCCGCACCCGACGCACCCCATGCCCAGCTCTGGCGGTGGCTCCTCCCTCCCATTTGGCGGTAACTCCTCCCTCCCCTCCGGCGACGGAGGCAGCTCCTCCCCAACGCGAGGTAGGCCCCCTCCTCCTCTCCTCCTCCTAGATCTAGGGTTTCGGCGAGCTCACCTCTCTCCCTCCCAACTCTGGCGGGCTTAGAAAAAGAAGGGCCCACGGGGAGCAGGCATGCCATATGGTGGGGATGGTGGAGGGCAGTTTAGGGGCCCTGGTGGTGGTGGAGGCGGCCGGGCTAGGTCAGGGCGGGGCAGTCGTGGCTGTTTGTCGTAGTTGGAGAAGAAATCAGGGGAAGGGGAAGAGGGAGGCCGTCGCAGGCGCGGTCACGACAGTGTAGCTCCGGCAAAGCCCTATCGCGCCGCGGTGGGCAGGCGGTGGCGATGGGGGCGCATGGTCACCGAACAGAGGCACGGTCGGGGCAACGGGAGAAAGAAGATGAATAGGAGACAGAGGTGGAGCGTTGGATGAAGATCCAATGGCTCAGATCAGTCGCCTAAAAAATGCCAAATTTCAGGCACATGTAGGATAGCAAATCTTTTTTTAACATCCCTTTACGTTTAGAATATCCGACCTCAAAATCTTGGGCCTGCCACTGTGGCCATGACCACCGCCGACCGAATCGGCACCGCTGGTGTCTGCGCTGTGCGTGCTCTGTTCTAACGTGAGGATAGGAGGGAGGAGGCTGGGGGAGAGAATAATGAAAATTTGAGGGTACATGATGCAAAAGTGCTAGAGACAAAGTTTTGGTGGGAAGGCTGAAAGTCCCTAGTTTGGTTTTGGCTAATTGATGAAACCTAAGACTAACCTTTTATCTAAGTGGATGATTTAGATAAAGGTGGTCATTGAATATGAGACATGACATTGACTCATGTGACCAAGATGGTGAAGACCAAGATGAGGCTTGGCTCGGTGGACCGGTTGTGAAGGTGAAGGGCAAGTCGAGGCTTCGAAGCGAAGGACCATGCGATGGTGAAGCTTGAGCAAGACTTGGCGCCGATGGACCGATGCAACGGTGAAGAGCAAGTGAAGTCAAGATTGATGGATCGAGACGGTCATGTGATGATATGAAGTGAATCATATCATTTGGAGAAACAAAATAGGCTCAAGGCAAAGGTATAACCATAGGGCCATTTTGTTTTACACTCAAGACACCATAGAGGGTGTGAGTGGTTTAGGGTCGATAGCCGAACTATTAAGAGGGGAAGTCTTATCGGTTATTCGACGCACGGGTGCCACTAGGTGAATTTATGAAGTGCATTGCATGTAGGGCCTAGTGAGCTAACTAGAAAACCTTTGAAAATGATTGAGAAAAAGCTAACACACAAGCACATGGAGATGTACACTTGATGGTGTTGGCACATTTGCAAAGGTGGCATTGGTCGCGCTGTGGCTTGCGGGTAGAGAGGGGTTTGGGTTCCTCTCTCCCTCCCGCCGAGCATGCTCGGCGGGATTCAGGCGTTTTCGGGGAAATGAAATGCCTATTTTCCACTACGCCGGAAGTCGGAAAAGAAACGGAGACGAATGGAGGTAACCAGCGTAATCGGACGCTGCACCGGACGCGGCCACGGTTTGACCAGACACGTCCGGTCAGTACAACGCAACAGTCAGGCACGCGGGCTAGGGTTTGCAACCGGCGCGTCCGGTCACTCACGGGACCGGAGCGTCCGGTCGGGCACCCAGAGGAACAGTGCATGGCGAAGGGCTCAGCGGACGCGCGGCGCGTCCGGTCACACACGATCGGACGCGTCCGGTCGCGAAGGCAGCTTACTGGACTCCGACCGGACGCTGGCACTGTCGCGTCCGGTCGTTACGTCGCGGGTGCGCGGCACTGTGCGTTTGGCGCGTCCGGTCGTTTGAGCTGCGCGTCCGGTCGTCGCGTTTAACCGTTGGCGCGCAGTGACCGTTGGAAGATCTGGCAGCCGCATTTGAATTCGAGGGACATGTGGACGGTCTAGGGTGACCGGACGCGGTGAAGCGCGTCCGGTCAGTTTCGACCGGCGCATCCGGTCGTCCCGAAAAACGCTCAGTGGAGTGGCAACGGCTCTATTTATATGGGATGCTTTTAAATACTCGTTGGCCGGCCCTTGGGGAGGTCTCTTGGCATTTCTAACACTCTTGTGCATCCTTTGAGCAAAAGCTTCTCCCACTCATCTCTCTTGCTTGATTGCAAATCAAAAGTGAGATTGAGTGATCCCAAAGTGCATTGCATAGCTTGAGGGCATCTAGTGGCACTTGTGGGTGGTTTAGCCGGTGGATTTCTTGTTACTCTTGGAGAGTACCGCTCCTAGCCGGCTTGGAGATTGTTGGAGGCGTTGGCAAGAGAAGGTGATTGTTCTTGGCCACCTCCGGTTGATTGTGAGACGTTCTTGTGCTTTCCTCGGTGGGACGCCAAAAGCAACTCTAGTAGAATGCGCGTGTCATTGAGTTACCTCACTTGAGAGTGGTGTCTTGCGGTGCCATGCGGGGCATGCCTTGAGGGGCAAGTGACTTGAGGGTCACACCGGGAAACCATCTAAGTGTTGGTCAACACAACCGGTGACGTAGCTTGTCGGTGCACAAGTGAACACCGGGTGAACAAAAATATTGTGTCTCTTGTCTCCCGGTGATTGGTCTTCATATTGTGTTATTGTCAATATTGATTGATTATATATCATCTTGGTGATTGGCAACATCTTCACTTCACCGTCGGTATAAGAATCACAATCCTCTCTCTTACACTTACTTTTACTAGATTATCTTGTGTTGCTCTAGTGGTAGCTTTGCTAGTAGTGTTGTTAGCTTGTTCTCTAGTATAAAATTAGTGACATAGCTCATTGTGTGAACTAGAGATCATAATCTACTAGACTTGTGGATAGGAGGCTTGCATCACAACCTTTGGCTAAGCAAAACTCGCTTTACGCCGTTTGTTATTCTAACAAGTTTGCTTAGTGTCTTTTGTAGAATTTTTTATAGGCTATTCACCCCCCTCTAGCCATCTAGGACCTTACAAGTGGTATCGGAGCCGTGGTCACCGTTTTAGTCAAGGCTTAACATCCTTCGGTGTGAAAAATGGCTTAAATTGTGTTCAATCATGTTGGGGGCAAGCCACCGTTCTTTGATGGTGTTAGTTCTTTTGCTCATTGGAAGAGAAAAATGACAATGTATCTTGGTTCTATTCATGAGAGAGTATTTCAAGTCACCGAGAATGATTTTGCTATTATTGATCCCGATCATCTCACCGATGAAGATAGAGCAAATAGAACATGCAATAGAATGGCTCTCAATACACTTTACAATGGTATTGACACAAAAGTATTTGAGGGCATCAAGGATTTAGAATTGGCAAATGAAGTATGGACAAGGTTGAGTGAAACATATGAGGGCACTAAGGTTGTGAAGAGTGCCAAGCTATATGGGCTCAAGAGTGAGTTTGAGAACTTCAAGATGAAAGAAGAAGAAACAATCTTAGAGATGTTTCATAGATTGCAAGTCATTGTGAATGATCTCAAGAGCTTAGCGCACAAGACACAAGACCAAGATTTTTGCCACAAGTTCTTGTTGAGCTTACCAAGAAGATTCAAAATGTTGCTCATGATGCTACAAAGAGATGGGCTTGATGCAATGAAGCCCAATGATTTGCTTGGAGAGGTTTTGACCTTTGACAAGTATGATTAAGATGTTGATGAGAAGGAGGAGGAAGAAAAGAAGAAGAAGACCGTGGTATTCAAGGCCACCTCCTCCAAGGGCAAAGCTTCAATTCAAGAAGAAGATGACAATGAAGAAGATGAAGAATTAGAAGTTGATGATAAGGCACTTGCTCTAGTTGTCAAGAATATTGGCGAGATGTTTATCAAAAGAAGAGGCTTCAAAAAGAGAAATGACAATTTCAAGAGTAATGAGCAACAAAGGAAGTGCTTCAATTGTGATAGCACCAAACATCTTCAAGCCAAATGTCCCTATGACAAGAAGAAGAACAACAAGAGGGGCAAGTTTGAGAAGAAAAAGAGAGAAGCCAAGATGACTTTCAAGAAGGGAAAGAATGGAGCCTATGTGGTCACTTGGGAAAGTGATGATGATGAAGAAGAAGAATCATCATCCAACAAGGCTCTTGCTTCCATTGCTATCAACAAGAAGCCATCACTATTCGGTTCATCCTCTTCGTGCTTCATGGCCAAGGAAACTAAGGTATTATATGATGAGAGTGATGACGAAAGTGAAATGGAATATGTTCATGATAGTGATAATGATAATGAAAAAGATGATTATGAACCAACTAAAGAACAACTATATGACTTGATGCAACAAACTAGAGACATAGCTATTGCCAAGGACAAGGAGTGTAAGAAGCTTTATGCCGTTTGTTATTCTAACAAGTTTGCTTAGTGTCTTTTGTAGAATTTTTTATAGGCTATTCATCCCCCTCTAGCCATCTAGGACCTTACAAAGTCCTAAATAGATTTTGAGAAAATCAAGGGTTCCTGATGCAAATCTGGCAATCCACTTTGGTCCTGCGTGTGGTGGGCTTCTAGTGCAGCCGGGGCCAAGTTGGTAGGTTGGTTTGAGCCCAGGTCGGGTTTTTCTTTTTTAAACAACTTTATCAATTGCTTTTAAATCAGTGATCCTCTAAAATCTGTAATAAATCACTGAAAATTTGGAAAAATGCCGAACCAGTTTTGTTGAACTCCACATGACCAGTTCTACACAGTAGATATATAATATAACATGTTTTAGTATAAAACGTTTTATGTATTTTCTGATCCATGCTTTTCCTTGATAAATTAATACAGGTTGTTTGTGTAGTCCAAATATTTTGAAATTTTTATGGTAGACTGAAAGCCCAAGTTTGGTTTTGGTAATTAATGACACCAAGTGGCTAATGCCATGCGTTAAGTGTTTTGAGTTAGGCATAAACAATACATATGATGAAGGTGTATGTGGCAAGGAGTGGTGGCCACAAGATCACAAAGAAATGGTGCATGGACATGAAATGATGATCATGGTGGAGATGCACATAATATGATGGACATGATGATCAAGTGGAGGAGAAGGATCTAAGAGCGCAAGGCAAAGGTATAACCATAGGGTTTTCCTTTTGCCGGTCTAAGATGAGTAGAGAAGTGATTGACCAGATTTAGGATACATAGCCGACTATCAAGAGGGGCAATCATGGTTAGCTCGGGAATCAAGGGCCACTAGATCAATGTCTTGAGCATATGCATTAGGATCTAGTAGAGAGCTAACATAATGCCTTGAAAAATGTTTGTGAAATGCTAACACACATGCACATGGTGGTGTACACATGTTGGTGTTAACACATTTGCGAAGGCGGTGAAGTTTAAGCGGTAGAGAGGGGTTTGGGTTCGGCGGGATTCGGGCACTTTTTGGGAAGTGAAATGCCTATTTTCCACTACGCCGGAAGTCGGAAAAGAAACGGAGGCGAACGGCGGTCACTGTGGTGACCGGACGCTGCACCGGACGCGGTCGCGGTTTGACTGGACGCGTCCGGTCAGTTCTTCGCAGCAGTCAGGCGCGCGGGTGCTAGGGTTTGCAACCGGCGCGTCCGGTCCCTCACGGAACCAGAGCGTCCAGTCAGGCACCCAGAGGAGCAGAGCCGGTCGTAGAGCCGACCGGACGCGCGGCACGTCCGATCACGTGCGATCGGACACGTCCGGTTGCGGTGGGAGCTTACTAGACTCCGACCGGACGTCAGGTGCAGCGTGTCCAGTCAAACGTTGGAGCGCGTCCGGTCACGGCAACGGTTACTTCTGACACGCACTGTTCACGCTTGTCCTGTAGTGACCGGACGCGTCCGGTCACCCTGACCGGTGCGTCCGGTCAGTACGTTTTTCACTGCGTCGTTCGGTAACGGCAAGCTGCGTACCCCTTCGCTATAAATAGAAGTAGGTAGGGGTTTGAGGGCAACTCTTGCATATTTTGAGACCTAGAGACGTCCTTTGAGCTAGAGAACAACCCCTCCACTCATCTCTTTGCTTAGTTGCACATCTTGAGTGAGATTGAGTGAGATTCAAGTGCATTGCTTGAGAGTTGCATTCTAGAGGCACTTGGTCTTCGAGTTGATGCGAATTTCTTGTTACTCTTCCGTGTTTTCTGACATGGTAGACGGCTTGGAGCAGCGGAAGTGATTGAGCTCACAATTGAAGATTGTTGGAGCCCTCACCAAGTGTTGTAAGGGGTTCTTGATCCATCCCCCGTCAGTTCGCAAATTGGATACTCTAGTGGAGCTCGTGGCTTGGAGGATCCCATCTTGTGTGCGGTTGTACGGTGCCCGCCGAGGGCTCAACTCTTGATAGTCGATTAGCTCGCGAACCGACAAGTGGGTGCATCGCCACAACGAGGAGTAGCTTGCCGGGAAGCAAGTGAACCTCGATAAAAATCTTGTGTCAATCTCTTTGCTGAGGATTTCTCTTGTGGTTGATCATTGTGATTGATTCATCGAGTGCTTTACTTCTCTACATCGTTGGTATAAGAATCAATTCACTTGCTCTTTACTTTCTTGTACTAGTCCTAGTATAGTTTGCTTAGTGTAGCTTTTATCACATAGGAGTAAGTAGCTTAGTGACTTAGTTTTTTTGGTGTGTATTAAAGATCATAGCCTTTGCTTCACTAGAATTGTTTAGGTGGCTTGCATAGTGTAGTTGAGCTAGTGCTAGAATTAGCTTAGTCATCTTTTATACTAACGTGGTTGTTTAGTTAAGCTTGTAGATTTTTTAAATAGGCTATTCACCCCTGCTCTAGCTATTTGGACCTTACATAGACTAATGTTGATATTTATGTGTTGTGGTAAAATTAACATGTCTATAAAACATAGCGTGAGTAAGATATGAAATTATTTTCCTATCAGCTTGAATCTTCTTACAAGTAATCGCGGGTGCAAGCTCTGGCCGGAGAACGTGGCCACGTCGCCTGCAAATCCCGGCCGTCAGATCGGGCGTGCGGACGGCCCGGATCGGGCGTGCTTTGGTCATTTTTCAAAAAAGCCCTCGCACTTTAGGCGAATCAACCTGCAATCCCGGCCTCGTCCTCCGTCTTCCCAACCTCCATCAGGCTCACCGGCACCATGCCTGGCGCACCCCGGCGGCAGTCACCGGCACCATGCTACTGCAACAACTCGACGTCGGCGGACCCCGCGCTCGTGCCTACCACACCGTGAGGGGAAAGGGGGTGACCAGGCTCCGCGGCACTCCCGTGGTGTCACGCGGACAGGCGCTCCTATGCAGCAAGCGACCTGTGGCTGCCTCCCAGCGGCCCCTGCAGCAGACGAGCCCGCGGCTGGTGACCTCGCGCACCTAGCGGCCCGTGCTTGCGGCCTTGCGCCGCGGTCGGCTTCCCCGGCCCCGTGCCTAGACGTGATCCCGACAACAGGCGCCTCCCGCGCTACAGCAGACTACCCCCGCGCCAGCGGCCTCAAGCCAGTCCTGGTGCCCACGACCGCGCGGCCCTGCTGCTCCTCGCCGGCCGGCCTGCGGACCCTGCGCCAGGATGGCTGGTGTCGCCCATCCACCGTGCCCATGGCCGCCCCCCACGCTGGCCTACCGGCCTGCCGTCGTTAGGGGGGAGAGACCGAGGGAGAGAATTGGAGAGCGGACTTGAAACTCCACTTAATGCAATTGAATTTCATTTTCACGTCCAGAAACTAACACACATCCGGAGATGCTATTCCTGTCCGCCACGAACGTTGTATCGGTCAGCCGCATGTCACGCGTGTGGCAGCATGATCATACACTGCAGTTGCTCCCGCGAGCAGTGTACCCGCAAGAGCGGGCGTAGTCGCTCCCACATTGGCCTTTCTATTTGCATTGCTATATTTTACCATTGTCTTTATACCTGACCAAAAAAATGAAAACCAGTTTACTTATTTGTACTAATTATTATTCTTATTTTGACAGCAAGAAAACAACGTGCATATTCATGCCAAGCAACAAAAATATTCATGCCAAAAAGATTAGTACCACTCTGTGCATTTGCTTTTCGTACATTAATAATATTGTACTACTCCAATTCATTCTCTACAAATCTAAGCAATATTTTTCAGAAAAAACCTCAGATTTTAAATCAAACCAAATCACAACCCGTTCCATCTGTTTCTTTTACACGAGCAACATTATACGTACAATTTGAGTACCAAACACGTTCAAATCAAAAGTTGTTCAATACAAAATTTGATCAAAAATCCAAAAACTACAACTTTATTACATAGCAAATTTTAAAATTAAAAACGCTTTCACAATGCGTTTGCATAAATGTTTACATGCGATCTGTTGTACCTACAATTTGGACACCAAAACGTTTTTAAATTAAAAAAGTTAAATACAAAAGTTGTCTAGAATTTCAAAACCTACACCTTTATTACAGAGTAAAATTCCAAATTCAAAGCGCTTTTACAATTCGTCCGCATAAATATTTACATATGATCCATTGTACTGCTATACAACAAAACAATAAATTCAAAGCGTTTCATCATACTGGCGACACCACATTCAAATCAAAAGTTCTTCAATATACAATTTGACCAAAAATTAAAAAACTACAACTTTAATATAGAGCCAATTTTTAAATTCAAAACGCTTTCGCAATGTGCTTGCATAAATATTTACGTGCGATCCATTGTACCTACAATTTGGACATCGAAACGTTTTCAAATTAAAAAGTGTTCAACAAAAAAATATACAAAAATTCAAAATCCACAGCTTTATTACATAGTAAAATTCCAAATTCTAAGTGTCTGTACAATTCATCCGCATAAATATTTATATAGCATCCATTGTACATTATCAGTTTTACTATAATATAGAATATATAACATTGTGGAATAGCAAGCTCACGGTAGGCGCGGCAACGCCGCGCCCTGGGCTTCTAGTAGTATATTGAAAATAGAGAAAACAAAAAATAAGTTAATTTTCATTTTTGCATCAATGCATATCATTTAGGTACGATGGTGGATTGATGGATCAACTGGAGTAAACCAAAAGAAGGTGAATGTTGACTACATCATATGAAGATGGAACTAACATTATATAATGTTTTTGTCCAGACAAGCCCCGATGCATAACCCCAACCTTTCAGCACTTATATATTATGTTGTTGTGCATTAAGTTTTGAGGAATTGGTTGGAATCCACCTACATATATATTCCTTATCCTATGAGTCTTACTAGTATGACAAGATCGTTGCATATATATTCCTTATCCTATGAGTCTTAGCCCTTGTTTAGTTCCCAAAATATTTCCCAAAATATTTCAGATTCCCGTCACATCGAATCTTTAGACACATGCATGAAACATTAAATATGGATAAAAATAAAACTAATTACACAGTTTAGACGAAATGGACGAGACGAATCTTTTAAGCCTAGTTATGCCATGATCGGACAATAATTGCCAAATAACAACGAAAGTGCTACAGTAGCGCTACAGTTACATTTTCCAAAATATTTTGGGAACTAAACAAGGGCTTACTAGTATGACAAGATCGTGTAGATTACTTGGCTATAGGACTCTGTTGTACCTGTTCCCCATGCACACGTGGCTCATCACACATGTTTACATGTACAAAACTGCACTGGATATCTCAATTAATCGGCCAAATATCATTATCACTATTACTAGTAGCCAAATTAACCAAACTAATGCGAGTACGACTAAATTGTTCAACATTCAAATGTTTTTTTTGATGAGACAGGAGGGGCAAAAGCCCCTACTGGAATTTATTAAAAATTCAGTAAAAAACAGATCCTTACAAGGTAACTTGAGACAAAGAAAGTAAGAAAAAAAAATAGCTAAGATTACTCAAATGTGGCTATTCAAATAGAATAGATACTCAACATTCAAATGTGGCTATCCATTTGTTATTTAAATAAAATATATCACAAGCCAAATTTGAGTGTCATCAATAATAACAAGAGAATATACATTGTCCACACCACCTAATTATGTTCTTTGAATAAACAATAGAGATAGAGAGGGAAATTGTCTCAACAGCTAGCAACGTGCATAATACAACATAAGAAGTAATAAGTTCTCGACGACTTCAAAAACACTAGTCTCAAATACATATATCCGGTAGGAATGGATACGCACCACTCTGTGGTGGGTGGATAGTTGCGCGCAGCTGGGTGCATTAAGAATCAGTCCTAGTTGACTGATTATCTAGCAGCCAAGATTAATATATATATTTAACTGAATTTGTCATCGTAGGCCAAGCAAGCATTGCCATGTCACCTCATCGGCTGATCAGTACAGTTGGGTGTCACTACTACTCCAGCAGCTTATACCATAAACTGGACGTTGTAAGTCGGTCTCCACATCGCCTGTGTCCAACGGCTCAAGCACATGAACTGCACCATCGCTCATGCCCACAGCAATCTGGCTACGCTTCCAGGGATGCGTAGCTACCACTGTGGGATAGACAATTCCACCACTGCTGGATATGATTCAACAACAGGGCAACATAAACAAGATGTTGGTCACCATAATTAAAATTGGCAGACTAATAATTGTAAGAAATATGGATCCTAACAAGGGTTTAGTGATTTTGATGGTTCCAAGACAAAATATAAACAATAGTAGTAACAATATTTGCTACTATACAAAGTTTGTAATCCTAGAGATGCAAAGAGTGGACTTGAGCGAGGCTACGGTGGAGATCAAATAATCTATAAGAAATATGGACCTTGACAAGGGTTTAGTAACTTTAGTGGTTGTGTGAGAACATAACAAATAGGACTAACAAGGTATTTGGTCCTAGATATGCAAAGGATGGACTTCTATGGAGATCAATCAGTCAACTGCACGCTCAAAGGAAGATTAAATAGAAGTATTGAAGACTGTATAAGACAAGCAAGAAGCTCTCAAGACATCATTCAAACAAAGCTCAGACAAATGGATGCGAAAATGCACACTCAGAGGAGCTCCGGAGTGACCAAATAGTAGCACCGAAGCTTTTCGGTGGGGCACCAGAGCCCTGCGGTGGGAGCACCAAAGTTTCCAGGTGGACCCAATCCAACGCACCAAAGAAGATGCTCAGAGGCATACTTCCGGTGTGCACTAGAGTGCATGCACCAGAGTTATTCTCCAAGGACACTGTTGCAGCACAGTGGAAGACAAAAGAGCAGGAGCTCTCCAGTGATGATTCACCGGAGAGTAAGGGTGCATTCTAGTGAGGCATAGAAAACCCTCAATAGTGCATCGGAAATGTCTAATGGTGCACCGTAGAAAACCACTGGATAGATGGATTTCCAACTGTCGGCTTAATGGCTAGTCTACATGGTGGGCACCGGAGCTCTCTGGTGTGGTCGCCAGAGCTTTCCAGTGCTCACTGCAATCACAACTCGAGCTTCTAATGGCCAGTTGAGTCGGTTGTGGCTACATGTACACCCCATACTCGGCTATCTGGAGGGTATTGGAGCTTGTTGAAGTGATAGTTGAGTTGAGGCTCAATCATTTGCATATAACCACTAGATGAGCTTAAGAGAAGATTAGACAATTTGAAGAAGTACTAGGTTTTGTGCTTAGGCTAATTAGAGGTCGCATTAGTGGTTTCTCTAGGGTTAGGCTTGGTGTTTAGTGTGGTTTGCATACCTCTTTGCTATCGGTGCTTGAGCGCACCAAGAGTTATACTTCTCGGGGCATGTAATATTTTTGAGATCACACCAAAAGTGTCTGTGGTGTGGCTGCTGGTAGCGTACAGGGGACGAGAGGCCCTTGGTGTTCCGTCTAAAGCTCTCATAGTGAATATGGCATGGATCTGTCCAGGAGAGGTCAGATAGAGACCAACTTACATGCGGGGAAAGCATGTGAGATATCCACAGAGTTACTTAAGGGCTTTCCCAACGCTGCTTTTTTACTAGTAGCCCTATGTAGGATTGGATAAAAAAATTAGGTGTTCTACACTTGTCATAGTAGCTTGTAGAAGCTACATATGCTTAGGAAGAGAGAAGGTGGTCCATGCCAAAAAAGAAGAGGTGGAGAAAATAAAGGTGTGATATGATAAAAGGAAAAAGTTTCTTTGCAAACCACAAGTAGTGGTAGTTTGCATTGTGTGAATAGTAGTCTCAAAATTTTCTAGTCTATGTGGATCACTTTATTTGTACTAGAACCACTAAGAGTGTTAGCCTCCATTGGTGGTGTCCTAATTGGGGCTTGGCCCTTGCGTGGGGGCTCCAACAAGGCCTAGTGGAAAGTATGACATTTTTTTATACCTCGAAAAAAACATCATTGTGTGGGAGTTTCCTTTCTATAACTCATTTACATTCTACACCTATGTTTTTACATTCCTAGTTGTGTGCGCTTTACCTTTCTAGTCTAACTTGCTAGGTTGATTGATAGGAACCAAATCTTGGGTGCAACACTCTTTAGTGTTGGAGTTAGCAACAGTTTTTAAAATCATAGTACACATTCAGTTAGAACTTGTGTAGGTTTTGATTAACTAATATTTGTCCTTCGTTTTTATGTGACCTAATTAACCTCCCTCTTAATTAGGTGGCACTATATCTTATGCAACCGACACCTCAAAGTAAGATCAAAGAGGAGCACTGAAGAACCTGGAAGACAAGTAAGGAGCTCGAGACATAATTCTTGAAGCTAGACAAATGGACACAAAGACACACACTCAGGAGCACCGAAGTGCTCAAACAGTAGCAGTGGAGCTTTTCAGAAGGGCACTGGAGATTCATGGTGGGCCTAAGCTGAGGTAGGGTAAAAGAGGCCTGAAGGTATAAATCTGGTGTGTTCGTAGGAGAGATCATAATAGTTATACTCCAGAGGCATCGTTGGAGGCACAGTAGAGAGCGCTGGAGCTCTCCAGTGCATGCACTTGAGTTTGCATCGGAAGATTAAAGGTGCACCAAGGAGGCCCTAGTCCCCTGTGTGCGACATGCACCAGAACTATTTGGTGCTGCACTGGAGAAACTAACATAGAGATGGACTTCAAAGAGTCGGCAATGGCTAGTTGATGTGGTAGGAGCACTGTAAATCTATGATATGATCATGGGAGATCTCCTGTGCACACTATGAAACCTGCTCAAGTTTCCAACAACTAGTTGAGTTAGTTGTGGGTATATATATATACCCCATACATGGAAACTTGGAGTGTGTTGGAGCTTGTTGAAGCTATAGTTGAGTTGATGCACAATCATTTGTGCTCTAAACACCAAACATGCTTAAGTAGAGATTAGGCGATTAGGAAAGGTTCTAAGATTGGTGCTTATTATAGTAGATTGAGGCCACACTAGTGCTTGCCCTAGGTTTAGGCCTAATGTTTAGTAAGGTTTGCAAACTTCTTTGCTATTTGTACTTACACGCACCAAGTTTGTACTCCTTGGGGTTTATAATCTTAAAAGATCATTCCAACCACATTTGTGAAGTGGCTACCAGTGGTGTATGAGGGACGAGAGGCTCTTGGCATTTTGGCCAAAGCTCTCATAGTGAAGACGTTAGGGAGCGGTATGGGAGAGGACACACGGAAAGCCACTTATGGTGGGGAAGGCCCATAGGGCTATCCATGGAGTAATCCAACCAGAAGCTTGGCCCTTGCAAGAGGGCATCCATGCGAGAGGCTTCAAATTAAAAAGGACTAGTGGAAAGCATGACCTTTCTGATACAGTACCTTAGGAAAACCATCACCAAACAGGAGTTTGCTTTCAATAATTAATTTATGTTCCACACTTAAGTTTTCTGCATTCCTAGTTGTGTGTGCTTTACCTTCCTAGTTTAGCTTGCTAGGTTAGTTGATAGGAATCAATCCTAGCCTGAAAAACTCTATTGGGTTAGAACTTAGAGATAGCAACACTTTTTTAAAAAAAACCTTAGTACACCTCTAGATAAAATTGGCACAGGTTTTGTTAAGTTATAGTTGGTCATAATTAGTTTTTAAGTGACCTAACTCATCTCCATCTTAGGTGTCACAGTCCCCTTCACAAATATAAAACAAAAAAACAGAGAAACTATTGGAGGCTGCACAGTACCCGGATACTGAAGATGGTAAATAGGTAGAAGGTGCAATCCTGCACTGTAGTGTAAGAGATTCCGCTTCAAATATTCCAATTGCACCATCATAAAATCCAGCGTAGACTAACAAACAACCAAGTGAGTATGCTGCACTCGAAATTGGAGCAGGGAGTGCATCTCTTGGGAACCACTGCATGCATAATAATGGGAGGTTAAATAATTATATATATATATATATATATATATATATATATATATGTGTGTGTGTGTGTGTGTGTGTGTGTGTGTGTGTGTGTGTGTGTGTGTGTGTGTGTGTGTGGGTGTGCTGTGCATTGTTAAGAGCAACATAAGAATTTATCTCAATCACTGCTAGGTTGATGTGATATGTTCCTCGAGCCAAGACACAAGTAATAGACACAAATGCATTTTTATATAAATGGAGATTTCGTGAACCACGACTTACTGAGCACAAGCATTCTAACTGCCAATCATAGATTGCCAACTGGGTCTCATGAACTACTAAAATACGTGTTCCGTCATAGTGAAACTGCACCATTGTATCACCAACTTGAGCTTCAGAACGATTAGATGGATGTTGTATATATCTAGATTTCTTCTTCTCCCAAACATGTTTGTTCAAAATGTTGGCGTTCCAGACACATAGCTGCAAATTTCATTTCATTGAACAATGATTAAAACAAACAAAGTATAATATATATAGTTTTGCATGCAATGGAGACTGTCTTTTAGTCGTTATTATATCATTTTAGAAAGTGGAGTAAAGTTAATGATGATCTTAAATGGGACTAATACAAATACATGGGTTGAAACCATGCGTGCTCACATGCACAGTGCATACAATTAACTCAATATCCCTTTAATATAAACAATAAAAAATCTTTGAGATATATATTAAAATTCACACCTGAGCATCAGCCCCTGAAGATACGAGCACATTCATTGATAGCGAAAATGCCAGTCCAGTTATCTTTTTTTGATGGCCCTTGAGCTCAGATATAGCCTGTGCATTTTATTAATATAAGTCATGTTTTGGCACATCAATGTTACACATGTAAAAGACAAGGAGACATTTAGTGACGATGGGTGTACACTTGGTACTGTGCACTTTTTTTTTACCGGGGAGCTTTGCTCCCTATTCCCATGCACTATGTATAGAAATACGGTGGGCCACGGGAATCGAACCCGGGTGGCCGAGTGCACAACTTCGTGCTGCTCTGCTGGCCAAGCGAGCTACGCGCTCGTTCCCAAGGTACTGTGCACTTCCAGTGAGAACCATAGATAGTGAGTTTTGCCAATACAATACTAGGAGATTTACACAAACAGGGGGATGGTAGATTCATGCCTAACACTCACCTTATCTTCATGGACATTGTAAATTTGAATTGAGGAGTCGTCCCTTCCAATAGCTATGATATTATTGTATTGCGGATGGAGTGCCAGGAAAGTTGCCGCAGGTGGAGGAGGCATGAAAGTAGTCCTGACCTGTGAGAGATTCCACAAAATCAGGCAAGCCAAGGAAAGGCCATGAAACTAACAGCTTATACTGTTAGCTCTAGATGACTGAAGAAGACATATACGTACCTTGAATGTCATAATGTCGAACGACGAGACTTTGCCACCGGATGCAGAAATTATGTAGTTGCCATTTTCAGATAGTGCAACGCAGCCACTTGCTATTTCAGGGTTGCCATCGGTAGTGTCGTTTATCATTACAATGCCACTTTCCGGTTGCCATAAGACAGGTCGAACAGATTTGGACGACTAACCAAAAGTAGTGATGCATGGTTTTTAGAAAGCAAACAAACAGAACTGGAGTGTTGAAATCAAAATAAGCCAGTTGTCATGTCTAACCTTGCCACCACGTGGATTCTTGTTTCTGGGCTCCCATTTCCACAACTTATGAACAGCATTGGAGTTGAGAGCCAAAAGTCCCACCCCGTCATTTGTATACAGTAGACGGATAACCTATGAAAAAAATAAATAAATAAAACACAATGCTTATCATAATTGTGTACTGCTGCTCTGAATATGACCTTAACACTTTAAAATTCTACTGAACTGTTTGATATCAACATTAAAAAGGATACTCTATGTGATATCTTGCATTAAATATAATATATAATATGTACATGAAAATACGTTGATAAACATACTTTGCTTGAAGATGCTGCCGGATCTGGCATACGGTGTGCTTCAATGTCTTTTGAGCCAACCGCCAAATTCCAGGACCTAATTATTAACTCAGCAGGGAAACACGCCTACCATTTGTTCGATGAAGTTAGTAAATGAATTTATTGAACTGCAAGGATCGGAAAATGAAAAGAAGCCGATGGAGAACACTGTGTAGCCTACCATTTATGCTTTCTAAGGCCAGTCTCACTGGGGATTTCATGGCCCTGTTACCAATGCATCTATATTTTGGAAACAGTGCAGAAGAGTTTCATCCCCATGAAACTCTCTCTACTACCATGAAACTCTTATCATCTCTCTTCATCAATACGGTGCCACATCAGCCTATTTAATGCCCATGAAACTCTGATGAAACCCCACTGAAACTGGTTTTTTTTAATACTGGGCTAAGCCTTTGGTTTTTTTTAATACTGTGTAGGAGAGAAGCCAATGGAGCTTGGACTAATAATAATAAAAGAAGAGGAGCTAGGAAGGACCTAGGAAGCTAGATTCCAATCCTTATTACTCTCTCTTCATTCCAAATTATAAAATGTTTTGACTTTTAACTTCTCGATACATAGCTTTTGGTATACACTTAGATATACACTATGTCTAGATACATATACAGTAAAAACAATATATACAATATAGAAAAGACAAAACGTCTTATAATTTGAAATGAAAGTAGTCATTATTATCTACACTATAGTAAGGGGAGTAACAACTACTACTACCTTCACTAGTTGAATTGAACTAACGTGAGTGTGGGGTTATGAGATAAGCATTTAATTTCATTGTGCCCATTGCACGAATTAATAAAGAAGAATATAAGAAATAGTTAATTGGCGCCAACATACAGCGTTTGAAAGCACAAATTCCTCAATGTGCATGCATGATAAGTTAGTTCATACCTTTTGGTAGGGTGGGATGATACATTGTGGTTTTTCCCTTATTATGGTTAGAAGAATGGGATCTTTTGGATGGACTTGGGCCGCATTCGTCAATGCAACCTCCGCTTCCTCCACTTCCCAGATACGGGCATCTATACAGTGCACGTAGACGGTGACTTCCTGGAGCGAACTTATTCCGAGGTTAAGGAAGCCGCCAAGCAACTTGTCAAAACCAAGCTGTAGATTCTCGTCTTTTAGGGACCGTACTTGGACATCAAGCCGAAGGGATTCAAGACTTGGCATGATAGTATTAGAAGCTACCCTGCTGCTGCACTCGCTGCCGAGAAGATCAAACCTGATAAAGGGACCGTATATCTGCAAGGTTCTCAACCTGCGAAAGTAGCCAACACTTTCAGCACGAATCTTTATGCGAACTAATTTGGTGTCGATCGAATGCAGCACAAGGCAACGGAGCTCTGGCAACCTCGCAAGGGTTTCCATGTCCTGCTCTTTCACTACTACCACTTGCACATCCAGATAGGAGAGATTTGGAGTAAGCGGCAACTTAATCCATCCTGCATCACATCCAAAAATTCGAAGTTCCTGGATATTGTGCAGATCGCGCAGGGACCCCTGCAGAGCACTCTCGATGCTCTCAGTCCAAACTTCAATCCGAGTACTGAGCACCCTTAGTTCCCTCAGCAAACCCAGCTCCTTCACAAACTGCATTGTAGCTTCTTCCCCTCCAAAACCACTTATACCCAGCTCTTGCAGTGACGTCAGCTTACCGATCAAACCAGCCGGCACTCCAGCCCTTGGATTAGCTCGTAGGCAAAGAAGTTGCGTCAGAAGTCCCACCTCCACCGGCAGCTCCTCTATATTGCTGTTCCGTAGATCTAGAGTTTGTAGAAACTTCAGATATCTTATCTCCCTAGGCAGCTTAGTGGTACTCTCTAGTCTCAGGTACCTCAAGTGAAGTAAACGCCCAAGAAGACCGGACACATCTTTGTCACATTCTTTGGAAACAGAACATCTTACCATATCTACTACATGTAAAAATGGGAGGCGTGGGAATAATGCACAAAAATTGCACCGACTGGCAAAGATGGATCTCACTTTCTCCACAGCGATCTTAGCTAGCTGATCAACGTTGTGCTCTTTAACACGCTGTAGTGCTAACCTGCGAGAAATGCCCCCCTGAAGTTCCGGTCGCTCACCACCGTTCAATATAGTGACAAAATTTTCTTCATTCGACAATTGATGTATCAAATCTAGAACCATATCATGAACAGAGCATGCATCAACGTACCCTTTATATCGTGTCTCCTGTGGCTGGATCATGTTTCTGTTTATCAATTCATTAAAGTACCTCTCCCCGAGCTCAAATAATCCAACCCCTGCTTTTGCTGCTTGTTCCAAAGTGATGAAACCTTCAGCTATCCACTTCCATATCAAACTATTTTTCTCTATCACATCATCTTCTGGAAATACACTTAGATACAATAAGCAAGACTTCAGATTTGAAGGCAGATCATAGTAGCTGAAAGATAATATCCTTCTAGTATTTTCTACATCACCATTGCCTTCATGCCCAAAACCAATTGAGTTGTAGACCTCAGACCAAACCTCCCATGGTTTGTTGGCCAACAAACTGGCTATTGTAATGATAGCTAGTGGCACACCACCACATTTCTTCAAAATTCTTTCACATGCATCAGTTGAAGGACTATCGAAATATTTCCCTTCACCATCAACTATTCTTGCACACAGTAACTTTCTAGAGTTATCATGAGAGAGTGGCTGCATTTTGTAAGCTAAACCAGCATATGTGGCAACTTCAGAAATACGAGTAGTGATCACAAGTCTACTTCCACAATTACTTTCTTGCAGAGCACATCTGATTAATTCCCATGAATTCTTGTCCCATATATCATCAATAACAATAAAGTACCTACACACATGACAGCGCAATTGCCTTTATGAGTTAGTAATTAAAATGAGAAAGCATATGAAGAACAGAGTGGTGGTGGCATTCTCGAAATAAAAAAGAGCCGTGGCTGTAGATTTGTATTTTATACAACTAGTTCTCCTTCCTGCTAAAAATACAGATTGGTTTTCATAGAGGCAGCCTCCCCCTCTTTAGTCTCAACTTTGGCACAATTACATTGTTACCAAAACAAAAAGAGGCGACACAGATACAACAATTCCATTCCATCTATTTATTGAACGTTAGCTTCAAGATATTTACAAAGGTCTTGACCAACTGAATAGCCCTACTAGGTTATTCAACCATCTCAATCCACTTTTATGAAAGGGCGACGTGACATGAACATATAAACGTCACAAACCATGGAATAAGACGCATGGTTTGTGACGCACGTTTCATCAACTTTCGTCAAAAACTGAGACATTTCTTGTAGTGGTTATTCTACATGAGACCATCCATGAGATGCATAGAAACAAATTAGATGGGCTGATCTTAAAGCTAGACTTTGAGAAGGCCTATGACAAGGTTAAATGGCCTTTTTTACAACAAACCTTAAGAATGAAGGGCTTTTCACCGGTTTGGTGTAATTGGATTGACCAAATAGTAAAGGGTGGTAGCGTTGGCATCAAAGTGAATGATGAGGTGAGACATTTCTTCCAAACCAAGAAAGGACAAGGAGATCCTCTATCTCCTATCTTGTTCAACTTGGTGGTAGACATGCTAGCAACCCTGATTTCCCGGGCTAAGGGCAATGAAAATATTAGAGGAGTTGTCCCGCATCTAGTCGATGGTGGCCTTTGGATCCTTCAGTATGCGGATGATACCATTTTGTTTTTGGATCATGATACGCTACAAGCCAGGGAACTGAAACTTGTGCTTAGTACCTTTGAGAAATTATCGGGATTGAAAATTAATTTTCACAGAAGTGAGTTGTTCACTTACGGTAAGGCCAAGGACTATGAACAAGAGTATGCGAGCATATTTGGATGTTGGGTAGGTGATTTTCCCTTCTGGTATATAGGTATCCCAATGAATCATGTTAAACTATCTAACAAGGATTAGGCTAGCATTGAAGAGAAGTTCCAGAAAAAACTTAGTAGCTCAAAAGGTAAATTATTATCGGTTGGAGGACATCTTGTCCTCATAAACTCGGTGCTAACTAGCTTAGCCATGTTTATGTTATCTTTTTTTGAAATCCCTAGAGGAGTCCTTCAAAAATTAGATCACTACCGCTCTCGTTTTTTCTGGCAAGGAGAGGAGCACAAAAAGAAATACCGTCTTGCCAAGTGGACTGTCCTTTGTACTCCAAAGGATGTTGGTGGTTTAGGCATACATAACCTAGACCTTTAAAACAGGTGTCTCCTTAGCAAGTGGCTTTTCAGACTGATTAATGAGGATGGGGTTTGGCAAGACCTTCTAAGAAGGAAATATCTGTCTAACAAACCCTTGACCCAGGTGCAATATAGGCCAGGGGATTAACATTTCTGGGCTGGTCTCATGAAGGCCAAAGTCGATTTCCTAACTTGTGGCACCTTTAAGGTGCACAACAAGGAGAATGTGCGGTTTTGGAAAGATGTGTGGTTAGGCGATAGACCCCTAAGCGTGGTTTACCCGACCTTATTTACCTTATTTAGAATTGTGAGGCGTTAAGATGATACGGTGGCAAAGGTCCTTGGGACTGTACCACTTAATGTTTCTTTTAGACGAGATTTGATTAGTGCAAATCGGATCACCTGGTTCGATCTAGTCTCAAAAGTGGTACAAATCAGCCTCACAAATGGGAAAGATGTGTTTCGTTGGAACCTTACTAAGAATGGCCTGACGGTTCGTTCTATGTACACAAGCTTCATTCGACACGGAATCCATCCTGACAAAATTCCTCTTTGGAAACTTAAAATACTGCTAAGAATTAAGATTTTTTTGTGGTATCTAAAAAAGGGAGTAACCATTACCAAAGATAATCTAGCAAAAAGAAACTGACAAGGAAGTATCAAATGTTGTTTTTGCAACTCTACTAAAACAATCCAACATTTGTTCTTTGATTGTCACTTTGCAAGCTTTATTTGGAACGCCATGCATATCACTTCTGGAATTCGACCGCCTACTAGCATTGCTAACTTGTTTGGTTCCTGGCTTCTTGGGCTGGATCCAAAGCTTCGGAACCAAATTTGGTTAGGAGCTGCTACACTCTGTTGGGTGATATGGTTGAATAGGAACGATATGATGTTTAATAAGACTAAAGCTAATACTTTCATGCAGGTAATCTGTAGGGCGACGTTCTGGATCTGTCAGTGGTCCATGCTGCATAAGGAGGAGGAATGCCCATTTTTCTAGGAAGGATGCAGAAGATGGGAGACGTTGATTATGTCTGTTTTTGCGAAGTTTGGTTGGAACTTCACAAACCGTATTGGCGTTTAGAGTTTCCCTTTTGGCACCGAGATCACTGGTTGAGCTGAACTTTGTTTTGTTTCCTATTTGGATTGTTCGCCTTATGGCGCTTTTGTATCGTGACACTCAGCTATGTACCATTCCCGAATGGTAGAGGCTGGAACTTTGTTCTCTTATCTAAAAAAATATAAATTAGATTCTTTATGAGTGTTTAAAATCAATTGTATATGGATCCTTGATTATTATACTAATTTATAGACTTGAACCGGAACATGTTAGCCCCCCGTTAAAAAGACCGACGCCAGCTCACGGCTTAAAAAAAACGGAAGCCAGAAGAAAGAACGGACCCCGCCCGCTCACTCCCTCATGCCTAGAAAAAAAAATGGAAGCCAGAAAAAAACGGACTCCGTTTCCGTCACCGAGCTGCGTAGCAACGGTGCTGCAGCCTCGTCAAATTATTTAATTTATTTTTTAATAATTCTAAAAAAACTGATTGATCGCTACTTCCTAAAGATAGGCGTGCGCATGGCAGCTCGCATTGCCACCGGCCGCATCCGCATCTCGGTGACCACGCCTTGGTGCTGCCTGTGTTTACGTGCGCGTACACACGCACGTGAGCTCGCCTCGCGCATCCTCATCATGGTCACCCGCGCTCAATGGCTCAAGAGCTGGGTGGCCCGTGCCATCACAAATGCTCGAGCTTGCGACAACCACGCTGCGCGCGACTCGTGCGCACCGGCTTGGCGTCGCGGCCCATCGAGCTAGAACTAGCCACGCTGCTCGCGGAGAGCCCTGTCGCGCGCGCCGATGCCGCCCCCCTTTGCAACAACTCGGGCATGCAGCTCAGTCTCCGGTTGGCCGTAGCTCCTGGCCAGCATGACGCTGGCGGCCTGGCGCCCCTTCCCAGCTCGTGCTCGCAACTGCAGGTACCCACCGCGGAAGAAGACAAAAAGATGCGAAGAGAAAATATGATCGATGATAGCAATTAGTGTTGCGGGACCCATGAGAAACCGTGAGCGTTGAGAGTTGGCCTACTTGGATCCTTCATCATGCACCGGGCAAGGATAGCGATTAAAGGTGTATATTTGGTTCCTCATCTTAAGCTCCTTCAGGGACTGCGAGTAAGGGGCAGCCAAAATGGCTCGCCCCACCGGACAATTTTCTCCTTACCTGTGCCGGCGTAGCTACGCAAGGCCAGGCAAGGTCCACTCGGAAGTCACAACCAAGCAGGCCCGCAGTCTTTCAGAGCCGATTTCTACTGACATGGCCACTATAAAAATTTGCACCGCTCATCGCCCCACTCACCCCTCCGTCAAAACACGTGTCCTACGTGTGTGTTGGTATATAAGCCACAAGCAAGGCACCGAGCGGCCGGTGGTGGTGGCCAGTGCAAGGAGCCAGAGGCCCTGCCTGGCTACCCCGGGTTCGATTCCGGTGACCGCGGTATTACTGTTCACCGTAAACAGTAATGAAGAGAAAAGGCTCTCCGTTTCAAAAAAATATATATATAAGCCACAAGCAACGAGTGTTGCTACAGGCGTGGCAAAAATTTATGATACACATGCAAGGCACGGGCATATATATCTAGTAAAAAAAATAATATTTATGGAAAGAATGGTATGCACTTAATGAAATATAGTTACAAGTAGTTAGAAGTCTCTATGCATGTATGCAGTGACCAGCATTGTGTTGAGTGATTGAACTCGTACCTCTTTTCCTTGATGAATTCCTTGAGTTCGTCCATGAGTTGCTTTTCATCCAACATGGTCAAATTCATTAAATTCATGGACTTTTCCTTATCAAGGCCAATGAGAATGTCTCTAAGGACTTTCTTGATGTCAGGGTTTCGACCCACCGGAACAAAAGCCCCCCAATTGAATTGCGGTTTAAGCCGATCATAGACAGCTTTTGCAAGTGTAGTCTTTCCCAGTCCTCCAAATCCAACAACAGAGACTATCTTCATCTTCTTATTATCAGGCACATCACCGTCGCAATCATCCCTTAGGGACAGAATATCTATGAGCTCATCCTTTGGTCCCTCGATGCCAACAAGCTCTGTTGCACTCTTGTATAGATTCACTATGCGAGGGTCTATGGTCGTTGCTGGATTGGTGTTGACAAAGCTGTCGGGTGTGTTGTACCTGTCACGCCTTGCTGCCAACTCCTCAAGCTTCTTGTAGATTTCTTGGATCTGGCTAGAGATGTTGTGGCGAGTCTTGCTCTTCTTGAACAGTGTGGTCACCTTCCTTGTGAAGCGCTGGAGCATGTGTGGATCAGCAGGCTTAGGGTTATCAACGTGCACTAGGAATGTGTCGATGATGTCCTCCATGTCGTAGGATGCCTCCCTGACATCGCGCGCCCAGAGCTTGACCAGCTCGTTGAGCTGGTCCTGTGGCACGTCGCTGATGTCGCGCAGGACTGTGTGCGCGGCGTCGAGCTCCCGTGAGAGTTTTTCGATCTTCTTCTTGACTCCCCTCTGAAGGCCGTACTCCTCCTTGAGCAGCTCGCCCAACTTGGGGAGCAGGCCCCCCATCGCCCGCATCGCCAACTCCATGATTGCAAGCTGGATCTCGGTGGGTATAGCTCCTGCAAGTAGCAGCTTCTATTGGAAGATATGACTCAAACTCACTTTCCATTACTCTCATGTGGGTTTATATAGTATTGGAAGATAATTGGAGGAATAACTCAAACTCACTTTCCATTAATTTCATGTGGGTTTATATAGAGTACAAGGGAATACAAAGAGATAGAAAATAAAGAGACTACATCTCTTAATATGCTAACAGCTTCGTTGGTAGGGCTGATTTTTGTGTTGGCAACGAGCTTGTAGCAGACAGCGAGGAGGAGGCTCACCTAGATTCGCAGCCTGATCTTGGCCTGACTGAAGCACTGAAGCAGGATCGGATGGAGATCAGTGAAACCGCGCAGCAGCCTTCGCGCCACTCTGGAATCCGGATGGGCCGGGGAACACGACACAATCAGCAATGGTGGCAAATCCTGAGATTGGAGCATGCTAAGAGCAGCAGCCAAAGTTGACTTTACTTTCTTTTAAAAAAAATACTGCTCGGATCACGCACAGCGAGGCAGCAAGAGGAAGAACGTAAGCTCATTGGTGACGTATATACTCCTTATTACGAGTAAAGTCCGATTTGCCCCCATAACTTGGTCACTATAAATTTAAACAACAGCCAGGTCATCATTTATAGAATATTTGTGCTCCTAAATAATTTCAAATGAAAATATTGCCAAATGCCAACTAGAGAGTTTTTGATACCATTGAGAACCACAAATTTAATACAGATTATATCACCATCCCAGGTCATTTGAAAAACAAAAAAAAAAGAATTTCATAATTAGTGAACTTGAAACAAATATATGTACCTCTAAATGATCTCAAATAAAAAAGCTGTCCAGTAGTATAAATTTGTAGATTGAGTTGATATGTACAACTTTATACTAATATGCTAACATTCAAGGTCGTTTGAAAATTTCAGCAATTTAAAATTTAAAATATTAGAACTTAAAATGAATATTTGGGTCCTTAAACAATCTCGGATAAAAACATTGTCAGTTTTAGATATGCTTATTACAGTGTGAGCTCTAACTCCCATATGGACCATGTCAACATCTGATGTTATCCGAAAACTTTTCAAAAATAGTTAGTGTTCTTGAGATCAAGCATGCCGAAGAGCAGGAGCCAAGGACCAAATCGGTACTCTTCACTTGTTAGAGCGCCTACACAAAGGTATTGCTCCCCAAGGATATGCACAAGCACCAAGTGCTCTCTACGCATTGATTCTTCACCACTCTGTCACGGTGAATCACACCCACAACCGTTTACAACTTGAGTTGGACCTCTCACAATCACCACAGAGAGATCACCAAGCTCCTCAATGCCACCCGTTTAGATGATGCCGATCACCAAGAGTAACAAAGCACAAACTCACACTTGACCTAACCAAGCCTAATAAGAAGATTGGATGCACACTTAGCTTGCTACTTCCTAATCCCTAATCGAGTCTTCGATTATGAAATCCTAATCACTCCACTAGGCCAAATCTCTCTCTTGGACACTAATGTGTATATCAACAACATCAGAATGCTAAGAGACATCAAATGCACGAGATGCAAGGGTATATATAGGCCAAGGAACCAAATATAACCATTGGCCCTCCACTTAGAATTTTTGTACTCACCGGAAAAAGTCTGGTGTTACATTGAGAGCACCGGAGTTTCCTGGTGCCTCTAACGTTAGATCCTTAACGTGCTCGCCTCCATTAATTGATTAACTGAGGTAGGCAAAGCAACCGCATCTGTTAATCCACGATTAACTGTGACATTTTGATAGAGACGGTTGCAATGCCCTCCTCCATTAATCTAAAAACGCCCGACTCGAAATAGATTTGTGTAGTATTATTGAACGGCTATTTCCAACTAGTAGTTTACAGTACGGTTGGGTTTTTATCCAGTGGTACCCACTGCACTAATTAGAGAAATTTGAAACAAATATATGTACCAATAAATGAACTCAAATAAGAAAGTTATCAACTATAAAGATGTAGATTGAGTTGAGATCTACATAAGAGGTCGTTTGAAAAGTTCAACAACTTTAAAGTTAAAATCTTAGCAATTAAAATAAATATTTGGGTCTCTAAATGATCTCAGATGAAAATGTTGTCAACTATATTTTTTTTATTGATTTGAGAGCTACAACTTTGATATAGACACCACATCAACATCTGATGTCATTTGAATACTTCAAACATTTAGTTAGAGTTTTTTAGGTCGGACTTCGGAGCATGCTGAAGAGCAGGAGCCAAGTTGACTTTAATATCCTTTTAAAAGTAGCTTTATTTAACCTGTGTGTGGATCACGCACAATGAAGCAGTAAGAGGTAGCACGTAATCTCCTCGGTGATGTATATACTCTTTATGACTAAAGTCCGATTTGCCCTCTTGGACTTATCACTGAATTTTAAAAACACCATGAACTCGAATACGAGACAACATACACTTTATTTTTAAAATTAAGAAAATTAGCCCCCACAAGATAGTTTAGAGTGGTTTGGACGATGGTAATTTGAAAAAATAAAAAGTTTGAATTCCATAATCAGGGAACTTGAAACAAATATATGTACCTATATATCAATTATCTCAAATAAAAAAGTTATCAACTACAAAGTTGTAGATCAAGTTGAGATATACAACTTTGGTATAGAACATATTGACATCAAAGGTCGAATGAAAGGTTCAACAATTTTAACTTTAAAATCAGAGAACTTAAAATAAATATATGGGTCTTCAAACGATCTCGGATAAAATATTGTCAACTATAAAAATGTTTATTGATTTAACAGCTATAACTTTGATATAGATCATGTTAATATCTGATGCCATTTGAATACTTCAAACATTTAGTTAGAGTTTTGAGTTCGGAGCATGCTGAAGAGCAGGAGCCATGCAGGGTGATATTACTTTTTTTAAAAAAAAATAGCTTTCTCAACAATTTAAAATTAAAGATCTTAGAAATAAAAAATAAATATTTGAGTCTTTAAATGATTTCTGATAAAAATGATAGAACTATAAATTAGTTTATTATATTGAGAGCTATAACTTTGATATAGACTACGCCAAGATCTGATGTCACTTGAACCTGTGTGCGGATCACGCACAGGGAATACGTAAGCTCCTCGGTGATGTATATCCTCTTTAGGAGAATAGTCCGATTTGCCCCGTTGAACTTGTTACTAAATCAAAAAAAAACACGCTCAACTCAAATACGCAACATACTCTCTTAATTTTTAAAACTGATGAATAAATTACCTCCTAAAATAAGAGTGGCTTGGACGATGATTTTGATGTGGCACGTGGGTCCTACATGTCTTTGATTTTTTTTAGCCATATCGTAGTTTATAGAATAAACAATCTCAATATAAAATATTCTTAACTAGAAAGTTTTAGATATCAATGAGATTACACTGCGACCGCGTCGCACAACAACTCCCTACGCTGAGTCGCTGACCCACCGAGATAATCTCGCGCCCTTGGCTTCCTTCCCATGCGCCGCTGGGGCCCATTGTAGGATTTTGGACTCCAGGAGACGGGCAGTGTAAGAGTCCGGCCAATCGGACAGAAACAACGCGCCCATAGTTTCCCGTGCGCGTGGTTGCCAGCTTTTCCCGCTAATTTGATTCCGGGTCGGCCACGTAGCGAAGCAGCTCGCTCATCCTGCATGTCAGCATGCAGCTAGCAAGCGTTTCCGGGACGCTGTCAGTTAATTAGGCCTTGATTAGATATCTAAATTCACCCTTAAATTCCACTATGCAAAAAGAAGATTCCCCATCACATCAAAATATCGGCACATATATGAAGTATTAAATGTAGATGAAATCAAAAACTAATTGCACAGTTTTATTATACTTTACGAGACGAATATTTTATACCTAATTAATCAATGTTTGGACAATTATTAGCAAATAAAAACAAAAAGCTACAGTGAATCTGCACAGTGCAGCCGCCGCCGAGTCGGACGATCTAAACACGGCCTTAGCCGAGATAAAGTCCACCACTCCCCGTACCTATTAACTCACGTGGCACGAACTAAAAAATATCATAGCAGCTAAACCAAATATCTAAATTAAAATCTGATCGCACCATCGTATTTTTTAAAATAAATTTTTCAAAACAAGATCCCATACAAACATTTATGTTATGATGATAGAACATTTTTTTTATTGAGCAACGACGATGTTCTAAGTTCAAAAAATAATGTTGTCTTTGTAAGAAGAACGTTCTCAGTTCAGAAAAACAATATTCTAGTGCTATGTTCGTAAAATTGATATTATAATATACATAAAAATAAATAAATAAATAAATAACATAAATAATATAAATGAAAATAATAAAATCTAGAGCCTAAGGACAAAAAAATAAAAACACGTAATAGAGAAAATTTAAGAGAACATCACATGGATACTTTTCAGACATCCTAAAATACACTATAGAACATCGCATGTATACTGAGTGAATATCACTAAATACACCATAGAACACCACTAAAAATATTATAGAATATCACATATATATTACATGAATATTACTAAATACATCATAGAACATCACATGTATACTGCGTGAACATAAACAAAAACATCATAGAACATCACTTATATACTACGAGAACATCAAATATCATAGAACACCACATGTATACTATAATAACATCACATGTATACTACGTGAATATCACAAAAACCACATAGAACATCATTGTATACTACGTGAATATCACATCTATACTATGTGAGCATCACAAAATACATTATAGAACATCACATGTATATCATGTGAACATAAAAGACACATCACAGAACATCGCATGTATAACACGTGAACATAAAAAATAAAACATTACGAAAAACATCAGAACATGACATTATATACCACATGAACATCGCAAAAAATATCATAAAACATCATATATATACTATATAAACATAACATCTCATAAAATATAGAAAATAAAAATTAAACATGAAAAAATTAATTATGTAAGATAAAATAGAAAATAGAAAATAAAGAATCTATAGAAAGCATAAAGACAAAAGAGAAAAGGAAAAAGAAATAAATATAAAATAAAACAAACATAATAATTAATTATAGTAACAACAAAAAAGAAATAAATAATAAAAATTCAAAAAATAAAAGAATAATGAAAAATCACACAAAATGAAAAAATAAAACAAAAATAAAAATTGAAGAAAAGAAATAGAAAAATAGGAAAAAGAAAGAAAATAAAAAAGAACTAAAACAAACGTAAAAATGAAAAACTAAAAGAATAATAAAAAATCACATAAACAAAAAAATAAATATAAAAAATGAAGCACAAAAAGAAAAAAGAAAAGAAAAGGAAAATGAAAAGGAAAGAAAAGGAAAATGAAAAGAAAAGAAAAGAAAAGAAAAGAAAAAAATAAAATAAAATAAAATAAAAAACAAAACATACGTACTCAAATAAAATACCAGACAACATACATTTTATTTTTAAAATTAAGAAAATTAGCCCCCACAAAATAGTTTAGAGTGGTTTGGACGATGGTAATTTGAAAAAATAAAAAGTTTGAATTCCATAATCAAAGAACTTGAAATAAATATATGTACCTACATATCAAAGATCTCAAATAAAAAAGTTATCAACTATAAAATTGCAGATCAAGTTGAGATATAAAACTTTGGTATAGAACATATCGACATCAAAGGTCGTATGAAAGGTTCAACAATTTTAACTTTAAAATCAGAGAACTTAAAATAAATATATGGGTATTCAAACGCGGATAAAAATATTGTCAACTATAAAATGTTTATTGATTTGACAGCTATAACTTTGAGATAAATCATGTCAATATCCGATGTCATTTGAATACTTCAAACATATAGTTAGAGTTTTGAGTTCGGAGCATGCTGAAGAGCAGGAGCCAAGTTGATTTTACTTTTTCTTTAAAAAAATAGCTTTCTTAACCTGTATGTGCACTCACAATGTGGCAGCAACAGGTGTACGAAAGCTCCTCGGTGATGTATATACTCTTTACGAATAAAGTCTCATTTGCCGCCCTGGAGTTGTCAATGAATTTGAAAAACTTGGGTCCTACATGTTTTCAGGTTTTAGCCATGTCATCGTTTATAGAATATATTTAGGCTCGTACATAATTTCACATGAAAATATTCTCAGCTAGAAAGTTATATATTTCAATGAGAACTACAAATTTAATATGGAGTATGTCACCATCCGTCCTCATTTGAAAAATGAAAAAAAATGAATTCCATAATCTGAGAACTTGAAACAAATTTATGTACCTCTAAATGATCTTAAATAAAATGGTTGTCAACTATAAAGTTGTACATCGAGTTGAGATCTACAAATTTCTAATAGAACATGTCCACGTCCAAGGTCATTTGAAAAGATCAACAATTTACAATTAAATATCTTAGAAATAAAAAATAAATATTTGAGTCTTTAAATGATTTCTGATGAAAATAATATGAACTATAAATTTGTTTATTGCAATGAGAGCTATAACTTTGATATAGACTATGCCAAGATCTGATGTCACTTGAAAGCTTCAAAAATTTAGTTAGTGTTCTTGACATCGGAGCAGCAGGCAGAGCCAAGTTGACTTCTTTTTTTAAAAAAAAAACTACTGCTTTCTGAACCTGTGTGTGGATCACGCACAGGGAATATGAAAGCTCCTCGGTGATGTATACCCTCTTTAGGAGAAAAGTCTGATTTGTCCCGTTGAACTTGTCACTGAATAAAAAAAAACACAAACTAAACTCAAATACGAGACAACATACTCTCTTAATTTTTAAAACTGAATAAATTACTTCCTAAAATAGTTCAAAGTGGCCTCCGTGATGTACATGTAAACACTAGCGCACCCGTCCAGCGTGGCGATCAGCTCCCTGGGTGCGACCGAGCATGACAACTTTAGTGTAGGTCTTTGAGCAAAGAGGTGTCATGTGGATGTGGGCATAGAGGTCAGCAAACATCTAGGCTTTGCGGTAAGTCCGGTGAAGACCCAACCATGTTCAACTACTACAGTGAAGGTGCACAACTAATAACCAATACGTCTCTACATGCTTCAAGGGTGCCTATCAAACACACTAGCAGTTGTGGTGTTAGAAGAGTCCAGGACTTATTGGGTCTTAGCCCGGTAGGGTTAATTAGTCGCTTGCTTAGGGGTCAAGTAAGACCTCTTCTCTATATAAGGAGAGGAGATATATCAATCTAATCAAGCAAGAGATTAGAAGAAAAAACCTTCTCTCTTGCCGGCCGTGGGCGAAGCCCCGCGGCCGGCGTTCCCCAGCGCCCCTCACAACCCTAGCCGTCGGTCCTCTGCCTCCCTCATGTAAACAGTACCCTCGGGTACTGTAGCTCCGCCGCCGCTCCACTCGACTCTCCCCTCTCAATCCCAATAGCACCATATAACAATCTGGTATCGGAGATGCCAGGTTACGATGAGCTGTTGCCGGTCACTTCCTCACCGATGACGCCAGATCAGTTGATCGCGGCCATCACTGATCTCGGCCGTTCCGCCGCCGCCATCCAGTCCTACCTCAACATACCGCCGCTGCAACCAGCCAGCTAGCCACTGCCGCAATCGGCCGTGGCCTCTTTGCCACCGATTTTCCCCTACAGGATGCCATGTTACGACACGACGCTGCTGTCGTTTCAGGACGTGCAGCCAACGTTGCAGCAGATCGAGCAGGCGATGGACATCACGACGGAGCTGGCAGGGAAGATGCTTACCTGCAAGGTGTCTGCGGTGGTGCGGCTACAGGCTGCGGCGCGCGGCCTCCTAGCGCGCCGGCTGCTGCAGGAGATGTGCCAGCCTATGCACGAGGCGACCTTGACGACGGTCGACCTCAGCTCAGCGGAGCGCGACCTCGCCCCGTGTCACACCCGGCCTAATTTGGAATTTGACCCATAGTGGCCCATGTGAATGTTATGAGATATTGTGGAGAGTTTAGTCCCACCTTGGTTGTTTAGAGTGGGATAGATCAACATATAAGGCTTCTAGAGTCCATCTTACCATCCCCAGGTTAATCCTTTTACGCGAAGCGAGGACGAAAGCGTAAGTGAGATGATGGTAGGTGTGGTTCATTCAGCGTGCAGAGTGGATCTGAGCCGTTTGGACTCTGGGGCGTTACAGAATGGTATCAGAGCAAACCTTCGTGGCCACGGACGCGTGCGGGCCAGGGGCTGGACATGGGGTTCATTGCGCATGTAGGCTCTGCGGAGTGCACGGCGTGGCACATGTGCCGGCACTGGGCACATGGTTGCGTGTGCTAAGAGGGAACGTTCCTGGTTATCGTTTGCCTGATTGTGGGTATGTTGGGCCCGACGAGGACGTCGGGTTCTTTGAGGGGGTGTATGTCACACCCGGCCTAATTTGGAATTTGGCCCATAGTGGTCCATGTGAATGTTATGAGATATTGTGGAGAGTTTAGTCCCACCTTGGTTGTTTAGAGTGGGATAGACCAACATATAAGGCTTCTAGAGTCCATCTCACCATCCCCGGGTTAATCCTTTTACGTGAAGCGAGGACGAAAGCGTAAGTGAGATGGTGGTAGGTGTGGTTCATTCAGCGTACAGAGTGGATCTGAGCCGTTTGGACTCTGGAGCGTTACACCCCGTGGGATGGCCACCAGCAACTGCGCTGACCCGCTGCTGTCTTCAGGCGCGAGCATGGTGATTTTCTCGTGGGCAGCGACCTCCAACTCTGCGGCAGCGGCGGTAGGGGAGTCGCTCCTCTCCTTGTCTCCAGCGGGGACGCAGTGCCTAGCGCCACTGCATTTCGCCACCGGCCGCCGCGAGGACATCTCCGCTGGTCGCTATCGCGACTAATTCCAGGTGGCTATACCCGTGCACCCCTCTCGTTCTGGTGGGCTCCATGGGATCCAGGTGGCTACACACGTGCAGGTCCATCACGCGGAGGGTGTCTGCCGTATCTTCAGGAGTCAAAAAATAAAGAGTCGTAGTCTATTTCAGGTCAATAAAATAAGCTGAGATGTAAAAGACTTATTTTCAGGTGTTAGGTTTGTGTCTAGCAGAGTCATCGTTAAGTTGCAGCTTGAGGACGAGCTGCATGTCCAGGTGGGGTGTAGTGTTAGAAGAGTCCAGGGCTTATTGGGCCTTAGCCCGTTAGGGTTAATTAGTCGCTTGCTTAGGGGTCAAGTAAGACCTCTTCTCTATATAAGGAGAGATGTATCAATCTAATCAAGCAAGAGATTAGAAGGAAAAATCTTCTCTCTTGCCGGCCGTGGGCGAAGCCCAGAGGCCGGCATGTGGCCGGCGTTCCCGGCGCCCCTCACAGCCCTGGCCGCCGGTCCTCTCTCTCACGTGAACAGTACCCGTGGGTACTGTATCGCATCCGTCGCTGTCGCTCCCCTCGACTCTCTCCTCTCAATTCCAATAGCCCACATAACAGGTGGGGTCAAGGCAAGAAAGCTATGCAAGTGGATGATAATGACTGAGGCCCTTTGGAAGGGCTCCTTTCCGCACTACAATACCATAGGAGCCACAAATCGTGACTTCTCTTGGCTCCACATCGATTTAAAGAAGAGAGACAAGTGGCTCCCTGCTATAGTGCTAGTGACACAGACTTTGCAGCCAGAGCTAGAGCACCCAAGAGAGAGTTGTGCCAAGGAGATTTCACTTCTTAGGAACAAATAACAACCCATTGCAAAAGCATGTGCATGTTTGCTAGTCATTATAAAATTTCTCATAAAATATGTTATCAAAATGTTGATTCAACTCTTATATAAAAAATATACACGCAACCAAAACTAATAACGAAAGAATGCTACCTCAACTTTCTACTTCCAATAAATATCAAAAACAAACATTGGGATTTAGCTGTTCTTCATGCACTGAAGTGTGAGATACAAGTACTCGACCCATTGTGTTCGGAATTCAATAGAGATGACCTCAGCACTACAGTTAGTTACCATTGCAATACTACCCTTTATTTAAATGTTTTACATTGATCCTTCCTTTACATTTTTAATTAATACTTGTTTTTCTACAGCCGCAAGGACTACAAACTCATTTAAACATCATTATAAAAAAGACTAGTTAGTCGAAAGTGGAAAGACCTTGATGTTACTAATGGACAGTTGTCGCGGGTTCAGAACCACAATGAGCATCGAGTTTTTTCATCTGAGGTCAATGTGTGGGTCTCCGGTGGCTCGGACACTCAAAACACACAGAGATACAATCGTTTTATCCTGGTTCGGGCCTCCAATGAGCTCTATGTCCAGCAATATGATGTTTTTCGTGTTAGGAATTGCGTAATCAGGGATTTCTTACAACAGTGGAATTGAGAGAGTTTGGTAGGGGATTGCGTGGTGCTATCCTACGGTTCATTGGGGGGAGGGTTATTTTAACTAAAGATAGTTTATTAAAAAGGAATTGGGTCAGAACAAGTCTTGTGTTTTTAGGTGCTAAGTTCTTGCAGCAAGCGAGGCATCTTGTTGTGGGTGTCTGGTCCCCTTTGAATATAATGGATCTCTTTTAACAATTGGTACAAACAAAGGAACTAAGAAAGCCTACTTAACCCCTAACAATTAAATATTATCTACTTAAGCCCCTTAATTACCTAAGAAACCATATGTTTTAGACCTCAAACTACTGAAAACCATCTAAATAACCCCTGAGACGGTTTTGAAGGTGGTTTCGCTGGCGTGCTATATTATATGGGTGTTGACATTGGGATGAGTCAGCAGACAGTAGGAAAAAGTCTATATAACCCCATAACATATCAAGGATATCCTCCTTAACTATAAAATCCGATACCATAGCCCTTAAAGCATCTAATAATGTTCAAATGAAATACCCCCTCCCCCTCATGATTTTGTAGGGTTGTTTAATTTTGACATCATATCCTGTCACACTGCCCTGAGTATCTGTTGCCTACATTTTTTCCCCGACCGTGCCTAGGCATGTATTTCATTAAGCGGGAGTAGAAAAACACAACAACAACAGAGATGGCACTACCCTAGAACCCTAGACTGGTAAATAAACGCTTGGTTACCAACCAGAGAGCATAGGCGCACGGCGGCAGAGAGTTCCCTCCCATTCTAATAGCTAGGGGCTTAACTAGACTTTTCCAGCAAACAAAAAGGGTAAATTAAATAATTCATTGTTGTTAACAAGTGGGACAACAATTTGCTGGACATTATTGTTAGCAAGGGACGAGTGATTTTGATAAATACCAAACCAAATATTTGTTTTTGCAGGTTTTATTCAAAGAAACACACTATTTGCATAACATTGGATGCAGTTTCAAATTAAGTCATGAAGAGAATGCTTCTCCATAGTTTGTCAAACACTAGAAATGGTGGCTATGCAGTTCTTTGCCTCATTTGTTTGGCCAATAATGGTAGGATTGACATTTAAGTGGGTTTTGTATCTTGTTGCTAAATTTTTGTAATAATTGGTCTTGTTCTCTTGGTCACAAGAGATGAACTGGCCTGTTTTCTTTATCTAAAAAATCAGAATTGTATACTACTGCTCTAGATATAACCATGATTGATTTGAATACTACTGAACCGTGTGCTATATCACAGAAATTATGAGTAACCAAATCAAATGTCAATATCAACAAATACAGGCATATTTGTGAAATAGTTACACGCATCAACAAATATTTTTTCTCCCTTGCACTTAAATTCAATAGAATGTGACCTCATTTGTTTCAGGTTGATATTGCATGATCAACATTTATATATGACTTAATTACAACTTGCTAATACCAAAATTTATACATGAAAACATTGTTGAACATACTTTGCATGAAGATGATCCGGGATCTGGCTTATTGTGCTCAAATATCTCCTGAGCTAAAGATGTTCGCCAACCTTTCCATGCTTTATTAACTAATTTCAGGGGTTCTTACATTCATACATGCCTGCAATTTTCAATACATATTTAGCAAATCATGATACAAAAAAGCGACTTGCAAACATCCAGCCAATCATGATGTTGAACACCATGCTTCGATACTCTATAATCACTATCCAGTTTTCTTATTACTCTGTATATATTTTCACTGTTCACAGTGCACCTCCATGGGCTTTTTTTAATATGAATCTAGTTGAAACCTTAGCTTAAGTAATATCTTCTCTTGTTGCAACATTTTTGTGACATCATGAAAATATATTTTGACTCAACTATTGATCTTATTCTTAGTTGTTGCAATTTTTTATCCATGTGTTAAGGTCGAACTCTAGTACTTATTGTATCTTTTTTTGTCACACCCGGTTTTCTAAAGAACAAAACCAGGCTCGTCATATGTGTGTCCAGAAAGTCCACACATATAACAACATAATAGAATATCAAAATAATATTTATATAAAGCGGAATACATTCTATAATAACACTTACAACCATCAGAGTAACGCAGAACGGGTGCTAAACTTCTACTCGAGCTCCATTCTTCTCAGGGACGGCTGACTGGGGGCTCCGTATGCCAAGCACTTCTGAAAGACTTCTGAAAACTCCACTACACCTTCATCCTTCTTCTAACCAGCACCTTACTACACACTGGAGTGTGGGAAAAATAGCAAGGGTGAGCACATGTCGTACTCAATAAATATAACATGGGGTTCATGAGGCTCAAAAGGATAGACACTGGTTTACTGCATGTAGCTTTTAATTTAGCAATGTTTTAGCAAATGAGTAGCAACAGTGTAAACAAGTCCCACCATAAACGATGATCAAGTAGTTATGATTAACGAATAGCAAAAACATAAAGCCATTAATGTATATCTATTCCGTGAAGGTCCAAGGCTGCCCGTATCCGTGGGCACGACTAGTATACCAGTTTATTAAACTCTGTGCAGAGGTGTACACTTTCACTGTGAGTCGTGATTACCCATATGCACTAGTTAATTACTCCCAAAACACTTCCAAGGTGAGCAGGCAGGGTAACACTATGAAGCCTTTCAAAGGTTCGTCTAACAAGTTAGGGCCGCTAGGTTTCTGTAACCTGCGAATGTAGAGCCCTCCTTCCCTATGGCACATAACCGCAACCTATACTCATAAGGACAGAAGCCGCACTACACCCATCCCGAGAAACACCCCTTTTGCGTCCTTTCGGGTAACCTCTAACAAGCTAGAAAAGGTCCTCATACTTGACTAAAGTCAGAGCCATATAGCCCTCACAGTTGTACTGTCAATCCCGGATGTTCGTCCACAGATGAGTCCTTAACGAGAGAAAATAGAGCACCAAGAAAAATAGCATCATGCTCTAGCCCTCTTTAAACAGTAATCAAAATGTCATCTTTTAATGTTGTTGCATATTCCATTAATCATATTACAAGATCATAGTTTATGTTCAGCGCTAGCAAAACTACTCAATGCAATATCATAGGTGCCAAGGTAATGGATCAAGACTAAGTCATCCTTAACAAGGGAATACATGCATAATGAATTTAATTATTTATTGTGAATAGGACAACAAGGATAATCCCATGCTATACTTGCCTTTTTCCTAAAGTTAAGCTGCTCAGAATCTTCAGTTGCTATCTTATGGACTCTAGCTTCTGCTTCGACTGTCTGTCCTCAGCTCCTAGTCTTCAGCGCTAACGGATCACACTTCCTCTACTCGTAGCAATCAAGCAACACAAACAAACAAACAAACAATCACAACTAAGAACAATACACCAAAGAAAAGAGACGCTTGAAGAGAGCGCACTAAATGCCACGATTTATTGCTATGATCACGAGAGCGTAAGAACGACTAAGAATGGAGCTAACGTCACCGAAGACATGACTAACGAGATTCGAAACACAACGGAAAAGATAAACTATACACTTGATCTATTTTATTTTAAAGAAATAAAGTGATTAAACAATTCAAAGTTTTATACTAAAGTTGAATTGACTAAAATACCCTAACTTATAGTAGTTGAAGTTAAATCATGTTCATATTTTATTTATAAATATTTCAATATCATTTATGTCAATTCAACACTAACTTGTAAATGCAATTCACATACTAGAGCACTGAGCATCTAATTGAATTTAACATACGTGTTTAGGCTGGACAACTCATAATTTTAGAAACATGATTATGTTAGCAATTAATCATGTTAACATTATATATAAAGTACACAAGTATAAAACCGATATTGATTTTTAATTATAAGACTAGATGCAAGTATATTAAACAATTTAATATTGAACTATATATCTATAGAAAAACATGTGGCAACTGAACGAAAACACTTATGTTTCAAGGTTAAACTAAGCATCTTATAATTCAAAAGACACTCAGGTTGATATTAATTAGATTAACATTAATTTATGAAAAACCAAAGTATAAACCTATGTTGCTTTTAATTAGAAACTCAACTGCATAAGCATAAATCAAACTAATATTTAACTTATAAAATTCAATGATATAAGACATGCTAAACGAGAAGTAGTTACTACGGTCGTGAGAGCGCAAGGAAACGCCGATAACGAGTCTACGGTTAAAAAGAAAACTACTATCTAGAGTAAATATCAATATATTAATTTTTTTATTTTACATTATACAAGAAAAGCCTACATGTTTGATTTATTTAACTCGGCAAAACCATAAGGAGTATGTTATTTCAGATTACACGAATTGCATTTTAGTTTAGAAACTGAGCTAAAACTAATCATGCTTTGTTTATAAATATTGTCGTATCATATAGATTAAACAAGTTAAACTTTAACTTTGCAAAAAGAAAGAGTAAAGTGCACGAGCGGTCCCTAAACTTGCGCTGCTGTATCATCCCGGTCCCTAAACTCGCAAATCGACCATTTAGGTCCTCAAACTTGTTCATCTGTGTCATCCCAGTCCCTAAACTTATTCGGCTGTGTCATCCCGGTCCCTAAACTTGCAAATCGACCGTTTAGGTCATCAAACTTGTTCAGTTGTGTCATCCCGGCCCCTAAACTTGGTTTTGGATCTCATCTGGGTCCAACTGGGCGATTTAAAAACTTGATATCAAACAATAATTCATAACTTTTTCATATGAACTCAAATGAGGACAAACTTTATATCAAAATTGTAGCCCTCGACGCGATCTACAACTTTGTAGTTGAAAAGTTTTTGAATTAAAACTGTTTAGAGTCCCAAAATATTGTTGTATGTTTATAGATTTTGAAATTTCAAATTTCAAATTATCAAACAATCTTGGATATTGATATGGTATATATGAAAGTTATAGTTCTCAATATTATCTATAACTTTGTAGTTGAAAAGTTTTTTATTTGAAGTCGTTTATTATCCCAAAATTTAATTTTAAATTTTAAAAAATTTAAAAATTTAAAAATTTAAAAATTTAAAATTAAATTTTGGGATAATAAACGACTTCAAATAAAAAACTTTTCAACTACAAAGTTGTAGATAATATTGAGAACTATAACTTTCATATAGACCATATCAATATCCAAGATTGTTTGATAATTTGAAATTTGAAATTTCAAAATCTATAAACATACAACAATATTTTGGGACTCTAAATAGTTTTAATTCAAAAACTTTTCAACTACAAAGTTGTAGATCGCGTCGAGGGCTACAATTTTGATATAAAGTTTGTCCTCATTTGAGTTCATATGAAAAAGTTATGAATTATTGTTTGATATCAAATTTTTAAATCGCCCAGTTGGACCCAGATGAGATCCAAAACCAAGTTTAGGGACCGGGATGACACAACTGAACAAGTTTGAGGACCTAAACGGTCGATTTGCAAGTTTAGGGACCGGGATGACACAACCGAATAAGTTTAGGGACCGGGATGACACAGATGAACAAGTTTGAGGACCTAAATAGTCGATTTGCGAGTTTAGGGACCGGAATGACACAGCAGCGCAAGTTTAGGGACCGCTGCTGCACTTTACTCAAAAAGAAATATATATGAGAGCTTCTGTATGAGTATATTACATGTAGCGTGTTTATACTAATTAGATTATAATTGTAAATGTATAAGTTAACATTAATCAAATTAATTATATTCATACACATAGGACATGGAGAACAACATTGATAACGTATCGCTTACATCACCACGGTCGCAAAACATCAAGAATGGAATTATCACTCTACGTTAGTTTTAATTATTAAAATTAGGTGCATATAATAATTAATTAAATATACAACTATATATTCCAAAACATGTGACATGAAAAACATTGATACTACTGCATAGAGCACGATGACGTGAATCTGACGCAACTTGAACGAACTAAATCGGACTTAAAACAAATAAACGGCGAGAAAAAAAGATCGAGTGGCAATTCCGTAAATACCATCATCTTCCTCATTGGCTGTTGCACGTCGCGTTCGTGTTCTTCCTCTGGAGTGTGGTCGTGGTAGCCTGCTGCTGCTGTGCTCGCGGGAGGGAGAGGGGCCTCGGCAGGGCCTTGCCGGCTGGAGGCGCGCCGGCACGACGCGAGCCCATGCGTGGGGCCGGGCAGGGGCCCGCCCGACCTACAGCACGGGTGGCCGAATGGCCACACCGGCGACGGTGGCGCTGCCCTGCGGCAGTGCGCCGGGCGCGGAAGGGGCGCCGGGGTGTGGGGTCCGTGCAGTGGTGGCGCAGGGGCGGCGGCGCCGGGCCCTAAGCGAGGAAGAGCACGGCCATGACCGAAGATGATGAACAAGAAGTTTTTCATGGTGTTTCTCGTCGGAAAAGAGAGATGTTTTAGGGAATCGATGAATGAATGACGGATTCACGAAACGAAAGGCGTGACGGTATAGAGGAAGACGAGGCAAACCTTCCAGCGGTGGCGTTTTTTGCCGGGGACGCAGGAGATGGCCGAAAAACCTCGCCGAACCTTCGCCGGAAAAGTTCGCCGGAAACGAGATGCAAAACTTCGGCGATGGATCTGCGGGGCTACGAGTGGCGGCTCGCGAAAAGGGTTATACTTCTGAAATCAGCGCGTCGAGGGCTACGCCGGCATATATATATAAGTTTAGGGTTTGGAATTTTTGGGAAAACAAGATATTTTATAATTATATAATTTTGGAATTAAAATAATTACAGAATATCCAGAATTACCTTTTAAGCCGCGAAAAATAGCCCGGAGCTCAGAAAAATCACCAGAAAAATTCTGGAGACTCTTGGAGGGATAAAGAACTCAACTAAATGGGTTTGGGCCCATGAATAGATTATTGAGATGATCGGGGAAAAAGATAAAGCTCAAAGAAAAAGGAATTTAATTCCAGAAAAGGTTGAAAAGTTTCTCTGGAGCGAAAGAAACGTTGTCCTATCGTACTTTGAAACCATTTGCACTCACAAACACCAAAAGCAAGCATCACATCAAGCAATATCCCGTCAAATTAATTTGGAAAAGTTCAAAGATTCAAATTTTTTTCTATAACTAATTGACGCTAACTTAAACTAAACTTTGAAAATTTTATCCAAATTTCAAAACATTTATTTTAATTTGGGTTTTCTATGTACAACCCAAAATCAAAAATTTTGGGGTGTGACATTTTTTTCTGGATCCTAGGTCTTAGACTCTACTCTTTTATTACAATGGCATAAACAGACGTTTCATCACTCTCAAGATATTGAATTTCCTCTATCAAAAGATTATATCTGTAGTACTATTGTCCTATAAAAAATATATGTAGTGCTTATTGCATTTGAACTCCTAGCACAAATTTATTATCAAAGAGATTTAGTATAATGTAAAGTGAACCGTTAGTGTCATTGGCATGGTGTTCTTAAGGAAACATTTTTTCACTGTTGATAAATTGTAAAAATTTATATTTATCCTTAATGAATTAGTTTCATTGGTATGTGATTTTTAGGGGCCCATGTTTTCAGGATTGATAAATTATAAAAACTTATATTGGTATGCATGTATACTTTGTATACATAGTGGCACATAACAATTATGTTTACTTTGAAATTAATAGTGGCAAGATAAATTAGAAACATATTTAGATACTTTATGTTATTTAATTCTTTTCCATAATATCTTATATCGATAATTTAAATGTAAATTTGAGAGATATTTTAGTTTTCGTAATGGCAATGTGAATAACTCAGATCCAAATTAAATAGGTTAATTTATTTATATTATCTTTCATATTGGTTAGAGGGGGGTTATTTAAAAGACAATATAAGAGCTACTCTATATCTATCATAACCGTAGAGTTAGTAGTTTAAATGTAGATTCAGGGGTTATGCATGTTTATCATAGTTGAAGTGGGCAGTTTTTTTAAGAAAGACAGAACAGATCCTATGGCATAAAGGCATGTGGGTGTAAAATAAACTAATATATTTTTCATAATAATATATTGATAATATTTTTGAAAGAAGGAAGTCACCATCTTTAGTACTATGTTCTATTCCCTGATATGGAGCAGATTGCATAGGGATGCTAGCAAAGCTCTCTCCAATCTCCATGCTCCGACTAGTAACTTGAATACCAGTCCAGAGCACCCTCAGTTGGCTCAGCTATAGTTGTCCAAACGGGCCGCCCAGGCACGGCGGCGCTGCCGTGCCGTGCCATATCGTGTCGCGTGCCAAGGTTGCGGCCCAGGCACGGCACTACGGCCATTGAACCATGCCATGCCGTGCCGCTGGGCACGGCGGCCCCTAGTGCCCATGCTGGCCCTGGCTCGACGCGCCGTCGCCGTGCGCCGTTGCCATTGCCGCCGCTACGCGCTTGTCGCTGCCACCACGCTGCGTCAGGCGAGCCGCGCGGCCTCCACACCTTGCTGCAGAGCCACGCGCGAATTCGAGCGTCGCCGGAGCCGCTGCAGTGAAGGAGGCGGCGAGGAGAAGCCGTGGGAGGGAGTGGAGAAATGGGAGCGGCTGGCTGGGAGCAAAGCGCGTGAGGGAGAGGGAGTGCGTGAAGGAGTCGGAGGGAGCAGCGGTGTGGACTGGAAACTCAGAGGTGTGCCAAGATAGTCAGGTTTTGTGATCCAATAGCTGTGATTCATCCAAGGAAATCAACGATTCAAAATAACCGGGCCGCATCGTGCTGGCCCAAAAACCATGCCGTGCCCGGGCCAGCACTACGGGCCGAACCTGCGGCCCAGGCATGGCACTACCACCGGGCCGTGCTAGGCACGGGCACCGTGGGAGCCGGGCCGGACCGTGCCGTGGCCGTGCTTCTTCGTGCCGTGCCTGGGCCGGCCCATAGTGCCCATGCCAGATGGCCAAATATAGGCTCAGCATGCCTAGCTCCTACACAAACTGCACTGTAGCACCATCAGCAGCAGCACTAGCATTAGGATCGAGAGCAGCAGCCAAAGCAACAGCAGCATCAGCAACAGTAAAATCATCATCAAGAAGGGCAGCCAAAGCCCTGCCAACAGCAGCCGCAGTAGAAGCACCTTTTTCAACAGCAGCACAAAGAGCTATAAGACAAAATCTTTCTGGTATTCTCTACATCGTCATTGTCTTCATGTCCAAAACCGATAGTGTTGTAGACCTCAGACCAATCCTCCACGGGTTTACTGGCCAACAAACTAGCTATTGTGATGATAGCAAATGGCACACCACCACATTTCTTTAAAACCTTTTCATATGCATCTGCCGATGGAATATTGGAATACTTCACCATCAACTATTCTTGCATACAACAATTTTTTAGAGTTATCCCCAGATAGTGGCTGTATTTTGTAAGCTTGTCCAGCATATGTTGCAACTTTAGAAATACGAGTAGTTATGACAAGTCTGCTTCCACAGTTACTTTCTTTCAGAGCACATCTAATTAACTTCCATGATTCCGGGTCCCATATATCATCAATAACAATGAACCACCTACACATCCACATGACAGCTGAGCCATGAGACTGTACTTATATGAGAAAGTATATAAAGAAGAAGAATGGCATTGTCAGCCATAGAAAAGCTGGTGGTTGCTACATATACATATATTATTAAATGATTATAGAAAAATGCAATCTTCCATGCTATATCACTTGGGTAGATATTGGTACATGCTATAGTTTGGCTGGATACTGGTACATATTTGTTAATATCAAAAGAACTGACATGTACATTTTTTGGGGATAACAATCTAGTATAAATTTGTTTAAATAATATGACTATAGCAGGATTTTGCATGCAATTGAGGGGCTATACTAATAACTAATACACACATGTTTGTGAAAATAAATAGATTTGTATCTTACACAACTGCTTATGCATCTTGATGATAATAATATATAGGCCTTTACTTTTCTGTGACTGAAATTAAAAGTATCTATGTAAGATGTCACCTGCATTGGGTTGGTGATTATACTCATACACTGCTGCACAACCCGCTTTTAGTCCCGGTTGTAAACGACCTTTAGTCCCGGCTGCCGAGCCGGGACTAAGCGGTCGGGACTAAATGTCCGACCTTTAGTCCCGGCTCGGAGAGGTTGACGTGGCGCAGCCCCTTTTAGTCCCGATTGGTATTACCAACCGGGACTAAAGGGTTTTTTCCTTTTTCTTTTTCCTTTTCAATTCATTATTGATTTTGGTTTTCAATTATATATGTTTTCTAATTTATTCTTCGCTGCTATTGTCCGTATACGTTGCACTTATACGAGAGCGTTATTATTGCACACAAATAAAGTATGAAACTATATATATATATATATATATATATATATATATATATATATATATATATATTATAGAGCTATACATATACGTACATACACATTACATTTACAATAATAACAAGTAATCAAGTGTTCGGCCGCCGGTTAATGGTTACACAAATGTTTGCCCGTCACTCAAAGCTCATACAAGTGTTCGTCCTTGTTTAGACTCTTCAATCCCAACCTAGGGTTGTGGTGGAACTCGCCGTCTTCTGGGATGACATGATCGTTGATGAAACCTACGATCGTCTCCTGGATTGCGACGAGTATTGTGTGCTCGAACACTTGCTTTTTGAATTCTCACTCCTTCCATTTGCATTAATTAAAGAAAAAGATATTAATATACATAAGATTTATTTAGTTTCAACAAATAAATAAGATATGAATTTACTGTATATACATGTTACTTACTTTTAGGATCTCTTTAGCAGGTGTAAATTTGCTACACCGCATGTACTCGCAAACGTAGTATCCACATAAATTGGTTCCGTACGGCTGTCTGGGCACCCACTTATGTAGAATAGGAGCGGGAAGCGGTGCTTTCAGATCCATACGATATCTTTGTTTTAACCAAGCCCAAGCCCTGCCCAATAAGTCGGTCGTTGATTAGGTATAGCATAGTAAAGTAAAAGAGCAGACATTGATATTTAAAGAATGATAGAACTTACTCCTGGATCTTGTCTATCATGTCTTGGTACGTTTCTAGCTCTTTTCTCATTGAGTCCCACACACATATACATTGGTCCTTGATCTTAATCTCAATGAGTATCCAGTGATCCCTGCATTTGTTTATAGAGTCAACTTTTATATATATATATATATATATATATATATATATATATATATATATATATATATATATATATATATATATATCTTAATACTGGATTGACTAAGACATGATATAACACAATACTTTACCCCATATTGTAAGGAAAGAGTATCAATTCCTTATTCCTTTGGTTATAAAAAAACCTCTGGTGGTTTTTCTTCATTTCCTTATCTTCAGATTGAGTGGATCTTTAGTCTTCGTGTCCTTGTACACGACATACGGATCGATAAAACCAATTCGATCGTCTTGTTTCAATCTGAATTCTCTCATCATGTGTCTGCACATCGTGAGCATAGTTATTACGAATACGTACAAGCTAGAGTGGGATTATTGATTAAAAGGAAGAATCACTTACAGACAGTAGCAGCTTATGAGATATTATTTGTGTATGTCATTTGATTATGAATATCATTTGCTAACAAATATACCACAAATATACCACTAATTGTACCACTAATTATAGCACTAATTTAAATAATATATGCTTTCTAGCTAGATAAATAGATCCATCTCTAGATATACCTGTATTTTGAAGCCGGTGAGACGGCGGAGAGACGACGGCGGAGAGACGGCGGTCGGTGCGGAGACGACGGGGACTTCGGTGACGGCGGCAGAGAGACGTCGATCTGAAAGGAGGAAGAAAGAGGGAACAAATGTATTATAAAAGTGTGTGTTAATACATATGAAATATTATATCACATTATAAGTGTGTCTGTTAAGTGTGTTAATGTATGTGTATATATATTTATAGCGGGGGCCGGAGGAGTGGGGGCGCCGTGGCGCGCCGTGGCGGGCTAGTGCAGGAGCAGTGGGGGCGCCGTGGCGCGCCGGGGCCGGAGAAGATGAGGAGGGAGGTAGCGGCGCGCTCGAGACGGCGGCGGCGAGGACGTACGGTGGCGGCGGTACGGTGCTCGATACGGTACACACAAATAATTATTACATCAATTATATACTAATGAAATATATATACACATTTATAATATATATACACATTTAGAATATTACATTTATAATATATATACACATTTTCAAGTTTTTTCCTTTTTTACATCAATTATATACTAATGAAATATTATTTGTGTGTTAGTTTGCATCAATTATACATATATTAATTAACATATATATATACACATTTTTTATTATTTAATTTCATTTATATTTCATTACATTTTTATATTTCATTTGTATCTAATTTTTCATTTTTTTTCTTTCTCTTTTTTCTTTCTCGGTTTCCCTAAGGGGAAAAGGGGCAGCGCGTGGGGGGCCGGGCCGGCGCGCGCGCACGCCGCCACCGCGCGCCAGCGGCGCGGCTGCCTGGCCGCCGGCCGAGGGACGGGGCGGGGCGCGCGCGGTGGCCGCGCCGGAGTCTTGTCGGGGGGCGGGCCGAGGCACGCGCGCTGCCGGCGGCCGCGGGATCGACGAGGAAGCTAGCCGCGCGCGCGGCCGGCGCGGCGGCCGGAGGCGCGCCGGTGGCCAGAAAACGGCGGCGCCGGGGGTCGGGGGCGCCCGCGGGGTCGAGAGGAGGAGGAGGCGGGGCCGGAGGAGGAGGAGGCGGGCCGCGCTGGCCGGCGGCCGCGCGCGCACGGGAGGGCCGCCGCCGGAGAGTGTTGGGGAGAGCGCGGCGCGACGTACGGCGGCGCGAAGAAGAGGCAACGACGGCGCGGCGGTGCTCCGCGATGGCAGTCGACGACGAAGCGCGAAGACGACAGCGGTGCGAAGACGACGGCGGCGACGACGCGAGCACTGCGTGGGTGTTAGGGTTTTTTTGAGCAGCGGCGAGATCGGGCTGAGGAGGAAGAAGAGGCGCGGCCTTTTATAGCGGAGGGCACCTTTAGTCCCGGGTCTGGCCACGGCCCGGGACTAAAGACCTTTTAGTCCCGGTTCTAGCCTTTACCAAATTCTGGCGTCTGTTTAGGCGCCAGAATTTGGTTTTTCACTTTTTTTTTCTTTCTTTTTCTAAAATACATAGTGAATTTAATACTTGTCATAAATTTTTCAAAAAATACACATTAATTTTGTTTGGATATATTGTGCGTTACAAAAATTCTAAACACAATTTATTCTCAAATATTTTATATTATTCAACAAAAATGTTATTTATAATGAATATTGTGTTAATGCAAAAATATAATGGACAATTAAAATATAAAAAATTATTGGCTTTTTACAGAAACTTTGTTTTTGGGTCGTTTGGACGTTAAACTTTGTTTCTTCGATAATAATTATACAAATGCACGACATTGATTGTCTAAATTTCAAATTTTAAAATTTTCAGAGTTGCACGCTGGATTTTGAAACCTTGGATAGCCTCAAATGGAAAACTCATGAATATAAAGTTTGTTCCACTCATCTAGACCTACATTTGGTCTAATGGTCAACTTTTTATTTATAAAAATTTGAACCACTCAATTTTGAATTTTGAAAGAATTCATAGCCAAACGTCGATTTTCGGAACCCTGGGTGGTCTCGACTGGAAAAGTCATGAATACCAATATTGTTCCACTAATCAAGATCTACATTTCATATATAGACCATTTTTATATTTGACAAAGTGTTGGCAAAATGTAGCTGAAAATCCATAATTCTCACATATAGTTTCATATAGTTTATGTGAGATTCAAGATTTGGTGAGTATTGTTTACTTAAACTTTTCTAAATGGAAAAATGGTCTATATAAAAAGTTTGGATCTTGATGATCTCTAATAACTTGGTATTCAAAATATTTTCATTTCAAGTCATTTAGTCTGTCATTTGACCAAGTTTGACCAAAACCCGTCTATGATTTTGAAAACATGTGCCTGGGACTTGATAAAATTTATCCAGATGAAAATATAGTTCATGTATCAAATGTAGATCTTGATGAGCTCTAACAACTTGGTATTCAAAAGTTTTCCATTTGAAGTCCTCAAATGGGTCATTTGACCAAGTTTGACCAAAGTCAAAACATTGGTTTTTAGAAACACACTTTGACCGAACCCTGGATGGCCTCAAATGGAAAACTCATGAATACAAAGTTTCTTCCACTCATCAAGACCTACATTTGGTCTAATGGTCAACTTTTCATTTGCAAAAGTTTGAACCACTCAATTTTGAATTTTAAAAGAATTCATAGTCAAACGCTGGTTTTCGGAACCCTGGGTGGTCTCAACTGGAAAAGTCATGAATACCAATATTGTTCCACTAATCAAGATCTACATTTCATATATAGACCATTTTTGCATTTGACAAAGTGTTGGCAAAGTGTAGTTGAAAATCCATAATTCCCACATATAGTTTCATATAGTTTGTGTGATTCAAGATTTGGTGAGTATTGTTTGCTTAAACTTTCTCAAATAGAAAAATGGTCTATATAAAAAGTTTGGATCTTGGTGAGCTCTAACAACTTGGTATTATATTACACAAGATTTGGTGAGTACTAAAAGTTTGAACCACTCAAATTTGAATTTTCAACACATAAAGTTACAATTATATTACACAAGATGTCAAATACACATTATTAATTTGTTATCACTAGCTATATCAAGCGGGTACAGTGGTAAACTTCTTCTTGACGTAATGCGCTTGGTTATGATCATTTCGTAACCATGGAGTGTCCTCACCAGCGAGCAGATGCTTGGGTCTTTGGCGACACAGAAGGGTGGGATTCGTTCATCCTTTTCATATTCCTCTGATATGTCTGACTTGTCTTCAATTCCCACGATGTTTCTTTTCCCTGTAAGAACTATGTGGCGTTTTGGCTCGTTGGTTGATTTCTCATCGTGTTTCCCTCTCTTAGGTTTTGTAGACATGTCTTTCACATAGAACACCTGATTCACATCAGCAGCAAGGACGAATGGATAATTTCTATACCCAGTATTATTGAGGTCCACTATTGTCATTCCGTACTCCTTATCGACTGATACCCCTCCTCCGGTCATCTTCACCCATTGGCATCGGAATAGAGGGACTTTAAAATTATGTGCATAGTCTAGTTCCCAAATCTCCTCTATGCGACCATAATATGTGTGTATGTTCCCATTCGGTTCCGTGGCATCCACGCGGACACCACTGTTTTGGTTGGTACTCTTTTATCTTGGGATACGGTGTAAAATGTATTTTCATTTATCTCATACCCTTTGTACGTGAGGACGTGCCACGATGGTTGCCTAGCCAACAAATACAGTTCATCTCCAATAGTTTTATCACCATGACATTTTTTTCGCAACCAATCACCGAATATTTCCATGTGATGATGCGTAATCCAAGCCTCATTCCTCCCAGGATTCTCAGATCATACAAAATCCATGTGCTTCTCAATATACGGTTCCACCACAGTGGAGTTTTGAAGAACTGTGTAGTGCGCTTTATTGAAAGAATCATCACCCTGGCTGATATATGTTTTCTTTCCTAGTGTACCCTTTCCACCAAGTCTCCCCTCATACCGTGATTCAGGAAGACCAATCGGGTCAAGGTCAGGAATGAAGTCCACACAGAACTCAATGACCTCCTCTGTCCCGTATCCCTTGGCGATGCTTCCTTCTGGCCGACCCCGCTGGTGAACATATTTTTTCAGTACACCCATAAATCTCTCTAGGGGAAACATGTTGTGTAGGAACACAGGACCCAGAATATTAATTTCTTTCACTAGATGAACTAAGAGATGTGTCATGATATCAAAGAAGGATGGAGGGAACACCAACTCAAAGCTGACAAGACATTGAACCACATCATTCTGTAGAATAACTAGATCCAAAGGATTGATTGCCTTCTGAGAAATTGCATTGAGGAATGCACATAGCTTCACGGTGGCCAGACGTACATGTGGAGGTAGAATTCCTCTTAAGGCAACCAGAAGCAGTTGCGTCATAATCACGTGGCAGTCGTGCGATTTTAAGTTTATAAATTTCTTCTCCGGCACATTTATTATACGCTTTATATTGGAGGAGAACCCAGATGGGACCTTGATACTGCTTAGGCACTCAAACATGCTTTCCTTCCCTTCATTGCTAAGAGTGTAGCTAGCAGGTCTTAAGTAATGGCATCCATCATCTGTCTTCTCTAGATGCAGGTTGTCTCGTTCTTTCATGCGCTTCAAGTCCTCTCGTGCCTCAAGGGTATCCTTAGGCTTTCCAAACACACCCATAAATCCTAGGAGATTAACACAAACATTCTTTGTTAGGTGCATCACGTCGATCGAGTGGCGGACCTCAAGGTCTTTCCAATATGGTAGCTCCCAAAATATTGACTTCTTTTTCCACATTAGGGCCCCCCCGAAGCGTCTTTCGAAACAGGTTCACTGCTTTGTCCCGTTCCAAACACTACTTTCAAATCCTTGACCATCTTGAATACCTCCTCCCCATCTCTGTTGCTGGGCTTGGACCGGTGTTCTGCCGTACCTTTAAAATGTTTGCTTTTCTTTCTCAACTGATGGTTCTTAGCAAGAAATCGACGATAGCCAAGGTACACGACCTTTCGACATTTTTTCAAATAGACAGCCTCAAGGTCACCAAAATAATGGGTGCATGCATTATATCCCTTGTTTGTCGGTCCTGAAAGATTACTTAGAGCTGGCCAATCATTGATTGTCATGAACAACAATGCTCGCAGGTTGAATTCTTCCTGTTTGTACTCATCCCACACACGCACACCTGGTTTGCTCCATAGAAGCAGGAGTTCCTCAACTAATGGCCTCAGGTAGACATCGATGTCGTTGCCAGGTTGCTTCGGGCCTTGGATGAGCACCGGCATCATAATGAACTTTCGCTTCATGCATAACCATGGAGGAAGGTTGTAGATACATAGAGTAACGGGTCAATTGCTATGACTAGAGCTCTGGTCCCCAAAAGGATTAAATCTATCCATACTCAATGCGAACCTTAGGTTTCTTGCGTCGTCTGCAAAGTCTGGGAATTCTCTATTTATTTCTCTCCACTGGGACCCATCTACAGGGTGTCTCAATATGTTGTCCACCTTACGGTCTTCTTTGTGCCATCGCAACAACTTTGCGTGGTCCTTATTTCTGAACAGTCGTTTTAGGCCTGGTATTATTGGAGCATACCACATAACCTTAGCAGGGATTCTCTTTTTCAGACGTTCTTCTTCCTCAACATCACCAGGGTCATCTCTCAAGATCTTGTACCATGACGCATGGCAAATAGGGTATTCATCTAAATTCTCGTGCTCGCCACGGTACAGGATGCAGTCATTAGGACATGCATGTATCTTCTCGATTTGTAATCCTAAAGGACATATGATCTTTTTTGCTTCGTATGTAGTGGTGGGCAATTCATTAGGCTTCGGAAGCATCTTTTTTTGGATCTTCAGTAATTTTCCAAATGCCTTGTCAGATATACCATTCTCTGCCTTCCACTGTAATAACTCCAGTGTCGTGCCTAGCTTTTTCTGCCTATCTTCGGCCGACGGGTAGAGTAACTTCTTGTGATCCTCTAGCATTTGGTCAAACTTAGCCTTCTCCTTTTCACTTTCGCAATCTCTGTGTGCGTCGCGAATGACATCACCAAGAGCATCGTCATCTTCAGCGATACTGTTTTCTGCATCCATCTCTTCTTCACCTTCCTCCATCGCGAAGTCACAGTATTGAGCAAAATCATATCTGCTTGGTCCAACAAATATAGTTTGGCATGAAACCCGACTTGAACAAGTGCAAGTGAATATCTCTTGAGCTACAAAATTCTTTCAAATTCATACACACGGCACTTGGGCAGCACATAAAACCATCCCGCTTGTTTTCCTCTGTCACTCTGCAGAATTCTCGCACGCCCTCAATGAACTCGTTGGAGTGGCGATCGGCATTGTACATCCAATGGCATGTCATTATCTGCATTATATGGTATCACATAATTGAAAGCCCAGCATGAGAAAAGAGCGCGACACAACCTTGTCTAATTGAGTTCAAAATTTTATAGGTGGCTCATCATTTCATAAAATTAATTTCTGGACGTTAATAAAAACATAGCAAAATCATGGAATTTGCATTTTTTTATTAAAAGATGTAATTTTATCTCTAAATTAAATTAATTTGAAAAATTTTTAAAGTTAAAATTAATTTGTTTCAAAATTACAAAGAATCAACATTATTTAATATTTTAAAATGAGAACATGAACAAATTAAAGTAAAAAGTATCCTAAAAAGTCTATAATAGAACTAAACATTATATGTGTATACTACTTTCTAGGTACTATAATTAGCATCATTCATAAAAATTCAAACATGAAAAGTGATTGGAGCTAGCAACATGAAATAAAATAGGTATATACAACATGGATTTACATATGGTACTACTAAAACATAGGAGGATGAAGCTAGCAACCTTTCAAATAAATCGACGACGGCGTAGAAGCGTTGAAGTGGATTGATCGCCGGAGATGAGAGCAAGAACAAACAAGAACAAGCAACAAGAACATGAACAAGGAGCTCGGGCTCGGGCAGGGAGGAAGGAGAGGGAGGTTCAATATATAGGGGGAGGTTTTAATCCCGGTTGGTGTTACCAACCGGGACTAAATCCATTCCTATAGTCCCGGTCGGTGCCACGGACCGGGACAAAATCTTTAGTCCCGGTCGGTGGCACCAACCGGGACTAAAGGTCCCTCCCGACAGCGCCTGACAACAGAGCCGTTGGCGAGGGACCTTTAGTCCCGGTTGGTAAAAGCTCTATTTAGTCCCGGGCGTCAAAATCGTCGAGATTAAAGGTATTTTGGACGATCGACGAAAAATCAGTTGTGTAAGCAGTGATACCACTTTTTCTCGGTGAATTCGTTGAGTTTGTCCATGAGCTGCTTTTCATCCAAACCCTCCAGTTTGGAAGGCTGTTCTTTGTCGTCAAGGCCAATGAGAATGTCTCTAAGGACCTTCTTCATGTCAGGATTCCTACCCACTGGAACAAAAGCCCCACATTCGAAACAAGGTTTCAGCCGGTCATAGACAGCTTTGGCAAGAGTTGTCTTGCCGAGTCCTCCAAATCCAACGACAGAGACTATCTTCATCTTGTTATTATCCTCAGAAGACACATCACCATGGCCACCCGGCCCTAGGGACAGCATATCTATGAGCTCATCCCTTGGACCCTCAATGCCAACAAGATCCGCCGCCCTTTTGTATAGATTCAGGACGCGAGGATCGATGGTATTTGCAGCTTCAGGGTTGACGACAATGCTGTCCAGTGTATCCTGCCACGCCTTGCTGCTTCCTCGTCGAGCTTCTCGTAGATGTCCTGGATCAAGGTAGAGATCTTGCCGCTAGCCTTGGTCTTCTTGAACAACTTTCCCACTTTTTTCCGGAGGCGCCGGACCATATGTGGCTTGGTAGGCTCGGGTGCATCGACGTCGACGCTCACCAAGAATGCGTCGACGATGTCCTCCATGTCATAGGATGCCTCCCTGACATCGCGCGCCCAGAGCCTGACCAGCTCGTCGAGCTGCTCCGGTGGCACGTCGCCGATCTTGCGGAGGACGGCGTGCACCACCTCGAGCTCCCGCGAGAGAGACCTGATCTTCTCCCTCACACCCTTCTGCAGGCCATACTCCTCCTTGAGCAGCTCAACCAGCTTGCGAAGCAGGCTCCCCATCACCCCCGTCACCAGCCCCATCCTTGTAAAGTACGTTGCAAAGCTCACTTGATCGTAGACTGCGAGGAAGACTCACTCGCCCAGATTCGCGGCCTGCTGCTCTTGGCCGGCCTGAGGTCGGGGGAGTCCGGTACGGCGTACTGCTGTCCCTGCGGATTGGATGCTGGCTCGCTCGCCGTCCAGGACTCGACTCAGGATGAGGAACGGCAAGCAGGTGGTCGAGAAGGTGACAAGGGCATCAGCAATGGTGGTGGTGGATTAGCATTCTTGAATCTTGAGAGATCAGAGCAAGATGAAGGAAGAGCCCGAGCCGACCAACAAGCCAATAAAAGATAATGCCCATAGAAGCAGACAACTTTTCCGGTTGACGAGGCCTTTTTCATTTTCCAATCCCTTGATTAACGTCGTCTCTACGTTACGTGTGGACCACGCGCTCACGCAGAGCGAGGCGGCAAGAGCTACTGTAACACATTGCACGAAAAAAGTCAACTCTGGCTCATTGGTCGACGTGTCCCTTAGAAACTTTAGGGCAGCCACAATAGTAAGAGCTAGTTACCAGCTCTACGACAATTTTTGTAATAGTACTAACTTTTAGCACATACTAGCTTGTAACATGAACTCACGTGACATTATCACATAATCTTGAAATGTGTGCAATAGCTTAACTCTTGATCAAGAGCTAGTTTTTTCTCTCTTCTTTTAAAATATAAAAAAAATACTTAGAGCTAACTCAAAAGTTGATTGTTGGAGTTGCCCCTAGATCCTCGTCCTAGTGTTATAAAATCGGCTCAGCAAATCATTTCTAGAGAGGGGCTAGCTTTTTTTAGATAATGAATAAAGTAATGTTTTACACTTGTTTGAAGGAGTATAAAGTCTAACAAATTGCATGCACCGAGTTTAACATTAATAGTCATTGCAAAAAATAAAAGATCATCCATAAGTGGTGCTTGAGTTCCTTGAAGTGCTATAAGGTCAATCTCAGTGGGAGTTTCATTTGCATTTAATAACATGCTACATATGCATTTTTGATGACATGTCACTATTTTAATGAAGAGAGAGAAGAAATGAGTTTCATGAGGATGAAACTCTCTTTGCATGATTACCAACTCTTTACAAGTCTTAGAATTAAATGTATATGAAACTATGGAATGAAACTTTGCATTGAGCAATGGCGGATCCAGGATTTTACCTCAAGGTATGACGTTCAAAAATTTTCATATACAATTCGGTAAAATCATTTGAAAATTCGGTGATAGTTGTAAAATTTGACATAATTCGGTATACATATACTAAATTACTACACAATAAGTCTTAATTTGAAGATTAAGTTAAAAATATGCACAAATTATAATGTGAATAGATCAAACTCCATACTGGTAGTTTAAAATACAGGCATAACAGAGAGTAAGTCTTACACTACTATACTTATCTAACTTTTTTAGCCAAGGCTTTCTAAGGGACACGATGAATGTCATGATTATATCGTCTTCATCCACTTGAAAGAAAAACATAATAATACCAAACAATTAAATAAATTGAACTTGCACGGTGATCCGATATTCCGATTGATCTTTTTTTGACAAGATCTGATTGATCTTGTTGTTTAGCCGGCAAGGCGTCACCACGTGCATGTAGGGTCCCACCCGGCCTCCCGACCCTCGAAGTCTCAAGACCCACCGTGACGTCGTTTGGGCGTTTCACTGTTTCCGCAAGCCTGCACCTAGCAGTCTGGCCTCTGGCGACGTCTCACGAGTCGTGTCCGTCGAAGACTCCCGATTGACCGAGCGTTCCGTGATCGCGTCGTCTGGCCAGCAGGCCAGCCCAAGACTTTGTCATGTGGGTCGTGGGGCAGTGGGCCTGAACGCAAAGAAACTGCAACCTACAAGGCCGCTGGCGCAGCATCCTTCCTCCATTTTTATTTTTACAAATATACTTGTACACATGTACGTATACGCTGGGCAACACAGTCCGTCAGTAGCATTGAGAGTAGGTGTTTCATTCAAATTTCATTTCATTCTGTACGATATGGTAGTCTTGGAACCACTCAATGAAAGTCTCCAACATAACCTGAAACCAGAATTGATGTAACACCCCCACAATAGTACATGTAAAAAAGTAATTTATTGGTAATTGTTCAACACAAAGTCGTTTCTCGTAGCCAAATAGCCCACCTCGAACAGCCGTGACCCCTGTCAATTGCCAATAGGATATTATGTTTTGGTCCACCCAACATTGACCAAGTATCCAGTGAGTGGTCAACATTGGTTGTTGGGGAATCCCGGAACCGCCGGCGGATCCACCAATCTGGCGAGGCCTGGCGGCCGCCAGACCTCCCCACCGGCGAGACTACCCACCCCCGCCCCTTCCTCAGCCATAGCTGGCGGCACCATAAGAAGACGAAGGTCGAACTGTCGAAGCGTTATTTTCACTCGAGTCTTGGACCGCACCTGAGCTGGGCCTGTACTCGTCCGCATTAAGCCCATGTAGAAGGTGAAAAGTCTGTGCGTGTGCGTCTAGCTCGGTCGTGGGCGTCGTTTCAGTTTCCAATCTTGTCTCCGTTCAGTTTCAGCGCCTCCTGCCCTGCTGCTGTGCGCCTGTGCCGACGGCCGGCGGCGAGTGCACATCACTGCTAACCGCTGCTAGCCCGCTAGGAGTACGTTGCACTGCTGCTGCTGGAAAGTTAAGCGCTGGAAAGTTCCGATGCAGCAGCAACACAAAGGGGAAAAAGGAGAAAAGGTAAGTGAAATTGATTGAACCTATTGCGAATTTGATTGGCCTGAACTTCAGCAATTCCTTTACTGAATTACTTTAATTGATAGTTGTAGGCTTTAATTGGTATGTTCATTCACCATCACTAGAATATGCAATTTGGTTTCATCTTCTATCTAGAGTTTAAAAACATCAATTATGAGATTGTGACATGGGTTATGGATTTTTTTTGTGAACAGTTTATGGATATATATAAGTATATCGTTATTTTTCCATGACATCTATATTTCTATAAAATCGCTTCATGAAAAAATTAGTGGTCCAAAGCTCGCCATAGGTCATTTTTTTGCCTGGATCCGCCACTGCCAGAACTACATGGATGGCACGCCATAAAAGTTTGGCATAATCACCATACAAAAAGTGATGTTTGACAGTTACATGTGTTCCGTCCTCCTCTTTGTTTAGTTATCCTTAGCTACAATGACCCATTTTTTAAATACCATAATAAATTCTTAAATTTTAGTAGTAACTTCGTATGTCAATTCCTGTGAAACCTCAAGAAAGTTGTACATTGACTTAAGCGAGAAGGCTTTATTTTTATGTAGATGCTGGAAGAAGATGTCCAGCCCTTTGTTGGTGTTAACATTAGCCACACTTGAACACAATAAATTGCAAATCTCTGAGTTTATTTGTGTTTAGTGATCTTCTAAAAGATACATCTAATGGGATAGAACCTAGAACTTCTACTACTGTTGCTTGCTTTCTTTGGATAATATTAAACAACGACAGATACTAGAATTTTAAAGGTAAAGAGCCTAACCACCTATCTTCCCAAAAATCTAGTTTGATTACCACTATTTATGTTGTACCAACCTAGGTCAAGGAATTGGGTCTTCCACTGCACCACAACACTAAATTAACGTCACACTGTGTCATTATAAGTTTAATAATACAGTTGAACGGTCGGTCGGTATAACTACCCCACAGACCAAGTGTCGGTAAATGTACCTATTGCGATGAACTATTGGTTCGTATAGATATTTGGTTGTACCATTAAACAATGCGTCGGGATAGATCAGTAAAGACTACGAACCATTAGTCAGTATATAGGGTCGTGCCTCTTGCACGAAATTGAAAAGAAAAAAAAGGCCCATTCGTGGGAAAATATGGGCCTTCACGGCCTGTTTCATAGTTCTAGCAGGCCAACTCAACACTAACTCCCTCAACCCTAACTTCCACATGTGACTCCCCCCTCTCTCTCCCAATCTTCCAAAGCCGCCGCCCTACTCTTCTCCTCTCCATCTAGATGAGGTATCCTCACCAAGGAGCTAAGCACTACTTGAGAATGGGGTCAAGCAGGCTTGGGGGCTCTCCACTAACAGCAGGGTGCTAATCAAGAGGCCCAGTTAGACTTCGGGGCTCTAACTAGGAGTCTAACCAGAAAGCTTTGTGTCTCTCAGCCGGTAGGACGTCCCAAAGTCAAAAAGTTGGCAAGGCATTATGAAGGCTATAGTGCCCCATTCCACGTCTAGATCTGTACATATTGCATAAGGCAAAGGGACATGCAATGTGAATTGTGTAGCACACCCATCGCAGTGCTGACACCGTCTCATTATCTAACCTGCACAGGGAAAAGTTATCCCACATGTCCGGTGCAACAGGGGACATTATGGACGTCCCCTAGGATCCAACCAAGCAACAACAAAAATTTTGGTGATTGATGAACAACATGACCATTTAACTAATGTCGTTTGCTAGTATACAAGTATAGTTCAAATGGATGCAAGGTGGACTTGGACTTAGGCAAAGTGGTGCTCCAGATAATCAACGCCTCAAGCAAGACCATAGAAGACCTATTGAAGACCTACAAGCAATGCTTGAAGTATGGAACATTCACCGGACATGTCTGGTGAAAACAACAAAATGGTCAACGGACTATTCTACCAAAGAGGGTTGCAGCACGAGGAGGACCAAGCTACAATGCACCAAACTTGTCCAATGATGCACCGGACACTGCATCAGACATGAAGACCTCTAACGGATCAGTCTGGTGCCACTACCGGACCTGTCCGGTGAGTGCACAGACTGCCCAATCTGCTGCCAACGACTTGTTTTGGAGTTGGGGACTATAAATACCACTCCAACCACCCATTTGAAGGTGTGTGAAGCTCAAGGAAGTGTTGTATGAGTTGAGGCTCATCTCTAGTTGCTCTAGCCACCAAAATGCAAATTGTTTCACTCGGTGATTAGCATAGGTGATTTGCAAAGTGCTTAGGTTAGTTAGACCACCGCATATGCACTTCCTCTAGGTTTAGGCCTAGTGTTTAGTGAGGTTTACATACCTCTTACCACTCAGTTCTTGTGCACACCATCTTTTTATTCGGAGCTCTTGCGAGATCATACCAACCATGTTTGTGGTGTGGCCGCCACTAGTGTACTAGAGGGAATGAGGCACATGGCGTTTTGACCACAAGCTCGATAGTGAACATGACAGGGAGCAATCTAGGAGAGACCATCTCGGAGACCCACTTGCATGTAGAGAAGGCCCGATGACTATCCACGGAGTTACCCAACCAGGAGCTTGGCCCTTGCGAGGGCCTCCAACAAGGACTAGGGGAAGCAAGGAGCTTGTTGATACCTCGGTAAAAATATTAGCGTCGTTGAATAGGAGTTTGCATTCTCTAACCTTAACCTTCCACATTTGCATTGAGTACTTCGGTTGTGTGCTTACTATTCTAGTTTAGTTTGCTAGGGCTAGTTGATAGGACCAGAACCAAGTTGCATAACTCTTTTATGGTACAGATAGCAACACACCTAGTAAAACCTGAGTTGCACGTCTAGATAGATTGTTTTATTGCATAGGTTTTGACTAGGTGGAAATTAGAGGCCATAGTTTTAGAAGTCAATTTTAAGTTTCCTAATTTAAACCCACCTCTTAGACGTCACGGTCCCTTCACATCAGACAGAAAAGATAACACATTGACAACCAGTCGGACGAAACTTCACCAGGATGATGATACCACACCAATGATCCTCTCTATAATATTGAAAAATATTTTCTTAACAACTCATATACTAATGGTACTAAGAAATCATTTAAATTATATTGATAACCATGACATATAGTTTATGAAATTGTCATTTTAGATAAGTTTATACATTTTAACTGAAATGTTGACATATATATGTTGAATATTTATAGTATAATAGTAAGAATTATATTATTTAAATAAAGAAATATTATTACATATATAATTACTTGATAAGAAAATTCAAACACCTTAAGACGCGTGGGAGGTTAGTGCAGACCAAAGGAGGTACAACTACCTATTCTTTGCGAGTCTTTTTGAGTAAACAATGATTATGGCTTAATATTAATATCCTTTTGAGGGTAGCACTGTTGTCTCATATTAGGCAGTCTCAGTGGAAAGTCTTATGACACAACTACCAAAGCCGACACTTCAGATTTTGTGTTGGTAATTATGACAACGGGTTAGAGCAAGTACACAATAATTGGCTTATAGCCAAGCAAATGCTGATGTGAAGGAGAGAATGGACGAGAGATGAGAGTTTGGCTCTCATGCAAGTAACAAGCTGGGCACGGAAGCATATGCAGTTGTGGGCCTAGCATTAAGTGAATGTGAGAAGGATTAGAAAAGAGAAGGTGTGATATGAGTTGAACTAATAAAAAAATTCTTATAGACAAATAAGATATCACTGTTGTATGGCTTGGTTGTTTCAACTTGGCTAATATGGGGCGTGAAGTAGTGCTCATGGCATTGTTAGTCTTGCTACTGGAAGCGTGTGTCGAGGTGAGCTCCAAACTACCCAAAGCTCTAATAGAAGCTCTGCTGCACCTGCTGGCCCATCTGGCGAAGAGTGGTTCGAAGTAACCCAAAGGTGGTACCCGGTACCCACCTCTAGTTATTGCAGTTGTTATGTCCCAAGGCCCAAACTAGAACCCACCACCATCCCCACCCTAGTAGCATCCTCTACCCTAGCTCCGAAGATCTCTGTCGGCTGCTACTCCTACTGCTGTTGCGGCTGGCGATGGAGTCAATGGCCTCAACTGAAACTCCCTAGCGTCCCGGTGGGACTAGAATAGTGCATGGCTAGTTTGTCGGTAGCCGTTGAAGCGGGTCTTGGTTAGGATGGTCACCATAATGTAAGGATAGAAGACCAATGAGTGCCTCATATTGACCTAATTGTCCCTCGTCCGGTGAAAGATTGAGGTGACCATGTTCATCGTCTGTTGGCTCATGATCATGTTCACGATCACATAGTATGTGGACCTCATAGTATCCTTGTTCCCAGTCTTAGGAACCAAGGTCCTCCTCAACAAGCCGGTGATCACTACCAGGTATCACTTCATGCTCACCCTCCTCTCCATCAAGTCTACGTGTGTGTGTGTGTGTGTGTGTGTGTGTGTGTGTGTGTGTGTGTGTGTGTGTGTGTGTGTGTGTGTGTGGAAGATGACGACCTACTGGAGATCGTTGGTGACCTTTAATTTGCTAGTTTATCACCAAAGAAATAATACACAGGAACTGTGATTTCCATGACCCATTGTCAGCGACAGTGTGTAAATCGGCACAGGCCCAGTCGCCTCTAAAAATCGATTTGTAGAGGCAACTTTTGTTCCAAGCCGCCTCTAAAGTGAAATTTTGTAGTAGTGAAGGTCAGTTTTGGCGGTGCAGCTGGGCAACACTATGTAAATCGGCACATGCCAGTATGGAAACTAGAGACTTTGGCTGTCCGAGTGCACTTGAACCCTAATTCGATGGCAACTTGCCCGATTTCATGGGAAACTTGAAGATCTTGTTTGGGGAAAAGTTTCCTATTGTTATAAGATTAATCCGTATATATATCAGAGAACCATAGGATTGAGGTAATCCATACACGATCGATCAAATTAAAAAATCAATCTACTACATTCTTCTCCTATCTTTAGCTCTTCCAACCCCTTACTATCCAGCACCCCTCTCGATATGAGGTTCTTCGTGGAAGATGTGTGTGGCCTTTTCGGACAAATTAAAGACCGAGTGTTGAAACTTGGTAGCCGACCTCCTCTCTATTTCTTACCTTCCTACGCTACGTGTTGGGCCGTGTATGGCCTCGGATGAGCTAGATCTAGCTGATGCGTGACTGGATTTCACGTATCTCCTACTTTGCACTGACGACAGTTTTTGTTGCAATGACAGACTCAGGCTCGCCGCGGGTTAAACAAGCGTGACCGTGTGGCGAGGTGGGCAGGGCCAGGGCAGGCCTATCGTTCTACTTGGACTCGGAGTCCCAAGGATCCGGGACCTAGCTAGCTAGTCCGATGACTCCGATCCAACTCGCCCGGCCGTCGTGTCCGATCTGCCCGGGCCCCGGCCGGCCTATAAAACTTGGCCGCCCTGCTGCTTGTGGTTGGCAGCACCACTGCACACATCAGATCAGATCGATCTCCGTCGGCACGGCAACGACGACGACCAAAGAATTATTAGAAGATCAATTAGGCCGGGGAACGATGACGGCGGAGATGGGGTCGCACTGGCAAGCCGACGAGGTGGACAGGGCCTGCAACGACACCGCCGCCGGCAGCGACGACGACCACCCCCAGGCCGTGGTGTCGAGGATCAAGGAAGGGACGAGGAAGAGGCTGTACGAGCACGAGGACGAGCTGGACAGGGAGATGGACAAGATGTACAAGTGCGACTACTGGGAGGACTCGGCGAGTCGGCGTACGCGCCCCTGCTGGAGCTCTCCGGCCTGCTCCTCGCGCGCGCCGAAGCCGTCCTCTGCTTCAGCGATCGCGCGCACAGGGCCTCCGATGCCATCGTCGCCGAGTGGCGGCAGTGGCGGACCCAGCTGGGTTCTGGGTAGGCCCAGGACTACCCTAGATTTCCGGTGACCAAGGTAACGGAGCACTGTAGTGAGAACTGTAGCGTACTGTGGAGCACTGTTTCTATACTGTGTGCCTACCCAAACAAATGATTCTGGGTCCGCCACTGAGTGGCGGCAGGAGCGGGAGCGCCGCAGAAGGGCTGATGAGCCGGAGCCGGCAGGGGCTGCCTCAGCTGCCGCCGGCGAAGGTCGTTTGTTCTTCTGTTTCTGGAGATCAATCGTGGACAACCTAGCTGCCCTGCTACGCTATTTTCTAGGATGACCTACAAAAATACTACTGCTAGGAGTACATAGGATCGAGTGCTGCATGCATGCGCACGTGTACGTCGTCAGTACGTGTATATGTCACAAAGGAGATTTAATTTACTGCTCTGCTAGTAGTAGTATTTTGTTTGTTATTAATGTTTCCATTCTGCATCCAAGGACCCAACCAATACAACCCGATTATTTAGTCCTTCTTATGTACTCCCTCTGTCCCAGAATTGTTGACGTTGTAGCATCGGACACGGAAACCAATAAAAAAGTAAAAAGACTAGAATACCCTTATGTTCTCTTTCCCGTTTGTATCCAGATCCAGATCCAGAACGCGCCTCCGCCGCTGTCGGCGGAGAAGGATGAGAGCTCCCAAGCGCTACAACTCTGAGAGGACATCTGCTGGGAGCGGCTCAACAAGGTTTGCTTCTTTGTCGTGGGCGTCGGGCTCTTCTCCGCCATCTGAACCGCGCTCTACCATATCGTTGTTGTCAAGACGCGCCTCCAAGTCGCTCCTGCAGCAGTGGTGGCTAGGCCGGCAGCGCTCCTGCCCTCCACCCACCGTCGCAGCAACGACTACCATCCTGCGCCAAGAGATAACCCTCGCCTTCTACCGTAGCTTCGCCACGCTCTGCATGGGCGCACCCGAGGTCACGCACTCCGCTGTCGGCCCAGCTGCGCTCAGCCATGCGCGGAAGAGAAGAGGGTGGGAGCAAGAAGGCCTGGAGGGCGGCGGGGCATAGGAGCCATCGCTAACGGCAAGGAACACGAACGCACTGCCCTGCTCGCGGCCTGCGACGACCACAAGCTCGGATGCGGCCCCGCGTCAACGATGGAGCGGATGCGGGTGCAGGAGATCGAGGGCTGAAGCCTCGGTGTCATCCATGGTGAGTACGCCCGGCCCGGCGGCCCGGGAGGACTGGTGTGGGTGGGATGGGTGTGGCAAAGGGGATGGCTTAGGGACGGATGAGGATGCGGACGAAGCCCGAAGAGATAGAGCTGTAGGCCTGCATCCTTTCTTTATGTGGGTCCCATAGTCTAAAACGTCAATCTTTCTGAGACAGCTTTTGAATGCTAAAACGTCATCCTTTCTGGGATGAAGGGAGTACGATGCCACATCTTTGATATTTTATACGGATTTTATTTAATTCATAGCACATTTAGCTCAACAACAATGAATTAAAGTGTACACTTTATTATAACTTCATTTGACACAGCTCCACTTCATTAGTAGAGTTTTTTTCTTTAGCTTCAGGAGCAGTTCCAAAACAGCTCCCCACTGGACAAAAAGAATGGAGAGACTATAATGCATTTCTCTCTTTTTTTTTCATGTTCTCATATTTCCTCCTCTTATCTGCTTGACCAGGGTCTTATCTTCTTACTTGATCTGCTTCTTCATTGATGGCCCGCGCGCCCGACAGTCTCGCATGCCTCGGCAGCTGTACAGCCATGTTCCGGCAACTGTGCTTACGTCCCTGCTAGAGGCCAATTCGACCTTTGACGCATGCCGTGGCCCACGGTGCAAGATGAAGATGAGAGAAATTACTATTTTAGCTCTATCTCTTATCCACCCCTTGTAAGAGCAGGTTTTTAGAAGCTCATCATGTGGAGCCATTTCATTTTCGCCCATTTGGCACAGAGACAACTCCAAACAGCTCTAGGAGCTGGTGGAGAAGCTGTGCCAAACAAGGCCTACTTCAACACACCTAAAACTTAATCTATGCATTAAAGGTGCTACAATTATGAAATATGGATACTACCTCCGTCTATAAATGAATGCAATTCTAGGTGTATTATGTTAAACTATCTAAAATTTAACCAGATTTATTGTTGAATGGATTGAGATCTCGCCTAGAGTGGGGTGAGGCGTTCCTAAAAAAAATAAAACTTGCAGTGGATATCAGGACAGAAATTCTAACAGGGTAACATGAAATTTCAAGTGGAAAAGGATTACTGTCTTGATAGTAGCATCCTTGCCATCCTGTACTTGTTGAATGCTGACATTGCTATGTCTTTCAGTAGCCATTCGTTACACCTTGCTCATGATCAGTTGGAGCTTAGGTACTGTTGTATAGGAAGGAATACTAGCTGAGTTAGATAGTTGTTGCCTCTGTTAGAAAGATGTTCCGAACATGTATTAGAATGTTCAGATATTCAGTTCATCAACACTTGATGTTGCTTTTTGTTGATTTAGAAAATGAATTTGCATTGACATTGAGGTATTATAAAAAAAATTCACATTAGCGATATAAATACTTGCTAGTGACATCCATCTACGTAGGTATATAAGGTTCATGGAAAATATGGCGCACCGCTCTAGTTGTTTGGTTGTCTCGTCTCATGAGTTGCTAGGGTAGTACGGTGTGCTACGCCGTTTGTAGTTGTTTTAAAGTGTACTCAATGTGATGCATTCCTGAGCAAGCTATCATAGTTGCTTAGGGTCTGTTTCACCGTTTGATTGCCTGTGTGTTTTTTTAACCTAGGGCCCCATAGTGTAGTGTAATTCATCCTTGTTTGGTTACCTGAGACTAACATTATCCTCAAAGCAAACCTACCCTGCATCTCACTATTCAGTCAAATCCTGTGTATTCAGTAGTTCAGCTATGGACGCTTCCTCTTGCGCCCGCTCTACAGACACAGTCTGACCACTTACGTAGGAACCAATCATATACATAATTGTACAACTTCTTATACAGGCAAACCAAACTATACCAAATTGTATTGCCTTGTCCAGGTTAACGGTATACTGCATAACCTCTAATACAATGCAATATGAATGCGAGTAACCAAACAAACCCTTAATAGCTGAGAGATGGTTGTATATCCTTTTGCTTGATTTTTGTTATAAAATAAGGGAATTCTCTTCTTGTATAATAATATTAAGGTTAAACAAAATCGTTCACCATCCCTTTGTAAAAACAAATAATGTTTTATACTCCCTCCCGTTTGGTAGAGTTTAGTCATGCAGTTATAAGTAAGTTTATGTCTCATCATTTGATACACGGTGTTCGAAACTCCAGCTTCATCCTTTCAATAACAGGGTTGTTGTCTTTGGTAAAACAAAAAAGAAATATCAAATGACGGACCTAGAAATGTACGAATGGGACCTTTCGTGTTTACATTCAGAGACAAACCACATAAGCCCAGTTTCAATGGGTTTTATCAAAGTTTCATAGATATTAACTATGCTAATATAATATCATATTAATGAAGAGAGATAATAATAGTTTTAATGAGCTTCTTCTACACCGTTTTTAAAATCTAGATGCGTCAAAAATAGCGACGTGAAATTCTAGGGCCTGTTTAGATACCAAATTTCACTCCAAATTTTACTATGCAAAAAGAAGATTCCCCGTCACATCAAAATGTCGGCACATGCATGGAGTACTAAATATAGATGAAATAAAAAACTAATTACATAGTTTTATTGTACTTTACGAGACGAACATTTTAAGCCTAATTAATCAATGTTTGAACAAAAATTTACAAATACAAACAAAATGCTACAGTGCAGAATCTTGCACTATACAAAATCAGCCCCTCCCAATTCAGCCGATCTAAACACGGCCCTAGCTGAAACGGGTCTAATAGCAAATGACAAAACAGTTGGGGGCAGAGATCCACCTCGTGGGCCAGAGGCCGTCCATCGCGGAACCAACGGCGAATGCTCCTTCACGCGGTTTTGAACACTTCAGCAACGATTTGTTCGGTTCGTCGACGACAACCTCCATTTCTTCCGCATCCCACCCTTTCTCTCTCTTCTTCCTCCTCACTCCCTCCTCTCTCTCTCGTCCTCCGCCACACGCCGCCGCCGTCTCCGGGCAGGAAGGAAGGAGGGGCGAGAAGATGATGATGACGCGGGCCCCGATGGGGCCGATGGAGGGCGCGGCGGTGGACGAGGTGGTGCGCCGCCTCGTGGAGGGCGGCCGCGGCGGGCGCCAGGTGCAGCTGTCGGAGGCGGAGATCCGCCAGCTCTGCGTCGAGGGCAAGCGCGTGCTCCTCTCCCAGCCCAACCTCCTCCGAATCCACGCCCCCGTCAAGATCTGCGGTAATCCTCGCCTTCCTCTTATCTGTCTATCCATCTATCTACCTCGACGATGCCGCCTAATTCCTTCCCCTTTTCGTCTGGGCCGCCGCCTAATTCCTCCGCTGTCTCTCTGCGTCGTGGTTTCCCCGATGTGGATGGGGGAAGGGTAATTCGGTCGTGCTATTTTTGGTTCCGTGGAGAATTGCTCAATCATGCTTGGATTTCGGCGACGCGGGATAAAAAAAAATGTTGTTTGATAGGATTAACTCATTGGTGCCATGCTTTCCTGTCTGCATTCCGTACGTGTTACGTTTGCAGCCCGAGAGGCATGGGAATGATTGATGGAAGTATGGATAAGTTGGCGGGAGTAATGATGTGTGATTAGGTAGAAAGGGAATGCCCTCGAGTACCCCCTTCTCTGTTCTACCTTCCATGCCTAATCTAGTTAGGATAACGTTTTGTCTCAATATCTTGCTCCTTCAAAAACACTCTTTTCCATTAACCAACTGTACAATTCTAGCTAATACTATTGTCATTCGGTTATGCACAACCTGCTTGACACCCATCATTTCCACTGAGAACCATGTATGTTGACTGATGAGTTAGGTGAACTGACTTGTGTGATTGAGAATTGTGTTGACATGAACACAGTAGCTCTCTTTTCATACCATGTATTTGTTCTATAAATATATAAATTCTTGTACATCTACAGTCGAAACAATTCCGCCTTATCAGCTGTGGTGTCCTGCAGGTGATATCCATGGCCAGTTTGTTGACCTTCTGAGATTGTTCGATTTGGGTGGTTATCCTCCAGCTTCGACTTACGTGTTCCTTGGAGACTATGTCGATAGAGGCAAACAGAGCTTGGAGACCATATGCTTGCTGCTGGCGTACAAAATCCGGTACCCTGAAAAGATCTTCCTGTTGAGGGGGAACCACGAGGATGCGAAGATCAACAGAGTCTACGGTTTCTACGACGAGTGTAAGAGGAGGTTCAATGTTCGGCTGTGGAAGATATTCTCCGATTGCTTCAACTGCCTGCCCATTGCAGCGCTCATTGATGACAAGATACTGTGCATGCATGGTGGTCTCTCGCCCGAACTGACTAGTTTGGACCAGATAAAGGATATTGAGAGGCCTGCTGAGATTCCTGATTATGGTCTCCTGTGTGATCTGCTTTGGTCTGATCCTAGCCCCGATGGAGAAGGGTGGGGGGAGAGTGACAGGGGTGTCTCGTGTACGTTTGGTGCAGATAAACTTGTAGAGTTTTTGGAGAAGAATGATCTCGATCTTATATGCCGAGCTCATCAGGTTTGTGAAAGTCTATCTTCTACCCTGTTGTATTAATTATATTTTTGGTTGTCTGTGATTGTTACCTGACAGTGTTGTCACGTTCATGAATTCCCCTAGGTGGTTGAAGATGGTTATGAGTTCTTTGCACAACGAAGATTAGTGACAATCTTTTCAGCTCCAAATTATTGTGGAGAATTCGATAATGCCGGTGCTCTATTGAGCATAGATGAGAGCCTAATGTGTTCATTTCAGATCCTGAAGCCAACTGACATGGGTCCACCGCATGCAAGAAAACAAATTCCAAATAAGGTAAATCAGCTACCTTCACATAGGAATATAGGATTAGTATTCAGCTATAAAGCTACAAGTTGAATCATTAGAGATCAAATATTTGTTATATTATTATCATGTTAGCTAGAGGTCTAGAACCCATGCTTCACATAATGACGTAATGGGAGAGCATTTGAGACTCCAGCTATCAGCTGATGCCAAAATTTCAATTCCTGAGAAAGACAATGTGTGCAGGATCTATTCTGGTTTGCTAATTCTAAAATTTGCGATGCTTAATAAATTACATTTGACACCATGACCCCATCACTGATGCTTATTCATAAGAAAAGCTTAGGGACAATTTTCTTCCATTAACAATCTCTTCTGTTAATACTTGAATACAGAAGGATGGTGATGTAATTATTATGAGATATCCTTTAATGAACCTTTTTCCTGACATAACTGATTCCATCTTGTCCACCTCATGACATATCCTCTAATGATATATGTTGGCATATCACATCTGATTAGCAAAACCATTGATTGTTGAACAGCAGTGGCTTGTAGAAAAAAAGTCTTCTGCAGAGTGTCCTAACTGTTCATTTGTTTTGTCAGAGAATGGTAGAGACCTATTAGATCAAGATGCTTATGTAATGATATCTAGGAGGAGTACAGCTCACGTTGTTCTGAATAGATCAGGGGTTATAGTAATATCAGCAGAGTTTGCATAGATCATCCCTTCTGAAATTGTCTATGTAGATGAGCTAACCAGTGACAATCAAATAGCTACGTGTGAACCACCCTGAGGTGCAAAGAACAATTGACTCCCCATTGGATAACTTTAATGTACTTTACGATAGTTGTTTATATTCAAACAAAACTGTACTTTCCGCCAGGCGTATGATTTGAAGGCAAGCAAACTGATTACATCACTGTGTCTTCCACTTTACAGCCAGCAAGAGGGTGAAGCCTTCGACCAGCATCCATCCAATACTTTTTAAGTATCACGATCGTCAGTCAGCTCAAAGGGGGGTGATCTGTTGTTTGGATAGTTGGATCCACCAGGGCATGGCATTAAGACATCCATCAGCCAATCCATCCCCTTAACCACCCTTGGGTGGCGGCTTGGCTGTAAAGGATATTCTGTACAGCATTAGGTTGGATTCAGCACACCATCTGTTTCATTGTTCTTCCTGCCGGCACAGGACCTCATTGGCAGCTTGACATCCAGTAGATGTTAGTAATCTCTATTTGTTTTTTCTTAGCTGTGCCATGCGTTGTTTTTGTGCGTGATTTGATGTATGGTGATTTTATCTTTGTGATATGTAGATGTTGCAGGAAATCGGTCTGCACAAATGTTGTGTCCGTCAGCAGTACCATTCTTTTTTACCTTCCTTTCATTTCTTTTGTGGACCTGGAAGATGTGATGCAAGGGGAAAGATAGCGATGACCACGGGCGGCTTAAAAGGAACGTTATTGGCGACCGGATCGGAGTCCACAATCTCTTTACGGAGTCCGCTCAAACCAAACGCGAAACACCGTTATCGGGTTGCACTGGGACATCGGTTTCGGGAGCAAATTGGACAAAACCAAATCGCTAATACTCATCCGCGTGCGTCCGTACCGCGCGCCCCCGAGAGCTCCTAGCTGGGCCTGCTGAGCGGCTCCTACCTTCAGTTCGTCCGCACTGTTCTTTAATTAACGACGTGGTTTTTTCTCATTCACATGACCGCATTGTTCTTTAATTAACGACGTGGTTTCTTCTCATCCACATGACGGACATGCGGAGGCGCACCACTTTCTGCCTAGCCACATGACGTGCGCACTCAGCCCAGCTGCTCCTTGATGCATCGCCGCTGGCGCCGGCACCGGCATGGCTGCTTGAGCTCAGCGAGCGCGTCGAGCTCATGGCACGTGTGCCATGGCAGCAGTGGCGGAGCCAGGATTTCAAACTTAGGTATTCCTATTTTCACATCAAGAAAAAAATTAAGTTGTTTTTTAACTGCAATAGGTGAAAATACTATAAAATATGGCCGAGTCAGACCGAGAAATTGTTTTTTATTGTTTTAGACTACAATGAGTGAAAATACTGCAAAATATAGCATTATACATATACATATATAAGTATATACACATATATACATAAAAGTGTATCAAAATAGTTGGGTATTCCCGGAAATACGGGGAATTCCCGGGAATACCCTTTGGATCCGCCCATGCGTGGCAGCCACTAGGCATGCGGCGCCTTCTAGTCCATATCTTGGACGGCATAGTGTAGCCGTGTGGGTTGCCGGCGGCGGAGGAGGAGCCTTGCTTGACGAGCACGACGAAGAGGGCGTCGAAGTGGCAGAGCAATGGGTCGACGCAGCGGGCGGACAAGCGGGTGACGGCGCGGGAGCAGGTGGAGCTCAACAAAAATCAGCTCGCAGCCCTGTGTCGCACCGTGCACCGGCCGGCCAAGTCCTGGTCGAGGTCACGCTCCATCCCCTACCGCAGTTCTCCACCAGGTAGGCCATGGCTGCCGGCAACGTCGTGTTTCAAGTGTTTCAGGCGTTTCAGACTTATGTTTCAAGCATTTCATTTGAATTTGCAAAAGTCGATCTGGGATGTTGCATATGTTGCAATAACAATATACGCATGTTGCAAGCATAGTTTTCAAGTGTTTCAGTTGTTTCAAAAGTATGTTTTAAGTGTTTTCATCGTAATGTTGCAGAAGTATATCTGAATGTTGCATAACATGCATGTTCCAAGTGTTTTAGGTGTTTCATACGTATGTTGCAAGTATTTTACCTAAATGTTGCAAAACTAGATCTGTATGTTGCATATGTTGCTATGGCATACACACATGTTTCAAGCGTATATTTTAAGTGTTTGTTTTCAGTTGCATGTTGTAAGTGTTTTTACTGAATGTTTCAAAAGTAGATTTGGGTGAGCACATGTAGCAATGGCCCTGGTGGCTAGCGGACAGTGGCCTACCATAGGCGCCTGCTACTATTGCTGGGGCGCCGCCCGTGGGTCACCGTGCGGTCAGGGTGGGTGTTCGGTTCTCGGTTCAGTTTCGATTCGGCTCCCTCGGTTCCAAAAAAATTGGAAACCGATCGGTTCCAAAAAATTGTAGAAACCGAGCATTTCGGTTCTCGATTATTTTTGGTTCGGTTCCAGTTCTAACCGAACTAACCGATTTTTTAAAAAAACCTCAAGACAACAATAAATATACGTGTTCTAAGACAAATTTATGCAACACTATATTTATTTTTAATAATAATAATGTATAAGAAAACAATAGCAATACAGTAACACAAATATATAGCAGTTCAAATATAAACACTACACATAAACCAAACATAATCTTACAAAATACAAGTAAGTGAAGTATAATTCGGTTCTTTCGGTTAATTCGGTTAACCGAGTGTAGGAACTAAATTTTCTTTGGTTATTTCAGTTTCTCAATATCAGGAACCGAATAAGGAACCGAATTTTTCGGTTCCGGTTCTTTCGGTTTCTGTTCCGGTTCTTTCGGTTCGGTTTTCGGTTCTCGGATAATTTACCCAAGGCTGCCGTGCGGGCGGCTAAGAGCGACAAACACCTCTTGGCGCACATCCGCAGGTGGGGTGAGGCGAGCGTAGGGGCGTGCTCCTATCTATTACGGTGCGGCGGGTAACGGTCCTCCTGTTACGTGGGCGCGGTAGGCATGGGCGAGCACGGGTTTTACGCTAAGCACACGCTAGGCAACGATAATATTCTCGTGAGCGGTGGGCGCGTATACGGGCATCCGGACACGCGTTTTTGTTCGAACGTCTGGGCGCTAGAGCCTAGGCAGACACTATGGGCCTGTTTGGGATAGCTCCCCAAACTCTAGATTCAGCAAAACTAGCTCAACTCTACAAAAAGTTTGCCAAACAGTCTAGCTCCACCAAATTCAGATCCACCAAAATAGTGGATCAGAGGGCCAGATTCACAAAAATGGTGGAGCTGCTGAAGGGGTGCTCCACCAAACTAGAATTGGTGAAGCTGGCGAAAATTACCCACCACTGCCGCTGTTTACACACATACCGGACCGTTCTAATTTTTCCCGTCTTCTCTCTTCTTCTCCTGTCGAGAGGTCACGCGCCTCCCTACCGGCCACCCCCGCCCCCGTCACCGCGCGCCCGCTTCTCTTCTCCTCTTCTCCCATCATGACGCGGTCATCTTCTCCTTCACCGATGACGTGGCCACCCACCACCGCTACGCGCCAAGCCTGTTGTTGCCCCGTCCGCGGGCGCCACGCCCGCAGGTGCCATGCCTCGCTCGGTCTCCATGGCCGCGACCTCCGCCCAACGGGAGGCCGACATCGGTGAGGGTCCTGGGGCCATGCCCACCTAGCGAGCCTGCGCCTACCTGGCATGGTGAAGTCACGCCCGATCGGCATGGCCACGTGCCCACTCTCCATCTGCGCTCGTCGGGGGAAGAAGATAGGCCGGCGTTTTTTTCAGACACTGACAAGTGGGGCCTATCCCAGGGCAAATCTGTCCACTCCAACCAAATGCCCTTGCGTGGATCTGAAGTTGATTCGTAGCCAAACAATTTCGTTGTGGATGTCATATCCACTAGTGGAGCTGCTCCACGGTGAATCCCATATCCAAATTTACTTTTTGAGTGGAGGAGCTATCCCAAACATGATCGTAAAGCTAAATATTAGCCCATCATGTAAAAACAGAGTAAACATGAGCTAATTATGGGCTAAGTGCTTGGTGTTTCTGGCTCCTTATACATACAGATTTTCTTGGAATTCGGAACCGGATACAGATCATGTTGGGTACGAGCTATTGATATATATTCATATACATATCAGAAATTTGATTTTGAGTAGATTCGAATACGGTATGGATATTAAATGTTCGGATTTAGATATTGACTATCTATATAGAATTGGGAGATGCTAGCGCCTAGACCTAACGTTATCTGGTTCCACCCGTCCGATCGAACCCATAACAGAGGGGACCACTCGTGCCCGCACCCTGCTGCACGCACAGGCGGGGACCATTCGCGCCCCTACCGTCTGCTTCTCGCGTCCTCCGCCACACCGTGCTCCATCCCTCCACTTTGCACGTGCAGGCCCGCTGCCTCAGTAGCTGCGACAGGTGGGTCTCATTGCAACATGTGCAACACCCGATGTACTTTTGCAACATCTAGATGAAACACTTACAACATATGTCTGAAATAGCTGAAACACTTACAACATATGTCTAAAACACTAGAAAAACATGTGTGTAGCCACTGCAACAAAATATGCAATATCTAGACAAAAAACTTGAGACATAAGTTTGGGCAACTGAAAACACTTGAAAACATACACTGGCAACATGCATGTATATACAACATTCAGATCAACATTTGCAACATCCAAATAAAACACTTGTAACATATTTTTGAAACAGATGAAACATACACTTAAAACATACGTGTATAACCATTGCAACATGTGCAACATCCCGCACTATTTTCGCAACATGATATAAAACACTTGCAACATACTCCTAAAACATTTGAAACACTTGAAACATATATTTGCAACACTCGCTTTGAGTATCTCCTTGCTGTTTGGAAATGGAGGCTAGTTGACGTGCGGAGTTCACTGGCATAGAGCTCGCCGGTGGGGTGGAGCTCGCTGCTCTAGTAGAGAAGGCTGCGACATGTCTGGTGGAGAAGACTGTGGCGGGTCCACGTGCTCTAGAAGGCCGCGGCGGGCAAAAGGCGCGGTGAAGAGGGAGGAAGACGGGTTGTCGCCTGCCGCGCTCTGGCGCGGTGGACATGCCGGCTAGCAGAGCGGAGGTGCGGTGGAGAGTGTTGTCGCCGAGGCGGCGCGAGCGCGTGGTCGCCGAAGCCGCGTGGGCACGCGACAGAGCGTGAGAGCGCTGTCACGGCGCTGCAGTGAGGTAAGTTTTTTAGAACAATTGAGGGCGATGGATGAGCAGAGATAAGAGATAAGAGGCGGTCATTAGGCTGGCGCGGGCAGTCCACCATCAGGAGACCGAGAATTACCGTATAGAATTTTGATCGTTTCGGACATAGGGATATCGGAAAATGCTCCGTCTTGTTTCCATCCCCCTCCTGAAGACGAAATTTCATCCCAAAATCTCTTTTTTTTTTTGGCTGACAGACATATATGAGAGGATGCATATTTTAGAGCGATCACATACATGGTTATCATGTCGTACCACGTGTTGGTGCATTTACCTCACCCGAATTCAGAGCCAAATCCTGCGCAATCGGTGGATGCATATTGAAATGTTGTTTTATCTAGTAGCTGCATTTTGATTTAATTGGCAATCACTATATTTTTGTCAGAGGGTTAATGTGCAACTAGCGTTGCCATGCCTTCGATTATCCACCAGATCCTGGAAACAATGAAAAGTCAGCCGACGTGACGAGCTGGGAGTGGCAGGCGCTGCTCGACGCCGGCAGCCGACGGTGGCCGGCGGTGACCGGTGAGCATCGGGCATAGAGCGGCTGAGCGGGACGAGGACAGCCGCGGTGAGGAAGCCCAAACGGCCACTCCCAGCTAGTCACGTTTAACTGTCCGAGGCCCAAACGGGACCAACCAAAGCCCAAGTTCTCCTCTCAAAAGAGAAAAAAGAAACAAAGCGAAGCCCAACCCGTCAACGAGCAGAGGAGAGAGGGGACGCGAAGGGCGAGGCGAGGAGAGAGAAAGTTCTCGAGCTCGACGAGCGCCGCGCGAGGAGAGAGAAGGGAGATGAGCGGCGAGGCGGCGGCCGTGGGCGGAGGCGAGGGAGAGGCGAACGGCATCCAGCCGAACGTCACCATCTACATCAACAATCTCAACGAGAAGATCAAGCTCGAAGGTCTCCCCCCCTCCCCTCCCTCTCCTCCTCTAAACCCTAGGGATTTATCTCGATTTCTTCCTTAGTTTTTGCGCCTCCGTCGGGAGACTTGCATCTTAGAGGGCCGATTTGGGTGCCGTGCCCTAGTAGCTGGGCAATGGAAATCTCTCTGGCGTTTTGGGCTGCTGTTGGTCCATGAACCATGTATGTGTGAGTGTATTGCGCCCAGCCAGTCTGTGCTGTCTGCTGTGTGATGGTCATGGAGTGTTTAAGGTATTTGCAATTGAATAGGCGCGGTTGCTGTTGCTGCCTTTGGGGTGCGGATTTTGTGGGGGTTTTTTTGTACGATTGAAATTCTGTTAGATGTAAGTGAGGTTGTGCTTAGTTTGCTGCTGAAGTTTTGGGCTTAGGCGGCTATACCATGCACTATTGTCATGGCAATATTCTTTTTTTATATACTTGCTGCTGCAATTGAAATATCTGTTTGAAATTAGAACCTCAAGAAGACTGTGCGCTCATGTTGGTGTTTATGTTCGTTCTTAATTTTATTTTATCCTGTGATTTTATTATAGCTGATAGTAATTTGATTAAATCCTTGCAGAACTTAAGAAGTCCCTAACTGCCGTTTTTTCCCAGTTTGGGAAGATTCTTGATGTTCTCGCTTTCAAGACTTTGAAGCATAAAGGCCAAGCTTGGGTCGTCTTCGAAGATGTTGCATCAGCGACTGAGGCTCTGAAGAGGATGCAGGGCTTTCCCTTCTATGACAAAACTATGGTGAGTTTCATGACTCAATACAACTGCTCTGCAATATGCTGCTGTCTTTGGCTTAATGAGCAGGTTTATTGCGTTTTGTGAAGTACACATTGAGAAAGAGCTTGTGTTGTTCTCCTTTCTGTTATATTCTTTTATGGCTTCAGGAAACCAGCAAAAGCATATTGTCATTCTTAATGTCACCTTTATGTTGTATTTACCCGTGCCAGTTTTAAGGCCTGTGACTAATACAATTAGTTTGTTAGGGTTACATGCTGTAGGTACATTAGCGCTTTTTTTGAGATGATTCTGAACTAAATCAAACTATGCCATGTTGTCAAGCATTCAACTCAATATGGTCTGCAAGTGTATTTTCGTCTGCGTAGCTGCATTGCATTTAGCTCCAGGAAACTGTGTCACTGACTCACTGTTATATTTTCTATTGCTTTATTTACTCCTGAAACCTTTATTGTTTGAATTCAGAGAATTCAATATGCGAAGACCAAGTCAGATATTGTAGCAAAGGCTGATGGCACCTTTGTACCTCGAGAAAGAAGAAAGAGGGTCGATGAAAAACGTAAGATGCTGGCTAAAACACCCTTCTTCTACATTTCTTGTTTAACTGATGTAATGATGTACCGTAATGTGTCAATGCTTTAGCTCTTCTAAACTAATAACTTGATGTTCACCACTTGCTTTTACTTGGAGACAATATAGTTTAGGTTAATTTAATCCATTACATATTAACACTTCAATACTTCCCAGTATACTTGATAAGACCGATTGACATGTCTTCTGAAAGTGGCTAAATGCAAGTCACAAGAATTATAATGTATCCTTCATGGTTTTTTCTTTGTTGCTGGGGAAATGATATGGCATGTAGTGTTACAATACTACTCCCTCCGTTTATTATGTCTAGATGCATAGCAAATTCTACGTACTAAAAAAGTCAAGGCGACTTATAATTTGGAACGGAGGGAGTAGGAATTAATCAATTAACTGGGGTATCAACATGTTTTTGTGGTCCACTCATTGAATATGAAGCTTTATTCAGTATGTAATGGTAACTGGCAACAATTCTCAAGCTTTGTAACAGGAAATTATTATGAATGCATATTTTTAAACCAAGATCAGCATTTCCCTATTACTGTAGCTAAGTTAAAATCATACCATATTAATTAACTTTTGCACGCATTATGTACAATGACAATAACCAAATATTGTCGTGTTAGCTAGCGTTTCATGTTCCTTCTCCTTCGTTCTAGGCTGTGTAGTAATTTCAATTCGTGCATGATAGGCTATTGAAATGGCCGACTCACAATGAACGTCCGTGGTTGCAGCCATGCACATCAAGTGTTGTGGATGTTTTGCCATTTGCGCATGGGCCGTGGGCTCTCTCAGTTGAAATTTAAATTCACAACATATGCAATACAGACTCAAACTTGAGTTCAAAAATCGTTACTTGCAGTACGAATCCTAGAGGTTGTTGGCGGCCGCGGCCTTGGCCCTGCCATCTCTGCAGTTGCGCTCAACACATATCACAGCACGTCGGCACTAAAAACACATTCTTGAAATCCCATGAATACTGAAGCCAATCAATTCCCTCCACAATCATGAACACAAGTATTCTACAGTATCAACCAAACTAATGTCTCCTCTCAGTTTCCACCGGGAAGCAAAAGCTAATTATTATGAATGCATATTTTTAAACCAAGATCAGCATTTCCCTATTACTGGAAACATAATTTTGGATTATGGATTGGCTATTTTTCTTTGTGACGAATGCATTTTTTGTGGTCCAACATCCGCTTTTGTTTCTTATATTAGGATGTGAATACTAAATTGAATAGAACTTATAGAAGTATTTGGGTCAATGAGGAGGCTCTCTCCCAACCAGAAAATTAGTTCTCTGTTCTACATGCTACTCTGAATAAAGAATTGTGACTTTTTAGGAAGAACTCATGCTAGTTAAAGCTCTGGGCTGTGGAAACTTTTCTCACATTCTCTTTTTCTTCTTTTTGGAGCGCAAGCATCATTAATTTACCCGTTCTTGAATATTGCAGCTGAAAAGAAGCAGAAGCGCGAGCACCACCATGATGCTGGTCAAATGGGCATGGGTGTAAATGCTTACCCTGGTGTTTATGGGGCTCCACAGGTGAGTTATATTTCTGCTTCGTTGCATGTTTTTCTTTTTCATGCAAAATGCTGTGCATGTGGTGTGTAAGAGTAGGCCCTTCGTTTTTCTCTTTAGGAGTTGAAGGCTTTTGTTGAGCCCTGGCCCTGTATTGCATATTGCTTGAGCATGGGCACCAAGATCCACTCATCTTAGTTCCTCATATCTTATAATTCTTCATGGCAAGTAAATTTTGCATAGCTGTTCATGATCCAGTTTCTGATTAATCATGTTAGTGGAAGACTTTTGATGTGGGGTATTGAACATTGATCTAGCATATGCAATATAGCTTGTGTTTTAAGCATGATGATGTCATTGCTTAGGTTTTAGTGATATGATGTGAAAGCTTGGTGCGGCTAGCTGCTTTTCACATTTGACTGTGTTCCTCAACTTACATTACCTAACTTGTTTTTTCTGTACTAGCTCACACAGATACCTATAGCTGGAGGACAGAGGGTCATGATGCCAGAGATTATCGTACCAAACAACATCCTGTTTGTCCAAAACCTGCCACACGAGACGACACCCATGATGCTCCAGATGCTCTTCTGCCAGTACCCTGGCTTCAAGGAGGTTCGGATGGTGGAGGCGAAGCCTGGGATTGCTTTCGTTGAGTATGGAGACGAGGGGCAGGCCACTGCTGCCATGAACAACCTTCAAAGCTTCAAGATTACAAAAGAAAACCAGATGGTCATCACATACGCGAAGAAGTAACGAGCTCCCGAGCTGTGTTGACCTGATCTGTGAAATGTTGTATTCTGAGTTCTTGCACAACTGGTAGATTTCCTTCATATTTAGGTAGACAGCATCCTGAACAACCTGTTACTTGTACCTCGCTTAGCTGCAGCTATGTTCACTTCAGGAACGGAGATGAAATGCATACTGTCATTTTTTTCCCGCTCCCTCATGTATTCACATGTTGCAACTGCCCCACTAAAATGGGTATTTGTTTGGAGAAGATTCTATTCGACCTTATTCGGAGTAAAGATAGAAAGGAACGATCGTGGCGATCATAGAACGTTGGCACAGAAACCCCATCAGAATCAACACTTGTGTCATTTTGCAGCGGCAGACACTGATTTTGCTGACGGAGTTAGTCCTCAACCTCAACGGGAACATCTGACCCTTGATCTCTGTCACAGAACCTCCTAATTATGATGGCCCACAAGTACACGTCATTGTCATAATGACCTCTGACAGTCGTATTTATGTTCACCATAACGTAAAAGGCCTGCTTTCCTCCGAACAGGATCCAATCACAGGAGTATTACAATATTACAACAGTTTATTCAAAATATTCAACAGAGTAAAGTAGCGGAAGTCTTACAATAACATAGGTTTACAAACCAGTTTTCAAACTTCAAACCTTATGTACATTATTACAAACCAGTAGTAGAGAAGTATCGGTAGTAACTTTATTACAACACCCAAACGAGATGCCTTGCCCAAAGGCCACACAGTCTACTCGTCGTCGCTTTCTTCAACCACGACGGTCATGCAACAAGGCTCGAAGCAGACTTGTTCATGAACCGCACCTGCAACAAGGGGTTCAACAAACCCTGAGTACGAGAGTACTCAACAAGACTTACCCGACTAAGACAAAGACTCCAAGGGCATGCTAGCTTTAGGGAATCAAGGTACGGGTAATCTAGAGTCAAGATTTTCTTTTGCAGAAAAGCTTACTAAGGTAAGTCCTTATTTTCAACATTTTACTTTTACCATTGATGGTTCATTAACCAAATCTAGGTGATCCTAATCTAGATCAGAGTAATTATCATCAAAACCTTTCTTATTCCTTCTTTCATTCCAGTTCTTAACTACGATGTAAGTCAGGCGATCAAGTCTCCATAACCGAGGAGCAACGACGATTCGAACCGATTATACCCAGCTGGGGATCCCTAACATCACGACATATGTAGAACCGAATCTTGCATATATCAACCCTCATTTAGATCTCCCAAAACCAGAACGTGTCCATCGCCACCCGAGAGTACAGTACTCCTCGAACCCGGCCCGATTCTAGCCCCGAGGGTACACGCTACTCCCGCCATCTCTCCACTCCCAGTGCGAGGTTAGACGTTCTCGTAATGGAATCACCAACATTTTGGGCTTACCCAAGGCATGAGGCTAGTTGCAAAGTCTCGAACACAACAGGCTTACAACGAACGGTCCTTAACTGACAAGGCGGAAACACTACATTGAGACTCCTTTCCCAATGCATGTTAGCAGTGGCCAAACCACCCGCCCGATCTTTCAAGTTCATTCTCATACTTCATTATTCATTAAGTATGCCGTCATGGTTATGTAAACATTTCATTTAAAAGCTTAACTTCTAAGCATAGCGAAGCATACTACGCATTTTCCGTAAAACAGGTATCAAGGTTAATGTCGTAATAATCAAGGATGGTAATGCAGCAATTAGGTTATCACTCAACTCCTAATTACTTAATGCAATAAACCATAATATAAATATTAAAACATTTGTAAAATAACAAGGTAGGGTTTAAATGCACCGGGGCTTGCCTTGCTCTGACACGACGGCTGACTCAGACTCGGAGACCCCAACGTCTGGTCCGGAACCCACTGACGATCGCTCTTCTCCGGAGACCTGCTCGGTGACTTCGGCTTCTTCGAAAGCGGTGACTACACGAATACATAACATGCTTTAACATGATGCTCGATGATAAACATGATGCTTGATGATAACATGCCACGGTTTACGATTCGAGTACAACTTCCCTTCACGATACAATCGTAAACATAAAACCTACTAACTAGTAGCGACGATTTCTCGCGATACCAGCTCTTAACCTAACAAAATACTAACGAGCTCAATCATGAAATTAAGGTGCCATAGATCACAAAAGGGTAGTGACCTAAGGACATCACTCAATTACAAAGGCACACAACACTTAAAGTTCTCAACTTAACATTTATTTTCTATTTAAATAATTAGGGCATAAATAGAAGTTGATCAAACTTTATCTAAACAAGCTTAAACTTTTTCTATGGGTTAAGAATGATTTATAACAGTGCCATAATTAATTTCATAATTTTTGGATAAATAAATAAATTATTAAAATTACTGGAAGTTGCATTTAATCTTTATTGGAACCAATTAATTCTACTACATACAGTATTCAAATTCATGATTTAATATTTTTCCTAGATAGTTTATACATTGAGAAGCTTATACAAAAATTTTCATGAATTTTGGAACTCTACACAATTTTTTAAATAAATAAACAAATAACAACACTATTCATTTATTTGGAAAAAGAAAAACAAAAACAAAACGAACTCGGGCTGCTTCTCCTCCTCTCCGATCCGGCCCAGCCAGACGGCCCACGTGCCCACGCGCTCGCGCCCGTACGCGCTGGCCCAGCAGGCGGCCCGCCTCGCGCGCGCCCACTCTCCCTCTCTCTCTCACTGACAGGCCGACCCCGCCTGTCATCGCCTACCTCCCGCCTCTCGCTCACTCCCGCGCGCTCACTCACCTCCGCGCGGTGGCCGGGCCGGTGACCAGTGCCCCGGTCGACAAAATGAGCCGACCAACACGTTCTACATCACCTCACGAACCCGTTTTGCTAAGTAACGCCATGGTTCGAGCCCTAGCGACCCGCGCGCGACGGCGATGGCGGCACGGTGGCGACGGGAACAGCACGCCGGCGACTACAAAGCGGTAGAGGTTAAATTGAAGGGTCGGGAAGCATCAGTGGCTCACCGCGGTTGCAGTGAAGCTCTCGGTGGCGACGGGGAGCGGCTGGAGTGGCCTGGCCACGGGAAGGCGAGGTTGGCGGTCAGTCGCCGGAGGCGAGCACGGGAACAGGCGGTGCGGGAGCTCGGGTGCGAAAACGGTGAGCACAAGCGGTCCACAAGGTGCGCGAGGCCGAGGCGGAGCTAGTGGTGCGGTTGGCGTGGCCTGATACGGCTTGATGGTGGCAGCGGCGAGCGGCGGAGCTGCGGTGGCGGCGATGGCGAAAACGACGAACGCCACTGTGAACTACGGTATATATAGAAGGAAAACGCGTCTACAGAGCAGCACTGCTGAGCCATCGCGCTGGCGATCCTGGCGCGCGCGAGAAGGCCGTGGAAGCGGCCACGGCGGCGATCGGCCGGCGCCCATACCGGCCGGTGGCCGTCGGTCATTGGCTCGGCACTGTAGCTTCCCCCCCCCAAACTCTGAAATTCAAACTGCCTTTTCAAATTACTTTCAAATTTGCATAACAACTTGAAAATCTTCCAATGTATGAAATCTTCAGATTTTCAAGCTCTACAAGTTTGATATTGAAAACTTTTTCAAATTCTGCCTGGATTTTGAAATTTGATTTTGAATTCAAAAAGGGACATATTTTTCAGATTTGGTAATTTAGAAATTACTTTTGATTTTACATTGAAACTTCAAAATCTCCAAACATCAAAGTTGTATATCTTGACCAGACCTACAACTTTGCTGTTCAAAACTTTTTCAAAATCAGCCTCCATTTTGAAATCTTAGTTTGGGGACAAAAATGAATTAAAACTGAAATTTGCTTATTTTCAAAATTGCTCCACATTTTACACTAAAACTTTGAAAACTCAAAACACCAAAGTTGTAGCCCTTGAAAAGTTCTACAAACTTGGTTTTGAACTTTTTCCCAAATTTTGCTTAGATTTTTAATTATTTCAAAAGGGGTAAAACAGGGTTTTGAAATTTAGGGTTTTCGGAGGGATTTCAAATTGGAATTTGTTTCTACTTTGATTTGTGATTACTTAGTGATCAAAACCTCACCCAAGGGCATCATTTGGACCAACATGACATGGTTGACCAAATGTCACTCTTGGTTGACCAATTTACTTTTGAAATTGTTTTACATTTCTCCCCAGATTTGAATTCGAATTCGAATCGGAAAACTCGTGACAAGTTTTGGGACTCCAATTCAAACTCAAATTTGGAGCTTCATTTTAGATGTTGTACTTAAGCTCATACCCTACACTTGACACTAGTGTGCAACACAGTCGCGCACTTCAAATTACGCAGGGCATGTACTAAGCATTTGCGGTGGTATTCGAAATTAGGGTTTTCGATTTCGGAGCACACCACAGAGAAACACATTCAACCTAATTAAGTAAACTCGTTTTAATTGATGCATAACAAGTTAACCTAACAGAGATGCTTTGCAATGCATTATGATGACATGGCAGATTAATTAGCACTATAACACCCGGGGTGTTACAGCCCTTCCCCCTTAAAGAAATCTCGTCCCGAGATTTAGAGCCTTGAGTTAAGTAATAGAAAAAGAAACGTGTCAAGCAAACACGTCCAAGACTTGTCTACAAAACAGGTAGGGGTTTTCTGCATTACAAAGACTTTAAAAGGATAGGTTACAATTTAAAGAAGAAATTGCAACCTAGATAGAAGCAAAGAACTCCGAGAAATTCTCCAACAGGTAATCCTCAGATTCCCAGGTAGCTTCCTCTTCTGAATGTTGATTCCACTGTATTCTGTACCATTTGGTGGTTCTACTTCTGGTAACACGATCTTTTTGATCCAGAACTCGGACAGGATGTTCAGAATATGTCAAATCTGGTTCAAGTTCAACTCCCTCAACATCAACCACTTGATCATGTACTTGTAGACACTTTTTCATTTGTGATACATGAAATACATTGTGTACGGCGGATAGTTGTTCAGGCAACTTTAACTTATATGCCACCTTTCCACATTGTTGAATGATTTGAAAAGGACCGATATAACGTGGTGCGAGTTTGCCTTTGACTCCAAATCTGCTAACTCCTTTCATGGGTGATACTTTTAAATAAACATAATCTCCCACTTGGAATATCAAAGGTCTACGCCTTTTATCAGCATAACTCTTTTGTCTGGACTGAGCAACTTTCAAATTATTCTGGATCCGTCGAACTTTTTCTTCTGTTTGTTTCACAAGATCAACACCGAAAAACCATCTTTCTCCCGGTTCTGACCAATTCACTGGAGTCCTGCACCTGCGGCCATACAATGCTTCAAACGGTGCCATTTTGATACTCTCTTGATAACTATTGTTGTACGAGAATTCTGCTAACGGTAAACATTCATCCCATTGATCTTGATAGGTGAGAGCACAGGATCTTAACATATCTTCCAAAATTTGATTTACTCTTTCAGTCTGTCCCCCTGTTTGTGGATGATAAGCGGTACTGTACAAAAGTTTTGTACCCAGGGACTCATGTAGGTGTCTCCAAAATTTATTGACAAACTGCGTACCTCTATCTGATACAATGGTCTTTGGTACCCCATGAAGACTCAGGATTCGTGCAATATATATTCTTGCATAAGTTATAGCAGAATAGTCCACCTTAACTGGAATAAAATGAGATGACTTTGTCAGTCGGTCCACAATGACCCAAATTGAATCAAAGCCTCTTGAGGTTTTGGGTAACCCAGTAATGAAATCCATACTGATATCTTCCCACTTCCAAGATGGAATGGGCAAGGGTTGTAACATTCCTGCTGACTTCAAGTGTACTGCCTTCACTTTACAACAAATGTCACATCTAGCAACATACTTGGCGATCTCAATCTTCATTTTGGTCCACCAGAATCTCTGTTTCAAATCTTGATACATCTTATTATTCCCTGGATGAATAGAAAACCTTGTACTATGTGCTTCATCAAGAATGAGCTGACGTAACTCTGGAACCTTTGGGACCACTAGCCGGTTCTTAAACCACAACACACCTGCATCATCAATACTGAAATCTGTCTGTTGATCAGTTCTAACCTTTTCTTTGATATGAGCTATTCCGGAATTTGTTCTTTGAGCAGACACAATCTGATCTTTGAGTATTGATTCTACGGTGACATTAGTCAACTGACCTTGTTGAATCATTTCAATATTCAACTTTTCCAATTCGTAACACAAACTGTAATCCATTGGCTTCACAGTCATACAATTGCAATGGTTCTTTCTACTGAGTGCATCAGCAACAACATTTGCTTTTCCAGGGTGATAATGTACTTCCAAATCATAATCCTTTATCAATTCAAGCCACCTTCTTTGCCTCATATTCAATTCTGACTGAGTAAAGATATACTTTAAACTCTTGTGATCTGTATACATGTGGCAAGTATTGCCTAGCAAGTAATGACGCCAGATCTTTAATGCATGAACCACAGCTGCTAGTTCAAGATCATGTGTCGGATAATGTTCTTCATGGCGCTTCAACTGTCTCGAGGCATAAGCAATGACTCTGCCTTCTTGCATCAATACGCAACCAAGGCCAATGCCCGAGGCATCACAATATACATCAAATGGCTTTTCTATATCTGGTTGTGCCAGAACTGGAGCAGTTGTCAATGACTTCTTTAAAATTCTAAAAGCTTTCTCACATTCTGGAGACCATATAAACTTAGTTTGATTCTTCAAAAGCTCTGTGATTGGCTTGGCTACCTTTGAAAAGTCAGGTATGAATCGACGGTAATAACCCGCCATTCCTAGAAAACTTCGGACTTCATGAACTGAGATTGGCGGTTTCCAATTCAGAATATCTTTCACCTTGCCAGGATCTACTGCTACTCCTTCAGCTGACAACACATGGCCTAAGAATTGCACTTCTCTTAACCAAAATTCACATTTACTGAACTTGGCATACAGTTGATGATCTCTCAAACGATTCAGAACAACTCTGAGATGCTCAACATCCTCTTCTTTACTTTTTGAGTATACCAGAATATCATCAATAAACACTACCACAAACTTGTCAAGTTCCGGCATGAAAACTGAGTTCATCAGATACATGAAATGTGCCGGTGCATTGGTGAGACCAAAAGACATAACTAGGTACTCATACAGTCCATATCTGGTGGTGAATGCAGTCTTTGGGATATCTTCAGGTCGAATCTTAATTTGATGGTACCCTGATCGAAGATCGATCTTTGAAAATACCTTTGCCCCCGCAAGCTGATCAAAGAGTAGATCAATGCGCGGCAACGGATATTTGTTCTTAATGGTCACTTCATTCAGCGGTCGGTAATCAACACACATCCTTAAAGTTTGATCTTTCTTTTTAACAAACAGAGCTGGACATCCCCATGGTGAGGAACTGGGTCTGATAAAACCTTTGTCACATAACTCTTGCAATTGATCCTTGAGTTCTGCCAATTCATTGGGTGGCATTCTGTAAGCTCTCCGGGATATTGGGGCAGTACCCGGTTTTAACTCAATCACAAACTCTACATCTCTGTCTGGTGGCAGACCTGGTAGATCATCTGGAAACACATCTGGAAATTCACAGACTACGGGTATATCACAAATCTCTTGTACTGAAGTTGCACATACCCTTTCAACGGTTCTCTTTGGGATAGGAAGTTGGATAAGAAGATGAGATTTGTTATCTGGCAGGTTCAACCTTATAGTTCTGTGCAGGGCATCTATAAGGGCTCCTCTTTGGTACATCCAATTCATACCCAGGATTACATCTATATCCTGTTTCTGTAATATTATCATTGAGGTAGGGAATATATGCCCACCTAACTCTATAGGTACGTCACGTACCATCTCCTTAGTACACAGTCGTCCCCCAGGTGACTGGATAAAGAAATCTTCTTGTGTTCCCAAAATTGGAATGTCATGCTTAACAACAAAGGTGCGATTTATGAATGTATGCGATGCACCTGAATCAAATAACAGTACTGCTGGATGATTAGCAACAGGGAACATACCCATCATAACAGGTTCTCCCTCTGGGATTGCACTTGCTTGAGTATAGAATACACGTCCGGTCTTCTTCTTCTCACCCTTACCCTTCTGAACATTCAGATTGTTATTCTTGCTCTGCGATTGTTGCTGTTGTGGCACGGGAGCTCTGGGATAGTTGGGATTGTACTGCCTTGGATACGGGCAGTCCTTTGAAAAGTGGCCTGGCTTTCCACAATTGTAGCAGGGAAAGTTATGGGTGGCTGGAGTCTGGTTTCGAATACCAGGGGCATTCGGCTGTTGTGTAAACTGCGGGGTTGCGGCAGGACGGAAAAACGTCTGCGGCTGAGCTTGGTATTGCGGTGGACGATAAGTTGGGCGGAAATGGTTCTGAGGGTGGTAAATAAACTTCTGGCGCTTCTTAATGCCGCCAGACGGGCTTGAAAACACTGGCTTCTTTTTCTTCGACTCTTTGTGCAGTCGGGACTTTTCTTCTGACGCAATAGCCACGTTGACTATCTCATGGTAAGTAGCATTATAACAGGTGACTAATGCTTCCTGGATTCTGGTACTCAAACCTCTCATGAAACAGATTTTCTTCTTCGCATCGGTGTTCACATATTCCGCTGCATACTGGGACAAATGATTGAATTTACCCACGTACTGCAGAACTGTCTGGTTCCCTTGCTTCAGCGAGAGAAACTCCTCTAGCTTCATGGCCATGACACCATCTGGAATATAATGTGCTCTGAAGGCTTCACGAAACTCCTGCCAAGTGACACGGTGGCCAGCAGGCCGTGCGGCGACCAGATTCGCCCACCACGCCCCTGCGGCACCTCTAAGCTGCTGCGCTGCAAACACGGGCTTCTGGTGCTCCGTGCATTGTAACAGTTCAAACTTCTGCTCCATGGTACGGAGCCAGTCATCCGCCTCTAGCGGCTCATCTGCCCTTGAGAACACTGGTGGACGGGTATCGGTGAAATCCACATAAGTGGTTTCCCCTCCATTGTTACGGCCTCTACGACCCTGGTTTCCATTCTGATTCTGATTCTGAGCCATCAAGGTAGTGGCATTAACCAAAGCGGCAATAGCCTCTGCCAAGGTGGGTGGAAACGGTGGGGGATTCGGAGCATTGTCCCCTTGCTGGGAAATTCCAGTACCGTCCATCTGTTGTACACAAACCATATTTATTTACATCGCTTTATTGAATTAAAAAGCAGTTAGTACAGTACTTGTATACACATACAAACTTATCTTACATTATTTCATTACAAACTTGCTCTCAAGCAAGAAACTACCCACTAAGGTTCTTAGAAAGCAGGAAAGACTACTATATTACATAGCCATCTAGGTCGACACTTCACTCCTCATCATCATCACTGATCACGATCACTCCATCCTCAACCTCTGGAGCACTTGCACTAGTGACATGACTTGCATCATCCCCACTTTCCATCATGGGTTCATCTTCTTCCAGATCTTCTTCATTGTCCTCTCCACTAGGAACAATCACTGCACCAACATCATCTTCCACTGCCTGGGGCTGATGATTGGGATTTATCAGATCATTTAGCCTATGGACTTCCTCATGCAGAACAGTATTGTACTGCTCCAGGTGTGTCACATAAAGCTCCAACTCCTGAACACGAGCTCTGGCTTCTGTCTCCTTTTCCAGAGACTCGTTCTGGAACTGTTTCCAAAAACGCATATTGCGCTTCAGTCGCTCTACTTCTGATGTAAGCCTTGCAACCTCTGATTCCGAATCCGGGTTCGGATTACGGCTACTGCTTGCTCCATCAACTCTGGCAGCCAACTGATGACGCGGCACTCCCTGCGGTCCACTCTTCTTGCGAGGAGTCGTCTTCACACGTGCCATCCTAAAGCAAGATAGAATTAGGACGATGAGAACAGATAGGAGGATCTGAAGGTTAGCATGAATAGGATTGAACCTTACTTAACCCAAACCACTTTAAAAGGGAAGGTAACTTAAGCAGGTTAATTAAACATGATGCATGCATCGTTCTTACGATCTAACAGAAAGATTTAAGTAACACATGCAAACTTTATAATATAGGGCACTATACATGATACTTCACTACGAAGCTTTCAAATATGAGCTAAGGAAACTATAGAATAGATTAAGATAAGCAAAAGCAATTTGGACCCAAAATATCAATATTAAGTTTGTTTGACCCAAATCCTTTTGAAGTTTTGCAAAGTAATACTACAATAACTCGAGTGATTACGCTCTGGTACCAGCTGTCACAGAACCTCCTAATTATGATGGCCCACAAGTACACGTCATTGTCATAATGACCTCTGACAGTCGTATTTATGTTCACCATAACGTAAAAGGCCTGCTTTCCTCCGAACAGGATCCAATCACAGGAGTATTGCAATATTACAACAGTTTATTCAAAATATTCAACAGAGTAAAGTAGCGGAAGTCTTACAATAACATAGGTTTACAAACCAGTTTTCAAACTTCAAACCTTATGTACATTATTACAAACCAGTAGTAGAGAAGTATCGGTAGTAACTTTATTACAACACCCAAACGAGATGCCTTACCCAAAGGCCACACAGTCTACTCGTCGTCGCTTTCTTCAACCACGACGGTCATGCAACAAGGCTCGAAGCAGACTTGTTCATGAACCGCACCTGCAACAAGGGGTTCAACAAACCCTGAGTACGAGAGTACTCAACAAGACTTACCCGACTAAGACAAAGACTCCAAGGGCATGCTAGCTTTAGGGAATCAAGGTACGGGTAATCTAGAGTCAAGATTTTCTTTTGCAGAAAAGCTTACTAAGGTAAGTCCTTATTTTCAACATTTTACTTTTACCATTGATGGTTCATTAACCAAATCTAGGTGATCCTAATCTAGATCAGAGTAATTATCATCAAAACCTTTCTTATTCCTTCTTTCATTCCAGTTCTTAACTACGATGTAAGTCAGGCGATCAAGTCTCCATAACCGAGGAGCAACGACGATTCGAACCGATTATACCCAGCTGGGGATCCCTAACATCACGACATATGTAGAACCGAATCTTGCATATATCAACCCTCATTTAGATCTCCCAAAACCAGAACGTGTCCATCGCCACCCGAGAGTACAGTACTCCTCGAACCCGGCCCGATTCTAGCCCCGAGGGTACACGCTACTCCCGCCATCTCTCCACTCCCAGTGCGAGGTTAGACGTTCTCGTAATGGAATCACCAACATTTTGGGCTTACCCAAGGCATGAGGCTAGTTGCAAAGTCTCGAACACAACAGGCTTACAACGAACGGTCCTTAACTGACAAGGCGGAAACACTACATTGAGACTCCTTTCCCAATGCATGTTAGCAGTGGCCAAACCACCCGCCCGATCTTTCAAGTTCATTCTCATACTTCATTATTCATTAAGTATGCCGTCATGGTTATGTAAACATTTCATTTAAAAGCTTAACTTCTAAGCATAGCGAAGCATACTACGCATTTTCCGTAAAACAGGTATCAAGGTTAATGTCGTAATAATCAAGGATGGTAATGCAGCAATTAGGTTATCACTCAACTCCTAATTACTTAATGCAATAAACCATAATATAAATATTAAAACATTTGTAAAATAACAAGGTAGGGTTTAAATGCACCGGGGCTTGCCTTGCTCTGACACGACGGCTGACTCAGACTCGGAGACCCCAACGTCTGGTCCGGAACCCACTGACGATCGCTCTTCTCCGGAGACCTGCTCGGTGACTTCGGCTTCTTCGAAAGCGGTGACTACACGAATACATAACATGCTTTAACATGATGCTCGATGATAAACATGATGCTTGATGATAACATGCCACGGTTTACGATTCGAGTACAACTTCCCTTCACGATACAATCGTAAACATAAAACCTACTAACTAGTAGCGACGATTTCTCGCGATACCAGCTCTTAACCTAACAAAATACTAACGAGCTCAATCATGAAATTAAGGTGCCATAGATCACAAAAGGGTAGTGACCTAAGGACATCACTCAATTACAAAGGCACACAACACTTAAAGTTCTCAACTTAACATTTATTTTCTATTTAAATAATTAGGGCATAAATAGAAGTTGATCAAACTTTATCTAAACAAGCTCAAACTTTTTCTATGGGTTAAGAATGATTTATAACAGTGCCATAATTAATTTCATAATTTTTGGATAAATAAATAAATTATTAAAATTACTGGAAGTTGCATTTAATCTTTATTGGAACCAATTAATTCTACTGCATACAGTATTCAAATTCATGATTTAATATTTTTCCTAGATAGTTTATACATTGAGAAGCTTATACAAAAATTTTCATGAATTTTGGAACTCTACACAATTTTTTAAATAAATAAACAAATAACAACACTATTCATTTATTTGGAAAAAGAAAAACAAAAACAAAACGAACTCGGGCTGCTTCTCCTCCTCTCCGATCCGGCCCAGCCAGACGGCCCACGTGCCCACGCGCTCGCGCCCGTACGCGCTGGCCCAGCAGGCGGCCCAGCAGGCGGCCCGCCTCGCGCGCGCCCACTCTCCCTCTCTCTCTCACTGACAGGCCGACCCCGCCTGTCATCGCCTACCTCCCGCCTCTCGCTCACTCCCGCGCGCTCACTCACCTCCGCGCGGTGGCCGGACGGTGACCAGTGCCCCGGTCGACAAAATGAGCTGACCAACACGTTCTACATCACCTCACGAACCCGTTTTGCTAAGTAACGCCATGGTTCGAGCCCTAGCGACCCGCGCGCGACGGCGATGGCGGCACGGTGGCGACGGAAACAGCACGCCGGCGACTACAAAGCGGTAGAGGTTAAATTGAAGGGTCGGGAAGCATCAGTGGCTCACCGCGGTTGCAGTGAAGCTCTCGGTGGTGACGGGGAGCGGCTGGAGTGGCCTGGCCACGGGAAGGCGAGGTTGGCGGTCAGTCGCCGGAGGCGAGCACGGGAACAGGCGGTGCGGGAGCTCGGGTGCGAAAACGGTGAGCACAAGCGGTCCACAAGGTGCGCGAGGCCGAGGCGGAGCTAGTGGTGCGGTTGGTGTGGCCTGATACGGCTTGATGGTGGCAGCGGCGAGCGGCGGAGCTGCGGTGGCGGCGATGGCGAAAACGACGAACGCCACTGTGAACTACGGTATATATAGAAGGAAAACGCGTCTACAGAGCAGCACTGCTGAGCCATCGCGCTGGCGATCCTGGCGCGCGCGAGAAGGCCGTGGAAGTGGCCACGGCGGCGATCGGCCGGCGCCCATACCGGCCGGTGGCCGTCGGTCATTGGCTCGGCACTGTAGCTTCCCCCCCCAAACTCTGAAATTCAAACTGCCTTTTCAAATTACTTTCAAATTTGCATAACAACTTGAAAATCTTCCAATGTATGAAATCTTCAGATTTTCAAGCTCTACAAGTTTGATATTGAAAACTTTTTCAAATTCTGCCTGGATTTTGAAATTTGATTTTGAATTCAAAAAGGGACACATTTTTCAGATTTGGTAATTTAGAAATTACTTTTGATTTTACATTGAAACTTCAAAATCTCCAAACATCAAAGTTGTATATCTTGACCAGACCTACAACTTTGCTGTTCAAAACTTTTTCAAAATCAGCCTCCATTTTGAAATCTTAGTTTGGGGACAAAAATGAATTAAAACTGAAATTTGCTTATTTTCAAAATTGCTCCACATTTTACACTAAAACTTTGAAAACTCAAAACACCAAAGTTGTAGCCCTTGAAAAGTTCTACAAACTTGGTTTTGAACTTTTTCCCAAATTTTGCTTAGATTTTTAATTATTTCAAAAGGGGTAAAACAGGGTTTTGAAATTTAGGGTTTTCGGAGGGATTTCAAATTGGAATTTGTTTCTACTTTGATTTGTGATTACTTAGTGATCAAAACCTCACCCAAGGGCATCATTTGGACCAACATGACATGGTTAACCAAATGTCACTCTTGGTTGACCAATTTACTTTTGAAATTGTTTTACATTTCTCCCCAGATTTGAATTCGAATTCGAATCGGAAAACTCGTGACAAGTTTTGGGACTCCAATTCAAACTCAAATTTGGAGCTTCATTTTAGATGTTGTACTTAAGCTCATACCCTACACTTGACACTAGTGTGCAACACAGTCGCGCACTTCAAATTACGCAGGGCATGTACTAAGCATTTGCGGTGGTATTCGAAATTAGGGTTTTCGATTTCGGAGCACCCCACAGAGAAACACATTCAACCTAATTAAGTAAACTCGTTTTAATTGATGCATAACAAGTTAACCTAACAGAGATGCTTTGCAATGCATTATGATGACATGGCAGATTAATTAGCACTATAACACCCGGGGTGTTACAATCTCCTTGGGAATTTTTTTTATTTTTAGCCCAAATTTGAAACAAATTTTAAATTTAACCCTTGTTTCAAAAAATTTTTAAATCTAACCCGTTTGGCCCCGCCACCATGCATGGCGGGGCAAATGCACTGAACCCCGCCATGCATGGTGGCGGGGTACACCTCCGACGTGGCAGGGGTGGCAGAGCACCTCGCCAGCGTGGCAGGGCTGTACCCCGCCACCCATCATGGCGGGGTTGCCCTAACCCGCCATGATGCATGGCGGGGTACACCCCCGGCCATATAAAAGCCCGGACACTTCTTGTTTTTGGTCATTCACCCATTCCATTTCCCGCAGCGCCCTAGGACCGAGCTCCCCTCCCCTCAGCGGCCTTCTCCGGCGTCCCTCCCTCCTCCCCGTCAGGTATGGGCCATCGTCGCTCCTTGTTCCGGCCACCCCTTCTCTGCGTGTATCGTTTTGTGTTGAAATCGTTTCGTTTTATTAGATGGAGGACTCGTATCGTGAGTCGATTTGGAGGAAAAAGGGTCGTCCTAGAGAGATGTACCCCGACGTGTCTTGTAAGGATGCGCCCGTTCCTCCCGAGGAACCTATACCTAACTGTGATTGTGGTCATCCGGCACACGTGGGCCAGTCGAGACATCCCGATACTGCGGCTCGTTGCTTCTACACATGTTATAGTTGTAGCGTAAGTAATTGTGCCCTTTGTTGTTTTTATTGGTTGCTGATGTTGTATTCGCGATGAGGTAATTGAAACTTTTGTATAGCCCTACTTCCGGTGTTTTTTTTTCCAATGGATCGATGGCCCGGACAAGTTTGATCCAAGGATTCTCCTTTTCTACCCCGGCATTGATCATTGCAAGCGTGAGGTGTTTACTCGCTGGGTTCCGCCCCCTCCAAACCCTCCTCCTATGACGGACGAAGAGAAGGCCGTAGCATCGGCACGGCGGCTCGAGGATCCTCCAAAGTGCCTTTGCGGAGAGCAAGCCGTGATAAACCCACGCAATGAACAAGAGTTCATTTGTCCTCTACGACATGAGGTAAGGTTTGAGTGAACCTTGGAATGTCACGTTCTATATGTGTGTTTTACTGTTTTGATTTTGTAGGATCATGATTTTCCAAAGTGCCGTTTCAAGGAATGGATCTATGGTCCAAAGAGCCATTGGCCGGAGCCGGAGAAGAATGTGGAGGTGCCAGACTGGAAGAAGAAGAGGAGGTCTATTGCGCCTCCTGTGATGTGCAAATGTGGTGTTGAAGCTAGCTACGGCCTTGTCCCTTCAGGCCTTGGTATTGGGCACTTCTGTGGCCACATGATCGATTATGACGAGGTTTGCTAGGACTGTTGACAGTTGGCGGTAATGGTTTATTTTGTTAACTCTGGTATGCTAACTTTGTATTCATCTATTTGTTGCAACAGAGCACTCAGAAATGCAAGTGGGAATCATATTATGATGTGTATAATTTCAAGAATGAGTATAAGACAATGGTAGCAGTTCGCAATAGCAGAGGATATCCTGCAAGCTACGTCACTGATTTCGTTAAGAGCCACAAGAAGAAAATGCTACGACGGGCCCAAGACCTACGTGTTCGTAACCCGGAGAGTATTGCGTGGAAGAAGTGGTACGAGCAAAAGAAGAAGGATGTAGAGGAGTACCAGGCACGGAAGGCTGAAGAGGATGCAAGGAAGGCTGCAGAGGAGGATGCGAGAGCAGAGATGCAAGGCTTGAACGATACTATTGACTCATTATGTGCGAGTGAGTCATTGCGTTTTTCGAAAGTCAAACTTCTTTGTTTTACTGTCAATAAAGTCATTGCAAAGATCCTGTTAATTGTTTGCATTTTGTACTTGCAGAGATTGGATGCACCGGCGGCTGGGAAGCAGATATGGCTCGTGCTAGGTACACCGCAAGTCGTCCGATTGTGGTTGACGAGGAGGCCGAGCCGGAGGAAGACGACGACACCGGGAGGATAGGCGAGCTCATTCGTCTAGCCGAAGAATTGGGCTACCCTCAGGACGAGGATGCGTACGACATGGGAAGGATAGCCGAGCTACTTCGTCTTGCAGAGGAGTTAGGACCGATGCCCGAGGAGGATGTTGCAGTAGAGGAGGGTCAGGCAGCGTACCAGAGCCAACAGACACCGTTGTTCGACTCATGGGGGCCAACAGACATGACCCAAGAAGAGGCCGAGTTGTACTCTCAGGCCGCGGACGAGGCGGAGGCGGCTTACTACCGGCGTCAGGCCTCTGAAGCCAAGTCAGTCGAGGCCACCAAGGGTAAGGAGGTGGTAGTGGAGGATTCAGAGTCCGAAGACGAGTTGCTTACGCAGTGGTGCACGCAATTTGATTGACGTACAAGTGTCTTTGTAATAATTTAAATTGTCACGTCTTCACGTTGTCGTTGTTAGTGTTTGTCGTTTGTAGTGGCGTAGAAACTTTGTGTCGTGTACTTTGTCAGTGTTGTACTTTGAAACATGTCATTGTACTTTTATCACATCGTCATTCGCTTCATTTGTTGGTCCACTCACTAAGATTGTTATGTGGTTTATCGCGGCAGTGTATAAATACAGTTTCTTAGTGCAGTTCCTGCGCGGTCGAAGTTTCAGGCAACCCCGCAATGGGTGGGGGCGGGTTAGGGGTACCCCGCCATGGTACATGGCGGGGTTCCCATAACCCGCCCCCACCCATGGCGGGGTTGCCCTGAAACTTCGACCGCGCAGGAACTGCATTTCGTTTTGCGTCAACTGATCGTCACAAATGCAGGAAGTCATGTTGAGTGATTTACAGCAAGTTTATGGCAGGGGTCGAATCGAAATTAGTTTACGGCAACTGATCGTCACAAATAATTGGGTCAACTGATCGTCACAAATAATTGCGTTTACGACAAAGATTAAACGAGTGTTACCAACTACATTAGTCGAACCGAAATAACCAAGTAGAGTACTGCTGCTACACCTACACATAATTTAATTGTTCTAGCACTACATAACTATGATAATATGTGTCCGGCGTCTGCTACTCTACTAATCGCCTGGGGTGTAGGGGTCTCGCGGTCTCCGTCGCCTCCTTGGATTTGTAGGGACCACGTTGCTTCTCCAGCCAACGTCTGTGCGGTCCCGCTGCTGCCTCTCGCGCTGTCGCCTATGTCCACGATCGAGCTGCTGCGTCGACGACGGCCCCTGCAAGCAAGCAACCTGATGAGCTACTATAAATGTTGATCTAAGAACAGTAAAATTAAAGAGAAAGCAAAGCATACGAACCTGTTGCTCGGCTGGTGTGTAGTTCTCCTGCTGTGTGTAGTCGAACCCCTGTGTACCAAAAGGAGCACCGTAGAGCTGTGAGGCACCCATCTCCTCGTGACCGGTGTAATCCCACTGTGGAACGTCCTCTTCGTCGTCGTCGTCGTCGTCGCCACTCGTCGTGTCATACTGAAGTGCCTTATCCACATCGTCCGGAGCCGCTGGACCCTTCCCTCTATCCTGCGGAGTACGAATAGACGAGGACGCAGCTCTGGTGTCGCTAGCAGAAGCAGCTGTGGTGGACATCGTCTGGCTCCTGGACCACGTGGGGTTGTACGGTATGTCCAAAGTCGTATCCGCACAGCTCAGCTTTTGAGCCAACTTTTTGCAGCCTTTTTTCATTCTCTACAGATTAAGATGACAACAAGCATTATTAAGCGTGAATTTTAAAGGTAACTGAGTTGTAGTCACGAATGTTACTATCAAAAGTACCTTGACGAAGGCGCGAAGAGGGTTCGTCTTGTCGTCCCTAGTCCGAAAAAGTTGCCTGGAAGCTTCCTCGGAGTAGTTCGACAACTGTTGTGCCTACAACATCACACAACGTTAACTCGATCATTTCAATTGAAATTTAAACCCCTTACCTCGTTTTAGAATATAAGTGCAAAGTACTTACCACGTATCTATTGAGAGGCGCCCTAAGAAGTTGTGTTTGCCTCCTTTGCGCATCGTCGAACGCATCGGCGATGTCATCCTCATCGGCCGCATCTGCAGGCATGTTCGTGTACGGGACCATGAGATGAGTCCTCGTACTTCGCTGCAGCCTTTGAAGGTACTCCATCCATCTTGCCGGGTGGTGTGGCGGAATTTGGTTGATGTGACGACGAGTCCTGTTATACCATCTGTTCAAATATTGGTCGTGCGTCAACGCCCAATTCTTCTGCGTGGTCCGAAGCATCCGATCAATCCTGCATTGCCATATTGCATTAGAAATGAGGCGCTTAAGTAGAATAAACATATTGCCATCATACCCATGCGGGGTCGCGGCGTCGCGGCAGCGGGGTCGCGGCGGGGGGCGGCGAGGCGCGGCCGGGGCGCTGCCGGGGCGGCCGGGGGGCGGTGGGGCGCGGCCGGGGCGGCCGGGGCGCGGCGGAGCTCCTCCGGCGGCGCGGGGACGGCGCGGGGACGGCGGGGGGCGGCGGGGCGAGGCCGGGGGCGCCCGGAGGCGGTGGGGCGCGGCCGGGGCAGCCCGGGGGCGGTGGGGCGCGGCCGGGGCGCGGGGGAACTCCTCCGGCGACGCGGGGACGGCGCGGGGACGGCGGAGGCGGCGGAGGCGGCGGTGGACGAACAAAACCGAGCGGGCGTTCGGGCGGGCGGGGCGCGGCTTATATTTACGCCGCGCCCCGCCGTGACCGGTGGCGGGGTACACCCCGCCATGATGGGTGGCGGGTTAGGCGTACCCCGCCACCCATTATGGCGGGGTACGCCCCGGGTGGCGCCACGTCACCCTGCCACCTCGGAAGCGTACCCCGCCACCATGCATGGCGGGGTTCAGTGCATTTGCCCCGCCATGCATGGTGGCGGGGCCAAACGGGTTAGATTTAAATTTTTTTTGAAACAAGGGTTAAATTTAAAATTTGTTTCAAATTTGGGCTAAAAATAAAAAAAAATTCCTCCTTGGCAATGGCAGAGCGCAACGTCCAGTCCTACCAAACTTATGCTTACGGATTGCTTCGATGTAGGCAAGCGCAACGTCCAGGCCTACCAAACTTATGCTTACGGATTGCTTCGTTGTAGGCAAGCTCTCCTGTGCATGCGTTTCTTCATGGAGATGTTATAACAATCCAACATACTTGTTTGACAACAATCACACGTAACCAAGTCTTATGACTTTGGTTTGGAATACCAAGCCTGCTTAGCTCTATATGGATGTCGACCAAATGAGGGTTTTTCAATAAAAAGATATATACTCCATCTTTTTCAAATTATAAGACATTTTAGCTTTTCTAGATACATAGTTTTCACTATGTAGGTCGATAATATATCTTATGTCTAGATACATATTAAAGCAATGTACCACAAAAGCTAAAATGTCTTATAATTTGAAACGGAAGGAGTATCATATATGGGGCAAGAAAAAAATCCACAATCAAACATCGATTAAGGGTCTTTGTTCGTGTCTTCAGACCATGGAAAAACTAAAATGAAATTGCTTGTTCCCTTGACGTGTCAGATCCTAAAAAACATGTACACATAGCGCATAACATAAAATTTAGTCACCTAGAGGTTGACGGTCACTACAAGGCAAGCTGCAGAATCACACCCCTCACACCCTTTCAAGCTCGGTGATGTGCTTGCCCAGCTGCTCTTTCAGTTCTTTCCGCCACCCTTCAATCAACTTCTTGTGCTTGGCAATAAGCTCAGACTTGGTCTTCAGCTCTTCCTCCATTGTCGTAATCTCCTGTTCAGTGCAAAACCAAACATGTCAACAAGATGAGAGATATTAGTTGGGTGGGTATCCTAATTAAGACAGGCAACTATGAGCGTGTGATTCTCTCAACTACTACCAACGTATTTTTACAGAAACGATTGCATGAAAAATTCATGTGCACAGAAGGTGCATGGATGTACTTGGAAATTCCATTGCGAACATTGTTTTCTAGAAGTGAGGATTCAGGCAGGCTATCAGTTCTATCAATAATAAACACTTCAATTTCGAGTTAACAGATATCCTATTCAGTACACAAGTTAATCAGAATATAACAAAAACATTCCAATTTCTATTACATTCAAAGTCGAATTTTGCTGGGTTACACAATTATCCCTGTATAGCAAAAGACGTGATGTGAGAATAGGATCAAGGTGTCTTTGTAATAAAGCTTAAACTGAATGTAACAAACTGCACGTAGCAAGTAGCAATATGTGAAATTTAGAGTTGAGCTATTCCTAAGGATAGCGCCAACCACAAAAGATTAATGGGCTGATCGAAACATGTGAAAGGTGAATACTCCTACCAATAAAAACTTGTTGCAATTCTCCATAACCAGTCCCCACTTCAATTTAACCACCCGCCTTACTGCACTCTTAATCATATGGAGATGAAGTGAAATATACCTTCCGAAGCATCGCTTCTGCAGTTGGTTGATCCTCACGCTGCAGGCTGATGAAATAAGACTGGAGTTTCTTGGCAGCCTCCATGAAATCCCTGGCGTGCCTCTCAACATCAACTGTTCAATTCAGTAGAAACCGTAACACTTAAATATCCTGTTTGGCAGGAACGAGTGGCAAAATGCAATTTAACTTCTCTAATAACCATTGTATACTATTTAAAAAAGGTGATTATCTTGGTACTCCCTGATTGCATTGTGATCTGAAAGTTGATACAAGATTAGTTCTCCTCAGTCTCAGCACCTAAGCAACCAGTCACTATACAATTGCCCGGGCACCAGAAAGATCCAAAATCTTCCTCTAGACTAGAAGGAGCAAGACCCCCGTTATCCACCTCGTATTCCCGTAGGCAACAAAACAACGAACACCTGGCGCGCGACGGCGCCGTGGACCGAACGAACACCACGAGGCTTGTCCGGTGCCGCAACAAGGCAGATCAAAGTCGAGAGGAGGAGAGGGAGGAAGCGATGGGGGGGTTGGCCGTCCGTACTCTGGTGGGAGGACTGGAGGGAGCGGTCGACGGCCTGGAGCTCGCGCGCGGGGAGGCACGGCAGCAGCACGGCCTCCAGCGCCGCCACGCACGCCAGCATGTCCTCGCGCCCGCCCGCCGCGGGAGCCTGCTGCGCCGGCGGCGTCTGCGCCGGCGACTGGGACGGCGTCGGGTCAGCCATGCCGGAGAGGGAGAGGGAGAGGGGCCGAGAGAGATTTGGGAGCGCTTGGGCCTCCGGTTTTGCTTTTGGCAAGGAAAGTAGTCCACCGTCGGTTTGAGGACGGACGTCTAGGATGGATTGATTTGACACAGGGCGTGTTCTGGGCCTGGATGGGCATGGGCTCGAGGGCCGAGGCGGCCTGGGCTGAAGGAAAGCATAGTTTGCTCAGGCTGAAATTTTCTGAAATATTTTTTTCTTTTCTTTATTTAATAGTATGGATAAGATCATGGACTCATGATCATCCTTGCAAATTTGACACACCATCAAGCGATTCTTTCGTTTACCCAAAAAAATGGGGTGAAATCTCATAGTACCCTTGTGTTGGTGTTCGGAATCACCGGCTAGCTTGGATGGTGTACAAAGAGGACACGAAGATATATACTGGCTCGGGCGGAATGTCCCTACGTCCAGTGGTGAGCTGTTTGTGTTACTTGCACTTGAGTTTGTAGTAGGGGTTATAAATGATCGGGAGATGGATGAGCTCCCAGGTCTCTGGTGAAAGTGAAGTGGAGTTGAAATACTTCTGAATGATCGAAAAAAGATCCCCCTCCGGCAAAAAAAAAGAAAAAAGATCCCCCCAATGGGGCGCCCAGCCTTCCCTTTTATAGGCTAAGGGAAGGACTCAGGGTACATGAGAGAGAGAAAGGGAGAGAAGAAAGAAAAAAACAGAGAAGGAGAGGGCCCCGGGGCCGCGACGTCCTCCTCCTGCAGGCATGCCCTGCTGGTCTCGTAGATGATGGCAGAGACGTCTCCATGTCGCGATGCTGACGGTGATGGAGGACGGCTCCACGTCGTGGCCCTGTTTGCCGCTGGTGCCATGCACGAGCGTTGTCAGTCGGTCGTGGCGCACTGTCCCGTCATGTCTGGCGCTGTGGGCGACATGGGCCCCCAGACGTGGTCTCCCATGGCTTCGGGTCATGTCGAGGTATGCCCGGTCCCATTTGGTGTTAGAAGTTTGACCATGGGCTCGAGTTTTTGATTCTGTGATGGTCGGAGGCAGTGTAGGCCCCCTGCTGGACCTGCACCCCTATCCGAGGGTAATTGTGCACCCTCAGAGTCGGGCGAGGTGCGACCCTCTCCCAAGGGTCTGGTGAGCAGAACCCATCCCCCAGGGGTCGGGCGGACAGAAACCTGCCCCCTGGGGGTCAGATGAAGCCGCGATCACGCCCTTTAATCGTTCGTTCGATTTTGACCGTTGGGGACCATTAGCTCCCCTTCTTCGAGTACCCTAAAATTGGTACCCGACACTTTGTCTCAATCTTAAAAAACCCCATTCAATACGCTAACAATATGGCTTAGTAAATTTACAAACATATATAAGCTAATAAAGCCTATTTTAATATATAAGTATGAGAAGATCAACACTGAATGGTATAACCTTGAGTCGCAACATTAAGGTTATGATATATGCATTTGAGAGTTACTCGCCTAAGGAAGGAAACCTGCAAACTCAGTGTGTGCAATGCCACAGTGGGATATAAACATTCTTCCACATTTATAATTTCTTAACCGCTGGAACTAGATTATTTGTTAATTCTTATCTACATTGGAGTGACACGTATGTATGCCACTGGTTTTTGCTTATGATATTATTAGGATGAAAATGAAACAGAAATATTTCGAACCGACCGCTTTCATTTTTTCTAACATAAAAAATTATCAGTTTCAATTGGTTTTACAACCATTTTCAATCATTTTTTGTACTCTTTAATTGCTAAAATGTAGAAATGTCCCGAACTGACTTATTTCGTTTTTCTATATTGTAATACCGTTTTTGACCGTTTTTGATAGGATTCCTAGTCCTACCAGCGATCTCGCGCAAGCGATATGGATGAGAGGGAGGAGGAGGAAGTTGGCGACCTCGCTGCCGGCGATGGGGCGCCGTCACGAGGTGGAAGATGAGCGCAGGGAACAGGTGGCGGCTAGGGCAAGTGGCGGCTAGGGCAGAATCTCCCGGCTCCCTAAGGAAGCCGGAAACAACTTAGATTGTTTCTGCTTAATTGATCTCAATAGTCTTACAAAATATATATAACTCCTCTTCTCTCTAAAAATAGAAATAACTCCCTAATAATAGTAATAATTCTAATAATAGAAATAGGTGATAATTTGGGCCTTGAACCCAACTCCTGTGCGCCCGGCCTTGCTAGCCACGAGCCTGCCTGCCTCTTCTCTCATAGTGGACGCCCGTCATAACATCTCTCCCCGCCTCTTCAAACAGCTCGTCCTCGAGCTGGACTTCGGGAAACTGCTCCTTGAACTTGGCGAGGGGCTCCCAAGTGGCATCATCCGCGGGAAGGCCCTGCCACTGCACCAGAATACGCCACTCGCCACGGCGGAGTTGAGCCTTCAGCACCCGCTCAGGACTGGGCAGCAGGCGACCATCCTGGACCGGCGGAAGCGGGGCAGGGGCAGTCGGCGGTGGTCCTTCATAGGCCTTGAGCTGGCCCACATGAAAGACGTCGTGAAGACGCGCGCCGGGCGGGAGCTGAAGACGGTAGGCCACAGCACCAATGCGCTCCAACACCTGGAAGGGCCCGGCGTAGCGAGGACGGAGCTTGCCCTTGGGCTGGGCGATGAGGGCCTGCATAGGACGGTGGAGAAGCCGCAGGAGCACCCAATCGCCCACCTCAAAGGACACGTCGCGGTGATGGACGTCGTAGTACTTCTTGGCGTACTGTTGAGCTTGAAGGAGACGCTCGCGGACCTCCTCCAGGAAGGCGTCGCGGTCACGGAGCAGTGACTCAGCCGCCTCAGTCAACGCCGCCCCAGGCTGGAGAGGAAGGAGAGGCGGTGGAGGGCGGCCATAGACCACCTCGAATGGAGTCGCCCGGAGCGCCGTCTGGAAGGATGTGTTGTAACAGTACTCGGCCCAGGAAAGCCAATCGACCCAGGCATGAGGACGGTCGCCTGTGACGCACCGCAAATACATCACAATGATCCGGTTAACCACCTCGGACTGGCCATCGGTCTGAGGATGGAAGGCCGTGCTCAAGCGCTGCTTAACACCTGCAAGCTGAAAAAGATCACGCCACAAATGGCTGGTGAAGACCGGGTCGCGGTCGCTGACGATGGAGGTGGGGAAGCCGTGGAGTCGCACAATGCCGTCGAAGAAGGCGCGCGCCACGGAGGCCGCCGAATACGGATGACTGAGGGCGATGAAGTGTGCATACTTGGAAAACCGGTCAACCACCGTGAGAATGACCGATTTGCCGTGCACCTTCGGGAGGCCGTCGATGAAGTCCATAGATATGTCCGCCCACACCTGCGAGGGAACCTCGAGGGGCTGCAGCAGCCCCGCCGGATGTGTGGTCGGCGTCTTGTTCCGCTGGCACGTGTCGCAGGTGGCCTGAGCGTTGCACAGGCCAAAGGGCATGACTAGGAACTCGAAGTGCCCATGGTGTGTGCGGAACGCAGTCTTGGCGATGTCCTCCGGGTGCATGCGCACCTGGTGATAGCCCGAGCGGAGGTCGAGCTTAGTAAAATATTGGGCGCCGTGGAGTTCATCGAGGAGCTCGTCGACCACCGGGATCGGGAATTTGTCCTTGGACGTCTTGTCGTTGAGAGCCCTGTAGTCGATGCAGAAACGCCAGGAGCCGTCCGCCTTCCTGACGAGGAGGACAGGGGCGGAGAACGGCGACGTCGAGGGCCGAATGATGCCCTGTGCCAGCATATCAGCACACTGGCGTTCCAGCTCATCCTTTTGGAGCTGCGGGTACCGGTACGGGCGGACCGCCACGGGGGCCGTACCGAGGAGGAGGTGAATCTGATGGTCATAGGGCCGCACTGGCGGCAAGCCACGCGGTGCGTCGAAGACGGCCCCATGCTGCTGGAGGAGACGGTCCAGCAGAGGACGTGGCTGGACGTCCGAGGTGACGGCCAGCAGCTGCTGCGCTGCTGGAGTCGGTGGCGCCCCCTCGCACTGCCAGGTGATGCGGCGGGCGCCCCTCTGAAAGGCCACCGTGTGGGCGTCGAAGTCCCATGTGAGGGGTCCCAAGGTGCGCAGGAAGTCGACGCCGAGGATGAAGTCGAAACAGCCCAAGGCGAGGCCTACGCAGGTGACGGGGTAGGACACGCCGGCGACGGAGATGGAGACGTCGCGTGCAACGCCCTCGCACGGCAGGCGCTCTCCGCTGGCGACGGTGACACGGAGGTGCGCGGCAGCAGCAGGAGATAGACCAAGGCGACGCATCACATGTCCTTGGAGGAAGGAGTGCGTCGACCCGGTGTCCAGCAGGGCCAAAAGCCGCTCGCCCTTCAACTGCACGGGCAGCAGCATGGTATTCTCAGTACGGATCCCTGCAAGAGCATGCATGGAGACAACTAGAGCATTAGCAGTGGGCTCCGCCGCTGCGGAAGTCGAGTCCTCGGGAGGGGCAGTCCCGTCGTCGTCCGCCGTCGGGTGATCGGGATCGTCGACATAGTCGGCGGTCTCAAGGTAAAAGAGGCGCTTGCACACGTGCCCCCGCACAAAGGGCTCGTCACAGTTGAAGCAGAGGCCCTGGCGCCGCCGCTCCAATTGTTCGGCCGGCGTCAATCGGCGGAAACGCAGCTGGCCCCCGCTAGCTGGAGAGGGCGACAACTGCGGAGAGGCAGCCGCACCCCAGCAGAGAGCGCCGGCTGTGACGGACGCGGTGGCCGAATACCCCGCTGTTGGAGAGGCTGCGACGGAACGGAAGCTGCGGCGCGGCGTTCGAAGGCCCGCGCCAGGTACATCGCTGTCTGGAGGTCGGGCGGGTGGTGCATCTCCACGTCGACCTGGATGTGTTCGGGCAGCCCGCCCATGAAGAGCTCCGCCTTCTGACGCGGGTTGAGGTCGCGGGCGTGGCATAGGACCGCGTTGTAGCGTTGGAGTACTCCTGCACTGAAGATGTAAACGGCAAGCGCGCAAGCTGAGCTAGGCGCGTGCCCTGCGTTGGCGGTCCAAAGCGAAGTTGGCACAGGGCGCGGAAACGCTCCCATGTCGGCATCCCTTCGTCTTGCTCCAAGGCGTAGTACCAAGTCTGAGCATCGCCCCGAAGGTGATAGGAGGCGAGCCAGGTACGGTCCGAAGCCAGAGTGCGCTGGCCGCGGAAGAATTGCTCGCACTGGTTCAACCAGTTGAGGGGGTCGACGCCGCCATCGAACGTCGGGAACTCCAGCTTGTAGAAGCGCGGGGCGGTGTGAGCACCCGGGCCAGCGGCGACGCCCGGCACACCCTCGTCCCCGATCGCAGCGGCAGAAGCGTCGCTCCCGAGGGGAAGAGCAGCGGCGGACGGGGCGCCTCCGTAGTAGAGATTCCCCGCGGTGTCGCCATAGAAGACGCCCGAGCGGGGGGGCGGGGCCCCAGTGCAGCCCGTCGACGCGCTGGGCGAGGCCACGGTGGAGGTGGCCATGGTGTAGAGCGGGGAAGTCGTAGAGCTCGCGAACGCCCACTCCGGGATGGGGGATGGCGAAGTCGGCCAGCGGACCATGTGGAGGGGTAGACCCGAGGTCGGCGGCGGACTAGCGCCCGAGACCGGCGCAACTGTGGAGGGCGCAGGCAGCGCTGCTATCGGCGGTTGGGGCGAGGGAAGCGGAGGCGGGGGCAGCGACGGAACCGGCGGAGCCGGCAGCCGTGTGAGGCCCGCCCACGCCGTCTGCATGGCGGCGACGTTGTGGGTGAGCTGCGCCATGTTGGCGGACATCTCCGCGACCACGGCGGCGAGGGATTCCAGGGTTAAAGGAACGGCAGCGGATGACCCCACGGTGGCATCTACCGGGGCGGCCAGAGCAGCGGACAAGGGGCTGTTTGTGGTGGGTGGGGTTGGCGGCGCTGTGGTGGGTGGGATGGTCGGCGCGGCGGCGGTGGTGGTGGAGGCCATGATCGGCAAGGCAGCTGATACCAGGTTGATAGGATTCCTAGTCCTACCAGCGATCTCGCGCAAGCGATATGGATGAGAGGGAGGAGGAGGAAGTTGGCGACCTCGCTGCCGGCGATGGGGCGCCGTCACGAGGTGGAAGATGAGCGCAGGGAACAGGTGGCGGCTAGGGCAAGTGGCGGCTAGGGCAGAATCTCCCGGCTCCCTAAGGAAGCCGGAAACAACTTAGATTGTTTCTGCTTAATTGATCTCAATAGTCTTACAAAATATATATAACTCCTCTTCTCTCTAAAAATAGAAATAACTCCCTAATAATAGTAATAATTCTAATAATAGAAATAGGTGATAATTTGGGCCTTGAACCCAACTCCTGTGCGCCCGGCCTTGCTAGCCACGAGCCTGCCTGCCTCTTCTCTCATAGTGGACGCCCGTCATAACAGTTTCCGACCATTTTCATCCTTAATTAGGATAATGGTGGATGATGATAGCTGCCATAAGGAATTATTACTAGGGGAGCAATCTTGGGAGCACCCACGAGGGTGTAGCTCCTAAGAGAGATGGAGCAATCAGTAGTTCAACCTGTGTTGTGGGGATGAGAGATGGGACTCGACAACATGTTCATGAGCACTCTAAGGACACGTGGAATAGTCATTGTGTTCTTGGCGAGAAAACTCAAAGAAGGGAGATATCATAGCGAGAAGAAGACTAGAGCCTAGAGGGTGGTGGTGGCATGTGAAACATTGTTTTTTCACATATTAATCTAAGCTGGTATGCCTATGCGCAGTGGCGGAGCCACAGGGTATGCCGGGTACCCTATCTGTCGGGCAAGCAGCCAATATAATATACGTATTATACATGTATTCATATATATATAAAAAAAGAAAAAAAGTCACTGGATCACCGATCTTACCATCCATCACGGAAGCGCAAGCCACAAGGCCCAGGACGCGGCCCATGCGGCAAGGCTCTCCTCATATCTCAGTACGTACACGCGTTCCCTTTGGCTTCGCGTATTCTAATCTCTATCCGTCGATCGGAGCTGAGATCGAAACATGCCGCCGCCCTGACACCGACGCCCGACGTGATAGGGACGCCCTAGTCCTGGTGGCCGGTGCCCTCTGTCCTCTGGCCTGCTGCCCTCCAAGGCTCCAATCAACCACTCGTGTACAGTTACAGTTTCAGTTTGCACGACCAGAGACTTTGCTATTGTTCTTAGGTAAAATTTAATCTCCTACCCTTCGCTTCATATACAAAATTATTGTCTACTTTTATAGTTACTTCATCCCAAATTATAAGACATTTTGCTAGATTCATAGCTTATACTATGTATCTAGGCATAATATATATTTAGGTACGTAGCAAAAGCTATGGATCTAGAAAAGCAACATCTTATAGTTTGGAATGGAGGAAGTATTTGCTAACATCATAAATAACAAATTGTTTAATTATTTAACATTGTGTTTTTCAGTATCCTTTGGACGATTGTCTAGTCACTTTTATTGAGTGGAAAATTTTCTTTGAAGTTAATGAAGATGATATGTCTCTTTGAAAACTTCAAATAAAATAGTCCAAAAAATAGCATATGCCTACATTTTAATTATCGGTATGGCTTTCGAACTATTTATATTTGTATTGTATTATATTTAGTGGATGGTTTCAACTTAGTCCATGAATTTAAGCCTTATCATGTTACTTAGTGCATATATACTGAATCACGTTGTTAATTTTACAAATATTACTGAATTGCTAAAATGGATTTACCGAAGTGGATATGAAATTTTTTAGGTGGTATACCCTAAGTTAAAATCCTAGATTCGCCCCTGCCTATGCGTTATACCATGACAAGAATAGCGCATCTTCTTCATCCAGCAAAAAACCTATATACACCCTCTGGAAAACTGCCAAAGAGGACCTTAAACGTTCAGCAAGCACCATGCACCAAGCGTCGTCGCCATGAAGACCCCAGATGGACTTCAACGGGCTAAGACCCAATACACTAACTTAATTGGTAAATGGACCATAGGCCCACATATGTCAGCCCAATAGCCCACTAACTCAAAACCCTAGCAGCAGCCCCCGACTTCCTCTCCCCCACACTATAAAACTCCTCCGTTGCGCCGCCGCCACCCTCCTTCCCGAGCAGGAGGCGGACAAGGTAAGCAGCAGGAGCAGCAGCAGGAACCCTAGCGCCGCCGCATCCGCAGCCATGGTGAGCACCCGTTCCTTTCCTTGCAGCCTCCCTTTCCCGAGGATTTCTACGCTGTTTCCTGACGCTGATGTCGCGCGCGCTGTGTTGTAGGGTATCGACCTCGTCGCCGGCGGGAGGAACAAGAAGACCAAGCGCACCGCGCCCAAGTCCGACGATGTCTACCTCAAGCTCCTCGTCAAGGTAAGCGACCTCGTATAGTGGCTTTCTAGCTTTCCCGAGCGATGCGGCGATGTTGGCTCCGGTAGATCTGCCCGTTTTAGCGTTGTTTGGTTCCGAAAATGCCTTGTGATCTGTAGTCCCGTACTGTTATAATAGCAATAGCATCATTTTCGTGAGGATTTGCTTGTTGTGCCGGTGTAGTAATCCTGTAAGCTTCATCAGCCTGACGAGACTTTGGAAGATAAAATGATTCGTTTTCTACTCATTTGTGTTTCGTAGATAGATGCACAAATACTTCTTTTGGGGGTATCTGCTTGCCCTCTATTAGTGTCATGTCGTTCTAGGTTTGTATGTATGCCGTGATTTTGATTTGTGTTACGCTGGGGTGCAGCTCTACCGTTTCTTGGTCAGGAGGACCAAGAGCAACTTCAACGCTGTCATCCTCAAGAGGCTCTTCATGATCAAAACCAACCGCCCACCAATCTCCCTGCGTCGCCTCGTCAAGTTCATGGAAGGAAAGGTATGCAGTTGACAGTCAATTAACAACAGTCTGTTATTCCAAAATGGAATGAAAAACGTGCTTGTCTCTTTTTGTGCACCTGCTATGTCTTTGTCAGGTTAGTTTTATGTATGTTAATAGTAGTGGATGAAAAATAGCTGAAAAGCAAAATGGTTAATCTAGCTGGTTGGCATTTAGTTTGGTACATTGGGTATAATGACCATGAATGTGGTGCTGAAATAGTGTCTAATATGTCAACAGGAGGAGAACATTGCTGTGATTGTTGGCACAGTCACAGATGACAAGAGGATCCAGGAGGTTCCAGCAATGAAGGTTACTGCCCTGAGGTTCACCGAGACAGCAAGGGCCAGGATTGTCAATGCTGGCGGGGAGTGCCTCACATTTGACCAGCTTGCTCTCCGTGCTCCACTTGGCGAGAACACGGTATGTTTTATTTTTGATGTTTGAAAGTTTGTCTATTTAATCTGCACATGTTTGTAATGGTACAAGTTGAGTGAACATTAGTCTGCATATCTTAAGCCACAGTAATTCTCAACAGATGTCAGCCGTATGGGCCTAACAATCATGAAGTGTTATTGTAAGTTAGTCATGCTAGTACTGACATTGCTCTTGTCGTTTGGCAGTACTCTTTTTAAGATTCCTTACCAAAGCAAGGATTTCAACTGTGTTTTAAGCTATTTCTATTGGTTGTTTGGTCTTGTTTTCTGGTTCCCAGTGATGGTATATATATATATTAACCATGCTAATGCTGATGTCCTTTGACGAGTATAACAATGTGCTGAGGGAGCTTTCTGTTAAAATTTATTTGACTCACCTAGAGCATGGAGTTCTTCATGCTTGTGAGCTTAACTTTTTTGGTTCTGCTAGTTGAAATTTTGAGCAATTATGTAGTCTTGAATGATTTTTGCGATGATGATAATCTTTCTACCCAGCTCATTATGAGACTTCCCTCTGTGGGCTGTCATGATATGCGCTTTTCCATTGCATCTGAGCTCATTCAAGAATTTTACCTTGAGTTACTTGGTATTGTTTTTTCTTGCCAAGCTGTACTATTTTATCTGTCCATTTAGTTGGCTCAATAATCTTTTGCAATGATGATAGGATTTCTAATCCCAGCTCGATGAGACTTCCCTTTGTGGGTTGTCTGGGATCAAAAAATTCCTTTCTATCTGAGCATGCATATGGTTTTGTTTTGTTCGTGACCTTTTTAAATAGGTTTGTGTAGCAGCTTATTCTCTTGAATGACATTTGCAATGATGATACTCTTTTTACCCAGCTCATTATGAGACTTCCCTCTGTGGGTTGTCATGATAAGTGCTTTTCCTTTGTATCTGAGCTCATTCAAGAATTTTTTTGAGTCCTTGGTGTTTACTATTTTCTTTCTTATCAAGCAGTGTGATTTTACCTATCTGTCTAGTCATTTGTACAACGAGCATAGCCTGATTTATTCTGCAATGATGATAAGATACTCTAATCCCAGCTCGATGAGACTTCCCTTTGTGGTTTGTCTGGGATCATAATGTTTCCTAGTATCTGAGTAAGCTTATGCATTCTTTATTTGAGCAGCATTTGTATAAAAATGATTAGTTAGGTTTGTACTATGAATGTACAGTGCGTCTAGTCCTGCAATCAAATATTAGTAGTCCTGTACTGCAAATATTAATTTACACTTTAGAAATGTGGTCGAAATATTCATTGTGGTAACCCTATCCTGCTCTACATGAACTAATGTTTTGGCCATGTTGTGGCTTTACCAAACTGCAGGTCCTCTTGAGGGGCCCCAAGAATGCCCGTGAGGCGGTGAGGCACTTTGGCAAGGCTCCTGGCGTGCCACACAGCCACACCAAGCCATATGTGCGCTCCAAGGGAAGGAAGTTCGAGAAGGCTCGTGGCAGGAGGAACAGCCGTGGATTCAAGGTTTAAAAAAGTTGTGGCCCTTGTTCGTGTTGCCATCAGCATTGTGCAACTGTTCTGTTTGATCAATCGACAGTAATTAGTAATCACTTTCTACCGAGAGTAGTAGCACAATTTGTTGTCCTGGTTTGAATTTTGAAAGATATTTGAAGGAGACCGCCTTATCTACTGGTTGAGCAAGAATACAATGTTCTGTTGCACCTCTCACCAGAGCGTTGCATCTTATGTTCTGTGATTGGAACTGTGTTGTGGGATCAGTTCTGTGACCTTATGCTTGAGGTCATACATACATGGTCTTGTGATTTGGGACGATTGCTGAGTTCACGTTCCATGTACCTTTTTTGTGAAAGCTCTGGTAGCAATCGTCCCCGCGTTTCATCTCCGCTGAATGTAGCTTACTGCATCAGCTGGAAAGGTGCCTCGGGCCTTTTGGGATCTGAAAATGAAAATTGCTTACTCATCCCTTCCAAGTTACATTACACGCCCCTTTTGGGATCTGATGAAAATGAAAATTGCTTACTCATCTCTTAGAGCTAAAATACACGCCTTTACCATCATCTCTTGTTTTGGGAGCTAAAATTCATGCTTCTTCCAAAGTGAAAATCGCTTCTTCTAAAGTGAAAATACTTCTTACACCATCGTTCCAAAAAGAAATCTTGTTTTGAGAGCCAAAATTCACGCTTCTTCCAAAGTGAAATTACGTCTTACAACATCTCTTCTTCCAAAAAGAAATCATTTGTCGGACCATTGTTTTCATGTTCTAATCTAATTAGAAGTAGCCGTTAGCATTTCATTGTGGTTCACTTGTTTGCCTCATGTACAGATCAGCTTCTTCCTGCTTCTCTCTACCAAGACTATACTACACTAGAGAACCCTAAATCACCTGTAACAAACACCACACCTGTAACAACTTAAAACACCACACCGCTCTCATTGCCCTGTTAATTCCCTAGAGGCGAGCCCACTATTTTGGACTCGCCCGATCGCACTCGCAGCTGCAGTATTTCAGAAGCAAGCTTAGCAAGAGCACGACAACTCCGGGAGAAAAAAGGGAGAGCAATCTCTATCACACAACATCCTTAACCCCACAAATGCAACTTCAAATCATGATATCACAAAATCAGGCTCGTGGCCTGCCTCCCATTGGATGAGGTTGCCTCCAGGTTCTTGTCATATCATTGACTGGTAACGATGCGGAAGAATTGCCATGTCACCATTGATTATCGATGATGCATCTGGATCTGCAGTTCCTTGTTTTGGCTGGACAGGAGGCACGATTCTCCTGAGATTTGCATTTGGTTTATCAGATAGTCCTAGCTTCACAAAGAACGTTGTGGTACAGCCCTTCCCTACGCCTTCGCTTTCGAGCCAGATGTTCCCTTGCATAAGGGCGACAAATCTGAAGGCACCAGAGAGAGATCATATATATACTATATTAGCGTCAGAAATCAAATGTTTTCAAGGGGAAATGCATTTGAAAAAAACAACTTTACTAGTATACCTTCTGGAAAGGGCCAGACCCAATCCATTGCCATTCTGCACTTTGTTTGTAGCATTTTGCGGGTGTGCAAATTTTGTGAAGGTGTGAGGCATATCTTGTGGGCTAATCCCACAGCCAGTGTCTTTTACCTGCAGCATTATTTGACATCAGATTTTCTGTAGATATTGTACAAAGTATAAGAAGCAGATCAATGTTCTGGCATGCTTGACCAATGGAATTCCTGCAGGCTAGAAGATAATAACCTAAACTTTTTTGAAACAAAGACAATAACCTAAACTCATGTGGAAAAATCTCTCATAATTTTAGGTCTTCCTTTCTAAACAAAACTGTTCATCTAGATGAACGGCCAGTTTCTCAAATATGAAAATTATAGTATGGCTGCATAAGCATACCTAGACCTATAATATAATATCAAGACTACAAATCAACTCCAAATACCCTCCTTTTTTAATTCAAGGTACTGCGTTGCACATTATGGATAATAGGTGGCTAATTCATATGCCTGGGAAGTTCAAAAAAAATTCATATGCCTGGGAACACAAACAAGTCTGTAATATAGGCATCCAACCACTGCAGTATTGCACTAGCTATCTGGGCATGACAAACAGTAGTTAGAAATCTACTGGCCATTACTTCAACCTATGAACACACACATTGATAGGCAGCTTAGTATAGTAAGAAGATTAAAAGAATTAAACCAACATAGTAAATGTTCATCAACTAACCTGCACAGCCAAGTAAAAAGACCCATCGGAGAGAACTGGATGTAAGTCAGGAGCATATGTCCTAGCGATAGATGCTGAAATTGAAATATGACCCTCTTTTGTAAACTTAACGGAGTTACCAGCAACATTTAGTATTATCTGCATCAACCTCTTTCGATCACCAATTGCACAGGTGGGCAACTCTGGAGCCAAATGAACCATTATGGATAGCCTTTTCACTGCAGCTACTGGTTTAATTAAATCAACCACCTACAAGTGAACAAGTTAAACCAATTTCCCTTGTGGATAACATAATAGTGAATAATAAAGCATAAAAGTGCAGAAATGGCACTTACATCTGTAAAGGTCGCATGTAGATTAAAAGGTGCAATTTCCAGCTCAAGACTGCCATCCCCAAGCTTGGAAATATCTAAAACATCATTTGAAAGAGTTTCTAGAAGATCGCTGCTCTTTAGTATAGTCTCAATCATCACGCGCTGTTCTGCAGTAAGTTTCGTTTCTAACAGGAGGGATGATAAAGAAATGATTGCTCGCATAGGAGTCCGCATTTCATGATTCATGACAGCAAGAAAATCATTCCGAGCACAGATAGCCATTTCTGCCTCTCGTCGTGCTGCGTCCAGAGCAATATTCTGCTCCATTAGCAGATCACGGGCACGCATGGACTCTTCCAAAATGGCAGCATGGGATAGTGCAACTGCCACCTAAATGAGAAAATGGGCTCATTTAGCTATGATATTTATAATGAATTAATGATATAAGACAACACAAGCAGTGCAAAATACTTCATATAAAGGCTCATCATGCTAAGTGCTAACAGACAAGCTCAGCATCGGCAGGAATTACTTACTGTAAGTACAGAAAGAGGCCACGCTACTCAAACAAAATGAGAACAAAAAGAATGACCATTTCTAGAAGGCCTACCAAGGTAAATACTACTACCTCCGCCCAAAAAAGAATGTAATCCTAGGTTTGGACAAGTCAAAGTCAAATTTTTCTTAAGTTTGACTAGGTTTATAAAAAACAATATTAACATTTGTATCTCAAAATATGTTTATTATGAAATCTATCCATGATTAATCTAATGATACTTATTACGCATCATAATACTAATAAAAAAAGGAGGCTTGCATCTTTTTATTGGGACTGAGGGAGTATAAAACAAATAGGAGACATTATATCACCAAATAAAGTTAACCATGTTAACACAGTTTATGACAGCAAGTAGCAGTTAGTGATTATGCCAGAAATATTTCTTTAATAACAATAAAAAAATGTCGTTTAAAGCAAATTAGTAACTGAAGTCCTACAATATTCAAAACTCGACCGCAAACTGAAAAGTGCTGAAAGGTTATTAAAGAGCATCAAGGAATAAAAATTGCAGTTGTAAAGAAAAACATCTTATTAAGAAACAAAATAAATATTTTTTAAGAAAAAGTATTTTGGCACCAAAACTAAATGATTCAAGAGGTAAACTTAAGCTCCAATCCTTGTCCTTTCCACAGAGGGCGAACCCAAATTAAGACCCACTCCTAGTAATGTTCTCTTCCTATGGTTTTTTTTCTTTAAACCTTATATGCTGGTAAGGGCGTAAGGCACACTAGTACCAATGTGGGAGTGTACTAGACAATCGTACCAGATATAAATGGAATGCATACATGAAGATAGAAATAGAATTGATAACTACCTGATCAGCAACAACTTCAACAAGCTCCAGTTCATGGGGTCGCCATTTTCGTGCACTGTCTGGAGGAAGCATCAAAACCATCACTGCAAAGGCTTTTGCAGACAGCTCAGGCCAATCATTTATTTGGAAATTTGTAAGCTGCAGGAGCGGAACACGCACAGCAACGACCTCTGGTGGGACGTACTTGCTTTTCTGAGTCTTCACTGAAGCTAATGGGGAAGTATGTGGTATTCGCTCAGCACGATTACTATTAAAAATGGTAGCTATAATCGGAAGATTGATAGGAACAACTGATCCAAGCGGAGCACTGCTATGGAGCGCATGTGAGAGCTGAAGGGTTGTTCCAGAGCAGGACGGCATCCACACAGCACACTCTGCTAAACCAAGAGTTCTCCCCATTTCAACAAGTGTAGTTCTCAGAATGGTATGCCTGTCAAGCGTGCTTCTTATCTCGTGTGTGAGCATGTGCACATGTCTTCCCGTCTCCTCTTGTGTCCTTATTATCCCCATCTCCCTATCAAGCTCCTCAGCCTTCGCTTTCAGGAACCTCTCCCTCAATTTCACACTCAGCAGATCAGGGATTATATGAACAAGCATCAGAGCTGTTATGCATGACACAACTGCTGTCGCCACTTTCGCCACCGTCAACACCACGGCTATGGTCCTGGTATGTGTAGTGAAAGTCCACATGTTTATCAGGTGGGTCGCCCCACACAGAACGATGAACGCACCAAACTGTATGAGCACCCATCGGTACGGGAAGAAAGCTGACTTCTGAACAAAGTATATCAGCTCCAAAGGGATTGAGAAGTATGCAAGTGCGATAAAGAAGTCAGATATATACTGGTACTTCATTAGCAGATCATCGGCCTGCCAAAGTGGCTCAATACAATCGCATCCATCCATCCGTAAAGAGTTAGTAAAGCAGTAATCGAGATACTGCAGTTCTTGAAACAAGCAACCACCTGTGAGAACAGGGTGTTGCCACCTGTGAGAACATATAAAACCATATATACTCAGATTTACTTAACTTCTCTGAAACTGGGAACAATGGCTTGAAATGAAATTACCGAAGGCTTTACAAAGAAAAGCTTAATACCTGTAAGAAGACCAGACGGGACTACGCGTTCGAGCTCGAGCTCGAGTTCGTGCAGGGAGAAGGATTCCGGTCCAAGAACAGAGTGGAATGCAAGAAAGGCGGCAACTTTTCGCCCTCCAATCGAAAGAAAACCTCCTCCTCCTCCTCAGTCGCACCAGAGACAGCGCCGGAATCAAGAACCGCTCGGCGCCAGAAACCACCAAAAAAACGGCGTGCTTTCGCCGCAAATCGAGGCAAGGCCCCGGGTGTTGACTTAACCAACGGCCGAGCTCTGCTACAGGCCTACAGCACACAGCAGCAGCTGCGATTTGAAGGAGTCTGGGGACTCTGGGTTGGATCGGCGTGGAGCAGCGGAGGAGGAAGAACGAAGATGCGAAAGCGTGGTGGCTGCAAGTCAAGTGACTAGGAAAAAAAGGGCGTCCTTTTGGTGATGGTTGGATGTGAAAGCCCGGACAAGAAACTCCGCTGCTAATTGGAAGCAGGGACTGCTAATTACACGCTGCTGTCTTTTGTTTAGAGATGTGATCATATAAAAAACTACAAGCAACACGGGGACCCCATTTTGCTCTATTCCAAGTGTGGTTAGATACATGGAACACTGACCTGCTCTTGATAATGATATACTCCTACTTATGAATTCCGTCGCATCGCATGTGTTAGCTGTTTAGGTTTGGTTAATTGTGTTATGCTATTGTTGGCAACTGGAGTACTAGTCAACTATAGCTATAGGCACTTTTTTTCAAAAAAAAAGTTTTTGTTAAGTATTTACTCTATTCGTTCCAAATTATGTTACTTTTTGTTTTTTTTCTAGTTATATAGCTTTTGTTGTATTGTTTAGTTCTCACCCTAAAACTTTACACCCTATCACATCGGATTTTGACATATGCATGAAGTATTAAATATAGACTAAAAAATAACTAATTACACAGATTGTGTGTAATTTACGAGACGAATCTTTTAAGCCTAATTAGCCCATGATTTGACAATAAAGTGCTACAGTATACACATGTGCTAATGACGGATTAATTAGGCTTGATAAATTCGTTTCGCGGTTTACTGACGGATTCTGTAATTTGTTTTTTATTAGTATCCGAACACCCCATACGACACCCCCATATGACATCCGATGTGACACCCCAAAACTTTACACCCTGAAACTAAATAAGACCTAAATATACGCTGTGTCAAAATACATAACCAATACCATATAGTTAACAACAAAAAGAGTAGTAACCACAAATGTAAGTACTTTTTATGTTTTTTATAATAAAAACCAAGGGGGAAGAAATGGCTTCGGTGCCCCTCAATAACCTCAAAGAATACAGTGATCCAATTAACATACTCCCTCCATCCCATAATAAGAGTTATTTTAACCTTCTATAGTTGTCTAAAATTATTTGTCATTCTCATTTGTCTTTTCTCAATATTATTCTCTGTCTCTGTCTCTCTACTTCTTGTTTCCTATGTACTCCTTGTTAACTCTCGTGTAGTTAAAATGACAAATAATATGAGATGGAGGGAGTATGCCTGTTTAGATTGTTGATACCGAGTTACAGATGGTACACTAATTAATTAATAATGAAAATAAGGGATGGATAAGATATATTTATTATTGACAAAATTTGGAGAACAAAAATGCTTAAGTTTATAAACGATGGTGAGATTACTTTTACTTATATCTTTAAGCTACAAAAGCGTCCTTGTGGATAATTTATTTGTAACATTTTGCTTATATATATATATATATATATATATATATATATATATATATATATATATATATATATATATATATATATATATATATATATATATATATATATATATATATATATATATATATATATATATATATATATATATATATATATATGATTCCAGCATTTCAATGGTGGCCTAGAGTTAGAAGAACTTTACACCGGTTTATTATTAGCCACAAGATGTAGACTCTAAATTTTGGGCAACTCATTTTTTTAAAAAACAAAATTATCTCCAGCCTTACCGGTGAAGATACCATCTGCCGTAGGGAATAAATAATTATGGAATATATTGTTTTTTAGTGGGTGGATTAGGGCAATCCTTGGTGACAGCGACAGCGACAGCGGGGACTGGATGCATTGCACCTGCTTAATGCATGGGAGATGATGAGAAATCTGACATCTGGGAAGGGGACCTTTGGAGTTGTGGGTTATCTGGACTCGGCCAGGACCACAGCGAATGCTCCTTTTTCCTTTGACCCCATGCCCATGTGTGTGATGCCTACCGTCTACGCGGCTCTAACCATCCTTTTTCGTGTCAATTGGTAAATGTACTGCGCGTCACTGAATCCAAGAGCCGTGCAGCAAACAACCCTGTTTGCTTAGGTTATAAGTCGTACTTTTTTAGTCAATAAATAGTATTTTTCTCTCACGATAAATTAGTGAACAATACTTTCAGCCAAGCGAATAGGACGGTGCGTGTGCGTCCCTACTCGAAGTGACACAAGCGTGAGGACGCTGGCAATAATCAGAAGAGAAAGGAGGCCGACAGTAGTGGCAATAGGATTTAGGGTTAGGGTTCGGACTTCCAATGGCCGGCGAGCTTAAAAAGGGAAGGGGTCTGATGGCGGTCGCTAGTTCAGCGGTGGTGATGGGTTAATGGGTGATGAGTGAGGCAACAACAGTGTAGCTGAGTGGGCAAATATAACTGAATTGACAGTACCATCGCCAGGAGTGAGGTGGCAAACTTTTCTTCTCCGATTAGATTTAGGGGTGGGCGGGGGTGGACAACCGATAACGTGGCCGATGATGGTAGAGGCCAAAGGCAGTCATGGGCTGGCGTGGTTCATTGAAGATGATGAACAATTGAACAAGATGAGTAAAAAGGAGAGAGAAACAAAATCGTGCTCTGCGTCCGCGTGCTAACGAAGGGGCTGTTTTTCACATGGGTTTCACAAAGATCCACATGCTTTGATTTCGCTCTCTTTCTACTCAATTTGTCTAGAAAAGAATGCTCTAACACAATGCCAAGTTAAAGCATCTAAAGTTTGACTAACTATATATAAAAATATTAATATTTACAGTATCAAATAAGTATTATTAGATTTGTCATGAGATAATTTTCATACTATATTTATTTGGTGTCATAAATATTAATATTTTTACCTATATATTTTGTCAAACTTTAGACACATTAACCAAGAATGTAGAGTTGCATTCTTTTTTTTGTTTTTTTATAATGATATGCAGGAACTTGAGGGAACAAGGACTCTTAAAACTAAATGGTATGCAGGCCTTATTTTTCACCATAAATTCTGTAGAAATTATGTAAACACTTTATTAACTTTATGATACTCATGCGTTGCTACAGGAATTTGTAGCACTATACACGGGAAAGTGAATTCATGGAGTTTGAGAACTCATATGTAGTATCCACCATGATAACAACGATAGTAGCGACGCAATTGAGGGGAAATTTCAGATAGACAATGGTTAATAATGTGAAGTTAAATGACAAAAGAACCTAATCTTGTTGGTTCACTGATTTTTTTTAAAAGTACAACCATTATACAACCTTCATCCCGGTTTAATTACAAAACAAAAGGTGTTATGTCTGGAAATTCTGCACATATGGCAGTAATGTCACACATGGATATATTAACAGACAGAACAACTAATTAATTGTAAGAGCTTGTGAGATACTAACTATTTAGAAACCGTGAATGTCTTACCAGCACTAAAATATTGAACTTGGTGCAATGATAATTTCACTCTTCTCTACATGAAGAGGGAAATACCCCACCGTGGAACAATCCTTGGCTTCTTCCTGATTTTGTCTTGAAATCTCAAATCATGGAAGACGATGATCCATCTTCACCAGACAAAACATTAAAGTATGAGGTGAGGAAAAAGTAGTGTATGAAAGTTATTTTCTTTCATCGGCATCACTTGCTGGAGCTTATCTAGTAGCAAGAAGTAGAATCATCGACACTGAAAAGACAAGTTGAAAAATACTGTTCACTGATTTGTTATGAGAGAAAAACATTGTTCCTTCGCTGAAAAAGTATGGCTAATAAGACAAACGAACGGAGTAGCAAGAAGCAAAAGTAGCACAAGACTACATGGAAAGCACATCTAAGTAATTTCAGAATATACTGTGAAAAATCATTGGGGCCATGGGGTTAGAAAAATCATTCACGGACTGGCCTAATGACCGGAAAGGGCACACTGAGAAGGAAAATTATATATACTACCTAATTTGAAAGCAACAAGTGTAGAAATCTAAATTACTATGCCTCTGTCCACAAAAAAAAGATTTTAGGTGTATTCTTTGTTAAAGTGTCTAAAGTTTAATCAAATATATAGTTAAAAGTATTAATATTTATAACGCCAAATAAGTATGTTATAAAAATATATCACATGACAACTCAAAATGATACTTATTTGATATCATAAATATTGATGTTTTTAATACAGTTAATCGAACTTAAGATACTTTAACTTGATAATGAGCATGCCTTTCCATTCATATATAAAGGGTGGGGAAGATGGGTAGACGAAAGCAAATCGACAGGTAGAACCGTAGAAGGTGTGTGGGGGGGGGGGAGGGGGGGCTCCAATGCTCGTAAAGAGGGTGTAAGGTTGTGTTTGGTTCGAAGACAAGGTGAGAATGGGGTGGTCATATTCTTATTTTTTTCAATGGGATCATTCCAATTCGTGTTGTGCGGACAGAATCGCCTGCCATTGCACCAGAGGCCAAGGCTCGTCAGCCTGCCTGCTCGCCACCATGCTGGAGGCCAAGGCTCTCAGCCCACCAGCCATCGTGCTAGAGGTCGATGCTGGGGCTCGCCATGTTGTCTGCCACCACGCCAGAAGTCCTTGTCGATGTTGGAATCTCACTTGCACTACTGTGCTTCACCCTCCCCCCTCCCCCCTCCCCCCAACATCTTCTCCCGCGCACCCGACCTAGTCACCATGGAGGCGAGGGAGTAGAGCGAGGAAGAAATGGAAGGCACAACGTCAATGTGGGACAAGCCAATCCGGCTCTTTTATTGGGACAGAGTCGTCCCAGGTGGAGATGTCCATAATTCTAGCTGTTCTTGATCTAAACGCCATAAAAAAGAGATCATCCTAGCCTGTCTGTAGAAGGCTATACGATTTACGTGAAAAAAAATACTTTCACAAAGGTAAAAGAGAAAAGTACTATCTATGCTACATTTTCCAAATAAGACATCGTTCCATTGCCGAAGAAAAAAGGAACATGGCAAAAACATATTTATTTCATCAATTTATCGGCTAACTTTAGAAAAAATATTATTAAATATTTTTAAAATTACACGTTCCCATAGTTTTTTTTTTTGTTGAGAAAAACACGTTCCCATAGTAGTAGGCTGGAGTTTTTGATCTAAACGGGCCACCCACGCTACAAGTTCCTCACCCGCTGGTGCCTGCTTCTGGGCTGCAAATCTCTAGTCCGGCCCATGAGTGACCAGGCTTCAGGCCCATTAGACCAGCCGACCTAAAGGAAGAAGAAGAAGAAGAAGAAGAAGAAGAGAAGCAGGAGAGCACGAACGTCGCAAGGACGCGTCGAGGACCTACGGCCATGGCGAGGAGAAGGCTTCTCGCGCTCGCGTTCCGGCTCCATGGGAGGCCTCAGGCCACGCAGCCGTGGCGGCGACCCCCGCCCCGGTTCCTCTCCTCAGCGGCGTCCGGCCCCCTCGACCGCCTGAAGTCGCCGCCTTTCGCGCGGCCGGTCGCCCGGAACCCCGCCTCCTACCCATGGGATCGATTCGGAGGTTAGGGTTTGCTCTCTCACTCCGTCCTTCTTGGTTTAGCGTAAAGGCGTGGTTTTTCCGGCTTGCAAGGTTGGATTAGCGAATTAGTTCAGGCTAGGGTGGGTTTCTTCATCGGGTAGTTGCTGTGGCCATTGTGGTGGTAAGAGATACCCATTTCATTAGATTGAGGTAGCAATCACCACTGTTATATGATTGTTCGTCCGCTAGTTGTGTCAAATTGTTCAGCTGTAGCGGACTTGGATTTCTTAATGACCTTGTTCTTGTGACGATTCCATTACTGCTGGTACTCGGTCGTGTGCTTAAGGTTCTTTGTTTGGGAGAAATGAAAACTGTGTCATGTGCAGGAGGGCAGAAGAGGACCATGTTCATCCAGACGCAGTCGACCCCAAACCCGCAGTCACTCATGTTCTATCCTGGAAAGCCAGTTATGGAGGTTGGGAGCTCTGATTTCCCTAATGCTCGCACTGCGATGGCATCCCCTTTGGCTAAGGCGCTGTTTGCCATTGATGGTACATTTATGCCTCTTCCCTTGTTGCCTTTTGCATTCATTTTCATTTCCATTTGCGCCTTTGCTCTTGTAGTTCTACAAACTTTATATTCACTATTCAGTCAGTTACTCTTAAGTGTCCTACTGTTGACATGTGCCAGTTCTTGAAAGAACGGTCGGGTTGTAGAAATGAGCTGTTTAAACTTTCATAACTTGGTGCCAATAACAGTTTCCGATGCTAAACAATAGGGTTATCTCTATTTTTGGTCACTTCACTAATTTTCCTTCTCAGTTTGTTGTGCTGCATCAGCTGCGGACAATTATTTTAGCTCCAACAAAAACTTTGTCGTCATAGCTGAAGAAGAGATGCTAAAGTTACCATTCTAAGCCCTTCTGTTACTCAATACTCCCTGTGTCCCCATTTATCTGTCGTTTGGGCCTCCTCCTAGATACACGAACGAATCTCTGAATCAGGACACACATAACATCTGGATACATAAAAGGTGCTCTGAACCTGGACAGCCAGAACCATAGCCAAAACTACTAGTAATAAATAGGAACGGATGGAGTAGATTCCATAGGGAAATTTAGTGAAGTGAAGTGGGACAAAAGACCAGTACTGATGGCAGCATTGGGATGGGTGAAGTATAAAGTAGTGTCAAACATGATATAAGAAAGAGCACAATTTTGGAAGACATATTGACCTGCTGGTTAGATTTGGTTTTCTTGCATAAGTGTAGTCTTTTACTGAAGTGTTAACTCTTTTGACACAACATTGGAATCTCTATGCAGGAGTAACCAGGGTATTCTTTGGATCTGATTTTGTAACTGTTACAAAATCAGAAGAAGCTTCTTGGGATTACCTCAAACCTGAGGTTTTTGCTGCGATAATGGATTTTTACTCATCTGGACAACCACTTTTTCTGGACTCAAATGCTGCAGCTTCTATGGACACAGCAATTCATGAGGTATCTCAACTAGTTTCTGTAAACTATCCGTCCTGCATTTTTTTCCCTTGTCTTGCTTTTCTGAACTTCCCTGTCTACTCTGGCATTTTATTATCACAAGACCTGAAAACCATATGCTTTGTATTGTAACAGAGAAAACCTATAGGGATAGTTTCTTGGATGTTCTAACTTCTAATAACACTGTAAATGGGAAAATGGGTTGTATTGAGGCAGCATGTAAAGTGTACAGTACTGTACTGGGTCTAGGCAAGATATGGTAGGGATGCTATGCCCACACATGCCATATTCAATAGTAAATATCTGCGAAAGTATGTATGATCCATACATTGAAAAATATATATTAGAAGTGCAATAAAATGAAACTCCATTTATGCCATGATTGAAGTTGCTTAGATTTGCTTCATTTTGAATGTGTGGATTAAATCCTGTATGTCAGCCTGTCACCTATAGGTAGGTGTAAAATGCAATTGTTACTATTGTATGACTTGTTTTTGTAGGAATTGCTTGAATGCTTCTTGAATGTGTTGATTCAGTCCTGTATGTGCACCAGTTGGTAGAAATAATAAGATTGCAATGATCATCAACTCATATGAAGATGTGACCTGTTATGATGAGACATAGAGTGATACTATCGCTCTTTGCACTACATTGCCTCAGGAATCAGGATCTAATTCTAGTAATCTATAATGGAGCTATACTGGTACCTAGGTTACCAAAAAAAAATGTTAGACCCTGAATCCTCTTATCATACTAAGAGTCCATGATGTTACCTAGCACTGACAACATACATTTCAAAATCAGTATATGTTATGTTGGCTATTATTTGCCTTGTGATACTGAATCTTTCTTGCACTGTTTCCTCCTAGGATGATTCAGAAATAGTTGCCATGATAAAAGAATTGTTGGAGACTCGTATTCGACCAGCTGTTCAAGATGATGGTGGTGACATTGAATACCGAGGATTTGATCCGTGAGTCTTTCCCTCCCTCCCCTCGCGTGTGGTCTGCTATTAAGAATTTGGTTTCCTTGTCTCACTAGAACACTATCCTTTCAGAGAAAACGGGATAGTTAAGCTTAAAATGCAAGGTGCCTGCAGCGGCTGTCCAAGTTCATCAGTCACATTGAAGTCTGGGATAGAAAACATGCTTATGCACTATGTGCCTGAGGTAATGTGAAGTGATTTATTCTGTTCTTTGCTGATGTTCCCTAATGCTTGTGGCTCAAAAAACGTTCTCTGTTTGATAACTAGAATGTGAAGTGATTTATTCTGTTCTTGCTGCTGTTCCTTAATGCTCGTGGCTCAAAAAATGTTCTTAGTTTCATAACTAGAATGTGAAGTGATTTATGATGTTCTTCCTGCTGTTCCTTAATGCCTGTGGCTCAAAAAGTGTTCTCTATTTGATAACTAGAATGGTTGTCATTTGGTCACATTCAGGAAATTAGTTCCTATTGCAATTGTTCCTTATGATGGCTTTTCCTTAATTATCCATTGATCCATCTATTCCCATTGGCAATTCTCAAGACTTCAACTATGCTAATTTGTCATACTACTTTTATAAATAACAGGTGAAAGGAGTAGAGCAGGAGTTTGATGGCGATGAGGAAGCTGAACTGGCTGGATAGATGGAGTGAGAGTTCTTACAGGTTTTGAGGGTCAAGATAGCCTCTTCAAATGTTATAGCAACTTTGCACGTACAATGTTTCCCGGTATTTCTACATCCCAAAAAGGTTATCCATATGTTTGCCTTTTGAGTGACCAGGAATGGCCTTAGCAGTTTAGAACGATTAGCAGCCAGCACCGATCCTGATGTATGCAGGCGACACAGGCTATCATAGATAGCAGAGGCGTCAATAGTCTGAACCAACATCAGTTGCACTAGGATTCGAATAAAGTGATACAGTGAATTGCTCTTTATTTTTGCTGAATTTCTGTATATATATGAGCATGTCTAATCAATTACGAAGGTATCAAATTTAGCATGATAAATACTTGGAAATAATTTGACAGGGTTGTTTTGCTTATACCTGATGATAGTCCTATCATCAATCTACTGTATACCATTTATATTGCTTCTGCAGTGGTTTGAATATTCCTTTTATATTTTTCTATTTTGGTTGCTCGTTTAAGATGCCAGAACTTTCTTTTTTTTCCCTGTTGGTGTGGTAGAAGTGGGGTCTGTTTGGCTGCGGCTGCAGCCGCTTTGTTAGAAGAGTCAAGGGCCTATTGGGCCTTAGCCCGTTAGGGTTAATTAGTCGCTTGCTTAGGGGTCAAGTAAGACCTCTTCTCTATATAAGGAGAGGAGATGTATCAATCTAGAATCAAGCAAGAGATTAGAAGGAAAAACCTTCTCTCTTGCCGGCCGTGGGCGAAGCCCCGCGGCCGGCGTTCCCAGCGTCCATAACAATCTGGTATCGGAGATCTCGGACACGATGACCACGTCTTTCGCTACCTCCGGAGTCTCCGCGGCGACCACGCTGCCGGCTTCCACCGTGCACTCGGAGCTCTCGGAGTCCTCCGGCGCACCGCTCACCTTGGAGTGCTCTCGGAGTCCTCCGGCGCACCGCTCACCTTGGAAGCCATGGCTGGTGTCGTCGATCGGATGGGCGCCAACATCGACGTGATCAACCGCAATATGGCGGCCATCCAGGCGGCCCTGACCAGCCTGCTGCCGCCGCCACCACCGCCCGCCTCCCGGCCACCGCCACCACCGACTGCGGCCATCACCGATCTCGCCCGTTCCGGCGCCGCCATCCAATCCTACCTCAGCATACCTCCGCTGCAACCAGTCAGCTGGCCGCTGCCGCAATCGGCCGTGGCCTCTCTGCCACCGGTTTTCCCCTACGGGATGCTAGGTTACAGCACGACGCTGCAGCCGGGCACGACGCTGCTGCCGTTTCAGGACGTGCAGCCAACGGTCCAGCCAACATTGCAGCGCTTTTTCTACGGTAATTTGTGAGCGCAGAAAAAGCGGCTGCGGCAGCTATGTTTGCCACACAAAGTTGAAAAAACCTTTTTTGGCATCTGAAATGGGACGCATAGAACATTATATCCACTTCGGTCTTTTATTACACATCAAGGAGGGCGATGCCTGCTTTTGATCACCCATCCTCAATCAAGCAGTTACAAAGAACATACACAGGAATTAATCAAGGGGGGATAAAACACATACACTGGCAATGAAAGAAGAAAAATTGTGAAAGGGAAAAAAATAATGGAGAGAGACATGGGAGTGAGGCAAAAGGGCCTCTTATACATTGCTAATCACAATTAAGGAGCCTATCAACAACAACAGGGACAAGGACCACCATCCATCTTACCATGTAGGGCAAACATGCCTTCCCAAGTCAACTTCATTACTTTGGGGTTCGAACATGACACAACACAACACAGCGAGATCATTAGATCTGCAGCAGCAGCACAAGAGGTGGGTGAATCCAAAAAACAAATCCAGCCCTTCGACATCAGCTTCATCCATCCTGGAAAGAGGCCATCTTCTTGATAATCCAGGAAAGTTACATGGTTGGCTTGGAACCACTGGGTGGTCTGTTTGTGTTTCTTCTGTGTCCTGTATATGTACACACATTGAGCAGAGCAGCAGCAGCCTCTCTGGGTTGGGTTGGGTGGTGCTGAGATCCTCCTAGCCATGCAGCAGCGTGGATCTGGATGAGGAGGACAAGGCCATGAGCAGGATTGCGGCCTCCTCCACTCCCATCAGGACCCTCCGTTTCTTCACCACTTGGAGGCTGCTGCTTTTGTTGTTGTCTTTGACGACTGCACTGCTTGTTGCTGGACTGTCACTGTGATCTTGATGTTGTCGTTGCTGCTGTTGCGGCTGCGGCTGCAGCTGGTTTTGTTGTGGTTTCTTGGTGGTGTCAAGACCTAACTCTTGCCTCCGCTTTTTCCTGTACCGGATCCCGCACGCGTTGCAAAGCGACTGCAACCAAATCAAATTTATAAAGATTGCTTAATGGTCATCCAAAACGTCGACTAGCATAAAGATCATTTCAGATCACACTAGCTAGTACTTTCTGAATTGTTTTCTGCCGATTGCTTGCTCATCACTAGCTAGTACTACTTCTCATTTCTTATAAAATTGCCTTGTGCTAATTGCTTGCTCTGTTGATGCTTGTACTGGATAGGAACGAACAACTGTGATAGAGATATGTATGGATGCCCCTAAGGGGCTAAACAATAGACTGGAGCAATATATACATAAACAAATGAGATTAGGAACTAGCAGGGCGGTATCAGGGAAGCTAACTTGCATTGGGTTCCCCCATTTTTTTTAAGCGTTCACACACTAGGGGGAATTGGCTTGGGGTGGGAGGTTAGCACCGTTGCTTTGCTTGGAACAGCTCACCTAACCACCACCCAAGCGGGCGGAATCAATCAAAGCGGCGGCTAGAGATTCTGAGCTTTGTTTCTCATGCGAGGGCGGCGGCTAGGCTAATCCATCAGGCCATGATTGGAATAATCACTCACCCATATCATCATCATCATCATCTCTCGCCAGTCTCCTAAATCCAAATTACTAGTACCTAGTTAGATCAACTTGCTATGTGGTGATCATCCCTCTTAATTACTGTGCAATCCACACCAAGAAGAGGTGATCAACTGCTCTGATCACGCCCTAGCTCTGATCGAGAGCTCCGATCGCCTCCAGGCATGTAGCACAAGGAACAGAGAGAGAAGGGGGGAGAGAGGGAGCAGCGCTAGCTCACCCTGGGTCCCGTCGGGCCGCCGCGCCACATGGGCGTCGCGGTGGTGCGGCACTCGACGCAGCACGGCCTCCCTGCCTCCGCCGCCGGCGGCGGCGCCGCCGGCGTGATCGCGATCACCTGAAGGAGCGAGAGCAACCAGTCATCAAGCAGAGATCATCAAGGCATCAACCAAAAGAGGGAACAAAAAAAAAATGCTTCCTTTTTCTCTTTCGCATCAATATATGTAAAGGAAACAGAGGATAAGATCGAGTTAGCTGATCGATGAGGAGGAGAGAGAGGAGGGGCACACCGCACCGCACACACCTTGTGATGCTCGGCGGAATCCATCATCATCTCTGACCGATCGATCCTGCTGGGTGGGTCGATCTCGTCGAGACAGCCTCCGTGCGTGCTGGCCTTGATCTCTCTGTTTCTTGGAGAGTACGTGAGCTGTGTGGAGAGAGAGAGAGAGAGAGGGGCGTGGAGCAGTGGAGCCGGGTTGGGGAAAATGGAAGATGATGATGATGGTGGAGGGAGACGACAGACGAGGGACGAGACGAGTCCAGCGGCAGCGGCAGGAGTGTGGAAGCAAGCCACGCCACAACGACGTAATAAGGGGCGGAGAGGGAGAGGGAGAGAGAGATAGGGCTGCGTTGTGGGCCCCACGCTCGCTGCGGGCAGGTGATCGGTGATCCTAGGCTCGAGACTCCTCATCTGATCTTCTGATCACTCGGTCCCCAACACTTATCCACTGCTCCCTCAGTCACAGAGAAAAAAAAGTGTCACTTGTGGTATTAGTGCTAGTCAAAATTTTATCAAATTTAATTAGATTTATAGAAAATATTAGTAATATTTGTATTTCCAAACAAATTTATTATGAAAATAGATTTAGCGATCTATCTAACAAAATACTAATTATGAACTATAAATATTAATACTTTCTTATATATATTTGGTTAAAGTTAAAAGCGTTTGACTTCTCGAGAAGCGAGAACGATATTCATTTTAGGACGAAGGGAGTACTATACTACTATAGCCCCTTAGTCAACACTGTTGGAGTAATATCTTTTTCTCAACCCATAGGCCATAGGTAAACTAAATGTTTAAAGATTATGTTTGATCCACTGTTGCTAATAGTCAGTCAACTGATAGTTAAAAAGCTACCAATTGTTAAGCTAGCTAATTATCAACATATGTTGTTTAAATGCCTCTGCTTATAGGTGGTTAGAACGTTGGTCGAAGGTATGCAAAAACTATTAGCGCTCCTCCCATTAACTAGCTAGTGAACTAAATGTTACAATCGACATCCATTTGCTAATAGTTAGTAGGTCTATTTAGCAGACTTGTTTGGATCTGTACCTGCTAATTTTAGATGCAAAAGCTTTTTTTTAGCTAAACAGGTTCCATGACTGTTACACAAAATTACGTCCGGTTTGCCCCGGTGTGCTATACATTCAGTTTCAACACAACACACCTGACAAGTGAGGCCCACACCGCACACAATCTAGAGAACATTCTGAGCCCACGGTGGTGATGTCACATAGGCAACCCACCACACACACACGCTAGGGTGGTGCAAGTGCAAGTGCCTTATCCATCAGTTTCCAATCTCATCCCTCCCATTCTCTATGCTCGGCACTGGAGGCGTGTGAGACTCAGAAATTAGTTGTTTGCTTGCCTGGTATTTTAGCCTACTCGGCGGATGAATGAAACAGAGTCCTGATTTGGCATGTTCCCAACACAACAGAGCCGTATTTGTATTATACTCTTATGTATGTATAAGTACTGTAGCTCCCGGCCAGTGGCTAGGTTTGCCAGAGCCAAACTTTTGGTACAACTTTCTATGCTAGTACCATAGTACTGGAGTAGTTCCCAACAGGAGCATACATCCTCTATGGAGATTTATTCGTGCGTGTAATAATAATCCTTATATATATATATATATATATATATATATATATATATAGGGAGAGTATACTCTATAGCCAGCTACAGAATAAGTTATTCTGTAGCCACCTCCATTTACGATAATTTTATATACTAATTTACAACAATGTCAATACATATTTACGATAGTTGAATTACTATAACACGTGGGGATATTTACCGTAACGTTGTAGTAAACCACTTAGTAAGGAGTTACTATAATCTTGTAAATTAACATAGCAATTATCGTAACTCAAAGTGGCTACAGAATAAGTTATTCTGTAGCCAGCTATAGGGTAGCAGTTCTATATATATATATATATATATATATATATGAGTTACGGTAATAATAACGATTTAACTGTTGCTGCGTCACGTTTGGAGGACACGTGCCGGCCGGAGAGTTTGTTAGCGGTCCGCTGCATGCATGATTTACATGCGAGACGAGAGGCGAGAGGGGGTGTTGTACATTACATACTCAACCCCTGCCACGTCACCAAACTGATGAGAACATCACATGGCAACAACAAAAATGTGAACAACTCAATTCGCTTTGCTTGGCTGACGCTGCACAAGTTTCAGAGCACACACAGGGCATCCAGTAGACGATTATCATTTGGCAACAAGAAGAAGAAAAAAAAACTGTGGATGCATTGCATGCTTCCACGAAATGGTAAGCAGCAAATTCCAAATCATTGCTCTGCGCACGCTTAAACAATGGCAAAATTAATTGATTATTAAAGAAAACCGACCAGGCCGGCTGACACCCACACACACAACACGAAAGTAGCAGAGTTAATAGACCACCAGACACCTCAAAACTGGCCGGCCGGAGCAGAAATTAAGGATCGGGCAGCTGCAAGAATTAGTAGAGCGCGAAAGAAAGGAGGGAGGGAAAAGGTGTCAAAGCACTCCAACAGGGATCTCAAAGAGAGGGAGAGAATTAGTAGAGCGCGAAACAGGGGGCCATCCTATCCAGGACGGGTGTATCATGTATATGATGACTGATGAGAGCAGCTTTATGAGACAGGGACAGCTGAAAAAAAGGGGACAGATTCTTTACACTAGTACACCTCAGAAAAGGAGAGAAGAAAGATGCTGAAAAGTAGTTTAAAGAAGTGTCGTCAACTGAGTCTTGTTGTCAAAAGAAAAAAAACTGCAGGCATTGCTATTTTCAACTGCGGGCAATTGATCCATGCTTTAGGAACAGAATCACAGTTGTCTCTATTTGCACAATGCACAAACTGTTTGTTGCTCTAGCTAGATTCTGTGCGGGGATGTATGTATTCCTACAATACTAGCCATACTGATAATACTATATAGAAGATGCTGACTTTTTAATAATACCCCCTCCGACTATAAAAGAATGCAATTCTCGCTTTTCGAAAAGTTAAGCCATTTGAATTTTGACTGAATTTATATAAAAAATTACTAACATTTATGATACAAAATAAGTGCCGCTAGATTACTTATAGAATATATTTTCATAATAAATTTATTTGGAGACATAAATATTAATTCTATTTACTATAAACTTAGGCTTCCCATAATTATGTTGTTTTTACGGACGGAGGGAGTAAGACAAAAAAAAAGACAGTATGCATGAGACCAACAAAGATGAGAAATGACAATTCCTCTGTTCTAAAATATGACGGGTTTGAGTTCATCATCAGCCAAACTTTGCTAGGTTTGACCAAATTTTATAGAAAGAGAGTAATATTTGACATGTTGGATTCATTAACAAATATGCTTTCATAATTTACATCTTTTATCAATAGGGTATATGTTAATATTCTTCAATATACATTTAGTCAAATTCAGTACAGTTTCATTTTGAATAAATTCAGATCCCTTGTACTTTAGGCCAGAGCAGAAACGAAGGGAAGCGGAAGGGGGCAAAGAACGGAATGAAGAGGGATTAGATGTTTCATTTAGCATCGTTAGATACATTATTATCAGATATATATTTTCATGATTTACATTTTCAATGGAATAGATGTTAATATTCTCCGTCCAACCAACCAACCAACCAACCCAAAGCTGTTTTGTCCCTTCCTTTATGGGGCATCCTCCATGACCAACAAGGCATCCATTCGTCCCAAGTACTACTACATCAAGCTGGCTGCGAACCAACCTTGAAAAGGGAAAACATATGCAGCAGGTCTGCAACAAAACAATGGAGACAGCAGAGGAAAGGTGGAAACAAAAGCGGAGCACACAGCCATGCCGCCTCCATTGCCTGTCGCAGCAGCGACAAGACTACCACGGCAAGTGGCATTAGACATAGCTAAGCATAACAGGAAACTAGATCCTGACCACCAAATCTAGGCCTCGTTTAGATGTACCCAAAAGTTAGAATTTTTTTCACTCTCTCTCCATCACATCAATTTTTAGCCGCTTACATGGAGTATTAAATGTAGGTAAAAAATAACTAATTGCACAGTTTAGTTGAAAATAACGAGATGAATCTTTTGAGCCTAGTTGGTCTACGATTAGATAATATTTGTCAAATAAGACGAAAATGATACTATTTATCGGGTTCAAAAAATTTAGGATCTAAACGTGGCCCTAATCGAAATCGAAATAATCGAAGAGCCGGAAACAATCCGCAGCGCCCAACCGTCTGGCGCCCCACATGCACGCCAATCATTGGGGCCATGGGCTGCCAGCATGATTGGGAAGAGATTAGTCGCAATCATCAATTGCCCTCAACAAAGTACACCGGAGCAGCTGAGAACATCGAATGCCATTTGCCATTATAAAAGCATTGCCACGATGAAAGAACATCGAAAATGTTCCACGGAATCGCAAAGGAGATAAACTAAAAGTGTGTGTGCGGCTTTAAAACTATTTGCTTCTGTTATTTTCTTGAACTTGGTTTGTAATAATTTTATGTTCTAAACTTCAATGTATTCAACTGATGTTGCGAATTTTATGTAATATGTGACTGTGGCTGCTAAACTTGTACGATCTTGGTTTGTATGTTGGTTGGTTTGAAATTCTTCGTGGTTTCACGGACTACCGGGTTATACGGGCTTAAGTTTGCTAAATTATCTGTTTCGACGGGTGATTTTTTTACTTAATTTTGTATAATTGGTCGGTTCTATTACACTAGTATAATGCCCGTGCTAACGCTACGGCAATACACAACCAAACAAATCAAATAAAAAAGACACTTTTATCAGTTTCACTTAATCTGAGATTATTTTTGACAAACCAAGCCAATAAAGTTCAATATGTTTTCAAAATTCTGAAAAGTAATATACATGGTCTCTCTATTTTGGAACCCTCAACATTAGCCCATAACTTTGCACAAGAATTCTGTTGATATTATCATTTTCAACCCTTCTTCGCTCTTCCTCATTACCTGCATATTATGCATATATATTAGAAATATTATTAAATTTTTATGGATGAACCTCTCCTAATAATTATTATAGATAAATAATATACAAGACATTTTTATATTTATTCTTAAATAATATTATTGGAAGAACATATGTAATTCATACATGCATAAAAGAGTTAGTAAGGAGAAAAGAGCCCTAAGCTAGTGAATAGATCATCAGCCTTGGGATCAGTTACAAACGTGTTTACAGATAATTAGGAAAGATGCTACAATCACATCTCTAAAGAAACAATAGTCAAAGCTAGAGCACAAAAATCCTTGCCACGCATACTTGTGAAGATCATCTTAAGTATCAACTCTCCTACAAAAAATTATAGCAACTCTACTACAAAAATAACTGCAGAAACAATATTCTAGATAAATTGAGAGTAATAGGACTTATTATGTGGATAGAAATTGTGAAGCAAGACCAACCAAAGAAGATGGCAAGAATTGTTGTATCCCTTAAATAGGCCGCAAGCTACAAGGACCTAACATGAACTTAAAATATGTCTATCTAATCATTGAGCACCGCCTTGTCCAATGTAAAATCTAACCGAGTATAAAAAGGGAAATTTTTTAATGTCAGCTTACTTCTTGCCAAGTTGCCCCATCCTAGCTTCCCAACGGCCACACTTGTGCAGTGTCACGCCATGGCAGTATGGCACTTTGAGCTCCCCCTCGCGAACCCTATGCTCTGGCGCCAGAGTATGTGCACGAACTCCTTGGTGCAATTCCACATCTGAAAAGCGCACCCATCAGTCCACCACGAAACTATTGATCATAGAGAAACTGCAGGTGCCACTTGATATTTTCATGCAACTATTACCTGCTTCAAATCTAGGAGAAATGGAGAACATCTGTCCTTTATTTCCATGATCAGGCAACAGCTTTCAGGTGACCTTGCCAATACCAATACAACTTTTTTTTGGCAACCCATAACCACACCTGTGTACAAAATGTCATACTCAAAAATAGGAAAAGCAGCACGAGAAAGCATTCAACAGTAGTGAGCATCTAGTGTGAAACTGAATAAATGCAAAGCTGATAATATATAGAGCTAGAAAACTCATTTAACTCTGAACATGAACAATTTCGTGTATGGCTTTGGACAAGTTCTCAGCCTGCATATTAGATACACAATTTGAAAAATACCATGCATTTAAACCAACACACATGAACTTAGAAGTAGAAATTAGCTTCCTTGCAGTTCAGGCACATGATAATCTATTTGATCAAAATATGTTCAATCTGTTGGGAGTTTTTTCTTGCTATAGCAAGAGATACAGGCATCAGTCACATTACCTGAAGATTATTTGTGCAGGGTACAATACAGACAGGCAAAAGTGAGCAGCAGCGGCAGTGCCAAGATCCAGCAGGCTGCCCACATTCTCCCTAGCTCCATCTCTTTCTGAACCTGCTCTCTCCCAGAACAACAGCAATGCACAATTAAAATGCATCCAATTCAAGCATTCAAACAATGATTCTAACAGATTGGCCGCGGAGTAATAAAAATTAAATACCTCTTTCAGAACTTGCCAAGAGCAGAGCACGTCGTCACACTTGCCTGCGCCACCTCTCTGCCTCCACTATGAGCTATTGCTATTTACTACGGGAAAAAAACCGATCAAATGTAGTAATATATAAATACTGCATGGTGAAAGATAAAACTTTAATTCTAGGATTATTTTTTAGTTCAAAGGGTACAAGAAGAAACTGCAGACAGATATGTGTGCTGCAATCATGACTTCAAAACATGTAAGATCATGAATCTAATAATTACCTCCAAATAAGAGGGTTAGGTTAGGGGAGATAAGTACACCTGTAATTAGATCAGATCTGAATACAAATAGCCAAATATATTCAGGTTTCGAGTGCCCACTTCTTGAGTCATTCATCTACTCAAATAATCACAGTTCATGCTAAACTATTCCCTTGTCTGAACTAAAGATGGCATGCTCAGATCGATGGAAAATAGTTGAATCCCGGATGCATCAACTGTGTATGCAAGAAACTATGATCTATACTTGCAGAACAAGGTCAAAAGCCAAAAGCCTAAGATTAACACGAGAAAAGCGATAAACACCACATTCAACCCTATACTTGCAGAACAAAGTTCTTAAAAATATTCCAACAGGCCTACATACATCATTGCAGCAATGATCATATTTTGTTCCTTTTCCTCCTCCCCAATGCATACTGGTGATAGAACTTTGTACTGCAATCACCTCTTTCTAACCAATTAACATGGGTGTGTTGCTTCTATTATAAATCCTTTTGTTCATCCAGCCTCTCTAGCAATGCTCATATCAGAAGAATAGGGAATAGTACTGGAATGGAAAATTCAAATAAGAAAACCACAGAGAGAGCGCTAACTGCTAACATCAGTGACAATCACCAATGACAACTAAATGCACTTTTCCTGCAATTATAATAAAAACTATGAATCCCATTCCATTTACAAAAGAAAACCCTGCCTAACTGTTTGTCTAGCGGGATTAACAAATGGAGCTTGCCCATCCCTATAGGATCTCAAGTCCTTATGAGTTCTAACTATCCAAACTGAAGTTCAGAAGAAAGAAAAGTTTCTAGAAATGTATTTCATGTGGCCATGTACAATAATTACAGCAAGCAAATCATGCCGGTGGACGCTAGCACTCCGAAGCTAAACTGCAGACCGAGCAAGAAAAAGAGTATGGTTCATGATTAAACAGAATCTTTAGAGTTATTGAACACAAAATACAAGACAGACCAGGTTAACAAATACGAACCTATGCAAATCCTGAAATCTCAACTCAGAATTGAAGATAAAAAAACACTCAATAGATCACATGATCTGATCATGCCATCACCACCATCGCTGACAGTGCCGCTGAAGATATTCATGGTTTAGATTGGAAAGTTCAGATTTCTTTATTCAGTATCCGCACATAAACAGGGAACTATAGGAGTAGCACACCTGCGAAAAGAGAGGAGCAGCTTGTCAGCTATCTATCCGAAGCTATTTAAAACTGAAAATGCATGGGTAAAAAGAAAACATGGATGTTCAGGACATGAAAATAAGAATCAGACAGTTTGCTCCATACCATTACACTCTATTCTTATACCATGATCCTGATCAAGCCAATCACATATCAAGGCAGTAATATAATGAAGTCTGAAATCGGTAGGTAAGTGTGAACAGTCGGAGTGAACGCAACTGAGTTTCACGGATAACAAAATTTGCATCAACTACATCCCTTGGTAGCGGATGGGTACTTACCAATTAGATCAAGGAAATACTACCTAGAAGCAGTCTAAATATTATCACAAGAACAGTGTACAGTGTCCCGTCATTGCTAGCGCACACTCCTCAATTCATGATCCAAATTTAAATTCGCATGCAAACATATATATCTCACGCAGATCGAGCTCGAGCCATCTCAGGGCACTCGCAAATCTAACCCTGGCAGTCCAGCACCAGATCTCATCTCACATCTCACAGTTTTAAAACAAACAAACAAAAACCTCAGAAAAACCTAACCGCAGGAGACGACGGGATCGCATGGTAGCAGGTCACACAGGAGAGCATAAGAAAACAAGTTGCTAAAAAAATCTTCTTGGATGAATTAAAGATGCAACCTCTGAATTTTGAGAAAGAACAGAGAAACCAATACCAATAAATGCATGTGCAGGTTGAGAGGTTCAAAGGTGGATACTTTCTTTTGCTTCCTTTTAAGTTATGGTTTAGCTAAATAATTGCAATGAAATAAGTAAATTGATAAATTAACCAAAACATCAATTAAATTCAATTTGCATTTTTATTGTACAAGCATGTGAAGATATTATATGTGCAGTAAATTATTCACCGGTTGGAAAAGGCTATCCCAGTATTCGAAAAAAAAAGAAAAGAGGTTTTCATTCCTCAATGTATTCTTTCACAATTTTGTCTGCATATCTGCACTAAAAAAAGGTTGACAAAATAGCCGTGAGGATAGAAGGTAGTCAGTACCTGGACATTGGCAAGATTGATCACTGAAAGATCCTTGTGGCGAGATTGATCATTGTACTGGATGTCCTGTATTGTCGGTGGTGGAGAGGCTAACAACAAGAGTTGCCTGACCTGAACAACAAAGCCAGATAATGGATAAATTGTAACGGTAAGAAACAGTGTAGGTATTAGGCCTGAGACACTTTCAGCATGTGTTTAGACGTGATTATCATCACCCAACCCAACAAAAACCTAAATACATGTGATAAGGCAACGTAACCTCTGTTCAAATAAATAGCTTATCAATCTAAACCCATAAATTAGTTTGAAAATTGATGTATCTATAACCTAGAAAAATGTGTTGTTTTTTTGTCAGACAGAATACATGCCTCTACAACGAATTTAGTGAGCTAATCGACACTGTCATTTTCAGCCTATGCTTGGACAAGTCCTTGCGGCCACATATAAGAAGGGATAGATAAAGTTAAAGACATTCTGGGATAAAAGATGACCTCAGGTATTTTTGTCGAGTGTCGACATTTTCATTTTTCTCTTACAACAAATCAGCCATGTTCGCTTGTCTTATAAATTGTACTTTTTCATTCAACGAACAATGTTTTTCTCTCACAACAAATCAGTAAACAGTACTTTCAGCCAAGCGAATGAGGCCGGCCTATGATTGTACAAGTCGTTGTGGCCACGTATAAGAAGGTATAGATAAAGTGAATGACAAGAAATAAGTGGCGACATTGCACCTGCATCGCATGAAGTGGAATCCGATAGCTTATCTACTTCAGCACTTGCCTTGTGAACATCCACAGATCCATTGGACCAACGGGAAAACAGAGTGTGAGAACGTATTCGTAGTTTTGTGTTATGTATATTAACCAATGGACGTGTAAATTTTTTTTTCCTCCCGATGTAAGGCACACATTTGCTATCTATTAATATTAGGATCAAAAAATTTTTTATAAATCCTTTGTAAAAAATACAATTATATATTTTTCCTAATGCAAACTATTTTAGGTTTGAATAAGTTTATAATGTAGAGTATCAAAATTTATGACATCAAGCTAGTATTATCAGATTTATTACGAAATATATTTTTCATATGTATAACATATTGTTTTAAATATTAATATTATTCCTATATACAAACTTGTCAAATATAAGATAATTGATTTATAATAGTTTCTCCATAAGAATTTAATAATTCAACAATGGAAGCAAGAAAATAAAAAGAAGAATAATGGGCGCTGCCTTCCTTTAGGGTCTCTCTTGACATTGTGCGAGCAGGGGGGAGGAGGGGCGGCGGCGCTGGCACCCTGATGCCGTGCAGATCGCGGAGACGCGGCACTCCTCCCCTCTAGAGGTATTCATATTCCTTTTGTGATTCGATTTCCACTCTTTTAACCGATCCGATCCATCTCCCAGCCGCCGGCCTTCTGGAGCAATCTCTCCGCAGCCTCGCCGACCTGCAACCTCACCGCCGCCAAGTCGCACGATTTGCATCGGGATGAATCTCTCTCTCTGCTTTGAGTTACGCGGTGATTGCAGCGTGAAGTCTGGTCACGCGTGTGCATGGAGATCGAGTCCTGGTCGTATGTGCATGGGATCGATCAGTCAGACCCGGGCGTCTGGCCATTGCGGAGCTGGCTCCGCTGACACAACCAAACACGCTAATTCTGATTTGATTCTACAACTGACCTTGGATTCCGCCTTTGTCTCGTAAGATATTTCTTTCGCCCATGATTCCGTACAGCAAGCTCCGCCGCCTGACGTACAGCGACGCCGGCAAGACGTCCGTGGATTGGGCGTCGTTGGACAAGGATCTGGTGGAGCTGATCGGGTGGCGGGTGCTGGCCGGCGACTTGCCGGACTACGTCCGTTTCCGCGCTGTCTGCTCCCACTGGAGAGCAAGCACCGTCCGCCCTCGCCGGCGCGGCGTCCTCGACCCGCGTTTCCACCCGCGCCAATGGATGATGCTGCCGGAGGGTCACGGCTTGTATCCTGGCCATCCTGACCTCGGCGGCTTCGTTCGCTTCTTCAACCTCTCCACCGGCGCCTTCGTCCGCGCCCACCTCCCTCTCCTGGATGACCATGTCATCCTTGATTCCATCGACGGCCTACTACTCCTGCACCGCGACCACGACACCGCCATTCGCCTCCTCAACCCCTTCACTGGCGATGTCGCCGAGCTCCCACCACTTGCGTCCCTCCTGCCACAGATTGAATTCACCCACCGCTACAATGAGCAAAGCAAGCGCACAGGACTCATGAGTGTCCGCGCTTCCTCTGTTACCGTCAGTTCCACTGGAACCATCACTGTTATGCTGGCTTTTGACCTTCTGCACCGTGTAGCCTATGCCACCACTGGAGATCAGCGGTGGACTCTATTTGCCTGGAAGATCCAACCTTTGCTTAAACCCGTGTCTTTCCAAGGCAAATTCTACGCGATGCAGATTGTACGTAAGGGTGTACGTAAGTTATGCATCTACCAGATTAATCCACCAATCCAAGACGCTGCTGAGGAACTGTCTAATCTACCGTTGCCAGTGAAGATTGCTGAATGCCCAATGGAAGAATATCTCTACATCCTCAACTTTGTAGAGTGTTGCTCAGAGCTCTTGCTAGTTGCCTACAGTGATGCTTCTCGTTCAAAGCTGGTAATCTACAGACTTGCTGACCTTGTCAATGGAAAGTTTGAGCCCGTTACGAGCATCGGTAACCACACCTTATTCGTTGGTGAACGTTGTCTCTGTGTCTCATTCTCACCTAACAAGGGGAGTAAGAACCTTCTGTCCATGTCACCTAACTCTGTCATCTGCTTGCATAGTTTGCCGGTCAATCATGATTCTGAAGATTCATCTCATTTGGAGCAATATGACCTAGGTACTGGCATCTGGATTCCTGCCAGTGATGGAAACATTTTCCAAAGACCACCACCCAGCCCCCATACACTCATCCATCATATCTTTACTTGTTGCCGTATGAAGTATTGGTAAGTCAGAGCACTCAACTGGCTACCTTTAATGTTTAGCTTCCACAGATTATTTCGAGGAGTTGACGTGATTCTCATATTATTTGATACATGCTACTAAATGATACTGCTGGGGAGAAATCTTTCATTAAATCCAAGCTAACTTGAATTCTTGTCTCTGCCTGTAGGAATAAAGGACTCATGTTTTGTGCTGAAACAGAGCCTGTCTGGTTGGTGAAACAAGAACTGCGCTATGGGGTATGTGTTCATGTCACTTCTTTTTCTCATATAATCTTCTTGCTTGTTATTATTCACTCATCACACGGTTGTGCTATTTGGTTCGGTGCTCTGTACAAATTTAGTTAACTTTAGTGACTAAAGTAGTTAGATGTTGTTTGGTTTGGATGAATTGTAATGTTGTGATGTTTTTGAGCATCAGTTGGCTAAATCAGTGTTTTAGAAGCTTGGCCCTCCTGCCCTTTTATTATATTTCAGTGTTAATATGGGTTGACGTCATGCTGATAATATGCAGCAGGGGTGGGCGTTCGGGTAACCTAAAAATTTCGGGTTGGGTTTTGAAAACTGGAACACGAGATTCGCTCAGAGAAAAGGAAACTCGAAACTTCGGGTACCCGAAAAATCAGGTTCGGGTAACCCTGAACTGTCCGGCCGTGACCTACAGAAATACAATACATATACCTCGCAGCCAGCAGCGATAGGGGCACGGCGACATTGTCGTTGCCACGGCTCGTGCTGGTGGAGAAGAGCGACCTGTAGCCACCTGAGTACCTGACTCATCTGTGGACTCTTGCCATGATTAGCTTCCATCCCCTTCCTCTGATTCACATGGATGATGGTTTTGATTGGAGCAATTAAAGCATGCAATGCATTCTTCATTCTTGCTGAGCTGAACAGGTAGCCGGAGATTGAGACAGGGAAGAAGTTTGAGAGAGGGCGGAGAGGAACAGAGGGGCGCGATGAAGGAGAGGGAGATCAGACTTGTGACTGGTGCCTCATTGCCTCGCAAGATCTGTATGAGAGGGCGGAGAGGCTGAGTGAGTTTGCGGCTGCAGGTTGGGGGTGGACGTGAGGGATTTGCTAGCTGCTAGCTGACTGGTTAAATAGTTAGGGTTATTTACTGACGTGGGCTGTGGGGGTTTGGCCTGTGGGCTGGGCTGAAAGTTGATGCTGGGCTAAAAAGTTGTTTTTTTTTTGACTATTCGGGCACTGGGGTCTTAAACCCGAATTACTTAAAATAATTTAGGGTTCTCAGACTTGATACCCAAAATATATTCGTGTTTTTTGGGTGTCGGGTACTTTGGGTTCGGGCTCGGGTTTTTCGGGTTCAGTGTTCGGGTATCGGGTTTTGTGCCCACCCTTATCTAGCATTATGTGTATAGTTTATTTTCTTGGGAGTTTAGATATGTTGTTCTGTATTTAGCTTTGTTGTCTGCCACATGTATAATTCTTGTGCACTTCACAACATTGTACATAGCAATGATTAATTAGTTAAAAACTATCAACCACATGGCTGTTTTTTCGTTATCATGATTGCAAATAATTTTGACTTCTACTGTTGCTGACCCTAAGCTGCAACGGTGATGCAGCTGCCTTTGTATTGGGTTCAGTTGTACTCTCCTTTTGTCTTGATACAAAGATACGCAGGTTACAAGAAGAAATTAAAAAAAACTATTGTACGCTTTTGTGGTGCATTATTATTACAATTAGGATGAAAACAAAAGAGCCTATATGTCTGAATTAAGATTTGGTAGGTTACCCAACAAAGTTGATGTATATAAAAAATATTTTGTTTGCATTATGTATTGGATAAAAAGGGTAAACATTTTCAGTAAATCTCATGTGGTGTTCTCCTTTTCCTTAGCATGCAGTTGTAGGATAATAGTTGACATATCTTTACCAGGGTGCTGTGGTCATTTTCTTACTAGGGATAAAATTAACTGCTGCGAAATATATTGAATTTGTTTAACCGTTCAATGTTAAAAAGTACATTTATTTTGTTCTAACTTAAAAGCATTTTTCTTCCATTTTTGAGCAAATTGGTTTCTCTGATATGTTGGCCTGTTGTTGACATTCGTTTTGTTCCTTCTAGGCTTGACGGCTCTCGTTGCAGTGGATGCCTTCGCTCCAGAATGTCAGAGAAACAAATAAATATTCGTTTGCTTTTATTTCTCTGTCTTTGTTAGTGTGCTACATTTATGTAGACTTGCGTGAATCAAGAAAAACATGCTGTTCAATTAGTGTTATTGGTTGAAGTCGCCAGCAGCATAATTTATTGTTTTCTGAAGTGGTTGTGTATCTTGGTGACATACAGATTACAAAAGCTATCAAATATAAATGTTCGCTAGTTTATGCAATATTACTTCTGTTCTGCCCGGTCTCGTACGTCGGCCAAGGAAGACACTGGCCCGGACACGGCTGTCTTTGTTGGCCTAAGAGCATCTCCAAGATTCACGCCCTATCCTATATTTGAGTAATGAAGGTAAAAAAATTGTACTCCAATGGGCTATTTATCATACTATCTATTTTTGTTGGTCCAACAAATTTCTCCTATCACTGCTTTACATCCGATGGGCCAACAAATTTGGCTACTTATTTTCTCCCACACACTTGCCTCTCTCTCCTCCGTTGCCCTTGCTCGCATGGGTTCTCGGCGGCATGGCTTGCCTGTCGTGCATCCTACCCCGGCGGTGCTCCATGCTGGCGGTGGCATGGCCCTACCCGACGGTGCTCATCCTGCTGCGGGAGGTGGCGCGCGGCCCTCCAGCGATTGCTCATCCCCGGCACAGGCGTGGCCTCTGGCTTCCCTCCCCTCCCCGGCGGCGCTCCTCTGCAAAGGAATGGCTCCGTCTCCCCTTTCCTCCCCGGCGGCGCTCTTCATTGGCACAAGTGCAAACTCCGGCGGCTCTCAGTGGATCTCCAGCTCGTGGCCCTAGCTGGCGATTTTTTAGGCGGCTACGGCTCCCCGAGGGCGCCCCTCGCCGTGCCGACCATCCTCGGACATCTCCCGTCCTCGGCCGGTGACTTCCCTCTCGGCGGCCAGATATAGATGGCCGAGTTCGTCAATGGTCACAATTGAAGAGGATGACATGTGGGTCCTCAATGTCATGTGGGTTCTCAATGTTATAGACTCATAAAATGAATTTAGGAGCCATATTTTAGGTAGTACTGTTGGAGTTAAGAGCAAAATATAAAAATAATTGGCCACCCAAATAGAGAAATAGATAGTCCCTTTTAGGCAGTACTGCTGGAGATGCTCTAAGACTCAAATACGTCGATCATCAATTGGAAAACGGGTGTATAAAGACATAGGAAGCTTCCGCTAGCGCTTATTCAATAGGAGAGGAAGCTCTACTGATTTGGAAGGCAGATCAAAGCCTGAGATTATCAGCCGAATCTGTCAGTCATTCAGAAGTGTTTTTTCTCATAACAAATCAGCGAACAGTACTTTCAGCTATGACTTTTCAGCCAAACAGAGAGATGCACTGTTGTTGCTTTGCTACAAACTCGCGGAGCATAAGGTCTCAAAACAATCAATAAATTTCTGGTGTAGTGCAGCTTCCAAAAAGTTGAAAGATCAGAAAAGCTGAAAAGCCCCTAGATAGATCGAAGGAGCGGTGAGAGCTGCTGCAAGCAAGAATAGAGAGAGACAAGCGAGACCGGTGGCGATGATTGCGGAGCAGGAAGAGAGATCGAAGAGCGGTGTGACTTGTGAGCTGCTGCAAGAGAAGAGATGAAAGGTCCTACTTAGCTAGAGGGGGGGTGAATAGCCTAAATTTAAATGTCTACAAACCACAAGACAAATGAGTAACACAAATGGCTAAATAGCTTTTTGCACTAGCTGTAATGAGGGGTTGCAAGCCTCCTATCAACCAGAGTAGTTGCTATAATCTCTAAGCATTCAATGCTATGTCACTACTCTAGTGAACAAGAAGTAAACTAGAAAGCTAAACAATAGCAAAGCTAACAAAGATAAGCAACTAAGGATATGAAGAACTTTGCAAGAATGTAAAGAATGATAGAGCTCAATATACCACACTACGGAGAGGATGAACCAATCAAGATATATCCAATGAAGCCAATTACCGGGAGAAATTTAAACAACAATGGGCAAGGGACAAAGGATTTTCTCCCGAGGTTCACGTGCTTGCCGGCACGCTACTCCCCGTTGTGTCGACCTACACTTCGTAGTTCGGCGGCTACACTCAAGCTCTTCAAGAGCACCGCAAGAACCTACTGTAAGTGAGGTAGCTCAATGACACGAGCAATTTACTAGAGTGGCTTTTGGCGCTCCGCCAGGGAATAAGCCCAAGAACCCCTCACAAGATTGCCGGAGCCGGCCTCGAACAATCACCAACTTGTTCGGACCTTCTCCGCTGCTCCAAGCCATCTAGGTGGCGGTAACCACCAAGAATAACAAGAATTCCACAGCCAAATGATCACCCAAGTGCCACTAGATACAAACTCACAAGCAAATGCACTTGGATCACTCAATCTCACTTTGAATTAGCAATCAAGCAAGGAAGATGAGTGGGAGGTAGTATGCTCAGCTCAAGAGGATGTCAAAATGATCAAAAGTCCAAAAGAGTTCCCTTAGAGCCAGCCAACAAGTATATATAGGTACTCCCAAATAAATGGAGCCGTTAGGCACTGATTCCAGCCACTGTTGGGTGGACCGGACGCGCAGGTGCCTAGGCACCTGACGCACGCCAGCGTTCGGTCGCCACACCGCAACCCCGTTCGATTGCTGCCACGTGTCCTCGTTCAAACCAGCATCGTACGATCGCCAATAGTCACTGAATCAGCTTACGCAGGTGACAAGCACCTGACGCACTGCCGGTGTCCGGTCACCATGCTGCTCGCGATGCCGAGCCAAGCACCGGACGCGCCAACGCCTCGCACCGGACTCTACAGGGCCAGCGTCCGTTCGACAACAGAAAGCTACCAGAGAGGATTTCTGTCGACCGAATGCGTCTGCTGCCCCTGGACCGGACGCACCCAACATCCGGTCAAGCTCCTTTGCCTGATAGCTCACCCGTGATGCTGACACAACCCCGACCGGATGCTGACGCAATGCGTCTGGTCTGGTCCAGCTCTGTCGCACCGGACGCGCAAGTGGCAAACCCTAGCCACCGCGCCGCACCGAAGTACTAATCGGATGCGCCGGCCAGCATCCGGTGGCACCGACTGCAGCGTTCGGTTGGTATTTTTCAGAGAAAAACACCACTGCGACTTCGCCACCTCTTCAACCCTTACTCAAATCTGCTAACCAACTTGTGTATCACCTTGTGCACGTGTGTTAGTATATTTTCACAAACATTTCAAGGATTATGTTAGCTCTCCACTAGATTCTAATGCACATGCAAGTTAGAACACATCTAGTGGCACTTAATTGACCAAATAGCCAAATGATTCCCTCCTTTATAGTACGGCTATCGATCCTAAATGTGATCACACTTTCTATGGTGTCTTGATCACCAAAACCAAAGCTCTAGCTTATACCTTTGCCTAGATCATCCTAGGGTTTGGCTCCTTCATTACCTTCATCTACTCCAAGTATAGCCAACCATCGTCATCATGATCACTTGTCCTTCGCCACTTGGAATATGCTAACCTTATCCACTACAATCACTTAGCCAAAGGATTAGCACTAGGGTTTCATCAATTAGCCAAAACCAAACTAGGAACTTTCAAGAGAGGATAGCCCAAGGGTCTCTAGCCTAGTGGTTAGAGCACCTGGGTGGCATCCAGCAGACCTGGGTTCGACTCCCCATGGCAACGAATTTAAACAGGTCTGAAAGAAAAGAAAATATAAAAATAGGCTAGGGTTTCCCCTACTAACTTCAGTCAAAAAACAGAAGAGAGGATAGGATGTGTTTAGTTGGGTGGTTAGCTCTAACCAATCTCCAGGGAAGCTGTTTGGTTGTCTGTTTACAGCTCCTAGCCAGGCCCAACTAAGTCAACTTTGAGCACGTAGCCTGACTTCAGAAGAACGCAAGGATCGGTCGTTTTACCCTGGCCAGGCTTGGCTTAGCTCCGACGCTCGTTCCCCTCACCACCTCCTCATTCACTGGTGCTGTCTCACTGACGAGCTCTTGTGTGCGTGTGTTTGTAAGGGCGAATGTGCGTACGTGCATGTGTGCGTCTACATCTGTGTTGTGTGATTAAAAAAAGAGTATAGCAGAAAAAAGGAAAAAGAGAGAAAAAAATGGGGAAAAAATCAGGACCACACAGGTCTGCGCGAGGGGCGGCTCCTGCACATGACCCTTCGAGCGCTAGCACCGCTCCAACACACACTCTGTGTCTCTGTTCTATGTGCATCTAGTTCTTTTATCAGGAACAAATTAACAAGAGCTTATCAGCCGTACTTCGGCTTACTCTCTTTCACAGAACACTATTGAAACAGCCGAAATCAGCCGTGAAAACGACCAGCAGAATAAACGAGTCTCATTACAATGAGTATCTCGTTACGATTTGACACTTATATTCGGTCCCATGATATGCATATATTATGCGGGGCAGGGAACCAACTAATAATTTGCTTGAAATGCTAAATAAACAGAAGCTTAAAACATTGTACCTGCCATTTGAACTGGTGGTGAACGATATCGCATAATTTTATTATTCATACGGAGCTAGCAAGAGCTCTCGAGCGCAAAATCATTGTAAACCAAAAACGGAGTGGAGTAGTATCTCTAATGGACTTGTTGTCTATGCCTCACGCTGATACAAGCAACGAACTAGCAAGAGCTCTCGAGGAAGGAACCGTTATGGAGTAGAAAATGAATGGAGCAGACATGTGGCTCGATTCTTGCCCAATGCCTCCCGTTCCCAATTCTGTCTCTCCATCCTCGTTGCACACAAGTACATAATAACGTCCCAGCTGTTTCCTCACTTTCTACTCCTGCACTTCCTCTCCTCTTTTTCTGAATATCCGATTTCGAGATGGCCATAGGAAGGGTGCATATATATGGCACGGGACGAAGATCATACATTTATATTATTGTGTTGTGTGCTCCGTTATCCTCCTTTCCTGTACTCTCTTTCCTTTTACATCTGCCAGTCCTGTTTAGGATCATTCATGCAGAGGGCGTATGGTTGGTAAATGACTTTACTCGCCCACTATTAAAAGGACAGTCCCCCCATGTGTTTTTATGAGCGTGATAAAGTACTGTACCCTCCACATTTTCAGCGTGGTAAAGTGACTTCCCATCGGACGCTCCGGGTAGTCCGCCGCAACATCCAAAAATAGCGTCTCCAACATAGGAAATCAACATTTGCAACATCGAAGATCAGCGTTTGCAACATCAAAGAACGTGTGAAGCTCGATCACGTGCTAGCAGCGGGCGCAGATCAAGCGTGCCTTGAGGACGTACGGTGCCGTGCCGCCGGCTGCTAGCGATCCTGCCGATTATTCATGTCTCGATCAGCGGCGCCTCGCCATCTCCTCTGCTAAATGCAAGCGTCCTCCAGCGGATTCCGACAGCAGCGGTTCGTCACCCGTGTCGGCGTCGTCCACGAACCCTTGGCACGTCCGTGAACTCCAAGACAGTCCTGCGCCTGCAACCTCTATTTGATGGCTTGCTTGCCCGGAGCCTTTCTCAACCCTTGGGATCCACATTGGACGGTAGATATGGATAGATAAGTTACGTCGTGCCTAAGTATAGAGAAGATAAGTTACAGCGAGGCACCATGGACTCCGTACGTCTCTGATGTGTTGTGTTGGGGACACGAGAGCAGCTGGAGCTTAGCCTGGTTTAGTTACCAAAATTTATTTGTCTCCATCTATCGTATTGAATGTTTGACACATATATGGAGTACTAAACGTAGATGAAAAAAACTAATTGCACAGTTCTCAGAGAAATCGCGAGATGAATCTTTTAAGCCTAATTAGTCTATGAAAAGCCTTAAGTGCTACAGTACCAACATGTGCTAATGTCGGATTAATTAGTATCATTAGATTCGTCTCGCAGTTTCTTGACGGATTTTGTAATTTGTTTTTTTATTAGTATCCGAAAACCCCTCCTTCTTCTGACACATCCGATGTGACACGAAAAAAAATTTCTTTTCATGAACTAAACGCAGCCTTAGTGAAGAAAATGAGCGGAGAAGAGGACGAGTGGATAAAAATGCGTGGAGGTGGTGGTGGTGTGGGTCTCGCATCCGATTTTTTCACCCCCGCATCGGACTGTAGAATTACCGAAAGTACTCCCTCAGTTCTTTAAAAACATGTGATCCTGTGGTTTAAATTTTATCTCGAAAAACATGTAAACCTGTCCTCCCACGAAAGCCAAGCCAGCAATGCCTTGGCACCCGAGCTTTCCTTCGCTGCTGCTGCAGACTGCAGTGTGCTTGTCGCGTTGCTTCTGTAGCTGCGTGTGGTACGTACAGTGCATCATACTCCCACTCCCGCACAATCTGGATACGTCGATTGGTCTTTGAGTTCCGACGTTTATGAAGAAGTGACAGCAAGGGAACATGCGTCATTTTACACTTGCACTATTTTTACCTTGAAAAACGAGATTCACGTGTTTTTTTAAGACGGAGGGAGTAGTAGCTTTGCCGGCACTGATCCCTTAATCAAAAGTTGAAAAGTTGGTATTGTTCTTTTGGTGAGTCCACAGCCGTACCGTAGGATAGCATTATTCTATTTGATCTTGTGGGGTTGATATATTACAAATAGATCCCTTGCCCTGGTCTAGCGCTGGGAATCATAGGAGCAATTCGTATTGGTTTTAAGCCTAGAACGAAATAGCCCAAGCTGTCGATGATCACCTAGCGCTATCAATTAACGTAGGGAACGTACGCTCCCGCCTCTGTGTGGATTTTCAGTTTGGATCCTCCGGCTAATCCCTCCATTCCATATAATAATCTAATACCATATCGCTGGAAGGATTCAAGGCCCAACAGGAGCCCCTCCTACTGTTGACGAACCGATGTCTGGCACCTGTCCCACGATTCCTCGTGCACTTTCCCCCTACAAATCATCTGATTTTGGCTGATTCTGTGACAGAAAAACATTGTTCTATGACTGACTGATTCTGTGAGAGAAAAACATTGTTCCATGGCTGACTGATAAGTTCAAGTGAGCATGGGAAAAATCGAACGCTGCTCGGTGCTTGCTCAACTGTAGCAACATGTCGTCCGTCCGTTCTGAAAAAATCGAGTGCTGCTCGGTGCTTGCTCTGTCGTCTATCAGAATACATATTGAAGTTCAAATGTAATAATGTTACAACATAAATTTATATATTAGTTTGCATCAACATCTATGCTAAGTTGAATCAAATATGCATGATTGGTAAAATTCCGTAAGTACAATCACTTCCACGCCCATAGGAGCCTCTCACATATTTCTGCATGTTGCGTTGAGCCACGTGTCCCATGAGACTGGCCTTCTTTTTCCCTCTGTCCAGGGAATGCTCAGTGTAGCTTCTACGTACGTCTGTTGCGGTGCTCCAAAGAAGGCACTGGGTCGGGTTCGGAGTGGATATCTGCGGATTTCGATTTCGGAGTCTGGTTTTCATCCACGGATTTTCGGGTTTGGATACCTGAAATGTAGCGGGTTTTGGGCGGATTCTTAATTTTACCCGCGGATCTCCATTTGGGCCACGAATCAATTCAGCCCACTAGTAGCCCATGAACAACCCTAGATATATAACCCTTGAATCCTCGGTCCCTCGGCCCTCTCCCTCATTTGCCCATCCCACCCACCCGACGACGGCTCAGGCGATCGAGGTCGCCCCGGCAATGCCGAATTTTTTTATTTTTAGCCCAAATTTGAAACAAATTTTAAATTTAACCCGGGTTTGAAATTTTTTTAAATCTAACCCGTTTGGCCCCGCCACCATGCATGGCGGGGCAAATGCACTGAACCCCGCCATGATGCATGGCGGGGTACCCCTAACCCATCATGCATCATGGCGGGGTACAACCCCGCCCATTTAAAAGCCCGGGCACTTCTTGTTTTTGGCCATTCATCCATTCCATTTCCCGCAGCGCCCCTCTCCGCCCCAGGACCGAGCTCCCCTCCCCTCAGCGCCCTTCTCCGGCGCCCCTCCCTCCTAGGGCCCCTCCCCGTCGGCTACCGGCCCATCGTCGGACCTTGTTCCGGCCACCCCTTCTCTGTGTCTATCGTTGTAGTATGTTTGGTTAATGTAGTTAGTAAAGTTATATTAGTTTTTATCGTATTGATATTGTACATTATATAAGTGATATGTGTTTTGTGTTGAAATCATTTCGTGTTATTAGATGGAGGACTCGTATCGTGAGTCGATTTGGAGGAAAAAGGGTCGTCCTAGAGAGATGTACCCCGACGTGTCTTGCAAGGATGCGCCCGTTCCTCCCGAGGAACCTTTCCCTAACTGTGACTGTGGTCATCCGGCGCACGTGAGCCAGTCGAGACATCCAGATACTGCGGCTCATTGCTTCTACACATGTTATAGTTGTAGCGTAAGTAATTGTGCCCTTTGTTTTTCTTATTGGTTTCTGATGTTGTATTCGCGATGAGATAATTCAAACTTTTTTGTAGCCGTACTTCCGGTGCTTTTTCTTCCAATGGATCGACGGTCCGGACAAGTTTGACCCAAGGATTCTCCTTTTCTACCCCGGCGTTGATCATTGCAAGCGTGAGGTGTTTACTCGCTGGGTTCCGCCCCCTCCTAACCCTCCTCCTATGACGGAGGAAGAGAAGGCCGTAGCATCGGCACGGCGGCTCGAGGATCCTCCAAAGTGCCTTTGCGGAGAGCAAGCCGTGATAAACCCACGCAATGAACAAGAGTTCATTTGTCCTCTACGACATGAGGTAAGGTTTGAGTGAACCTTGGAATGTCATGTCATATATGTGTGTTTTACTGTTTTGATTTTGTAGGATCATAATTTTCCAAAGTGTCGTTTCAAGGAATGGGTCTATGGTCCAAAGAGCCATTGGCCGGAGCCGGAGAAGAATGAGGAGGTGCCAGACTGGAAGAAGATGAGGAGGTATATTGCGCCTCCTGTGATGTGCAAATGTGGTGTTGAAGCTAGCTACGGCCTTGTCCCTTCAGGCCTTGGGATTGGGCACTTCTGTGGCCACATGATCGATTATGACGAGGTTTGCTAGGACTATTGACACTTAGTGCTAATGTTTTATTTTGTTTGCTTTGGTACGCTAACTTTGTATTCATCTATTTGTTGCAACCGAGCACTCAGAAATGCAAATGGGAATCATATGATGATGTGTATAAGTTCAAGGATGAGTATAAGACAATGGTAGCACTTCGCAAGATGAGAGGATATCCTGCAAACTACGTCACTGATTTCGTTAAGAACCATAAGAAGAAAATGCTACGACGGGCCCAAGACCTGCGTGTTCGTAACCCGGAGAGTATTGCGTGGAAGAAGTGGTACGAGAAGAAGAAGAAGGATGTAGAGGAGTACCAGGCACGGAAGGCTGAAGAGGATGCAAGGAAGGCTGCAGAGGAGGCTGCGAGAGCAGAGATGCAAGGCTTGAACGATACTATTGACTCATTATGTGCGAGTGAGTCATTGCGTTTTTGGAAACTCAATCTTCTTTGTTTGACTGTCAATAAAGTCATTGCAAAGATCGTGTTAATTGTTTGCATTTTGTACTTGCAGAGATTGGATGCACCGGCAACTGGCAAGCAGATGTGGCTCGTGCTAGGTACACGGAGAATAGGACACTAAAGCGGGACGTAGGAGTTGGTGGCACCGTAAGCCGTCCGATTGTGGTTGAAGAGGAGGCCGAGCCGGAGGAAGACGACGACACCGGGAGGATAGGCAAGCTCATTCGTCTAGCCGAAGAATTGGGCTACCCTCAGGACGAGGATGCCTACGACATGGGAAGGATAGCCGAGCTACTTCGTCTTGCAGAGGAGTTAGGACCGATGCCCGAGGAGGATGTTGAATTAGAGGAGGGCCAGGCAGCGTACCACAGCCATAAGACACCGCTGTTCGACGCATGGGGGCCAACAGACATGACCGAAGAAGAGGCCAAGTTGTACTCTCAGGCCGCGGACGAGGCGGAGGCGGCTTACTACCGGCGTCAGGCCTCTCAGGCCATCGAGGCCAGCAAGGGTAAGGAGGTTGTAGTGGAGGATTCAGAGTCCAAAGACGAGTTGCTTACGCAGTGGTGCACGCAATTTGATTGACGTACAAGTGTCGTTGTTAGTGCCTTAGTGTTGCACGTAGGAGGCTGTCAGTGCAATAGAAACTTGTCATTGTAATAATTTGCATTGTCATGTCTTCACGTCGTTGTTGTTAGTGTTTGTCATTTGTAGTGGCTTAGAAACTTTGTGTGGTGTAGTTTGTCAGTGTTGTACTTTGAAATATGTCATTGTAATAATTTGCATTGTCACGTCTTCACGTCGTCGTTGTTAGTGTTTGTCATTTGTAGTGGCTTAGAAACTTTGTGTGGTGTAGTTTGTCAGTGTTGTACTTTGAAACATGTCATTGTAATAATTTTCATTATCACATCTTCATTCGTTTCATTTGTTGGTCCACTCACTAAGATTGTTGTGTGGTTTATCCGTGCAGTTTAAAAATGCAGTTTCTTAGTGCAGTTCCTGCGTGCCAGCAGTTTCAGGGCCACCCCGCCATGGGTGGGGGTGGGTTAGGGGTACCCCGCCATAGTACATGGCAGGGTACCCCTAACCCGCCCCCACCCATGGCGGGGTGGCCCTGAAACTATGGGCACGCAGGAACTATGCCTACATTTTGCGTCAGCTGAGCGTGACAAATGCAGACATGCCATGTTGAGTCATTTACAGCAAGTTTACGGAAGCCATGGCACGAAGAATTGCGTTTACGCCAAAGATTAAACGAGTGTTACCAACTACATTAGTCCAATCGAAATAACCAAATAGAGTACTGCTGCTACACCTACACATAATTTAATTGTTGTAGCACTACATAACTATGATAACATGTGTCCGGCGCCTGCTAAATATGACTACTCTACTAATCGCCAGGGGTGTAGGGGTCTCGCGGTCTCCGTCGCCTCCTCGGATTCGTAGGGACCACGTTGCTTCTCCAGCCAACGTCTGTGCGGTCCCGTTGCTGCCTCTCGCGCTGCCGCCTATGTCCACGATCGAACTGCTACGTCGAGGACGGCCCCTGCAAGCAAGCAACCTGATGAACTACTCTAAATGTTCAGCTACGAACAGTAGAATTAAAGAAAAAGCAAAGCATAGGGACCTGTTGCTCGGCTGGTGTGTAGTTCTCCTGCTGTGTGTAGTCGACCCCCTGTGTACCAATAGGAGCACCGTATAGCTGTGAGGCACCCATCTCCTCATAAACGGTGTACTCCCACTGGGGAACATCCTCGTCGTCGTCGTCGTTGTCGCCACTCGTCGTGTCATACTGAAGTGCCTCATCCACATCGTCCGCAGCCGCTGGACCCTTTCCTCTGTCCTGCAGAGTACGAATAGACGAGGACGCAGCCCTGGTGTCGCTAGCAGAATCAGCTGCGGTGGACATCGTCTGGCTCCTCGACCACGTGGGGTTGTACGGTACGTCCAAAGTTGTGTCCGCACAGCTCAGCTTCTGAGCCAACTTTTTGCAGCCTTTTTTCATTCTCTACAGGTTTAGATGACAACAAGCATTATTAAGCGTGAATTTTAAAGGTAACTGAGTTGTAGTCACGAATGTTACTATCAAAAGTACCTTGACAAAGGCGCGAAGAGGGTTGGTCATGTCGTCCCTAGTCCGAAAAAGTTGCCTGGAAACTTCCTCGGAGTAGTTCGACAACTGTTGTGCCTACAACATCACACAAGGTTAACTCGATCATTTTGATTGAATTTTAAAACCCTTACCTCGCTTGAGGATGTAAGCGCAAAGTACTTACCACGTATCTATTTAGAGGGGCCCTAAGAAGTTGTGTTTGCACTCTTTACGCATCGTCGAACGCATCGGCGATGTCATCCTCACCGGCCGCATCTGCAGACATGTTGGTGTACGGGACCATGAGATGAGTCCTCGTACTTCGCTGCAGCCATTGCAGGTACTCCATCCATCTTGCCGGGTGGTGCTGTGGAAGTTCGTTGAGGTGGCGAGGATGCCTGTTATACCAATTAAGCAAATGTGGTTCGTGCGTCACCGCCCAATCCTTTTGCGTGGTCCGAAGCCTTAGATCGATCCTGCATTGCCATATTGCATTAGAAATGAGGCACTTAAGTAGAATAAACATATTGGCATCGTACCCATGCAGCTGAGCGTTGGTGGAGTACAGCGGTGGAATTCCCTGCAACCTCCCGAACTGTCTGTAAACCCTGAAAGGGTAGTTCATCTCGACGACGTGGAAGAAGATAAGTGGCCCTTCGTAAAGCCACTCGTCCCCTTCCTCCTCGCAGCGTTAAGGTAGTCCTCTAGCTCCCACCTAGACCACGGTGTCCATGTTACCTGCAAAGTAAAAAAACTTAATTTAGTATCAATCTCATTGATAGTGCCTTTAGTAGAAAATGTGGATTGAACTTACGTAGTTGTGTGTCAACACGTCTATCGCATCCGTGTACTGCTTGTACCTCCTTTCCAGCTCGCCCCTCACTATCTTAGCGTCTTTCCAGATGAAAAGGGCGGTGGGTAGAACGTCTTCATGCTGCCAAACCTGCAAGTCACACAAACACGGTGTCACTAATCTCTTTAGTCGTATGAAGATATCAAAGTAGTCAATGTACTCACAGGCAAATGCGGAGGTTTAGTAGGCCTCCCAACCGGAAACCGCTCCCAAATCCATACTTGAAGTAGGTACGAGCAGCCACCTAGGTTGGCATTGGCCGACTGGCGACGACAGGCGGTACAAAGCTGACGGTATGTCCAAGCAAGGACCGCGGTACCCCAGCTATAGGTTGCAATGTTCTCCGGTGGCTGGATAAGGATCCTCAAGAAAATCCAGCTGATGCTGTCGCCTGAGGAGTCGGGGAACAAGAAAGCGCCCAAGAAGTGCCACAACCACACCTTTGCATACACCTCGACCTCGTGATCTGGAGCACCGATCGGAGGCCCTGCACCAAAGTGCTGGGTTATCCATGACGTCGACACTCCTGAGGTCTTCCTGCAATTACAATTGAAGCATTATTCTACAAAAATAGATGTAGCTGAAATGGTTGTATTAGTGATTTCAATGGGGCGCAAATATGAACTTACTTTGTGCCTTTAACTTCAGCCTCTGATGGCCTCCTACCATAGAACTGCTCCACCAAGTCTACCCAATTAGACTCGTCGACGACCCCAGTCACCGGATGACCAGCCAAACTGAGACACAATATCATCTTGACATCCTGCATCGTGATAGTCATTTCCCCACATGGTGTGTGGAAGGTGTGCGTCTCCGGTCTCCACCTGCATCATTACAAGTTTCTGGTTATAGGCAAGTTGACGACCCAATTTTACAAAACAAAGACAATAAATGCAAAATGCAATGTTACCTATCAACAAAGGCAGTAAGAAGTGCAGGGTCTAGTGTGGGGAGTGTACTGTTGTAGACCCGAACGATCTCAAGGAAGCCTGCCCGCTGTATGTAGGTCGCGTATCGCTCGTCCCAGCTATGTACGCGGTGCGTGCGAACACGAAGCGCACGCAACGGCCTCTGCTGCTCCAACAAGGCCTGGGCCCGGTGGTCCTTGTCGTAGGCCGCCTCAATGAGGCTAAAGCGCGGATGAGGAGCCCGCGCCTCCATCTTGCAACCCTGAACCTGCCTGTTTGAAAAAACAAAGACAACATTAATAACATTAGAACAATTAATAACGTTATAAAAAAACAAAGACAAGTAAATTAGAAGATTAAAATATCATAAATGCATGTTTACAATATAAACCACCTCTTGTCTCGCCCGCCTATGAAATCTAGCATTATGACCAGGATTCTTGCAAATGGAGCAAAGGTTCTGCGCACGTTCTTCGTCAAAGTCCCCGCCACCATACATGTTGGCGCCGTAACCTTTCATATTGTCCATATCGCCTTTCAGTCGCTTCTTCTTCCTCCTTCCCTTCCCTACCTTCTTCAGGTCCGGATAAGGCGCGTAGTCCTCACCATAATATGGAGGCCACTGCGACTCGTCAAGGTATGGCTCGAAACTCTTCTCCCAAACTTTGAGGGTGTTGGCACGGAGATACAAGGGTGACATGTGTGGTGCAACTGTGTGGTCAAAACCTCTAAGCCAACAAGAGGTGATCATGTGTGAGCAAGGCACTACTACAAAACAAGGATATTGTATCATTTTCTTGTAACACATTCACCAATGTGTTCTAGTGAAATTTCATAGTAACATAAAATAGTGTGTTACAAACTTCGCTTGTAACACAAAACATTTTTTTATAAAAATGTGTTACTAACAATAATTGTAGTAACACAAAATTAATGTTACAAGAAAAATGTTACAAAAGTGTCTTATGTTGTAACACATAAATGGAACATATAAAATGTGTTACAAATATATACCCTGTAGTAACACAAAATAATGTTACAGTCCAGTTGTTACAAAAATTCGTAGAGCAATCGTCCCCCGGGCTGTTTGCTTCGCTCGCTCGCTTCCCCGCGCTCGCGCGCACACGTCTATGTGCGGTGGACCCGGATATCCTTGAATCATGCTCCCGGTTGCTCGCTTTCTCCCGGTGCGAGAAATTTACATATTTAGGATTACAATCGTCGTGCTTTACAGTTCTGAAACTCCAATCGTCGACTTCGTAATAAATAGGCCTCAAAACATTGGACACTTGATTTTCTTGCCATTATGTGTATTTTATCCCTCTTGTAGTATTTCTCCATGTATTTGGCGCATGAACTAACGCTTTTACCCTTCTGTTCATTTGCACGTTTCTATTCTTTTTGCACGTTACGTACTGATGTTGGGTAGCACCATGGCCTGTCGTATGGGGCGAGCAGGTAGGTAGGTTGGCTGCCGCTACCTGGGCAAGCAGGCAGGCTGGCCACCTCCGGGCATAAAAATTATGGAATGATGAGCAAATAAAAATTTTGGAATATTGTACACATTAAAAATCCTAGGCATAAAAATTCTTGGCATATGACACAATAATAAGCACAATAATCATGAGTTCATCTCACAAATCCATAAATTTAGCCTAAACAAGTTCATCCCACAAAACCATAATTTTGTTCTAAACGAGTTACATCATTATCAAATAAAAATTCTGGATACATCTCATCAAAGATAAAATCATTCATCCAATATGTAGCCTTCTCTTTGGTGTCATCCTTTTTGGTGCAGACACAGTAGGCATCCTCACAGGACTAGTGGCGTCAGTTTGTTTGTGATGAGCTGCCTCTCCTAATAGGAACGCAAGCCGGCTACACAGAAGTATGGTACGACAATTAGATGTATAATAAATTTTATTGCATGATAAATATGTTAATTTTCTTTACCTTCTAGTGACCCTTCCTGGACCATTGAAGAAATGAGCTTGCACAATAAAGAGTCCAGGTACTGCACCACATGAACTATGATCGGTCATTCGATCCATTGCCACTAGCATCCACCGTGGTTCCCTCAATGTCTCTTCTAGCCCATTGATGTCTTACATTTGCATTATTGAACATATCTCCAAGGTGTGTAACATGGAATGGCTCATTTTCTACATCATCTTCCCATTCATCATTACCTGCGTCATATATATCTCTCGGTTTCATCTTCATGACTACAGACCACCCAGGGTTTTCTTTGTCATCAGCATAAAACACCTGGTCAGCTTGGTTAGGAAAAATGTACGGTTCATAAATAATCTTTTCTCCTGTATGTATCAGATGTGAGAAATTAACAAGTGTGTAGCCATATTTGTCCTTCTTTATTCCTCTTTTAGAAATAACATCAACCCATTCACATTTGAAAAGTACCACAGAAAAATTCCCAGAGTAGTTTAGCTCAATAATATCAATTATCCTCCCATAGTAAGTCACATCACCCAAAACTGGCCTCCCATCACTTGCGCTGGCATAACTTGATGTTTTTGCAGTTAGCACTACACCACTATTTTGTGTCACCCGATCCAACCGTTTGGGTCTAAAATGGAAACCTCGACTGTTGAAAGCACAGTACCTTTTTGCAGCCTCAACTGGGCCACGAGCTAGCCATCTAATGTCATCTTTAACACCATGAATGCCATTTTCCCTCTCTAACTGCATTATCTATATAATTATACAAGTTTAATTTTACACGTTAGAGCTACATGTAAAGCATTTTGAGTTAAGGTACTTACATGACTTCTAAACCATTGATGGAACTTCTCATTTTGGATTTTCTCAACATCTCTATGACTGGCTCTACGTCCAGTACCTTTTTCGATGATCTCTTCAGCATGAGCTCTGCAATTTACATGTAAAAAAATTTATGGGAGACAAAAAATAAATTTATGTTTACAATTTTGAGATATTACCTAAGGTATGGATCAACATCAGAACAATTGAATAGCACATATCTATGTGCTTGTACTTTAGCCAAACCTCTCAGGACATAACTACTTGGCTTCCCAAGTGGTTTCCCAGGATGAGGAAAACGAGTTGATGCATGTCTAGTAGAGCATCCAAGTGACATATCATTATCATCATTCTCCAAAAGCCTATCAGACAATGTCTGAAAACCATCAAGAAATGTTGAACAAAAGTGCATAGCCTCTTTTGCCAGAACTGATTCTGCAATGCAGCCCTCTGGACGAGCTTTATTTCTCACGTTTGACTTCAAATCACCAAGGTACCTACACAAACAAGTATACATTAATAAAAACTATAATTTAGCTTGCAAAGCGAAGGTACCAAACATGGCTCTTAATTTTTTATAAGAAAAACAAACCTTTCCACAAAATACATTGACCGATAACATACAGGACCACCTATTTTTGCCTCTGTTGCTAAGTGAAGAACTAGATGCACCATGATAGTGAAAAACCCAGGTGGGAATTCGGAAATACTCCCTGCGTTCCTAAGTCTCTAGCATATTAGCCTTCCTCATAGTGACCAAGGAGCAGCAAAGGAATAGAAGGTGCTCCTTCACTTATTTTTCTATTTTGCCATGTCATCCTTCTGGTTATGGTTTCATTCTTCCTTTTTTGTTTCATGCCATAGATGACGAAGATGGAGCAGATGGAGTGCAAGGTGATGGTGCAGCCTATGGAGTTCATGTTTCTTTAGACGCAGCAACAGATGGCGTGCAGGTTCCTTCGGTGCAAGGAGATGCAGCAGCATCAGATGGTTAGTTTAAGCTTCTTTTCCTTTCAGTGTACGAGTGTCCAGTGCATTTCAGTTTAGATGTTGCTTCATAGAACAGTCCAGTAGATTCAGTTCAGTAGAGTTTTTGGTTCAGTTCAGTAGAGTTTTTTTGGTTAAGTTCACAGATCATTTATATGGCTTTTTGTTTCAGAGATCATTTCAGTTCAGAGATCATTTAGATGGCTTTTTGGTTCAGTTCAGTAGAGTTTCTCTTAACGGCAGGTGCATCAACAAATGGAGGTGATGTCGATGGTCAGCAAGGTGCATCAACAAATGTAGGTGATGTTTGAGGTTAGTGTGTTGTCGGACTGCTACAGTGTACAAATTGTTTTCAGTTACTATAATATACTAACTAGATCAAAAATTTGTCATGAATTGGAAGGTTGCTTTTGCCCCCAAAACAAGGCTTATGTTCAGGGTTCAGACAATGCATCATTACACATATTCGAAATTGAGCAAACAGACACTAGATCGTACCTTTGCTGTGCAGTCTGTGCAATTTCAAGCAGGGGGCGTCGGGTGGTGCTGCACTAGCGTTCTGCCACAGTGACGATGCCGGCGGCGGCGCTAGGCTTCCTGCCTGCCCGGAGGTGGCCTGGAGGTGGACTGCAGGAGTAGCAGAGAGGATGCGCCGGCGCCGGTTCAGTCGCGTCTCGCAGTCCGGAGGCAGCAGGCGATGGAGGTAGCAGGTGGGGCCGCGGGGACGAGCGACGGGGCGCGGTAGAGCGACTCGCGAAGTCACGAATCCGGGGGCTTGGCGGCGCGACGGTGTGGGGCGCGGAATTGATTCTAGTCTATCTAGGGTCTGTTTGCTCCTGACTTTTCTTAGGGAGGAACAAAAAAAAAACGGCGCCTACCTTGCTTCACGAGCAATAAAAACAGTTCGTCGCAAAAAAAAAGAGCAATAAAAACAGTTCGTTTACCTCTCTAGACTAGACTCTATGCGGTGGAAATTTTGGTGGGAAACTAAACAAATGGTGGGAAACGATTCTACTAGTAAAGAAGTTGGTGGGAATATTTTTTGGAGTCTAAAGTCTTATTTAGCCTAATCTAGTCTTTTTTTTAATAAACACTAGAACTATACTAAAATTAATGGAAATTAATAAAAATGATGTTAGTTTTAATATTAAAATGATAAACATATTTAAACTACTTAAGATTATATCCATCACTAATGACCAAGGTAATAAGTAGCGTATAGCGGGTTGGTAGCGGATTGGCATCGAGGTAGCAGATTGCGGATAGCGGGCGATATTGCGGACGATAAGTTCCAATAGCGGCACCCGATAGTCCTATATAATTTTAAGTACATATATCATGAATAATGAGTGTAAATAATTTTAAGTGCATATATCATGAATAATTTTAAATTTCATAGTCGATGCGTGAGTATTTGAATTTGGGATGTGAGTCATAGTGGACTAGACTAATTAGGGATATTTGCTTCCATGCTATTGCGGCCTGCTACGCGCAATTGCGGCCGTAATATCGGCCCGCTATTCAGAATTGCGGCCGCAAAGTTTCAGGATACAAAGTTCAGAGCGCTACCTCATAGCGGTAGCGGCAATGAACCGCTACTGCTATTGCGGGTGCAATTGCGGCCGCTATCGCCGCTATTTATTACCTTGCTAATGACATTATATTAGTTTTAATATTACTAATGATTTGTACAAGTTATGTTTAAATAATCCTAATAAATACTTTATTTATATATTAATGAAATATTTGTATATGATTTTAGTAGATATATAAATGTCAATCCGACAATATTTGTTTTTGGATTCGAGTGAAAATACCGTAGATAGTGCTATCCAAATTCAATTTCATATGTATCCAATTTGAATTCATCCTAAAGGTAATCATGTTCCAATCTGAAATTTAATTTTGGATTGACTTGTTAAGCTCGATTTAAATTTTAAATCTCAAATGACATAGGAGGGTATAACAAATGAGAATATATCTTGGAAAATGAGAATACATCGATGTTCTTTATTCTTAATCCCTATTTTTATAATGACTATGTTCTATTAAAACAAAAGAAATATTCGGGATCGATTTCATGCGTATTCGGTGTGAATTCATCCCTAAGGTATATGCATATCCAAAAGAAGTATTCAAAATCGACATAGGGCACCTAAGCTTGTTAAGCTCATGTAACCACTAATTGTCACACTTAAACGTGCATGTCTTGTTAAGTGTTCATGTGGTAAGTTCATTTAGACTTATGTGACACTTAAATTTGTTATAAGTCCACTTAAACATAAAACAATTGTACTTGTCAAGTCTACTTAAACATAATTACATAAATGACAAATGGACTTGTTTACTTTTAAGTTGAATGCCAAGGATCAACAAACAATTTTTCATTAATATTTGTCTTATTAATGGAAAGTAATATAATTGGCCACAATAAATTGATGTCATTAATTATATAAAAACAAATTTCATTAATGTGTTAACGTTAATATTAAAATTAGTCATTACTATAAAATAGACTAATTTGGTACATATTATTAATATTATCACAAAACCAATATACGTAGTCATTACTCATAAAGTAACTTTTAGATAGAGAAATGTAGTAGTATATTTTTTTAGATATAAGGACCGGATCGGATGTCCATAAAATTTTCTTTTAGCTGAGGAAGAATTTGAAAATTAATAAAGATAACGAAATCTAGTAGGATATTTTTTTTAGATATAAGCACCAGAAATTCAGAATCAAGAGGCGTGAAACATTAGTTTCCCTCCTTAATAATTGACTGAAATTATTTCCCACCAAAATTTCCCTTCCAGGAATCCATTTGCCGCCCCGTAGCAGTTCTCTCGGTGACTCTTTCATATCCAATAATCTAATCTAGCGTAACCTCAGTCCTCATTTCCCTCCAACTGACCCAAGCTCTTAGGTCGGCTCGGCGGCGGCTCCCTTCCCTCTGGTTCATCTCCGGCCACAGCTTTGTCTTCACCATCGGAGGCAAGGGGCTCATCACGTTGTTCGGAAGGTAAGGCTCATCACGTTAGCCTGGCTTTTCTTCTCCCGTTCACCCCACCTTACGCGCTCAGGCAACACGGGCAGTTCTCGATCCGGCGCCGCCACCTCTAGCTCCTCACCCCTCTCCTGTCTTGCCATCACCCAAGCACGCCGCAGGAGGTCCGTGCGTCTGCAGTGATGGCGGTGACAGGGCAAATCCGCAAATCCCCTCCCCAGTTTCTCGTTACCTCTCGTTGTCAGATCGGGTTCCTGTCCGGCCGGCGAGGCATCGGCCTGCGCTCGCAGCAGACAGATGCACAACTCGGAAGCGCGGCCACCAGGAAGCCTCACCGGGCCCGCTGCGGGACTTCGTGTGCCGCCACAGATCGCGCGGTCGCCGTGGAGCCTCGCTGGTCTGTTTGCCGTTGCCAAGCACAGCCACCACACGTAGCCTCGCCGGGCTTGCCGCGGGACGTCGTGCGCCACCACAGCTCGCGCGGCCGCCGCGGAGCCTCGCTTGCCGGCTCGCTGCTGCCCAGCGTGGCTGCCCCGAAGCCTCGCCGGGGTCATCGCCGGGGCCGTCGTACCCTGGACCAGCTGTGCCCAGTGCACGAGGGCGAGCTAGCAGCTACGAGAGCTGGCTGTCGGACAGGAGCCCCCGGTAGCTGGGGCGGGCGCCCCACCCCGCCACTAGGGAAGCTCCGTCCTTGGCGGCAGGCTGCCATCGGCGTCCATCATGTAGATTGGCAACAATAATAATATACTCCAATGATTTACAGTAGACCCACAACTATACTAGCTTGGATTTGTCAGTGATCAAGGCATCATATTTAAATTGATAATTTCCCTACGCAATCAAAAAATTCAATAAAAATAAAGCATAAATGAAGCAATAACCTAACCCATGTGCATACGCACAGGGACACCATACAGTCATACACACATGCTTAGCTTTCTCCTTCCATCTGTAAGTTTCTATTTAGCATCCTTTCCCCACTACTTGTGATTGAATTGGGTATTGTCGACTAATCATCACAGCGATTCACTGTAGTTTTTTTTTCTTGTGATTAGTAGTCATGATCGCGTGGGAGAAACCCAATTGACATGTCAATATAAGCAAATATTTGATTAGCAATTTGTTTTGCAGATTAGAGATGGTTTAGTGCAATTCGTGTTTTTGCATTGAAAACTGAGCAGTTCTACAAAACAATGATAGCAGGAGGAGCTCAGCCGCTGCACTTCGACAATTAAGGTAAGGAGGTAGCATTGCGTTGGCAACTTATGCAGCAACTTTCATTCGCTCTCACAGGTAAAGGACTCACAGGTAAAGGAAATACTTACTGCTCGATTGTTTAACTAGTATCATGGTATGCCAGCCTGTTTATTTTATTCATGCTAACTGAGCACTACTATATATAAAGTTAATATGTCATGATCTAGACCATCCTATTTCAACTATAGCACTTTACTTGTTCTCAAGCTCCAAGTTCAAATAACATTGCAAATATGCACTTTAGTCTAATTGTTACTATTCAGTTATACTTGATTCTTATGGGTGCATTGTCCTACGCTTTATTCTTATTTTCCTATTGGTGCTAAATTTTATTTAGAACCAGCTACCATGGCGGTGGATAATTGGACCATAAATCTGGAATGCGATGGGAAAGCTGAAGGAACATAAATATGTGCAAAGGCAAATGGATAGAGATCAGATATGCTTTTTCGACTTGATTGATATGATCGAGGGTTCTGGGTACACATCAGTAGACTATCTATACTACAAGAGAAAAGATAGCTTGGTTGTAATAGAACAAGATTCTGATGTGATGAAAATGCTCAACGAGTGTGAGAGCACAAAGACGGCTAATTTGTTTGTGACGAGGCAGAGACTGGCCACTTTAGTGCCTACCAAGTCCAACAAAGAACCATCCAAATCTAAACCAAAAAAAATAAAGGTATTATAATGAACATATAATTTAATTTTCTATGTAATATTTGATTATTCAAGGACAACTAGTACTAGTCATGTTAGTTATCAATGATTTATTTTCATCCAAGATTAGCATATCCAACCCCACCGCAGTATGTGACTTAATAAATGTAGTCCTGATAGTCTAATACAAATATCTAGAAAATATTACATATTGTTTATTATATTTACTATAAACACGTGTTCATGTCCCCAACATTTGTTTAGCAGGAAGAGGAGGTACAAAGAAAAAGAAAGGATTAAATTTAATGCATACTGAAGCACTATATGCTAACGAGGTTGAGCAGAACGATGATGAGAACCAGAACACATCAGGTACAAATGTAGTTAGATTAATCTCATTCAAATGAACTGTATCTTAACCAGTTACTATCACTGTCATTCTGTTTTTAATAGGTGATGGCAATGAAGTACCTGATAAGCGAAAGGGGACCGTTTTAACACATGTTTGGGATCTACTTGAAGGAGATCGGATAGTAGTAAGATGTAATATGCTTGGACAACCCATTGGAAAAGAAGGTGGCCTTTTAGGGCAATTTTTGGGAACCATAGCAAGAAATGGTGGTTATTGTCCTATTGGTGCCAAAGATTAGAGAGAAGTTAAGAAAAACAATGCAGGAACGATAATTCAATTCGTCCAGGTTAGCTAAATTTTACAAGACATAATGTTTTTATAAGATTAAGTATATATATGCTTGTTGTCATGTCATGAAGTCAAATTGGTTCATTAGTGACTTTCTTATTTTAGACAAAGTTCTTATATCCTCGTTCATGTGAGAAATGGATATTGAAATCAATTGGAAGAGATTGGAGAAAATACAAGGCAACATTAAAAAAGACACTATTTAATCCAAAGAAGAAAAAGTCAGTTTTGAACAAGCGTTGTCCAGATGATATCGATGAAGATCAATGGAGGGCCCTAGTAAAATATTGGAAGTCCAGCGAAGGACAAGTAAGGCACCATTATTGACGCTATTTGCTTTTTTTTACTATCACTATCTATACCATTGTTGATTTCTATACGTATAATGGTTCATTATCTATTAATTTACTTTTTTTGTAGAACCTAAGTGAGAAGAACAAAATAAGTCGTGAAATGAAGAAGACAACACATACAGCGGGTACAAAGAGTTATGCTCGTTGGTCTGAGGACATGGTGAGTCATCTTCTATTTAAAAAATTTATAAATGATTCTTCTTACTTTCCTTACTGCTATTTTTTCAGAGGCAAGCTGATCCTGAAAAAAACAGCCACATAGAGCAATGGTTTACCTTGCAACTCACAGGAAAAGGGGAAAAGGGATAAACGAACCAGTGGTATGCTACATGCACATGAGAATTTTTGCAAATATAAAATTATTTTTGTTTTCTAATGTGCGAATTTCTTGCTTGTAGGTTGAATTGGAAAGTCTCCTCAACGCACAACCAGAGTTAGCCCAAAATAGTGAGGAAGGAGTTGCATGGAAAGGTGATGCATTACATCAGGTGTTGGGAGAAGAGAAAGCTGGACAAGTGCACGGCATGGGATTGCTTCCAGTTCCTAAACAAGTTTATGGTCGAAGAACACGCCATTTTAAGGACATTAATATAGTTTCACTAGATGGCTCATCATCTGATGTAGAGACTCACATGTTGGAGGAAATAAGGCAACTCAAAGAGCATTCTAGAATGCAAGATAAAGTCATTGAAGAACTAAAAAATAATCAAAGACACCATGAGAACCAAGAAGTAATAATAGTAACAATTTACATTTTAATTTGTAACTACATATTGAAAAGTGTTACTCAAATTTTATATCTTTTCTAGGGAAATTGTGCTACGAGTGATCTTAACAATTCTCAGAATCAAGCGGTGCGTTTTAAAAGAAAGGTATTTGCTCTATTTTCTATGTTTTCACCTAATCTAGTCTTTTGGCTTTAATATTGTTTCAAATTTTTAGAGAGTTCACTGTCTTGCACCCAACCAGAACGATGGATTCCTTAAGCACATTGATGAATTGGTATAGTCACTTTCTTGTGAATTTAATACTTATTTTATCTATAAAGGATTTTTTGTATTAACCCATGCTACTATCTTTTTTTCTTTACTAGAATAAAGAAACATGTGAGTCTGAATTTAGTGATGATGACAGTCTACTTTTGTCCACCACAAGTAGAACAACAAAGAAACAAAAGGTATCTATGGACCACACTTTGCTATAATTATAGTAAAATTTGTCTTATTATTTCATACTTCATTTTATATATGTGTGTAAGGGTCAGCATGGAGGGCCTGGAGAGACTACAACCATTGCACACCAAGAGGTGGCTCATGACAAGGCTACATGCTACAAGCGTCAAACACCTAAACAACTTCCTCTAATGAAGGTAGATGAACATAATATTACTTGTTCTAATTGCATGATTATGATGTACAACTAAAGGTTGTTCGTCACTAAGAGATTATGTCAAATTAATGTAGGTTGGGTCCATGGTGCTATTAATGACTTCAAAATATCGTAATAAGGCTCATATGGCCTATGCAACTCTCTTAAGCACTGATCCAGAAGCCACCGTTGGTGGAGTTAAGACAGGAAGTCAGTTCTACAAAGTACGTATCAATCATGTTATAGCAAAAGATGAGCCATTAGTGAGGCCCATGCCTAGGTGCAACAATATTGGTGATGCTCAAGCCAAAGGAGTCTCAATTGCTTGGCCTTCGATGTTTATATGTTCAAAATAGCTTTTTTAACTTTAAATCAATGAACATATGTGGCCTAATTTGTAATGTTACAACTTACATTTTCTTTGCAGGTTGAATTGATTAATGGTTGAATTCCTACATCAATGTGTACAAGAAGAAGCAATGGACTTTATGAATCCTAGCTAGTTCTTGAATTTTCCTTTCTAGCATGGACTATGTGTATTTGCCCTCTAGAGCCATATATGTACATAAACTATGATTTGATTTGAACAAGCACTGTGTTTGAATTCATCCACCAATATGTGGATCTTTCTATGATTATGGAAATTTGTGATTTATGTGATTTTGCAATGTCTCATGTTTGTGTGATTATATAATAATCCATGTGCCACATGTATAAGCGAAATAAATATTTATTTCATAATCTGAATATGTTACAATAGCTATAGAAAAGTGTTACAAACCATGTGTTCCTTTGTTCCATAATGTGCTCTACCATGATGTAGAAGTGTTACTAGAAGTAAAAAAAAGTGTTACAGCAGACAATCCCTGTAACACTAATCAAATGTTCCGATAAATAAATAAATATGTTACAAACTATGCGTTCTACCATAATGGCAAGTGTTACTAGAGAAAAAAAAAGTGTTACAGCAAAAATCATTGTAACACTAGACAAATGTTCCTGTAAACAAGTAAATGTGTTACAATAAACCAGTCTATAGTAACATGGCCAATTAGAACACAAAAAAAAATGTGTTACTAAGAGAGCTAGTAACACTTTTTCTAACCTATAGTAACACAAGTTGGTGTTACTATATCTCTGCGCTGTAGTAGTGAGGGGCATGCATGATCTGAGGGACGTTGCAACTGCATTCTACTTTATCAAGATCGACACGGTACGTTCGCCCACCAAATCGTTCGCCGCCCAGGTTTGTGCCCCCTCTAGCTCGTACGCAGAAAACAAGCATGTCCCGTCCATAAGCCTCGGCAACCTGTTGTTTGGCTAATTCCTCAGCCTCCTTCAAATATTCGTGTGCAGCCTTCCCCCATCTTCCAAGCTCCTCTTCATTCCTCAGGGCTAGGCCATACCGCTTAACAAAATACTCATTGCACTTCCTAAAAGAGAACTCAACAATACCAGACACTGGGAGAGATCGAACGCCTTTGAACACACGATTGAAAGACTCAGAGGAGTTTGTTGTCATGATGCCGTACCGGAAGCCGCCCTCATCATATGCTAATGCCCACTTGCTTTATTTTCCATCTGCTGGTCTAACCATGCCTTGTCAGCTTGGTTGAGCATCTTCTCTAGTTCTACCATAGTCTCGTTGAACTCACGTTCCGTACGTTTATTACAAAGCTCCTTTAACTTGTCAGCCACATCCTTCTTGCATTGACGCCGCCATAAATTGGTGGGAAAATGCCGCATGCACCAACGGTGCACTTGGGGCGGGTTACCATCAATGTGTTCACCGGCTGCATTAAGAATTCCAATGTGACGGTCCGAAATCAGACAAATGGTGCGAGAAGGGCCAAGCACATGAACACGAAGCAGACGCATAAACCATGACCATGAATCATTGTTTTCCCCCTCCGCCAAAGCAAAAGCCATTGGCACTATCTGGTTCTCTGGGTCTACAGCAGCAGCCATCATCAATGTGCCCCTGTATTTGCCGGTGAGGAACGTGCCGTCAACAAGAACAACTGGCCGACAATACTGAAATGCATGTTTGCACTGATCGAAATACCAGAACACACGGTACAGAATATGCCTCAACGGGTTCTGAAGATACAACCCTCCTGTGTATATGAACGATCTCATGCCAGGGTTGAAGTGTTCCATCGCACACAAAATGCGTGGAACCCTGTTATAGGCTTCCTCCCAGCTACCCCAGCGAATTGCCAGGGCAATTTGCTTTGCCCGCCAAGCCTTTCCATACGTGACCTCATACCCAACAAATGTGACTATGGTCTCCTGTAAGAAAGACACCGATACGTCGTTGTCCTTATCTACAAGACCCAATATACGACGGGCTAGGTACCGAGCCGTCAACTGGGGATGGTACCTTTTACCCTCATTAGTCTGGCATCTGTGCGGTTGTTCCACTGAAGTTACCTTCCACTTACCATCACTCCGCCTCTTTCGTGCATTCAACTTCCACAAGCACGGGAATCCAGCCTTACATAATATGTGGAATTTTACCTCCTTGTCAGAATGTCGAACCGTGTAAGGCCTATGATGATACACAGCATAGTCCTGAAGGAACAACTTCATCTCAGACATAGTATTGAAAAGCATTCCCTTCCTCAGTATTAAATTTTTATGGTTGTACAATGGTTCCTTACACATCTGCAAACCCGTGTCACAAACTGCCATATGCGACATACTTACATTCTTATAATTTGGCACACCGGTAAAGGGCAAGCCAGCCTCCCTCAGCTGTGTAAGCTCTGCCGATGTATAAGAGGGTGGTGCAACGTATTGTTGTGGCTCCCTAACCCTGCTCCATCCTTCATATTCCACTCCATCATCTGGATAACCGGTGACTAATGTGCCCTGACTCTGCATGTCATGAAGTACCTCAAGCGGTACTTCTGAGGGCATGCCACGAACTGGTGTACACATGGCAGGTGCACCTCCAGAGGGCATGGCTTCAACCGGTGCTCGCATGGCATGTGGACCTCCTTCCTCATTTCCTGAATCCTCAGAATCAGTGCTAACATCATCACCAATCATTTCCTCCTCTGCCGCCTCCTCCTCCTGTTCAAACTCGTCTACATCAAAATCATTGCTTATATGACCAACTGGAGGAGAATGAACCCGCTCCTGCGTCAAATTACCATCCAAGTCCATACTCTCCATAGTTTGTTGCATCTGCACACCACAATCTCCTAGAGTACCACTGTCGAAGGACGGCTCCTCATTCTCAACATTCTCCAGCACCAACTCAGCCATGCCGACATTCGAACCTTGGATGACCCTATTGTATTGGGACCACTCTGCTTGGTTGCACAAGTCCATCATCACATAGTGTGCCCAATTCTTTCCAACATCGAACCTACCCTTTAGTGTGAAAGCCTCGCCAAACTTCAAACTCAAACGGTCACATAGATCACGGAAAGTAGGGGTGCCATCAAACCATTCCAATTCTTCATACATATCCTCAAACTGGCAATCCTCTCTCCTAACACTTCCTCCGTAAAAAACTCTTACACCGTAATCCATCTACAAAACGATTTGACATCCGATTATCAACTGACCAATATGGTAGCACTAATTACTACATAACTAACTAACTAACCTTACTTACCTACCACGTAACTAACTTACTTAGTAACTAAATAACTAACATTAACTAATAACATCCGAATAACTAATAATCGTTAACTAATTAACTAATAACTAAATAACTAATACGAACCCATTAACTAAAAACTAACATTAACTAACTATCAAAAATATCGTTAACTACAAATGATCGTTAACTAACTAAATAACTAATATTAATCGTTATCTAACTAAATAACTAACTAACTACAAATAATATTAACTAACTAACTAACTACAAATAATCGTTAACTAACTAAATAACTAAATAACTAACTAAATAATTCAATAACTAACTAAATAACTAATGTTAAATAACTAAATAATCGTTTACTACAAAGAATATTAAATAATTAACTAAATAAATAATAATAACTTAATAATATTTACTAAAAATACATAATAGTAACGATAAAATAAAAAAATTTACCGTAAAACGGGTTGCGACGGCGCGACGAGGTTGGCCGGGCGGCGGCGTGCCGGGGCCGGGCCGGGGTGCGACGGTCCGCGGCCGGGGTGGCGGCGCGGGAACGGCGGCCGGAGACGCGGCCGAGGGCGCGGTGGCCGGGGCCGCGGCGGCGGGGGCGCGGGGGACGGCGCGGCGGCGCAGCGGGGAGCGGCGGCGCAGACGGCGGCTTCGCCGGGCGCGGCGGGGCGCGGCGGGGCGCGGCCGGGGCGCGGGGGAGGGGCTCCGGGCGACGGTGGCGGCTCCGGCGGCGGCTCGGCGTCGGTGGGGGCGCGGGCAACGGCGGCGGCGCGGCTACGAATGCGGGGCGTCGGCCGAGCGGGCGTGGCGGGGCGCGGCTTTTATTTTGGCCGCGCCCCGCCATGATGGGTGGCGGGGTGTAACCCGCCATGATGGGTGGTGGGTTTGGCATACCCCGCCACGCATCATGGCGGGGTACGCCCGGGTGGCTTTGCCACGTCCCCCGCCACGTGGGACCTGCACCCCGCCATCATGCATGGCGGGGTTCAGTGCATTTGCCCCGCCATCATGGTGGCGGGGCCAAACGGGTTAGATTTAAAAAAAATCAAAAGCGGGTTAAATTTAAAATTTGTTTCAAATTTGGACTAAAAATAAAAAAAATTCGCAATGCCTCACCCCTCGCTCCTCGTGGTCGCGCTCGTGACGCCTCACCCATGTGGCTTGAGTATATATGGCTCGATAGGGTGAAAATAGCAAGAAAAATGCTTCGAGGGATTAAGCGGAGGTGAAGGGCAAGCAATGACTTGAGGACCGAGGTACCATGGCTAAGGTGAAGAAGAGAGTAATTGCATAGTTGCATTGAGTTGATGTAATAATCGAGCTATGAGGAGTCATATTGTATTGAGGATCAAATCATTAGTGGGGTGACTTGAAGCCATGAATTGAACTCATATGTATTGAAATGGTTCAAGTCACATGCTCAAGGTGTATTTGCTCAAAGAAAAGAGATCAAGATGATTGCAACCCTTTATGAAGTGATATTGAGAATAAATGGTATATAAAGACATTGAAGACTTAAATGGTTAAAATAGTTATATTCTCTTGATATTGAGTATAGGTATATCGTACTATCAAGGGGATGCAATATAAATCATACATAAGTCTCAGGATCAAACTAAGCGCCAGAGATAATTCGTGCGCTCCCGGTGTTCGGCGTACGGCTTCGGTCCGCTGTTCGGACGGGAAGGATTCTGCCCAGGACGTCCTCAGGTCCCATAATGACCCATCATCATTTTGGAGACAGACGCATCAGTGCAACAGGAACAGATCAAAGTCATGTTGGCTGTCTGGTCAGATTAGAGACCTTATGCAATTTGTTTTCTATGCTTGTAGTGTCCGTCTATAAGAGAAATTGTAATAAAGTGGCAGATTGTTTAGCTGCCCATGAGCGGGTGTGTTGAACTCTGGCTACGAGGAACAATTGATAAGCCAAGTTCCAGTCTTTGTAGGCGCTGGTCTCCAGCGATTTGCCTGCATTAAAAGTTTAATGCGACCTTACTTTAAAAAATGCAAAAGAAAACTTAAACTTTTAACTATCCTTTGATGACCAAAGCCTCTAAACTTTAGTGACCTTTTTTAATAGGGATATTTAGTATTTTAGTGACTAAACTTTAATGACCCCAAACCAAACAGGCTCTGAGGGCCCCGAACAAAACAATGGAGACATCGAGGGAAAGATGAGAGCACATAGCCATGACTCCATTGCCAATTGCCACCCACCCACAGTCGCACCTTATTAGCATTGTCGCAGCAGCGATAAGACCTACCACGGCAAATAATGACATCAGACATAGCTAGGCATAACAGGAAACTAGATCCTGACCCCCCTAATCTAAATAATCCAAGAGCCGGAAACAATCTGCAGCCCCAACCGTTTGGCGCTCCACATGCACGCGCCAATCATTGGGGCCATGGGCTGCCAGCATGATTGGGAAGAGATTAGTTGCATTCATCGCATATACTCTCTGTTCCTAAATATCTATCATTTACACTATCCAAAAAAATAACTAACTAAATATATATTAAAAAAATATTAATATTTATGGTATATAACTATCATCATTGAAAAGATATTTAAATCTAATTTTTTAATAAATTTATATAAAGATATAAATATTATACGTATTTTCTATAAATCGAGTTAAACTTCACGTACACCAACAACGACAAATAATAAGAGACGAAGGCAGAACAAAGTACAACGGGGCAGCGGAGAACATCCAATGCAGACTATGTCATCATACAAGCATCGCCACGATTAAAAACACGTCCAAGATGCTCCACGGCCCAAAGCACAATTTTATAAATAGTTAACATGCACGATATAGATGAAACAGAGCAGACATGCACGGAAATTCATTCTTTGATTTCATTCCATTCAGTTGCTACACCAAATTCCAATGGTTTGTCATGGTCATACAACGATAGATCAGGTTCCACCATAAAACTAGGAACCATGTAATAATAACCTCATAAAAATGTCACACATACCCCTGGCCTTCTACTGTACTTGATAAGCATTGAACTTTCAAACAGTGGCAAATACACAGGCAAGGAAACACGACAAGTGACTACAACAGACAAGACGACATGACAGAACCACAAACCTGTGTATAATACACAATAAACCAATGAATAAGACTCAGAGACCAGAATGGGACTCCCAAAACCCCATTTGACATTATGTCTTATAAGTTGTGCCAATACTCATTGCAACATGTTATACAGCACACGAACCGCTTTGACAAAAACCGACACATTCCCTATCTTTCAAGGTTCTTTCTACCTCATCAAACAGGTAAAACAATATAATTCATTCATGCTATATAGGAGGCAAAACCCAAACTCCCGACAACACCTGCGACTCCATGACTCCCACCATTAGGTGGTGGTGGGAGCTAAGAGCCCAAAGGATCCAACCCGCTGACCTTGAAGACTGACCACTGACCAAGCTGCACCACTGGTGATGCAGCCCAAGGACTGACCCTGCTGCTGACTGGGACTGACATGACGACTCCCTGAGACCAGACCAATGGGACCCAACCACGACTTGGATGACGCGACTACCCCACCTCTGACTAGCCCCAAGCACTAGCCAAGGCATAATGGCACAGTCGCCATTCCAAATGGGCATCTGCATGTACAACATCACATCAGAAATCGGTATTTCCACACCCATACGTACACCACCCATTTTTTTACTCAAGACCACTAGAGAGAGCATACCTTCAGCCAAAGTTGAATCCACCTGATGGAACAGAGGGCTGGTTCCCAAAGTTGAAGCCATTCTGGGGATTGTCGCCTGAGGGCATGGCATCATCTTCCTCCTCCAGCCAGTAGGATTCGAGCATCTTGACAGCCTTCTCATATATCTCGGTGTTGTCATGGCTCTGCAGGTTCTCAATCTTGTCAAGGCCCTCAGCATCATCAATCATCTGTGCGTAGACATTGACATCGCCTCCACCAAGGTTTTTCTCTGCCTCGCCAACCTTCAGGATGTTCTCAAGACCCTCCAAGCAAACTGTTACAATTCTGGGATCTGGGCAGACAAGTAGGTCACAGAGTGGCTTAATGCAACCCTGGGCAACAAGGTACCTACATTTTGTACAGTAGCCAATGTTATCACAAATGTTTTTTTTAAAATGAAGCATGCTACTTACAAATAATACAACAAACTTAGAAGATAATGTTAAAACTACATGTTTACATACTTGATCTGATCATGTGTGCCACCAGAAGTGGCATTTGAAATTGCCCACGCTGCTTCTTTCTTGATGTCAAATTCAGCAGTTTGCAGAAGTTGCACCAGAGGTGCAATTATGTTTGCATTGATCACGGCCTGCAACCATATGTAGTAATTTAGGAAAGAAACCAAACAGAACAGGCAGTTCAATAAGAAGAAACCAACCAGGTGATATCATTGAAGTTACTGGGACTATGGGAGAAAATGTTTGTTTATTGAAATAATTTTCAAGTCAAACACCAACTTTTAAAAGAAATACCATAAGTTAATTCAATTCAAATATGCACATGATTGTAAATAAAAGACTTGATTTATCGACAGAACTTTAAGCAGACAAACCTGAATCTGTTCCCTGTTACCAGCTGTGATGTTTGAGATCGTCCAGCATGCTTCTTTCTTGATGCTTTTCTTGTGGTTGGTAGTCAGGAGGTTCAAAAGGCATGGAAGTGCTTGATTGTCAATGACACACTGCAGGAAGGAGAAATACTTGGGTTCAGTGGAATATGGAATGTCAATATGTTACAACAGTGTGGAAAGCTAATTTTGAATATTTATTTCAATGAAATTGGCAAGGAATTCTTGTCATCAAGGCTGAAAAACAGCATGACCAATTTTTTTTTTGCGGGGTAACATGACCAATTATATGTACTGTGTTAAAAGTTAGCTTAACAATCTGTCATCGCCAAGACCTACAACCAATAGGACCTAGTGCTGTGAAAGTGCATTTGTACTTATAAACTAGCATTTAAACTATAACAAAGAACAATTTCAAAGGAACTAGAACCTTAGATTTAACAAATCAGCCAATTGATTCAACATCAACTTAGTATGGATATTTTTTTAAAAGTAGATCCATCTCTACAGGAGACCCAATAAGGTAACTTAGGCTGGAAGCATCACGAAGTGTATAGAGAGATGCCCTCAAAGGGCAGAAGTATAGATACAAGGAGAGGGGGAGAGACACTAACATATAGTGATTCCCAGTGTGTGTGTGTGTGTGTGTGTGTGTGTGTGTGTGTGTGTGTGTACAAGTTTCTGCTCCATGACAATATTGATTTGACTGCTAGATAATGTATCTAGCAAATAAAACTGTTCAATCAAACTTGTAGCCCCAATTAAACAAACTAGTATGACAATGCACACGCTGATGCGACTTCCCCCTGTCTGACACCAGCATGGACCCATATGGGCACCATGACATCTACAATGCTACCCAGGACAAAAGAAGCTTTCAAATCTAGTCTAGGCCAGTATTGCATCTACATCACGGAGTCAAGAACATCAATACAAGGGTAGACTGATTTTAACAGATGACAACACATTCTGACTTGCATTAATTTAGCAACAGCAGGATATACATCAATGTAGGGAAAAAAACGAAAACATTAAAAAGGAGGTCCAACTTGCCAATTGAATTTACCTGAGTCTGCATGTCATCCCCAGTTACAATGTTACCCACCGTGCGCAGAGCAGGAATGAGTACAGAGGCCGAAGGATGCCTAAATAAAAATTCAGGTGTTACGATTTCAATCATTGATCATGGTAAAACTTTAGAATGCTGCAGAGAAAACATATATATATAAAATTGCACTTACATCAGAAGTTCCACAAGGCGAGGGAATACGCCAGATTCAATAACAGCTTGGATTTTGTCATTAGTCCCATCAGATAGGTATGAGAGAGCCCAGCAAGCATCAGTTAGGACCTCCTCGTCCTGAGAGTGGATAAGGCGCTGCAGTGCTGGCAATGCTGGTTTGACCTACTCAAGCATCAACAAAACAATATCATTCAAAGAATCAACTTTGGCCAACACATCAAAAAGAAACAATCCCAGATAAAAACCTGATCGAAGTTTGGTTGTGGCTTCCCACGGCAGAAGTTGGAGAGAGTCCATGTTGCATTCCTGAGCATCGAGAGCTTAGCATGCTCATTAAGCTGCTGCAGCAAGGGGAATAGCCCACCATGGCCAAGCACCAGATCACGGCACTTTGGGGAGTCACCAGCAACATTACCTAAAGCCCACACAGCCTGCAAAACAAAAAAAAGAACCTAAGCATCACTCTACATAAGTCTCATATAGAAGAGAGTAACTCTTGTAATTCAGTGCATGCCTGTTCACGAACATCCTCGCTGTGGGAGTTGAGGAGCTTGACAAAGATGGGCACAGCACCACTCTCAACCACCACCTTGGTGTTCTCTGATGTGCCTGAGGCAATGTTGGTGAGAGCCCATGCAGCCTCAAACTGCAGCATAAGTTATACATAGCAAGTTGCCACCGATTAATAAGAGAGAAAATAAAGTGAAGTCATATGATTGATCAGTGCGACTGTTTCCCAGACCTGGAGTTGGGGATGGTCCTCACGTGTAAGGAACTCAATAAATCGGGGCACCACTCCTGTGCTGATCACCTCCTCAATTGGTGGACTACGCTCTAGAGAAATTGAAAGAAAAGTCAATCAGCAAGGTACCACTTGACAACTTTCATATAAAAGTTGCAATGGAGTTAAGAACGGAGTATCATGGGCTCATCTAGATTCACCAGCAAATACAAAAATCCCACAGGATAATCAAAGCTGCTATCTAGGATGTACAAGAATATGAAAAGAGGCATGCAGCATCTCCATATCTTTTTTTTTAGCCCATCCTCACCGGTCTAAAAAATTACTGAAACAAGTATATACAACTGAAACACCTATAAATACATGGATACAACAATAATTGCCCCAGCAGCCAGCAGAACACTACTGAAAAAATAGAATAATTATTCATGAAACCAATTGCTTTCGGGAGCATAACTTTTTTTTTAAAAAAATTCCTGGCACACATGGTCACAAGCACGTTGCAGAGTCCAGAGGGTAGGGGGGTTTTTTTTTCTCTGGTGACAGTAAATTTAAGCAGTAGAATTCGTAAAATGGGCTGCAATCCACAGAAGACACGTATACGACAGTTACCTTAGCACCTAAAACTGGCCATACCCAGATACCCTCACGCATGGCCTAATACTACTCGGCAAGCCGCCCAAATCTCACCCCCTAAACTCTATCCATCCGGAAACGGTAACTGCACATAAGATCCGAATCTCACCTATGGAGAGCAGCTTCCTGAACTGCGTGGTGGCCTCAAGCTGCACGGCGGGGTCGTTGGAGAGGACGGCCTGCACCATCGCCGGCAAGCCATCGAGCTGCACAAGCAGACAACAAGGAGAGAATCAGATCCGAACCCGTCAGATCGAGTACCACCCCCGTCTCCCAAACCCTAACGAAGGGGGGCCGGATCAGATCGGGAGCGAGCGAGCCGGGGCAGCGCCGCACCTTCTGCTGGAGCGCGGTGGAGTGGCCCATGGGCGGGACGGCGCCGGCGGCGGAGGCGGGGAAGCCGTCGCGGCGCTTCTTCTGGAGGCTCTCCTCGCGCTTGGCCTTGCGGATGTCCACCATCTGGCCCTCGCGGCGGCGGCGGCTCTCCTCCGCGTCCACCGTCTGCTTGTAGTTGCCCTTCCGCATCTGCTCCCGCTCGCTCGGCCGGAGCGACATCGCGGCGAAACCCTAGGGGGGACCCGGCGGCGGCGCGGAGCGGGGGGGTGTGCAGTCGAGAGTCGTTCGCGCAGCCACGCACGCACGCACGGCGAGACCGACCCGATTCGATTTCGAATTGGGGAACGGGAGGGGAGAGAGGGAGTTGGAGGTGGGGGAGGTTTATATAGGCGGCGGCGTTCCAACTGGGGGTAGCGGTGCAGTATTATTATTATTATTATTATTTCTTCAAGGCCTTTAGCATGACTTCGGCTACCGCCGCTCTTGCGTAGAGGACTGTCAAACGGCTCTTGCTCGGGTTCAAATGCCCATGGATTCTTTTTTTTAACTGGCTTCGTCCAAAAACTTAAGTTTTCTTTAAGCTTTTTGCTTGCTATTCCTTCCGGAACGAAAGTATCAAAACCTTCTGCACCTCGTGCAGGATTTTACGGCTTGTACTTTTCTAGTTAGCTGTAAGGATCGGACACCCATATTGCAAGCGTTTCGAAAGACCAATTACCATTTTTTATTGAGAAGTAGCATAAAACACAAAACTTCTTTCGAACCTCTTTACAAGCATCTGAAGAATAACCAATTTTATATTGAGAAGCCAGAGCCTAAAACACATGACTTCTTTTGAGGTTTCATAAACTTAATATAAATTATTACAAAATTATTATTAGAGTTCTTTTTTTTTGTCAACCATTTTTTTAAAAAAAAAGGGTTTCATCTTTACTAGAGAAACGTCAAAAAAAAAGAAACTACTCCACACGAGACAGAGCTTTGCCAAACTGATCTTTAGAGTCATATGTACTCATTGTTTTCTTATCAAAGCTACTCCCTCCGTTTCAAATTATAAGTTGTTTTGACTTTTTTTTATCCATTTTGCTATATGTTTAGATACATAGCAAAATAGATGAACCAAAAAAATCAAAGTGACTTATAATTTGGAACGGATGGAGTAGTATATAAACATGCACATAGTAAGTTGTAGGTTCGGCTTGCCTTCATCTATTTCAATATGCTCTAGAATCAAATTTTATACCATGGCTAGACACACACTACTCTTAATAAAACTGACCAAAGCTCTTATGCTCAAGGGAGTCAGGAGCATAGGCATGGACGGATGGAGGAGAGAGAGATAGACCGAGAGACAGATGAAGAATTTTTCTCCTTTTTATTTTTTATTAAGTATAGTAGACTAGTAGCAGACATGCCCATGCATTTCTCAACAGTGTACAACTTGCGTCATATGTTTCAATGTCTTGAAATTGGTCTATTCCAATACATCTAGAAATCAGATTTTGTCAATTACGATGACCAGATACATGCAATTCTAACTCGTATGAGCACGGATCTCAAATGGGACATTGAACCAATAAGAACTGTCTTACCTCTGGCAGTCTTATGTCTAATCAATCACGTATTACTACTCTTAGTAGGATCAGTTAGGACTCTTATGCTCCAGGAGTGGATCACAAAAAATGGGTCAAGAGAGAGTAATAGATAAATAATTGGAGGAGAGAATTTTTCTCTTTAATATTAGGTATATAGATATATAACTCTGTTTGGTGCATTTTTTTTTCTAGAAGTGCTTCTCTGACAAAAGCAAGGTCAGGATAAAACTAGTCTAACCTAGTTTCTGTGTTTTATTGGGCATAAATGTAGTTGAAGTCACAGACTTCTTCATTTTGGGTTCTCCTTCAAAGGTAGTTACGTGCAAGGATTTACTGGGGCGTTGGTGTGAGTTGGAAAAGATGTTTCTCGATTGAGACCCCTGGCCCTTACTATATAGTCTAGGAGGTAGGATTATAGTTTGATTCCCCCGATTAGGTGTAGATTGGTTTCATACTCATTTACAAAAAAAATTCTAACCATATAAGATTACATACATGTATCGGTTTCTATCTATCTATATCTCTGCATTACTTGCTTGCCAAGTTTCACGAGACACCCATGAGCTGTCTAGTCAGCCCGACCCACTCCCTACTTGGGGCACGTTTTAACTTTGATGAGTATACCTGTGGCTTATGTTAGTAAAGTTAGTACTCCTACACAGGGGCGGATCTCCAACTAGGGCCACTGGGGCCTTAGGCCTACTCGTGGACTAAAATCTCTAAGTACTCGTCTTCAATTTTTTGGCCTATAGCCATCACCATGGACTACCTCCATCATCCTCTCTCATCTCTTGCTTCAGGTGCTTGGCTGTAGTGTGTTCTTCCTTCCTGGTTCCCTCACGTTCCCAATCCCAGCTCATACTCCTAGTGTGCTTCAAGGCATCGTGACCCGCTCTGCTCTTGTTTCCCAGCTGAGCACGCCCTGCTTTGTGGCTGTTCTAGTGGTCAGCAAAGGCACAATTCTTCAGCTGTTGACCTGTGCCCGTGCGACTCTTTTCCGTTGTCATGCACTCATGCATCCCTCCTCGCTGCAGCTCGTTGCTCGAATGACTCCCTAGTCCAAGGGAACCTAACGTGCATGGTTACCACCTCTCATCTCCTCTTGTTTCTCTGCGAAGCAAGCATTGAGCTAGGTCTAAAAGCACATGCAGCTACTGCATTGATTTCGTGAACGGCATTGCAATATGAAATTAGGTCCCAGATTTTAAAGGACTACTGATGAAGACGCATATGAATTGGCGTTAGATCCATATATGACATGTGGGCTGGTGTTAACTGATTTGTTATCCATCCATCCTATCCTTCCAACCAAACGCCAAACACAAGAACAGAGCCATTTCATCCCTACAACTAGGGATGAAACGATTCCTTTCTCCCATGCTCTCAAATGCACCCTAGATGGCTGAGTGTAAGGTCCAAATGGCTAGAGGGGGGTGAATAGCCTATTTAAAATTCTATAAGCTTCACTAAACAAACACGTTAGTATAAAAGATGGCTAAGCTAATTCTAGCACTAGCTCAACTACACTATGCAAGCTACCTATACAATTCTAGTGAAGCAAGGCTATGATCTCTAATACACACCAACAAGGCTAAGTCACTAAGCTACTTACTCCTATGTGATAAAAGCTACACTAAGCAAACTACACTTGAACTAGTACAAGAAAGTAAAGAGTAAGTGACTTGATTCTTATACCAACGATGTAGAGAAGTAATGCAATCGAAGAATCAATCACAAGAGAAATCCTCGGCAAAGAGATGACACAAGATTTTTTGCCGAGGTTCACTTGCTTCCCGGCAAGCTACTCCTCGTTGTGGCGATGCACCCACTTGTCGGTTCACGAGCTAATCGACTATCAAGAGTCGAGCCCTCGGCGGGCGCCGCACAACCGCACACAAGATGGGGATCCTCCAAGCCACGAGCTCTACTAGAGTATCCAATTAGCGAACTCCCGCGGGGAAGGATCAAGAACCCCTTACAACACTTGGTGAGGGCTCCAACAATCTCCAATTGTGAGCTCAATCACCTCCGCTGCTCCAAGCCGTCTACCGTATCGGGAAACACGGAAGAGTAACAAGAAATCCGCAGCAACTCAAAGATCAAGTGCCTCTAGAATGCAACTCTCAAGCAATGCACTTGAATCTCACTCAATCTCACTCAAGATGTGCAACCAAGCAAAGAGATGAGTGGAGGGGTTGTTCTCTAGCTCAAAGGATGTCTCTAGGTCTCAAAATGTGCAAGAGTTCCCCTCAAACCCCGGACATCTTCTATTTATAGCGAAGGGGTACGCAGCTAGCTGTTACCGGACGACACAGTTGAAATCGCGCTGACCGGACGCTCCGGTCAGGGTGACCGGACGCGTCTGGTCACTACACGACAGCAAGAAACAATGCGCGTCAGAACTAGCCGTTGCCGTGACCGAACGCACTCAACAGTTTGACCGGACGCGACAGTGCCAGCGTCCGGTCGCATTCCAGTAAGCTCCCGTCGAGACCGGACGCGTCCGATCGCATGTGACCGGACGCGCCGCGCGTCCAATCAGCACTCCGCTGTACTCTGCCCCTCTGGACGCCTGACCGGACGCTCCGGTTCCGTGAGGGACCGGACGCGCCGGTCCGCGACCCTCTCACTCGCGCGTCTGTCTGTGGTTTGAACTGACCGGACGCGCCAGCCTCGTCCGGTCACTTCGACCACAGCGTCCGGTCACTGTTTTTCAGTGATAAATATCTCGGACTTTCGCCACCTTTTCTCGCCTCCGGCGCAATAGAAAATAGGCATTTCATTTCCTCGAAAACACCTGAATCCCGCGCTCGCAAGCTCGGCGGGAGGGAGAGCGAACCCCAAACCCCTCTCTACCGCTCAAACTCCACTGCCTTCATAAATGTGCCAACACCATCATGTGAAAAACACCATGTGCATGTGTGTTAGCATTTTCACAAACATTTTCAAGGCGTTATGTTAGCTCTCTACTAGATCCTAATGCAAATGCTCAAGACATTGATCTAGTGGCACTTGATTCCCGAGCTAACCGTGATTGCCCCTCTTGATAGTCGGCTATGTATCCTAAATCCGGTCAATCACTTCTCTACTCATCTTAGACTGGCAAAAGGAAGACCCTATGGTTATACCTTTGCCTTGCGCTCTTGGATCCTTCGTTCTATGTCCATCTCCTCATGCTTGATCACCATGATCATCATTTCATGTCCATGCACCATTTCTTTATGATCTTGTGGCCACCACTCCTTGCCACATACACCTTCATCACATGTGTTGCTCATGCCTAACTCAAAACACTTAACACATGGCATTAGCAACTTGGTGTCATTAATTACTAAAACCAAACTTGGGCTTTCACTGAGCGCGAGTGTTTTTTATCCACTTTCATGTTTCCATCTATTATGTTGCGGATTTAAGTTTAAAACTGAGATATGCATCTCAAATTATGTATTTAGAAGCTACTTTTGTTATCTATCAGTATTAGGCGAGTGATATCTTGATTCGACGCAGACGGTATGTATGCTTTGATAGTGGCCCTAGCCGTCAAAATTGACGAGCTCCGCCACTGCTCCTACATGCACATCTCTGCCATTGATTAGATAGACCAAATATGGAAAAAGTTGAGCAATGAGTAACTCCTTAATTATCCATGGATCTTATGGGCGGTGGCCTCATTCTCGTGTGGGAAAAGCTATACACCCATATAAGGATATTAATTATTCTAGAATGACACGCTCTCGGTTATGATCAAGCTCTTATCTTTAGCCTAATATGAAAGGACTCGTGGAAGATCGAGCTCCACCCCTTCTACTTTTATTCATGTTCGTGTTCGTGTTCATGTTAGTGCTTAGATATCACCTTTACTTTAGTGTTGGAATAAGTTGTTGAATAATGTGTTGTAACTTAACTACTTAAGTATGTTTCTCAAGAACTTGTGTGAGCTATACAAAGAGATCGTTAGAAACACGAGAGATATAGAAAGAGAATATTCATTGAATGACTCTTCGAGATTGAATTTTATAGAGGCTCTTGGAGTTGCTCTAAGCATGCACTCACGCAAATTCTATTCCTATGAGCACATTCGAAAGACTAAAGTTGTTGTCGACACATACATCGCCTACCACTAAAAAATAATGCTATCAAATCCTAACCTTCGGCCAGGCACATCCCTAACGGGACTCTGCAGTGCCGGGGCGAGGTCGTTGTAGGCACGCCGCCGTCGTTGTGGATGTCACCGTCGTGGAGGCACCCTAGCAGCACGCCGCCGCCTCCCGGACGCGCTCCCAGCCATCAACGTGGATGCACCCTAGCCACGTGTCGCCACCTCCTAGATGCACTTCCAGCCACTGCCGTGGGGACACGCCGCCACCATGGGGATGCAACCCAAACCGCGTAGATGCGCTTGACGCCCCTCGACCGCGCGAACGCGACCTGCGCAGCTGCCTCCAGTACGCATGTTGCTAAGGAAAGGAGAGGAAAGCGAGTAGGAAGTTAGGGTTTAGGAGTGAGGAGGAGGTGTTTATATACTTGTGCTTTGAATCCAACGACTCTGATTTATCTGGTGATCATCCAACGACATAGAATAATCGAGCCAACTTCGTGATGACCCAATAGTCGTGCTATGCCCACGCCGGCACTATGGGAGGAAGTTGTGGCCTAGGCACGACACTATCACCGGACTGTATCAGGCACAGGCATGATGGGCCTCAGGGCGGGCCATGCTCAGGTAGTGCTTTTAGTGCCGTGCCAGCGGCAGCCCAGCGGGCTTGGCCCATTTGGCCAAGTATACCTAGGGAAGAGGGAAGGGCCGCTAGTAACTCCAAGCCTTCGAGTGGGACCCATCCTCCCACAATTAACACACCTCGCTACTCGAGTGGCTCGGTACGCAGTTGACGAGCTTGGGCACCGGCGGCGCGGTTGCAATGCACAAGGCCATTGTGCGGCAAAGAAGCGAGGGAGGGCGTGCGACGCTCGCTGGTTGTCCCCTTATTCGGCGGCGTGCGATTGGGTCCACAAGGGCACGGGGCATAGATATCTTTCGTGAGGGTGGGGGCGGTTCCTTCCCGGGCGTGCTCCTCCCTATCCGGCCCATTTGCAAGGTCACCTGAGAGCCAGTGGTAGAGGATAAAGAAGAAAGAGGCAAGGGCATTGTGGTCCATATAAAAATATTGTATGGGCCCATCGTCTTGAAGGTGCCTTACCATGCAAGACGTAGGACGTGGCGTACGGTAAAATTATAATGACATCTCAGAATATATGAATTGCGAAGATGTTTTTCAACTTTGCAATAATTGTAATGGCACTGTTCTAATTAACCCACATTCTAAATTGTGAAGCACAACACATGTTTCTTTTACCGTGTAGTGAAAACTGAATGGAACAGTAAATCATAATATAGGAGTAGAAAAGAAATAAGGAAGGAACCCAAATGTTATGAATTCCACTCTAAGTTAGAAAGTCCCAATAAAACGCTGTTAAAAGGTTGTTTAAAAACCTAAAAAAATAGATGAACCAAAACCAGATGGTGGTAAAGAAATTCTGAGCAAAGCGTGTAAAAGTACGGACGGAAAAAATGTTTTGACTAAGAAACCAGATGCTGAGTGAAAACTTGTAAAAAGAATGAATAAAAAAGTCAATGCCGGTAAAATGGATGAATAAAAATGCTGGTAAAAACTACAATTTTTTATTGGAGAATCAATGTTACTTGTAAAAAGAATGAATAAAAAAGTCAATGCCGGTAAAATGGATGAATAAAAATGCTGGTAAAAACTACAATTTTTTATTGGAGAATCAATGTTGATAAATTGAAAAAATGAGTGAAAACTTGAAAAAAGAATGCAATATTTTGAAGGAAAGCAATTTTTATTGGAGAATCAATGTTGATAAATTCAGAAAAATGAGTATCAATGTTGATAAGTAAAAAATGAGTCAAAACCTGAAAAAAAATCACAGTATACTGCTGTCGTTGAGAGTCGAACTCAAGACCTCCCGCTTACTAAACGGGTGCTCTAACCAACTGAGCTACGAGAGCTTTGTTGTATGAAAACTTACATATGATTTATTTGACGGGTGCAGTAAGTTCCCTTTAACCCATCGCTCTATCCCGCACGGTGCGAAAAGATCCAAAAATGGACGAGACCGTCGTCGCCATCGCCGGCGACGGTGACGACTCCGACCGCCGCCGCCCCCTGCTCGCCCCGACCGAAGAGATCCACCCATACACTGACCCCCCGTCCCCTCAACATCCGCCTCTGGATGCTGCGGCGGCGCAGCCCGATGAGCAGCGGAAGCCGGAGAGAGTGGCCTCGCTGGACGTGTTCCGCGGCTTCACCGTCGCCGTGAGTGGAAATTCTATCCAGATCATGCTGGTTCTTTGCTCGGCGGCTCCGAAATTCAGGCGTGGACTCTGGTTGCGTGCGCAGATGATGATACTAGTGGACGACGCCGGCGGGGCGTGGCCGGGCATCAACCACGCGCCGTGGTTCGGGGTTACGGTGGCGGACTTCGTCATGCCCGCCTTCCTCTTCATCATCGGCGTCTCCGCCGCACTCGTCTTCAAGGTAGTATGCTGAACTACTAACTACTAGCTGCTCGAGCACAGTATGAATGAAGCAACCAATCTGCATAGAATGTTGGATCTTTGGATTTGTTATCCCGAACCCTGGGCCACTAGCTGCTGCGAATTGATGCCACCATATGGGTGGGGAATTTGTTGAGCTATTCAATTGCCCCTCAAATGGAAGGAGAAATTTGAGAGGGCTTGTTGAGCTCTGTCTCTGCGATTGCCAAATGGTGAAGTCAACACTTTTTCTGAGTATAAAGGCTAGATACTTGCAGACATATCTTACTTTCCAGGGAAATTGATTATTGAAAACATCCTTGGTGAAATCCGTTGACTTTGGCTACCTCATCAATTTGAAATTCTGTAAACCATTTCTCTTGCTGCTCCTATGCCAAAAACAATAATATGGTTACCATTGAAAGATGCGATGCATGATCATTGGATATAAGAGGGATGCTAGTTCTACTTTGTAGATGAAGTATGATCTAAGATTTCACATTACACTCTAGTTGCTAGGAACAAACATTACTCTTTACATCTGTGCTCTCTCCAGAATACAGTTTGTTTGTATATCTTCCTTGGATGGTTGGTGCTTGGTGCACAATGTAATCATTTATTAGGATAAAAATAACCTCTGACAGTTGCAGATGTTGGACTGCAGAAAATGCCAAACAAGACAGCTGCAACTAAGAAGGCTGCAATTCGGGCTTCAAAACTTTTCATATTGGGTGTGATTTTGCAAGGTTATACTTATCGCTAGTTCTTTGCCAAGTAGCTCTCATCCGCCCATTTTGTGGGATTCCTATCAGGTTGGAGTTTATCCTTGTGTTCTTTTGTACTTGTAGGAGGATACATTCATGGACGACACAAACTAACTTATGGTGTCGATTTGGATCATATTCGATTGCTAGGTGTGCTGCAGGTGATAATAAACAAGCCTATTTATCTAAGTTGGTGTATTCCATTTCTTTTCTATTTATGTAATGTTTGAAACTTTTGATTTCTTATTGCCATCATGCTTCTTGTACTTGTAGAGGATAGCTATTGGATACTTTGTAGCAGCAATGTCAGAGATTTGGCTTGTCAACAATAATTTGGTGGATTCACCTGTATCATTTGTGAAGAAATACTTCATGGAGTGGTTAGTCAATATGGGCAGCATTTTAATTTGGAAAAAGATTGTTTCTATGCTTTTTTTTTTTACAAATCCTTATTCACCATTTCGGTAATGTACACTTGAACTTCTGTCCTAGTTCTTCACTATGATTATTTCCCTTGGTTCAGTAAAGTGAACTTTGCCATCAAGTAATCTTTTCTGTAACTCAGAACAACCTGTCTAGTTATCTGTTAGGAACGCTATCCTTTATTTATGCAAGCTTTGAAATTCTAGACCATGACAGAGAGTCTTGTGCATGAAGTCTGCAACTCCATATCAACTTCTTTTGCAAGGATGAAAATCAAGCAGCCAAATAGTAGTCTGGACCTTTCGGTAGACTTCTAGTGTTCCTTAGCTAGCAAGCTAGTATTTCAGGTTTATCCTGCAACTATGTCAGTAGCTGTAGACTGTTGATTGCAGTACAACAGTCAACTTGCACTAGGTAAGTTCATACTTCATACACAAACTGACCTATACTTCGTATGCATACACAACTATGTAAATGAATAAGTAAGCTATTGCAGCAGAAACAACAAGCCTTCAGCCATGTGACTACTTTGAGTGTGTGTGAGAGTGAGAGTTATGTCACTTCCAAGAGTCATTATGTATGTCATGTTCAAACTGCGGTGTTTACATAAGATTTAGCTGTATAGCCAGTTAGCCACAACTTATAAGAGCTTTGTAGTTTGGGTGTACTGCATATGAGTTTAGTTGTGTGAGTACCTCAGAATTTATTATGAAAACCAAAATGTATTTATATGAATACTGACATTTGTTTATCTTCTGAAGGTTCATGGCCATAGCTATTACAGTACTTTATGTTGCCTTGGTATTTGGCCTTTATGTTTCAAACTGGGAATTTGAAATTCAAACTAGCAATTCAACCCTTTCAATCCCAAGCAATTCAATTGAAACAAAGATGGTAAGAAGAGAATCTTCGATTTATTCTAATTACTTGTATAATGAAGAATTGTCTTATGTGAGACAACATTTTCTGCTTTTGATACTGTATATAATTTTCAAAGCTTTAATAACATGATGATTACAATGTGTATATATGTTTGAAAGGATGAGATGTACTTAAGCTGCTGTAATTCAGCTATTTCCGGTTGATGTATTTTCCACCTACTATGCTTTGGCACCGTTTGTGTTGACTGAATAGCTAAAATTTTTTGTACTTACATCTGCAAAAGTAGTTGGTGTATTTTAAGATTCAAATTTTAGCATTCACTGTGTTGATATTGTTTTTGTGTGGGAAATTACACTAAAAATGCTTTTTAGGATTGGAAAGGGATTGAGAACCTGGGCAGTTACCAATAAACTTAGAAAGAGTTCCCTGCCAGTAATCATGTGGAGGTTAGAAATTTGAACTTAGTTGAAGTGTAAATTAGAAGATCAGCAGGTTTTCTAAGTGCCAGTTCCAACCAGCATTTTTGGGAGCCATCAGTTGTTTGCGGCTTTGAAAACAGAAAACCTAGGGGAGAAAAGTGATTATAACCCATTGAGTAGTTGAAAGCTTTTTCCACTACTCCCTTTATTTTTACTGCCAAATTACTAATCATGATACTTACCTTGTTGCACTTGTTTTTGGTAATTTGCAGATCCATTGTGGAGTCAGAGGTAGTCTTGGACCACCTTGCAATGCAGTAGGCTTGGTCGATCGAGTTTTGCTTGGTGAAAATCACCTGTACAAGAACCCAGTATACAAAAGGACAAAGGTTTTCATTCAAGAAATGGACTGATGTTTACTTTTTACTCTTCTTCACCCAAAAGTCGTTAAATTTTTATAGGACAAATTTCATAATACCATATCCTAAGCATAACTTATCTTCTTTTTTCCTTTTAATTTCATCCCATAGGAATGCAGTATTAATTCTCCTGATTATGGACCGCTTCCTCCAAATGCACCAGATTGGTGCCTGGCTCCATTTGATCCCGAGGGTTTATTAAGGTAGTTATGTCTACATTCTGTTGTCATCTGTTGCTCTGTCAAATAACCATATGGCCCATTCAAGGAGAAAAAACATCTAATCCTACATGAACCATACTTTGTTCCTCGCCCCAACCAAAATTAGCTAAGCACATCTATTGAAGGCAAATCAGGGTGTTGGAATGTGTGTGTTTAGGCCCATGAGGCTAGGCCCATGTGGCCCATGTATGGTTACCTATATAGCTACCCTCCTAGGGTTAGCCCAATCAATAGAATCACATTCTCTAACATGGTATCAGCAGCCTAGGGTTAGGTCTCTTCCCTTCCTTCCCTCCCCAGCCGCCGCCACCACTAGTGGCTGCCGCCGCCGGCCACCGGCGCCATGGCCGGCACTCCTCCTCCTCCTTCCCTCTACAGCCATTTCCCTCCCCTCTCCTCTACCTCCTGGGCTCAGGTACTTGCCACCGCCCCTGCTGCTCCTCCTGGTGCCACCCCACCGGCGGCACAGGCCCTTGCCGCCGCTCCTGCTCTTCCTCCCCCGCCGGCCGCCCCTGCACCTCCCTTCCCGGCTGCGGCTGGCCCAGGTGCGGGCGCCTCCCAGCCCCAGCCCGCCACCGTGGAGGACGCACCGCACCGCCTGGAGCAGCAGCCGCCCCGCCTGGACCCGCTCCAGCCGCTGGCCCGCCTGGAGCACCCGCTCCAGCCGCCGGCCCGCCTGGAGGCGCCTCTGCTCCAGCCGGCCCACCTGGAGCAGCCGCCACCGCCTGGCCCGCTCCACCCGGCCGCTGCCGGTGCCCTGCACTTCGCCGCTGCCGGTGGACTGGGCCCCCTTGGAGGCGCGCCCCTGCTGCCAGGCGGCTCTCTTCCCCTGGCGCCGTGGGATGCAGCTGGCCCTCATCCGGACTCCGTCCTCGCCGCCGCCCTCGTCGCCGCACGGACTGCCGCCGCGGAGGGGCAGGCCCGGGTGCGTGCGGCCGCCCTCATCTGGGAGCGCGAGCGCGACGCGGCTGGCGCCTTGGCCCGCCAGATCGTCGAGGCGGAGCAGCTCCTCGCCTCTCCCGTCTCCCAGGACGCTGGAGCCGCCTCCTCCGCCTCGCCGGGACGCCGTGTGTCCCACACCGCCGTCCTCTGGCACGACCCGGCTGACCCGCTTGTGACTCAGCTACACTACCAGGCCGGGGGGGTCTAGAATATTCGCCTCCTCGTCCCGGTCGTCCTCAAGCCGGAGTCGCCCTCCTACGCCCGCTGGCGGGATCTGGTGCTTCTCACTCTCCGCCGCTACGCCCTCGACGACCACGTCCTTGTTGACGCCTCGGTCGCCGCCCAGACGTCGTCGTGGCTCCGTCTCGACAGCATCGTCCTCTCCTGGATCCTGGGGACGATCTCTCTGGACCTCCACGACCTTGTCCGCACCTCCCCTGACGCGCGCCGGGCGTGGCTTGCCCTTGAGGGACAGTTCCTGGGCAACGCTGAGGCTCGGGCTCTGCGCCTCGACGCGAGCTTCTGCACCTTCGTTCAGGGTGACCTCTCCGTCGGCGAGTTCTGCCGTCGGATGAAGGGCATGGCCGACTCCCTTGGCGACCTCGGCTGGCCCGTGGAGGATCGCATCTTGGTCCTCAACGTCCTCCGCGGGCTCAGCGACCGCTACGCCCACCTCAGGACGTGGATCACCTGTCAGAGGCCCTTCCCTACCTTCCTGGAGGTCCGTGACGATCTTGTCATGGAGGAGCTCACGCAGGGCCTCCAGCCGGGGTCCACCGCTTCTCCGGGGTCCTCGTCTTCTTCGACGGCTCTGGCTGCTACTCCGCCGCGTCCGTCTGCTCCACCACGGTCGTCCGCTCCACCGCCGCAGTCTCTCCTGGGTCCCTCTCCCTCCGGGCCGAGCGGAGGTGGGGGGGGGGGGGTCGTGGCGGTCGTCGTCGCCGAGGAGGGGGTCGCGGGGGCGGCCGGGGTGGTCTCACCCAGGCTCCGGCACCGGGTGGGCCGCAGGGGGGCACCATGGCCTTATTTTCAGAACCCGTGGTCCGGGCGCATCTCCATGTGGCCCTACCATGCTCCCGGGGGCGACCCTCGCCCACCGGCGGCCATGCTCACCGGTGCTCCGCCTGGTGCTCCTCCCGGCGCCTTCCCTGCTACGCCGTGGGCTCCACCCTCCGGGACCCTACCTGGGGTTACCGGCTGGGACCAGGCGGCTCTGGCTCGCTCGTTCAGCACCATGGGCCTGACACCTCCGATCGGACCCGAGTGGATCGCTGATTCGGGAGCCACCTACCACACCACCCCTGACCCCGGTATACTTTCGTCTCTCCACTCTTCCTCTTCCTCTCTTCCTTCGTCCATTATGGTCGCAAATGGTTCGTGTCTTCCAGTCACGTCTGTGGGTACCGTCGGTGCTCATGGCTCCTTCTGTCTTCCTGATGTTCTTGTTGCTCCTTCTATGGTTCACAACCTTCTTTCTATTCGTCGTTTTACAGCTGACAATTCCTGTTCTGTGGAATTTGACTCTTCTGGTCTTGCTGTAAAGGATTTGGCTTCCCGGCGTCCTCTGCTCCGATGTAACAGCTCCGGGCCCCTTTACACCCTTCGCTTCCCGACGGCTACTTCGTCTTCTTCGTCGTCCGTTTTGTCAGCTGCCTTCGCCGCTTCTTCTTCCTCTACTACTTGGCACCGGCGCCTCGGCCATCCTGGACGTGATGCCCTGATGCAGCTCAGTCGTAGTTCCGGTCTTCCATGTACTCGGGCTCCTGATGAGCAATTGTGTCATGCGTGCCAATTGGGCCGACATGTTCGTCTTCCTTTTCATAGTTCTACTTTCCATGCGGCCCGCATCTTTGATCTTGTACATTGCGACCTATGGACATCTCTTGTTATCATTCTTTCTGGTTATAAATACTATCTTGTGGTGGTTGACGATTTTTCGCATTATTCGTGGACTTTTCCCCTCCGTGCGAAGTCTGATACGTTTTCCACGCTCCTTCACTTCTTCACTTGGGTGTCCACATAGTTCGGCCTCACCATCAAGGCCGTCCAGTGTGACAATGGTCGTGAGTTTGATAACTCCACCTCCTGTGCCTTCTTTCTCTCTCACGGTGTTCAGTTGCGCATGTCTTGCCCGTATACCTCTTCGCAGAATGGCAAGGCTGAGCGGATGATTCGCACCACCAACGACACCGTGCGCACCCTTCTGTTTCAGGCCTCTCTTCCTGCTCGCTTCTGGGCTGAGGGCTTGCACACTTCCACCTACCTCCTCAACCGTCTTCCTTCCGCTGCCTGTCCCGCTCCCACGCCACACCACGCCCTCTTTGGTACCCCTCCTCGGTACGATCACCTCCGCGTGTTTGGGTGTGCGTGTTACCCCAACACCGCTGCCACTTCCTCCCACAAGCTGGACCCCCGCTCCACTCTTTGTCTTCCTCGGGTACTCCCCGGATCACAAGGGGTACCAGTGCTTTGATCTTACTTCCCGACGGGTCCTCATCTCTCGCCATGTGGTGTTCGATGAGTCCGTCTTTCCCTTCTCCAGCACCACCAGCACTCCTGTTCCTGACCCCCTCCCTCTTTCCCGCTGACACGGTAGCCCAACCACTTTTTCCGTGGTCTTCTGCAGGTACCGCTTCGCCGCGCTCCTTGCCGGCCACCTGTCCCGGCTCCCTGGTGGGTCCGGGCCCGTCGTCCTCTGGCGCAGACCCGGGGCCCTCGTCCCTCGATTCTGCCCCGGGGGGGGCCATGCCGGTCGCCGTCGCCTGGTCCTGCCCTGGCACCTGCCCCGGCACCTCCGTCGCGGTTCGCCGCGCCGGTACGGGTGTACCAGCGCAGGCCGCGGCCGCCACCACTCGAGGTCCCTTCTCCGCCGGGAACACCGACACCACTGCCGTAGTCCCCGCCGGCCCGTGGTGCACCGCCGGTCTACCACCCGCCGCTTCTTCACCGACACCAGCGGCATGTTCACCCGATGGTGACACGGCACGCGGCTGGCACACTGCCGCCTCGTGCCCTTGAGGCTTTGACCGGCGACGCGTTGGTCTCCCCGGTACCCTCTTCCGTCCGCGACGCCCTGTTGGATCCTCACTGGCGCCGCGCGATGGAAGAGGAGTACGCCGCGCTTCTCGCCAACCAGACGTGGGAGTTGGTGCCCCGGCCGCCGGGCTCCAACGTCGTCACCGGCAAGTGGATCTGGACCCACAAGCGTCATGATGATGGCACTCTCGAGCGCTACAAGGCTCGATGGGTTCTCCGGGGTTTCACTCAGCGCCCGGGAGTCGACTATGATGAGACTTTCAGCCCGGTGGTCAAGCCGGCCACCGTCCGTACCGTGCTCTCGTTGGCGCTTGCTCGGTCATGACCCGTCTATCAGCTGGACGTCAAGAATGCCTTTCTGCACGGCCTTCTCACCGAGACAGTGTACTGCAGTCAGCCGGCGGGGTTCGTTGATTCCTCCCATCCTGACATGGTCTGCCGGCTCAACAGGTCTTTCTACGGCCTCAAGCAGGCACCCCGGGCGTGGAACCACCGGTTTGCTGCTTTCTTGCTGACACTGGGGTTCGTGAAGGCTAAGTCTGATACATCACTATTCATCTACCATCATGGAGCTGACACTGCGTACTTGCTGCTCTATGTTGATGACATTGTCCTCACAGCCTCCAGTGAGCCACTTCTCCGCCGGATCATTGTCGCTGTTCAGCAGGAGTTTGCTATGAAGGATCTGGGTGTGCTCCACCACTTCCTCGGGGTCACTGTTGAGCACCGTCCTGCCGGGTTACTTCACCAGAGGCAGTATACTCGGGATATCCTGGAGCGGGCTGGGATGACTGACTGCAACCCCTGCTCCACTCCGGTCGATACTCAGGGAAAGCTGTCCGAGGCTGAAGGCCCCCCAGTGTCCGACCCCACTGCATACAGGAGTCTCGCCGGGGCCCTTCTGTACCTCACCTTCACCCGGCTGGACATCACCTATCCAGTTCAGCAGGTCTGCCTTCACATGCATGATCCCCGGGAGCCTCACCTCACGGCTCTCAAGCGTCTCCTCCGCTACCTCTGGGGCACGCTCGACTACGGCCTTCTCCTCCACCAGGCCTCCTCCGCCGACCTCGTCGTCTACACTGACGCTGACTGGGCGGGGTGCCCGGACACTCGCCGCTCCACCTCCGGCTACGCTGTCTTCTTGGGCGGCAACCTGGTGTCCTGGTCGTCCAAGCGCCAGCCGGTGGTCTCCCGGTCCAGTGCCGAGGCAGAGTACCGCGTTGTCGCTAACGGCGTGGCTGAGGCCTCCTGGCTCCGGCAGGTTCTCGCTGAGCTGCACACTCCGCCCTCCCGGAGCACACTGATCTACTGCGACAATGTCAGTGCGGTCTACCTCTCCACCAACCCCATCCAGCACCAGCGGACGAAGTATGTGGAGATCGACCTCCACTTTGTCCGTGATCGGGTGGCCCTGGGCGAGGTGCGGGTCCTTCATGTTCCGACTACCTCCCAGTTCACGGACATCTTCACCAAAGGCCTCCCGTCCTCCACTTTCTCCGAGTTTCGCTCCAGCCTCAACATCACCAGTGGCTAGTTGCGTCTGTGGGGGGCTGTGTGTGTTCTTTCTTGTTTCTTGTTCAGCCTGGAACTCCGCTGCGCTGGTAGTACAGACTGCGGGGGGGGGGGGGGGGGGGGTTGGAATGTGTGTGTTTAGGCCCATGAGGCTAGGCTCATGTGGCCCATGTATGGTTACCTATATAGCTACCCTCCTAGGGTTAGCCCAATCAATAGAATCACATTCTCTAACACAGGGTAAAATCCCATTTTGATTTTGCAGTACGCTGATGGCTGCGGTTACTTGCTTTGTTGGTTTGTTCTTTGGACATGTTTTAATTCATTGCAAGGTATGCCACTTGAAATGCAGTACCTTCTAAACCATATGCTTATCTATAGGAACCCTTTAGTATTGAACAAAATAAATTTGTGTAACGGAATGTCATTTCCAAATTAACCTTGCATCTGCTGCAGAATCATTCACAGCGAATGCTAATATGGCTGCTAGCTTCTGTGGTGCTGATGATCTCTGCGTTTTTAGTGCTATTATTAGGTAACCACATATTTGCAAGAATGTGCCATGCATAATTTTATGATTTTAATTAACTAACCCTTCAATTTCTGGGTCTCACATACATGTATGTGTGCTGGTTTTAAGGCATGCCTTTCAGCAAGCCTCTTTATACAGTGAGCTACATGCTACTCACTGGAGGAGTATCTGGGTTCTTGTTGCTGCTGTTGTACTACATAGTAAGTTTTATATTCTAATAATCTGAATTTCGTTTGTTAAACTGCGAGTGCTGAAGCATTTCTGGATAGTATTACTAAAGAACAGTATGTTATTCTTGATGTCAATTTTTTGTAGCCCTTGTTTTCGTATGACTATTTGTGTTCTGACATTAGTTTGTATAAGTCTGTGCATCGTATTGTAACAAAATAGTAGATTATTAGAAGGCAATAGTTACTACTAAAAAGAGGGTTCAGATGCATCCTATTACATAGGCTCTGTCTATTTTGCAGGTTGATGTTATTCATATTAAGAAGCCCTTCGTACTATTCCAGTGGATGGGCATGAATGCACTTATAGTCTATGTTCTAGCTGCTTGTGAGCTGTTCCCCACCCTTCTTCAAGGGTTTTATTGGTGGTCACCTGAGAACAACCTGGTAAATGTCTTGTGTGTTGCCAAATCTGTTATATGTTCTCATACTTTCACCAATATTTTGCGCATACCAAGTAATGTGTTGTAGGTTTTACCCTTGTTATTTTCTCAGGAAAAAGTTCTAAACATAATGCAGGAAACCTCCCCTTCTCTTTCAGGTGGATGTTACTGAATCTCTGCTCCAGGCCATCTTTCAGTCGAAACAATGGGGCACCTTGGCGTTCGTCCTCCTGGAGATAGTCTTTTGGTGCTTGGCCGCTGGCTTCCTGCACATGAAAGGCGTCTTCTTGAAACTGTAGAACCAAATCGTCGACAGTTCTCTGATGGAACAGAATCGACGTCCTGTAAATATTGGTGAAAGGCCTGGTAACCCTGTTTTGTCTGTAAATGCAACGCGACTCTGGAACCATGGGTGTAGTGGTTGATTTCAGCGCGTTGTGGTCTCAAGGTCCATCTCATACGCCTCCAAGTAGACAAGGAAAACATCTTGCTGGAAGTTGTAAGCGTTTCACCACGTGAAGGCCCAGTTTGATGATGTTTCAGTTGTTTGGTATACTGTTTCTGTTTCCCTGCAGAAAGCATTTCTAGTTTCTAGTGAATTTGGAAACCAGGATTTTGCTGTTTCTCACTTGTAATCTTGTGTAAATCTCAAAAAACAGTCCATCCCTTTCTGGTCCTAATGGTTTGGTAGGGTTCCTAGTATATTTGCTAATGATTCCATGGTGAAATGAGTGAGTGGACATCTACACGTACAGTAGACAGTACACCATGCCCAACTGCAGAGCTGTGGTGCTTTTATCAAAGTAAGTATGAACTGCCAATCACTGTATAGTCCATCTACTTTAAGTACAAAATGTCAATCACTATATAATCCAGCAACTTCAACTCACGCAGTGAAATTTTATAGAAGTACCTTCAAGCTCTCGTCTTTCAAACGTACATATCAATGAAGATACTGTACCGTTTAATTTAAGGCATGAGTATGGCCATTGAATTGAAATGCCAGAGCTCTTAAAAATATTATGTACTACAGGATACCGCAGATCATATGCATCTATCATCTATGGATTAATGGAGAGCAAAAATAAAGTACAGAAATAGTGCACCACCTACCAATCTCCCATTGTTCATGGCTTGAACATTTGTACCATACCTGTAGCTGGCAATCTTAGCTTCATGTGAAATCTGCAGATCTTATAAATATGCACCCCTAGTGTAGTTGTGTGAATAGGTGTCTAGTAGATCACCAATACCGGCGCAAGTGTGCAACAATGTGTCTGTATTGGAGGCGGGGTTGTTAAAGGTTTTGAAGATAGAAGAACAACGTAGTAGTGGATTGTGAATAGGAGTCATCTGGAACGTCACCTATGTGAGCCAATTAAGATGCATACCGTACTCTGTTAGAAGGATGCATGTGGTTAGGGTCTATTTGCTTCGTGGACTAGAACATGTGCCTGGTTTAGGCAGCGGTTCCATACGTCCGATTTTGAACATCTGGGTCCTGGGGCTGGATTGAGCTGCCTCGCAGCATTGTCCAGGACCGGGTTCGAAGCAAACAACCCCTTAATGCATGGCTACTCGTGCTGGAGGCCAGACGCACGACCCCTTGGTCATGACGAGCAAACCCCGATTTCATCAATATTTAGGCCACCCTAGCTAGTTTTCATGTGCACGTGAGGGGTTAATCACAAAAACAAAAGACAAGTTGGCTCCAAGGTGATGTCATCAAGAAACCTTACTTCCTGGCCGCCTGGTTGTGTGATGGGAACTTTGTGCCTAAAATTAGGCCAACTTGAAGTTGAAGCTCACACGGTTGTAAGTAGTGCTGGATGCTGATGCGGACCGACTGATGAATGTATGGCTGGCTGTAGAGGCTCTCTTCTCCCAATGATTCTGATACTGGATACCATGTTCTGAAATGAAGCTTCCGATGCATGCTCTCCTCTATTTTCCTCTTCCATCCATGCATGCATAGGGTACTTCCGCGACTATGCATGGGGTATTCGCGTGAACACAACATTGGCAAAGGTCATGCAAGTCGTCCTGGCGATATTGCAGGCAAAGAAACTGCAAGCAAAGATTTATATTTCAGTGTCACCATTATTGAACTTCTAACTAGCCATGAATCGTCATATATAGCTTTCATGCTCAGTGACCAAGTTGAGGCCATGAAGGAGCTTTCTTGTAACAAGCTAGGCAGCTAACGGAGGCCATGCTTTCATGCTGAGTACTGATTGACAGAGAGGCCATATGACAGAGGCGACCAGAGACAAAGAGTCCATTGAGCCATTGAGGTGAGGTACTTCAGGTCTCAGGACGACTCCGATCCACTAATTATGAACCAGAGATTTCAGAGGGACCTACCCTTTGGCAAAGAAGTTAACTCACCAGATTCGGAAATGAGAGGATTGCATATGAAAATGGTTCAGATTTTCTCATTGATTAGACAGGTTGGTGGATAGCAAATATAATGGCTATATGCACTTGAAATAATGAAATGGCAATTGGCAATGGTCGTATGACGCTAAGAGCCCAAGGCTCCTACTTATAAGTATGTATCCTTGTGTGTGGCTGCAGTGCAACACATATGGGGAGAGATAGAGTGAACGTTTGGGTGATCAAAGAACAACAAAGCTCACTGTGAGTAGGAGGCATCTAGAACAACACGTTACCTCTGATTCAGAATCTAGTAGAAAAATCATCAAGCTGCTGGGAGCTTGTAGCTGGAGCCCTGGAGCAGGTAACTGCCTGACGTCATGTCCCGGAAGCATGCAGGGTATCCTCGCTATGTCGCGCGCCATCGGGTCTGTTATACCTGAAGCCGTACGTGGCGGCATGCACATGAGCAGCGATGTGAGCACTGTGTCATGGTTCTTGCCAACAGGCCGTCAAGACATATGGTGCCACAGGGACAGGGGCACGCACGGTTGGCATGTCGCACTTGGTGACCATACCGCTTGTTGAATAAACCGTTGCGTATGTACTCTTTGTTTCTGTTTTGCATCAGCTAGGCTAGGGGAGGCGTGTGGCTGAAGGCATGCTTGGTCCACGATGCAGCATGGGTTGTTCAGTTCATGCTCGCCATGGCGAACATCGCTACACACAGAGCATGTTGTGGAAAAGAGGCGAGTTTGTAACAAACTAGATTATTAGAAGGCAATGCTTGCTACTAGCAAGAGGGTTCAGATGCATCCTATTACATAGGCTCTGTCTATTTTGTAGGTTGATGTTATTCATATTAAGAAGCCCTTCGAACTATTCCAGTGGATGGGCATGAACGCACTTATAGTCTATGTTCTTGCTGCTTCCTGCTTGTGAGCTGTTCCCCACCCTTATTCAAGGGTTTTATTGGCGGTCACCTGAGAACAACCTGGTAAATGTCTCGCGTGTTACCAAATCTGTTATATGTTTTCACACTTGGACCAATATTTTGCGCACCAAATCTTGTTCTTTAGGTTTTGCCCTTGTTATTTTCTTAGGAAGAAAGCGCTAAACATAATAAGGGAAACCTCCCCTTCTGTTTCTTGTAGAATACGTTGGAGAGTTGCATATCATTGCATTAAAAAAGAGATAACAAATAAATTACAACACATCCACCATGCTCACACATACACACACTCTTACAAATGCCTCCCCTTCTCTTTCAGGTGGATGTTACTGAATCTCTGCTTCAGCCCATCTTATAGCTAGTCAACACGATGGGGAATCCCTTGGCGTTTGTCCTCCTGGTGACAGTCTTTTGGTGCTTGGCCGCTGCCTTCCTACACATGAAAGGAGTCTACTTGAAAGTGTAGAACCAAATAGAACCAAATCATGTACATATCAGTGAAAGGCCTAGTTACTTGATTCATCTGTACATGCGACTCTCTAGAGCCATAGGTGTGGTGGTTGATTTCAGCACGTTGTGGCCTCAAGGTTCATCTCGTTTGCCTCCAAGTAGACGAGGAAAACATCTTGCTGGAAGTTATAAGTGTTGCACCACAGGAAGGTCCAATTTGATAGTGTTCCAGTTGTTTGGTAAATTAAACTCTTTCGGTTTCCCTGCAGAGAAAGCATTTCTAGTGAATTTGGAAACCAGAATCTTGCTGTTTCTTAGTTAGCACTCGATCGCTTTCTGGTTCTAATGGTTTGGTAGGGTTCCTAGTATATTTTCTAATGATTCGACGGTCAAATTGGCGAAATGAGCTAGTGACCGGACATGTACACCATGCCCAACTGCAGAGCTGTGGTACTTTTATGTAAGTGTGAACCATCAATCACCCTATAATTCATCAACTTCAACTCACACAGTGAAATTTTATGGAAGTACCTTCAAGCTCTCGTCTCTCAAACCTACATATCAATGAAAGATACTGTGCCGTTTAATTTCAAGGCATGAATTTGGCCATTGAATTGAAATGTCAGAACTCTTAAAAATATTTTGTACTATAGGACCCAACAGATCATGCATCTATCATCTATGGATTAATGGAGAGCAAAAATAAAGTACAGAAATAGTGCACTACCTACCAATCTCCCATTGTTCATGGCTTGAACATTTGTACCATACCTATCGCTGGCGATCTTATAAATATGCATCCCTTGTGTGACTAGGTGTCTAGTAGATCATCAAAGCCAGTGCAAGTGTGCAACAATGTGTGTGTGTGTGTGTGTGTGGTTGGGGGGTTAAACATTTTGAAGATAGAAGAACAACATAGTAGTGGATTGGGAGTAGGCCGAAGTCATATGGAACGTCACCTATGTTAGTCAATCAAGTTGCATGCCGTACTCTATTAGAAGGATGTGCACAGTTGGGGTCTGTTTGCTTTGTGGACTAGAGAAAACATGCCTGCTCCAGATAGTGTTCTCACACGTCCGATTTTAGGTGCCTGGGGCCGGATCGAGCTGCATGGCAACCATGCCGAGCCAAGGGTCCGCAGCAAACAACGTTTTAACGCATGGCTACTTGCGCTAGAGGCCAAATGCACGACCCATTGGTCAGGATGTGCAAACCCCGGTTTCCGCTCTCCCATGGAACTAGTGTCCCTAGTTTTCATGTGGGCGTGAGGGGTTAATCACAAAAACAAGAGACAAGTAGTCTCCAAGGTGGTGCCAGCAAGTAACCTTACTTCCTGGTCGCCTGTGGTTGTGTGACGGGGAAGGCCGGAAACTTTGTGCTTAATTAGGCAATCTTACGGATGAACAATGCATTCTTATGGTTGCGGCTTAATCAGTAAAGCAAATTAAACAAAATTGGTAGTACAGGTACAACACTAGACTGTATGTACATGTGAGGGAAAGAGGTAGAGGATTGACCGACATATGAATGTATGGCTGGAGGCCTGCTTTCATGCATGCTGAGTGACTGTTACAATCTTGCTGTTTATCAGTCGATGCATGCAACTGTTACAATCATGCTCTTTCTTTTATGTGAAAAAGAAAAACACAAACAGCTAGAAAATTTTCACTAATGATGCAGGCATTATTATGTATATCCACTAATGATTCAGCAGTCAAATGAGTGACTGGACACCTCGCCCAATTGCAGGTCATCAGCGCAGCAGCACTGAAGTGTAACACTACTAGTGCAAATAAAGTGCAAATAAAGCGCAGGAGTAGTGCGCTACCTACCAAAGCTCACATTATTTATGGCTTGAAGCGTTACCTTGAACATCCATACTTGTTGTTTTGTAGTCTTATTAGCTTCATGCGACCTCTCACCTCTGCCTATCTTATAAAAATGTATCCTTATGTTATGTGTGGCTGCTAGCGGGAAGCGAGTGGCTTAAAACCATTGCAACAGTATGGTAGCAGAGACAGAGTGAAAGTTTGAGAGATCGAAGAACAAATTAAAGCTCACTGCGAGTAAGAGGCATCTGGAACAACGTTACCTATGGCGTAGAAAATTGCTTTGCATGTCTGTAGCAGGCCGGTAGAAGCCTTCGCAGTCACCACTCCAGATCGATTTTCTCCTGTCAGCTAGGAGCAACCCCCTCGGCTACGCATCCTCCATCACGGGCACAGAACCATCCTTCGCATGGCAACAAGAAAAACCGGAAAGGTTTCTCCGGTCAGTGCCTCCCCGTCACGGAGCGATTTTCGTGCCTCGAACGCATAGAAACTAAGCTAGCATGCGCTCATCTTTGTGTTTTGTGCACAAAAACGAGCTCACACTCGCGTGCTCGTGGTCCACCCAAAAGAGAGAAAGACACGCATGCGTGGGAGTCTAGCGAAATTATTTGCCCGCGTACATGAGCCTTTCAATCCAACCCTCGTCAACCCCATCTAGTTGGCTGACACTCCAAGCTCAGTTGTGGCAGGGCGGAAATATTCTCTTCCACTGGCATGTTCCATCTTTTTAGTTGGGTGCATCCATATAGGATGATGAAGGTCCCACTGTGCTCTAGTCTTGATCCTTTCTTCTTGCGCTACTGCCCTTTGCGCGGGAGGCTTGCGCTTGTCAAAGGATCAACATGTACTGTGGATGCTCTCGTCATTGCTTTGGCTTCTTCTGAGGATTGGAGGAGTATATATATGGCGGCGCATGCTGTCAATGTTGTTTTCAGCCTTGCCGGTCATACCAAATATATATGTAATCCACCTCTGAGGATGTTTTAGTGATAATATATACTCAAACCCTTCTAAAGTGTAGGTTGTTTTAGGTTTGTTCTAAGTTAAACATCTACAACATCAAACTAGATTAATTAGATACATCATGAAATACATTTTGATATTGCATTTATTTGATATTGTACATGTTAAAACATTTTCCAATAAACTTGGTTAAAGTTAGACAAATTTAACATAGGACAAGCTAGAATAACTTATGATTTGGAACATAATGGGTGCTACGATGGGAGGGGAAGGGGGGTGGGTGGTTTGAATTGGGTCACTTAAAAACTAAGGCAAAAATCCACTAATAAAAACCTACACAAGTTCTATCTATATGTGTACAAGGTTTTTCCAAGTGTTGCTATCTCTAATGCCAAAAGATATGTACCCTAGTTTCCAATCCTTTTTAAATAATCTAGAAAACTCGACTAGACTGGAAAAGACCATATGCAATACAAAGGAATGCAAGAATATAAGCGAAATGTAAAAAGATTAGAGAATGCAAACTCCCGCACAGTGATATTGTTACCAAGGTATGATATTGGTAAACTATGCTTTCCATTAGTCCTAAGTGAAGCCCCTTACAAGGATGCCCTTGCAAGGGCCAAGCTCCCAGTCGGGTAACTTCATGGATACCTCACGGCCCTTCCTCATGCGCAAGTGGGTCTCTGCCGAGCCTATCCTAGATGCTATACACTATCTCCACTTGTTAGAGCTTCGGCCAAAATGCCAAGAGCCTCTCCTCCTTCATAGACCACCGGAGACCACTCCACAAATGTAGTTGGAGTGATCTTGCAAGACTTAGAAGTCCCAAAATGTACAACCTTGGTATGTGCAAGAGCTTATAGCCAAGAGGTATGCAAAGCTTACTAAACTCTAGGTCAAAACCTAAAGCACAATCGCTACTATGGACTAAACTAGTCTAAGCACCAATCCTAATGCTTTTGATAATTGCCTACTCTTGTCTTAAGCACATGTAGTGGTTAGATAACTAAGAGATGAGCCTCAACTCAACTACAACTTCAACTAGCAGCTTCAACACACTCTAATCAGCCGGGTATGGGTATATATAGCCCCAAATCAATAAACTAGATGTTGCACACTCTGCATTTGTAGTGAGCATCGGATAGCTCTAGTGACCACATGAGAGAAATTCGGTGCCCTGCAATGTCAAACTAGCCATTGCCAGCCGTTGCCATTTTGAGTTTTCCATGAACGACCTTAGCAACCTTCACCACTTCCTCGATCGACATGTCTGTAACATGCTCCTCTGATGGCTTGGTCCTATCTCAGCAACAATATGCCGTTGATTTAGTACAGCGGGCTGGCATGGTTGATGTCACTCTACAACGACACCTGTGGATGCTCATGCGAAGCTGTCTCACCACAGATAGCGCACCAATTGCTGACCCTACTGAGTACCAGGGTCTTGCTGACGCTCTTTAGTACCTCAAGTTGACTCGTCCTGACTTAGCATATGCAGTAAACGGGTGTGTCTCTTCATACATGATCCTTGAGAACCTCATCTCGTGTTGATTGAGCACATTCTATGCTACATGAAGGGTACATGAAGAGCACATTCTATGCTACATGAATAATGCAAGAATTGAAGTGCATGAATGTTGAAAATATTTTGCATAAAAGAATCCAACGGATCATGCATATCTATTGATCAATAATGGAGAGCAAATGAAGTGCAGGAATAGTGCTCTGTACCTACCAGGCTCACATTATTCATGGCTTTTAGCATTGCCTTGGATATTATAAATACACTTGTCGTTGGTAGTCTCAGGCTCTTAGCTTCATACAACCTCTCTGCCTATGTTATAAGTACGTATCCTTGTGTGTGGCTGCTAGCAAGTGGCTTAAAATGAGTGCAACAGTTTGAGTCTATGAGGAGAGATGGAGCGAAATATCGGGTGATCGAAGAACAACAAAGCTCACTGTGAGTAGGAGACATCTGGAGCAACGTTACCTACCCAGCAGGATATCGAAGTAGAAAAATAATCAAGCTATGGAGCTCGTAGATGGAACTCTGGGCATATCTTTTCCTTTCCCTCTTCATTTGGAGTTAAATGCATGTGCGAGGATGGAGACCAGGTAGGTGTGTTGGAGCACGACAACGGTGTGGGCGCGCACTAAAGATTTCGTGCCGCCGTAGTCTGAAGGAACCGATGCAGCCTCGCTCAGGATGAAGAGGTTGCCGCAGCCGCAATGGCCGAATCAACCACTACAAGGAACTATGGGACCTCTAGAACACCAACACTAGGCCGACAAACAAAGATCAACCTGCCGCCGGGGGTTACGGTTCATGGCCAAAGCGAAGGAAGCCGGGGAAGTTTGTAAGTGCAGAAAACATTTCTAGTGAATTTGGAAACCAGTATCTTGCTATTTCTCACTTAATTCACTAGATGACTTTCTGGTTCTAATGGTTAGGTAGGGTTCCTAATATATTTGCTAATGATTCCACGGTGAAAATGGCGAAACGAGTGACTGGACATGTACACCATGCCCAACTGCAGAGTTGTGGTACTTTTATGAAAGTGTGAACCATGAATCACCCTATAATCAATCAAGTTCAACTCACACAGTGAAATTTTATGGAAGTACCTTCAAGCTCTCGTCTCTCAACGTACATATCAATGAAAGACACGGTACCATTTAATTTCAAGGCATGAGTTTGGCCATTGAATTGAAATGCCAGAACTCTTAAAATAGTTTGTACTACAAGATGCAGGAGATCATCAATACATCATTATGGATTAATGGAGAGCAAAAATAAAGAACAGAAATTGTGCACCACCTACCAATCCTCCATTATTCATGGCTTGAACATTTATGCCATACTTGTCGCTGGCAATCTTAGCTTCATGTGAAATCTGCTGATCTTATATAAATATGCATCCCTTGTGTGACTAGGTTCTAGTAGATCATCAAAGCTAGTGCAAGTGTGCAACAATGTGGGTGTTGGGGGCTGTTAAAGGTTTTGAAGATAGAAGAACAACATAGTAGTGGATTGCGAGTATGAGTCATCTGGAACGTCATCTCTGTTAGCCAATTAAGTTGCATACCATACTCTATTGGAAGGATGCAATGGTTAGTGTCTGTTTGCTTCATGGACTGGAACACGTGCTTAGTCCAGGCAGCGCTTCTATACGTCCGATTTTGGACTCCTGGGCCTGGATCGAGTTGCCTAGCAGCATTGCCTAGGTCAGGGTCCGAAGCAAACAAACCCTTTAATGCATGGCTACTTGCGCTGGAGGCCGAATCACACGACCCCTCGGTCATGACGAGCAAACCCCAATTTCCGCTCTTCCTTGGCACTAGTGTTTCTAGTTTTCATGTGCACATGATGAGGGGTTCATCACAAACATAAGAGACAAGTTGCCTTCATAGTGATGTCAACAAGAAACCTTACTTCTCGGTCGCTTGGTTGTGTGCTGGGGAAGGCCGGAAACTTTGTGCTTAGGCCAACCTGAAGTTGAAGCTCATAGGTATAAGTACGTAGCACTGGAGATGCTGCTGCTGCTTGTGTTGAACAATGCAATCTTTACGGTTGCGACTTCATCAATAAAGCAAATTAAACGAAAATAGTACATGTACAACATTAGACTATATGTACGTGTGAGGAAAAGGGGTAGTGGACTGATGAACGTATGGCTGTGGAGGCTAGATCTCCTCTCCCAATGAATCCGATACTAGATACCCTATTCTGAATTGAACTTCCGATGCGCGCGCGCGTGTGTATATAGAGTGCTCTCCTCTATTCTGCTCTTCCATGCATATGCATAGGGTATCCGCGACCATGCCTGGCATTATTCGCCAAGCGAGCCAAAGGACAGATTAAGTTGATGCTCAAGCTACATTTGATTTACCCTCTCTGTTCCAAACATAGTGCAATTCTATGTTTGACTAAGTCAATTTTTAAGATTTGACTAATTAAGTTTATATAGAAAATAGATTCAACATTGATGTCTTCAAAGATGGAGGCCTGCTTTCATGCTGAGTGACTGTTACAATCATGTTGTTTCTCAGGTGATGCATCATGCATGCAATTGTCACAATCATGCTCTTTCTTTTATGTGGAAAAGAAAAACAGATGCTGTTAGAAAATTTTCAATGATAATGCAGGCATTTGTACACACTAATGATTCTGCAGTCAAATGACTAAATGAGTGACTAGACACCTTGCCCAATTGCAGGTCAGTGCTGCTGTTACGAAAGAGTGAACCGTCGATCACCATATATAACACATCCATGTACACACGTTCAAGCTTTGGACTCAACCATACATATCAATGACAAATACTACCATTTCATGGAATGATTATGGTTACCGTAGTTGAATTTCTTTTTAGATAATGGAAATAAATTCAGCAAAATAAAGTGCAAAAAAGTTTCCTCAATATAACCTAAAAAAAGTTTTGGGTCGATACTTGTCAAAAACAACTTTATTCCTGGTAAATAAAGTACAGTATCCAATAAAGTACTTTATTCCTCGATGCATGCTGAAAATATTTTGCATTACAGTATCCAATAGATCATGCATCTATGGAGCAATGGAGAGCAAATAAAGTACAGGAATAGTGCTCTACCTACCAATGCAAGCTCACATTATACATGGCTTGAAGCGCTGCCATGAACATCCATAATTGTTGTTTGGTAAGCTTCATGTGATTTCTCACCTCTGCCTATCTTATAAAAATGTATCCTTGTGTGTGTCTGCTACCGAGTAGCGAGTGGCTTGAAACCAGTGCACGCAACAGTATGGGGGAGAGACAGAGTGAAAAATTGGGTGATCGAAGAACACTAAAGCTCATTGTGAGTATGAGGTATCTGGAGCAACATTATCACGCAGGATACTGAAGTAGGAACCAGAAGTTCCTTTCTAGCAAGACAGATTAATCTCAGCACTGTTGTGGGGAAGAAATTAATTTATGTGATTAATTGTTAGTAAGGGTAGTTAGTATAATTGTATATGCAGTCATTACTTCAGCTAGAACTCCTTTTGTTGCACGAATTGGCTCGCCGCCGTCAACCGCCCGTCCACGCAACCACGCCGATTCCATGCCGGTGCTTGCCCTCCTGGAGGGGGTTGCTGGGGCTTGGTACCGCCCGGCTGGTAGACAAGGATTGACACTGCCAGCTGGACAGGGGTCGGTGCCCGCCTGTAGGGCCTCCTCGACACCATGTGCCAGGAATCTGGGCTCACCGGTGGCCTTGCAATTCAGTTTTGCGAACCTCCCGCTGCCCTTCCGATCCGCCAAAAAGGAGCTCTTCGCCATCAGCCAGCAATCTGCCCTCTGCCGTCCGCCCAGATGATGATAGCCGCTGTTGCCCTCTTTGTTAATCGAATAGGTAAGCCGGTAATAAAATGAGTAATATACCATCAGACTTAATCTTTTTTATTGGTTCCTGCACTGTGATATTATTTTCTTCAGAGCTCATGTTTGTTTAATTCAAATATAAGCTATGTACCTCTCCCATCTGTGTCTATCTCTCATGGATTCTAAGAACATAATATGTTTTGTAATAAACCTTTCCAAAAGAACAGTACACATAAATGAAACAAATATCATGGTACTTCCTTTGAAGCCTACCATATGGTGCGGTATGAAAAGAATATATAGTACACATAATATGATATGATTTACATAATTTTAAGAGTTGAACCGAAGACTCAGCTTAAATCATTTGTTTTCTTATGAAACTGGAGGGGCCTGGACCCCTACAGGAATTTATATAAATTGAAAAGGGGTTTACAAAAGTTTACAGGAGGGCTTCAAGAGACCCAAAAGGAAATAAAGAAAATGCGGTCACCAAAGAAAATTACTACAGATTTTGTGCTGGAGAGATGCGTTAAGGCTTGCCCTTTCCATGGAGGATATGAGACTTTTTTTTGATCAATTCGGGGGGGGGGGGGGGTTGGGTTGCGATGCCCCACCTACTTTATATTGAACGTGGTGCCCAAAGCACTGGCTGTACAAATACACCTGGCATTCCTAGGGAACAGGAGGGGGTACACCGCCAAAGAGGGCCAAAGTTACATGTTGTTACAACTTGGTAGAACATATTCCTTCAAGACTAACTATAACACTTGAAAGAAAAAGAATAGGAATGGGAAAGGGGATGCTTGCTAGGCCAGCCATAGGTAGGCCCAAGCCCATCCAACAAGCCCACATCCCTCTATCTCCTTTAGACCAGGCGACGAGCATCCCCCTCTCTCTCTCATTGGACCTCTAGACTAGCCACATTTTTTTTACGTTCACTGCTTCCTCCCCTTCTCTTCCATGGATTCCCTCCCACAAATCTCTCCACTGTAGCACCAAACTGTAACATCCAGGAAAAAATTAATTAACATAATGTCTTTTGGGCTTAATGGGCTTAGAGTAGAGGAAAGAAAGGCCTATTTTCAGTCCAACCTTGAGAAGGGGAAGGGGAGAGGTAGAAAGTTACATAACTTTCCAACTCCCTGTTGGCCGATCGGTCTCTCGGTCTTTGCGAGGGGGTAGTGGCGGCGCTCCTGAGTCCTCTCCCATCGCTAGGGCTAGGCATCCAGGTGTGTGGCCTTCTCCATCTGGGCACAGGATTCACAAGATTTCTGCTACTGCCCTGATCATCTCTGCTGCCTTCTTGTTGGCCGTAGAACACTGCAGCAGGTTGGGAGGGTGCGTGGTTGTCTAGGGAGGATTGACCAAGGGAAGATCTCCTAGGTAATTATGGATCAAATTATTTTTATCCCCTACGATTAGTTGTTGGTAGTTTTTGGTCCCATGGCTTGATCCCTTCTGTGCCCTTCGGTTGGCTAGGTTCTTTCTGCTGCAGATTTTTCGGGCAGTGCAGTAGTAGATCAGAGTCCGTTTTGAGGACTTTAGACGTCGAATTGGAAATTGCCATTGTAATGAAAGTTGTAGAACCTTTCGATATCTTTCCAACGAGTATTTGAACACTTCTTTTCGTTGAGGATTATGGGAGATATCAATTTCTGAATGTTTCTGTCAATTTCTAGTTACAGTTTCGACATTTAGATATAGATGTTGGTTTAGGAGTCCTTCGAGGCCATTTTGGTCCAGGGTGCTAAAGAGTATTTTGTAGTACTTTGTATGAACTTTCCATTGAGTATTTAAACTCTGTTTTAGGAGTAATGGTTTGGGCGGTATGGTTCTCTGAATACAGAGTTGCTGCTGTAGAAACTCAGAGCAGTCTGTTTCTTTGTAGGCTGCATTAAAAATAGTATATGTTGAAATTTTAACTTTTGCTAAATACCAAAGCTGTAGGAGTTTTGTTAATCTTTCCATTTTGGTAAATCTTATAATTTTTGTATTAGTAGATCTCCAGTTATGAATTTTTGAATGTTGATGTTCTGTTTTGGACGTCAGAAAGTACTCAGTTATGTTCCATGGTTAATTACACTGTCTTGGAGACCTTTTATGCAAAAGCTTACAATGCAAAAGTTGTAGATAACGGAGTTTTATATAATCTGGTAAAGTTTGGGAGGTTTTGGATGTGTGTTCTAAAGTCTACGAAAAAGAGAGGACTTAGTGCTGCTGTCTTGATCGGTAGCGCAAACGTCAGACGCTTCAATGTCGGGTTTGGGGCGCTCTAGGGCGCATTTGTTGTTGTACTTGCTTGTAATGTTTGTGCTTCTACTGAGTATTGCTTATGATCAGGTGGTAGCACTTCGGAACGTCGCTAGTGATTTTGATCTCCTTCGATAAAGAGGCAAGTAAATGTAGCGGTGGTTTGCTACCGTTTTGGCTTGTTATTTTCATCACCTACAGTTTAATGTCTATAATAATGTCACACCACTAATATTCACGACTTGTGAACTTGGTTTATTCAACCTTATGTGAATGCGGTCTTATTTATTTATTCATGGTGATGTTACTATTCCACATTGCTATATGTGGCTAGCCCACAACCCTGAAGATGAAGTTGAAGTATCATTGGTGGTGTATATTAATTTTATTGCAGCATACCAAGCGCATTGCATCATTCATTTGCATTGGAAGTTATGTCGTTGACCTATGGTCACGACCGTACTGGTACAACATCATGGGATGCAGCTCCACACCTTGTTGGGTGTGCAGGCAGGAGTCATTTTGCATTGCATTCATATGCATTCATGAAGTATATTATTGAAGTGGTCTATCCATGGCACGACGGTGCTTCGGCGGTTCTAGGGCATGACGTGCTCTCTGAGGCTCGGTACGAGCTTCAAGCACGCGCGAGGAACACAGGAAGGCGAGGAGGAGGGTGAAAGGAAGCTCTGGTGGAGCCAACCACAATGACGGTGGTGCTATGGTGAGCATTGTCCATGGCGGACGGTGATGGAAACGGCAAATGCACCCTCACCTCCGCGCGATTGGCCCAGCTAAGAGGTGGTCGAGGTAGAGGAAGCTACAGCTGAGCTTTGGGCGGGTGGAATAGGGCAGAGGCGCGATGGTGGTGGCACACGAGCTCAGTGATCTCGCGGCGGCAATGGCGTCTCGGCTCCTCCGCTTCAGCGCGCACTGAGGAAAGGAGATGGAGAGAATGGAGAGAGAGGCGAGCTTGAGGGTGTCGTGGTGGTCATGCAGGCCTCGACGACCTGACCAATGGGCCCACACCGGCGTACGGCTTGCCACGGCACAGCCACGCGGCGCCAACGGCCTGTGGCTGGTCGGTCACCCCCCATTCCCAATTTTTGAAACCGTGAAACATTGAAACATTGCTTTGAAACATTTGCAACATTCCAAAAATCAAAACAGCAGCTCTTTCTTGGCTCTATAGCTCCCATTCTGGCCCTAATATTGAGATGAGCTAATTAGCAAAGTTGTAGCTTAAAAAATTATCTACAACTTTGTTTTAAGGTGTCAAGTCCAGATCTGCATGGTTTGAGAGATATAGGGCAAAAAGCAGGAACTGGTTTTGGGAAACAATAGAATTTCAGCAGGGCAGAAATGATGGAATTTGAGTGGGTTAGAAGGTGATTCATGAGATGACCTAAAAATAAAGTTTGTAGCTGATAAAATTTTCCACAACTTTGTTATAGATGACTTTAGCATATTTGGAGTCTAAGATGGACATTTTGAACAGTTCATTAGATGTACTTCTCAAGTAAACTAAGGAAACAACACTCCAACTGACTGGTGGACCCTATTTGAGCATGTTATGGTCATTTCCATGAGATGGCCATATTACAAATTTTGTTCCATAACAAATTTTCTACAACTTTGTTTAAGGCTGCAGAAACATGCATAAACATCTGGTAGCACTTTTTAAGCAAGGAAGCAAAAGAGGCCTAGAAGTCAACCTAAGTCAAACTATGGCTTAGGAGCTAAATTGGTCAACATGGTCAACATGAACATTGTTCCATAAGGTGTCCTAAGCATAGTTAAGGTACTAGAGAGCCTGGTTGACTACCACTTGCATTATCTACATATGATCATAAGCAACACATAAAAGAAACATAGGATGATGCACATGTGATAATGAGATGAATGTGCTCATGTGATGCAATGCAAATGCACAAATGCAAGCCAAACACCTAGGGTGTTACACCACTTCCTAGGAGTTTTGACCTTCAAAACTTATCTGTTCTATCTAGGCCACAACTCTCTTCGATATTCCAGTGGTATGTGAGTTTTCAGATGTATTTCCAGATGAGTTACCTAGTTTGCCACCGGATCGAGATGTGGAGTTTAAAATTGAGCTAGTGCCTAGTACAACACCTATCTCTAGAAGACCATATAGGATGCCACCAAATGAACTAGATAAACTCAAGATTCAGTTACAAGAGCTTTTAGAGAAGGGTCTTATTCGACCTAGTTCATCTCCATGGTGTTGTCTGGCTTTATTTGTAAAGAAAAAGGACAAGTCATTACGGATGTGTGTGGATTACAGGCCACTCAATGCCATAATGATTAAGAAGAAGTACCCTTTACCACGCATTGATATCTTATTCGATCAGTTGTCAAGGGTAAAGGTATTCTCCAAGATTGATTTGAGATCGGGTTATCATCAGATTAAAATTAGACTGGAGGATATACCTAAAACAACTTTCTCAACTAGATGTGGCTTGTATGAGTATCTTGTCATGTCTTTTGGTCTGACAAATGCTCTGGCATACTTCATGTATTTGATGAATTCGGTATTCATGCCCAAACTCGACAAGTTCATGGTTGTGTTTATTGATGACATCCTGGTTTACTCTGAGAATGAGGCAGATCATGTAGAGCATCTGAGGATTGTCTTAACCAGACTAAGAAAACATAAATTGTATGCTAAGTTTAGCAAATGTGAATTTTGGTTACGAAAAGTGCCTTTTCTAGGTCATGTGTTGTCAGAGGAAGGAATCTCTGTAGATCAAGTAAGGTACAAGAAGTCTTGGATTGGAAGGCCCCGACCTCAGTTACTGAAGTTCGGAGTTTTCCTGGGTTAGCAGGTTACTATCGTCGCTTCATTCCAGACTTTTCCAAGATAGCTAAGCCAATGATGAGGTTACTTCAGAAGGATGAGAAATTTGTTTGGCTCCGCAGTGTGAAGCTACTTTTCACACTCTATGGACTTTGTTGAGCACCACTCCTGTTTTAGCACAACCCGATATAGAGAAACCTTTTGATGTGTTTTGTGATGCATCTGGTATAGGTTTAGGATATGTTCTTATGCAGGAAGGCCGAATCATTGCTTATGCCTCACGTCAATTAAGGAAGCATGAAGTCAATTATCCGACCCATGACTTGGAGTTAGCAGCAGTTGTTCATGCACTGAAGATCTGGAGACACTATTTGCTTGGGAATGTGTGCCATATCTATATAGATCACAAGAGTCTTAAGTATATCTTCACTCAACCTGAGTTGAACATGAGACAAAAAAGATGGCTAGAGTTGATCAAGGACTATAACTTAGAAGTGTATTATCATTCGGGCAAGGCGAATGTGGTTGTAGACGCCTTAAGCTAGAAATCTCATTGCAATGTCTTAGACTTGCTGTTGGAAGATGGATTTAATCTGTTGCACCCTGCTGTGTTACACAATATCACTGTTAGTTGCTCACTTGAGAGCAAGATCATTGAAAGTCAGAAGATCGATGTGGGTGTGTTTCACATCAAAAGAAAGATGAAGGAAAAGGACACCAAGCATTTTAGACTAGATGAGAGGGGTGTGCTATGGTTTAAGGATAGACTTGTAGTGCCAAAGGATTGGGAACTCAAAAATCAGATCCTAGATGAAGCTCACTCTTCCAAAATGTCCATCCATCCTGGTAGCAGTAAAATGTATCAAGACTTAAAAACATGTTTTTGGTGGACAAAAATGATGAAAGAAATCGCAGCATATGTTGCTAGGTGTGACACCTGTAGCAGAGTCAAGGCAGATCACTTGAAACCTGCTGGACTACTTCAACCTTTGTCTATCCCAGGATGGAAGTGGGAGGAAATAAGCATGGATTTTATTGTTGGGCTTCTGCCCACTCAGAAAGGTTTTGATTCCATATGGGTAATTATGGACCATTTGACCAAGTCTGCACACTTCATTCTGGTCAGGACCAATTACCGACCGCATCAATATGCAGAGCTGTATGTCACCCATATAGTACGTTTGCATGGTGTGCCTAGAACCATCTAGTCAGATAGAGGATCTCAGTTTATTGCTCATTTCTGGAAGCACTTGCACAAGCAGTTTGGCACCAACTTAGTCTGAAGTTCTGCCAATCACTCTCAGATGTCTGGACAGACTGAGCGAGTGAATCAGATATTGGAAGACATGTTGCGGGCATGTGTAGCTTCTTCGAAAGGTTCATGGGAAAAGTGGCTACCTTTAGCTGAGTTTTCCTATAACAATAGTTATCAAGAAAGAATCAAGATGACTCCCTTTGAAGCCTTGTATGGTCGAAAATGTAGAACTCCTTTGAGCTGGGTTGAACCCGGGGAGAGGAGGTATTATGGAATTGATTTTGTCAAAGAAGCCAAAGAGCAAGTTCATATCATCCAATGACACATTGAAGCTTCTCAATCTAGATAAAAGAGCTATGCTGTCAAAAGAAGAAGACCTATTGAGTTTGAGGTAGGCGAATATGTATACCTGAAAGTATCACCCATGAAGGGAGTACAACGGTTTGGTGTGAAAGGAAAGCTTGCACCTAGGTATGTAGGTCCATACAAAATCATTGAGTGAAGTGGAAGAGTAGCCTACAAACTACTGTTACCTCCAGAGATGAGAGCTATTTTCAATGTCTTTCATGTCTCTCAGCTGAGGAAGTGTTTACGTGTTCCTGAAGAAAGTTAAAACTGAGGATATCAAAATAGAATCAGACCTAGCTTATGAAGAGAAGCCAGTACAACTATTGGATAATAAAGAGAGAGTAACTTGGAACCAAGTGATTAGATTTCACAAGGTAATGTGGAGTAACCACAGTGAGCAGGATGCAACATGGGAAAGAGAGGAATATCTGCATGAAGTTTACCCCGCATTTTATGAAAAATGGTAGGTACTTCAATCTCGGCATGAGATTCCTATAAGGGGGAGGGGTTGTAACACCCCAGTGTTAAGCTTGCATTTTTGCACTTGCATTGCATGAGCATAAGCATCATTCATTTATTCATGAGCATGAGCATATGAAATTGCATTTCATTCACTCTATGTTGATCCCATGAATAGTTTAATCAACCATGTTTATGCTTAATGATCATGCTTGTTAATGCAAGTGGTTGCTGTTTGGTCACCAAACCAACTTAGACACACTTAGGATGAAAAATGAAACCATATTGATATTCATGACTTGGTCCAAACTTGCTTCTAAGTGTTGGTATAACTAGAATTACCTTTATCATGTTGATTGTTTGACCTATCTTGACTAACTACATAGAGGGCTTGTATGGCAGTGGAACCTAAATAAAAGTTGTAGTTAAGCTCATGTGGAACAAACTTTATTTAATGGTCAAGAGCTGAATCAGTGCCTAGCTTAGTCAAATAGGGCTCACAAAAATCAACTCAATGCTATTTTTGAAACCAAAGAATTGGCTAAGTCCTAAACTGAGTTTCAGTTTTCAAGTAGCCCACTTTGGAGCTCTGTATCTCCTAAACCAAGCCGAGTCTGGTGAAGCTTCTTAAAGCAAAGTTGTAGATCTCCTGTAGCTCTGTACTTTTTATTAATAGAGTTTTTACTAATTCCAACCGGAGGAGATAGAGAGGGGGAAAGATCGCCGTTTCAGTTGGCCTAAATTGGCCCTTGCCGATTCAAACCGACCGGGTAGTGGTCGACTGCGGTCAGGCCGCGTGCGCCGCATGGCGGCCGTACGCCGGCGTCGGCCCCGCGCTACTGTGCCAAGAGGGGGAAAGCCGGGCGCTCGCTCTCTCTCGCGCTCACTCTCACTCTCCCTCTTTCTCTCTCGCTCTCGCACAACACCGAGGTAGAGGCGATCGCGTGCGCTACCATCGAGCTTTCACTGGCTAAGCTTGCTACCCACGCCGCACCACCACTCAATTCCTTGCATCCATAGCTCTGCCGTGTTGCCTTCCATCCCACGGAACTGCTAGCGTCACCGTTCGAGCCAAGGTAAAGGCCCTAGGGTGAAAACGCCACCGCCGCGGCCACCATTGCCGCCGCCGAGCTTGAGCTCGCCGTGGCCACGCTCGCCTAGTCCTCTTCCTCTCTTGCTTCTATGCATTAGAGCTTAGCCTTAGGGTGGGGAAACTAGAACGGGGCTTGGTTGAACAATGCCGTCACCTGGCTCACCAGAACGTCGTAGTGCCGCCGTCGTGCTCACGCCACCATGGCGCCATGCACGCGCCCGTGCCTCACCGGCGCCTCTGCGAGCCAAAACCCTAACCCTAGATCTCTGCTAAGTCACCCCAAAGCCATAGCTGAGCTCACCTGAGCTAGCTGTGGCCGGAGATGGCCAGAGCACCACTGCGCAGCGCCGCCGCCCTACCTAGAGGATGTTAGAGGTTCAACCACCTACCCTACCCGACGCGGATGACCGCGGGGAGCACGCTGGTGCCAACCCTGTCGCCGGAGAGCTCACTGCTGGCGAGCTACGACCGGTCAAAGTGCCACCCTGTTCTATGCCTATGACAGGTGGGGTCATGTTGTCCTTGGGGCCTAGCTGTCAACGCCTCTGGGTGTAGTGCACCGGGTGTGCTTAGCTTTTAACTGAGTTTTGTTTGTTTTTATTCTTTTACAGATTTGAATGCAGACTTGCAAAATTCATATGTTGATCTAGGAGTGTCCAAATGGAGTGAAACAAATTTTGTTAGCTCCATCTTGATGAGTACTATCTGTTAAAAATATGAAACTTGATATGTGCTACAGTTTTATATATTGTTTGAATTTATCTATTTTAATGCCTATTAATCTTGTAAAATGCATAACTTGAGTTTGGGAGATGTAAAAATGTGATTCTAATTTTGTTGGTCTTGTTTTGACATGCTGTAGCTAGGAAAAATATTAAACCTATAGTAAGCATGCTTGGAATATGACTTTGTAATTTAACTTGATTAAATGCTAGTTTCTTGTGAAATTAATTGTGGTAGATTTATTAACTTATGGGCATGAATTAATTTCCACATCATTCAAGTGTTATGGTGAAAGTAAGAAAAATGTGAAATCTATTGTTTGACATTTTTCACTATGCTAAACCTAATTAAGTTGTTATAAGCCTAGATAAATTGTCATTTTTGTAGGTGTTGCTACACTTATCCAAATGGCATGAAATTTAAACAGTAGACTCTTGTGAGCATGTATAGGCTGCTGTATTTTTTTCTAGATTTTACTGTGCAATGGAAGTAGCAGTTTCAAATTTCACCTTGCTATGCTTATTAAATCAATAGGTGTTTTTAAGAAATTGTTTGGGCTTAACCATTATACTTTCTAGTATGTTTGTGACATATATAATTTGTTGGTACAGTTGGTTGTGTCCATATTAGATTAGTTATATGCGGCTAGCTAATTATTGCTCTATAATTAATTTGTATCTAGTTCTATGGACTTGTTTGCTTTGTATGAACTTGATGCTTGTTATTTAGATGCCTAGGCTAATTAAGATAAGTTGTTAGCTGCAGGTTTTAGGCCTCTTACTGCTGATGAATAACTTTACCTTAGGTTGCTAGAACATGGTGAGTGTTTGTTTCTTCTACTAGAGAGGAGATATGCACCTACTGAGTAAAATGAAGTTAATCTTGTTATCACCTTGCAATCTTGTTAAGAATGTGTATGTATATGCATTTCATCATATAATACCTGCACTTCATCCCTTGTGCATTCCCTATATTTATTCTTGTACTCATACATATAGGATCGACGGAGTGAGTGACACTGTTGGAGTTCGAGCTCGAAGGAGAGGAGACCCCGCAGGAGATCCCACAGCAGGAGGTTCCTGAAGAAGAAGGACAAGTCTAGGAGGAGCTGCCCGAGTGCCCTGACCACTAACCCTCTACTTACCTGAAAGACAAGCCCCGAAGCATTCTAAGTTTCCTATGTTTTATAAATACCAACTTGAGTTCTTTATGTTTGATGCATTATGTTATAGGAGTTGATTGGAAACACTTGATGCATATGATCTCCTTGTCCAGAAATATATCTTGAAAGCCTATGAAGGTCCATGATCGAATAAATGCTTAGCCATGATTAGTTCGGTAGAAGTAGGGTGATTTTCTATCACCTACGAGCTATAGGTGGATAATGGTCACGGTTGGCTATATTTGCTATCGTGGAAAAGAACCATGTGATGATGTAAATGGAGGCCGGATGGAGTCTAGGTTGTAGGATGACACTTCTGATTCTATCCGAGCCACTTAAGGACCGCATCATTGTTGGTCCTCGGCCATTTTGAACATAGCCTCTCACTTGGTTGGCCGGATAACTCATTTCGACCGCGAAGCCGAGTAGCTCAACTCAGGCTGGGAGTCATTCTATTCGAGGGTGCACACTGGAGGTAGTAAGGATGTGCGTGGAGCTAGATATGAGACCAAGGGCAGGCAGGGCCTGAGCATTCTGGCAGCTGGTCAGTCCCTGAGTGTGTGACGCTGATCGAACCCGCGAAATGAGTCCTGAGTTGTACCTAAGGTGACCTATGGCTACCTTCACGCGGTATGCCTGGGTTTGTGTTATGGTTTCTGCCCAGCTGGTTGCAATTGATTTGAATCGCCATCTCTCCCGAATAGTGAGAAACTAGACTAAGCTTCCTTCTATCTTAGTGAGTAAATGAAAGTGAAATGGTTATGATGATGATATAATAAATGGCTATGGTTACTATTGTTATGCTATATAATTGTATATCATATGTTTTGCACAGGTTAGTTGCTAATCTAGAGTTAAATAGCTATACTTAACTTGATGTCCGAATTATAAAATGTGTAGCTCAACTAGTGGCTTTTTATGCAAAATGTTGTCAAGCTAGCCCTACTTTCATAGCCGTGCATGATCCTTGGTGTCACATTATTTTTGGTTTATGACAGATAAGTCTAGCTGAGTACCTTCTAGTACTCATGGTTTATTTCCCACTTGTTACAAATGGTATAGTGTATCATGGTTATTGCAAGAATTGCTTCTCTCAGCTGTGGATGAGGAGTGAGGCCGCGGGCATGGCCCTTCTATGTTATCTAACCTATTTGCTTTTGTTGGACTTGATCATGAACTGGCATGTATCTGAACCGTGTGTGTGACGGTTTCAAAATTATGTTGCTTCCACTACTACATTTGAACTTGGTGTTATAATAACTTTATTCGTACTCCGATGTATGTTGAACTACTTGTGCACTTATGTGACATGTGACATGTGTGTTGAATCATGTACGATATTGGTTTGTATGTTGGTTATGATTCGAGATCCTTCGTGATACTCGACGGACTACCGAGTTTATATGGGCTCAAGTATGACTGTGTGACCGCCCCGGTGGTTGCCATTGTACTTGTATTCTTACAAATTGGATGGTTCTGTGACATTTAATTCGCTCTTTCTGTAAAAGTTCATAATACTAAAGTTGTAGGGTATCAAATTATCTGCTCTATTGTTAGATTTCATAAATTTTGTACTTAAGAATTTGGAGATATGAAAATATGAAGTTTGCGGTCTCAATTCTCGAGCAGATTCTGAACTCTGTTTTGAACTATGGATTAGGCCATCTTAATGGCATGGTAGAAATATAGCTCCATTATGAAAGTTGTAGATCATTAAGTTATTTGCTATCCGGTGAAACTTCATAGTTTTTGGACAAAAGGGTATGGAGATATAAAAATGTAAGCCCAGCTGTCTCAATTCTTAGACAGTTTCTGAAGTCTATTTTCAACAGCAGTTGAGGCGATCTTAAAGGCGTGATAATGAAGGACCGAAAATGGTGACCAGAGGGGGGTGAATGGGAGCCGTAAAATTTCTCGCCAAACTTTTGGCCGCTGTCCTAAAATCACCGCCAAAAATAAGTGTGTTCTCAAAACTAAATACCCAAGTCAACTGATGACGAGAGTACCTAGAGAGATTACTCGGAACGGTAGAAAGTCATCGCAACAGATGGAACACGATTCAGAGTTCAAGTGAAGAAACCGCAGACGAAGCAAAATTCAGGACTAGAAATTTGCCTAGAAATTTTGGACCTGAACAACACGGAAAGAGAGCACACGTCAGAGTTCGAGTGAAGAAACCGTAGACGAAGCAAAATTCAGGACCAGAAATTTGCCTAGAAATTTTGGACCTGAACAACACGGAAAGAGAGCACACAGTGGTGGGTCTGCTTGCTGCTGCCCCTGTGCCCTGCACCAACTGCAGGAAAATCAAACAAAGCTAGAGACAACCAATCACTATTTAGAAAGTAATGATTGTTTAACTATTGTTTGAAAGTGACGTCTCTGAAAGCTTGATTTCCATTTACACACGGACTCGGTGCTGGCACAAGACGAGCAACACAGCTGCTGCTAGCGGCTTTTCCAGAGAAGCAGCGAGAACCGGTCAGGACTGAGCAGGCGGACGCAGTGGAACTGCGGATGGAGGACAACGAGCCTAGCGCCGGTGCTGGCTGTGCTCCTGCTGCAGGTCGCCTGCGAGTCCTGAACCAGAGAGAGAACCGCAGTTCTGCACGCGCTCCTGGAAACGAACACCGATTGCTGCGAAAATGAAGAACACCGAACGAGACACAGCAAGTGAACGACAGAGCACGGGCGGGTCTGCACTGCACGCCCAAATCCCGTAGCGGCTGCTAGGGGCACAGCTTGGTCTGCACTGCACGGCCCTTCATCGCAACAGGAGCCTGGGTTCCCACGCACGAAGAACAGAACAGAGAGAACGACGAACAGAGAACGGGCGGCCACAAAATCGATGAAATTCGACTCAAATAAAAAGGATTCGATCTCTAAGTTTGCACATGTGAAATTCAATAGGACAAGAACCTATCCCCGAGAAATCATCGCTCGATTTGCACTCAAACTCCAGGAAAACTAAATCAAAGCCAAGAACGAAAATAGGGAATAAATGAAGAACGCAGAAGAACAAAATCACACTTAAAAGTGACGAATCCCAGAGGGCACGAGGAGGATTCGGGTCTCTATTCCCACTCCAAATCACAGTAAATACGCCAAGAAAATATCAGATTTTTGACCTCTCTCAAGAGCTAACCCCATGTAGAAAGAGGGGAAATGAGAGTGGGGAGACAAGTGAGGGAGATGGGGGCTCTTCCATCTATTTAACAGGGCTATTACATAATTCCAATTTTATCCCTAGATATAATTGAGTCAAACCATTTAGTCCAAGGGCGTTATGGTCCAACCCAGTGTCATCTTCATCCGACGGCCACCGCACCTCCTCATCAGTAGTTTCGCCTCGACGCGAACTCCCCGATGCCACCACAGGCCGTCCGTTCCTCCTCGGAACCTCCGCCCGAGTTTTGAGGCCCAAACCCGTAAACCCACCACCGATGGTTGTTTTGAGACCCAAACCACCAAACCCGCTCGCGAGTAGCATACTCCGTACGCGTCCCCTGCCGCTCGACACGTGTCACCGCCATCCTCGACCGGTCGGCACGCCAAGTCCTCTGAGCCTTGCTCGACCCACACGTCCACCGTCTTGAATCGGTCAACACCGTCACTCCCATGTCTTCTCGCACTTGTCGATGTCCCAAGTGTTAGCCACCGTGGCTAATCACCCGGCCTCTGGGTCCCTCAGTCCAAGCCTCACGTCCGTCCTTTACCGCTCCCGGTCCGTCAGCACGGCACGTCCTCCTTGACCTTCACCTCGCCATCGACCACTGCATCTGAGCTCCACACCTGCACAACACAAAGCCAAAAGACATGTCGCACACATAACTTTCGCCATGGTAGGGTTAGTCACCACTCAACCCACTTCATAGATCGTATTGACAATCACTCATCACAAAACGAACACACAAGGGTACTTGTCAACCTTGTGTTCGCAGATAAAAATATAAGCTCCTCATGAAAATTGTAGACCATGTTGCCTGGGTTCCAGAAGTGTATTTGTTTGCTATCATAGCCTTTATGGATTGGTTGATACAAAAAGGTGAAGCAGCACTGCCGCAATAGGTTTAGTGCTTTACTCACTGTTTTACTTCGATGTTGGGTTGTAGTGTAGGTGCGCTTTACCCGCCATTTATGTTTATTGAAATGAGTTCTCTCTGATATTATACTATTTATAACCAGGTGGTAATGCTTCAGATCGCACATATCACTTCATCGGAGGCAAGTAAACATAGCGGTGGTTTGCTACAAGCTTTAACATGTTATTTATTCTACCTCCACCTTAAAAATTCAGAATCCAATCCAATATAACATTACATCTCAACCATGTTATGGAATTTATCACATGCTCTATGCTCTCTATTGAATATCTATGTTCCTACACTTATGGTTTCATGATGCTCATGTTGATTCAATGAACATATGGCTTGTTTTCTACGTCGAGAGATGCTCATGGTGTTATCTGTAATTATTTAACATTCTTTCTGTGGCATGTGCATTGCATCTCATTCATTCATTGGCATATGGAGTTGTCGCTGCTTGATAGCTCCGACCATACCGGTATAGCATCATTTATTTGGTTTTAACAATGCAGCTTCATACCTTGTTGGGTATGAAGGCAGGCGACATGGCATTTGCACTGCATATGCACTATAATTTGGCCTATGGTATGATGGACTTGGACTAAGGCTTTGTATGAGTTTGTGAGACGCTATGCTTCTCCAAGGCTTGGTGGTTATTAATGTTTACCATACATGAGGTTATGTATGGGGTTGCATCAATTGTTGGACACATCTAGGGGTGAAAATGGTATGGATATTTTCCGACCGTATTCGAGACCGAATCCGTTTAGAGGGGTATAGATCTGTCCATGTCCGATTCTGGATTTTGAACATCTGATACCGTATCCGTATCCGAATACTCAAATCACATATTTATGATGTCAATATCCAATTGTATCCTATCCGACATGGTTGACACTATCCGTATTCAAATCCGAATCCGGACAGAAATCTGAAAACAAATGTAATATCAGATATATCTGTCCATATCCGATCTGTTTTCATCCCTAGACACATCTCATGGTTTATTTGGCTTACATATATATATATATATATGAGGTTTAAATTGATGCTTAATGAACTTGTAGTTTAAATTGCTTGTTAAAGCAGTTTACGTGCTGAGATTTTTATATCTCACACCCCCCTTTCTATCTTTCCAGGTACTCAAGTGGCTTTTGCTTGAAGGGTGGGAAAGTAGCAGCATCTTTGCACATTAATGCCATAGTCTAACGTTGAAAAAATATGTATTGTAGTAATAACATGATTAGAAGTGGAGCTTATACTTATGGTTTTTGTTGGGCTGTTTCCTATAGTCCGCTATTGATGCTTATCTTCTCTCAGGATGCTATATTGTTGATTGAGCTTATTTATACCTCTTTATATGTTGTTGCTTCTGCGTTGCTCCGGTTTTAAGGGGAGAGTTGCCAAAATTTTTGTTGGTCGCTCTAGTTGCTGCTCTTGTGGTGGCATCTTAGGTAGTGAGGTTTTGGGGTGTTACACTAACACGAGGCGGCTTATGTTTTTGTATTGGCAAGCCCAACGGTCTATATTGCTGGCAGCAGATCACAGGACCCCATCCACTGAGATGTCTTCTGCATCGAAGATCATGGCGTTCCGTGCCTTCCACATTTGCCACAGAATGATGAGGACCATGTCCAGTCGCACCTAGGCTGGGAGGTGGTTCACCCGCCCAATGTGCCAAGGCCTCTGATCTGAACATCTATGCCAACGAAAAACATATGCATTCTCGTGTGGAGAACACAAGCAAGAAGGGATATCAATTTGGTTGTTTTAATTTTTGTATCATCCTTATCTTCCTCTCTCTTAACTATTCTCTCATCAATCTCGGGCCTTTCCCCATGTCCCTCAATCCGATCTCACTGTCCTTAATCCCCATAGCACAAGATAATACTTCTTGTTGATGGCGGCATGGGCCTTCAGGTACGGGGAAGTGGCAGCGGCGCACGGAGCAAGCAGCAGCTGCCTGCTCCATTCTGTTTTTGTTTTGGGAAACATGCACCACTGTCGTGTGCAGGCCCAGCAATATTAGTTCTGACCTTTGTTGCCGATGACATACTATTGGTTCCAAAATCCGGTAGCAAATAAAGGTAATTTTCGAACCAACGCTTCTCCCCATCCAGTCTGTAGCAGCAAAGACTTTGTTTGGCCGTCCTCTAAAAAAACCGAGCCCAAGCCAAAATGTAGCAAAATTTATCAAGCGACCAAGACAACTGTTAGGAGAAACATGCAAGTGCTGTAGGAAGGACCGGAAACAATTGCAAGCTTTGTCACAAGCTCACAACATAGTACATGCCACCCCAAATCGTTGATCGTACTGGGGGTGTCAGTGGTGATCCAAAGTCTGCAAGATGATGTGTGTGCCGGCTAGACTGTGATCTCTTTGTTAACTGTGCTTAAACAAGACTTGCTCCCCCTAAAACTACTCCTAAGCCAGGACGCAAAAGAAATGGAGAAAGGAAAACATCTTGTATCAGGTCTCTATCGCCGCATGCACACTGGAATTACACTTTTTTTAGGATGGATGGAGCAACAAATTCTATATACCATAAGTTATCTGCATTTGCTAGGATCTGGTACCTCAACCAGAAAGCCACAGGGTTATATGAAACTGCATGCAAAAATGTATATTTTAGTGTCACCGTTATTGAACTTTTAACTAGCCATGAATCGATACTCTTCATAGCTTTCATGGTCAGTGATCAAGCTGAGGCCATCAAGGAGCTTTCTTGTAACAAGCTAGGCAGCTAAGGACAGAGGCCATGCTTTCATGCTGACTAGTGACTGACAGAGAGGCCATATGACAGGGGCGACCAGCGACAAAGAGTCCATTGAGGCGAGGTGCTTCAGATCTCAGGATGACTCCAATCCACTAACTATGAACCAGAGATTTAAGAGGGACCTATCCTTTGGCAAAGATGTTAACTCACCAGATTCAGAGATGAGAGGATTGCATGAAAATGGTTCAAATTTTCTTATTAATTATACAGGTTGGTAGACAGCAAATATAATGGCTATACGCACTTGAAATAATGAATGGCAATTGGCAAAGGTCATATGACGCTAAGAGCCTAAGGTTCCTACTTATAAGTGTGTATCCTTGTGTGTGTGTACTAGCAAGTGGCTTCAAAAAATCAGTGCAACACAGTATGGGCAGAGACAGAGTGAAAGTTTGGGTGATGGAAGAATAACAAAGCTCATTGTGAGTAGGAGGTATCTGGTACAACATGGGAAATCACCCCCTTCTCTTTCAGGTGGATGTTACTGAATCTTTGCTCCTGGCCATCTTGCATTCGAAACGATGGGGCACCTTGGCGTTCGTCCTCCTGGAGATAATCTTTTGGTGCTCGGCCACTGGCTCACATGAAAGGGGCATCTACTTGAAACTATAGAACCAAATCATTGACAGTTCTTTGATGGAACCGAACTGCTGTCCTGTAAATATGGTGAAAGGCTTGGTAACCCTGTTTCTTCTGTAAATGCGACGTGAGTTTGGAAGCATGGGTGTGGTCTGTGGTGGTTGGTTTCAGCACATTGTGGTCTCAAGGTCCATCTCATCTGCCTCCAAGTAGACAAGGAAAACATCTTGCTGGAAGTTGTAAGTGTTTCACCACGTGAAGGCGGCCTAGTTTTATGGTGTTTCAGTTGTTTGGTAAACTGTTTCTGTTTCCCTGCAGAAAGCATTTCTAGTTTCTTGTGAATTTGGAAACCAGGATTTTGCTGTTTCTCACTTGTAATCTTGTGTAAATCTCAAAAACAGTCCGTCCCTTTCCAGTTCTAATGGTTTGGTAGGGTTCCTAGTATATTTGCTAATGAATCCACGGTGAAGTGAGGGAGTGGAAATGTACAGAGTAGACAGTACACCATGCGGGAAATTGCAGAGCTGTGGTGCTTTTATGAAAGTAAGTATGAACTGTCAATCACTGTATAATCCATCTACTTTAAGTATGAACCGTAAACCACTGTATAATCCATCAACTTCAATTCACACAGTGACCAAGCTGAGGCCGTCAATGAGCTGTCTTCTAACAATCTAGGCACCCAAGGACGGAGTCAGGCCATGCTTCCATGCTGAGTAGTGACTGACAGGGAGGCCATGACAGAGGTGACCAGTCCATTGAGGCGAGGTACTTCAGATCTCTGCACTACGATCCGGCCACTAATTATGAACGTACCGGAGATTGACCTATCCTTTGGCAAAGAAGTTAACTCACCAGATTCGAAAATGAAAGGATTGCATGGAAATGGTTCAGATTTTCTCATTAATTAGACAGGTTGGTATACAACAAATATATTGGCTATACGCACTATAGCAAAGGTCAGGTTGATGCTAAGAGCCTAAGACTCCTACATATAAGTACGTATCCTCGTGTGTGGCTGCTAGCGAGTAGGGATCGAGTGGCTTAAAACTGAGTGCAACAGTATGGGGAGAGACAGAGTGAAGGTTTGGGTGATCCAAGAATAACAAAGAACATTGTGAGTTTGTGAGTAGGAGGCATCTAGAACAACGCTACCTATGGGGCACAATGTTGACATAGAAAAAAATAATCTAGCTACAGGGACATTGTAGTTGGAGCCCTGAAGCTCGTAACTGCGTGACGCCATGTCCCGCAAGCGTGCTGGGTGTCCTCGCCATGTCCCATGCCGCCAAGACAGGTACCTGAAGCCGTACATGGCAGCACACGCATGAGCAGTGATGTGAGCACCATTTTATCAATTATCGAAAACGCAGGAGAGCTACGCTTCATTATATTAAGAAGAAAAAGGGGTAAAGAACCCAAAGTACAACACACACCCACACACCCTTATCTTTATCTCATAAGATACATTTGCGCCGGTAAAGAAAGAAAAAGCGACCCTGCACCTACAACAAATCAGCTAACAACTTGGGCAGGGGCAGTCAAGTGAGATAGCCCACGAGCCCCTGCCATTGTCCACCGTCGACGTTCATCACCGGCCAACTTCAAGGTTTCAGCTATGTTAGGAATTGCTCCATCAAAGACGCAACTATTGCGATGATTCCAAATTATCCATGCTCCCAGAACTATCAGGGAGTTCAAACCTTTTTGCGTTAAACCAAAAGTTGCTGCACTTGCTTTTTCCCACCAAACATCGAATGAAGTGTCAGATGGCTGTGGAGCTAGAGAATGGAGACCGACCTGCCTCAAAATATAGTACCAAAATTGCCTTGAAAATACACATTCGATTAGGAGATGATCAATGCTTTCGTCGGCTGATCACAAAGCGGACACTTCTCAGGATGAGGCAGTCCTCGTCGTGCAAGGCGATCTGAGGTCCAGCAGCGCTTATGCGCTACAAGCCATAGGAAGAAGCGGCATTTAGCAGGCGCCCAAGTTTTCCAAATTCTTTCCCATGGCCTAAAAAAGGATTTTTCCCATGAATAAGCTATCATATGCGGATTTGGCGGAGTACTGTCCATCATTTGATAATTTCCATGTGTGAGAGTCGTCCACCTGAGGTTGTAACTCAAAATTATAGAGGAGGTCCCAAAGCTGAAAATACTCCATGATGACCCCTACTGTGAGAGCACCTTTGATATCCGAGATCCAAGTCCGGTTGGCTAGAGCCTGCTGCACAGTCCGCAATTTTCTATTTCTCTGCGGAATCACAGCAAAGATTCGAGGCGCAAGATCCTTAATGCAATGCCCATGAAGCCACCTATCAGTCCAGAACAAAGTATTCTCGTCATTGCCAACATCAGAGATAATTGCCATTGAACAAAGCTTCTGAACTTGAATAGGAACCTGTATAGACAGTGCAGACCAAGGACGGTGTGGCTCCTTTTTCTGTAACCAGAGCCATCTTGCACATAACGCCCAGCTAAGATTTCTGAGATTGGAAATGCCCAAACCACCTAGTTCAGTTGGAGAGCAGGTTGTCTCCCATGCCACGAGACAATGCCCCCCACGTGCTTCCTTGCGCCCTCTCCACAGATAGCTTCTTCAAATTTTGTCAATCGCTTTAATAGCCCATTGAGGCAAATCAATGGCCATCACAAGATAAACGAGCATCGCAGTAAGAACAAATTGCACATGGATTCGCCTCCCAGCTCGTGTCAACAACACTACTGGAAACCAAGATTTCCCCATCGGTTTTGTCTCCACCGACATGAAAATATGCATTATTCTGTCGGGTGGGCGGAAACTGACAAAAAAATGGAACCGACAGAAAAATATGTTTTTCCCTGTGTGTTGCTTGTACCGACAAAAAAATCCATTTTCCCTGTCGGTGCTATGTTATTTCTGTCGGTTCCTACCGACAGGAACTTTTAAAAGACAGCACGCCAAATTAAGCCTCCTGCCGGACCGAAAGAGAGGCCAAAGACTCTCCCGCGCGGACTCCTCACCGCGCGCGAAGAAGAGAAATAAAGTTTGTGTCCGACTTAATAAAAAAGAAAAAAGAAAAACTTCAACCTTATCCCCCACGCAGACCACACAGCCCAGCGCTGCCCATCTCCCTCCCTCCGCGCTGCAGAGTCGCACGCAAGCCCGCCCCTTCCTCGCGCCGCCCGTCTCCCTCCGCGCCGCCGCCTCCCTTGGCGTCCCTCTCTCCCGACCTCCTCTCCCCTACCTTGGCTTCCGCTCCTACCCCAAGACGGCACTCCCTCCTCTCGTTCAAGGCCGGTGCCTCAATCCTGCCACCGTCCCAAAGATCCACCGTCGGAGGAGCCCGTGAACATGGATCTGTCCCCAAGATCCGCATCCGAAGGAGCCCGTGACGAAGGAGGCCCAGCCGGAGGAGCCACGATGCCGCTCCATGTCGGGAGAATCTGCGGAGAGCCGGTGACAGGTTGTGTGTTTCCTCGTTTTTTTCATTCCAAAACTAGATCTGAGGTCTAATTTGATTTCTTCCCCTTCCCACATTTCCGGTAGATCACAGCTTGTTCCTCTCCGATCTAGGTTTGGTTTATTGGGGGAAATCACCTGGAACCCTAGAGCTGCTTGAGAAAAGGAAGATCACTGGAGACCGCACCACATGGAAGATCTATGGGGCTGCAGATAAGGGGGAGGTTTATTAGGTATTCAAGCCACTGGTGCTGTTATGTATTGAGTTCTTGGATTGCATAGTTAGAATGGAATTGGATATATTTCCATTCTAGTTTGACGTAGAACATACAGTGTTTGACTCTGATTTCCATTTTTAGAATGAGCAGATCCGAGAAGGTGGAATAGGACTGTCAGTTAACTAAGATGGGTCTTTTTCTTCCTTAACTTGCCTTGAATTGTTGCAATTTTATTGCCATGGCTTACATTTGTACATATATGATTATATTGTTTTAGTTAGGTATGGCCATGTTGAGTCCAGGTTATACATATGAAGCTCAGATAATTTTACTGGCAAAAATAGGAAGAGAAGTTATCTCAATTAGTAATTGGATAAGAAATTTTGTTAGTGCTGAGAAGGCTGAGAGTTCCTTTTTGAGATGGACAGATAGATACATCATACTCTTAAGGTTAATGGCTTTAAATGTTTAGAATGCCAGAAATTTTGCAAGACAATTATCATGAGTTCCAGGATGCATCATGGATAGTAATTGGTACAATGTTAATGCAAGCTAAACATTTTTCTCGAACCCTGCTGATGCATGTCTGCTATTGCAAGTCTTCAAATTTTGATTTGAGGAAGGATTTTGTGATAATGAGTGCTGGTCATCTACTGTACAAACTTATTTTTACTCAATTTAGTTTGGTGTAAGATCTGTTGAAAGACACATCTTAGGTATATAAGATTCTCCTTATGATTATCCGTCCATTTTTAGATTAGATACAGGAAAGGAATATCTGATAATCAATCTATTAAGAATTATCTGATTACCTCATAAAACTAGTGCATCTTTAAATATGTCAATCCATTGTTGCTTTATCTCCACAAATTGACGCATTCTTCCCTTTTTTTTCAGGGTGAGCAGTAGCCAGCAGGCCATCTTAGGAACATTCTTGCAACACAGCAGGGCATTACTACACAACAGATTCCCTTCTATTAAGTGCAACCAGCCAACAAAATTTGTAAGTTGAGAACATTGCTCTATGTAGTCTACGACAGTCCAATTATTGGGAACCCCTGAAGCTTACATGCATGCAATTTGTAATATCCTAGGTTTCTCTAAATGATCTATACGCTTTTAGTATGTAGTGCTGAGCTGATCTATCTAGTTAAACTGAAACTCTTATATCTTGTTGCATATCAAGTTGAAATGGTCATTTTCTGCTCCAATAATGAGTGATTGTCTTGCATAGCTGTTTTGAGTAAACTTGTTATAATAGTACCTTTAGAATATTTCATTTTTGCAAAATATTTGGAACTGCATGTTGGAAGTTGCTTGTTTGGCATGTGCTGCAGGTCTAGTCAAAGTGTGAAACTAAAACTATGTGCAGATTTTTCCTATCCTCATTTACAATATGTCATTGTCTCTTGCATGCAGTATGGCACTCAGCTTAAAAAATCAGTGGGAATGAAAACATGATTATGCCTTCCGTACATATGGACTCTTGCTGCTGCTCCTAAGCCAGCTAGCCTGTTGCTGGCACTAACTGCCTATGAGGATGTGGGTTCAGTTGACTAATTTTAATTTTTGCTTTTTGGTGCTCCAGCAATTGTTGGTGACATACCCCCTTCTGGTGTCCAAGGAAGAGAAGAGCCCAAGGGAGAAAGGGGGCATTGGACCATATGTGCGAGCTGCTTGGTGAAGGTTCAAGAGGTGAATACCAAAACTTGCAATTGTAATACATTAACATTTTATTCTGCAGGTATCTTAGGTTGTTACCATGGATTGTCTTTTCACGATATGTAGTTATATGAAATGAATGCGATGCTATTGCAAACTGGCAACAGATTTCTAAATTACACAGTAGTTTTGACTTAGTGGTACCAGTATGTGTGCATAGATACTCACCTGCCATTATTAATTATTTCTTAGATTAGATGGTCATTTTGCCAGACGGCACATTTCATTTCCATCAGTGAAGCAGATCAGCATGACTTGGCATTTTTTTGTGAGACTGAAGGACTTGCTACATAGAAATTCACTGGGCAACTTGTGTTCTCATTTTTTGATATACATAAAGAGATTTCACATCCCTTGGTTAGGTGTCAAGGAAAATCTTGATAACTTCAAATCACTCTCAAGACTTTTCAGAGAAATGTTCTTTATACTTCTGTAGGTTTTGTTCAACAAGGATGAAACCTTGCTGATGTAAGTTGTCTTTATACTTCTGCAGGTTTTATTCAAACAAGGATGATTGCAAAGACGCGGCGTGCAGGATAGGCTAAATCAGTGGCGTGAAGACTCAATATTTTTTTTATAGATTAGAGTAGTTTATTACAAAATTGGTTTGTGCCAATTTACTTATGATATTTCTAACTATTGGTGCCATTTTTGAATTTGATAGTTAGTCAACATGGATTGATTGTTTTATACTTGTCATTTGAAGGATCTAGCCATGTGTAATATGATCTCTTCTTTCAATCTTCATGCAATATAAATGGTTCTGGTTAAATTTGAGATCACTCTATGGGTTTAAATTTCTCTGTTGACTAGTGCTTTGTTTTGACGCTAAATGAACTGATACCCATGGAAGGTCATTTTTCTGTCGGGTTATTTACATTTTTCTGTCGGTTACATGGGATTTTAGACCTGATGGCACAGAATTTTCCTGTCGGTGACATGGAATTTTCCTGTTGACGTAAGTACCGACAGGAAAATTGATCCACCAACAGAGAAATTGATCCACCGACAGTAAAATTGTATTTCTCTGTCGCTCTATTTCTGTCGGTGTTTTCCTGTCGGTATACCGACAAAGAAATTAGTTTTCTAATTTTTCTGTCGGTAATGGCTATTTCCCTGTCGGTTTTACACCGACAGGGAAATCTTAGTTTCCAGTAAAGTCTGCTTTCCATCCCGGTAATTGATTAGCTATTCGGTCAATGATGACCTGAACATGCTCTTTCGTTAATCTTCGCAATGAGAGGGGTAAACCCAGATATTTGCATGGAAAATCAGATAATGCACAAGGGAGTTGCTGCTGTACAACCTCAATCTCTTGTTCACCACATCTGATAGGAAGTACGTTGCTTTTTTGTAGATTAGTCTTGAGCCCAGATGCTGTACCAAACAGCTGAAGGATGTCCATAGTGACAGCAATATCAGCGGCATTTGGATGAAGAAATAAAACCACATCATCCGCATACATAGAGATGCGATGTTGCAAAGCACGTCTTGATAATGGTTGCAGCAAGCCTAGCTCATCAGCGTTTGAAATCATATGTCCTAGCACGTCCATGACCAAAATGAATAACATTGGAGATAGGGGGTCACCTTGTCTCAATCCTCGTCGATGCGTTATTCGCTCACCAGGGATCCCATTCAAAAGCACTTGAGTAGAGGAAGAGCATAGCAGTCCACTGATGATATCCCTCCATATTTGTCCGAAACCCAAGTGTTCCATGACCTCAAGTAAGAAGGGCCAAGCAACCGAATCGAAAGCCTTTGAAATGTCAAGTTTCAGCAAAATACGGGGCTGTTTTTGTTGATGCAGAAATCGCGCTGTCTGCTGCACTAACATGAAACTATCTTGTATGAAGCGTCCTTTGATGAAGGCACTTTGATTAGGAGATACCATTTGGTTTAACTGACCTGCCAATCGATTAGCCAATAATTTGGTTATGAGCTTGGCAAAGCTGTGTACTAGGCTTATTGGCCTAAAATCCTTGGGCTATTCAGAATCTTCTTTTTTCGGAATCAGCGTGATATATGCAGTGTTAAGAGGGCCGAGACCCCTCAGCCTCCTACTCCAAACAGCAGAGATAGCCACCATAATGTCATTTTTTATTATCGACCAGCAAGCTTTGTAGAAATGCCCTGTGAACCCATCTGGACCCGGTGCTTTATCTGAGGGTAGTTGCTTGATTGTCAACCACACTTCTTCCTCCGTGAAAGGTGAATCAAGATCAGCAAGGTTATGTGTATGTGTAGGAATCCCCAACTCAAGCAGATTGATGGTATGTTCTCTAGGTTCACTTGTACCAAGCAATTTATCATAGAAATCATCCACAGCTCGTGCCTTGTCCTCATGTGCTGTATAGATATGATTTTCTGAGATAAGCCTGCCAATAAAGTTCTTCCGCTTGCGATGACGCGAATGTAAATGAAAAAGCCTCATGTTGGCATCTCCATCACGTAACCACCCAATGCGAGAGCGTGACCGGGCGATTGTCCGCTTGAGAGAGGCCAGGGCAAGAGTATGCTTCTTGAGGTTATTTTTGAGCCATACTTCTTGTGGTGAAAGAGCACGTCGGTCATTGGCAATTTCGAGCTGATGTAGAATTTCTCACGCTAGAGCAAGTTGAGAATTAACATGGCCGACATTCTTATCACTCCAGCTCTGCAAGGCCTTTGTGACTGCCTTGAATTTAGCATCCAAGGTAAGGAAAGGGCAGGATACAAATGGGACAGAATTCCAGGCTGTCGCTACCACCTCCTGAAACCCCTCTAGTTGAGGCCAGAAGGATTCAAAATGAAAGCGCCTCCAACCTGTTTTAATATCCTTGAGACCAAGCAAGAGAGGGCAGTGATCTGAGTCATCGGAGGCCATGCTTTGCAGCAAACAGCAAGGAAATATATCCTCCTAGTCCACTGAACATAGAACTCTATCTAACTTGACCAGAGTAGGCGGATCCTGCCGGTTCGACCAGGTATACTTCCGACCATGGAGGGGGATCTCCTTGAGAGCAAGATCATCAATAAATCGCCTAAATTGACCCATCATTGCCCTATTGTAGTTAGAATTGTTCTTATCTTCATCTTTGTAAATCAAGTTGAAGTCACCAACCAAGATCCATGGTCCATTGCAAGCCCCCCGGATGTCACGTAACTCCTGCAGGAAGATAACCTTTTCACTGTTTCCTTGTGGCCCATAAACACAAGTTAGCCACCAGGGCGTTCCATTCTCTGCACAGAACTGCATTGAGGCACTATTGGTGTCCACACGGTGATTTCCAGTGGTCTGAATATGCCGCCGCCATGCGACCAGAATACCGCCACTAGCCCCAACAGCCGGTAGGTCAATATAATCTGAGAAATCTGACCCCAAGGCAGAGAGAATGACCCGTTGGGAAATAGCAGCAATCTTTGTTTCTTGAACGCAGATAATATCCACCCGAGATGCTTCCAAAAGAGTGCGCACAGAGTCCTGGCGAGCTGAAGAGTTGAGACCACGTACATTCCATATGAGAATTTTTGCTGGATCCATTAGAAAATAAATGTAAGACGACCAAGAAGATGGTACAGACTGCCTTTACACAAACACCCCCTCATCACTACCCTGGTCAAGAAAATCTGGAGGAGACCAGTTGAAAAGAGCTGCTAAGGCTTCCACGTGTGCATTAGAGAGAAGCTCCCTAAATAGCATGTTGTAGTCATTTTGCGCTTGTTGATCAATAGCCTCTTGTTCACCAATAATGCGCAGGGTGCGCATAGCCTTCTTCTTGGATCTTCTGTCCAACTCATCCATCTTGAATTCAGCCTGGATACCTGCAAGACGATGACTGCGTCTTGGTGTCTGTCCTGGCTGTACAGCCTTCTTGCGTTGTATGCTGTTGCCAGGAGTTGGTAAGAGACTCATGGTGTGTCGGGCAAGATTGCTGATGAAGGCCTCACGAGTCATTGGCAGAGGAGCAGGATCAGCTACAGGCAGAGTCACTGAAGGAACTGCCATGCCTGCACATGTAGAAGTCGGGGCAGCAACGCCTGCCGCCAAAGGAGCTGAATCAGGTTCAGGTTCAGGTTCAGCCACCGAGGGAGTCACATCAGGGACATCCATGCCTGCGGCCATCATTTGAAGGACCCCCCCATCTGTCGCCGGGACAATCAGCGTGGAGGCCGGGGGCGGAACAGCTGCAGCAGCCACAACCTCAGCAGCGACCATAGATGTTCCCGAAGAGGAGGCCGCCAAGGCCGCAGGAGGATTGTCAGCCTGAGAAGCCACCGTGGGCGCCGAAGTGGAGGCCGGAGGTGGAGCAGTAGCAGTTGCCGTCGCATCCCCGACCGTGGGGGTTCTGGAGGGGTGGAAGCGGCGTCTGGAGTAAACCAGGAGTGGCTTCCCCGAAGCTAGAGAGCACAGCGGTGGGGTGACTAGGAGGTCAAACACAGGGATGAGAGGGGAAGGTGGAGGAGTCCTTGGCGAGGCCGGCAGATCCGTCGCCTCGTCGCACAGGAAGCACAGGGGCGAATGCGGTGAGGCCGGCAGGTGCTCCGTTGCCTCACCACGGCCATCCACTTCACACCCGTCACCATGGCCTTCAGCTTCAGGGATGGTAGGGGAGGCCGGCACTTCCGTCGCCTCGTCGTGGAGGAAGCACAGCGGCGAACGCGGTGAGGCTGGCAGGACCTCCGCTGCCTCACCACAGCCTTCAACTTCACACCCGTCACCACAACCTTCAGCTTTACGCCCATCAACAGAAAGCCCAAAGTCCTCCAGATCTTGCAAGCAGCCCAAAGTTTTGCTAGGATAGAATCTTATAGATTGTAGCATATCAAAACACCTCCACCATCCAACCAACCAACCAAACACAAGTAAACTACCTACCGACAAAAAATGCAGGGTGCTTACCAAAAGCAGCTAGGAAACTATATATATATGAAGGTGGGCGTGTTTGGTGCGATCACCCATAAGGCTTGGCTTGCCTTGCTGGGCAAGGCCAGCTTCGCTAGCATGAGGAAGCTGTTTTGGTTCTCCTGCAAAAGCTAGGAAAATCCTTGCCCACACAATCACCGAGGCAAGCTCTCCAAGGAACAAAGCTCTAGCTCCGCTCCATTTTCTTGCTCAGACAGGTGAGGCGAGCCTCAGCAATGGAACCAAACTGCCCCATAGTAATTGCTAACCCTTTACAAGACCAAAACAGCAAGCCTACCAAAAGTGCCAAACAAAAGACAGAAACTTGAGAGAGCTTCCAGCTTAAGAAGACCTGCCCCCTAACCTAAACCTGAGGGCAAAAGAAACGGAGAAAAGCAAAACATCTTGGATATGGTCTCTATCGCTGCATGCACACTGGAATTACACTTTTTTAGGATGGATGGAGTAACAATTTCTTATCATAAGTATCTGCATTTGCTGGGATCTGGTACCTCAAGAGAAAGCCACAGGGTCTAGTAACATATATGAAACTGCATGCAAAGATTTATATTTCAGAGTCACCATTATTGAACTTTTACCTAGCTATGAATTGAGGCTCGTCATAGCTTTCATGGTCAGTGACCAAGTTGAGGCCATGAAGGAGCTTTCTTGTAACAAGCTAGGCAGCTAAGGATGGAGGCCATGCTTTCATGCTGAGTAGTGATTGACAGAGAGGCCTTATGATAGAGGCGACCAGCGACAAAGAGTCCATTGAGGCGAGGTACTTCAGATCTCAGGATGACTCTGATGCACTAATTATGAACCACAGCTCTCAGAGGGACCCATCCTTTGGCAAAGAAGTTAACTCACCAGATTCGGAAATGAGAGGATTGCATATGAAAATGGTTCGGATTTTCTCATTGATTAGACAGGTTAGTGGCTATATGCTCTTGAAATAATGAAATGGCAATTGGCAAAGGTCGTATGACGCTAAGAGCCTAAGGCTCCTACTTATAAGTATGTATCCTTGTGTGCGTAGCTGCAGTGCAACACAGTATGGGGAGAGACAGAGTGAATTTTTGGGTGACTGAAGAACAACAAAGCTCACTGTGAGTAGGAGGCATCTGGAACAACATGTTACCTACGATTCAGAATCTAGTAGAAAAATAATCAAGCTACAGGGAGCTCGTAGTTGGAGCCGTGGAACTGGTAACTGCTTGACACCATGTCCCACAAGCGTGCTGGATATCCTCGCCATGTTGCGGGCCATTGGGTTTGCTATACCTGAAGTCATACATGGTGGCACGCGCATGAGCAGCGATGTGAGCACTGTGTCACAGATCTTGCTAGCCGGCCGTCATGACATATATATGGCATCACGGGCACAGTGGCGCACACGGTTGGCATGTCGCACTTGGTGACCATACCACTTGTTGAATAAACTGTTGCGCATGTACTCTTTGTTTCTGTTTTGCATCAGCTAGGCTAGGGGAGGCGTGTGGCCGAAGGCATGCTTGGTCCATGATGCAGCCTAGGTTGTTCGGTTCATGTTCGCCATGGCAAACATCGCTACACAAAGCACATGTCATGGAAAATAAATTGGCCAGTTTGTAACAAACTAGATTCTAACAAGGCAATGCTTGATACTAGCAAGAGGGTTCATATGCATCCTTTTACATAGGCTCCGTCCATGTTGCAGGTTGATGTTACATAGGCTCCGTCTATTTTGCAGGTTGATGTTATTTACATAGGCTCCGTCGTGGATGGGCATGAATGCACTTATAGTCTATGTTCTTGCTGCTTCCTGCTTGTGAGCTGTTCCCCATCCTCATTCAAGGGTTTTATTGATGGTCACCTAAGAACACCCTGGTAAATGTCTTGTGTGTTGCCAAATCTATTATATACTCTCACACTTGCACCAATATTTTGCGCATACCAAATCTTGTGCTGTAGGTTTTACCCTTGGTATTTTCTTAGGAAGAAAGTGCTCAACATAACAAGGGAAACCTCCTCTTCTCTTTTTTTTTTTAGAATATGCAGGACAGCTGAGTATCATTGCATTAAAAAAGAGATAACAAATAAATTACAACACCCACCATGCTCACAGAAACACACTCTTACAAACACATCCCCTTCTCTTTCAGGTGGATGTTACTGAATCTCTGCTCCAGGCCATTTTTCAGTCAAAATGATGGGGCACCCCTTGACGTTCATCCTCCTGTAAATAGATAGTCTTTTGGTGCTTGACCGCTGGCTGGCTTCCTGCACATGAAAGGCTTCTACTTGAAAGTGTAGAGCCAAATCATGTACATTTCAGTGAAAGCCCTAGTTACTTGTTTCGTGTACATGTGACATGAGTCTGGAGCCATAGGTGTGGTGGTTGATTTCAGCATGTTGTGGTCGAAAGGTTCATCTCATCTGCTTCCAAGTAGACGAGGAAAACATCTTGCTAGAAGTTGTAAGTGTTTCACCACGTGAAGGCCCAGTTTGATACTGTTCTAGTTGTCTGGTAATTTGTTTTTGTTATCCTACAGAAAGCATTTCTAGTGAATTTTGAAACCAGGATCTTGCTGTTTCTCACTTAACACTTGATGACTTTATGGTACTAATGGTTTGGTAGGGTTCCTAATATATTTGCTAATGATTCCACGGTGAAAATGGTGAAATGAGTGACTGGACATGTACACCATGCCCAACTGCAGAGGTACTTTTATGAAAGTGTGAACCATCAATCACCCTATAATCCATCTACTTCAACTCACACAGTGAAATTCTATGGAAGTACCTTCAAGCTCTCGTCTCTCAGACGTACATATCAATGAAAGATACTGTACTGCTTGTTTTGAGGGCATGGGTTTGGCCATTGAATTGAAATGCTAGAACTCTTGCAGGAGATCATGCATCTATCATTATGGATTAATGGAGAGCAAAAATAAAGCACAGAAATTGTGCACCACCTACCAATCTTCCATTATTCACGATTGTAGTGTGACTAGCTGTCTAGTATGTCATCAAAGCTAGTGCAAGTGTGCAACAATTGTGTGTGTGTGTTGGGGGATTGTTAATGGTTTTGAATATAGAAGAACAACATAGTAGTGGATTACGAGTAGGAGTCATCTAGCATCATCTCTGTTAGCCAATTAAGTTGTATACCGTACTCTGTTGGAAGGATGCGCGTGGTTAGTGTCTATTTGTTTCGTGGACTGGAACACATGCCTAGTTCAGGCAGCGCTTCTATACATTCAATTTTGGATACCTAAGGCTGGATTGAGTTGCCTATAGTAGCGTTGCCCAGTCTAGGGTCCAAAGCAAACAAACCCTTTAATGCAAGGCTACTTCGCTGGAGTCCAAATCACGCGACCCCTCAGTCATGATGAGCAAACCCCAATTTCTGCTCTTCCATGGCACTAGTGTTTCTAGTTTTCATGTGCACGTGAGGGGTTAATCACAAAAACAAGAGACAAGTTGCCTTCAAGGTGATGTCAGCAAGAAAACCTTACTTTCTGGTTGCCTGGTTGTGTGATGGGGAAGGCCATAAACTCTGTGCTTCGGCAACTTGAAGTTGAAGCTCATGGTTATAAGTACGTAGCGCTGGATGCTGCTGCTGCTTGTGTTGAACAATGCAATCTTACGGTTGCGGCTTCATCAATAAAGCAAATTAAACAAAAATAGTACATGTACAACATTGGAATGTATGTACACGTGTGAGGAAAAGGGGTAGAGGACTGCTGAACGTATGGCTGCAGAGACTTGATCTCTTGTCCCAATGAATCTGATACTGATAACCTGTTCTGAATTGAAACTTCCTATGCCTTTCCTCTATTCTCCTCTTCCATGCATATGCATAGGGTAGTTCCGTGACCATGCCTGGCGTTATTTGCCAAGTGAGCCAAAGGACGGATTAATAAGTTGATGTTCAAGCTACATTTGATTTACCCCCTCTGTCCCAAACATAGTGCAATTCTACGTTTGACTAAGTCAATTTTTTTAGGTTTGACTAAGTTTATATAGAAAATAGAATCAACACTGATGTCTTCAAAGACAAAGGCCTGCTTTCATGCCGAGTGATAGTTACTTTTTTATGATTTGCTTTACAAGGTGCTTGAAAATAGAAATTAAAAAGAAAAACATTATTATTAGACAGTATAAAGGAGCTATGCAGTTTTGGATTTGGCCCATCACTGATTTGGCCCATGATAGCCCACGTCGGGGCATGTCTCATTCTTGACCGTTGGATTGACCTCAGACGGCTGAGATACTTGGAACGCGGGATGAAACCCTACATGCTCCCATATCCCATCTCACACTCCCAAATTTCGATTGGTTCGTCCCTTCCCCATCTCTCCCTTGACTCTCGATCTCAGGTGCTCCTCGCCCACACCCGCGACCACCGCCTCCTAGTCCTCCGTCCTTCTCTGCGCCGCCGCCACTAGTGGCACCTCCCATCTCTGCGCCGCCGACCAAGGGCACCTCCAACACCCGCGCCACCGCCCTCGTGGCCTCCTCGTGCACCCTCAGACCAAAGCCCCAAGCCCTCCACCCACCCTGCAGCAGCCGTGCCTTGGCCCTGCGAAGGCTGTGGCAAGCAGAGGAAGAGGTGGCCACTGTTGCTGAAACTTTGGCTCCACGCAAATCTGGCCCATAGCACCATGGACGCACCGGATCCAGCCATGGCAGCGGCGAAATCGCCTCAACACCGTGAGCGTGCCGGACCCAGCCTTGGCGGCGGTGGAATTGCTGGTAAGGATGCCCAGAGATCAGGTTTGCCCCACCTTGTGCTGAACCGAGCTCCATAGATTGCTAGTTTCAAATTGGAGTCTGGTTTGTCCTAAACAGTGCTCGTTTTCATCCCTGTCAAAGGTGTCTAGCTCTTGTTGCTGCTGACCTGCTGTTGTGTGATGTCAATTGTGGAAGATTTAGTTCAATTTTAGCTGGCTTAGCCATGAATGTAGGAGTTCTAGGGGCCATTGGAATTAGCTAATAGACTAATATCCCTAGTTACAGTTGCATTGATTGTTAAACTTGCATGGATTCAGTTCATGAACTGATTTTTAAACTTGCAGCTTTCATTAATTGGGTAAGTACATGCCAATTCTATGCCTTGTCGAAGGTCTTGTTTGCTACTGATTTGGCCTCATGGCTGTGACTTAACAAGCTCCCACAGTTTGCGTTTAATATTTGATTTGGGATGTTACCAGAAATATATATTTGATTTCTCTAGTTTCAGTTTATCGCTTTCACTGTGCAGTTAAAGGAGACAAGGACCTGCTGCACAAGTGCATGCCAATTCCGACCTGAGCTTATGTGGTGGTGTCTTTGTGATGGCTTGGGCTATCGCCCTGCATAGGGAACCAGGATTTAGCAGCAAGTTTATCGTGCTGCAGATCAACACCAAAGTCGCAGTTGGTCTCCACAAGTGAGTTGCACCTTGTGGCTGCGCTTCCTGTATCTATTGACGACTTTGAGTGGTTTCAGTATGGTTGAAGCAATAATGTTGGATTGCATTTTAGAAACTCTTCATCATGAACCTGTTATGTACAGGGATTGTCTAGAATATCAAGGATGTTAGTACATATATGCAAATTTAACATGAAACATATGCTCAGCAAGTATAAGTTAAATAATATGTATGTGTAGAAAGCAAAGATTTTATACTAGATTGTGTTTACAATGTTACAAACTTGCTGATTGCATGACATGGCTACAGACTTATTGATTTCCATCCATACTGTAACACCCTAAAATTTGCCCTTTTGAAATAGAGCCAAAATGATTAATTTTGGTGCACATGAAAACATAGGAAAATAATATTTTCATGAAATTAAAATTCATTATAGGGATAGAAACATTGTTTATGCATTCATGCTGGTGCATTTGTTTTACTGTATTGTGTGGTTCTGGCAGAAATTTAAACTGATCAAATATTCTTTTGAAAACCGGCTTTGGAAAATTTAGAAAATAAAAGAAAGAGAAAAGGAAGCCAAGAAAATATATGTAGTATGCATGTCGAGATCATTGATGAGCTGCGGCCAACCTAATTATGGGGTTTCCAGAGTTCTACATAGGAACGTGATTAGCAAAGCTAATGAATATAATAATTTATATATGTCCACCAGGTTAGTCACGTGCTTACCTTTTCTTAGCTAAGTCAACAGAGTCAGTTTATAGTTATTTAATTTATGTATATGCGTCCGTGGTTTGTAAAGGTACTTGCATGCGTTTGCTAGTGTGGGCCTGAACCAAAATGAGTCGCGTTTGGGCCTGAACCTATTCGAGTTAGCAGATACGAGTCCACGCCTAGGCCCTATAAAACCAGAGGCTGGGTACCGCGCCGCCCTACTCAAAACCCTAAGCGCAGCCGCCGCCGCACTTGACCGATCTCGCCGAGCTGCAAGCCGCCGCCGCAGCCGTGCACGCCATCTAAAGCCCCACCGGTGCTCGTGATCCGCTGCCGATTTCCCCGTCAAGCTGACGCCCGCTCCGTCGAGCCGTACGTCGTCGCCCGTCGAAGCCGTCGTAGCTGTTGGCACCGTACGTCACCTCTCCGCCATCCGTGACGCGCTGCCGAGCTCTGCTTCAAGGAAGCTGCTGCCGCTCAGTTGAGCCCCGTGATACCTCCGTGCCGTCTCTGCCGTCGCGACCCACAGCCGAGTCCAGAATCAAGGACTCCGTCGCCGCGGCCACGCTCGTTGCCCGCCGCTTCACCACCATCCATGACCCGTTGCCGAGCTTCGCGTCGAGGTGAAGAAGTTCCCGGCGTTCCCATCGCACGCATGCATGAAACGCAGCTGCGTCGTCCAAGCAGCAGCCGTGGCATGCCGTGCATGGTGTGCCCTGCTCGTATCTCTCATGTGCCCTAGCTCAGCATCAGCCATCGCCGTCGGCCATGCCTACATGACGTCGATCTACCATCTGCTGTTGCCTTTGCCGAGCTGAAGCATGCAAGCCGTCATGCATGTCTGGAAAGCCATGTACGTCCACCGGAACCCTTTGCTCCTTGCTGCCATCATCATCTCAGCAGTCAACGCCAGAAAATACTGAGATCCATGTCTCATGAACAGTAATCATCAACCGGCCGTAACCACCATAAAGAACCAGGCAGCAATGACCACCCAGGGAACAGTCTGATATGATCGCAGTACGTATCTGCTTCTCTTTGAAGTCTCTGTTTTCCTTGTTAACCTGATCCCTAGATCATATTGACGTAGTCTGATTTCGGTTTAGCAGAGACGTTCCTCAGGCCATATGATTATGTCTTTATAATTAAATATTAATTAACCGATATGTACCTAGTTTTCTAATCTAAAAGCAATATAGGTGTTACACTACAGTATTTCATATACAAAAATGTTAAATATGATTATTTGCTACACGAATATGTTGTCTTTATTTATAATTTGATTAGTTAAACCATGTTGCATATATTAAAAAAATAGGTGTTCTCACATGCTACTTTATTTTGTAATAATGTTACGGTTTAATTTGCTTAATTTATACGACAACATTTATGAATAAAATATGATTAGTTTTACCTTGGCTTTCTAATTTGAATTAACTCAATTTAGGTATTTTCCTACAATATCTTATACATGTTTTATATAATCATTAAAATAAATGAAGCCTCTAGTTTCTCTCTCGTAAAGTAAATCTTTCGATAGTCATTCATTTATGAATTTATTAATTGAAATGCAATTTGATTAACATTTATTTAATACATTTCTAAGTAAAAGCCACCTAGTGTAGTAACCCGTTCTTGTTATTTTGAGATCGTGCCAACCGAAGCTACATGCTAGCGGCAACCTTTACTATGTCATTTGTTTATGAAATTGATCCTATTAATTCGATTAATGATTATACAAACTTGTTTCTAAATAAAAGCAACATAGGACAATATTGATCTTTTATAATTACCTTTCAACTTAGATATGTATTTATTAATTATAAGTTGCATAGTTAAACATGATTCATATAAATTCAATTTAGATGCACTTTTATTGATAAGTATTCAATGCATCTTTGAATTAAAATTAATTTAGGTTTATCTCCGGTCTTTTATAAATAATAAAATGTTAACTTGGTAAATAACAATTTAAATGTTTCTTTGTTAATTATAATTTGTTTAGTCTAAAAATGAAACATTAGATGGTTCGATTAGTTGTTTCCACATGTTTTATGTCTTATATGAATTATAAATGTTTAAATTAATTAATTAATAATATGGATTATTTATAAATAAAATGTGAGTAAGGTTTAACCTCGTTCTCTCTAAATAAATTATAATCTGAACCAATTCAACTATTAGGGTATTTCTTTCAAAATATCCATCACTTTCTCTCAATAACTAAAATGGATTAAGCATATAGTTCGTTTTCTCTATTTTGTTGTAAACTCCGATAGACGTGTCCTCTTAAACGATAGCTCTATCCTCCGTCGTTCATACACCCTCGTGACCATAGTTCTGATTAGAGTGCTTTTCGCGCCTGTGTGTTCGTAGCAACGCGTAGAACATCTTTAAAACCTTTTCACACGTTGTTTCATATGTTTGGTGTACTGTTCTAATTTATTTCTATTGTTTGCTTCGTGTATGATTGTGCTTGGATGCTTGTGTGGTGCTTTATATTCATGTCCAGTCGGTGAGATCTACGTGGTGATCAAGAAGCAGTTCATCGAGGTTTGGACTTGAAGAAGGATCTAAGTTAAGGCAAGTATAGCATGGGATCATCCTTGTTTCCTATTCACCTTTAATACACTTAATTCATGTGCATGTGTCTACCTTGTTACCACTAAGGATATCCTAGCTTTTGTATCTTGTACCTTGACACCCATGGGACATTGCATTGGGTAGTATTATGCTAGTGCTCAAGATAAATAACCATGATCTGTAACTTGACTAATGGTATATGCAATAAACATTTAAAAGATGCTTTATAGAAACATGGCTCAAGAGGGCTAGAGCATATTTGGTTGCTTTTATGGTGCTCTAGTTTCTCTCCATAAGAACTCATCTATAAGCGAACATCCGGGACTTACAGTACAACTGTGAGGGCTATATGGCTCTGGCTTTAGTCAAGTATGAGGACCTTTTCTAGCTTGTTAGTGGTTACCTTTTGGCGTAAGAATGGCTTGACGAATCAGGTATAGTGCGGCCTCTGTCCTTATGTGTATAGGCTGCGCGTCATTGTGCCATTTGGAAAGGGGGCTCTACATCTGTTTGCCGAGTGAATCTAATGGCCCTAACTTGTTAGACGAACCTTTGAAAGACTTCATAGTGAACCCTGCCGACCTTCCTTGGAAGTAGGTCAAGAGATTAGCTACCTCGGGTGAAAGGGTAAATCACGACTCACAGTGAAAGTGTACAACCTCTGCAGAGTGTAAAACTGTTATAACAGCCGTGCTCACGGTCACGAGTGGCCTTGGACCCTTACAGAATAAATGATGAACATTGATGATAATGATAATACTGATGATATTGATGCTCACTATTGATTATTGTTTCTTGCTATACATTATTCTCGTTTACATGATCATGAGGTTATTTGGGCTTATGGTAAACTTGTTGCTACTCAATTGCTAAAAAGATGACTCACTAAAAGCTATTGCAGTAAACCAGTGTCAAACTTTTTGAGCTTCATGAACCCCATGATATATTTGCTGAGTTCGACATGGACTCACTCTTGCTATTTCCCACACCTCAGGATAGTCTCTGGAGTTTTTAGGTTTGTGATCAACCAGTCAGTTTGTTCCTGGAGTGAAGTCTACACCCGGTGTTCGGAGTTGTCTTTCCGCTGTGTTGCTCTCTAAGGTATATTTTATACTATTGCGTTATGTTTATTAAGCATTTGTCTCTTGATATTACACTTATCTGCGGCTATATGTGAGATTTGACTTCTTTATTTCACATATGGTATATGTCTGGTTTTATCCTTAAAACCGGGTACTTGCTAATTTCCATTTCCATGACACTATGATTCATTGTTAACCATAAAAGAAATTTGCTACACCGATATGTTCTTGGGATTTCTATTTTAATTTATTTTTACATGGTTACAACCATGCTGATTGTATTTTTATGTGGGGCCATGCTGATTTCATAAATGCTTAGTAATCGATTCTTTATTCTATTTTCTCATGTAGGTACACAACTAGCAAATGTACGATTAGGCCAAAAGATAGTGTGGTGGGAGGGCTTGACACAGGAGTTAGTAATACCCCTACCACTTTGGATACTATTAGTGACTTGTGTGTTATGATGTATGGACTTCATGTAAGGACGAATGATAAATGCACTTGTAATATTCTTATGGATATGTTAATGTCAACATAATGGCTGGGCACCATAACAAAATGTCTATATGCATTTCATCATGTGTCAATTGAATATAGTGACTAGAATAGTAGAATATACTGATTACTGCAATTATTTTTTTTATTGCCAGTATAGAAATCACAATTACCTTGGCGGTCAATAGCAGCCAAGGAATATTATAGTTTCCTTAGAGGTCAAGGGCAGCCAAGGAAACAACTATACCTTGGCGGTCTAGATAATTTCCTTGGAGGTCACTGGCAGTCAAGAAAACTACTTTTCTTGGAGGTTGTTAGCCCTCAAGAAAACTTCTTTCCTTGACGGTTGTAACATTTCTTTGGCCCTTCGGCAAATTAAGTCTTGTTGTAGTTTCCTTGGTGGCTAGCCTCCAAGAAAATCATCCTTGAGTGCCAAAACTGCCAAGGAAAGTAATTTCCCTTACCTTCTATTCTCGAGTGCGTTTCCTTTACGGTTTATGGCCAGGGATCATTTTCTTGGCGGTTTTACCCCTTTCCTTGGTGGCTTTACCCCTTTCCTTGGTGGTTTTTGGCACTCAAGGTAATTCGGGATTCTAGTAATGCTCAGGTGATGCATCATGCATGCAATTCTTACAATCATGCACTTTCTTTTATGTGGAAAAGAAAAACACATGCAGTTAGACAATATTAGATGCATTTCATATTATGATATATTTAGTTCAGAATATTAGGGGATGATATATATGAAGGTCACAGGAAGTTTCATAAGATTTCTAGCAGCATATAGAAAGCAGGAGAAAGATTGATAGATTTGATGTTCTTTTAGACTTGCCTTCGTCAGAGTTCAAAACACCATGGAAATAACTTTGGTTCGGACTCTAACTCCTTCCAAAACTCGAAAGTCCAATTCAAGGTGTAAACACTGTGATAATATCTTCTTCACAGCTCATGCATGTTTGTTTAATTCATTCAGATATAAGCCCATCTGTGTCTATCTCATGGATTCGGAAAGTGATGAACCGGTAGATTGCAATAATTAACAAAAGAACATGATTTGTTTTATAATAAACCTTTACAAAAAAAATAGTACATACATAAATGAAAAAAATATATCCTGGTACTTCTTCCTTTGAAGCCTACCATACCGCGCGGAATGAAAAGAATAGTAACACATAACATGATATAATTTTGTAAATTTGAAGAGTTTGAACTGAAGACCTCAGCTTAAATCATTTGTGCTGGAGAGATGCATTGTTAAGGCAATCCGTTTCTTCCATGGAGGATATGAAACTAAAAAAGGAACTTTTATTTATGGGGCACGCTAATGCATGAATCACGCTGGCAGGCCAAAGCCGCCGGTGGCCAGCTTCATGGATGCCTTGGCCTTGGTGACGATGTAGCAGGCGTAGCTGCACTTGGTAGCACACTTGTTGTCATTGGCGGCGCAGTGCTTGCTGCAAGCCTTGAATGTGTTGGCGACGGCGTTGTCACCCAGCGCGGCAGAGCTGGGCACTGCCGCCGGCGGCATGGCGGCCTGGAGCACCGTGATCGCGCCACGGTACAAGCCGCAGGCCTCGGCGCAGCTGCCACCACACGACGCCTTGGTTTTGCCTTGGCTAGCCGCCGTCGTGGCGCACTTGCGGTTGCAGGCATCACTGCATGCCTCAAGCTTGAAGTCATCCTTACCTAGGGCATGCGGCGGCGTCGCCGGAGCAGCGAGGCCGCTCGCCGCCATGGCCTTGCCGAGGAGGGTGATTATCGGGCCGAAGTGGCGGAAGGTGTCTGCGCACTTGACCTTGCAACTCCTGGCGGCATCACCGTTGCTGCCGTCGGGGACGTTGCACCGCAGGGAGCACCCCGCTGAGCACATCTGCATCTCTTGCACCGCCGTAAAGGCCGTGTTCGGGTCTAGGGTGGAGGGGTCTTTGACGCTGCCATTGAAGGCGGTCGAGATGGAGTCGCACCTCTGGTCGCACAAGGGATCCTCGCTTTTAGGCAGGGTGGCGCACAGGTCGTGGCACTTCCTCGCGCATGAGGCAGCGAGCTTGATGATTTGAGCATCACGGTTGTCGTCGCCCTTCCTCTCCTTGTCAGTTGTGCTCATTGACGGCGGAACCTGCAATGCAATGATGACCACCACAAGCGACATAAGGAACCACAACCTCACGCTGGAGCTGGACATCTTGATATGGAATATTTCTGATATGGATGATCCTTAGGCTAGGTCTGCCTTTTTGCTTTTGCTGTTGACGGTTCCCTTCACACTACATAGCACGCACCCGTGAATTTATAGGTCTGTGCACACCACCATAAGAAATAGATGGATACATGTGAGGCTACGAGAGTTTTGCGCTTCGTTCCCGATATGAGTGTCTGCATATTGCATGCTTCATCCCGCGAGGTCCTCTCTAGCTACTTCTGGTAAAGTTTAGTTTATTCTTTTAAAACTTGCTTAATTTAGCCAAGAATGCATGCATGCACATTTTCTAACAAAAATTGTGGAAGCAATTTTGGTATGTATTATAGTGATGAGCCATGCATGCACCCTTCGCCAGGATTCAAATCCAAATGACCGCACACCTCGTTCATGCTGCGCCATTGCACAGGTCAATAACAAGTGCGTCCTTTACAATAGCAAGCAATTGTTTTAATACCACAAGCGACTTCGTAACAGATGTACCCAAGGCAGCCCGGCCGACATCTATATATATACTAGGTGAATGCCCGTGCGTTGCAACGGGAGAGTTCTCATATATATACCTGGGTTATTTATTATGAAAATACTATTAAGAATCACCTGAACCAAAAAAAAAACTCAACTGAACTTTAAGATGTTCTTTTTTTTGTTATAACATCATACTTCTGCAAGGCTCATATTCGTCTTTAATAAAGACATATAGACGACACATATGTTGTCCTCAAAAGTAACTCTTTTATCATTTGACGTGAAGCAAATCCATTTATACAAATCAATGAGATGAGATGGCATTACCATTCAACACAATTAAGCATTTACGGTCTAATTAGTTGATATTTGATATAATGATAATTCATAAGTTATCAATTCACTGAACATGTACAGAAGAGAAGTTTGCATGAAAAATTGGTCAAAATCAACCATGTCTAGCTCCAGCACTATTTTGAATTTCTTGTTGACACAGCGGATGAATGCATCCTGAAGGAACAAAGACGCCATCGTTTAGAAGACAAAAAAGCTCTTCGTACACAATGATAAATTTGTACTATATAAATACAAAGAGTTATTAACTTTGTAGGTGTAACCATGGGGACATCTGTATGAGACTCATTATTTGCTAAACAGAGTAGGCCTTGTTCAGTTGCTGATAGATGAGAAGAAGGTTATATCTGTGGATACCAACAGATATAACTTAAAGAGCTTAGAGCATCTCCAATAGTTCCAAAAAATAATTGGTAAATCAATGAGTTTTTGAAGTGGCTACAAAAAAGTTGAGAGCATATTTGTTGGGATTTCTCCAATATTAGATGCGTTTCATATTATGATATATTTAGTTCAGAATATTAGGGGATGATATATATGAAGGTCACAGGAAGTTTCATAAGATTTCTAGCAGCATATTGAGAGCAGGAGAAAGATCGATAGATTTGATGTTCTTTTGGACTTGCCTTCGTCAGAGTTCAAAACACCATGGAAATAACTTTGGTTCGGACTCTAACTCCTTCCAAAACTCAAAAGTCCAATTCAAGGTGTAAACACTGTGATATTATCTTCTTCACAGCTCATGCATGTTTGTTTAATTCATTCAGATATAAGCCCATCTGTGTCTATCTCATGGATTCGGAAAGTGATGAACCGGTAGATTGCAATAATTAACAAAAGAACATGATTTGTTTTATAATAAACCTTTACAAAAAAAATAGTACATACATAAATGAAAAAAATATATCCTGGTACTTCTTCCTTTGAAGCCTACCATACCGCGCGGAATGAAAAGAATAGTAACACATAACATGATATAATTTTGTAAATTTGAAGAGTTTGAACTGAAGACCTCAGCTTAAATCATTTGTGCTGGAGAGATGCATTGTTAAGGCAATCCGTTTCTTCCATGGAGGATATGAAACTAAAAAAGGAACTTTTATTTATGGGGCACGCTAATGCATGAATCACGCTGGCAGGCCAAAGCCGCCGGTGGCCAGCTTCATGGATGCCTTGGCCTTGGTGACGATGTAGCAGGCGTAGCTGCACTTGGTAGCACACTTGTTGTCATTGGCGGCGCAGTGCTTGCTGCAAGCCTTGAATGTGTTGGCGACGGCGTTGTCACCCAGCGCGGCAGAGCTGGGCACTGCCGCCGGCGGCATGGCGGCCTGGAGCACCGTGATCGCGCCACGGTACAAGCCGCAGGCCTCGGCGCAGCTGCCACCACACGACGCCTTGGTTTTGCCTTGGCTAGCCGCCGTCGTGGCGCACTTGCGGTTGCAGGCATCACTGCATGCCTCAAGCTTGAAGTCATCCTTACCTAGGGCATGCGGCGGCGTCGCCGGAGCAGCGAGGCCGCTCGCCGCCATGGCCTTGCCGAGGAGGGTGATTATCGGGCCGAAGTGGCGGAAGGTGTCCGCGCACTTGACCTTGCAACTCCTGGCGGCGTCACCGTTGCTGCCGTCGGGGACGTTGCACCGCAGGGAGCACCCCGCTGAGCACATCTGCATCTCTTGCACCGCCGTAAAGGCCGTGTTCGGGTCTAGGGTGGAGGGGTCTTTGACGCTGCCATTGAAGGCGGTCGAGATGGAGTCGCACCTCTGGTCGCACAAGGGATCCTCGCTTTTAGGCAGGGTGGCGCACAGGTCGTGGCACTTCCTCGCGCATGAGGCAGCGAGCTTGATGATTTGAGCATCACGGTTGTCGTCGCCCTTCCTCTCCTTGTCAGTTGTGCTCATTGACGGCGGAACCTGCAATGCAATGATGACCACCACAAGCGACATAAGGAACCACAACCTCACGCTGGAGCTGGACATCTTGATATGGAATATTTCTGATATGGATGATCCTTAGGCTAGGTCTGCCTTTTTGCTTTTGCTGTTGACGGTTCCCTTCACACTACATAGCACGCACCCGTGAATTTATAGGTCTGTGCACACCACCATAAGAAATAGATGGATACATGTGAGGCTACGAGAGTTTTGCGCTTCGTTCCCGATATGAGTGTCTGCATATTGCATGCTTCATCCCGCGAGGTCCTCTCTAGCTACTTCTGGTAAAGTTTAGTTTATTCTTTTAAAACTTGCTTAATTTAGCCAAGAATGCATGCATGCACATTTTCTAACAAAAATTGTGGAAGCAATTTTGGTATGTATTATAGTGATGAGCCATGCATGCACCCTTCGCCAGGATTCAAATCCAAATGACCGCACACCTCGTTCATGCTGCGCCATTGCACAGGTCAATAACAAGTGCGTCCTTTACAATAGCAAGCAATTGTTTTAATACCACAAGCGACTTCGTAACAGATGTACCCAAGGCAGCCCGGCCGACATCTATATATATACTAGGTGAATGCCCGTGCGTTGCAACGGGAGAGTTCTCATATATATACCTGGGTTATTTATTATGAAAATACTATTAAGAATCACCTGAACCAAAAAAAAAACTCAACTGAACTTTAAGATGTTCTTTTTTTTGTTATAACATCATACTTCTGCAAGGCTCATATTCGTCTTTAATAAAGACATATAGACGACACATATGTTGTCCTCAAAAGTAACTCTTTTATCATTTGACGTGAAGCAAATCCATTTATACAAATCAATGAGATGAGATGGCATTACCATTCAACACAATTAAGCATTTACGGTCTAATTAGTTGATATTTGATATAATGATAATTCATAAGTTATCAATTCACTGAACATGTACAGAAGAGAAGTTTGCATGAAAAATTGGTCAAAATCAACCATGTCTAGCTCCAGCACTATTTTGAATTTCTTGTTGACACAGCGGATGAATGCATCCTGAAGGAACAAAGACGCCATCGTTTAGAAGACAAAAAAGCTCTTCGTACACAATGATAAATTTGTACTATATAAATACAAAGAGTTATTAACTTTGTAGGTGTAACCATGGGGACATCTGTATGAGACTCATTATTTGCTAAACAGAGTAGGCCTTGTTCAGTTGCTGATAGATGAGAAGAAGGTTATATCTGTGGATACCAACAGATATAACTTAAAGAGCTTAGAGCATCTCCAATAGTTCCAAAAAATAATTGGTAAATCAATGAGTTTTTGAAGTGGCTACAAAAAAGTTGAGAGCATATTTGTTGGGATTTCTCCAATATTAGATGCGTTTCATATTATGATATATTTAGTTCAGAATATTAGGGGATGATATATATGAAGGTCACAGGAAGTTTCATAAGATTTCTAGCAGCATATTGAGAGCAGGAGAAAGATCGATAGATTTGATGTTCTTTTGGACTTGCCTTCGTCAGAGTTCAAAACACCATGGAAATAACTTTGGTTCGGACTCTAACTCCTTCCAAAACTCAAAAGTCCAATTCAAGGTGTAAACACTGTGATATTATCTTCTTCACAGCTCATGCATGTTTGTTTAATTCATTCAGATATAAGCCCATCTGTGTCTATCTCATGGATTCGGAAAGTGATGAACCGGTAGATTGCAATAATTAACAAAAGAACATGCACTACAAGGGGAACACCCCTCTAGCAACGCATATATGTGTTGCTAAAAGCCCAAATAAGTGTTGCTAGGGTCTATACCAACGCATGTTACATGCGTTGCTTAAAGTGGCGTTGCAAGGTTCTTTTGCATCACATATATATGCGTTGGTATGGAAGGTGTACAAGTGTTGCAAGCTAGCAACGAATATGCCTATGTTTCACTAACACATATATGCGTTGCTGCAAAACTACGCTGTATGCTTCAGGATTTTTTATTACAATGTATATATGCTGCGAAATAATAATTCTTTTCTGCCAAATGGCTTGGCCAATTAAATATTTATAGTACTCCATACAACAATCAACCACAGCTATAAACTACAGATCTTGAGATAAAACCAGATAATATATTGAACATTTTATTAGATAAATGATTTTGTACATCTGCACATAGACGAGAATAGCACAAAGTGCAATTGTGTACAATGGTTGACTAATTACAAAGTTCACTGAAAATAAAATGTACACTATATCTAAAAAAATTGGTCTCAGGAGAAAATTTGTGTTCTTTGTCCTTCAATCATCTGAACATCCCAAAATATTATGTACTTGTCCTCTGTCAAAACATAGAGTGCATTTGTAAGAACATATGTATTTAAAACATGCATGCAATTATTTCAAATGAATGTATATATCTCACTTAAGGAAAATAGAGAGCCAATGTGTATATACCTGCTCCTAGGCAGCTCTCACGGAACTTAAGATTCATTCATACTATTCAGCTACAACCCTGCCATAAAAGCAGTTGAACTGAATTAGCACTTAAGCCATGCCAAAAATAAATTGAATCTTAATTAGGTGCTCTAATTCGGTCCTAGCAAGTAATCTCTTCTCTAACAATAAAATAAAGCTTTCTGCCAAAATCAGGGACTATAGCAATGTTTCATGGTTATTCAGATATGAAAAAACACAAGTAAAATTCTTCCTTTGGGTATGTACACTGTATATCAAGAGCATCAAAGAATTTTAGCATTGTACAATACTTATACTATTCATGTCATATCATTGAGGACGTATCGAGTAGTTATGTTACAGAAACATTTGTATATGAAAATTACATGAGAATAAGATCTACCTGTATTTTTGTCATGTGTGATATCGATCTTCTGTATATCCAACTTACTAGTCATCAGAAATAAGTCAGAAAACAATTAGATAGATAAAGAGATTTAAATGAGGGGCATAAAGGGATCCCTCTTAGAATGCCAGCAGCCCTTGTTTCTCCTTCGTTCAATTTAGTCTAACATTCCACTGATCTGATTATCCATTTATGTTCTTATCCTATAGATAAATATTGGATTACTTTAATATGACAGATATGAGATGTAAAATCATATTAGTCCAAAATGATGTGTACCTGCAACAATATTAATTGTTCAGGCAAGGCACCAGGTAACTAATAAGATACAATCTGACCATGAATGAAACCATCCGGAATTTTTTATCTGGACCACAAGAATGTCTAGCCCATAGAAAATTAACAAACGTGAGAGAATAAACAGCTAGTAGGGGATTAGAACTTTTTGGAAAGAATGGAAGTCATCCCAGTTTACACATACCGTTTTTTTTTAATCTTTTACACATACAGATACAGTTAGTTCTGCAAAGGTTGCATAAGCCTCAGTTCCAGATCCACTGAACAAGAAAAGGAGTTAGTCCATTTGATTACTAAAATATTTGTAGCTGCCATGACAAAGTTGCTTGGCCAAACCTGTGGAGCAGTGAACTCTGAACTTAGGTGTTCATGGAAGAACCTGAAAGAAAAGAAAAAAAAAGAGGACCTGAGAAAAAATCTATTTACAAATTCGTTTTGCTATTCAACTAAGTAGTCTGCTAGTACTTGCAACATCTCTGGTCTCTATATTTTTCATGAACGTTTTCATAAACCATAAACATTGTGGATAAAATGAGATGTATTCAATTTTTTCCTAGAACACAGAATTTACCTTTGCTGTAATTAGGTGATTTCGAAAATATGCATACAGAGCAAAAGTTCAGAAGATCCATTCCTTATTTCCACAAATGCAAAGGTTCAGCAACTGCAGGAAGTCTCACATCTAGGAGAAAACAACATTTAATTATGAATCAACCGAAGAAATCATCAAATACAGACACTAGATCCATCCCACTGCAAGGGTATCGTGACAACCAAACCTCCATGGCTCCATCCATACGTCACTGAAAAACAGGAAATATGAACGAAAATTTATAACAAACAAAGCGGGGATCAAGTCAAATTGAATGGATCGGTTACTCCTCACCATGTAGCCTTGGGGTAGGACCATGAAAATACCAAAATCATAATTAATCTAGACCACATCCAAATGAGGACAGGAGGAGAAAATACCTAAGATAAGGAACCATCAATTTGAGGGGTATAGTTGTGTTGCCTTCAGATCTGAGCACGACCTCCTACCTGATTTGAAGAATTCGCCACCAGATGTAGTGCCATCAACAAAACTCGAAGTATTCCTGATGTCATGGAGGGGCTTCAATCTCCTTCAGATCTCATCACGAAATTCCCCAAATTCGCTGGTACCTAATCTAATCAAGCAGATCGATAGATTAATGAGGGGGCTGTGAGAGGAAGATAGACACCGAGCAGGGAGAGAGATCACCAACCGGAGGAACAAATTGCAGTAGGGGAGAAGCCCAACAGGTTGCAGTAGGGGAGAAGCCCTAGGCGCCTCTATGCAGAAGTTGCATCAGGCCTCGTGGATGGGTGGGAAATGAGGGAAACTAAGGGCATGAAGCAACTTCCGTGGTGGGTTGCGGGGTGAGCAGTACGGAGTGCGGATGTACGGTTCAATTTAAGGTATGGAATGACTGCAACACATCTAATATTCCGTTGCAGGCCATGTGTTGCTAAACGGGGGTTGGTGGCGTAGTGATGATTTGTTTTATAATAAACCTTTACAAAAAAATAGTACATACATAAATGAAAAAAATATATCCTGGTACTTCTTCCTTTGAAGCCTACCATACCGCGCGGAATGAAAAGAATAGTAACACATAACATGATATAATTTTGTAAATTTGAAGAGTTTGAACTGAAGACCTCAGCTTAAATCATTTGTGCTGGAGAGATGCATTGTTAAGGCAATCCGTTTCTTCCATGGAGGATATGAAACTAAAAAAGGAACTTTTATTTATGGGGCACGCTAATGCATGAATCACGCTGGCAGGCCAAAGCCGCCGGTGGCCAGCTTCATGGATGCCTTGGCCTTGGTGACGATGTAGCAGGCGTAGCTGCACTTGGTAGCACACTTGTTGTCATTGGCGGCGCAGTGCTTGCTGCAAGCCTTGAATGTGTTGGCGACGGCGTTGTCACCCAGCGCGGCAGAGCTGGGCACTGCCGCCGGCGGCATGGCGGCCTGGAGCACCGTGATCGCGCCACGGTACAAGCCGCAGGCCTCGGCGCAGCTGCCACCACACGACGCCTTGGTTTTGCCTTGGCTAGCCGCCGTCGTGGCGCACTTGCGGTTGCAGGCATCACTGCATGCCTCAAGCTTGAAGTCATCCTTACCTAGGGCATGCGGCGGCGTCGCCGGAGCAGCGAGGCCGCTCGCCGCCATGGCCTTGCCGAGGAGGGTGATTATCGGGCCGAAGTGGCGGAAGGTGTCTGCGCACTTGACCTTGCAACTCCTGGCGGCGTCACCGTTGCTGCCGTCGGGGACGTTGCACCGCAGGGAGCACCCCGCTGAGCACATCTGCATCTCTTGCACCGCCGTAAAGGCCGTGTTCGGGTCTAGGGTGGAGGGGTCTTTGACGCTGCCATTGAAGGCGGTCGAGATGGAGTCGCACCTCTGGTCGCACAAGGGATCCTCGCTTTTAGGCAGGGTGGCGCACAGGTCGTGGCACTTCCTCGCGCATGAGGCAGCGAGCTTGATGATTTGAGCATCACGGTTGTCGTCGCCCTTCCTCTCCTTGTCAGTTGTGCTCATTGACGGCGGAACCTGCAATGCAATGATGACCACCACAAGCGACATAAGGAACCACAACCTCACGCTGGAGCTGGACATCTTGATATGGAATATTTCTGATATGGATGATCCTTAGGCTAGGTCTGCCTTTTTGCTTTTGCTGTTGACGGTTCCCTTCACACTACATAGCACGCACCCGTGAATTTATAGGTCTGTGCACACCACCATAAGAAATAGATGGATACATGTGAGGCTACGAGAGTTTTGCGCTTCGTTCCCGATATGAGTGTCTGCATATTGCATGCTTCATCCCGCGAGGTCCTCTCTAGCTACTTCTGGTAAAGTTTAGTTTATTCTTTTAAAACTTGCTTAATTTAGCCAAGAATGCATGCATGCACATTTTCTAACAAAAATTGTGGAAGCAATTTTGGTATGTATTATAGTGATGAGCCATGCATGCACCCTTCGCCAGGATTCAAATCCAAATGACCGCACACCTCGTTCATGCTGCGCCATTGCACAGGTCAATAACAAGTGCGTCCTTTACAATAGCAAGCAATTGTTTTAATACCACAAGCGACTTCGTAACAGATGTACCCAAGGCAGCCCGGCCGACATCTATATATATACTAGGTGAATGCCCGTGCGTTGCAACGGGAGAGTTCTCATATATATACCTGGGTTATTTATTATGAAAATACTATTAAGAATCACCTGAACCAAAAAAAAAACTCAACTGAACTTTAAGATGTTCTTTTTTTTGTTATAACATCATACTTCTGCAAGGCTCATATTCGTCTTTAATAAAGACATATAGACGACACATATGTTGTCCTCAAAAGTAACTCTTTTATCATTTGACGTGAAGCAAATCCATTTATACAAATCAATGAGATGAGATGGCATTACCATTCAACACAATTAAGCATTTACGGTCTAATTAGTTGATATTTGATATAATGATAATTCATAAGTTATCAATTCACTGAACATGTACAGAAGAGAAGTTTGCATGAAAAATTGGTCAAAATCAACCATGTCTAGCTCCAGCACTATTTTGAATTTCTTGTTGACACAGCGGATGAATGCATCCTGAAGGAACAAAGACGCCATCGTTTAGAAGACAAAAAAGCTCTTCGTACACAATGATAAATTTGTACTATATAAATACAAAGAGTTATTAACTTTGTAGGTGTAACCATGGGGACATCTGTATGAGACTCATTATTTGCTAAACAGAGTAGGCCTTGTTCAGTTGCTGATAGATGAGAAGAAGGTTATATCTGTGGATACCAACAGATATAACTTAAAGAGCTTAGAGCATCTTCAATAGTTCCAAAAAATAATTGGTAAATCAATGAGTTTTTGAAGTGGCTACAAAAAAGTTGAGAGCATATTTGTTGGGATTTCTCCAATATTAGATGCGTTTCATATTATGATATATTTAGTTCAGAATATTAGGGGATGATATATATGAAGGTCACAGGAAGTTTCATAAGATTTCTAGCAGCATATTGAGAGCAGGAGAAAGATCGATAGATTTGATGTTCTTTTGGACTTGCCTTCGTCAGAGTTCAAAACACCATGGAAATAACTTTGGTTCGGACTCTAACTCCTTCCAAAACTCAAAAGTCCAATTCAAGGTGTAAACACTGTGATATTATCTTCTTCACAGCTCATGCATGTTTGTTTAATTCATTCAGATATAAGCCCATCTGTGTCTATCTCATGGATTCGGAAAGTGATGAACCGGTAGATTGCAATAATTAACAAAAGAACATGATTTGTTTTATAATAAACCTTTACAAAAAAAATAGTACATACATAAATGAAAAAAATATATCCTGGTACTTCTTCCTTTGAAGCCTACCATACCGCGCGGAATGAAAAGAATAGTAACACATAACATGATATAATTTTGTAAATTTGAAGAGTTTGAACTGAAGACCTCAGCTTAAATCATTTGTGCTGGAGAGATGCATTGTTAAGGCAATCCGTTTCTTCCATGGAGGATATGAAACTAAAAAAGGAACTTTTATTTATGGGGCACGCTAATGCATGAATCACGCTGGCAGGCCAAAGCCGCCGGTGGCCAGCTTCATGGATGCCTTGGCCTTGGTGACGATGTAGCAGGCGTAGCTGCACTTGGTAGCACACTTGTTGTCATTGGCGGCGCAGTGCTTGCTGCAAGCCTTGAATGTGTTGGCGACGGCGTTGTCACCCAGCGCGGCAGAGCTGGGCACTGCCGCCGGCGGCATGGCGGCCTGGAGCACCGTGATCGCGCCACGGTACAAGCCGCAGGCCTCGGCGCAGCTGCCACCACACGACGCCTTGGTTTTGCCTTGGCTAGCCGCCGTCGTGGCGCACTTGCGGTTGCAGGCATCACTGCATGCCTCAAGCTTGAAGTCATCCTTACCTAGGGCATGCGGCGGCGTCGCCGGAGCAGCGAGGCCGCTCGCCGCCATGGCCTTGCCGAGGAGGGTGATTATCGGGCCGAAGTGGCGGAAGGTGTCTGCGCACTTGACCTTGCAACTCCTGGCGGCGTCACTGTTGCTGCCGTCGGGGACGTTGCACCGCAGGGAGCACCCCGCTGAGCACATCTGCATCTCTTGCACCGCCGTAAAGGCCGTGTTCGGGTCTAGGGTGGAGGGGTCTTTGACGCTGCCATTGAAGGCAGTCGAGATGGAGTCGCACCTCTGGTCGCACAAGGGATCCTCGCTTTTAGGCAGGGTGGCGCACAGGTCGTGGCACTTCCTCGCGCATGAGGCAGCGAGCTTGATGATTTGAGCATCACGGTTGTCGTCGCCCTTCCTCTCCTTGTCAGTTGTGCTCATTGACGGCGGAACCTGCAATGCAATGATGACCACCACAAGCGACATAAGGAACCACAACCTCACGCTGGAGCTGGACATCTTGATATGGAATATTTCTGATATGGATGATCCTTAGGCTAGGTCTGCCTTTTTGCTTTTGCTGTTGACGGTTCCCTTCACACTACATAGCACGCACCCGTGAATTTATAGGTCTGTGCACACCACCATAAGAAATAGATGGATACATGTGAGGCTACGAGAGTTTTGCGCTTCGTTCCCGATATGAGTGTCTGCATATTGCATGCTTCATCCCGCGAGGTCCTCTCTAGCTACTTCTGGTAAAGTTTAGTTTATTCTTTTAAAACTTGCTTAATTTAGCCAAGAATGCATGCATGCACATTTTCTAACAAAAATTGTGGAAGCAATTTTGGTATGTATTATAGTGATGAGCCATGCATGCACCCTTCGCCAGGATTCAAATCCAAATGACCGCACACCTCGTTCATGCTGCGCCATTGCACAGGTCAATAACAAGTGCGTCCTTTACAATAGCAAGCAATTGTTTTAATACCACAAGCGACTTCGTAACAGATGTACCCAAGGCAGCCCGGCCGACATCTATATATATACTAGGTGAATGCCCGTGCGTTGCAACGGGAGAGTTCTCATATATATACCTGGGTTATTTATTATGAAAATACTATTAAGAATCACCTGAACCAAAAAAAAAACTCAACTGAACTTTAAGATGTTCTTTTTTTTGTTATAACATCATACTTCTGCAAGGCTCATATTCGTCTTTAATAAAGACATATAGACGACACATATGTTGTCCTCAAAAGTAACTCTTTTATCATTTGACGTGAAGCAAATCCATTTATACAAATCAATGAGATGAGATGGCATTACCATTCAACACAATTAAGCATTTACGGTCTAATTAGTTGATATTTGATATAATGATAATTCATAAGTTATCAATTCACTGAACATGTACAGAAGAGAAGTTTGCATGAAAAATTGGTCAAAATCAACCATGTCTAGCTCCAGCACTATTTTGAATTTCTTGTTGACACAGCGGATGAATGCATCCTGAAGGAACAAAGACGCCATCGTTTAGAAGACAAAAAAGCTCTTCGTACACAATGATAAATTTGTACTATATAAATACAAAGAGTTATTAACTTTGTAGGTGTAACCATGGGGACATCTGTATGAGACTCATTATTTGCTAAACAGAGTAGGCCTTGTTCAGTTGCTGATAGATGAGAAGGTTATATCTGTGGATACCAACAGATATAACTTAAAGAGCTTAGAGCATCTCCAATAGTTCCAAAAAATAATTGGTAAATCAATGAGTTTTTGAAGTGGCTACAAAAAAGTTGAGAGCATATTTGTTGGGATTTCTCCAATATTAGATGCGTTTCATATTATGATATATTTAGTTCAGAATATTAGGGGATGATATATATGAAGGTCACAGGAAGTTTCATAAGATTTCTAGCAGCATATTGAGAGCAGGAGAAAGATCGATAGATTTGATGTTCTTTTGGACTTGCCTTCGTCAGAGTTCAAAACACCATGGAAATAACTTTGGTTCGGACTCTAACTCCTTCCAAAACTCAAAAGTCCAATTCAAGGTGTAAACACTGTGATATTATCTTCTTCACAGCTCATGCATGTTTGTTTAATTCATTCAGATATAAGCCCATCTGTGTCTATCTCATGGATTCGGAAAGTGATGAACCGGTAGATTGCAATAATTAACAAAAGAACATGATTTGTTTTATAATAAACCTTTACAAAAAAAATAGTACATACATAAATGAAAAAAATATATCCTGGTACTTCTTCCTTTGAAGCCTACCATACCGCGCGGAATGAAAAGAATAGTAACACATAACATGATATAATTTTGTAAATTTGAAGAGTTTGAACTGAAGACCTCAGCTTAAATCATTTGTGCTGGAGAGATGCATTGTTAAGGCAATCCGTTTCTTCCATGGAGGATATGAAACTAAAAAAGGAACTTTTATTTATGGGGCACGCTAATGCATGAATCACGCTGGCAGGCCAAAGCCGCCGGTGGCCAGCTTCATGGATGCCTTGGCCTTGGTGACGATGTAGCAGGCGTAGCTGCACTTGGTAGCACACTTGTTGTCATTGGCGGCGCAGTGCTTGCTGCAAGCCTTGAATGTGTTGGCGACGGCGTTGTCACCCAGCGCGGCAGAGCTGGGCACTGCCGCCGGCGGCATGGCGGCCTGGAGCACCGTGATCGCGCCACGGTACAAGCCGCAGGCCTCGGCGCAGCTGCCACCACACGACGCCTTGGTTTTGCCTTGGCTAGCCGCCGTCGTGGCGCACTTGCGGTTGCAGGCATCACTGCATGCCTCAAGCTTGAAGTCATCCTTACCTAGGGCATGCGGCGGCGTCGCCGGAGCAGCGAGGCCGCTCGCCGCCATGGCCTTGCCGAGGAGGGTGATTATCGGGCCGAAGTGGCGGAAGGTGTCTGCGCACTTGACCTTGCAACTCCTGGCGGCATCACCGTTGCTGCCGTCGGGGACGTTGCACCGCAGGGAGCACCCCGCTGAGCACATCTGCATCTCTTGCACCGCCGTAAAGGCCGTGTTCGGGTCTAGGGTGGAGGGGTCTTTGACGCTGCCATTGAAGGCGGTCGAGATGGAGTCGCACCTCTGGTCGCACAAGGGATCCTCGCTTTTAGGCAGGGTGGCGCACAGGTCGTGGCACTTCCTCGCGCATGAGGCAGCGAGCTTGATGATTTGAGCATCACGGTTGTCGTCGCCCTTCCTCTCCTTGTCAGTTGTGCTCATTGACGGCGGAACCTGCAATGCAATGATGACCACCACAAGCGACATAAGGAACCACAACCTCACGCTGGAGCTGGACATCTTGATATGGAATATTTCTGATATGGATGATCCTTAGGCTAGGTCTGCCTTTTTGCTTTTGCTGTTGACGGTTCCCTTCACACTACATAGCACGCACCCGTGAATTTATAGGTCTGTGCACACCACCATAAGAAATAGATGGATACATGTGAGGCTACGAGAGTTTTGCGCTTCGTTCCCGATATGAGTGTCTGCATATTGCATGCTTCATCCCGCGAGGTCCTCTCTAGCTACTTCTGGTAAAGTTTAGTTTATTCTTTTAAAACTTGCTTAATTTAGCCAAGAATGCATGCATGCACATTTTCTAACAAAAATTGTGGAAGCAATTTTGGTATGTATTATAGTGATGAGCCATGCATGCACCCTTCGCCAGGATTCAAATCCAAATGACCGCACACCTCGTTCATGCTGCGCCATTGCACAGGTCAATAACAAGTGCGTCCTTTACAATAGCAAGCAATTGTTTTAATACCACAAGCGACTTCGTAACAGATGTACCCAAGGCAGCCCGGCCGACATCTATATATATACTAGGTGAATGCCCGTGCGTTGCAACGGGAGAGTTCTCATATATATACCTGGGTTATTTATTATGAAAATACTATTAAGAATCACCTGAACCAAAAAAAAAACTCAACTGAACTTTAAGATGTTCTTTTTTTTGTTATAACATCATACTTCTGCAAGGCTCATATTCGTCTTTAATAAAGACATATAGACGACACATATGTTGTCCTCAAAAGTAACTCTTTTATCATTTGACGTGAAGCAAATCCATTTATACAAATCAATGAGATGAGATGGCATTACCATTCAACACAATTAAGCATTTACGGTCTAATTAGTTGATATTTGATATAATGATAATTCATAAGTTATCAATTCACTGAACATGTACAGAAGAGAAGTTTGCATGAAAAATTGGTCAAAATCAACCATGTCTAGCTCCAGCACTATTTTGAATTTCTTGTTGACACAGCGGATGAATGCATCCTGAAGGAACAAAGACGCCATCGTTTAGAAGACAAAAAAGCTCTTCGTACACAATGATAAATTTGTACTATATAAATACAAAGAGTTATTAACTTTGTAGGTGTAACCATGGGGACATCTGTATGAGACTCATTATTTGCTAAACAGAGTAGGCCTTGTTCAGTTGCTGATAGATGAGAAGAAGGTTATATCTGTGGATACCAACAGATATAACTTAAAGAGCTTAGAGCATCTCCAATAGTTCCAAAAAATAATTGGTAAATCAATGAGTTTTTGAAGTGGCTACAAAAAAGTTGAGAGCATATTTGTTGGGATTTCTCCAATATTAGATGCGTTTCATATTATGATATATTTAGTTCAGAATATTAGGGGATGATATATATGAAGGTCACAGGAAGTTTCATAAGATTTCTAGCAGCATATTGAGAGCAGGAGAAAGATCGATAGATTTGATGTTCTTTTGGACTTGCCTTCGTCAGAGTTCAAAACACCATGGAAATAACTTTGGTTCGGACTCTAACTCCTTCCAAAACTCAAAAGTCCAATTCAAGGTGTAAACACTGTGATATTATCTTCTTCACAGCTCATGCATGTTTGTTTAATTCATTCAGATATAAGCCCATCTGTGTCTATCTCATGGATTCGGAAAGTGATGAACCGGTACATTGCAATAATTAACAAAAGAACATGATTTGTTTTATAATAAACCTTTACAAAAAAAATAGTACATACATAAATGAAAAAAATATATCCTGGTACTTCTTCCTTTGAAGCCTACCATACCGCGCGGAATGAAAAGAATAGTAACACATAACATGATATAATTTTGTAAATTTGAAGAGTTTGAACTGAAGACCTCAGCTTAAATCATTTGTGCTGGAGAGATGCATTGTTAAGGCAATCCGTTTCTTCCATGGAGGATATGAAACTAAAAAAGGAACTTTTATTTATGGGGCACGCTAATGCATGAATCACGCTGGCAGGCCAAAGCCGCCGGTGGCCAGCTTCATGGATGCCTTGGCCTTGGTGACGATGTAGCAGGCGTAGCTGCACTTGGTAGCACACTTGTTGTCATTGGCGGCGCAGTGCTTGCTGCAAGCCTTGAATGTGTTGGCGACGGCGTTGTCACCCAGCGCGGCAGAGCTGGGCACTGCCACCGGCGGCATGGCGGCCTGGAGCACCGTGATCGCGCCACGGTACAAGCCGCAGGCCTCGGCGCAGCTGCCACCACACGACGCCTTGGTTTTGCCTTGGCTAGCCGCCGTCGTGGCGCACTTGCGGTTGCAGGCATCACTGCATGCCTCAAGCTTGAAGTCATCCTTACCTAGGGCATGCGGCGGCGTCGCCGGAGCAGCGAGGCCGCTCGCCGCCATGGCCTTGCCGAGGAGGGTGATTATCGGGCCGAAGTGGCGGAAGGTGTCTGCGCACTTGACCTTGCAACTCCTGGCGGCGTCACCGTTGCTGCCGTCGGGGACGTTGCACCGCAGGGAGCACCCCGCTGAGCACATCTGCATCTCTTGCACCGCCGTAAAGGCCGTGTTCGGGTCTAGGGTGGAGGGGTCTTTGACGCTGCCATTGAAGGCGGTCGAGATGGAGTCGCACCTCTGGTCGCACAAGGGATCCTCGCTTTTAGGCAGGGTGGCGCACAGGTCGTGGCACTTCCTCGCGCATGAGGCAGCGAGCTTGATGATTTGAGCATCACGGTTGTCGTCGCCCTTCCTCTCCTTGTCAGTTGTGCTCATTGACGGCGGAACCTGCAATGCAATGATGACCACCACAAGCGACATAAGGAACCACAACCTCACGCTGGAGCTGGACATCTTGATATGGAATATTTCTGATATGGATGATCCTTAGGCTAGGTCTGCCTTTTTGCTTTTGCTGTTGACGGTTCCGTTCACACTACATAGCACGCACCCGTGAATTTATAGGTCTGTGCACACCACCATAAGAAATAGATGGATACATGTGAGGCTACGAGAGTTTTGCGCTTCGTTCCCGATATGAGTGTCTGCATATTGCATGCTTCATCCCGCGAGGTCCTCTCTAGCTACTTCTGGTAAAGTTTAGTTTATTCTTTTAAAACTTGCTTAATTTAGCCAAGAATGCATGCATGCACATTTTCTAACAAAAATTGTGGAAGCAATTTTGGTATGTATTATAGTGATGAGCCATGCATGCACCCTTCGCCAGGATTCAAATCCAAATGACCGCACACCTCGTTCATGCTGCGCCATTGCACAGGTCAATAACAAGTGCGTCCTTTACAATAGCAAGCAATTGTTTTAATACCACAAGCGACTTCGTAACAGATGTACCCGAGGCAGCCCGGCCGACATCTATATATATACTAGGTGAATGCCCGTGCGTTGCAACGGGAGAGTTCTCATATATATACCTGGGTTATTTATTATGAAAATACTATTAAGAATCACCTGAACCAAAAAAAAAACTCAACTGAACTTTAAGATGTTCTTTTTTTTGTTATAACATCATACTTCTGCAAGGCTCATATTCGTCTTTAATAAAGACATATAGACGACACATATGTTGTCCTCAAAAGTAACTCTTTTATCATTTGACGTGAAGCAAATCCATTTATACAAATCAATGAGATGAGATGGCATTACCATTCAACACAATTAAGCATTTACGGTCTAATTAGTTGATATTTGATATAATGATAATTCATAAGTTATCAATTCACTGAACATGTACAGAAGAGAAGTTTGCATGAAAAATTGGTCAAAATCAACCATGTCTAGCTCCAGCACTATTTTGAATTTCTTGTTGACACAGCGGATGAATGCATCCTGAAGGAACAAAGACGCCATCGTTTAGAAGACAAAAAAGCTCTTCGTACACAATGATAAATTTGTACTATATAAATACAAAGAGTTATTAACTTTGTAGGTGTAACCATGGGGACATCTGTATGAGACTCATTATTTGCTAAACAGAGTAGGCCTTGTTCAGTTGCTGATAGATGAGAAGAAGGTTATATCTGTGGATACCAACAGATATAACTTAAAGAGCTTAGAGCATCTCCAATAGTTCCAAAAAATAATTGGTAAATCAATGAGTTTTTGAAGTGGCTACAAAAAAGTTGAGAGCATATTTGTTGGGATTTCTCCAATATTAGATGCGTTTCATATTATGATATATTTAGTTCAGAATATTAGGGGATGATATATATGAAGGTCACAGGAAGTTTCATAAGATTTCTAGCAGCATATTGAGAGCAGGAGAAAGATCGATAGATTTGATGTTCTTTTGGACTTGCCTTCGTCAGAGTTCAAAACACCATGGAAATAACTTTGGTTCGGACTCTAACTCCTTCCAAAACTCAAAAGTCCAATTCAAGGTGTAAACACTGTGATATTATCTTCTTCACAGCTCATGCATGTTTGTTTAATTCATTCAGATATAAGCCCATCTGTGTCTATCTCATGGATTCGGAAAGTGATGAACCGGTAGATTGCAATAATTAACAAAAGAACATGATTTGTTTTATAATAAACCTTTACAAAAAAATAGTACATACATAAATGAAAAAAATATATCCTGGTACTTCTTCCTTTGAAGCCTACCATACCGCGCGGAATGAAAAGAATAGTAACACATAACATGATATAATTTTGTAAATTTGAAGAGTTTGAACTGAAGACCTCAGCTTAAATCATTTGTGCTGGAGAGATGCATTGTTAAGGCAATCCCTTTCTTCCATGGAGGATATGAAACTAAAAAAGGAACTTTTATTTATGGGGCATGCTAATGCATGAATCACGCTGGCAGGCCAAAGCCGCCGGTGGCCAGCTTCATGGATGCCTTGGCCTTGGTGACGATGTAGCAGGCGTAGCTGCACTTGGTAGCACACTTGTTGTCATTGGCGGCGCAGTGCTTGCTGCAAGCCTTGAATGTGTTGGCGACGGCGTTGTCACCCAGCGCGGCAGAGCTGGGCACTGCCGCCGGCGGCATGGCGGCCTGGAGCACCGTGATCGCGCCACGGTACAAGCCGCAGGCCTCGGCGCAGCTGCCACCACACGACGCCTTGGTTTTGCCTTGGCTAGCCGCCGTCGTGGCGCACTTGCGGTTGCAGGCATCACTGCATGCCTCAAGCTTGAAGTCATCCTTACCTGGGGCATGCGGCGGCGTCGCCGGAGCAGCGAGGCCGCTCGCCGCCATGGCCTTGCCGAGGAGGGTGATTATCGGGCCGAAGTGGCGGAAGGTGTCTGCGCACTTGACCTTGCAACTCCTGGCGGCGTCACCGTTGCTGCCGTCGGGGACGTTGCACCGCAGGGAGCACCCCGCTGAGCACATCTGCATCTCTTGCACCGCCGTAAAGGCCGTGTTCGGGTCTAGGGTGGAGGGGTCTTTGACGCTGCCATTGAAGGCGGTCGAGATGGAGTCGCACCTCTGGTCGCACAAGGGATCCTCGCTTTTAGGCAGGGTGGCGCACAGGTCGTGGCACTTCCTCGCGCATGAGGCAGCGAGCTTGATGATTTGAGCATCACGGTTGTCGTCGCCCTTCCTCTCCTTGTCAGTTGTGCTCATTGACGGCGGAACCTGCAATGCAATGATGACCACCACAAGCGACATAAGGAACCACAACCTCACGCTGGAGCTGGACATCTTGATATGGAATATTTCTGATATGGATGATCCTTAGGCTAGGTCTGCCTTTTTGCTTTTGCTGTTGACGGTTCCCTTCACACTACATAGCACGCACCCGTGAATTTATAGGTCTGTGCACACCACCATAAGAAATAGATGGATACATGTGAGGCTACGAGAGTTTTGCGCTTCGTTCCCGATATGAGTGTCTGCATATTGCATGCTTCATCCCGCGAGGTCCTCTCTAGCTACTTCTGGTAAAGTTTAGTTTATTCTTTTAAAACTTGCTTAATTTAGCCAAGAATGCATGCATGCACATTTTCTAACAAAAATTGTGGAAGCAATTTTGGTATGTATTATAGTGATGAGCCATGCATGCACCCTTCGCCAGGATTCAAATCCAAATGACCGCACACCTCGTTCATGCTGCGCCATTGCACAGGTCAATAACAAGTGCGTCCTTTACAATAGCAAGCAATTGTTTTAATACCACAAGCGACTTCGTAACAGATGTACCCGAGGCAGCCCGGCCGACATCTATATATATACTAGGTGAATGCCCGTGCGTTGCAACGGGAGAGTTCTCATATATATACCTGGGTTATTTATTATGAAAATACTATTAAGAATCACCTGAACCAAAAAAAAAACTCAACTGAACTTTAAGATGTTCTTTTTTTTGTTATAACATCATACTTCTGCAAGGCTCATATTCGTCTTTAATAAAGACATATAGACGACACATATGTTGTCCTCAAAAGTAACTCTTTTATCATTTGACGTGAAGCAAATCCATTTATACAAATCAATGAGATGAGATGGCATTACCATTCAACACAATTAAGCATTTACGGTCTAATTAGTTGATATTTGATATAATGATAATTCATAAGTTATCAATTCACTGAACATGTACAGAAGAGAAGTTTGCATGAAAAATTGGTCAAAATCAACCATGTCTAGCTCCAGCACTATTTTGAATTTCTTGTTGACACAGCGGATGAATGCATCCTGAAGGAACAAAGACGCCATCGTTTAGAAGACAAAAAAGCTCTTCGTACACAATGATAAATTTGTACTATATAAATACAAAGAGTTATTAACTTTGTAGGTGTAACCATGGGGACATCTGTATGAGACTCATTATTTGCTAAACAGAGTAGGCCTTGTTCAGTTGCTGATAGATGAGAAGAAGGTTATATCTGTGGATACCAACAGATATAACTTAAAGAGCTTAGAGCATCTCCAATAGTTCCAAAAAATAATTGGTAAATCAATGAGTTTTTGAAGTGGCTACAAAAAAGTTGAGAGCATATTTGTTGGGATTTCTCCAATATTAGATGCGTTTCATATTATGATATATTTAGTTCAGAATATTAGGGGATGATATATATGAAGGTCACAGGAAGTTTCATAAGATTTCTAGCAGCATATTGAGAGCAGGAGAAAGATCGATAGATTTGATGTTCTTTTGGACTTGCCTTCGTCAGAGTTCAAAACACCATGGAAATAACTTTGGTTCGGACTCTAACTCCTTCCAAAACTCAAAAGTCCAATTCAAGGTGTAAACACTGTGATATTATCTTCTTCACAGCTCATGCATGTTTGTTTAATTCATTCAGATATAAGCCCATCTGTGTCTATCTCATGGATTCGGAAAGTGATGAACCGGTAGATTGCAATAATTAACAAAAGAACATGATTTGTTTTATAATAAACCTTTACAAAAAAATAGTACATACATAAATGAAAAAAATATATCCTGGTACTTCTTCCTTTGAAGCCTACCATACCGCGCGGAATGAAAAGAATAGTAACACATAACATGATATAATTTTGTAAATTTGAAGAGTTTGAACTGAAGACCTCAGCTTAAATCATTTGTGCTGGAGAGATGCATTGTTAAGGCAATCCCTTTCTTCCATGGAGGATATGAAACTAAAAAAGGAACTTTTATTTATGGGGCATGCTAATGCATGAATCACGCTGGCAGGCCAAAGCCGCCGGTGGCCAGCTTCATGGATGCCTTGGCCTTGGTGACGATGTAGCAGGCGTAGCTGCACTTGGTAGCACACTTGTTGTCATTGGCGGCGCAGTGCTTGCTGCAAGCCTTGAATGTGTTGGCGACGGCGTTGTCACCCAGCGCGGCAGAGCTGGGCACTGCCGCCGGCGGCATGGCGGCCTGGAGCACCGTGATCGCGCCACGGTACAAGCCGCAGGCCTCGGCGCAGCTGCCACCACACGACGCCTTGGTTTTGCCTTGGCTAGCCGCCGTCGTGGCGCACTTGCGGTTGCAGGCATCACTGCATGCCTCAAGCTTGAAGTCATCCTTACCTGGGGCATGCGGCGGCGTCGCCGGAGCAGCGAGGCCGCTCGCCGCCATGGCCTTGCCGAGGAGGGTGATTATCGGGCCGAAGTGGCGGAAGGTGTCTGCGCACTTGACCTTGCAACTCCTGGCGGCGTCACCGTTGCTGCCGTCGGGGACGTTGCACCGCAGGGAGCACCCCGCTGAGCACATCTGCATCTCTTGCACCGCCGTAAAGGCCGTGTTCGGGTCTAGGGTGGAGGGGTCTTTGACGCTGCCATTGAAGGCGGTCGAGATGGAGTCGCACCTCTGGTCGCACAAGGGATCCTCGCTTTTAGGCAGGGTGGCGCACAGGTCGTGGCACTTCCTCGCGCATGAGGCAGCGAGCTTGATGATTTGAGCATCACGGTTGTCGTCGCCCTTCCTCTCCTTGTCAGTTGTGCTCATTGACGGCGGAACCTGCAATGCAATGATGACCACCACAAGCGACATAAGGAACCACAACCTCACGCTGGAGCTGGACATCTTGATATGGAATATTTCTGATATGGATGATCCTTAGGCTAGGTCTGCCTTTTTGCTTTTGCTGTTGACGGTTCCCTTCACACTACATAGCACGCACCCGTGAATTTATAGGTCTGTGCACACCACCATAAGAAATAGATGGATACATGTGAGGCTACGAGAGTTTTGCGCTTCGTTCCCGATATGAGTGTCTGCATATTGCATGCTTCATCCCGCGAGGTCCTCTCTAGCTACTTCTGGTAAAGTTTAGTTTATTCTTTTAAAACTTGCTTAATTTAGCCAAGAATGCATGCATGCACATTTTCTAACAAAAATTGTGGAAGCAATTTTGGTATGTATTATAGTGATGAGCCATGCATGCACCCTTCGCCAGGATTCAAATCCAAATGACCGCACACCTCGTTCATGCTGCGCCATTGCACAGGTCAATAACAAGTGCGTCCTTTACAATAGCAAGCAATTGTTTTAATACCACAAGCGACTTCGTAACAGATGTACCCAAGGCAGCCCGGCCGACATCTATATATATACTAGGTGAATGCCCGTGCGTTGCAACGGGAGAGTTCTCATATATATACCTGGGTTATTTATTATGAAAATACTATTAAGAATCACCTGAACCAAAAAAAAACTTAACTGAACTTTAAGATGTTCTTTCTTTTGTTATAACATCATACTTCTGCAAGGCTCATATTCGTCTTTAATAAAGACATATAGACGACACATATGTTGTCCTCAAAAGTAACTCTTTTATCATTTGACGTGAAGCAAATCCATTTATACAAATCAATGAGATGAGATGGCATTACCATTCAACACAATTAAGCATTTACGGTCTAATTAGTTGATATTTGATATAATGATAATTCATAAGTTATCAATTCACTGAACATGTACAGAAGAGAAGTTTGCATGAAAAATTGGTCAAAATCAACCATGTCTAGCTCCAGCACTATTTTGAATTTCTTGTTGACACAGCGGATGAATGCATCCTGAAGGAACAAAGACGCCATCGTTTAGAAGACAAAAAAGCTCTTCGTACACAATGATAAATTTGTACTATATAAATACAAAGAGTTATTAACTTTGTAGGTGTAACCATGGGGACATCTGTATGAGACTCATTATTTGCTAAACAGAGTAGGCCTTGTTCAGTTGCTGATAGATGAGAAGAAGGTTATATCTGTGGATACCAACAGATATAAATTAAAGAGCTTAGAGCATCTCCAATAGTTCCAAAAAATAATTGGTAAATCAATGAGTTTTTGAAGTGGCTACAAAAAAGTTGAGAGCATATTTGTTGGGATTTCTCCAATATTAGATGCGTTTCATATTATGATATATTTAGTTCAGAATATTAGGGGATGATATATATGAAGGTCACAGGAAGTTTCATAAGATTTCTAGCAGCATATTGAGAGCAGGAGAAAGATCGATAGATTTGATGTTCTTTTGGACTTGCCTTCGTCAGAGTTCAAAACACCATGGAAATAACTTTGGTTCGGACTCTAACTCCTTCCAAAACTCAAAAGTCCAATTCAAGGTGTAAACACTGTGATATTATCTTCTTCACAGCTCATGCATGTTTGTTTAATTCATTCAGATATAAGCCCATCTGTGTCTATCTCATGGATTCGGAAAGTGATGAACCGGTAGATTGCAATAATTAACAAAAGAACATGATTTGTTTTATAATAAACCTTTACAAAAAAAATAGTACATACATAAATGAAAAAAATATATCCTGGTACTTCTTCCTTTGAAGCCTACCATACCGCGCGGAATGAAAAGAATAGTAACACATAACATGATATAATTTTGTAAATTTGAAGAGTTTGAACTGAAGACCTCAGCTTAAATCATTTGTGCTGGAGAGATGCATTGTTAAGGCAATCCCTTTCTTCCATGGAGGATATGAAACTAAAAAAGGAACTTTTATTTATGGGGCATGCTAATGCATGAATCACACTGGCAGGCCAAAGCCGCCGGTGGCCAGCTTCATGGATGCCTTGGCCTTGGTGACGATGTAGCAGGCGTAGCTGCACTTGGTAGCACACTTGTTGTCATTGGCGGCGCAGTGCTTGCTGCAAGCCTTGAATGTGTTGGCGACGGCGTTGTCACCCAGCGCGGCAGAGCTGGGCACTGCCGCCGGCGGCATGGCGGCCTGGAGCACCGTGATCGCGCCACGGTACAAGCCACAGGCCTCGGCGCAGCTGCCACCACACGACGCCTTGGTTTTGCCTTGGCTAGCCGCCGTCGTGGCGCACTTGCGGTTGCAGGCATCACTGCATGCCTCAAGCTTGAAGTCATCCTTACCTGGGGCATGCGGCGGCGTCGCCGGAGCAGCGAGGCCGCTCGCCGCCATGGCCTTGCCGAGGAGGGTGATTATCGGGCCGAAGTGGCGGAAGGTGTCTGCGCACTTGACCTTGCAACTCCTGGCGGCGTCACCGTTGCTGCCGTCGGGGACGTTGCACCGCAGGGAGCACCCCGCTGAGCACATCTGCATCTCTTGCACCGCCGTAAAGGCCGTGTTCGGGTCTAGGGTGGAGGGGTCTTTGACGCTGCCATTGAAGGCGGTCGAGATGGAGTCGCACCTCTGGTCGCACAAGGGATCCTCGCTTTTAGGCAGGGTGGCGCACAGGTCGTGGCACTTCCTCGCGCATGAGGCAGCGAGCTTGATGATTTGAGCATCACGGTTGTCGTCGCCCTTCCTCTCCTTGTCAGTTGTGCTCATTGACGGCGGAACCTGCAATGCAATGATGACCACCACAAGCGACACAAGGAACCACAACCTCACGCTGGAGCTGGACATCTTGATATGGAATATTTCTGATATGGATGATCCTTAGGCTAGGTCTGCCTTTTTGCTTTTGCTGTTGATGGTTCCCTTCACACTACATAGCACGCACCCGTGAATTTATAGGTCTGTGCACACCACCATAAGAAATAGATGGATACATGTGAGGCTACGAGAGTTTTGCGCTTCGTTCCCGATATGAGTGTCTGCATATTGCATGCTTCATCCCGCGAGGTCCTCTCTAGCTACTTCTTGTAAAGTTTAGTTTATTCTTTTAAAACTTGCTTAATTTAGCCAAGAATGCATGCATGCACATTTTCTAACAAAAATTGTGGAAGCAATTTTGGTATGTATTATAGTGATGAGCCATGCATGCACCCTTCGCCAGGATTCAAATCCAAATGACCGCACACCTCGTTCATGCTGCGCCATTGCACAGGTCAATAACAAGTGCGTCCTTTACAATAGCAAGCAATTGTTTTAATACCACAAGCGACTTCGTAACAGATGTACCCAAGGCAGCCCGGCCGACATCTGTATATATACTAGGTGAATGCCCGTGTGTTGCAACGGGAGAGTTCTCATATATATACCTGGGTTATTTATTATGAAAATACTATTAAGAATCACCTGAACCAAAAAAAAAAACTCAACTGAACTTTAAGATGTTCTTTTTTTGTTATAACATCATACTTCTGCAAGGCTCATATTCGTCTTTAATAAAGACATATAGACGACACATATGTTGTCCTCAAAAGTAACTCTTTTATCATTTGACGTGAAGCAAATCCATTTATACAAATCAATGAGATGAGATGGCATTACCATTCAACACAATTAAGCATTTACGGTCTAATTAGTTGATATTTGATATAATGATAATTCATAAGTTATCAATTCACTGAACATGTACAGAAGAGAAGTTTGCATGAAAAATTGGTCAAAATCAACCATGTCTAGCTCCAGCACTATTTTGAATTTCTTGTTGACACAGCGGATGAATGCATCCTGAAGGAACAAAGACGCCATCGTTTAGAAGACAAAAAAGCTCTTCGTACACAATGATAAATTTGTACTATATAAATACAAAGAGTTATTAACTTTGTAGGTGTAACCATGGGGACATCTGTATGAGACTCATTATTTGCTAAACAGAGTAGGCCTTGTTCAGTTGCTGATAGATGAGAAGAAGGTTATATCTGTGGATACCAACAGATATAAATTAAAGAGCTTAGAGCATCTCCAATAGTGTAACGTCCCAGAGTCCAAACGGCTCAGATCCACTCTGCACGCTGAATGAACCACACCTACCACCATCCCACTTACGCTTTCGTCCTCGCTTCGCGTAAAAGGATTAACCCGGGGATGGTGAGATGAACTCTAGAAGCCTTATATGTTGGTCTATCCCACTCTAAACAACCAAGGTGGGACTAAACTCTCCACAATATCTCATAACATTCACATGGGCCACTATGGGCCAAATTCCAAATTGGGCCGGGTGTGACATAATCTGTCACACCCATTTTTAAGGACAAAAATAGGATGCATAAATTACTCATGTGCGCCCCAGGTCATGATCGCACACATAAGTAGACAAATTACATAGTATCATCACAGTGCTTATTACATAGCGAATAAATATTTAAGACATAGTCTTGAACGATAATAATAATAACTAATAGCAATCTCCAGCGGAAACTCCACACAGGGACACGGTTGACTGGTTGACACCAAGACTAGTACTCATTACGATAATCTTCCTCATAATCTTCATCTGTTATGGTGGAAATAGCAAGAGTGAGTCCATGTCGAACTCAACAAATATAACACAGGGTTCATGAGGCTCAAAAGGCTAGACACTGTTTAACTGCGTTTAGCTTTTATTCATATAATTAACAATTGAGTAGCATCAAGATAAACCACTTCCCATTAAAGAACCAATGATCAATTGCAATAATGATAACGAATAACATTAACATGAGCATAATAATAATCAACAATAATTAAACATAATATAGCAATGGTGATCATCTATCTGTAAATGTTCCAAGGCCGCTCGTATCCGTGAGCACGGCTAGTATACCAGTTTATTAAACTCTGCGCAGAGGTGTACACTTTCACTGTGAGTCATGATTTCCAAATGAGTGGGGAGATCAAGCCCAAACACCCGAAAAACATATAAAGCCATCCAAAAGTTCGTCTAACAAGTTAGGGCCATTAGATTCACTCGGCAGGCAGATGTAGAACCCCCCTTCCCTGTGGCACAACAACCGCAGCCTATACACACTAGGCCAGGGGCTCGCACTACACCCAACGTGGCAAGCCATTCTTACACCATTTAAGGTAACCACTAACAAACTAGAAAAGGTCTCTTGAACAACTAAAGCCAGAGCCATATAGCCCTCACAGCTGTACTGTATATCCCGGATGATCACGTACAGATAAGTCCTTACGGAGAGTAACCAGAGCATCAAAAATAATACACATGCTCTAGCCCCCTTTTAACAAAAATTAAATCATCTTAATGATTGATTGCTTGATCCATTAATCATATTGCAAGATCATTGTTCTTAGTTTAAGCACTAGCCATAGCTACCCATATGCATTCCCAAGGTTGACAAGGAATCAAGACAACAAGCACTATGTTATAATCTCTAAGGTTGTCAAGGTAAGCACATGCATATGTATGATAATTCGATGTATAGGTAACAAGGATAGTCCTGTGTTATACTTGCCTTGATCAAAGCTCTCCAAATAATACTGCTGACTTGGCTCAAAGTAATACTCCGAATCGTCCAAATACTGCTCACCTTCTATACTCGATCATCAATCAACAACATACATGCATCCAATCAAACATACACGAAGCAAACAAAGAGATATAATTAGAACAGTACACCAACAGTAACAAAACAGTAATAAAAGTTTATAAAACTCTTCTACACGTTTCTACGATCACACAGACGCAAAGATCACCAAAATCGGAGTTAAAACGTGAAAGTTATGAATTTTCTAAGATTTCCTATTGATAACTAAATACTTAATTATAAACTCGAAAATTAAATTATCAAAACTAACTGTACAACTACACTAACAGGTAGAGTTCGCAAATACGAACCTAACGCAACTTGAACGGATCAAATCGGAGTTAAAACGAAGTTTTTATGGCCAAAACAGTTCTAGTGGCAAATCTGTAATTTCCTGAAAACGTATTTTTGAATAAACCGGAAGAAAATACGCTTTCAAAACGTGAATACGTATTTCCTGGAATACGCCAAGGACCGCGGGTTGATTTCCAAAAACCCGAGGGTCTCTTTAGAAAGATTACCCGCGAAGGGGTATCTTCTAATCTCGTGCGTCCATCTGAGAACGGACGGCTGCTATTGAATCTAGAAGAAAGAGAGAGGGAGCACGGTCACCATCTCCATCGCCGGCCGGTGGCCGCCATGGCCGACGCCATGAGCTCGCCGGAAAATCTCGGTTTCCCCTTTTCCGACCACCAAACGACCCGCAAACAACTCCAATCGGTCGAGAAGATCAACCCTAGCTCCTCTACATGATTTATGCCCTCTACGATGTCCCAAAGAGAGAGCGCAGCAAGGGGAGGGACGGCGGCACCATTGCCGACCGACGGTGAGCTTCAAAAACTCACTTCGAAGCCTCTCCAACCAAAAGGAAAGCACAAGAAGATAGAGGAGACGAGTGCGGACTCACCAACGTGAAGAATTTGACCTCAAATCCACCCGAAGGCTCCCTAACCGATCTACCGCCGGCCTTCAATAACCTCAAGCCCTAGTACTCTATTTCACGTGGTGGAACTCGCGATTTAGGTGAAAAACGGAAAGAGGAGGGTCACGGCTTCTTATTTGTAGCTCCAAATCGCCGTATTCGGGTAGGAAATCCCGGTTATATCGGCAACAATCGGTGGCGGTCGCCCACGAGTTCGGCTCGGTTACGACGCGAGGGGAAGAAGACAACTGACAAGCGGCCCCACCCGTCAGCGAAATGAGAAGGGAGGGAAGGCGCGGCTGGTTTTCTTGGGCCGGCCCATGCGGCGAAGGCGCGGAAGGAAAGGGCAGCGGCCCACCTACGCAAGCGCGGGGGAAACAGGCCGCTCCAACGGGCCTTCGGGCCGCCAGGGAGAAGGTAAATGATTTTCTTCTTTTTTTCTCCTTTCTTTTCTTTATTTGCTTGTCTTCAAACTATTCCAAATAAAATTTTCTAAGCCAAATCAAAATAAAATAAATCCACACCACAAAATAAAATAAATGCAACAGCATGAATGCAACACCAAATATATTTTATTATTATTTCAATTTGTCATTATTTGTTATCCAACTTATTCAAAATTCATTATTTCTGAAATTTTGGGTGTTACAAATTCTACCCCCCTTAAAAGAATCTCGTCCTCGAGATTGGACTGCTTACTCAAATAACTGCGGATATGATTTCCTCAATTCATCCTCTCTTTCCCAAGTTGCCTCTGCCTCTGAATATCGATTCCACTGTACTTTACACATCTTAATAATCCGACTTCGAGTAACCCTCTCAGCAGTCTCTAAAATCTTAATCGGAAACTCTTCATATGTAAGATCCTCCTTAACAGTCAATTCTTCCAAAGGTATCCGCTCCTCAGGCACCCGCAAATACTTCTTAAGTTGTGAAACATGAAATACATCATGCACCCCAGATAAATTCTCAGGCAACTCTAATTGATAAGCAACTTCCCCACGTCTAGCGATAATTTTAAATGGTCCAACATACCTTGGTGCTAGTTTACCTTTCATGTTAAATCTCTTCACACTTCTCATAGGTGACACCTTCAAATAGACATAATCACCTACCTCAAAAACTAGATCTCTTCTCCTATTATCAGCATAACTCTTCTGACGAGACTGTGCCACTCTCAAATTCTCACGAATCACCCGCACTTGATCTTCTGCGTTTCTAAGAACATCTGTACCAAACACCTGAGATTCACCTGTCTGATCCCAAAACAACGGAGTTCTACACTTACGTCCATACAAAGCTTCAAACGGTGCCATCTTAAGACTCTGTTGATAACTATTATTGTAAGAAAATTCTGCATAAGGCAAACTCTTATCCCAACTAGTTCCATATTGCAATGCACAGGCTCTCAACATATCCTCTAACACCTGGTTGGTCCTTTCAGTCTGCCCATCTGTCTGTGGATGATATGCTGTACTAAAATTCAATTTAGTTCCCAAAGATTCATGCACAGCTTTCCAAAAATGCGACGTAAACTGCGTACCTCGATCAGACACAATCTTCTTTGGTACTCCATGCAAACAGACTATTCTTTCCATATACAAGGTAGCTAATTGTACCCCCGTATAATTAGTCTTGACTGGTATAAAATGAGCAACTTTAGTCAACCTATCCACTATCACCCAAATAGAATCATAACCTCTCTGAGTACGCGGTAACCCCACTATAAAGTCCATACCAACTTCCTCCCACTTCCATTCAGGAATTTTCATTGGTTGCAACAATCCAGCAGGTCTCTGATGCTCTGCTTTCACCCTCTGACAAGTATCACACAATGCCACATACTCAGCCACATCTCGTTTTAATCCAACCCACCAATATTTCTGTCTAAGATCCAAATACATCTTAGTACTACCAGGATGAATAGAATAAGCTGACTCATGAGCTTCATGAAGAATTGCCTGTCTAACAGTTTGATCCTCAGGTACACACAGCCTCTTTCCAAACCACAAAATCCCATTATCATCCATTCGAAAGCCTGGTGACTTACCAATCACTATATCCTCTGCTATCTTCTTTAGTTTCTCATCCTTCAACTGACCCTTGTAAATCTCTTGTTCTAAAGTAGGCTCTATCACTAATTCCATTGTATTAGTAACAATTCCCAAATTCAAATATTCAAATTCAGCACATAACTCACTAGTCATAGACAATGTTCTTATCTCATTGGCATAACTCTTCCTACTAAGAGCATCAGCTACTACATTAGCCTTACCAGGATGATAGTGTATCTCAATATCATAATCCTTAATCAACTCTAACCATCTGCGTTGCCTCAAATTCAGATCTGACTGATTAAAAATATACTTCAAACTCTTATGATCAGTGTATATATCACTCTTATGTCCAATCAAATAATGTCTCCAAATCTTTAAAGCATGAACTACTGCTGCTAACTCCAAATCATGTGTAGGATAATTCAACTCATGCTTTCTCAACTGTCTAGATGCATAAGCCACAACTCTGCCTTCTTGCATAAGAACACATCCCAAACCTTGACGAGAAGCATCACAATAAATAGAAAACTTCTTACTCAAATCTGGTAAAACCAAAACAGGCGCTGTAGTCAACCTCTTCTTCAATTCCTCAAAACTAGCTTGACATTTATCAGACCACACAAATTTGGCATTCTTTTCTAACAGAGAGGTCATAGGTTTAGCAAGTTTAGAAAACCCTTCAATGAACCGTCTGTAATATCCAGCTAAACCCAAGAAACTGCGAATCTCGCTAACATCGGTAGGTGGTTTCCAATTCAATACATCCTTTACTTTACCTGGATCCACTGATATACCTCCATTAGAAACAATATGACCAAGGAAAGAAACTTCCTTCAACCAAAACTCACATTTACTTCGCTTCGCATACAGTTTATGCTCTCTAAGCTTCTGCAATACCAACCTCAAATGTTCAGCATGCTCTACCTCTGTCTTGGAAAATACCAGTATATCATCAATAAACACTACCACAAACTTATCCAAATATTCCATGAACACCTTATTCATCATGTACATAAAGTATGCAGGTGCATTGGTCAATCCAAACGACATAACAGTATACTCATACAATCCATACCTTGTAGTAAAAGCTGTCTTTGGAATATCAGAGGCACGAATCTACAACTGATGATAACCAGAACGTAAATCAATCTTAGAGAACACACAAGCACCTCTCAACTGATCAAACAAGTCATCAATCCTGGGCAAAGGATACTTATTCTTGATAGTTACCTCATTTAGTGACCGATAATCAACACACATCCTCTGACCACCATCTTTCTTATCAACAAAAATAACTGGTGCTCCCCAAGGTGACGAACTAGGTCGAATAAAACCTTTATCTTGTAATTCTTTAATTTGTTTCTTAAGTTCTTCTAATTCATCTACTCCCATCCTATATGGTCGTTTGGCTATAGGTGCAGTTCCAGGTAGTAATTCAATAAGAAATTCAATGTCTCGGTCAGGTGGCATACCTGGCAATTCATCAGGGAAGACATCCGGAAATTCCTCAATCACTGAATTCTCCTTAATAGTATCTTCAAGCTGGTTCACCACCGCGGTTGGTTGCTTCTGCATTGCTACATCCACATTGATTTTATCTCCATTAGGCGCAGTCACAACTACCACTTTCTGCTGACACTAAATCTCTGTCTGATTTTGCTTCATCCAGTCCATACCCAATATCACATCAATACCAGATGTCCTCAACACTATAGGGTTATCTTAAACTCTGCCCCCCTTAATACCATACTAATTGGAAGACAACGATTACTGGTTTGCATGGTACCTCCAGGTGAATTTACTAAGAGAGGTTCTTTCATAGCTAGCATGGGTATACTATGCATTTTAACAAAAATGTTAGATATGAATGTATGAGATGCTCCAGAGTCAAATAGAACAGTTGCGGGAGTGGAGTGTACATTGAACGTACCAATCATAACTTCTGGTGCCTCATGAGCTGTATCAGAAGACACGTGATTCACCCTTCCAGTACCAGATTGTCTCTGGTTGCTCTTCTGGCTCTGAGAAGTCTGTTGGTTCTGCTTCTCAGGACAATTATAAGACAAATGGCCTTCTTTACCGCATACAAAGCATCTAATAGGAGTGCTGGGAGTACTATTCTTCATGGGGGTAACATTGGGATTTCCAGTGCGAGGAGTCTGTTGCCCAGTCTGCTGATACTGTTGACGCTGTGGATATGATGAACGCTGCTGCGACTGATTACTTTGCCAATTTTGGGACCACCTCTGATTCGGATTGCGATTCCACTGGCTAACCGGTCCCTGAAACTTTTGATGAAAACCATGCTGAGAATTTGTGCGTTGACGGTTGTTGCTTCCTGAGCTTTGCACCTTCATCTTCCTTTTTCTGTCCATCTCCCTACGCTCATTATCAAGCACGATAGCTTTGTTTATCAGCTCTTGAAAACTAGCATAGTTATTCCCCTTCAGTTGCAAGCGAAGATCATAATAAATTCCCTTCAAGAAAAGACGCTGCCTGTCTGCATCTTCCCTAACTTCATTGGGAGCATAGCGAGCCAACTGGGTGAACCTGTCATGATATTCACTCACACTCATCTGTCCCATCCTAAGGTTTCTGAATTCTTCCTGCTTCAGCTCAATTATACCTTCAGGAATATGACGAGCCCGAAAATCTCTAACAAACTCATTCCAAGTGATAGGAGGAGCATTGTCAGGGCGTGCAGCCTGATACGACTCCCACCAAGTCTGAGCTGTCCCTTGTAACTGACCAGATGCATATAACACCTTTTTCATATCATTGCATTGAGCTATGTTCAGCTGTTTCTCCACTGCCCTCACCCAATCATCTGCTTCTAAAGTATCAGCAGCATGAGAAAACACTGGAGGGCGTCCCTTCAAAAATTCTCCACGCTTATCCCTTACTTGAACAGGTGGTGGTCCTCCTACAGGGGGATTGTTCTGCATGTGCTGCATAAACATCTGCATCAACTGATTCTGAGTTTGCATGAGTTCCTCCATAGTAACGGGTGGATTAGCACCCCCACGACCTCTGCCACGACCTCTGCCTGACATCTGTTTCCAAAACACAGAAGATGAAATTCAGTACGATCCGAGATGATGTATTCAATAGATAAACAAAATCTGATTTTTCTGGGCGAACTCCAATTTCAGCAACTCAGTAAAACTGTCATATCTCGAGCTACAGACGTCCAATTCAGGTGATCTTTACATGGTTGGAAAGCTTATAAAATTATCTACAACTTTTATTCACAACACTTTTTCTGATTCTGTCAATAAATTGGTCAAAGACTGAACTTAACCGAAACTGTTTCAGAATTCCAGACTGTGCAGTAACTCCATCTTGGAACAGGTATATCTCTTAACTCATAATAGATATTAAGGTGATTCTTGTGGGATTGGAAAGATATAGAAGTCTAATTATTCCCAGTAAAATTTCTTAAATTTCCCATGAACGGATTTTAAGTTATTTCTAAAACATTCCAGACTGATCCAAAAATCAGCAAAGGACAGAACTAAGTTAACCTCATATTCAACTAACATATATTGATCAAACTTAATATTCTTAACCATGGAACTTGTAGGCATGTCTACAAAACTCCAGCACACATTACAAAGATCCAAATCACACATTATCATAATGACAATCCATCAATCACACAATTGTTCACACCACAAACTGACTCTTAACACAATCCAAACTTAAAATTAACTCGCAACTACTATCGTTCTTATTACATAGGGGTTTTTCCTATCTCCTAATTAAGCTTCTCATAAATCTTGGGACGACCTAACTCCGCCCTTAATTGGTCAATCTCCTTATAAGCTTGCTCCTTAAGTTCTTTTTCCTTCAGCAACTCATCCTTCAAATCCACCTCATGGAGAGCCAATTCACGAGCTAATCCCACCGTAGCTTGTAAAGTCAAAGAGGAATCATCTACAAGCGAAATGGTCCAAATACCCTTGTCATGTAAGAAACAAGGAAAATGCCGGAGTGCACCCTTTAACGTTTTGTCCGAGCGTAGACCATGGTAGTAAACAAATGCATTGAAAGCGACATCCTCCATGCTTGTCTCCACGGTTGCCCGGCTCACTCTGGTAATGAACTTTGACTCCACCTTAGGCTCCTTAGTGGTAGGATCCCTTTTCTTGACCCATAATTCTGTCTCCCAATAGGAATCCATCCATGGATGACTGTACTCTGCACTGCGATACTCCAAAGTAGCTTCCAAGTCGTAGTAGTAGTTGTCCAAGGTTCTTGTCAACATATCATGGAAGAAAGCATCAGCCTTAGGAACCACGATATGAAACTTCGTAGTCCACCCCATAACTACATCCTCCATAGGTGTATCACCAACTCTTGATTCAGTATCAGATAGCTCTTGATCACCCTCTTTATATGGCTCCTGGGGTTTGAAACGGGCAACATACTGTGCAGCTGACATACGGGGATGAGGAGGCATCTACAAGATTTAGACATAGATTAGATAGAATCAATGTATTTTCGCAATAGAATAAAGTAGAGGAAGTATAAAACTTTAGTAATTAACAAGGTGAAAAGAGGAAGCATGAATTAAGTGAAGTATGGATGCTATCAACGACCATTCTAACTAGGCTTGTGTCCTACAGTCAACACGGCTCTGATACCAATCTGTCACACCCATTTTTAAGGACAAAAATAGGATGCATAAATTACTCATGTGCGCCCCAGGTCATGATCGCACACATAAGTAGACAAATTACATAGTATCATCACAGTGCTTATTACATAGCGAATAAATATTTAAGACATAGTCTTGAACGATAATAATAATAACTAATAGCAATCTCCAGCGGAAACTCCACACAGGGACACGGTTGACTGGTTGACACCAAGACTAGTACTCATTACGATAATCTTCCTCATAATCTTCATCTGTTATGGTGGAAATAGCAAGAGTGAGTCCATGTCGAACTCAACAAATATAACACAGGGTTCATGAGGCTCAAAAGGCTAGACACTGTTTAACTGCGTTTAGCTTTTATTCATATAATTAACAATTGAGTAGCATCAAGATAAACCACTTCCCATTAAAGAACCAATGATCAATTGCAATAATGATAACGAATAACATTAACATGAGCATAATAATAATCAACAATAATTAAACATAATATAGCAATGGTGATCATCTATCTGTAAATGTTCCAAGGCCGCTCGTATCCGTGAGCACGGCTAGTATACCAGTTTATTAAACTCTGCGCAGAGGTGTACACTTTCACTGTGAGTCATGATTTCCAAATGAGTGGGGAGATCAAGCCCAAACACCCGAAAAACATATAAAGCCATCCAAAAGTTCGTCTAACAAGTTAGGGCCATTAGATTCACTCGGCAGGCAGATGTAGAACCCCCCTTCCCTGTGGCACAACAACCGCAGCCTATACACACTAGGCCAGGGGCTCGCACTACACCCAACGTGGCAAGCCATTCTTACACCATTTAAGGTAACCACTAACAAACTAGAAAAGGTCTCTTGAACAACTAAAGCCAGAGCCATATAGCCCTCACAGCTGTACTGTATATCCCGGATGATCACGTACAGATAAGTCCTTACGGAGAGTAACCAGAGCATCAAAAATAATACACATGCTCTAGCCCCCTTTTAACAAAAATTAAATCATCTTAATGATTGATTGCTTGATCCATTAATCATATTGCAAGATCATTGTTCTTAGTTTAAGCACTAGCCATAGCTACCCATATGCATTCCCAAGGTTGACAAGGAATCAAGACAACAAGCACTATGTTATAATCTCTAAGGTTGTCAAGGTAAGCACATGCATATGTATGATAATTCGATGTATAGGTAACAAGGATAGTCCTGTGTTATACTTGCCTTGATCAAAGCTCTCCAAATAATACTGCTGACTTGGCTCAAAGTAATACTCCGAATCGTCCAAATACTGCTCACCTTCTATACTCGATCATCAATCAACAACATACATGCATCCAATCAAACATACACGAAGCAAACAAAGAGATATAATTAGAACAGTACACCAACAGTAACAAAACAGTAATAAAAGTTTATAAAACTCTTCTACACGTTTCTACGATCACACAGACGCAAAGATCACCAAAATCGGAGTTAAAACGTGAAAGTTATGAATTTTCTAAGATTTCCTATTGATAACTAAATACTTAATTATAAACTCGAAAATTAAATTATCAAAACTAACTGTACAACTACACTAACAGGTAGAGTTCGCAAATACGAACCTAACGCAACTTGAACGGATCAAATCGGAGTTAAAACGAAGTTTTTATGGCCAAAACAGTTCTAGTGGCAAATCTGTAATTTCCTGAAAACGTATTTTTGAATAAACCGGAAGAAAATACGCTTTCAAAACGTGAATACGTATTTCCTGGAATACGCCAAGGACCGCGGGTTGATTTCCAAAAACCCGAGGGTCTCTTTAGAAAGATTACCCGCGAAGGGGTATCTTCTAATCTCGTGCGTCCATCTGAGAACGGACGGCTGCTATTGAATCTAGAAGAAAGAGAGAGGGAGCACGGTCACCATCTCCATCGCCGGCCGGTGGCCGCCATGGCCGACGCCATGAGCTCGCCGGAAAATCTCGGTTTCCCCTTTTCCGACCACCAAACGACCCGCAAACAACTCCAATCGGTCGAGAAGATCAACCCTAGCTCCTCTACACGATTTATGCCCTCTACGATGTCCCAAAGAGAGAGCGCAGCAAGGGGAGGGACGGCGGCACCATTGCCGACCGACGGTGAGCTTCAAAAACTCACTTCGAAGCCTCTCCAACCAAAAGGAAAGCACAAGAAGATAGAGGAGACGAGTGCGGACTCACCAACGTGAAGAATTTGACCTCAAATCCACCCGAAGGCTCCCTAACCGATCTACCGCCGGCCTTCAATAACCTCAAGCCCTAGTACTCTATTTCACGTGGTGGAACTCGCGATTTAGGTGAAAAACGGAAAGAGGAGGGTCACGGCTTCTTATTTGTAGCTCCAAATCGCCGTATTCGGGTAGGAAATCCCGGTTATATCGGCAACAATCGGTGGCGGTCGCCCACGAGTTCGGCTCGGTTACGACGCGAGGGGAAGAAGACAACTGACAAGCGGCCCCACCCGTCAGCGAAATGAGAAGGGAGGGAAGGCGCGGCTGGTTTTCTTGGGCCGGCCCATGCGGCGAAGGCGCGGAAGGAAAGGGCAGCGGCCCACCTACGCAAGCGCGGGGGAAACAGGCCGCTCCAACGGGCCTTCGGGCCGCCAGGGAGAAGGTAAATGATTTTCTTCTTTTTTTTCTCCTTTCTTTTCTTTATTTGCTTGTCTTCAAACTATTCCAAATAAAATTTTCTAAGCCAAATCAAAATAAAATAAATCCACACCACAAAATAAAATAAATGCAACAGCATGAATGCAACACCAAATATATTTTATTATTATTTCAATTTGTCATTATTTGTTATCCAACTTATTCAAAATTCATTATTTCTGAAATTTTGGGTGTTACAAATAGTTCCAAAAAATAATTGGTAAATCAATGAGTTTTTGAAGTGGCTACAAAAAAGTTGAGAGCATATTTGTTGGGATTTCTCCAATATTAGATGCGTTTCATATTATGATATATTTAGTTCGGAATATTAGGGGATGATATATATGAAGGTCACAGGAAGTTTCATAAGATTTCTAGCAGCATATTGAGAGCAGGAGAAAGATCGATAGATTTGATGTTCTTTTGGACTTGCCTTCGTCAGAGTTCAAAACACCATGGAAATAACTTTGGTTCGGACTCTAACTCCTTCCAAAACTCGAAAGTCCAATTCAAGGTGTAAACACTGTGATATTATCTTCTTCACAGCTCATGCATGTTTGTTTAATTCATTCAGATATAAGCCCATCTGTGTCTATCTCATGGATTCGGAAAGTGATGAACCGGTAGATTGCAATAATTAACAAAAGAACATGATTTGTTTTATAATAAACCTTTACAAAAAAAATAGTACATACATAAATGAAAAAAATATATCCTGGTACTTCTTCCTTTGAAGCCTACCATACCGCGCGGAATGAAAAGAATAGTAACACATAACATGATATAGTTTTGTAAATTTGAAGAGTTTGAACTGAAGACCTCAGCTTAAATCATTTGTGCTGGAGAGATGCATTGTTAAGGCAATCCCTTTCTTCCATGGAGGATATGAAACTAAAAAAGGAACTTTTATTTATGGGGCATGCTAATGCATGAATCACGCTGGCAGGCCAAAGCCGCCGGTGGCCAGCTTCATGGATGCCTTGGCCTTGGTGACGATGTAGCAGGCGTAGCTGCACTTGGTAGCACACTTGTTGTCATTGGCGGCGCAGTGCTTGCTGCAAGCCTTGAATGTGTTGGCGACGGCGTTGTCACCCAGCGCGGTAGAGCTGGGCACTGCCGCCGGCGGCATGGCGGCCTGGAGCACCGTGATCGCGCCACGGTACAAGCCGCAGGCCTCGGCGCAGCTGCCACCACACGACGCCTTGGTTTTGCCTTGGCTAGCCGCCGTCGTGGCGCACTTGCGGTTGCAGGCATCACTGCATGCCTCAAGCTTGAAGTCATCCTTACCTGGGGCATGCGGCGGCGTCGCCGGAGCAGCGAGGCCGCTCGCCGCCATGGCCTTGCCGAGGAGGGTGATTATCGGGCCGAAGTGGCGGAAGGTGTCTGCGCACTTGACCTTGCAACTCCTGGCGGCGTCACCGTTGCTGCCGTCGGGGACGTTGCACCGCAGGGAGCACCCCGCTGAGCACATCTGCATCTCTTGCACTGCCGTAAAGGCCGTGTTCGGGTCTAGGGTGGAGGGGTCTTTGACGCTGCCATTGAAGGCGGTCGAGATGGAGTCGCACCTCTGGTCGCACAAGGGATCCTCGCTTTTAGGCAGGGTGGCGCACAGGTTGTGGCACTTCCTCGCGCATGAGGCAGCGAGCTTGATGATTTGAGCATCACGGTTGTCGTCGCCCTTCCTCTCCTTGTCAGTTGTGCTCATTGACGGCGGAACCTGCAATGCAATGATGACCACCACAAGCGACATAAGGAACCACAACCTCACGCTGGAGCTGGACATCTTGATATGGAATATTTCTGATATGGATGATCCTTAGGCTAGGTCTGCCTTTTTGCTTTTGCTGTTGACGGTTCCCTTCACACTACATAGCACGCACCCGTGAATTTATAGGTCTGTGCACACCACCATAAGAAATAGATGGATACATGTGAGGCTACGAGAGTTTTGCGCTTCGTTCCCGATATGAGTGTCTGCATATTGCATGCTTCATCCCGCGAGGTCCTCTCTAGCTACTTCTGGTAAAGTTTAGTTTATTCTTTTAAAACTTGCTTAATTTAGCCAAGAATGCATGCATGCACATTTTCTAACAAAAATTGTGGAAGCAATTTTGGTATGTATTATAGTGATGAGCCATGCATGCACCCTTCGCCAGGATTCAAATCCAAATGACCGCACACCTCGTTCATGCTGCGCCATTGCACAGGTCAATAACAAGTGCGTCCTTTACAATAGCAAGCAATTGTTTTAATACCACAAGCGACTTCGTAACAGATGTACCCAAGGCAGCCCGGCCGACATCTATATATATTTAGGTGAATGCCCGTGCGTTGCAACGGGGGAGTTCTCATATATATACCTGGGTTATTTATTATGAAAATACTATTAAGAATCACCTGAACCAAAAAAAACTCAACTGAACTTTAAGATGTTCTTTTTTCTGTTATAACATCATACTTCTGCAAGGCTCATATTCGTCTTTAATAAAGACATATAGACGACACATATGTTGTCCTCAAAAGTAACTCTTTTATCATTTGACGTGAAGCAAATCCATTTATACAAATCAATGAGATGAGATGGCATTACCATTCAACACAATTAAGCATTTACGGTCTAATTAGTTGATATTTGATATAATGATAATTCATAAGTTATCAATTCACTGAACATGTACAGAAGAGAAGTTTGCATGAAAAATTGGTCAAAATCAACCATGTCTAGCTCCAGCACTATTTTGAATTTCTTGTTGACACAGCGGATGAATGCATCCTGAAGGAACAAAGACGCCATCGTTTAGAAGACAAAAAAGCTCTTCGTACACAATGATAAATTTGTACTATATAAATACAAAGAGTTATTAACTTTGTAGGTGTAACCATGGGGACATCTGTATGAGACTCATTATTTGCTAAACAGAGTAGGCCTTGTTCAGTTGCTGATAGATGAGAAGAAGGTTATATCTGTGGATACCAACAGATATAAATTAAAGAGCTTAGAGCATCTCCAATAGTTCCAAAAAATAATTGGTAAAACAATGAGTTTTTGAAGTGGCTACAAAAAAGTTGAGAGCATATTTGTTGGGATTTCTCCAATATTAGATGCATTTCATATTATGATATATTTAGTTCAGAATATTAGGGGATGATATATATGAAGGTCACAGGAAGTTTCATAAGATTTCTAGCAGCATATTGAGAGCAGGAGAAAGATCGATAGATTTGATGTTCTTTTGGACTTGCCTTTGTCAGAGTTCAAAACACCATGGAAATAACTTTGGTTCGGACTCTAACTCCTTCCAAAACTCGAAAGTCCAATTCAAGGTGTAAACACTGTGATATTATCTTCTTCACAGCTCATGCATGTTTGTTTAATTCATTCAGATATAAGCCCATCTGTGTCTATCTCATGGATTCGGAAAGTGATGAACCGGTAGATTGCAATAATTAACAAAAGAACATGATTTGTTTTATAATAAACCTTTACAAAAAAATAGTACATACATAAATGAAAAATATATATCCTGGTACTTCTTCCTTTGAAGCCTACCATACCGCGCGGAATGAAAAGAATAGTAACACATAACATGATATAATTTTGTAAATTTGAAGAGTTTGAACTGAAGACCTCAGCTTAAATCATTTGTGCTGGAGAGATGCATTGTTAAGGCAATCCCTTTCTTCCATGGAGGATATGAAACTAAAAAAGGAACTTTTATTTATGGGGCATGCTAATGCATGAATCACGCTGGCAGGCCAAAGCCGCCGGTGGCCAGCTTCATGGATGCCTTGGCCTTGGTGACGATGTAGCAGGCGTAGCTGCACTTGGTAGCACACTTGTTGTCATTGGCGGCGCAGTGCTTGCTGCAAGCCTTGAATGTGTTGGCGACGGCGTTGTCACCCAGCGCGGCAGAGCTGGGCACTGCCGCCGGCGGCATGGCGGCCTGGAGCACTGTGATCGCGCCACGGTACAAGCCGCAGGCCTCGGCGCAGCTGCCACCACATGACGCCTTGGTTTTGCCTTGGCTAGCCGCCGTCGTGGCGCACTTGCGGTTGCAGGCATCACTGCATGCCTCAAGCTTGAAGTCATCCTTACCTGGGGCATGCGGCGGTGTCGCCGGAGCAGCGAGGCCGCTCGCCGCCATGGCCTTGCCGAGGAGGGTGATTATCGGGCCGAAGTGGCGGAAGGTGTCTGCGCACTTGACCTTGCAACTCCTGGCGGCGTCACCGTTGCTGCCCTCGGGGACGTTGCACCGCAGGGAGCACCCCGCTGAGCACATCTGCATCTCTTGCACCGCCATAAAGGCCGTGTTCGGGTCTAGGGTGGAGGGGTCTTTGACGCTGCCATTGAAGGCGGTCGAGATGGAGTCGCACCTCTGGTCGCACAAGGGATCCTCGCTTTTAGGCAGGGTGGCGCACAGGCCGTGGCACTTCCTCGCGCATGAGGCAGCGAGCTTGATGATTTGAGCATCACGGTTGTCGTCGCCCTTCCTCTCCTTGTCAGTTGTGCTCATTGACGGCGGAACCTGCAATGCAATGATGACCACCACAAGCGACATAAGGAACCACAACCTCACGCTGGAGCTGGACATCTTGATATGGAATATTTCTGATATGGATGATCCTTAGGCTAGGTCTGCCTTTTTGTTTTTGCTGTTGACGGTTCCCTTCACACTACATAGCACGCACCAGTGAATTTATAGGTCTGTGCACACCACCATAAGAAATCGATTGTTACATGTGAGGCTACAAGAGTTTTGCGCTTTGTTCCTGATATGAGTGTCTGCATATTGCATGCTTCATCCCGCGAGGTCCTCTCTAGCGACTTCTGGTAAAGTTTAGTTTATTCTTTTGAAACTTGCTTAATTTAGCCAAGAATGCATGCATGCACATTTTCTAACAAAAATTGTGGAAGCAATTTTGGTATGTATTATAGTGATGAGCCATGCATGCACCCTTCGCCATGATTCAAATCCAAATGACCGCACACCTCGTTCATGCTGCGCCATTGCACAGGTCAATAACAAGTGCGTCCTTTACAATAGCAAGCAATTGTTTTAATACCACAAGCGACTTCGTAACAGATGTACCCAAGGCAGCCCGGCCGACATCTATATATATACTAGGTGAATGCCCGTGCGTTGCAATGGGAGAGTTCTCATGTATATACCTGGGTTATTTATTATGAAAATACTATTAAGAATCACCTGAACCAAAAAAAACTCAACTGAACTTTAAGATGTTCTTTTTTTTTGTTATAACATCATACTTCTGCAAGGCGCATATTCATCTTTAATAAAGACATATAGACGACACATATGTTGTCCTCAAAAGTAACTCTTTTATCATTTGACGTGAAGCAAATCCATTTATACAAACCAATGAGATGAGATGGCATTACCATTCAACACAATTAAGCATTTACGGTCTAATTAGTTGATATTTGATATAATGATAATTCATAAGTTATCAATTCACTGAACATGTACAGAAGAGAAGTTTGCATGAAAAATTGGTCAAAATCAACCATGTCTAGCTCCAGCACTATTTTGAATTTCTTGTTGACACAGCGGATGAATGCATCCTGAAGGAACAAAGACGCCATCGTTTAGAAGACAAAAAAGCTCTTCGTACACAATGATAAATTTGTACTATATAAATACAAAGGGTTATTAACTTTGTAGGTGTAACCATGGGGACATCTGTATGAGACATGAATAATCATTATTTGTTAAACAGAGTAGGCCTTGTTCAGTTGCTGATAGATGAGAAGAAGGTTATATCTGTGGATACCAACAGATATAAATTAAAGAGCTTAGAGCATCTCCAATAGCTCCAAAAAATAATTGGTAAATCAATGAGTTTTTCAAGTGGCTACAAAAAAGTTGAGAGCATATTTGTTGGGTTTCTCCAATAGCTTTCAAAATCTAAATTCAAAATATAGAAGACAATTTTGCATCAGGAACCCCGATCTATTTCTAAACCACTTTTATACCATCTTTCTCTCACTTTTATACTTTCTTTCTCTCTTGTACATTTGTAGAACCCTATCCTACTTTTTGTTCTTATCCACATCCTTCCACTTTCAAATTGCCCGAAGGGTATGTGTGTGTATATATCCGTGCGATTAGGCCGATTCTCCAAAGTGTGAACAGATTGGAAGTTGAGATAGGGAGTTGTTGAGGAGTAGTTTTTTTAAAATCTTGTCCAAAAATCAAGATTAGGAGTGGGTTTTAGAAAATCATGGAGATGCTCTTATTAGTTCTTCTGCTCATAGGACCGCAGAGCACCCATTCTATATAATGAAGGCTCGGACTGCGCCATGAGATTAGTGACAAAAACAGAGAGACATGCCTGCAAATTGTACTGCAGTAATTAGAAAGAAGAGCAGGGTTGGTCATCCATAGGATTCATGAAACGCATAAACATTCAGATGTTTACTAAATGATCTATCTTTTTTCTGGCAATAAGAAGGCAGTGATTCAGATTACGACTACATTTTTATAATTCAATGGGTAAGTGGTCCAATGCAATTATATCAGCCTTACACATATGAAAATACATGAAAACACGTGATTTCCTTTATTTCCAATGCACTGAATAACTAAAACTTCTTCCGTGTTTGGAAACACAAGCTAGCTTGGGCACCAAACAACTACAAAGTTAAAAGATAATAAAATGATATGCTTTACTGTTTTAATCTGAAATCTACTCGAATGAATAAACCTGATTAGAATTAAAGAAAAGCTTTACCTAAGCTGACTCATGTTGACACCGCCTTGTATGGATATGCCCGAAGGGCCAATTCCAATTCATGTTTAATTTGTTCATCACAGTCAACCGAATAGAATAATAAATAAACTGAACTAAAGATTAGTCATAATCCATTCCAATCCTTCCAAACATTAGACAGAGGAGGGAGAGAGGATTGGGGAGACTAACCTACAGCAGGTGCACGTCCATATGATATGAGCATCTCATTGCGGACAATGGGTCCAACCAAGTGCAGTGATTCGTGAAGGAACTCCTCATGGCGATGCAGGCAGCAGAGGCTGACAGCTGAACTCCAGGTGCCCTTTTGCTCTTCCTCCTCCTCCAGCCGCAACTTGCGCGTAGAAGGCGACGATTGGGATGGAGAGGACACAATCTTAGTCACAAGTCTCAGCAGGAAGCGACGCATTGGTGGTCAGTGGAAAATTAAACGGGATCGAAAGGAAGGTAGAATAGGAAATCATAGAACACATGATCGTTACTTTAATGAATATCATAAACAACAAATCACATCATGCTCCATGGAAAGGAGTAGAGAGGAGTAGCAGCTCCATGGCAGGGAGACGCCAGCAAGAGCAGCGGAGGGCTAAGTCCATGCATCCGGCGAGAATGATGTGTTGCCGGTTCCAGCCTTCCAGGTACAGGATCGGACGAGATGGATGTCGCTGCCTCGCTGGGTCACAAGGAGATCAGGCCGGATCAGCCCAGTCAAAATGTTAGATGTTACGCCGCTCTGGCACTGGCACTCTGCATCTGGCTCGGTTCTGGTAGGGCCGGGGGCTTGATCCACACCGTTCCTCGGGGGAAAGAGCAGCTTTGGGCAAATTGGAGGCGGCGCGCCGTGTTGGAGCCGGAGGCAACCGAGGAGGTGAGGATTGGGGCGATGGTGGCCTGAGCCCTGAGGTTGGAAGCGAGCGTGGACGCGATTCTGCAATGATCAGCACAGTAGCAAGGATACGTGCGGGGGCAACGGAGAAGGCTAACCATGGTGGGAGGCGATAGACAAGGGCACGGGCGCTGTAACACCCAAAAATTTGCATGATTAAAAATAGCTTAAATTGATTTAATATGCAATTGTTTGTGCATTAAAACATAGGGAAATAATATTTTTATTGAGATTAAAATCCAACATAGGGTTAGCAACATGGTTGTGCATTCATGCTGGTGCATCTTTCCTTTTGTATTGATTGGGTTTGATTCAAATTCAAACTGATCTAAAACTGCGTTTGAAAATGACTTAAAAGAAAACGGAAAAGAAAAAGGAAAGAGAAAGAGTCCAGCTGCATCACGTGATCATAGCCTAAACTCCAAGTGCATCACGTAATTTGTCTCGTGGTGCATGTGCATGAAGAAAAGGAAGCCAAGTCCAACTTGATTTCAATCCTAAAGCATATCCTGGCCGATGATCTGCTAGCATGTAAATAGAAAGCCTGGCCATCGTTTCTTTTCTTAAACCCAAAACTGAGCCAATCAAACATCATCCAAGCCGCCGCTTGGATCTCGCCGAGGTCGGAGAGCTGCTTGCCGCCGCTGTGGCCATCGTAGAGAGCCTCTCCGTCGTTGCTGAGCCTCACACCCAGGATTTGCAAGAAGACCCGGAGCCACCATACACGACTTGAAATCTCGCCGAGGTGCCGAGCTCATCTGCCGAAGTCGCCGCGGCCGTCGGATGCTCCTCCGTCTATCCGAGCAGGACACCGGTTGTCTACACGCGGAAGGTCGCTGTCATTCCGTTACAGTCATGCACGCTGCCGCTAAGCCTTCTCAGTCCGCACATAGCACCGAGGTGAGATAGCCGTCTCCTCCTTTTTCTTCCGGTGCTCTCGCTTTGCTCAACCATGGTTTGTAAGTCTGTACCCGAGACCACCGGCGAGAAGTTCGCAGCTGGTAATGACCTCCACTGTGTGCCATGCATGCCTTGCTAGCTCTTGCTGACATCACATCTAGCTTGCTGACATCAAGATCTGTTTTGTGGCCGTTTTCCTTTACAAAAATAAATCTAGAAATACTATTGAAATACCAAAATACATACTATCTTCCTGGACTACTAGAATTTTTCCTTTGATGATATTATTCACCACGTGCACACGCGACCTTGTCTCAGCTTGCATGTATATAATTAGCAGACTAGTGCCACCTCTATACGTGCATGCATATTTACAAATCCAGCGGCCAGATTAGTCCCTTGCCATATTATTTAATCGACTAAATACCTTGCTAATGTGATGCATACAACATCCTTGCGTAGTAACTCAACATTTTATTTTGAATATATGAAATTTTCAGAGCAGAGGTTCTTTGGTCTAATTCTGAAGCTCTTCAAATATCGTCTTCAGTGTGCATAATGCTTTACTATAGAATAACAGAATAATAAATATAATTGGTTTATCTTGGTTTTCTAATTTGAAAAACGTATTTCTATTCAGTTAAAACAAAACAAAATATGTTTTCTATGTTTAAGATATTTTGAAATTTGTTTCGTTTATAACTTGCTCATTTTAACTCCGATTGGACCCGTTCAAGTTGCGACAGCTTCGTATTCGCGAGCCCTACACGTTAGTACCACTGTACAGTAGGTTTGCAACATTTAAATTTCGAGCTTATATTTCATCTATTATTTTTTTCTATAGGAAATCTTAGAAAATGCATATCTTTCATGTTTTAAGTCCGATTTTTGTGATCTTTACGTCTGTGTGATCGTAGCAACGTGCAGAATAGTTTTGTAAGCTTTCCTAAATGTTTTGCTACTGTTGGTGTACTGTTCTAATTGTATCTCTTGTTTGCTTCATGTATGTTTGCTCGGAATGTTTGTATGTTGATGCTTGGTGATCGAATTTAGACGGTGAGCAATACTACGACGATCAGGAGTATTATTTTGAGCCGGACCAGCAGTATCTACCGGAGAACTTTGATCAAGGCAAGTATAGCATGGGACCATCCTTGTTGGCCTATTCACTGAAATTATCATACATATGCATGTGTCCTCCTTGACAACCATAGAGATTATAACTCAGCTATTGATATCTTGTTTCCTTGTCATCTATAGGTTATGCATTTGGGTAGCAATTGCTAGTGCTTAATTATGAACAATGATCTTGTAATTTGATTAATGGATTACGCAACCAACCATTAAGATGATTTTATTACTATTGAAAGGGGGCTAGAGCAAGGGGTTATATTGTTGCTCTAGTTACTCTCCGTAAGGACTTACCTGTAAGTGATAACCGGGACATACAGTACAGCTGTGAGGGCTATATGGCTCTGGCTCTAGTTGTTCAAGAGACCTTTTCTAGCTTGTTAGTGGTTACCTTAATTGGTGTAAGAATGGCTTGACACGTTGGGTGTAGGACAGCCTCTAGTCTATGAGTATAGCCGAGAAGGAATTGTGCCATTTGAAAAGGGGGTTCCTACATCTGCCTGCCGAGTGAATCTAATGGCCCTAACTTGTTAGACAAACTCTTGAATGGCTTTATATGGTTTTCGATGTTTTGGGCTTTGCAAACCCATGCATTTGGAAATCATGACTCACAGTGAAAGTGTACACCTCTGCGCAGAGTTTAATAAACTAGTATACTAGTCATGCTCACGGATACGAGCGGCCTTGGGGATTCTTACAGAATAGTTGATCACCATTGTTATATCATGCTTAATTATTGTTGTTATTATTATGCTCATGTTAATGCTATTCATTAACCTTATTACAATTGATCATTGATTCATTAATGGGTTTTGGATTACCTTGATGCTACTTAATTGCTAATTATATGATGATTAAAAGCTAAATGCAGTGAAACAGTGTCTAGCCTTTTTGAGCCTCATGAACCCTGTGTTATAATTGTTGAGTTCGACATGGACTCACTCTTGCTATTTCCACCACACTCCAGTGTGTAGTAAGGTGCTGCTTAGAAGAAGGATAAAAGAGTAGTGAAGTTTTCAAAAGTCTATCAGAAGTGTTTGGCATACGGAGCCACCAGTCAGCCGTCCCTGAGAAGAATGGAGCCTGAAGTTTAGTCACCGTTCCGCGATACTCTGATGTAAGTGTTAATATAGCTATGTATATGTTATATAATAACATTGTTTCTGATACTTTTTCATTCTGACATATGTGTGGACTTCCTGGGCACACATATGATTAGCCTAGTTTTGTTCTTTAGAAAACCGGGTGTGACAGGCGCAGAGCCACGTTGATAAAAACTACCATGGGCAGAAGGTCGTGGATCGCAGGTGGTCGACATGTGCGGACGGGGATAGTCAGATGAAAACCACAGGAATCGGACGAAAACTACCTTGGCAGACGGGACAGACACTTCCTTCTTCATATAGTAGAGATATACGGGCACTCTGGTTGACCACCTCGTATGTATGCCAATCTTCCGCCTCGTGCGCATATGGCCAGGAATGGGTGTCTACATTGTTCGATATGCGTCCATTGTCGTCACATCGCTCTCTGCCACCGAAAGCCATTGCACAAAGTCGATTGGGCCGTGGACTTGAAGGCCAAACCACCCAGCATGTACTGGTTTGGTCTAGTTCAAATGGACTGAACCGGGTCTAAACCATGCAAATCGATCTAAACTTCTAGCATATTAATTATTTTTAGGTTTTGTTCATGTACTATAGAACTTTTATTTAGTGTTCATATGTTTTCTGTTTGATCTCCGATTGAATCCATTCGAGTCTAATAAGATTCATAGTATGAGTTTATTTTGTGATATTTGTTAGCTTCCTTAATTCTATCGATTGTGGACACTGCACGGGTCTGATCATTGAGGTCCAGATCGAACAAGGAGCTGAAGTTGGCCGGTACGAGTCACCAGGAGCCAAGTCTACCAATCTTTCACACATGTCAAACATATTTTCCAAAGTATTTTACTTAAAACGACAAGTATGCTCAATTAATGAACCGTTAATTATATTACTCCACTGATACCATTACTTTCCTTTCTTTACTTTCTACCTTTGCCTTGATACTCGGATAACCTTACAATTATATATGCTTAGTCATGGTCATGCTTACGAATTAGTAGCAACTAGGAAATTATGATAAACTTGTTTATCACTTATCTTGGTTCTTTTAACTTTGGACGTTGATGTTCCACTACAAGAGCTAGGAAAAATTCCTGACGGCCGGAAACCGTCAGGAATGAGCAGAAAACCGTCAGAAAATATTTTCCTGACGGCCAGCCATCAGGAATAGCTCGACAGGAAAGATCGATTTCTCCTAACGGCCAGCCGACAGGAAACTTTTCCTGACGGTAGTTCTGACGGTTCAAGATTGACCATACAAATTGTTTCTCCTGACAATGTGGCTGACAGGAAGCCCCGTCAGGAAATATAAGCCGCTAGGAACCCCATATCCATTTCCTGTCGGCAACAAAACGTCAGGAAAAGATAAACAGGAATTAGCTTCCCAATTCCTGGTGCAAACCTCAACAGTAATGGACTAATGGTTGCACCATCCAGTCAGGATTAGGCTCACAACCATCCTTTTGTTCCAGCAATACATTTAATAAATTATACATTATCCAAGCATATGCATTAGCCAACAGAAACAAAGTTACTCACACTAGATTTCAGACTGGTTCACAAGTGCAAACTGCACAACATATAGAAGTTCATGCTAGTTCAAGAGTTTACATAGCAATTCTAGCTCCTACACAGGTTCAAAGCTGAATCCCAACTACATAACAGAGGGCTTTTTCACTCTAACATATATATACTAGGTTTCTAATAACTACACAAAAGAGGTTAATTTCCTTCAACAGCAACAAGTCTCTTCGATGTCATTGCTCAGGAGAACCAAAAGTGGTATTTCTAGCATGGAATGACCCAGCACCCTACAAGGAGATGGAACTTAAAATGGTGAGTGGTTCTAACACTGAAGACTACACAAATTCAAGGACACTAGCAGATGGAATTTAAATAGGCTAGGATAATTTTGGTTATCTATGTGAACTTTAAGACTGCACATCTGCTCAAATAAAAAAAATGAGATGGAGCGACAAGTTGCATCAACCGAAGAGAACTAGCAGAGCATCCCATAAACATGAACTGGTTTATATGAATTTCAGACAATGTACATAGTTGGACAAGGTATTACAACACTAGCAAGTCCTTCCAAGTTTCAAGTAAGCATGTTTACAACATTAGTAGCTAACCCAAGGTAAAAAAAACAGTAAAGACTTATACAAAATCATTTGCCAAACTTGCTCTTTCATGGTTCTACCTCAGATCTATTTCAAGGTAAAAAAACAAAGGTTTTACAAGCCTAATTATATATGCAGTTTGTAGTCTGGTGCACATGGTTTAGATAGCTCATATTTGAGACATCTAATTTTGTAAAGGCTTTACAAGAATGTATCCTACTGTCACTTAGGCTATGCTTACAGCCTCCCACATTTCAATTTTCAGTTGAACCAACGCTTTACAGTATATGGGGAACCAAACTAGCCAATAATTTGCATATAATCAAGAATCAGCAAATCTGATTTGAGGTTGGGAGAGCAGAACTGAAAGAGAGGTTGGGAGAGAGAGAGGGCACCTCATCATACGGGAAGCGTTGGTGTGGCTTGTCCCTGTGCGGTGGTGGCAGCACGGGTGCTGCCGTGCTGGAGAGGCCCCTGGGGTGCGAGCCTCTTGAGGCCCTGGGGGCAGCGGCGACGTAGGCGTCGGAGGCCCTTGGGGGAGGTGGCTCAGAGCCTCGAATATCAGAGAGGTCCCTGGGGACGGTGCGGCGTGAGCGTCGGGGAGGACCTGGGGGTGGCAGTGTGGGCTCCGGGGAGGGCTCTAGGGCGGCGGCGCGGGCGGTTGGGAGGTCTCCAGGGGCGGCGGCGTGGGCGACAGGGAGGGCCCGGGGGAGGCGGCGCGAGCGTGGAGGAGATCTCCGGAGGCGCAGCGCGGGCTTCGGAGAGGGCACGGCGGAGGCGGCGTGCATGTGAGCTCGGAGGAGCCGGGCCACGCGACGGAGAAGCCCTGGTGGCGGCGCAGATGCGAATGGGCTGGGCTGGCTAGGGTTTAGGAATTAGGAAGTTTTATTTATGTACCGATGTGGGACCCATGGTACTGTAGACAAAGCGCGTCCTCAATTTTCACAGCAGCTGCGCGCGGGTGAGGGAAACCTGTCGGTGTGGAGCAGCCGTCAAGATTCAGTAGTGTGCTCCTGACGGTTTTTACGTTTCCTGTAGGTTTTTAAAAACCGACAGGAGTATTATGACTCAATCCTGACGGTTTTTGAAAGCCGACAGGAGATATGGAGATTCCTGACGGTTTTTACTAAGCCAACAGGAGAAAAGAAAACTGACAGGAAAGGTCTTGAGTCCGGTAGTGTTCGTATAGTTTAGTTAAACTCAATTAAAATATTCCAACCACTTTTAGCAAAATTGGAGTTATCTTGGTGCCTTTGCTCTAATAAAAAATAAGAACTGATTTCTTAGTAGAGCTTCATTGAGGAGTTACTAACCTTGCAACCACTACTACACATAATCTTTTGTGAGGTGTTTCCAAAATAGCCTCAAAGACAGTTGGGCTGGTTGCCTGCCTCGTTTATTCGAAGCGAGCAATGTAAGAAAACCGTATCGGTTAATACTTACAAGAAGTACGTGAATGACCCTGAGTGCTATGATCGAAGATCTGAGAAGAAGAAGAAGATGAAGAATGGCACAAAACTGAAATTGAGGTGAACATTCCCGGTACGTATCAAAAGTCATATGTGCTACTTTATCAAGCATTCTCTCTATATGTTCTAATGCTTGTGTATTATATCTCATGCAGTGCGCCAAACAACCCCCTGGCACAGTAGTATGCGCTTGCAAGTACCTCAGAGCGTGTAGCAGATTTAGCCAAAGCTGACGCCGGCTCAAGAAAGCACAGAGGTGGTGGGAGAAGGAAAAGATCGACCACAAGAGCATCACTCAAACAATAGCGGACATATGTAAGTTTACGGACTCCTGCGTGCAGGTTGGGGAAATGTTCTTTAACACGGAGAGCAAATTGGCAATGGAAGAGAAGTACAAGAAGTTAAGAGACTGGAGAACCATGGGCCTGACGGATTACAAGTTGCTGGACATCTTTGATTAGGTGACCTTACTTGCTTATGTATGAATGTGTGGTGTGTTTGTGAAACAATGATGAAGACATCTGTAATGTAATAACTTAATGTTGGATCGAAGAACGAGAATGAATGTACTATATGTTTGTCCTCTATTTTCTGCTTTATTTGTGTTTTCATTAGCGAAATTCAAATTCAAATTTGAAAACGCATTTTTTAAATATGGAAATCATTAATGGGGGCAGGCATTTAATAATAGCCGCCTCCGTTAATTGCATGACTGAGGCGGGGGGCTTTAGCCAACCGCCTCGGTTAAAATCTTAACCGAGGCGGGGTTGTTAAGGAAACCAACTTGGTTAATATGTATTAACTGAGGCAATTGGATTATGACGACCGCCTCGGTTAATCGATTAACCGAGGTGGTTGGACAACTGCCTCGGTTAAGGCCACGCTTAACCGTGACCTTTTGACCGAAGCGATTGCCTTGCCTGCCTCGGTTAAGCCTTTTTGTCTGCCACAGTTAACTTTTGTGCAGTAGTGAAACCACGTAACTGGTCAAAGCACTACACCAGAACCAAAATTCCTTTGGGGTCCATAATTTCCTTGAGTGCCAAAATCTAGCTGTCCAGGAATTATCATTTCCTTGGGGCTGGTAGTAATCCGCCAAGGTAATTAGTATCCTTGGTAGTACCATTAGGCCTCCAAGAAAAGTGCAGTTTTCCTTGAGTATTATTGTGAACCGCCAAGGAAAATAGCAATTTCCTTGAGTGCTATTGCAAACCGCCAAGGATGTTATTTTAAAAAAATCAATTTATTTTATGAATTTTCCAAATAACCACAGATGGAGAAATGACCTAAACCAAAGTTGTAGTACTTGAAAAGATCTAAAACTTTCTAGTTCAAAATTTTCTCATTTGAATTCGTTTAGGGTGTGAAATAATATTGAAAGTTAAACAAAGTTCACTGGACTGAATGCAAAAGCAATGCATCAGCCATTTAGTCACAAATGATTTCAAGGTGTAGTGCTAAGTAAGTAACCATGTGAAGATTGATGTTTTTAGTAGTTCAAATCTTGGTGGTCATAGGGTTTTGAGATTTTTGAACTTTTTGACATGTTTTCCTTGGCGGTTGAAACACATTTCCTTAGGGCGTTGAGGCCCTCAAGAAATTATATATACTTGATGGTTCAAGAATTTCCTTGATGCTTTGTAACTTTTGCGATGGCCGGATTTTCCTTGGCAGCAAAACCACCAAAAAATTGATCCGCCACTCAAGAAAAATTTCCTTGGCAGTTTTCTCATTTTCCTTGGCAGTTTTTACCCTCAAGGAATTTCTGTTTTGGTGTAGTGACCAAACTTATGTTTCTCAAACCCTTCTACTAAAACATAGTTAAATTCTTAATATTCTTCTTCTTAAGATCATTTACCATCAAGGACCATATTGTGACATTATCGACTGAGGCTGCTGCTCTTTGCTAGGCAATTTGGCTAACAAGAAATGATACAATGTTTAATAAATGTCACCCAAAAACGTTTGTGTAGGTTCTATTTATAGGGATGTACTTCCATCGTTCCAGATTGTAAATCGTTTATTGGTTTTTCTAAGTATATAGATATTGTATGCAATTAGATATACATTATTTCTTTGTTACATAAATTTACTCAGTTTCTAGATAGAAAAGCCAAAACAATTTACAATTTGAAACATAAGAGTTTCAATTGTTGAAATGGTTAAGTTTACCATCTTTACATGAGTGCATACATTCAAATCTCAAAATAGTGAGATAAGGTTACTTCACAACACAACACATAAAAGGTCTCAAGAGACGAGCATTTAGCATTTTTAGAGGCAACCTCGACGCTAGTCTCCGTAGCTGGGTCTCTATTAATTAGGGGTAGCAGGGGGCAGGGATCATGCCTGCTACCTATAGAAATCAAGGAAAAAACAACGGTAATGAAACCTCATGGTCGTCCGACCGCATCAGACGCGTGGGCAACCTTATCCACTCCACCTTTTCCATCTCCACTCACTGCTCCCCGCCGCTCCCTGCTGCCCGCGCCCACGCACCGCACACCGCTCCTCCCCCGCCACTCCCTGCTGCCCATGCATGTGCACCACATGGCGCTGCTCCTTGTCGCGCCGCCCCATGCGCCTCCCTCTGTGCGCGCTCTCCACGTCGCGACGGCCAGCGAGCCGCCCCTCCCTCCCTCCCCCTGCAGTGACCTCCGTGTGCCTCTATGCCATTGGAGTGGGGGCGACGGCGGTGGGCTCCGGCGAGGAGAGTGCGCCTCCCTCCCTCCCCTACTCTCTCACCTCCATGCATCGGGAGATGAGGACGAAGGCGTGGCTCTAACGAGGTAGGTGGTGGGGGGTTTTGGATCTGGGGCCTTCTCCTCCTCCCCGTCCTCCTCCTCCTCCTCCCCCTCTGGATCCAAGGGATGTGGTGGTGGCTAGGGTTTTGGCGAGCTCTCTGGCTTGATGTTGCAATGGGTTTTTTCATTTGTTGCATTAGGTCTGGATTGATGTTGCAATGGTTTTCTTTGTTTGTTGCATTAGGTCTCAGTTGATGTTGCAATGGTTTTCTTCATTTGTTGCATTAGGTCTCGGTTGATGTTGCAATGGTTTTCTTCATTTGTTGCATTAGGTCTCGGTTGATGTTGCAGTAGGCTAGGGTTCCGGCGAGCTCTCTAGGTTGATGTTGCAATGGTTTTCTTCGTTTGTTGTACTAGGTCTAGGTTGATGTTGCAATGGTTTTTCTTCGTTTGTTGCATTAGGTCTCGGTTGATGTTGCAATGGTTTTCTTTGTTTGTTGCATTAGGTCTCGGTTGATGTTGCATCCTACAGCGGCAAAGGGAGGGTGGCGAGCTGGGGGGTGGGCTGTGCGGGCAAGCCGGCGGCGGGCGAAGGTGCTGAGGGGCTGGCGAGATCGAGAGAGGGGACGGATCCTGAGCGCGCGAGGGGCGGGACGGGTTCGATCCACTTCTTCCATGCAAGTGGGGGCAGTGCGGGGATGTGCTTTCTTCCTCTTCTTTCTGTGTGGGGGTGGGGGCGGGTGCGGGGCCGTGTGAACGGGCGGTGTGGGGCTATGCTTTTCTTCTTTCTTTCTGTGCGGGGGTGGTGGCTGGTACGGGCCTGTGCTGACGGAGGGCGTCCGACGGGATTCAATCCCATCGGATGCCTGGGCGGGAGCATGACCGAAAAAACAAGGTAGGGGACTGCCCTTCCGTCTTGTAAAAAAAGCTGGTGAAGCTCTTTTTCACTAAATTAATCATTCTTAACCTAAATAGCTTTTTGAATCCAATTCCTATTCATATTATGAGCTTGTGCGCTTTTTAACATTAGTACTACACCTGTCTCAGCATGTGTGTGTTTGGTACCTTTTTTAGGAAGAATGTGTGTTTGGCACTAAAATAGGACTAATGTATTGGATGGATGTGACACCCCAAAATTTTGACCTAGTTTTGAAAATCACTAAAAATTTGAACTTTTTCTAAATATAAAACTGGACTCATCTAGAACATAAAATGATAGGAATAAATTTGACTTTGACACACATATTGGCTTTGATGCATTGCTTGGTTGCTTGAGTAGTTGTGTTGTTGAGCATATGGTGGTATGCATAGCATGCATATAGATGCATTTTCAAATTCAAAATCATTCAAACAAATCAAATACAAGTTTTGGGAAATAGAAAAGGATTTGGAAAATGGAGAAAAGGCCAACGGGCCTCCACTCTCCTCCCCACTCCCTCGGCCCACATAGCAGCCCGCCTCCTCCCCCCATCTCCTCTTCATCCTCCGCCCGCTCCCTCTCCCCGAGATGGCCTCGGCGCAAGCCGCTCCTCCCTCCCTGTCCCGACTTGGGCCAGCCCAGCCAGCGCCGCACCCACTCGCTCCTCTCCCTTCCCTCCTTCTCCCACTGATGCATGGGCCCGCCTCATCAGCATCGTCGTCGACCTCGAACGACGACGTGAATACCGTGTCGTCGCCCGCTCCTTGGCCACAGCGCCATGACCGCCCTTCCCACCTTAGCTCCGAATGGATAAGCTCGAGCCCAAGCTCATGAAGCTTCCTGGCCCACTTGCCAGCCTCCCCTCAACCTTCTTCCTCTCTCTCTCCCTGCCATCACAAACATGTAATGCGCCCCTCACTGTCCGATGGCCGCCATGGCAGAGCTCCCCACTCTCGGACACGAGCATGCTCACGAGAGCACTGTGGTGAACCACCATGCCAGCTGGTGCCCGCTCACCCGAAGTGGATAAGCACGACGGGAGAAATATCTCCCACCAGCCACCGCCATGGCCGGCCTATAAATAGGCCCAGCCGGCTTCCTTCTAGCCTCGCCCCTCCACTCCTCTAGCTCCGCCTTGAGCTAGAACACTCCCTCTCCACCTCCACTCCACTTCTCCTCTCTTTCTCCATCTTCTTCATCTTTCCCCAATTCGGGCGCCGCTGTCGCTATTGAAGTCGCCTCCTTCTTTCTTCTTCTCTGCTGCGCCTCGGGTCGATTGGCTGAGCTGGTGAGTCTTCCATCGCCTCCTCTCTGCTCTGCTCTAGCTATTAGGCTATAGTTTAGCCTGAGTCGACGTCTTCGCGGAGCCCCGTTCTGGCAAGCCGCCACTGTTGTGGGCTAGCCGCCGTGGGGTTCAATAGCATCTCGTTTCCACCCCTTCTCCCTCTCCATGCTCCTGCAAGCATAATGTGCTTGCAAAGAGCATAGTTTAGGGCCTTTAGGACCGTGTGTGTGCTCTGCCACCACCGTAGCCACTCTGGCGTGCCATACTAGCAACCGTGGGAGCCCCGCCGCCTCGGCAACCCCCTCTCCGGGCACAGTGTGCATCCCCGAGCATCGTCCACCCATCCTCCTCCCTACTTCGGCCTCAGCGTCGCTGGTGTGACCAACCTTGGTGAGCCCGAGACCCCTCCCCTGCCTTTTGGTGGCCCGATGCCATTGACCCCACCGCCATAACGGCAACGCTATCGAGGCCACGCCGTTCTCCTCCGTCTCCCTCTCTCCCCTCTCTGCACGTGGGACCCAGCCCTGACGCCTTCACCCCTATGGGTCCCACCTGTCACACACACATGCACACATGCACACACACCCACCTGTGTACACTTAGGAAAATGCTAGGTACACCTAGTGAGTGTACACACAACTTCCAAAACCTATTTTCCTGACCTTGAAAAATTCCCAGAAAATTTGTAAATTAACTATTTGAATTATGAAGGTTTATCATGCATTTATATTCCATTTTCATACAGTAGAAAAATCATATAAAATATTGCATCTCATTTTAAATATAGAATAAACTTCTAAAATACATATTTCATTCATCTGAACTTCGATTCAAGTGAAACCACTTCTAAAATTCATCTAAAATCATGCTCTATGCATTGCATGTGCCACCACCATATTGTTCTATGTTCGTTTTTCTCTTTCTTTTGCGTGGTTAGCGGTTGTCTTATCGATAACTACGCCGACAGACGAAGGTGACCTCTAGGAGCATAACGATTTTGATTTCATAGACGTGTTGAACGAGGACCAGAACCAAGGCAAGTCCTAACTCCCCCTCCTGTACCATCGTGCTTAACTAAATACCAGTTATTAATACTTGGATAAGTGAATTACATGAAATATGGAGCTCGGTACTATACATTGGATGCTTTCGGAGATATTGGTTATCTCGTAGTAGATGAGCTCAATAATATGGATGAACTTGTGAATAATAATGATGAACTACAATCTACTACATGGGACGGGTGAATGTAATCTAGGGAGGTAGATTACATTGGCAGGTTCTCCTGTGGGTTCCTGCGGGAGATACCCGTTTCGGTTGCATAAGGACCAGTTTGTAGTTCCTCTTGCCTAGTGAGATATTTCGTACAGCCACACGTCTATATGGGTAGACTAGATTCCACACCCTGTTAGGTCGATGTATAATTCCTACTAGGAGGCCGGTGTAGGCAGTGGAATATCAGGAGATGGCACGGATGCTGTGTGTTATTCTGTGGCCTGGTGGGCGTGGTTGCTATGTGATCCTCCATGTTAAACTCTTGCGATTTTGGGCCGAGTTCGAGCCCCTGATATTTTGGCCGGGTGCGTGTAACACCCTAGGTGTTACTTCACACATTTGCAAGTGCATAGCCTAGCAAGAGCATGTGCATTTCTCACTCATTCATGAGCATGAGCATTTTTCATGAAACATGTTAATACAACAAGTGAAACATGCACTTTAAACTAATGAAACACTCTCATGAAACATGATGTTTCATATATGTTGTTCTATGTTTCTCTATGCTATAGCTAGGCTTGGTATGTTACTTCTATGCAAATGTGTGCTTCTTGCCTTAATAACACTTTATTCATGCTTAGTGTACATAAACTAGACAAAGTTGTGTTGAAAGTTTATGCAAATTCACCTTGCAAGAGTAGTTAAATAGGTGTTTAACTTCTATAAAGTTCCTGTTTGCCTAAGCTGCATGAGTGACCTAGAGACCTGATCTGTTTGTGCCACCTTGTTAAAAGTTGTAGAGCTTTGAATGAGGAGCAAATGTTGTTTTATGTCCCAAGGCTAGTTTTGAGCAGAACCTGTTCAAATTTGGGGCACAAGGCAGCAGCTTGGGAGTTTTTCAGCACTTAGTTTTTCTAAGTCTGTTTAGGTTGAGTTCGTTTCGATGTACCTTTGTTCAGCAGCCTGTAATTCCCAATCTAGATCGATTCAGCTCGAGTGCCTTATAGCAAAGTTGGAGTTCACGTGTACAGCGACAACTTTGTCAACTACGGTGATGGCTAGTTCGCCACGGTTTAGGAGCTTTGATCTCGCAAAGTTGCTCTGTCGGTCATCATCGTCATGCTCTATTCGTGCTCCCGTTTTCAAAAATTGCCATGGCCGACCGCGCTCAGGCTCCGCGCGCCACATGGCCGCCATGCTCTGCCTTCACCCCCACGCACGTGCGAGGTGGCTCGCTTCTTCTACCCGAGGCCAAAGCCGCTCGTCATTCATTCCACTCCCTCACCCTCGCCATTTCCCCTCCCTGCTCTCCACCACGGCGACACCATGGTCGCCGTGCACTCTTAGCTGAGCAGCGCCGCCACCACCTCTCCATTTCCAAATTTGTCACACACCAAGCTCCGTCGTGACACACGCTATCACCTCCACCCTCTAGCACCTTCGTTCCACTCTTGGTAAGGCGTGAAAATGCGTGTTGCCGTCGTGTTATGCTCGCCGGAGCGCCGCCGTGCACGAGTCGCCGTGGCTCGGCCTCGCTCGTAGCCATTGTTCTTTTACTGTTGCGCGTCGTAGCTTCGCCTTCTAGTGTAGAAGCCGTAGCCGCTTAGGGTTCTATCTCTACCGCGTCCACGCCGCTGGAATGGGCCGGCGCGCAGCCGTGCCATGAGCACCGCCATGCTGCGTTTGCGGTCGTGCTCTCTGGTGACCTCCGCGCCGCCTTAGACCGACGTAGTAGCTTCGCCTGTGAGCCGCGCTGCTCGTGTGCGCCTCGCTTCGCCTCGCCGTGGCCGAAATCGACTAGTGTACCACCGGTCAACCTCCGCTGCGCGCCATCGCTGCCGGCGACCCATCTCCGCTGGGTCTCCGCGCCATCTGTCACCACCAGCAGGTTCGTGTCGTCATGCACATCACGTTGACGTAGACGCTACCGCCGGCGACCTCACCCGCGGCGAGAAAATGCCGGTCAACGCGCCGCTCTGCTCTGTGTCGCTGATGACTGGGCCCCGCTGACCGCTGGGTCCCGCGCGTCAGTGGCAGCTTTAGGGTTTTGTGTTTTTCTTTTTCTTGATTTGTTGAGTGAACTTCGAAAAATCATATAAAATCGTAGAAAAATCAAAAAAATGCAAATGAGGACTTTTTGGAATCCGTGAAACTAGATCTATGCAATGGAGAGGTTTTAACAGAAAGTTTTTGCTGTTTTTATTTATCTGTGATAATTAGGGATAAATTCATTGTCAGAGTTGCTATGCTCCAAATGAAGTGAAATTTTTATGGTAGGGTTTTGCTAGCATATGTGTTCTGTGATAAAAATTTCAGGGTCTTTGGATACTGTATGCTAGAGTTATTGATTAAACTTGCTCTCGCATATTTATTGCAATAGCATTTTGTATTGTCCATGGAGGTTGCTATGCTTATTCAATTGGCATGAAATTTTTACAGTATACTATTGAATGCATTTATGAGCTAATATAATTTTTGTAGAATTTACTGTGCACTTTTGATGGGTGTTCATAATTCCACCTAATTATCTAAATAAATTAATAAAGGCATGTAAATAATTTATTTAGATTTGGCCACTATGTTTTCTAGTGTTCATTTGATAAATATTAACTGTTGGTAACTTTGGTTTTGCTCAGAATGCAATTTCAAATATAAGTTACATATTATTTTCTTGGAATTATTGATTCTGGAGCAGTTTTGGAAATCAGGCAATTAAGTAATGCTAATCATGTTTGCTGAGAATCTTTATATTATCAAAGTTGTAGATAACTAGCTTATCTAGTTGCTGTTAAAATTTCATGGTCTTAAGCCTTTTGGTTTGAGAGTTACAGCTGTTTAAAGTTTGTAGTTGGGGATGTCTGCTCTCTCGAATTTCAAAGCATTCCTGGAAGTTGGCTCTGTTTGGGCTAGCTAATATTTGAATTAGCCAAAATAATGTGTAAGGAAGTTGTATATAATTTGTTAAGCTTTCCAAAAAGTCCTAGTTCATGTATTTTGGAGTTATAGAACTCCAGTTATGAATTTTGCAAGTGACTGCTGTTTAACTTTCCTGTGAATGCTTGTTTCCAGTAAACCTTGTTTGATGCTTGTGCTGTGTGTTGATCGGTGTAGGCTAATTAGAGTACTTTGCAAGCTACAGGTGTTAGGCCTCTTACAAGTGATGAACTTTTGTATCTTAGATTGTTAAAACGTGGTAAGTGTGTGTCTACTTTCCTAGAGAGAAGATATGCACCTACTCGATCAACGAAAGAAACTTAACTAAGTCTTAATGAATGTTGGATAATCATGTTTAGCATAAGCATCTCATCATGGTCTCATGATATTTCATATCTTGTGCATTCCTGGCATTCATTCATGGTCGCACACATATAGGATCGCCAGAAGGGGTGACATTGCTGGAGTTCGAGGCAAAGGAAGGAGAGGTGCCTCAGGAGGTGCAGCCAGAGGAGACCGAAGGAGAAGGACCAGCAGCTGATCTTCCGGAGTGTCCTGACCACCAGCCTAGTACCTTTCTTAAAGGCAAGCCCTGGAGCATTATAAGCCTCTTACTTTATAAAAGCACCTGAGTATAATTATGTTATATACGTATTGTTGCATTAAGTGATAGGAGTTGAATGTAACCGTCGCTGCATATATATTCTTGTTCCTTGTCCACCATGATACATTTATATTCCTGTCAGGTCCAAGATCGAAAGTATTGCTTAGATATGCTTAGACCGGCAGAAGTCGGGTCATTTCCTGTCACCTGCGAGCTATAGATGGATACTTCATCACGGTTGGTTATATTTGCTATCGTGGAACATAACCATGTGTTGATGGAAACTTGGAGACCGGGCGGGATGTGTCATTGTTGTTCCTGTCTGCGTCGCTCTTAAGGATTGTTCTCTTTGTAAGACGTCAGTCAAGATTGAACTCATGCCTCACACTTAGCTGGAAGGATAACTCGTTCTGACCGCGAAGCCTTGTAGCTCTATTCGAGCCGGGAATCAGTTATAAAGTCGTGCATGCTGGAGGAAGGAAGGTGTGCGGGGACATGGTCTAACCAAGTCCAGGCACGGCCTGATGCATCCTAGCAACCGGTTGGTCCCTAGGTATGCGGTTTAGATCAGACCTGAGATTCTCGAATAGTACCAATGGTGAGCTAAAGCTCACTTGGCCGGTGAGTGTGTTTTGTGTGGGGAAAATTACACCAGCTGGTTAGGAATTGATTTGAATCGCCATCTCTCCTGGATAGTGAGAAACTAGACTGGCCGCTTGCACTGTAGTAATATTACTATGGAACTTGATGATGGTTATAAGGATGAAAAGCCAATATGATATGGTTATTATTAATTGCTTAATCATATTTGAGTGAGTGCTCTAGTATAGGTGCTAATCTAGAGATACTTAAATGAATAGGTAAAATTGATGCTAAAGTTGAATATGCAAGTTCTATGCTTAAGCATTTATGCAAAATGTTGGTCAGCTAAGCTCCACTGATAAAGCCTTGCATGATCCTTGAGAGTCATTTATTTCTGGTTTATGATGGGTAAGTCTATCTGAGTACATTCTCGTACTCAGGGTTTATTCCCTCTTGTTGCAAATGGCAATATGTATGTGGGCTACTGAAAGAACTGCTTCTATCCCGCTGTGGATGAAGAGTAGGACCATGGGCATAGTCGTTCCTTAGTTCTTATCTATGATGCTTTTGTGGGTTATGATCATGGACTGGCACCATACTTGAACTCAATGGGTGTGTGATGTATTAAACTATTGCTTCCGCTACTTTATTTCCAAACTCGGTATTATAATAACTTTTATGTTGAACTCTAATGTATTCAAACTATGTGCGAACTTTATGTAACATGTGATGTGTGTATGCTGAACCATGTACGATCTTGGCTGTATGTTGTTGGTTGGTTCAAAATCCTTCATGATTTCATGGACTACCGGAATTATATGGGCTCAAGTATGACGGTTTGATCACTTCGGTGATTGCTTTATGCTTGTGCCCTTATAATTTGGACGGTTCTGTTACAGTGCGAGCCACTGATTAACTATGATTGGGATGCTATGTGATCTTCCCATTGTTTAGTTGGGATGCTATGTGATCATCCCGAAGGGTTGCTGGGTGATCTTCCCTTGTTGTTTCCAACCCCTGAGAAGCTGTGGTAGGATTATATGGAAATCTAAGGTCACGTACTATCAGGTACGAGGTCTCGTTAGGTCTATTTCATCCACTGATCATGGACAGCATTGCACCTATCGTGTGGGGAATTGTGTACACCTCTATAGAGTTAACTAAATCTATTCGAATAGCCACATCCTTGGAATGGGCAGATGCTAGGATGAGACACTATGATTAGTTTATGCTTTTCTCCCCCTCTAATGAATGATGACAATAGAAAAAAAACATGATATTAATCGCACTAGTGGGAATGGTAATACTCCGCTAGGACCAACCTTTAATCATTATACAACCCTTCTACTCCACCTTGTGGTTAGGCTTACTGAGTACATAAGTACTCACCCGTTGTTGACCCATAGGCTACGGCACTGATGAAGCCTTCAACCCCGATGAAGAGCTACCCGATGACGAGTAGGAGTTGACATTGAAGCTAGGGTTTTGTCTGCGCTTAAGTTGCCTATGGTTGTGATGTCATATCGCCATAATAGACTTCCCCTAAAATAAATCGCCGCTTCTCGGCTATAGACTTCCGCTAGTTGCAAACCCTCACCTTCAAGCCCTTTGGGCACTCGCTGTGTGACTAATATTTGCCCAATAATAAACCTTGGTAATTTCCTTTTAAAGTTGTATACCATCTTTGTGCGACGTTGGCATATTTGTGCGTGATCCTGGCGCAAATACGTGAATCTCAAGACTCTCAAAATGAGGGGCCTACAGAGTGGTATCAGAGCCGAGCTTGACCGTAGGACGAAGCCCTAGGGTTGGAACGTGTTTAGCTTAGTTTTTGGTTAAGGAATATTGCTCTTAAATCTATTACTATGAATGGACCATTTCATTATTGTCGTTTAATATTTATGTTGCAAAATGTTACTAACATGTGCCATGCATTTTGCAATAGATGGATGATGATGAGTGGGAACATTCGAACTGCTTAACTATTGGAGGCATTCCACAGCTTCTCTGGGAGACTCTGCAGCGCATTGGATACATAGAACCCCTAGTATATTATACTCGTGAGTACTTCGAGGGGAATGTGTCAGTATGTGAGCTAAGGTTGTGTATATGCCAGCGCATCTGCATTGCCCAGCATTCTAGGCAAGATACAGTACAGTCTTTGGAAGAGAAGGATATGATGTCTGTCAGAAAGGAGCTAGACAAGCATTGGTAGAAATATGTGCAGAATTTGAGGAAGACATTGAGTTCACCCCTGCTAGATTCTTTCCAGTGGCTAATCAAACCACACCCACATGGTGTGAAAAGGTTCGAGATTTGGAAAAGGTCAACCCACAGTCACCAGAATACACCAGAGTTTCTACTATAAGGTATCTTCATGCATTGGATTCACTTTATGAAGACCAACAACTGGAGAAGATTGCATGGATAAACAGGTACAGGCATCTGGAGATAGAACTAGAGAATACCAACTCAGAACTATACAAGGCAACTAGAGAGAAGTTGACCCTACAGCACAAATTGAACACTTGCCAAAAGGAAATACAAGAGATTCAACAAAAACTCCTTGCCAAGAAGCATGCCAAGAAGTCTAAGAAGGGAAAGAAGACAAATACCAAGATCCGTATAAAGAATAGAGAAACCACTTATGATCCTAGATAGCCGTATTATTATCTAGATGAGTACAAGCCAAAGGAATCACTTTCTGATCAAGGAACCCTAGAGACAGAAGAATCTGTGGCTGATAATTATATCAATGAAAATGTGGAAACAAGGATTGGGCAAAGTGATGCGGATGGCTATGCACGAGAGCTTTATGCGCTATGAGATGAACAGATGGCCTAGGAAAAGGGCAAAGCCCTGGCATGGAACCTCCACAGGGCACAGTTCAAGTAGCTTAACGAGTTTAAGTAGTAATGTTCTGTTGTTTTTAGTAGTATCTCGCTTTTAGTTTAAGTTCCGCTAGTAGTTGTCATGTAGTAGTGCTTCAATGTCACTAGTATCCGCGTAGTCGTGCAATAAAACCATCCTGGCAGTTAATGTGTGTGATGCATCCGTGTATCATATATGTGCAACTGTTCATGATGTGATATATTGTGCATTGTGCTTGTTTGGTTTTACTGGCTTGTTTGCTTTTCTATTTGGTTTCTTTCTTGTCGAAACCTATGGGAAGTCTTCTCATCATTGCTGCACCACAGCAAAAGATGGAAAGAAGGTCCGATAGGCTTCGTGAATGCTGTGAAAGGGCCGCCGAACGGGCAGTTCTAGAAAATGAGGAGCGCAATGCACCTAGAGGCAGGTAAAATAGAGGCAATCGCGGAAATGGAAATCGTAGGCATGGGCAAAATAATGAAGAAAATATTCCACAAGAAGAGGAAGTTGATCAGAACATTGGGAATAATGAAGTTGAAGGAGAAGAACCACCACCACCACCAACATTGGCAGAAGTAATGGATAGATAGAGAAGACTATTGGAAAATCTTGCCAGAAGACAGGATATGGCAATGGACATGGAAAGATGGCCGCATTTATAAGGTTACATCCACCAACATTTGACGGTGCAGAAGATGATCCACTATCAATAGATGATTGGTTACGCACGATCACTAAGAAGCTAAATGCAGTAAGAGCTACTGACGAAGAAAATGTCACTCTAGCTACTCACCAATTGATCGGACCAGCTGGAGAATGGTGGGAAAACTACTAGGAAGCAGTTGAAGACCCAGTAGATATTCCGTGGCAACAATTTGTAGAAGCTTTTCATGAACATCACATTCTTGGAGGAATTATGGAGATCAAACAAGATGAATTTCGCTCATTGAGACAAGGGCCACTAACAATGAATCAAAACATCTGAAAGTTCATGAAGTTAGCAAGGTATGCACCAGATGATGTCAACACAGATAAGAAGAAATAGAAGTGCTTCATCAAAGGACTCAATGGGATATTAAGAGAACAAGTGATTGGACACATTTACCTAGATTTCAATACATTGATGAACAAGTCCATTTTGATTGAAGAAGAGCACAATAAATCAGAAAGAGAAAGGAAGCGCAAGTTCTTGATACAACGTGCTCACCAACCAGAGAGAACTCAACGAGCTCGTTCCAATAATTCAGCACCCACCAAGTATCAGAATACTATGCAGTATAGGACACCTAGATCCAACAGTCAACAAGCTACTTCAAATTTCAGAAATGACAATAGTAATAACGGCAATAATAAGAACAACAGCAATGGTCAGCCCAGAAATAACAACACCAATTCACAAGAAGTATGCTTTGGATGCCGACAACCTGGACACCGAGTAGCCCGATGCCCATACCAAAATGCGAACTCTACCCCAGCCCAGTCTGTAGCTAGTAATAAGACTACCGCCTCAGGAACTGGATGTTCCGCACCTCAGAACTCTGGACTACCAAAAAGGAATGCTCATAGTTTTGGGCAAGACCGTGTGAATCATGTTAGTGCTGAGGAAGTGCAAGCCGCATCCGATGTCGTGTACGGTGAGTTTCTTGTAAACTCCACTTCCGCTACTGTGCTATTCGATTCCGGTGCTTCGCACTCGTTTGTTTCTCCTTGTTTTGTTTCTAAAAGTGGTTTGAGAACGGTGTTGCTCCCCACCCCTCTTTTGATTTGGACACCCTGAGCTATCCTCAATTGCAGTCTGTAATGCCCTCGAGTAAGGATAATGTTCCATGGAATAGAATTTCAAGCTGATCTAGTAGTATTGGAGACAGAAGGACTAGATATTATCTTAGGAATGGATTGGTTAGAAGAACATCGTGGCAACATATCCTGCAGTGATAGAGTAGTGATAGTGACAAATCATAAAGGAGTTACAGTGACATACTACCCACAAGCCCCGAAAACAGTACTGATGGTTTGTAGTATTCAAGCAACAATAGTCGAAGAAGTGCCAGTAGTATGCGAGTACCCTGATGTATTCCAGAATATTTACCAGGAATGCCCCCTGACAGAGATTTGGAATTCATTATTGATTTAGTACCCGGAACCGCCCCTATAGCCAAGAGACCCTACGGAATAGCAGCTATTGAATTAGAAGAACTCAAGAAGCAGTTAAAAGAATTGCAAGAAAAAGGATATATCAGACCAAGTTCATCACCATGGGAATCACCAGTATTATTTGTAAAGAAGAAAGATGGCAGCCAAAGGATGTGCACTGATTATTGATCACTCAATGAAGTCACCATCAAAAACAAGTACCTGCTACCGCGAATTGACGACCTATTCGATCAGCTAAAGGATGCCAAGTATTTCTCAAAAATAGATCTAAGATCAGGCTATTACCAATTGAAGATCCGACTCAGTGATATACCGAAGACAGCCTTCGTAACCCGCTATGGACAATATGAGTTCACCGTGATGCCATTTGGACTGACTAATGCCCCAGCATATTTCATGAACCTAATGAATAAAGTATTCATGGAACAGTTGGACAAATTTGTAGTAGTATTCATCGACGACATTCTTATCTACTCAAGAAGTGCCGAAGAACACAAAGAACATCTGAGAGTGATACTGAACAAGTTATGAGCACATGAGCTATACGCCAAGTTCAGCAAGTGTGAATTTTGGTTACAAGAAGTCGCATTTCTCGGACATATAATCACTGTAGAAGGAGTAAAAGTTGATCCAGAAAAAGTAAAGGCCATAGCGAATGGAAGCAACCTACCAACGTGACAGAGATCCGCAGTTTTCTCGGACTAGCAGGCTACTATAAAAGATTTATCAAAGGATTTTCGAAGATCGCAAGACCAATGACAGCCCTCACACAAAAAGGAAAAGAATTCAAGTGGACTGAGGCATGCGAGAGGAGTTTCCAAGAACTGAAGACAAGACTGACGTTCGCCCCAATATTGGTTTTACCTGACATTCACAGAAGCTTCATAGTATATTGTGACGCTTCCCGACAAGGACTAGGATGCATTCTTATGCAAGATGAAAAAGTAGTAGCATACGCCTCCCGACAGCTGAAGAAGCATGAAGAAAATTATCCAACCCATGATTTCAAGCTGGCAACCATAGTACACGCACTCAAGATATGGAGGCACTGTCTCATTGGAAACAAATGTGAGATATTCACCAACCACAAGAGCCTGAAGTACATATTCACCCAACCCAATCTGAACGGGTGGTGCTCGACGGCGGCGAGAAAAGGACAGGACGAGCATGGCTGCGAGGCGAATTGAGACGAGGTAGGGTGGTGATGACGAATTCGGCCGATGAACGGGTGGTGCTCAACGGCGGCGAGAAAAGGACAGGACGAGCTCAATGACCGGCTTGACAAGATAAGGGCGAGGGGGAGGCTTCCAGGCGTCCAGCTCCTGCTTGCGACGTGCCCAGGCGAAGCAGCTGCATGCCCGTGTGAGGAAAGGCGGCAAAAACGGTCGACGGCGGCGGCGAGCAGGCAGGCAAGGTGCTCTGGTGACACTGTAGCTATCTGACAGTGCATCTTCTTCCTCCTTTTTCTTCCAAATCCCAACGACAACTCACTGAGCTCCAAAGATAAAAGTTGCTCATCTTACATTGTTCTGCAACATTGCTTTAAGCAAGAACACCTAATTCTAAATGGATTAGGAGATAGAGATCCAAGAACATAGGAAGATGGAACCTGCAACATCACACATGCATTGCACATAGCCTATAAAATAACCTTGTTTTTAGTGGATGCAAGGCATGGTTAGCTACTAAGGATGCTTAAGATTCTCTGATGATGACATGATCATGTTTTAGTGATGCTTAACACCAGAGGTGTTACAAGCTCGTCAGTGAGACAGCACGGGTGAATGAGGAGGCGGTGAGGGGAACAGACGTCTAAGCTAAGCCAAGCCTGGCCAGGGAAAAACGACTGATCCCTGCGTTTTTCTAGAGTTAGGCTACGGGCTCAAAGTTGGCTTAGTTGGGCCTAGCTAGGAGCTATAAATAGACAACCAAACATTGGAGGCTAGTTAGGGCTAGCCACCCAACCAAACACACCCTATCTATCTTCTTGCTTGCAGCAGCTCACAAGTCACACCGCTCTTCGATCTCTCTTCCTGCTCCGCAATCACCGCCACCAGTCTCGCTTGTCTCTCTGTTCTTGCTTGCAGCAGCTCTCACCACTCTTTCGATCTATCTCAGGGCTTTTCAGCTTTTCTAATCTTTCAACTTTTCGGAAGCTGCACTGCACCAGAAATTTACTGTTTGTTTGAGCAAACAAGACCTTACTACTCCGCGAAGCAACAACAGATCATCTCTCCGCTTCTCCGAAATCCAAGCAGCAGGCTTTGATCTGCATTCCAAATCAGTAGAGCTGCTTCCTCTCCTATCGAACAAGTGCCAGCAGCAGATTCCTGTGTCTTTATACACCTGTTTTCCAATTGATGGTCGACATATTTGAGTCTTACACCAACAAAGACAGCCGTGTCCGGGCCAGTGTCTTCCTTGGCCGACGTATGAAACAGGGCAGAACAGAAGCAATATTGCATAAACTAGCGAACATTTATATTTGATAGCTTTTGTAATCTGTATGTCACCAGGATACACAACCACTTTAGAAAACAAATTATGCTGCTGGCGACTTCAACCAATAACACTAATTGAACAGCATGTTTTTCTTGATTCACAAATAAATACTAACACAAGTCTAAATAAATGTAGCACACTAACAAAGACAGAGAAATAAAGCAAATGAATATTTATTTGTTTCTCTGACATTATGGAGCAAAGACATCCACTGCAACGAGAGCCGTCAAGCCTAGAAGCAAGGAACAAAACGAATGTCAACAACAGGCCAACATATCAGCAAAACCGATTTGCTCAAAAATGGAAGAAAAATGCTTTTAAGTTAGAACAAAATAAATGTACTCTTTGACATTGAACAGCTAAACAAATCAATATACTTCGCAGCAGTTAATTTTATCCCTAGTCCCTAGTAAGAAAATGAACACAGCACCATGGTAAAGATATGTCAACTATTATCCTACAACTGCATGCTAAGGAAAAGGAGAACACCACATGAGATTTACTGAAAATGTTTACAGACTTAACTTTATTTTTTTAATCCAATACACAATGCAGACAAAATATTTTTTTATATACATCAACTTTGTTGGGTAACCTACCAAATCTTAATTCGGACATATAGGCTCTTTTGTTTTCATCCTAATTGTAATCATAATGCACCACAAAAGCGTACAATAGTTTTTTACAAAAATTTCTTTAGTTTTTTTAAAAAAATTCTTCTTGTAACCTGCGTATCTCTTTGTATTAAGACGAAAGGAGAGTACAACCGAACCCAATACAAAGGCAACCGCATCACCATAGCAGCTTAGGGTCAGCAAAAGTAGAAGTCAAAATTATTTGCAATCATGATAACGAAAACACACCCATGCGGTTGATAGTTTTTAACTAATTAATCATTACTATGTACAATGTTGTGAAGTGCACAAGAATTATACATCTTGCAGATAACAAAGATAAATACAGAACAATATATCTACGGAGGTGGATATTTTTTATTAACCGAGGCGGTCACAAAAAACCGCCTCGCAAAATCGATTTACGGAGACGGTTACAAAATAACCGCCTCCTAAAATATATTAACCGAGGCAGACCTTATAAGAGGTACGTCTCCAAAAATACCCCTATTTTCGGAGGCGGGCTACTTATATGGCCCACCTCGGTTAATAGTGGCCAAGCCCACTAACAATAGGAAAAACCCAACCAGCCCGATATCACTCCCTGACAATATATGTGCGACCTGAAACCCTAATCTCCTCGTTCCCCACTCTCTCTCTGTCTCACTCCCAATACCCGCCGCCTCTCCCTCCGTTCCCCAAGCCTCGACGCCTCTCCCACCCAAAGCCACGCGCCTCTCCCTCCCACCCCAAGCACCGGCGCCTCTCCCTCCCCTCCTCCCTCCCTTCCCCAAGCCCCGGTGCCTCTCCCTGGTGACGGCAGTGCCTCTCCCTCTCCCCGTCGCCGGCGGCGCCTCTCCCTCTCCCCGAAGCAGTAGCGGCCTCTCTCCCTCTCCCCAGAGCAACAGCGTCCTCTCAGCGCCCAAATCTGAAGCAGCGACGGCACTCCTCCTCCAGTGGCAGCATGGTCAAGGCGGGCAAGGCTGGCTGCACCAAAGGCAGGCTGGCGGCGCTCCTCCTCAAGGAACGCGGATCCCTCTTCTCCCTCCCTGAGCATCGTGGATCCGGCGAGCACGAGCCGGGCGGTGTTGGATCCTGCGGAGACAAGCAAGCCGTCGGCAGATCCGGTGGGGAGGACCTCTCCAGCGGCGGGGAGGAGCTCTCCGTCGACCACCACGGCGGCGAGCACGGCCCCGCCGCGGCGACACCAGCCCAGCAAACGGCGGCGGATCCAGGCCCAGTTTGGGCTGCGGGTTTTCTTTTGTTTTTTGTTTTCAACCGCCTCGAATAATCGATTTTGCCAGCCTCGCAAAAGTTTTGTGTAGTCACAGCCGGACAGTTCAGGGTTACCCGAACCCAATTTTTCAAGTACCTGAAGTTTCGAGTTTCCTTTTCTCTGAGCGAATCTCGTGTTCCAGTTTTCAAAACCCAACCCAAAATATTTAGGTTACCCGAACGCCCACCCCTGCTGCATATTATCAGCATGACGTCAACCCATATTAACACTGAAATATAATAAAAAGGCACGAGGGCCAAGCTTCTAAAACACTGATTTAGCCAACTGATGCTTAAAAACATCACAATATTACAATTCATCCAAACCAAACAACATCTAACTACTTTAGTCACTAAAGTTAACTAAATTTGTACAGAGCACCGAACCAAATAGCACAACCGTGTGATGCGTGAATAACAACAAGCAAGAAGATTATATGGGAAAAAGAAGTGACATGAACACATACCCCATAGCGCAGTTCTTGTTTCACCAACCAGACAGGCTCTGTTTCAGCACAAAACATGAGTCCTTTATTCCTACGGGCAGAGACAAGGATTCAAGTTAGCTTGGATTTCATGAAAGATTTCTCCCCAGCAGTATCATTTAGTAGCATGTATCAAATAATATGAGAATCACGTCAACTCCTCGAAATAATCTGTGGAAGCTAAACATTAAAGGTAGGCAGTTGAGTGCTCTGACTTACCAATACTTCATACGGCAACAAGTAAAGATATGATGGATGAGTGTATGGGGGCTGGGTGGTGGTCTTTGGAAAATGTTTCCATCACTGGCAGGAATCCAGATGCCAGTACCTAGGTCATATTGCTCCAAATGAGATGAATCTTCAGAATCATGATTGACCGGCAAACTATGCAAGCAGATGACAGAGTTAGGTGACATGGACAGAAGGTTCTTACTCCCCTTGTTAGGTGAGAATGAGACACAGAGACAACGTTCCCCAACGAACAAGGTGTGGTTACCGATGCTCGTAACGGGCTCAAACTTTCCATTGACAAGGTCAGCAAGTCTGTAGATTACTAGCTTTGAACGAGAAGCATCATTGTAGGCAACTAGCAAGAGCTCTGAGCAACACTCTACAAAGTTGAGGATGTAGAGAAATTTTTCCATTGGGAATTCAGCAATCTTCACTGGCAACCAGGGGCGGACCCAGCACTAGGGCAGCCCAGGCCATGGCCCTAGTCGCGGCCCATGTAACAAGGGAACAGGTCTTCAGTTTTGGCCCATCAAGCAGCCCAATACAAGAAGCCCAGGGAAGGAGCAGGGCAATAGAACGCTCGGTGCTTGCTCGCTCAGTCGCTCGGTCTTCCATCGCCCGCGACTCACGTTGCGACTCGCGACCGCCGCCGCCCGCCGACCCGCCCTCACGGCCTCGCCCGTCGCCCCGCTGCCCAGCCAGGCTCCTGCAGCCACCCCTCGCCCTCCTCCAGCCCTTCTCTCTGCGCTCTGGCTCCGAGGTGTCGCGGCCGTCGCCCCCTCTGCTCTAGGCTCTGCAGCGGCACGGTTCCTTCCTCAGCCGGGCGCCGACAGCCCGCCCGCTGCCCGCTGCGGTGTCGCCGGCTACTTCCTTGCAGGCAAGCAGCCGAGCAGAGCATCTGAGCAAGCTTCCGTTGTTAGGTTTGAATCTGAAACTGATTTTGATTCTAAATTTCTAATTTTCAAGTTCCCAATTTCAACATTTGATTCTAATTTCTCATTACAGTGTACAAGATGAAGAGGACAAGGACTTTAGTTTCATATTTCTCTCGAGTTCCTGAGCAACAGGGAGCTGCCGAACAACAAGCTATTCCATCCCCAGCACCAGAATAGCAAAACGTCCAAGCTCCTACACCGCAATCTCAAGGTACAGAAGAGGAGACAATTAGGACCAGAGCCAAAATTGTCTCGATTGTTATCTATTTAAACCATTGAGAGTTGATAGCTTTGGTGTTGAATCCTTCACAACAATGGGTTTACTAATTGGAAAGATGGACCAAAATTATTTGATGATCATGCTAATTCTGTGCTTCACAGTAAGGCAATAAAGGATTATGAGTGTTACAAAAATCAGAGTGTATCACATGTAATTTCTAGGGGAAGTCAGAAGGAGGTAGAAGAATATAGAGGTCGTACTATTAACTATATAGTTGCAGAAATTCTCTCGATTTGCATCCTTTGTTTGAGAATAATTGTTTTCTGTGACAAACATATGATCCTATAGATTATACTGTAGCTTTCGGTTTTTGGCTGCTAGCAGTGGCGGACCCAGGATTTGGCCAAGACTAGGGCCAAATCCTGGGTCCGCCACTGCTGGCAACGGCAGATTAGACAGTTCCTCAGCAGTGTCTTGGATTGGTGGATTAATCTGGTGGATGTATAACTTACGTACACTCAGTACAATCTGCATCGCGTAGAATTTGCCTTGGAAAGACACGGGTCTAAGCAAAGGTTGGATCTTCCAGGCAAATAGAGTCCACCGCTGATCTCCAGTGGTGGCATAGGCTACACGGTGCAGAAGGTCAAAAGCCAGCATAACAGTGATGGTTCCAGTGGAACTGACGGTAACAGAGGCGCGGACACTCATGAGTCCTGTGCGCTTGCTTTGCTCATTGTAGCGGTGGGTGAATTCAATCTGTGGCAGGAGGGATGCAAGTGGTGGGAGCTCGGCGACATCGCCAGTGAAGGGGTTGAGGAGGCGAATGGCGGTGTCGTGGTCGCGGTGCAGGAGTAGTAGGCCGTCGATGGAATCAAGGATGACATGGTCATCCAGGAGAGGGAGGTGGGCGCGGACGAAGGCGCCGGTGGAGAGGTTGAAGAAGCGAACGAAGCCGCCGAGGTCAGGATGGCCAGGATACAAGCCGTGACCCTCCGGCAGCATCATCCATTGGCGCGGGTGGAAACGCGGGTCGAGGACGCCGCGCCTGCGAGGGCGGACGGTGATTGCACTCCAGTGGGAGCAGACAGCGCGGAAACGGACGTAGTCCGGCAAGTCGCCGGCCAGCACCCGCCACCCGATCAGCTCGACCAGATCCTTGTCCAACGACGCCCAATCCACGGACATCTTGCCGGCGTCGCTGTACGTCGGGCGGCGGAGCTTGTTGTACGGAATCATGGGCGAAAGAAATATCTTACGAGACAAAGGCGGAATCCAAGGTCAGTTGTAGAATCAACTCAAAGCAGAGAGAGAGAGATTCATCCCGACGCAAATCGTGCGACTTGGCGGCGGTGAGGTTGCAGGTCGGCGAGGCTGCAGAGAGATTGCTCCAGAAGGCCGGCGGCTGGGAGATGGATCGGATCGGTTAAAAGAGTGGAAATCGAATCACAAAAGGAAGATGAATACCTCTAGAGGGGAGGAGAGCCGCGTCTCCGCGATCTGCACGGCATCAGGGTGCCAGCGCCGCCGCCCCTCCCCCCTGCTCGCACAATGTCAAGAGAGACCCTAAAGGAAGGCTGCGCCCATTATTCTTCTTTTTATTTTCTTGCTTCCATTATTGAATTATTAAATTCTTATGGAGAAACTATTATAAATCAATTATCTTATATTTGACAAGTTTATATTAGGATAAATAATATTAATATTTAAAACAATATGGTATACATATGAAAAATATATTTCGTAAAAAATCTGATAATACTAGCTTGATGTCGTAAATTTTGATACTCTTCTTTATAAACTTATTCAAACCTAAAATAGTTTGCATTAGGAAAAATATATAATTGTATTTTTTTACAAAGGATTTATAAAAAAAATTGATCCTAATATTAATAGATAGCAAATGTGTGCGTTACATGGGGAGGAAAAAATTTTTACACGTCCATTGGTTAATATACATAACACAAAACTACGAACACGTTCTCACACTCTGCATTCCCGTTGGTCCAATGGGACCATTGTATTCAGCCAAGTGAGCAAACTACATATACGATGATTGTGGGTTGATTTGTGGAAACCTCAAGGACCTTTTTGCTAGATCATGATGTACACGACCCAAGAATTTTCAATTTTCAATGTACTACAGGTTTATTTTGTGTAAATATTTAGTGGTTCTTTGAAAAATTACAATCGGTGGAGGGTGATGGCCATAGGATCAAGAAGAAAATAAAGGTTTTTAAACCCCTACAACTATGTTTTGTGCTCAACTTGGGCTGTTCGACTGATTGTTTCTACGGCTGGCCGGCTGATGCTGATTTGTTGTGAGAGAAAAACATTGTACCATACCTGATAAGTTCAAGCGAACAAGGCCAAATATCATTTATGCAGGATTTGACGACCGGATTTTGTAGTTAAGGACCGTCAACAACAACATCTGCACTCGGTGAAAAGCATGCGGCTTCAGTTGAGGGAAGGATTCACCTTACTCTTATTGGTTCTGAAGTTTATCAAGCTATAAATAAAAGAACGCAATTGATTTGAGGTGTTCTTCAAAGCATTGAGCTCTTCTGATTAAGCCTTCATTGTTGTTTTGTTTCTTGTGTTTCAACCCTTGCTCTCAGAGTACCCATCTCTAATTCCTGTTCAGCAATCTTTTACCGAAGTATTCTCTCCTTTACCCCTAATCATTTCCCATCCAAATATTGGAATAACAAATGGTACAATCTTCAATAGGACTTATCTTTGGCTCCACGACATATGCAACATAGGTAAGCCCTTTTTTATCCCTACCCATGCTCCACATATGCCGCGCAAAACACAGGCAAGTTCAATTCAGCCATTTGTTCAACATATGGTTTGCAAAGGCAAAGTTTCTCTTAGAAAAAAAAAGAGGAAAAAACTATACAAGGCAAAGCTTGTCCACTGCAGATGTTGTTGCACCTGAGTAGGGGCCAAGTATGACAAAAATAAACCCACATGTAAACTCAGACTAGCCAAAATACTTTGAAAAGACTAATCGAGAATAATCGAGTGGTGAGCCATGCACGTCAGCGATGCAAAAAGATGGATGAGAGCGCGTTGACGGCGTCGACAAGCCTAACGGCCACCAACCAGTGAACCACCAGTCCATTTGCGTCGGGCTCTCCTTGCACTGGTGGCTTCCGGAACTTGCATGGCGAAGGAGACGAGGTGGGCTCGTCTCACACAGCACAGAAGACAGAGCCGTCATGGCACGGGGATTCCTATCCCACCTCCACCTCTCCTCCCTCGAGTCCATATAAATTGCCCACCCTCACCTCTCTCTGCCAAATCTCATCTCGTGTCGTGTTGTTCGGAGCACACCACCCAATCCCAAATCGCTCTCCTCCTAGCTAGCCTCAGCGATCCCTCCTCCCCCGCTTCAAGGTACGGCGACGCTTCTCCTCCTCCCCTTCCTCCTCTAGATCGATTGGTTCTATAGTTGCTCAGCTCTGATTGATTGGATCAATGGTTAGGACTCATGCGGTGGGGTAGCCCTTGATGCTCGGGTGGAATTTTGTTTAGATCTGATATGATAGGTTCTTATGCTTAGCTTACATACTTAATGTGCTTTGCATACTCCCGAGTACGTCTTGGTATCTGTAATCCGGGCTCTCACACCGGCTAAATAGGAACGGAGGGAGTAAGTGTAACACCCTTGGTGTTACGAACTCACTTAGCACCCGGATTAGGACCTAAGAAATATTTGTAACGAGCTTCTTGGGTTTTTAAACTTAAATTGCACATGAAAGACAACGTGTGTATAGTGTTTAAATAAGGTTTGAAGTATCGGTTTAGTAGTTAAAAAGGCAACTTTAGTTCTAGAAGATAATTATTGTTAGCTAGTGCTGTTGGAAGTTCAAAATATCAAAATGAAGTTCAAGCCAACCTCAACTTTAATTTCCAAGTCGGAAGGAGCATTTGACAATGCGTTTTTGACATTTAAATTCAGGCAGAAACACTTAAACGTTGGCTTATGTTTTTACGCATTTGATCACTTCGTCGTATGCACTGGAGCGTAGTATAGGGGCAGTGTGTTGGATGTCATGTTGCTCGTCTTAAAAATTGTTCTAACCTCACCACGACGCCTTTTGAACCTGGTCCTGGCTCTGTCCGTGAACCGGCGTTTCCGTGTCGAGCTCACCTTGGCGTTTGCGTATCTGCCTCCCTAGCTGCCCTTTGATCGTAGCAAGTGTCTCGATAGGAACCTGGTAGTGTTAGCTTCTGACCAGAGTAATTGATCGCAGCCCCGTCGTGACCGTTGGCGACCGTTGCTTCGCTTTAAATCCCGTGCATGCCACCGTTTCCGTTGTTCGACCGGAGCCTGCAGTCACCACGCGAGCATGTGCCGTTCCTGGCCGTGGACGTGCCTGTGGCCAGTCTTGCTGGTCCGGCCGCTCGTCGGCCCAGGGTTGGCCACGGCCATCTCCGTGGGGTCTGGCTGGGCTGCAGGACCGTGCGGCGTGGCCGTCAAGCACGCGTTGCCGGCCAGGCACTGTGCGGGCCGAACCGAGGCCGCAGCCGGCGTCAGTGGGCGACAGGGTGCCCCCCGTCCCTCTGTTTCACCTACCGCCATGTCGTCGTCTGCCTCCGTTGTCACGTCGGGACTCAGGCCCTTGTTGCAGTAGCACCGCCGCCCTCGAGCCGTCGGATTGCACCGGCTCTGCAATGGTCCCGCACACGCGCGCTGCTCCACTGCCGCCGGTTGCGTCACGCCAAGGCCGAGCTGTCCATCGTGGCTCCCCTCCCTACGGCCTGTTCACTCTAAGCCCCATGGGGTCGCCTCGTCTACTTAATGCGGCCTCGGGCCATGGGGGCTAGGCCTTGCTGAGCCATCATCGACTGCCTTACTACCGAGAGCAGAGTATGCCGACGAGAGCCTCCCGTTCCGCTTCCCAAATTCACCCAGCTCGAGGCTTTTCGGTTCGATTCCTCCCGCGGGCAGGTAGCTTAGGGATTTAGCTAGCCGGCCAACCCCTACCGAGGTCGTGTTGTGCCTTGCCCGGGGTGGGCTTAGAGTTTCCGTGGCCGCCGGACAGCTCGCTGTTGAGGTGCGGCGTAATTGGGGTAATCCTCGATTGATCATTTTCGGTTCAATTGTTGGTAGCGCTGAGTAGCCCTTGACCTCCTCTTTTCGGTGCTCGTCTTGGTTTGGGCAGGGACCTCACCGGCGTCACCTAGCGCCACCTTGCCGCGCTGGAGCGCCGTCGCACCGATCGGGTGCATGTGGCCAGCTCGGCTCGAACTTCCTCCGGCTCGACCGTCACCATAGTACGGACCGCGGTAAGTGCCGGATGCTTCCCCGCCACCGCTCTCCCTCCGTTAACGCGTAGGTCCGCCGGTGCTATTGCGCCGCCACGCGGTTCGGCCCGGCGTCGGAGGTGGGCCTCAGTAGTGCATCACAGCGCTTCCTTCCGCTCCGCGTCACCCCGAGCTGGCCCGAACGTCCCTATCGGCTCGTTATGCGGACCGCTTAGGCACTTAGTTGGCCGGTTCGATCGCTCGGTGCCGGCCATGGCCGCGCCGGCGAGCGCGGTGGCGCCAGGGATCCCTCGGTTGTGAAGATGGGATGGTCCGGGGGCCTTCTCGCAAAGTTCGTCTCTGTAGGAATAGTGCGCTAGTGTTTCGCGTGATAATCTGTGAAGCTGAGGGTTTTTCTGCTTAAGGCGCGGGTGCGCGCGCGGGCTCCCCGCCGCGGGCCGCTTGCTGGGCCGGCCTGTTACGTGCGCGACCGCTCCCGGGCGGACCAAATTGGTTGCTGGGCCGCTTCGTTGGCCTCGGCCTTTTCTTTTTCTAAAGAGTTTTCTCAAATTAGTTTCTAGGGTAAATTTGTAAATTAAAAATAGAATTGTGTAGAAGTCCAAAAATTACGAAACCAATTTTGTTAGGTTCCTAAAATCATGCTCTAACTGTTAGTATGCTTTTGTTCGCATAGTTGTATCATATTTTAGGAGTTCGCTAATTATTCTGAAATACTTAATATTGCTAAGAACAAACTTGTGAGAATTTTTGTAAGAAAATGATAAAAGTATTGTCTCTAAAAATCTTACAGTAAACTCCTAATGTCATTATCTGCTCTCCGTAATTTTTTTATAGCTCCAAAATACTTAGTTCGCTAGGATAGCTAATGAGCCTAGTTTAAATATCTATTAAATCGATAAAATGAATAAAACGACGTTTTGGGTCTGAGTTACTAAAACGCGTGTCAGGAAATGACGCGTTACTCGTCGACGGGGTTACCAGGCTAGTGTGTTAGTCATTAGAGTGAGCTCGTTAGCTTGAGAGCACGATCGTACTTTAAGTATTGCTAGTTCCGTTGATCACTTATGTCTCTACGATTGCATTCGCGCATATCATAATAGGAACGATGATGGAGCGCGAAGTCATCTGGAGTAGCCGAAAGGTGGTGTCCGGAGGATCGTGCCGCCATGATGAAATGCTAACTTGGTTATGTTTTACCCAAGCAAGCCCTGGTACATAACCCCTATTATTCTGCACTTTAAATTATGCTTGTGCATTAAGTTTAAAGGAGTTGAATGAAACCCACTTGCATATATATATATCCTTATCCTAAGAGTATTACTAGTATGATAGGGTCGTGTAGCATGCTATGCTATAGGATTCCGGTAGAAGCCGAGTGATTATCTGTCACTCGCGAGAGATAGGAATATTTTATTGTTACTATTATCATGTTGCTATCTCATGGAATATAAATGTATATGGATAATTGGAGACCGGGCGGAACGGGTTGGATGGACTTGGACCTAGTTGGGCAACAGAGCAGGGCTCTAGTTGCGTTTGTTCCGCCTGTGTCAATTAAGGACCGCTCGTTGCATGGACCCTGGTCAAGTCATAGATTTATTGTCCCGAGCATATACTGGCGGATGGGGGCTAGGAAGACTTGTTTCTCTCTTGTCATGGGTTCCGGCTCTTTCTGGACCGGCTTCTTAGGGTAGTATATATATTGGGTTGAGGAGGTCTAAGCACCATACTGAGGCCGGGCCTGCAGTGTTGGGGGCTTAGAGTCCGAGCTTGGACGGAGACCTGGGCCCCTTGACAGGAGTGGAACGGGTTGGTCTTGCTTGTGCCCGGGGTACAAGCACGGCGTGTGTTTTCGGGGCACCCAGCTAGGCATATTGATTCGCGAATCGCCGTTTCTGCGTGACGGTACGGCTTGACTACGCTCTGGCATCGTAGTAAAAACTGGCAGTTGAAAGATGAAGAAATGGTTTCTGTTTGCTCAACCCTGCTTGATTATAGACTAGGTGCTTACATAGAAGGTTGGATAAGAAATAAAATACGGCTAGCAAAAATAAGAAATTAAGGACACACCCTTAGCGCTGCTTCTTGCAAACAAGAAACCCACCAACCAAAAAGCCTTGCATAATCCTTGGGGTCTTTTTCTTTCCTCCTAACGGGTAAGTCTTGCGGAGTACAATTGAGTACTCAGGGTTTGTTCTACCCTGTTGCAGGTGGCAGGTGCTGATAAGCTAACACTTGTGTGTGGAAACCTCCTGGTGGGCTCAGCGAGGATTTCCTTTGCGATGAGGAGTAGAGTTTATTTATTAAAACTCTCACCAAAAGTTTTACAAGGAAAATACTATTAATCTGTTATCATTTCATGCATTTAAATGTTCCCCATGTTAATGTTAACTTGTCATTAAATGGTTTTATTTCCGCTGAACTCTGAGAATGTTTATATTCCGCTGTTATAACTACATAATGAATTGCTCTGATGTTGTATTAAAAGTGATGTAAGAAATGGTAAGGATGTCGTAAGCTTTACTCTCTCATTTGTGATCCTGATGTAAAAATGTGGATCTTCGAGTTCTCCCTTGCGGTGTGCTCGACGGAGTCACTTAGTTTAGTGTTCTCCCTTAGGTACTTAGTGTCTAATGGAAGACAAGTACTCTTGGGAGGGCATTAGATTAGGCGATTTTGCCACAGTAAGATCTTTAGAGCCGAACTGTCTCCAAAAATGGTGTGAGTGTGACTGTCTTTAAAAATCGCTAGCTATGTTTAGAGATCGTTTCACTTTTTGCCCACCTCTATTAATCATCAAGACACTTGTCGCCTAAAATCTTTTTTGTGGTACAAGAAAATGAGGGTGAAAGAGCTACATGACCTAGAAATTACATGTTACAATTGAATTCTCCTAGATAGGTTGACATAGATTAATGTTTACTTTGCCTACATGACCTAGAAATTGCATGTCACATGGTATACTTAAGTCTTGTAACAATGTGCTACATTGCCAAGTAAAATTTCCCTGGTTACATTATCTATCTTTTCATGAGGGAGCAACAATCCTTCGAGGATGGTGGAGGAGTGTAGTCACTTTATGCTTCCTATGGTCATTATATTAGAGATGTCTGAGCACTCTGCTAAACATGATTTAATGAAGTATATAGAGGTGAGACTGTAGGACAGATGGTAGTGAAGGTGAGAATAATTCCAATTGCTTAGTAAGCTTATAAGAATACTTCCATTTACATTTAATGTACAGTCTCTAGATAAACTCATCAATTTCTGAAATGTTAAATAACTTTTCATTGGATAAATTTGGGTATTCCCTGGATAAATTCACGAGATCAATATGTTAAAACAATGCAAGTGTTGAAACATTATAATAGGTTGAGTTCTTCATGATACATGTCAACAATGTACACCTTTTTTTCTAGATAAATTAGCAAAGAATTTGGATCAGAGATAAAACAAATTATCAGCAAACTCATTAGCTGCATGTGGTACCACTATATAGAGCACACATCACAGCAAAAACATTATATAACCTCAACTAGTGTTTTGACATATACAAACAACTAAGTGATTGTAAATCAGAATTCCACTGTCATGCCATCATGGCTATCAACTGGAACCAAGAATCTCATGCTGAATGAATAATCAAAGCAAAATAAAAAAAAACCTTTCAGAAAAGGAGAGTAAAGGACAAAACTGATCAATGAGATGCTACTTAAAAAAACACGGTTAAAATAAACAAAACGAGAGGAGCCAAAAAGAACAATTGGTTAATATGCCTTTAAGGTCCGACTATGTTCTAAGCTATTCCCGTGTGATCTGTGATGCTCTCCTTTCTTTCTAAAAGGGTATATCTGGAGCACAATTTCCAAATTTATCATGTAAAAACTAAAAAGCGATTTGCCAATTCAAATTGTGGGCCTATGTTATTTTATACAAGAATTCATATAAACACCCAAACTAACTAACATGCTAGCCTGCCACTAGCAACCAAATCAAAATTGTGAAACGTATTATTGCCTATTATCTTCACATTATGTGATCATTTAGCCCTTGCTAAAAAATATTTACTCAAAACTAATTTACCGAACCTATCGTTAATCATTGGATCAAAGATGAAAACTAACAACATACCACACTGTCAGTCCCTTCTAGCCTTCATGGCCTTGGCATTCTGCTTATCAATCAAAAACCGGATGTGATAGATGTAGTCATCCCAATCAACGTCAGTATCATACAGACACTGGCACTCTTCCTCGGTCCAGTCCGCGGTATGGTTTGTGACGAAGACGGCTCCACCTTGTGCGTTTGCCCTGTCCACCATATGTGCAAAAGCCCTGAACAATTCATAGCGCCGAGCCTTCTCCTCCTTGTTTCTGTATCTCTTGCCATACTCTCTCATCCATTCCTCGAACCGCGCCTTCATGGCCGCCTCGTCCTTGATGGCTTCACCGTTTGTTGCCTCCTTAGCAGCCTTGTTGCAAGACCTTTCATAACGAGCCTTCTTCTGCGCAGCAGCTATCTTCGTCATCTCAGCAAGGTACTCCTCCAATGAGAAGTCGTCGTCATTGTGCTCTTTGGTTGCTGCCTCTGTTATGGCTCTTTCCTTCCTGTCTTCCTCCCCAGCCAACTGCTTCTTTGCTTCCTCCCCAGTCACCTCCTTAGTCACCTCGCCAGCTATAGGTACTAGGTACGCACAGATATAGGAATGAACAACGGGCGAAATTTAAACAAAAAAGGCGAGGAATTTGGAGACGATTTCATACCTGACTCATCTACACCTTTCGTGTGATAGAGAATTCCAACCAGTCCAGCTAACGCAGCCGCGGCTACACCACCATAAGCGCCTGCGCCTGCGCCATTACCAACAGCGAAATCCCTCTGCATCGTGACGAGAAATATGAACCGCGTGTGCAAAGAGAGAAAGCGCTTTGAGCTGGCCACCTGGGTGAAATAAACTCACGGGTGAGTGGAGATGGCGTGCCGGCATGCCTGCCGCTGGCGCGACTGCCGCCGGCGCGACTGCCTTGTTCGCCTGCGCCCGGGAGATCCCGCTCCCAGGTGACAACAACCTTCGTGTGAGAAGGGAACCGACAGACCGGAGGGACATCCTCTCGACTGCTTGATCTTCCTTTTGCCGCCCAACTCGTCCGAGAAGCCCCAGGTCGGCCCAGTATCGAGATTAATGTCAAATTTAAGGTAGGCGGATCCAATGGCGTGACCGATTCCAACATCAGTAAGAGGCAAACTTTCTGCCACCAATAATTCTTTTCGTCCAACCTTTCATGTGTCCCGTCATCTCCGATAATTTTTTTTTGTGTCCATATTCTTTTTTGTGTCCGTTCTGGGCTTTTTTTTCTTTCCGAATTTGATTCCGTGTTGCTTCTGACCCCCACTCCCTCCAATCCTCCCCATGTTCGTGCGTTTGGTTTTTGTGTCCGTTTGGTTTATCTGGTTTTAGAGTTTAGGGAGGAAAAACATTGGCAAAAGTTAAGAAAGGTAATGTGAACTTTTTTCCAAATTTAAGGTAGGTGAATCCAATTAGGCGTGACCAATTGTAAGGAAACAAATTTGCTAAAATAAATTGTATGCAAAAATGGGGTGGCGGCGGTCAGCCCACACCATGTCCGCTATAGCTGCAAAGCTTATTAGAGCTGTTGTGGCAGCCCGCATCAAGCCGCTAGCTTTTTGTGGGTTAGAACGGCAGCCCACACGTGTTCAGCCACGTACTCATATAGACAGGTAGGCTGTGCAGGAGGAGTGGTCTACGTTGTGGAGAATCAAAGTTTCGTCCAAAGTGCGGGGGTTTATGTGGAGACTTGTTAGGTGTTCTCTCCCATCAAAAAGATGTTCTTCTCCATAGGAACAAGTCCGATAGCAGTGTGCGCTCCATCTGCGGTGCTAGAGATTCATGGCGACACTCTCTCATTAAGGGTAGTATGGCTCGCTGTGTCTAGGCGCTGGAGAAGGATGAGATAACTGAGCACATTTGTCATATTGAGGATAAGGATGCAAGGGGCTGGTTGGCAGCAGTGGTGCAATCCCTGAAGCATGAGGACCTAATCCGGGTCACGGTGACCCTTTGGGCTATTTGGTATGCCAAACGGAAAGCTATTCATGAGAATATTTATCAAAGCCCGCTCTCAACTCATAATTTTGTCACTAATTTTGTGGCTGATCTCCAATTGACGCAACTAAAAGTGAAGGATCGACTCACTGTTCAGAGAAGCAACATTCGTTGGATTCCTTCCCCAACAGGGCCAATGAAGATTAACGTTGATGCAGCCTTGGCTAAGAACTCAGGAACTATCGTTGCTGCAGCTGTTACACGCGACTTTGCTAGACACTTCTTAGGGGCCTCAGTGGTAGTGATGGAAAGAAGCTTGGAGCCAGAGATGGTGGAGGCGATATCATGTAAAGAAGGCCTGGCCCTTGCTAGCACGATTTGCTACTCTAGGACTTCAGAGTGGCATGTGACAATGTTGGTGTTGTCGCAAGCATACGTGAAGATAGTATGGGCACATTATCCAGAAAATTAGAGCTAGATCAAATGATTTTAGATTTGTTGAGTTGGTCCATCAGGGGAGACGATCAAATGTGGATGCTTATAATATTGTTAGGAGTTGTATCCATATTGAGTTAGGGAGACATGTTTGGTTTGTATCTTCACCCGATGGTGTCTGTACTTCTTATGAAGAATAATAAAGGTTTATTCTACTAAAAAAACCATACTCATGTAGCCACACCCTTCATCGGTGTATGTTTGTGTGCTGGCAACCATAGCAACCAAACGCAAATTCACTCACGTAGTTACTTTGTACTAAAACTTGCACGAATTTATTATCTATCTCATCTACTTCAAAATATCCAACAAAATAAAAAAACTGGAAATGATCTTAACATGTAAAGGCCATTTCTAGTAATAATATGTGTTTATTTATTACAATAATAAATTATATTAAAATAACTTCTTTGTGGATCAAATGAGACTATGAGAGAATGCTAGCATATATTAAGCATCTGCAACAATAGCCAAGTCCACTCACGTCTTTGGCTTCTTGGGAGTAGTCAAGACATCCCTGATATAAAATATGTATGGGAAAGTATGGAACAAACCAAACTGCTACTAGTAGCCTAGACAAGAACAGTGCTAGATTTAAATAAAATGAGCAGCCCCCAAACTAAAATCAACTTATTGCTAATGAAACTGAGCATAAATATTCAAAATTATATACTATAACTGAGAATAAAAAAAGAGCTCCAAGTCCAACTGCTGCTAGTAGCCTAGACAAGAACAGTGCTAGATTTAAATAAAATGAGCAGCCCCAAACTAAAATCAACTTATTGCTAATAAAACTGAGCATAAATATTCAAAATTATATACTATAACTGAGAATAAAAAAAGAGCTCCAAGTCCAACTGCTGCTAGTAGCCTAGACAAGAACAGAGTGCTGGATTTAAAAAAATGAGCAGCCCCAAACTAAAATCAACTTATTGCTAATGAAACTGAGCATAAATATTCAAAATTAAGTACTATAACTGTAAATTATGTACATATACAGGGAAGAGGTAGACATAGTAATCTTCCGTGAGAAGAGGCATCCATTCTCCAATAAAAAGCAGACGAGCGAACTCGAGATACTATGTTAACCTGAAAATTGGTGAGAAAATGTGATAAATGATACTCCAACTGTTTTGAGAACAAGCAAAAGGACCGCGTCCAACATCAATAGATCCAGACTAGACTTGAGTCTTGGGGAATTTCTTTTTTTTATTTTTGCAAAAAATATAACTCATAAAATACTAAAAATAGCATGATCCAATGATTTTTTTATATATATTGAGTCCTTTTTGTCACACCAGAGGCCGCCACGCGACTAATCTCAGTCGTGTCACACACATTTGTGTGACAAAATTTTTTTATCCTTATTTGTGTGACTAAATTGACACTGTGTTATATGCATCCAACCTGGCGTAAGACTGAGTAACGTCACATCGCATGGTGTGCCAAGATAGTTGAGTCACGCGAGGACAAATGATATGGCTCGCCAATTTAGTGACGCCAAGTGAATGGCATGACACGTGTCTTCCAATTTTTCTATTTTTTAGGTTTTCTTTGTCAATTTAAAACAAAGGATCTATGAATCTCTAAAAGTCTTCAAACTTTTCAAATAGATACTAAAAACTAAGCGACTCATTTGGCTAGAAACTGGAATCATAACTCTTACACATTTGAAACTAATTCTCCCCTAAATGTTTAGTTTTCAGTTAAGCTGTTTAGCCTTAAAATGGTCTCAAAAAAATCCAGAAAAAACATCTAAATTCATGGTTCGTAAAGTAGTATTTTATCGTGGATTTTTTTAGTATATGTATTCAAGTGAAATCCAAAGTTCCTTAACAAAGCACATGCTCAAAATTAAGTTTTGATTCAAAATTAAAAAGAAACCTTATTACACAAGTGATATTTTCATCTTAGCTCGAAAAAGAAAGTATTAAAAAGTAGAGATCATGAAAAAAATGATGTACATCATAGTTTCACAGAAAAATTATTACAAATCGTGATTGATCATGAAAACAGTAGCTTAAATCTAGACAAAAATTTAAATCATCCATATAAATACAAATATATAATTAGGCACAAATCCAGTCGATTTTCTAATCAAAGCATAATTAACGTGAATCTTTCTTTGCCCATGTCTCTCAGTTGTTGCATTATTACTTCAACCAAGCACACTGCAAGTGCTAAAGTTTTTGCCCTGATCCATGGGTGCTCTTTCAAAGATCTAAAGTTATATTGACAATTGAAAGCTTGTATCAAATATGAAAACATGTTTCCAATAGTTGCTAGCATATACAAACCAAAATGACCGAAGGCTAAATAGACACTTGCAAATCAGTAATCTGATATGAAAAAAATACACAGATTGTTCTAGTAATCATAAAGTTGAAACAAATGCAGCAAACATCACATTTCCAACATCTGTTTGTGCCAATGGTGTGCCTGAAAAAAAAAGAGCTATTGGTGAGACAGCCAAGTTCATCATGTTAGGAGCATGTATCAACTTAGCAGACACGCCAATTTTCCTAGAACTTTCTCCGTAGTTCAATCACCTGAGTCTGGCTCGGCGTTGCCTACTTCATGACTCGGCTTTCACTTTCTCCAATTGCTCCATTATTACATGTTCCCATGCAAAGGAAGCAACAAAATCAATGTGTTCTATCCAAATACAAAAATAGAGAAGCTAATTTTAGACAAATATTCAGGTAAAGCTCAATAGTAGCTAATCTAACGAAACAAACTTACTTGACATCAGACTGAACAGAAGTCCGCCATATTAAACAATGAACAGGACTGACTTCAGTGCTCCGACTACGAAGAAGTTTAATTTCTACTGCAGCGCAAGTGCAACAAAATCAATAACAATTCAACTGCAACATGCCTGCTTCGCAATGACCAGAACAACAACATTTCAGGAATGAAGTCGATTCAAACCTACACAACTAATGTGGTGATTGTACCAAGCTGCAATTTCCAGGATCCAATGCACCATCTAAAATTTAAGGCTAGATCATCACGACTGATGTGCCACACGATGAGGTCAGTAAGAGATGTCCAAAGCAAACATTACTGCAGAGACATTGTTTTTCTTTCTGTAGTTACAAGATAGGGAAACAAATCAAGCTTGATTTGCCGTCAGAGACTAAGTTCAGCTAGCTATCATGGGCTCCCTTCCCCAGTGGCCCATCCCTGGTCACGACACAATAAGTCAAGTGGAGTGAGAGATGGAGTGACAATGTACATGGCATGCATGGCTTGGCCATCCATAGTAAATGTCTCCCAGCCTACATGAGTAGATCTGGCCCTTCAGAGCCTGGATCAAGCGTCTTTTTGGCTAGACCTATACCATTGGGTTTCACTGTGGCATACGAGAGAGACGTAGACCATGGTTGTGCATATGGCGATGTCCACTTGTGGGCTTTCTGGCAGCAGTGGCACCATATCAAGCCCCTGGCCACAGGCACCAGGGGTAACCGCACCACGAGCACCGCAACAGCAGTTCCAGGATGTGTGATAAAGTCATCTGCGTGCAGCCTCGTGTGACTACTCATAGCTTCATCACCTTCAACGCCATGCCACCACACGGGTCCCTTTGACCTGCTCTATAGTGACATCACCCTGTTCATTGTTACACCAAGAGCCACACTGTGATTTGTAGGCAAGTGTCAAGCAGTTCATCCTTATGCCTAATGCAATTCAGATGGTGTACTGTTATGGAAGTAGTCATGAAAAATATTGAACTTTCTTTGTCTTTGACACAATGATCCCTTGATTTTCAGCATATTTTTTTGTTAGCCAGATATATCCTCAGATTTTTTACCTTACAGGATATAAGAATAAATATTAATATTCATTTGATAATCACATTTTATTATTCACTTAATAGAATAAGAATCATAGTTTAAAGGATTTCACGAAAAGTAGAGTCTTGCAGTATTTTGCTTGGTACTTAAGACTATATATTCATCTTGTAATTTGGTAATAGTCCAATTAGAAATTGAGGAACGTGCTAGATGATGGCTAGGATGTTGGAGCACAAGATGCAATTCTAATCAATGGAAGGGGACCTTACAGATATAACAGTAGTAGTTCCAGCGAACATATAACTACAATATCCCAGATCAACTCAGATAGCTTCATACTGAAGTCCATCTAGAACCTGACTATTGTTATATCTGTAAGGGGCCCTTCAATTGATCATAATTGCATCTGATGCCCCTAGACCCTGGCCGTCATTAGCTTGTTCAATAATTTATAATTGGATAGTATCAAATTATAAGATGAAATTGCAAAGTCTTCAAGTACTAAGCAACATATTTCACAACTCTATTTTCACGAAATCTCATAGTACAATTCATATTCCATTAAGTTATAAATTGAATGCAATTCTCAAATGAAAACTATTATTTTCCCTAATATCCTATATGGAAATAATTTAAGCATCTATTTGCGTAACAAAAAATGTACCATGAATGAAAATCAAAACACTATGTCAAAGACTAACAAAGCTCAATAACCCCCTAACGACCACACCATCTAAATTGCATCGATAGACAAGAAGTGATTGCTTTCAAGTTATGTGGCCCTTGGTGCACTAATCCTGCTTGAATAAGGTGATGTCACCATAAGGTTGTTCAAAGGGGGACTAGCACGATGGCATGGTTGTTGAGGATGATGATGGGACCACGCGGTACCATGGGATGCCACATGCAGATGACATCACCACACATCCACATATGGGAAACATGCTGCCCACAAGCATTGTGTCATGTCGCGCTGTAACCCATGGAACCATATCCGTGTGCTAAGCACGGTGTTGTACCCCCCCTAGCCAGGGCTATGCATCGCCTGTAGTACGGTTGCCCAATATGGTGCCACAATCACAGTGAAGCCCATGTGTAGCCTCACTAATGTCATGTCGTTCACCATAGACACATTGAGCTTGTGACCATACATTGCCATGCATAGCAATGGCCTCTGACATCGTTTGCGTGACACAACAAGATCCAATAGCATAGATCTAGACTAACAAGAAACGCTAGATCTAGGCTCAGAGGGGCCAGATCTACCGACACAAGCCACATGAGAGGCCATGACTGTGGCAGGCCATGCCATGGAAACCATCACCTGTCGCTCACTCCACCGGACACATCATGTCATGGATGAGGATACACCATTAGGGGAAGGGAACCTACTACCTCTCACGCCATGCCTAAGGAAGAAGGCTACCAGATCTAAGGAGCTCTGGCTATCGTGACAAGGAAGGGGCATGTCGGAGGAGATGACTACCTCACCGGAGGAACACTAGTACGATATTTTTTGGCGGGTGATCAAAATCACTTTGCCCAGGCGGGGAAGCAGGCTGCCTGTAATCAAAGGTCTCCATTGAACGCTTTAACTGAGACGATCAAAAGGACCACCTCCAAAAATACCTTTTCGGAGGAGGACACATTATAAAGCCCGCCTGCGGAAATAGTATTTTCAGAGACGGACACATTATGACTCCCGCCTGTGAAAATCAAACAATAAAAATAAAAAATTACTCGAGGTTCTGGATGCAGCTCCAGCTTCTAGAGCCGCCGTCGTTGGGATCCTCCATGCACGCCACCTACCACCCTCCATGCACCCATCACGGCATCCCCCAGATCTACCTGCTCCAGAGTCCTGTTGCCCGCAGATCGGCAAAGGGGGAGAGGAAAGAGTGAGAGAGATGATCGAAGAGGGGAAGAGAGAGAGGGGGGAGATGGAGAGAGTTGTACCTACCCTAGCATCGTCGCCTTCCACTAGATCTGGCCGCCGTCTGCCGGATCTGACCCCATCCACCAGATCTAGCCGCCCTCCATCGTATTCCATCGGATCGAGCATGCAAGATGCAAGACACCGGCCATCAGAGAAGTGAGCCCACAAGATCTAGCCGCCCTCCATCACCACGCGTGCTCGCGCTCGGGTCGCCGCCGACCACAGCCGCTGGTGTCACGCGCGCGTTCGGCCCACCGCAAAAGCTATTACCGCGCCATGGGAGCCGCCAAGGTCGTGCGTCTCTCTCTCCCTGGATGCAGTGGTTGCTGGGCGTAGAGGAGAGGGAGTGAAGAGGGTGAGGGCGTTAGGGTTTGGCCAGGTTTTATATGAATTCGTTTTCAGCCGGCCAAATCTCACCCATCCATCTTAGATCAATGGCTCACATCCCTTGCCCATTAGGGTTTCCTGTTTGGGCCATTCCTAGGCTTCGGGGGGCCAACCGGGCCTTAGCAGGCCACGCGCATGAAGCATGAACCATGCACTTTTGGCTGTTTTCCTGTTGAGTTTCTTATTTTCCAAAAAAAAAATAAGTTTCTTCCATTATTTAATATAAGTGCACTATGTAAGTGTTGTATTTAAAGTTTAAAGTTCGTGATGCCCTCCTTATGTTTAGTTTTTCAGCTTAAGTTTATTCTCAGCAATCAATTATATATAGTTGTAAGTAAATAAAATAAGTTCTTCATAGATGGATTGTTATTTTTTACAGTTTAAATTATTTTTTTGTGTTATGGCACGAAATAATTAGAGGTTGAACTAAGGCTACCCTGAAAACAATCTAAAATGGGACCATATTTTTATACTTGGTCTGACATGACCAGCGAACTGATTTTGGTGGAGGTGGATGGAAGTGCAAAACTCTTGTACGTTAGACATAGCAAAAAATTAGTTGCACATCTCTAGATAGATATCTTGCATAGGTTTTGATAAGTAGGATTTAGCAAGCCATTTAGTTTTTGGGTTGCCCAATTCATCCCCCTAGACATCACGGTCCCTTCAATATGGACACACTACAGAATTCTACTAGTTCTCTGACGTACTCATTCATAGTAGTTCAATCGCCTGAGTGCAGCACTCTATTGCATGATTCATGACACAACTTTTAGCTTTCTCTGGTTCCTTCATTGTTACATGTTTTCATGCAAACAAAGTGACGAAGTTAATCTATGTTCTCCAAGTACAAAATTGGAGTAGCTAATTGGACAAATATTCAAGTGAAGCCCAGTAGCTAATAATCTAACAAAACAAGCTTGCTTGACATCAAACTAAACAGAAGGGCATGGCCATATTAAACAATCAACATGATTGAGTTCAGTGCTCCTACAAAGGAATTTACTCCTGCAACACAAGCGCAATGAAATCAATATCAAAGTGCAACCTGCCTGCTTTGCAATGACCAAACCAGCAACTTTTCAGGAATAAGTCGATTCCAGCCCACACAAATACTAAGCTGCAATTTCTAGCATACTGTGCACAATCTAAAACTTAAGGCGAGATCCTAGTTGAAGTGCACACGATGACGTGTGCAGGGCAAACATTAATGCATGCAGACACATTCTTTTTTTTCCTAAAGCTACACAAGGATAGGGAAATAAATATAAATCAAGTTTGATTTGTTGTTCGAGACCAAGTTCAGCTATTGTGGGCGCCCTTACCCATGGGCCCATCCCTAGCCACGTCAAGATAGGTTAGGTGGAATGAGCGAGATCAATGGACTGAAAATGTCCATGGCATGGCTTGGCCGGTCATAGTCACTGCCTCCGATGCAACCTGCATGAGTAGATCTGGCCCTTCAGAGCCTGGATCAAGCGTCTCTTGTGCTAGATCTATGTGCTTTTGGGTTTCACTAAGATAAGCATGCAGGCATCAACGACAACCACAGATGTGCATGATGAAGTCCACTTGTGGGCTTTGCGGTAGTGGTGGCACCATATCGAGCTCCCAGATTGTAGACAATGCCTCAGCCATGGGTATGTTGGGCGCAACAGCACCACGAGCACCGCAGCAGTGGTTCCATGGGTGTGTGATAATATTATCTGCGTTTGGACACATGTGACTATTACACGACACCATCACCTTCAACACCATGCCACCGCCTGGGTCCCCTTTGACATGCTCTATAGCAACATCACCCTATTTATTAGGGATTGGTACACCAAGAGCCACATTGTAAATCATTGTTTTGTGCCTATCAGCAATTTAGTTGTATTGTTTTGGAAGTAGCCATGAAAAATATTGAACTTTCTTGGTCTTCAACAGTGGTCTCTTGATTTTTCAGCACATTTTTGTGTTATACAGATAGATACTTTTTTTACGCCACCAGATATTAGAAGAAATATTAATCCCCAATGAATAAGGTGATGTCACCATAAGGTTGTTCAAAGGGGACTAGCATGATGGCATGATTGTTGAGGATGATGGGACCACGTAGTAACCATAAGATGGCTCTTGCATGGATTTGAGTTGCTGGAAGGTTCATATCAATTTAAATATACTCAATATGAAAATGGTTGGCATCGATATTTGCTTGTCCAGATGGTAAAAGATGCAGGGATACCAAATAACAAACAAAACTGATCAACCAATGTTAAGTGGTGCACCACAGTGGCCGGTATGGTTAAAAAATAGATCTGTGGTGCATCGTTTTAGGGATGTGCGGTGCACCACTTAACAAGTTTAGAGACCAAGAAATATGTTTTTGAAGTTCGTGTACCTAGGTAGCACCACTTGACAAGTTTTAGGGCCACTCATGCATGCATTTAACTCTTTCTTCTATATAAGTGCACAACATCAAACCATGAGCTCGCCAATATTCTGGAGAGTGTTTGTTCAAATACCAGAACTTCAGCTTACAGTCGAGCATCAAGCAGCAGGGATGTTACTAACCGGACAAAATGCATCAAAAAATTGCAACACAAAATTGTTTAGTTTTTGACATTGTTTTTTCATCATGGTGATTCAGAGCAACACAAAATTGTTGTTTATAAGTAAGCTTGGGGCCAAGCCAAATTTGAAAGAGGGAAGGATGCCATGGACCTATTGATCTACTGGTCAGTGGACTTGATGAAGTGGGTTGGGTTATAAGTCACCATTAGACTGATCGACCCAAGGAGGCAAGTTACCAGGTTCAGTATAAAAGGAGCAGCAGGGCAACTAAATTTCGTTGACAGAACCTGAGCAATAGCTCGAGGTGAGCTGCAGCTCGATCTATATCCCCTTGCCTCTCCTTTTTTTTTTTTGCATCCTGTGTAAATGTATCCTTATACGTAGAACATTTCCAGACTTGATGTTATAATCCTATTAGTGTACATATCATGCTGAATATGAATTACTGGTCTTTAGCAATAAATACATTTCTTGTATTAAAAGTTATTATACTACTTTTAAAAATAAATGAACCTAAGAAAAAATAGACATTGCTGAACGATGCATTCATCACTGTGATTTGAGGAATGAGCACCTTTTTAAATGAGAAAAAATAAAGCAACTGTAGCAATTCATGCGGGCTTTGTTGCTAGTATAGAATAAAAATAATAAGAAATGTGAGAATTGAAGGTGCCAGTTCCATTACTACCCAACACATAGGGCAAATTAAATTAAACTAGGACAGAGAATCAAACATGACTACCCTTTCTTTTCAATTACTTCCTCTGCAACAGCTTGTACACATTGTGCTAATCTTCAATTTGTGCTTCCAAACTATTTTGTGGCAAATCCTCCATCCAGCATGGTGTGTATATGAAAGAGCTCTCAATACCAGCGACATGGCCAGCAAGGTCACGGTAATCTGTTGGGCATATGTTGCCCATGTCCTGAAACTTTGAGGTATTCCAATGATACGCTACTGCTCTAGACAAAGCTGCATTCAAGAAGAGAACCTCTTTGTAAGGATGAAATCCAAGTAAACTGGTATATCCATCATGACGCCCTTCAACCATATCTTCAGTGTTGAGAACATTATCATCGTCGGAGTTCCATTCACAGTTATCTTCCACTACGTACCCCTCTATGCATATCATTGCCATCAGGATATTTGTAATAGTTGATATCCTGTAATATCCAGGGTCCATTTGGTGGATCAATGCAGTCCTCACGTGCATGCAACTTACGTGCAAAGGTCCTCAGATCAACACTCTGCCTCAACTCCCACACTATTTGATCACCTGATTTGTTGAGGAGAAAAATTCGAAGTCCGTGCCAGTCATATTTAAATGCACAATATACCCCCTTCTCTGACCTTCCCAAAGGAAAGCCTCCATGGTACCTAAATTGAACATCTGCGGGGAATAGAATCAGTGTGTACTTTGCATTCGAGATTGATATCCTGCAAGAGAAAAAGAATCAGTGACAAAACGTCACCATAACCACTGTCGATTTGAAACGGAGGAGGTAGAATGTTTTTACAAGAAATACCTACCTCAGAACAAAATCATTTTCACAGAGAATGTAGAGTGCTCCTCGCCAATAGACTTTATTGAGTTCCATGTCATCAACAGCAAAGGAAGTCTCTACCACACTGCCTCCCGGAGCAAACCACCTCTCCTCCCAGTGCCCGTTTTCTGATGAATATACATATACTTGCAGCGGGTGAGATGACACAGGCCCTTTGCATTGCATCATCATCATCTCACCAGGCTCTAGCGCAGACTTGTGCTGATCCTTATCGAGGGAATGAATCAAGAATACATCAGAGTGCGGTGACACAGTGGGATCGTACACAAGGCATTTGATTTGGCGAAATATCGGCGAGGCTGGTCCAGGGGGCAGCGGCAGCCGTGCCCACTGCCTCGTCGCGGGGTTAGCGACGTAGTCATGGTCATGGTTTGTGCAAAGCATGAAGCCGTTGCGGTGGTCCATGACTTAGAAAACCAAGGGATGAACTCAAAGTCGCCGGAGATGGAGGGTCCCATCGTGGGGCGAGCCAAGAACTCCGGTGAATAGAGCGTCCAGTAGTTGATGAAAATGCCACCCACAGAGCGCGGGAGCAGATCCGCACGCAGCAGTCACCGGGCATCGACGAGATCACGCCACGCCCTGCAGATGCAATGGGAAACAGCCAGCCTGCGCAGGACGTTGAACGGCATCTTCCCACCTGGTTCATGGCTTCCTGCTCGATGCCATCTTCCCACCTGGTTCATGGCTTCCTGCTCGATGCAAGATTGCAAGGACGGCGAACGGGACGCAGATCTAGAAGAGCAATTGTAGTCATCAGGAATACAAAACGGGCACGATTTATAGGATACTGCAGCCTGCAGGTCGTTGGCAAATCGAATCTATCAGGATTAAAATCAAATCGAACCAACCCTAAGAATCCTATACACCAAAATCCAGATGAAAAAACGCAGTGATGGGAGATTGGGGAGAGAGAAAGAGAGCCGGTGCTCGATGGTGCTGAGGACCTTGACGACGGTGGCGTCGGCGGCACGCTCACCAGCAAGAGCAACCATGGTGGCACCACCGCGTCTCCGCTACTCGGCTCTCTCTCTCAAGCGAAATGCACTTGTGTAAAAGGATTAGGGTTTGGATTTTGGAAAGGGAAGCATCGCCGATCTTAAGTTCTCAACCACCGATCATATGGGTTGACGGCTGAGTTGTCCGTGTCTAAAAACTTCAGCCTGTTACACCTTAATGTTTTATATTTTCTTTTCAACATGCAACAGGATGACAAGACGGAGCAGAAACGCGAAAGAGAAGGAGCGGAGTAGTGCCAGGGAGAGCTGGCCACCGGAAGGGGCTCACGGTGGCGCTCTGCTCGACGCCGAGGAAGACGACGTCGCAACGGCGGCTCCAATGACCTGGGTTGCCGCTAACAGGTCGGGTGGGTGCGCAAAGGAGTGGCGAGCGTGGCTGCGAGGCGAATTGAGACGAGGTGGGGTGGTGATGACGAATTCAGCCGATGAACGGGTGGTGCTTGACGGCGGCGAGAAAAGGACAGAATGTGCTCAACGACCGGCTCGACAAGATAAGGGCGAGGGGTAGGCTTCCGAGCGTCCAGCTCCTACTTGCGACGTGGCCAGGCGAAGCAGCTGCATGCCTGTGAGAGGAAAGGCCGCGAAAATGGTCGGCGGCGGCGGTGAGCAGACAGGCAAGGTGCTCCGGTGACACTGTAGCTGTCTGACAGTGCATCTTCTTCCTCCTTTTTCTTCCAAATCCCAACGACAACACTCTGAGCTCCAAGGATAAAAGTTGCTCATCTTACATTGCTCTGCAACATTGCTTTAAGCAAGAACACCTAATTCTAAATGGATTAGGAGATAGAGGTCCAAGAACATAGGAAGATGGAACCTGCAAACTCAGAACTGTCAGCCTTCAGTAGGGTTTTTGCACAGTAGTTCATTAGCTATTTTGGTGAATTAATTTGTGATTAATTAGTTGACAAACAAACCAACCAAAACCACCACTGGTTGGCACAAAACTTGTATCAAACAATGATATATTGGTTGGAGCAAAGTTATTTATGAAATTCATTTTAATAAATTCCCAAAAAATTGAATTCAAAACTAAATTCCAAGACTTTGTTTTGAGGCAAGTGTTGGATTTCAATTCTGTTTTCAGTTTTGAGGCTCAATTTTTAATGAGTTGGACTTGCAATCATGCCCCACACTTGACACTAGTATAAAATACATACTTTATACCTCAAAGTTTATTAGGGCACAATTTCAAGTATTTAATGGAATTTCAAAAATAGAAGGTCCCAAAGTACCTTGAAAGCGTTTTTGGTTTGAAGCACATAACATCACACATGCATTGCATAGCCTACAAAATAACCTTGTTTTTAGTGGATGCAAGGCATGGTTAGCTACTAAGGATGCTTAAGATTCTCTGATGATGACATGATCATGTTTTAGTGAAGCTTAACACCAGAGGTGTTACAAGCTCATCGGTGAGACAGCACGGGTGAATGAGGTGGTGAGGGGAACAGGCATCTGAGCTAAGCCAAGACTGGCCAGGGAAAAATGACCGATCCCTGCGTTTTTCTAGAGTCAGGCTACGAGCTCAAAGTTGGCTTAGTTGGGCCTAGCTAGGAGCTGTAAACAGACAACTAAACATTGGAGGCTAGTTAGGGCTAGCCACCCAACCAAACACACCCTATCTATCTTCTTGCTTGCAGCAGCTCACAAGTCACACCACTCTTCGATCTCTCTTCCTGCTCCGCAATCACCACCACCAGTCTCGCTTGTCTCTCTGTTCTTGCTTGCAGCAGCTCTCACCACTCTTTCGATCTATCTCAGGGCTTTTCAGCTTTTCTGATCTTTCAACTTTTCGGAAGCTGCACTGCACCAGAAATTTACTGTTTGTTTGAGCAAACAAGACCTTACTACTCCGCGAAGCAGCAACAACGCATCTCTCCGGTTCTCTGAAATCCAAGCAGCAGGCTTTGATCTGCATTCCAAATCAGTAGAGCTGCTTCCTCTCCTATCGAAAAAGTGCCAGCGGCAGATTCCTGTGTCTTTATACACCTGTTTTCCAATTGATGATCGATGTATTTGAGTCTTACACCAACAAAGACAGCCGTGTCCGGGCCAGTGTCTTCCTTGGCCGACGTATGAAACAGGGCAGAACAGAAATAATATTGCATAAACTAACGAACATTTATATTTATAGCTTTTGTAATCTGTATGTCACCAGGATACACAACCACTTTAGAAAACAAATTATGCTGCTGGCGACTTCAACCAATAACACTAATTGAACAGCATGTTTTTCTTGATTGACAAATAAATACTAACACAAGTCTAAATAAATGTAGCACACTAACAAAGACAGAGAAATAAAGCAAACGAATATTTATTTGTTTCTCTGACATTCTGGAGCAAAGACATCCACTGCAACGAGAGCCGTCAAGCCTAGAAGCAAGGAACAAAACGAATGTCAACAGGCCAACATATCAGCAAAACCGATTTGCTCAAAAATGGAAGAAAAATGCTTTTAAGTTAGAACAAAATAAATGTACTCTTTGACATTGAACGGCTAAACAAATTCAATATACTTCGCAGCAGTTAATTTTATCCCTAGTCCCTAGTAAGAAAATGAACACAGCACCATGGTAAAGATATGTCAACTATTATCCTACAACTGCATGCTAAGGAAAAGGAGAACACCACATGAGATTTACTGAAAATGTTTACCAGACTTAACTTTATTTTTTAATCCAATACACAATGCAGACAAAATATTTTTTTATATACATCAACTTTGTTGGGTAACCTACCAAATCTTAATTCGGACATATAGGCTCTTTCGTTTTCATCCTAATTGTAATCATAATGCACCACAAAAGCGTACAATAGTTTTTTTACAAAAATTTCTTTAGTTTTTTTAAAAAAATTCTTCTTGTAACCTGCGTATCTCTTTGTATTAAGACAAAAGGAGAGTACAACCGAACCCAATACAAAGGCAACCGCATCACCATAGCAGCTTAGGGTCAGCAAAAGTAGAAGTCAAAATTATTTGCAATCATGATAACGAAAACACACCCATGCGGTTGATAGTTTTTAACTAATTAATCATTACTATGTACAATGTTGTGAAGTGCACAAGAATTATACATCTTGCAGATAACAAAGCTAAATACAAAACAATATATCTACGGAGGTGGATATTTTTTATTAACTGAGGCGGTCACAAAAAACCGCCTCGCAAAATCGATTTACGGAGACGGTTACAAAATAACCACCTCCTAAAATATATTAACCGAGGCAGACCTTATAAGAGGTCTGTCTCCAAAAATACCCCTATTTTCGGAGGCGGGCTACTTATATGGCCCACCTCGGTTAATAGTGGCCAAGCCCACTAACAATAGGAAAAACCCAACCAGCCCGATATCACTCCCTGACAATATATGTGCGACCTGAAACCCTAATCTCCTCGTTCCCCACTCTCTCTCTCTGTCTCACTCCCAATACCCGCCGCCTCTCCCTCCGTTCCCCAAGCCTCGACGCCTCTCCCACCCGAAGCCACGCGCCTCTCCCTCCCACCCCAAGCACCGCGCCTCTCCCTCCCCTTCTCCCTCCCTTCCCCAAGCCCCGACGCCTCTCCCTGGTGACGGCGGTGCCTCTCCCTCTCCCCGTCGCCGGCGGCGCCTCTCCCTCTCCCCGAAGCAGTAGCGGCCTCTCTCCCTCTCCCCGGAGCAACAGCGTCCTCTCAGCGCCCAAATCTGAAGCAGCGACGGCACTCCTCCTCCTCCAGTGGCAGCATGGTCAAGGCGGGCAAGGCTGGCTGCACCAAAGGCAGGCTGGCGGCGCTCCTCCTCAAGGAACGCGGATCCCTCTTCTCCCTCCCTGAGCATCGTGGATCCGGCGAGCACGAGCCGGGCGGTGTTGGATCCTGCGGAGACAAGCAAGCCGTCGGCAGATCCGGTGGGGAGGACCTCTCCAGCGGTGGGGAGAAGCTCTCCGTCGACCACCACGGCGGCGAGCACGGCCCCGCCGCGGCGACGCCAGCCCAGCAAACGGCGGCGGATCCAGGCCCAGTTTGGGCTGCGGGTTTTCTTTTGTTTTTTGTTTTCAACCGCCTCGAATAATCAATTTTGCCAGCCTCGCAAAAGTTTTGTGTAGTCACAGCCGGACAGTTCAGGGTTACCCGAACCCGATTTTTCAAGTACCCGAAGTTTCGAGTTTCCTTTTCTCTGAGCGAATCTCGTGTTCCAGTTTTCAAAACCCAACCCAAAATATTTAGGTTACCCGAACGCCCACCCCTGCTGCATATTATCAGCATGACGTCAACCCATATTAACAATGAAATATAATAAAAAGGCACGAGGGCCAAGCTTCTAAAACACTGATTTAGCCAACTGATGCTTAAAAACATCACAACATTACAATGAACAACCGTGTGATGCGTGAATAACAACAAGCAAGAAGATTATATGAGAAAAAGAAGTGACATGAACACATACCCCATAGCGCAGTTCTTGTTTCACCAACCAGACAGGCTCTGTTTCAGCACAAAACATGAGTCCTTTATTCCTACAGGCAGAGACAAGGATTCAAGTTAGCTTGGATTTAATGAAAGATTTCTCCCCAGCAGTATCATTTAGTAGCACGTATCAAATAATATGAGAATCACGTCAACTCCTCGAAATAATCTGTGGAAGCTAAACATTAAAGGTAGGCAGTTGAGTGCTCTGACTTACCAATACTTCAGACGGCAACAAGTAAAGATATGATGGATGAGTGTATGGGGGCTGGGTGGTGGTCTTTGGAAAATGTTTCCATCACTGGCAGGAATCCAGATGCCAGTACCTAGGTCATATTGCTCCAAATGAGATGAATCTTCAGAATCATGATTGACCGGCAATCTATGCAAGCAGATGACAGAGTTAGGTGACATGGACAGAAGGCTCTTACTCCCCTTGTTAGGTGAGAATGAGACACAGAGACAACGTTCCCCAACGAACAAGGTGTGGTTACCGATGCTCGTAACGGGCTCAAACTTTCCATTGACAAGGTCAGCAAGTCTGTAGATTACCAGCTTTGAACGAGAAGCATCATTGTAGGCAACTAGCAAGAGCTCTGAGCAACACTCTACAAAGTTGAGGATGAAGAGAAATTTTTCCATTGGGCATTCAGCAATCTTCACTGGCAACGGCAGATTAGACAGTTCCTCAGCAGCGTCTTGGATTGGTGGATTAATCTGGTAGATGTATAACTTATGTACACCCTTACGTACAATCTGCATCGCGTAGAATTTGCCTTGGAAAGACACGGGTTTAAGCAAAGGTTGGATCTTCCAGGCAAATAGAGTCCACCGCTGATCTCCAGTGGTGGCGTAGGCTACACGGTGCAGAAGGTCAAAAGCCAGCATAACAGTGATGGTTCCAGTGGAACTGACGGTAACAGAGGCGCGGACACTCATGAGTCCTGTGCGCTTGCTTTGCTCATTGTAGCGGTGGGTGAATTCAATCTGTGGCAGGAGGGACGCAAGTGGTGGGAGCTCGGCGACATCGCCAGTGAAGGGGTTGAGGAGGCGAATGGCGGTGTCGTGGTCGCGGTGCAGGAGTAGCAGGCCGTCGATGGAATCAAGGATGACATGGTCATCCAGGAGAGGGAGGTGGGCGCGGACGAAGGCGCCGGTGGAGAGGTTGAAGAAGCGAACGAAGCCGCCGAGGTCAGGATGGCCAGGATACAAGCCGTGACCCTCCGGCAGCATCATCCATCGGCGCGGGTGGAAACGCGGGTCGAGGACGCCGCGCCTGCGAGGGCGGACGGTGCTTGCTCTCCAGTGGGAGCAGACAGCGCGGAAACGGACGTAGTCCGGCAAGTCGCCGGCCAGCACCCGCCACCCGATCAGCTCCACCAGATCCTTGTCCAACGACGCCCAATCCACGGACATCTTGCCGGCGTCGCTGTACGTCGGGCGGCGGAGCTTGCTGTACGGAATCATGGGCGAAAGAAATATCTTACGAGACAAAGGCGGAATCCAAGGTCAGTTGTAGAATCAACTCAAAGCAGAGAGAGAGAGATTCATCCCGATGCAAATCGTGCGACTTGGCGGCGGTGAGGTTGCAGGTCGGCGAGGCTGCAGAGAGATTGCTCCAGAAGGCCGGCGGCTGGGAGATGGATCGGATCGGTTAAAAGAGTGGAAATCGAATCACAAAAGGAATATGAATACCTCTAGAGGGGAGGAGTGCCGCGTCTCCGCGATCTGCACGGCATCAGGGTGCCAGCGCCGCCGCCCCTCCCCTGCTCGCACAATGTCAAGAGAGACCCAGGTTTTCTTGCTTCCATTATTGAATTATTAAATTCTTATGGAGAAACTATTATAAATCAATTATCTTATATTTGACAAGTTTATATTAGGAATAATATTAATATTTAAAACAATATGGTATACATATGAAAAATATATTTCGTAATAAATCTGATAATACTAGCTTGATGTCGTAAGTTTTGATACTCTTCTTTATAAACTTATTCAAACCTAAAATAGTTTGCATTAGGAAAAATATATAATTGTATTTTTTTACAAAGGATTTATAAAAAATTTTTGATCCTAATATTAATAGATAGCAAATGTGTGTGTTACATCGGGAGGAAAAAATTTTTACACGTCCACTGGTTAATATACATAACACAAAACTACGAACACGTTCTCACACTCTGCTTTCCCTTTGGTCCAATGGGACCATTGTATTCAGCCAAGCAAGCAAACTACATATATGATGATTGCGGGTTGATTTGTGGATACCTCAAGGACCTTTTTGCTAGATCATGATGTACACGACCCAAGAATTTTCAATTTTCAATGTACTACAGGTTTATTTTGTGTACATATTTAGGGGTTTTTTGAAAAATTACAATCGGTGGAGGGTGACGGCCATTGGATCAAGAAGAAAATAAAGGTTTTTAAACCCCTACAACTATGTTTTGTGCTCAACTTGGGCTGTTCGACTGATGGTTTCTACGGCTGGCCGGCTGATGCTGATTTGTTGTGAGAGAAAAACGTTGTACCATACCTGATAAGTTCAAGCAAACAAGGCCAAATATCATTAATGCAGGATTTGACGACCAGATTTTGTAGTTAAGGACCATCAACAACAACATCTGCACTCGGTGAAAAGCATGCGGCTTCAGTTGAGGGAAGGATTCACCTTACTCTTATTGGTTCTGAAGTTTATCAAGCTATAAATAAAAGAACGCAATTGATTTGAGGTGTTCTTCAAAGCATTGAGCTCTTCTGATTGAGCCTTCATAGTTGTTTTGTTTCTTGTGTTTCAACCCATTTTGTTTCTTGTGTTTCAACCCTTGCTCACAGAGTACCCATCTCTAATTCCTGTTCAGCAATCTTTTACCGAAGTATTCTCTCCTTTACCCCTAATCACTTCCCATCCAAATATTGGAATAACAAATGGTACAATCTTCAATAGGACTTATCTTTGGCTCCATGACATATGCAACATAGGTAAGCCCTTTTTTATCCCTACCCAAGCTCCACATATGCCGCGCAAAACACAGGGACACAACAAGTTCAATTCAGCCATTTGTTCAACATATGGTTTGCAAAGGCAAAGTTTCTCTTAGAAAAGAAAAGGAGGAAAAAACTATACAAGGCAAAGCTTGTCCACTGCAGATGTTGCTGCACCTGAGTAGGAGCCAAGTATGACAAAAATAAACCCACATGTAAACTCAGACTAGCCAAAATACTTTGAAAAGACTAATCGAGAATAATCGAGTGGTGAGCCATGCACGTCAACAACGCGAAAAGATGGATGAGAGTGCGTTGACAGCGTCGACAAGCCTAACGGCCACCAACCAGTGAACCACCAGTCCATTTGTGTCGGGCTCTCCTTGCACTGGCGGCTTCCGGAACTTGCATGGCGAAGGAGACGAGGTGGGCTCGTCTCACACGGCACAGAAGACAGAGCCGTCATGGCACAGGGATTCCTTCCCCACCTCCACCTCTCCTCCCTCGAGTCCATATAAATTGCCCACCCTCGCCTCTCTCTGCCAAATCTCATCTCGTGTCGGGTTGTTCGGAGCACACCACCCGATCCCAAATCGCTCTCCTCCTCTCTAGCCTCGGCGATCCCTCCTCCCCCGCTTCAAGGTACGGCAACGCTTCTCCTCCTCCCCTTCCTCCTCTAGATCGATTGGTTCTATAGTCGCTCAGCTCTGATTTATTGGATCAATGGTTAGGACTCATGCGGTGGGGTAGCCCTTGATGCTCGGGTGGAATTTTGTTTAGATCTGATATGATAGGTTCTGATGCTTAGCTTGCATACTTAATGTGCTTTGCATACTCCTGTGTACGTCTTGGTATTTGTAATCCGGGCTCTCACACCGGCTAAACAGGAACGGAGGGAGTAAGATCTTTAGAGCCGAATTGTCTCCAAAAATGGTGTGAGTGTGACCGTCTTTAAAAATCGCTAGCTATGTTTAGAGATCGTTTCACTTTTTGCCCACCTCTATTAATCATCAGGACACTTGTCGCCTAAAATCTTTTTTGTGGTACTAGAAAATGAGGGTGAAAGAGCTACATGACCTAGAAATTATATGTTACAATTGAATTCTCATAGATAGGTTGACATAGATTAATGTTTACTTTGCCTACATGACCTAGAAATTGCATGTCACATGGTATACTTAATTATTGTAACAATGTGCTACATTGCCAAGTAAAATTTCCCTGGTTACATTATCTGTCTTTTCATGAGGGAGCAACAATCCTTCGAGGATGGTGGAGGAGTGTAGTCACTTTATGTTTCCTATGGTCATTATATTTGAGATGTCTGAGCACTCTGCTAAACATGCTTTAATGAAGTACATAGAGGTGAGACTGTAGGACTGATGGTAGTGAAGGTGAGAATAATTCCAATTGCTTAGTAAGCTTATAAGAATACTTCCATTTACAATTAATGTACAGTCTCTAGATAAACTCATCAATTACTGAAATGTTAAATAACTTTTCACTGGATAAATTTGGGTATTCCCTGGATAAATTCCCGAGATCATTTGCAAGTGCAAATGTTAAAACAATGTAAGTGTTGAAACATTATAATAGGTTGAGTTCTTCATGATACATGTCAACAATGTAGACCTTTTTTGTCTAGATAAATTAGCAAAGAATTTGGATCACAGATAAAACAAATTATCAGCAAACTCATTAGCTGCATGTGGTACCACTATACAGAGCATACATCACAGCAAAAACATTATATAACCTCAACTAGTGTTTTGACATATACAAACAACTAAGTGATTGTAAATCAGAATTCCACTGTCATGCCATCATGGCTATCAACTAGAACCAAGAATCTCATGCTGAATGAATAATCAAAGCAAAATAAAAAAAAACTTTCAGAAAAGAAGAGTAAAGGACAAAACTGATCAATGAGATGCTACTTAAAAAAACACGGTTAAAATAAACAAAACGAGAGGAGCCAAAAAGAACAATTGGTTAATATGCCTTTAAGGTCTGACTATGTTCTAAGTTTATTCCCGTGTGATCTGTGATGCTCTCCTTTCTTTCTAAAAGGATATATCTGGAACACAATTTCCAAATTTATCATGTAAAAACTAAAAAGCGATTTTCCAATTCAAATTGTGGGCCTATGTTATTTTATACAAGAATTCATATAAACACCCAAACTAACTAACATGCTAGCCTGCCACTAGCAACCAAATCAAAATTGTGAAACGTATTATTGCCTATTATCTTCACATTATGTGATCATTTAGCCCTTGCTAAAAAATATTTACTCAAAACTAATTTACCGAACCTATCGTTAATCATTGGATCAAAGATGAAAACTAACAACATAACACACTGTCAGTCCCTTCTAGCCGTCATGGCCTTGGCATTCTGCTTATCAATCAAAGACCGGATGTGATAGATGTAGTCATCCCAATCAACGTCAGTATCATACAGACACTGGCACTCTTCCTTGGTCCAGTCCGCGGTATGGTTTGTGACGAAGACGGCTCCACCTTGTGCGTTTGCCCTGTCCACCATATGTGCAAAAGCCCTGAACAATTCATAGCGCCGAGCCTTCTCCTCCTTGTTTCTGTATCTCTTGCCATACTCTCTCATCCATTCCTCGAACCGAGCCTTCATGGCCGCCTCGTCCTTGATGGCTTCACCGTTTGTTGCCTCCTTAGCAGCCTTGTTGCAAGACCTTTCATAACGAGCCTTCTTCTGCGCAGCAGCTATCTTCGTCATCTCAGCAAGGTACTCCTCCAATGAGAAGTCGTCGTCATTGTGCTCTTTGGTTGCTGCCTCTGTTATGGCTCTTTCCTTCCTGTCTTCCTCCCCAGCCAACTGCTTCTTTGCTTCCTCCCCAGTCACCTCCTTAGTCACCTCGCCAGCTATAGGTACTAGGTACGCACAGATATAGGAATGAACAACGGGCGAAATTTAAACAAAAAAGGCGAGGAATTTGAAGACGATTTCATACCTGACTCATCTACACCTTTCGTATGATAGAGAATTCCAACCAGTCCAGCTAACGCAGCCGCGGCTATACCACCATAAGCGCCTGCGCCTGCTCCTGCGCCATTACCAACAGCGAAATCCCTCTGCATCGTGACGAGAAATATGAGCCGCGTGCGCAAAGAGAGAAAGCGCTTTGAGCTGGCCACCTGGGTGAAATAAACTCACGGGTGAGTTGAGATGGCGTGCCGGCATGCCTGCCGCCGGCGCGACTGCCTTGTTCGCCTGCGCCCGGGAGATCCCGCTCCCAGGTGACAACAACCTTCGTGTGAGAAGGGAACCGACAGACCGGAGGGACATCCTCTCGACTGCTTGCTCTTCCTTTTGCCGCTTCGATCTCCCCCTCGCTCGACGCCGACGCCGGCGCCGCCTCGCTCCCGTTGGGCGTCGGCCTCGGTTGTTCGCTGCCCGTGCACACCGACGGTCGAACGGGACCCTTATTTGGCAGTGGCGTGGCCCAACTCGTCCGAGAAGCCCCAGGTCGGCCCAGTATCGAGATTAATGTCAAATTCAAGGTAGGCGGATCCAATTAGGCGTGACCGAGTCCAACATCAGTAAGAGGCAAAATTTCTACCACCAATAATTCTTTTCGTCCAACCTTTCATGTGTCCCGTCATCTCCGATAATTTTTTTTGTGTCCGTATTCTTTTTTGTGACCGTTCTGGGCTTTTTTTTCTTTCTGAATTTGATTCCGTGTTGCTTCTGACCTCCCCCCCCCCCCCCCACTCCCTCCAATCCTCCCCGTGTTCGTGCGTTTGGTTTTTTTTTTTTGTCCGTTTGGTTTATCTGGTTTTAGAGTTTAGGGAGGAAAAACATCGGCAAAAGTTAAGGAGGTAATGTAGACTTTTTTTTTCAAATTTAAGGTAGGTGGATCAATTAGGTGTGACCAATTGTAAGGAAACAAATTTGCTAAAATAAATTGTATGCAAAAATGGGGTGGCGGCGGTCAGCCCACACCATGTCCACTGTAGCTGCAAGGCTTATTAGAGCTGTTGTGGCAGCCCGCATCAAGCCGCTAGCTTTTTGTGGGTTAGAACGGCAGCCCACACGTGTTCAGGCACGTACTCATATAGACAGATAGGCTGTGCAGGAGGAGTGGTCTATGTTGTGGAGAATCAAAGTTCCGTCCAAAGTGCGGGGGTTTATGTGGAGACTTGTTAGGTGTTCTCTCCCATCAAAAAGATGTTCTTCTCCATAGGAACAAGTCCGATAGCAGTGTGCACTCCATCTACGGTGCTAGAGATTCATGGCGACACTCTCTCATTGAGGGTAATATGGCTCGCTGTGTCTAGGCGCTGGAGAAGGATGAGATAACTGAGCACATTTGTCATATTGAGGATCAGGATGCAAGGGGCTGGTTGGCAGCAGTGGTGCAATCCCTGAAGCATGAGGACCTAATCCGGGTCACGGTGACCCTTTGGGCTATTTGGTATGCCAAACGGAAAGCTATTGATGAGAATATTTATCAAAGCCCGCTCTCAACTCATAATTTTGTCACTAATTTTGTGGCTGATCTCCAATTAACGCAACTAAAAGTGAAGGATCGACTCGCTGTTCAGAGAAGCAACATTCGTTGGATTCCTTCCCCAACATGGCCAATGAAGATTAACGTTGATGCAGCCTTGGCTAAGAACTCAGGAACTATCGTTGCAGCAGCTGTTACACGCGACTTTGTTGGACACTTCTAGGGGCCTCAGTGGTAGTGATGGAAAGAAGCTTGGAGCCAGAGATGGTGGAGGCGATATCATGTAAAGAAGGCCTGGCCCTTGCTAGCGCGATTTGCTACTCCACGACTTCAGAGTGGCATGTGACAATGTTGGTGTTGTCGCAAGCATACGTGAAGATAGTATGGGCACATTATCCAGAAAATTAGAGCTAGATCAAATGATTTTAGATTTGTTGAGTTGGTCCATCAGGGGAGACGATCAAATGTGGATGCTTATAATATTGCTAGGAGTTGTATCTATATTGAGTTAGGGAGACATGTTTGGTTTGTATCTTCACCTGATGGTGTCTGTACTTCTTATGAAGAATAATAAAGGTTTATTCTATTAAAAAAACCATACTCATGTAGCCACACCCTTCATCGGTGTATGCTTGTGTGCTGGCAACCATAGCAACCAAACGCAAATTCACTCACGTAGTTACTTTGTACTAAAACTTGCACAAATTTATTATCTATCTCATCTACTTCAAAATATCCAACAAAATAAAAAAAAACTGGAAATGATCTTAACATGTAAAGGCCATTTCTAGTAATAATATGTGTTTATTTATTACAATAATAAATTATATTAAAATAACTTCTTTGTGAATCAAATGAGACTATGAGAGAATGCTAGCATATATTAAGCATCTGCAACAATAGCCAAGTCCACTCACGTCTTTGCCTTCTTGGGAGTAGTCAAGACATCCCTGATATAAAATATGTATGGGAAAGTATGGAACAAACCAAACTGCTGCTAGTAGCCTAGACAAGAACAGTGCTAGATTTAAATAAAATGAGCAGCCCCCAAACTAAAATCAACTTATTGCTAATGAAACTGAGCATAAATATTCAAAATTATATACTATAACTGAGAATAAAAAAAAGAGCTCCAAGTCCAACTGCTGCTAGTAGCCTAGACAAGAACAGTGCTAGATTTAAATAAAATGAGCAGCCCCAAACTAAAATCAACTTATTGCTAATAAAACTGAGCATAAATATTCAAAATTATATACTATAACTGAGAATAAAAAAGAGCTCCAAGTCCAACTGCTGCTAGTAGCCTAGACAAGAACAGAGTGCTGGATTTAAAAAAATGAGCAGCCCCAAACTAAAATCAACTTATTGCTAATGAAACTGAGCATAAATATTCAAAATTAAGTACTATAACTGTAAAGTATGTACATATACAGGGAAGAGGTAGACATAGTAATCTTCCATGAGAAGAGGCATCCATTCTCCAATAAAAAGCAGACGAGCGAACTCGAGATACTATGTTAACCTGAAAATTGGTGAGAAAATGTGATAAATGATACTCCAACTGTTTTGAGAACAAGCAAAAGGACCGCGTCCAACATCAATAGATCTAGACTAGACTTGAGTCTTGGGGAATTTCTTTTTTTATTTTTGCAAAAAATATAACTCATAAAATACTAAAAATAGCATGATCCAATGAATTTTTTTATATATTGAGTCCTTTTTGTCACACCAGAGGCCGCCACGCGACTAACCTCAGTCATGTCACACGCATTTGTGTGACTAAATTTTTTTATCCTTATTTGTGTGACTAAATTGACACGGTGTTATATGTATCCAACCTGGCGTAAGACTGAGTAATGTCACATCGCATGGTGTGCCAAGATAGTTGAGTCACGTGAGGACAAATGATATGGCTCGCCAATTTAGTGACGCCAAGTGAATGGCATGACACGTGTGTCTTCCAATTTTTCTATTTTTTAGGTTTTCTTTGTCAATTTAAAACAAAGGATTTATGAATCTCTAAAAGTCTTCAAACTTTTCAAATAGATACTAAAAACTAAGCGACTCATTTGGCTAGAAACTGGAATCATAACTCTTACACTTTTGAAACTAATTCTCCCCTAAATGTTGAGTTTTCAGTTAAGCTGTTTAGCCTTAAAATGGTCTCAAAAAATCCAGAAAAAACATCTAAATTCATGGTTCGTAAAGTAGTATTTTATCGTGGATTTTTTTAGTATATGTATTCAAGTGAAATCCAAAGTTCCTTAACAAAGCACATGCTCAAAATTAAGTTTTGATTCAAAATTAAAAAGAAACCTTATTGCACAAGTGATATTTTCATCTTCGAAAAAGAAAGTATTAAAAAGTAGAGAGCATGAAAAAAATGATGTACATCATAGTTTCACAGAAAAATTTTTACAAATCGTGATTGATCATGAAAACAGTAGCTTAAATCTAGACAAAAATTTAAATCATCCATATAAATACAAATATATAATTAGGCACAAATCCACTCGATTTTCTAATCAAAGCATAATTAACGTGAATCTTTCTTTGCCCATGTCTCTCAGTTGTTGCATTATTACTTCAACCAAGCACACTGCAAGTGCTAAAGTTTTTGCCCTGATCCATGGGTGCTCTTTCAAAGATCTAAAGTTATATTGACAATTGAAAGCTTGTGTCAAATATGAAAACATGTTTCCAATAGTTGCTAGCATATACAAACCAAAATGACCAAAGGCTAAATAGACACTTGCAAATCAGTAATCTGATATGAACAAAATACACAGATTGTTCTAGTAATCATAAAGATGAAACAAATGCAGCAAACATCACATTTCCAACATCTGTTTGTGCCAATGGTGTGCCTGAAAAAAAAAGAGCTATTGGTGAGACAGCCAAGTTCATCATGTTAGGAGCATGTATCAACTTAGCAGACACGCCAATTTTCCTAGAACTTTCTCCGTAGTTCAATCACCTGAGTCCGGCTCGGCGTTGCCTACTTCATGACTCGGCTTTCACTTTCTCCAATTCCTCCATTATTACATGTTCCCATGCAAAGGAAGCATCAAAATCAATGTGTTCTCTCCAAATACAAAAATAGAGAAGCTAATTTTAGACAAATATTCAGGTAAAGCTCAATAGTAGCTAATCTAACGAAACAAACTTACTTGACATCAGACTGAACAGAAGTCCGCCATATTAAACAATGAACAGGACTGACTTCAGTGCTCCGACTACGAAGAAGTTTAATTTCTACTGCAGCGCAAGTGCAACAAAATCAATAACAATTCAACTGCAACATGCCTGCTTCGCAATGACCAGAACAACAACATTTTAGGAATGAAGTCGATTCAAACCTACACAACTAATGTGGTGATTGTAACAAGCTGCAATTTCCAGGATCCAATGCACCATCTAAAATTTAAGGCTAGATCATCACGACTGATGTGCCACACGATGAGGTCAGTAAGAGATGTCCAAAGCAAACATTACTGCAGAGACATTGTTTTTCTTTCTGTAGTTACAAGATAGGGAAACAAATCAAGCTTGATTTGCCGTCAAAGACTAAGTTCAGCTAGCTATCATGGGCTCCCTTCCCCAGTGGCCCATCCCTGGTCACGACACAATAAGTCAAGTGGAGTGAGAGATGGAATGACAATGTACATGGCATGCATGGCTTGGCCATCCATAGTAAATGTCTCCCAGCCTACATGAGTAGATCTGGCCCTTCAGAGCCTGGATCAAGCGTCTTTTTGGCTAGACCTATACCATTGGGTTTCACTGTGGCATACGAGCAGAGACGTAGACCATGGTTGTGCATATGGCGAAGTCCACTTGTGGGCTTTCTGGCAGCAGTGGCACCATATCAAGCCCCTGGCCACAGGCACCATGGGCAACCGCACCACGAGCACCGCAACAGCAGTTCCAGGATGTGTGATAAAGTCATCTGCGTGCAGCCTCGTGTGACTATTCATAGCTTCATCACCTTCAACACCATGCCACCACACGGGTCCCTTTGACCTGCTCTATAGTGACATCACCCTGTTCATTGTTACACCAAGAGCCACACTGTGATTTGTAGGCAAGTGTCAAGCAGTTCATCCTTATGCCTAATGCAATTCAGATGGTGTACTGTTATGGAAGTAGTCATGAAAAATATTGAACTTTCTTTGTCTTTGACACAATGATCCCTTGATTTTCAGCATATTTTTTGTTAGCCAGATATATCCTCAGATTTTTTTACCTTATAGGATATAAGAATAAATATTAATATTCATTTGATAATCACATTTGATTATTCACTTAACAGAATAAGAATCATAGTTTAAAGGATTTCATGAAAAGTAGAGTCTTGCAGTATTTTGCTTCGTACTTAAGACTATATATTCATCTTGTAATTTGGTAATTGTCCAATTAGAAATTGAGGAACGTGCTAGATGATGGCTAGGATGTTGGAGCACCAGATGCAATTCTAATCAATGGAAGGGAACCTTACAGATATAACAGTAGTAGTTCCAGCGAACATATAACCACAATATCCCAGATCAAGTCAGATAGCTTCATACTGAAGTCCATCTAGAACCTGACTATTGTTATATCTGTAAGGGGCCCTTCAATTGATCATAATTGCATCTGATGCCCCTAGACCCTGGCCGTCATTAGCTTGTTCAATAATTTATAATTGGACAGTATTAAATTATAAGATGAATTTGCAAAGTCTTCAAGTACTAAGCAACATATTTCACAACTCTATTTTCACGAAATCTCATAGTGCAATTCATATTCCATTAAGTTATAAATTGAATGCAATTCTCAAATGAAAACTAATATTTTCCCTAATATCCTATATGGAAATAATTTAAGCATCTATTTGCGTAACAAAAAAATGTACCATGAATGAAAATCAAAACACTATGTCAAAGACTAACAAAGCTCAATAACCCCCTAACGACCACACCATCTAAATTGCATCGATAGACAAGAAGTGATTGCTTTCAAGTTATGTGGCCCTTGGTGCACTAATCCCGCTTGAATAAGGTGATGTCACCATAAGGTTGTTCAAAGGGGGGACTAGCACGATGGCATGGTTGTTGAGGATGATGATGGGACCACGCGGTACCATGGGATGCCACATGCAGATGACATCACCACACATCCACATATGGGAAACATGCTGCCCACGAGCATTGTGTCATGTCGCGCTGTAAACCATGGAACCATATCCGTGTGCTAAGCACGGTGATGTACCCCCCCCCCCCTAGCCAGGGCTAGGCATCGCCCGTAGTATGGTTGCCCAATATGGCGCCACAATCACAGTGAAGCCCATGTGTAGCCTCACTAATGTCATGTCGTTCACCATAGACACATTGAGACTGTGACCATACATCGCCATGCATAGCAATGGCCTCTGACATCGTTTGCGTGACACAACAAGATCCAATAGCATAGATCTAGACTAATAAGAAACGCTAGATCTAGGCTCAGAGGGGCCAGATCTACCGACACAAGCCACATGAGAGGCAATGACTGTGGCAGGCCATGCCATGGAGACCATCACCTATCGCTCACTCCACCGGACACATCATGTCATGGATGAGGATACACCATTAGGGGAAGGGAACCTACGGCCTCCCACGCCATGCCTAAGGAAGAAGGCTACCAGATCTAAGGAGCTCTGGCTATCGTGACAAGGAAGGGGCATGTCGGAGGAGATGATTACCTCACCGAAGGAACACTAGTACGATATCTTTTTGGCAGGTGATCAAAATCACTTTGCCCAGGCAGGGAAGCAGTCCGCCTGTAATCAAAGGTCTCCATTGAATGCTTTTAACCGAGACGGTCAAAAGGACCGCCTCTAAAAATACCTTTTCAGAGGCGGACACATTACAAAGCCCGACTGCAGAAATAGTATTTTCGGAGATGGACACATTATGACTCCTGCCTGCGAAAATCAAATAATAAAAATAAAAAATTACTTGAGGTTCTAGATGCAGCTCTAGCTTCTAGAGCCGCTGTCGACGGGATCCTCCATGCACGCCAGCTACTGCCCTCCATGCACCCATCGCGACATCCCCCAGATCTACCTGCTCCACAGTCCTGTTGCCCGCGGATCGGCAAAGGGGGAGAGGAAAGAGTGAGAGAGATGATCGAAGAGGGGAAGAGAGAGAGAGAGGGAGATCGAGAGAGCTATACCTGCCCTAGCATCGTCGCCTTCCACGAGATCTAGCCGCCGTCTGCCAGATCTGGCCCCATCCACTGGATCTGGCCACCCCTCCATCATATTTCATCGGATCGAGCATGCAGGATGCAAGACGCCGGCTGTTAGAGAAGCGAGGCCACAAGATCTAGCCGCCTTCCGTCACCACGCGTGCTCGCACTCGGGTAGCCGCTGACCGCGAGCCACTGGTGTCACGCGCGCGTTCGGGTCACCACAAAAGCTATCTCCGTGCTGTGGAAGAGCCGCCACGGCTATGCGTCTCTCTCTCCCTAGATGCCGGAGGTTGTTGGGCGTAGAGGAGAGGGAGTGAAGAGGGTGAGGGCATTAGGGTTTGGCCGGGTTTTATATGAATTCGTTTTCAGCCGGCCAAATCTCACCCATCCATCTTAGATCAATGGCTCACATCCCTTGCCCATTAGGGTTTCCTGTTTGGGCCGTTCCTAGGCTTCGTGGAGACACCCGGGCCTTAGCGGGCCACACGCATGAAGCATGAACCATGCACTTTTGTCTGTTTTCCTGTTGAGTTTCTTATTTTCCAAAAAAAATAAGTTTCTTCCATTATTTAATATAAGTGCACTATGTAAGTGTTTTATTTAAAGTTTAAAGCTCGTGATGCCCTCTTTATGTTTAGTTTTTCAGCTTAAGTTTATTCTCAGCAATCAATTATATATAGTTGTAAGTAAATAAAATAAGTTCTTCATAGATGGATTGTTATTTTTACAGTTTAAATTATTTTTTGTGTTATGGCACGAAGTAATTAGAGGTTGAACTAAGACTACCCCCGAAAACAATCTAAAATGGGACCATATTTTTATACTTGGTCTAACATGGCCAGCGAACTGATTTTGGTGGAGTGGATGGAAGTGCAAAACTCTTGTATGTTAGACATAGCAAAAAATTAGTTGCACATCTCTAGATAGATAATTTGCATAGGTTTTGATAAGTAGGTTTTACCAAGCCATTTAGTTTTTGGGTTACCCAATTCATCCCCCTAGACATCATCATGGTCCCTTCAATAACTACAGAATTCTACTAGTTCTCTGATGTACTCATTCATTGTCAAGTCATCGTAGTTCAATCGCCTGAGTGCGGCACTCTATTGCATGATTCATGACACAACTTTTAGCTTTCTCTGATTCCTCCATTGTTACATGTTTTCTTGAAAACAAAGTGACGAAGTTAATCTATGTTCTCCACAGTGGCGAATCTAGAAAAAAACTAGGATCGGGGTCGGCACAAACTCATGATAGAAATTTATAGTAATCTAACACTATGATTCATGCAAAACATAGGCATAAGTGTTTATAATGATGACATACTGAAAAAATCAATGATTCGTATATAGAAGCAAAATTAACAATATTATAATAAGATAAAAATAAACTCCTTACAATGATGGTTACCTCTTATAATTTCACCCTAGGGTACGATCATCCATATTCTGGAAACGAACTATGACGTCGTCATTTGGGATTGCATCAAGAAATTCATATTCCACGAAGCAAACGACACAGTCATATGTCATATTTTGTGAACCATTTAGGGTGAAATCGATGTGGATGACCTGCTATAACCTTTTTTGGATACTTAAAACCACGTGGTGGCCTAAAAGGACCTCTAATCAGATACTTTCATCTTATCTCATCTTGTAAATTTTGGCCTATGTAATCTGAAATTCTCCTCCTATCCGCTGGATCATACGGAAGCTCATCAAAATTTACCTCCCACCATGAGACTCGCGAACGAAGAATATTATGATTGGTGTTTCCTGTGCTTCCACCTCTTCTTGAGGTGCCTCCATCAAGATTTTCATTGTCATCTCTTCTTGAGGGGCATCCATCAGGACTCTGATCATCACCAGGGGGATTTTTTTTCTTTCCAGGAATCGATACATTGTACTTTGATTGACTATCAAATTAGTGAACACAAACACAATTAAACACTGAAGTAGATATTGAATAACAGCAAGCAGCCTGCAGGCGTATATTTCCATACCTGACATGTTGATATTGCTCCAATCATCTGACGACAGCGCCGGCGCAGGCCACACCAAGATACGGTGATTTCTGCACTTCTGCAGGCTGTAGCGCCAGGCGCCCAAGCTGTATTGCTGATTACAGTGAGAGGGGGCGAGCGCAGAGGAAGAAACCTAGAAGTTGAATCACTAAATTGGAAAGACGAAGCATCAGACGGCGGTCGGTCTACGAAGAGTAATCGACTGCATGATTTTTGGGCTTGTTAGCTTCTAAGCTTCCGTTGTTTATTGGCTGCCTGCACGATGTGTCAATGTCTATTCATATTGGGCTTTTGGCTTTTGCGTTTCCGGCCTGCTGGCCTTTTTACTGGGATGCACAGTTGTTGGGGGTCAATATTAATTTTTACTGGGGGTCCAACATGGTGACAGTACAGGGTATCGCTGATTCTACAAAAGTCATCGGGGTCGGCGGACCCCGACGCTTTACCATAGCTCGTCTTGGTTCTCCAAGTATAAAATTGGAGCAGCTAATTGGGCAGATATTCAAGTAAAACCCAGTAGCTAATCTAACAAAACAAGCTTGCTTGACATCAAACTAAACAGAAGGGCATGGCCATATTAAACAATCAACATGATTGAGTTCAGTGCTCCTACAAAGGAATTTACTCCTGCAACACAAGCGCAATGAAATCAATATCAAAGTGCAACCTGCCTGCTTTGCAATGACCAAACCAGGAGCAACTTTTCAGGAATAGGTCGATTCCAGCCCACACAAACAATAAGCTGCAATTTCTAGCATACTGTGCACCATCTAAAACTTAAGGCGAGATCCTAGTTGAAGTGCACACGATGACGTGTGCAAGGCAAACATTAATGCATGCAGACACTTTTTTTTCTAAAGTTACACAAGGATAGGGAAACAAATCAAGTTTGATTTGTTGTCCAAGACCAAGTTTAGCTATTGTGGGCGCCCTTACCCATGGACCCATCCCTAGCCACGTCAACATAGGTTAGGTGGAATGAGCGAGATCAATGTAGTGAAAATGTCCATGGCATGGCTTGGCTGGTCATAGCCACTGCCTCCGATGCAACCTGCATGAGTAGATTTGGCCCTTCAGAGCCTCGATCAAGCGTCTCTTGTGCTAGATCTATGTGCTATTGGGTTTCACTAAAGATAGGCATGCAGGCATCAACGACAACCACAGATGTTCATGATGAAGTCCACTTGTGGGCTTTGCGGTAGTGGTGGCACCATATCGAGCTCCCAGATTGTAGATAGTGCCTCAGCCAAGGGCAAGTGGGGGGCAACAGCACCACGGGCACCGCAGCAGTGGTTCCATGGGTGTGTGACAATATCATCTGCATTTGGACACATGTGACTACTACACGACACCATCACCTTCAACACCATGACACCGCCTGGGTCCCCTTTGACATGCTCTATAGCAACATCACCTTTTTTATTAGGGTTGGTACACCAACAGCCACATTGTAAATCATTGTTGTGCCTATCAGCAATTTAGTTGGTGTATTGTTTTGGAAGTAGCCATGAAAAATATTGAACTTTCTTGGTCTTAGACAGTGGTCTCTTGATTTTTCAGCACATTTTTGTGTTATACAGGTAGATACTTTTTACCCCACAGGATATTAGAAGAAATATTAATGTTCATATGATAATCACATTCAATTTTTTACTTAACAAAATACGTTTTTAGGCTCGTACTGGTACTCCGGCGAGCTCGTCATCGCGAAGGGCCTAGAGGTCCCAGGCCGGTGCACCCAAGCCGGAGGTCCCTCCTCCATGGCCGCTGAATCCCATCTCTCCTAGACCCTCCCTCCGCCACCCGAGCGAACAGCGCCACCACACGGGCTCTAGGCCGGCAAGCCCAGGCCAAGGCTTCCTCCCCAGGTGAGCAGCGCCGCCACGTGGGATCCTGGCCGCGCCCCCATGCAACGCCGCTGTGCGGGCTCCAGGCCAGCGCGCCCAGGCCAAGGCTTCCTCCCCAAGCGAGTAGCGTCGCCGCGTGGAATCTAGGCCGGTGCGCCTAGGCAGCATAGCCGCGCGGGCTCCAGGCCAGCGCACGTAGACCGGGGCTCCCCCCTCCCGGGCTCGGCCTCGACGTCTCCCCATGCACCAACTGGAAGAAGGTTGGAAGAAGGAGGAGGAAGAGGCTGACAAGCGGGGTCCGCTCGTCAGTGAGAGAGGGGCAGAGTTGAGTGGGGATAACATGTAGAGTCCATTCAACAGTTTTTCTAAAAGCCATAGCTACACAACCAAACAGTCTTCTGCTTTTCCCACAGCTGCTTTTTAACAGCTCACAGCAGCTTTTCCAAAAGCCACCAAATAAAGATTCAGCAAACAAAAATCATGTTTAAACATCACATACCTGAACTCTGAACCTATACCTTTACAATATGATGAGATATATTCAGAATTAGCTAAACAAGTTCTGTGTACAGATCCTTAACCAGAGATGATGTGAATGGACTGATAAGAGCAGGGATTAATAGATGAAGAAGAACACGACAGAGAGGACAGAGTAGGCGGATCACAGAAGAATGATTCATTTGGGTCATTTGTATCTTGTTCATTCTTAGTCCTAATAGTGGAACACGCTCAAACTTATATTACATCCATCTCTGAAACACACGCAACCCCAACTACTTTCACCCTGGGCCACTATAGCGCACATTGGACTGTGCATGATGTTTAGACTAGCAAGGCCAATTATCTCCAGTTTTGTGCCTTGGTCTTCACTAACTGTAGACTGAGCTATGACATTCCTCCCTGCTACTTGTCCTCAAGCAGGACCACACGGAAACCTGGCTACAAAGCTTCAAGATCCTCCCAAGAAGATCGGACAATTGAAGCAGAACCTGCGGCAGAACGGTGATTCCTTCACACTACTATTGAATTTATAATCACCGCCGCCACTTTCACCGCCGGTTCCTGTTACGAACCGGTGGTGAAAATAGGGGCAATTATCACCGCCAGCTGGTAACCCGAACTGGTGGTGATAACCTATCATTATCGTCGGTTTGTGTTACTAACCGGCGGTGATGGCGACCCAATTTTCACCGCCGCTTTGTGTTACGAACCGGCAGTAAAAATCACTTACCAATGGTTGGACTTATGTTGCAGCACAATAAAATTCATAACTTTTCAAACAAAGTCAAATGAAAATAAACCTTTTTTTCAAAGTTGTAGATCTCGACGAGATTTACAACTTTAGTTGATGACTTTTTCATTTGAAATCATCTACAGTCCTAGAATTCCATTTGAAGATCTCATATTTTAAAATTCAACATTCTTAAATTGTACAAATTGCCTCAAATGAAATAACGCACAAGAACAAAAGGTGTAGATTTCAATGTGATCTACAACTTTTTGGTTGATGACTTTTTCAATTGAAATCATTTAGGGTCTCAAATTTGTATCTGAACTTCTAAAATTTTGAAAATTTAAATTTTTCAAATGACCTCGGATGGAAATTCGACCAAAACTAAAGTTGTAGATCTCGATGAGAATTACAACTTTGTAGTTGATCACTTTTTCATTTGAAATCATTTGAGGTCCCAAAAGTATGGTTGAAGTTCGAACACTTTTAAATTCAAATTGTTCAAACGACCTCGGATGGTGAAATGACCGATATAAAAGTTGTAGATATTGATTGGAACAACAACTTTGTAGTTGATGACTTTGTCAGCAGAAGTCGTTTGAGGTCCAAAATATTCATTTCAAAATCGTGAGAAGTGAATACTAGGGGAATAAATATGTCATATAGACACAAGTGACTTAGGGGTGGAGTTGTTAGAGTAGCTACGCGCAAGAACAAAGGTCTCAGGTACGAATCCCACCACCACACAGTGCACAAATTTCCAAGTGAAAATCGCATGACTTCTGACTTCTCGGTATTAAATCAAATTTTTTAGCTATTTTTGACCTGATTTTGGAATTTCTCGAAATCCTAATCACTGCCAGTTCACAACCTCAACTGGTGGTAATGAACATTCTTTTCACCAGCAACTTTCACCGCCGAGAGCCAAAACCGGAGGTGATGAGGGGTCTAGAGCCGGCGGTGATGAACATTCTGTAGTAGTTTCAGTGATGATTCGCTTCTGAAGAATATGCACATGAAACTGGTACCCATCCCAGGAACGAGGGAGGGATGCCACTGTAGGTGAATGGGTATGCTATGCTAGCACAAAATATTAATCTACCGTGTTCAGCAAGACAACATGAGTGTAGGTGATTATAGATTGACAGCGCAGCGCAAGAAGAGTTCGAGCAGTTTGGCCCAACATCGTGCACGTCGATGTAGTGGAAGTAGGTGTGTATCCTCATGCCTTGGCAGCAACAATACATATGCCTGCCTTGTCCATTCGCCTCGTGTTCGTCGTCGATCAACCATCACAGCAGTAGCAGCAACGTCTCCAAAATATCCATACGTGCAAAGATGGAACGTCGGCCGTCAGGCATCGGTTTGCTAGCATCAGGCACGTGGCCTAGAGGGAGAGAGCGGGCAACAGCTAGGTTATAGGGGAGAACGAGGGGTGTCTCTTCCTTGATTCTCATCCTCGTTACATAGATCCCACTAATAGGCTTCTACCGTAGAGGCCTAATATGACTAATGGATTCAATCCATAACAGGTATGTTTGCCTCTTGAGCACATCACCAATAATCTCCCACTCGCACAAAGTCAATCATCCATGCAACTGTTCAAACACTTTAAGTGTGTGGTCCGTTAGTTTCATGTGCAGACGGCCATGACCGAAAACCATTTTTGAGTGGGACCTAGCGGTACATGTACATGCATATTGAATCCTGCATACAGACAATGATCATATCAGCTGAACCTTGATATTACTCACGTCCTAATCCTTTTGCCACACACAGTACCAGTTGAACTCAAGGCAAGATTCGTGACACCCTTGTGATAGCTCAACACTTCACTCGATCTTGTAGTTGATTACGACTTGTGACTAACTCTTTAGTCACACCATGATTAACTATTTAATCACATTGGCATGGCCATGCACTTTCCTAATCCAACCACATTGAGGGCCCAGAGATATCTCTCTTGTTATCTATGGGGCAAATTCTGGCCCACTCACATCCCATTCTATGTTTCATGGTACATCAGAAAATTGCTTGTATGACTATCCTATCACGGAACAGCATTTTGCAGCACTAGAATGCATCACTACACATAGTAACAACCAATGGAGATCTTAGGTCATGGAAGAGGCCATGTGATGAGGAAACACCTGCGACGCCCAATTAATTGCTCAATCTTTCACGGTACAAGAATATCAAGAGTTAATATATCTGAATTTTACTTGAGCCATGTAACAGAACTTGTGTTCCAATGTCCAACGAACAATAATTTGAATTTATACTGAGTCAATGTATTACGGATAGAACAGCAGCTGCCTGGTGCATGTATATATATTTTTGGACCGTGAATAGTATTCAACAATACCAAGCCACTAAACACCACGGATGATCGGGCAATAACCAGTATAAGCAATAGTAGAACTAGCACAAGATCTCGGAAATTTAGCAGTAAACCGAGACAGCTATTAGCTCACGACAGGCAATTAAAATCCAAGATAAATATAGCAGCAGTACTACTCTCGGCAATCACAGCACAGGAACCAGTAGCCAAAATCCTCATGGCGGGGACAGATCAAACTCACAGAATAATCAAATGAAACCCGGCTGCAGTAATTAAACAAACAAGAAATTCCCAGCAAAACAACAGTAGCACCTTGTGATCCAAGCACAGATGGTCAATATCATCGAGCACAGTAACCACGGCAAAGACCCAATGACGAATTGAATCTCGAAAGCACGTCTAAAACGCAATTTGCCAATTAAAATTGAGCCATGTTATTTTAATACAAGAATTCATATAAACACCTAAGCTAACCAACATGCTAGCCTGCTAGTAGCAACCAAATCAGAATTGTGATTTATTGCCTATATATTATCTTCAGATTATATGATCTTTTAGCCCTTGTTAAAAAATATTTACTCAAAATTAATTTACCGAACCCATCATTAATCATTGGATCAAAGACGAAAAACTAACAACATACCACACCGTCAGTCCCTAGCCTCCTTGACCTTGGCATTCTGCTTATCAATCAAAGACCGGATGTGATCGATATAGTCATCCCAGTCAACGTCAGTATCATACAGACACTGGCACTCTTCCTCGGTCCAGTCCGCGGTATGGTTTGTGACGAAGACGGCTCCACCTTGTGCGGTTGCCCTGTCCACCATATCTGCAAAAGCCTTGAACAATTCGTAGCGCCGAGCCTTCTCCTCCTTGCTTTTGTATCTCTTGCCATACTCTCTCATCCATTCCTCGAACCGAGCCTTCATGGCCGCCTCGTCCTTGATGGCTTCACCGTTTGTTGCCTCCTTGGCAGCCTTGTTGCAAGACCTTTCATAACGAGCCTTCTTCTGCGCAGCAGCTATCTTCGTCATCTCAGCAAGGTACTCCTCCAATGAGAAGTCGTCGTCATTGTGCTCTTTGGTTGCTGCCTCTGTTATGGCTCTTTCCTTCCTGTCTTCCTCCCCAGCCAACTGCTTCTTTGCTTCCTCCCCAGTCACCTCGCCAGCTATAGGTACTAGGTACGCACAGATATAGGAATGAACAACGGGCGAAATTTAAACAAAAAAGGCGAGGAATTTGAAGACGATTTCATACCTGACTCATCTACACCTTTCGTGTGATAGAGAATTCCAACCAGTCCAGCTAACGCAGCCGCGGCTACACCACCATAAGCGCCTGCGCCTGCGCCATTACCAACAGCGAAATCCCTCTGCATCGTGACGAGAAATATGAGCCGCGTGCGCAAAGAGAGAAAGCGCTTTGAGCTGGCCACCTGGGTGAAATAAACTCACGGGTGAGTGGAGATGGCGTGCCGGCATGCCTGCCGCCGGCGCGACTGCCTTGTTCGCCTGCGCCCGGGAGATCCCGCTCCCAGGTGACAACAACCTTCGTGTGAGAAGGGAACCGACAGACCGGAGGGACATCCTCTCGACTGCTTGCTCTTCCGATCTCCCCCTCGCTCGACGCCGGCGCCGGCGCCGCCTCGCTCCCGTTGGGCGTCGGCCTCGGATGTTCGCTGCCCGTGCACACCGACGGTCGAACGGGACCCTTATTTGGCAGTGGCGTGGCCCAACTCGTCCGAGAAGACCCAGGTCGGCCCAGTATCGAGATTAATGTCAAATTTAAGGTAGGCGGATCCAATTAGGCGTGACCGAGTCCAACATCAGCAAGAGGCAAAATTTCTGCCACCAATAATTCTTTTCGTCCAACCTTTCATGTGTCCCGTCATCTCCGATAATTTTTTTTGTGTCCGTTCTGGGCTTTTTTTTCTTTCCGAATTTGATTCCGTGTTGCTTCTGACCCCCACTCCCTCCAATCCTCCCCGTGTTCGTGCGTTTGGTTTTCGTGTCCGTTTGGTTTGCCTGGTTTTAGAGTTTAGGGAGGAAAAACATTGGCAAAAGTTAAGGAAGGTAATGTGGATTTTTTCCCAAATTTAAGGTAGGTGGATCCAATTAGGCGTGACCAATTGTAAGGAAACAAATTTGCTAAAATAAATTGTATGCAAAAATGGGGTGGCGGCGGTCAGCCCACACCATGTCCGCTATAGCTGCAAGGCTTATTAGAGCTGTTGTGGCAGCCCGCATCAAGCCGCTAGCTTTTTGTGGGTTAGAACGGCAGCCCACACATGTTCAGGCACGTACTCATATAGACAGATAGGCTGTGCAGGAGGAGTGGTCTACGTTGTGGAGAATCAAAGTTCCGTCCAAAGTGCGGGGGTTTATGTGGAGACTTGTTAGGTGTTCTCTCCCATCAAAAAGATGTTCTTCTCCATAGGAACAAGTCCGATAGCAGTGTGTGCTCCATCTGCGGTGCTAGAGATTCATGGCGACACTCTCTCAATGAGGGTAATATGGCTCGCTGTGTATAGGCGCTGGAGAAGGATGAGATAACTGAGCACATTTGTCATATTGAGGATCAGGATGCAAGGGGCTGGTTGGTAGCAGTGGTGCAATCCCTAAAGCATGAGGACCTAATCCGGGTCTTGGTGACCCTTTGGGCTATTTGGTATGCCAAACGGAAAGCTATTCATGAGAATATTTATCAAAGCCCGCTCTCAACTCATAATTTTGTCACTAATTTTGTGGCTGATCTCCAATTGACGCAATAAAAGTGAAGGATCGACTCGCTGTTCAGAGAAGCAACATTCGTTGGATTCCTTCCCCAACAGGGCCAATGAAGATTAACGTTGATGCAGCCTTGGCTAAGAACTCAGGAACTATCGTTGCTGCAGCTGTTACACGCGACTTTGCTGGACACTTCTTAGGGGCCTCAGTGGTAGTGATGGAAAGAAGCTTGGAGCCAAAGATGGTGGAGGCGATATCATGTAAAGAAGGCCTGACCCTTGCTAGCGCGATTTGCTACTCCAGGACTTCAGAGTGGCATGTGACAATGTTGGTGTTGTCGCAAGCATACGTGAAGATAGTATGGGCACATTATCCAGAAAATTAGAGCTAGATCAAATGATTTTAGATTTGTTGAGTTGGTCCATCGGGGGAGACGATCAAATGTGGATGCTTATAATATTGCTAGGAGTTGTATCTATATTGAGTTAGGGAGACATGTTTGGTTTGTATCTCCGCCTGATGGTGTCTGTACTTCTTATGAAGAATAATAAAGGTTTATTCTACTAAAAAAACCATACTCATGTAGCCACACCCTTCATCAGTGTACGTTTGTGTGCTGGCAACCATAGCAACCAAACGCAAATTCACTCACGTAGTTACTTTGTACTAAAACTTGCACGAATTTATTATCTATCTCATCTACTTCAAAATATCCAACAAAATAAAAAAAAACTGGAAATGATCTTAACATGTAAAGGTCATTTCTAGTAATAATATGTGTTTATTTATTAAAATAATAAATTATATTAAAATAACTTCTTTGTGAATCAAATGAGATTATGAGAGAATGCTAGCATATATTAAGCATCTGCAACAATAGCCAAGTCCACTCACTGTGGGGGTATAAACCCCTAGTACCACAAGATGATACATGGGCCGCACCGTCTGAGGTGGCCCGGCCCGTAAGATCAAGACGTACATCGCAAGATTATAGGCTGTACTAGATATTGTAATAGTACCAGATGGAATACTTTACTTGTAACATTGTCCCTTCGGAGTATATAAGGAGGGGCAAGGGTCCCCTAGAGGACAGGTTATACACCACATAACTCAATACAATATAACAGAGCACAGGATGTAGGGTTTTACATCATGCTGACGGCCTGAACCTGTATAAATCTTGTGTCTTGTGTCCTGTTACCATCCGGTTCGTGTCTTGCGCACCTGTCTACCGACAAATCACCATCACAGGCATACCCCTCGATGGACTACCGACCACGTTTCGTCGACACTCACGTCTTTGCCTTCTTGGGAGTAGTCAAGACATCCCTGATATAAAATATGTATGGGAAAGTATGGAACAAACCAAACTGCTGCTAGTAGCCTAGACAAGAACAGTGCTAGATTTAAATAAAATGAGCAGCCCCCAAACTAAAATCAACTTATTGCTAATGAAACTGAGCATAAATATTCGAAATTATATACTATAACTGAGAATAAAAAAAGAGCTCCAAGTCCAACTGCTGCTAGTAGCCTAGACAAGAACAGTGCTAGATTTAAATAAAATGAGCAGCCCCAAACTAAAATCAACTTATTGCTAATAAAACTGAGCATAAATATTCAAAATTATATACTATAACTGAGAATAAAAAAAGAGCTCCAAGTCCAACTGCTGCTAGTAGCCTAGACAAGAACAGAGTGCTGGATTTAAAAAAATGAGCAGCCCCAAACTAAAATCAACTTATTGCTAATGAAACTGAGCATAAATATTCAAAATTAAGTACTATAACTGTGAAGTATGTCATGTACGGCCGCACATACTCCAGGAGGCGGCGTGCCAGGAACATCAGGCGCGCAGCGGAACGCGCGGCGAGCGAAGCAGCAGGACGCGCGGTCAGCACGACCCGCGAGCATGCAGCGGTCAGCACGACCCGCGAGCATGCAGCGGTCAGCACGACCCGCGAGTATGCAGCACCACCGACTGGCTAGAGAGCAAATCGCGAGAATTGAATTAGCCCTGCTCTGTTCATTTATAGCAAATAAGCGTTCATTTATAGCAAATAAGCTCTGCTCCGTTCGTTTGTACGAGCAAATTAGCTCCGTTCATTTGCAGCACTTGTGAACTATAAATACTCATGTAATCGGCACTTTAAGAATCAAGCAAGAAACAGATTCTCTCTCATCTCTTCCTATCTATCTCAAGCCTAGGATTGCTGAGGGGTAAAACCTCGCCCTAGAAGACGGATCGCGGCTACGAACTACGTAGCCGAGGTCCAGCTACCAAGGGTTCGACGCCCTTGACAATCTGGTATCACGGTCCCGGCGATCCTCGTCGTCCCGCTCCACCTCCCCAACAGCCGCCGCGCCAGCACGTCCACCACCAGCAGCCGCCGCACCATTTTCCCCGGCCTCATCCTCCGCTTCCCGCGGCGCCACCATGGGTGACAACGGCGACCTCAAGGCGACCGTCGAGCTCCTCGCCAACTCCCTCAAGTCCCTGCAGGCCACAGTGGGGGCAAACGCCAAGGCCATCGCTGCCATCACCGCCGACCGCTCCTCATCCTCCAGCAGCCAGCCAGGGTTCAGCGACCGCCGCGACCACCACACCGATCGCCCGCCGAAGTTCCAGAAGATGGACTTCCCGCGGTATGACGGCAAATCCGATCCCTTAATCTTCGTTAACCGGTGCGAATCGTATTTCCACCAGCAGCGGATCATGGAGGAAGAAAAGGTCTGGATGGCCTCCTACAACCTGGAGGAGGGCGTGCAGATGTGGTACATCCAAGTCCAAACGGACGAGGGTACGCCATCATGGCGCCGCTTCACCGAGCTCCTCAACCTGCGGTATGGGCCGCCGCTGCGCTCCGCGCCCCTCTTCGAGCTCGCCGACTGCCGCCGCACCAGCACCTTCGCCGAGTACCAGGACCGCTTTCAAGCGCTCCTGGCACGCGCCGGGCCCCTAGAGGAGGCCCAACGCGTCCAACTGTTCACGGGCGGCTTGCTGCTCCCGCTCCGCCTCGACGTCTAGGTGCACAACCCCCAGTCCTAGTGTAGCTTTTATCACATAGGAGTAAGTAGCTTAGTGCCAGATGGAGCTCCGTGAGAAGTACACGGCAGCTGCAGCAGCACCGATCCGACAGGCGCCGCGCGCCCTTCCCCAGCCGGCCCCACGCCTTGTGATCCTCCCACCACCCATGGCTGCTGCACCGGCGCCAACCGAGACCCTAGAGGGCCGCCCGATCCGCCGCCTCTCGACGACGGAACAGGAGGAACATCGTCGCCTCGGCCTCTACTACAACTGCGATGAGAAGTTCGTGCGCGGGCACAATCGTGTCTGCAAGCGACTGTTCTTCGTGGAGGGCGCCGAGGACGATGAGTCCGAGGACACCTCCGAGTCGGCGGAGGATGGGGCCACCGAGGACGCCCCCTGCTACTCCCTCCATGCCGTGGCTGGTGTCCACCTCAACGACACGCTGCAGCTCTGCGTCACGATCGGCGCTGCCTCCTTCGTCGCCCTCCTCGACTCGGGGTCCACCCACAACTTCATCTCCGAGTCCGCGGCACGGCGCACCGGGCTGCAGGTACTACCCCGCCCGCGTCTCACGGCCACAGTGGCCAACGACGAGAAGGTCACGTGTCCGGGGGTGCTCCGGCAGGCCATGTTCAGCATCCACGGCGACACCTACACCGTCGATCTCTTCGTCATGCCGCTGGCTGGCTACGACGTTGTCTTGGGTACCCAGTGGCTGGCCACGTTGGGGCCCGCGACATGGGACTTCGCGGCGCGGAACATGTCCTTCCACCAGCAGGGTCGGCTGGTCCGTTGGCGCGGCGTCCAGGAGCCTGTGGCCGCCACCATCTGCACCGCCACGGCCACGGCCTCCCTCCTCGACGAGCTGCTCGCCTCCTTCGCCGAGGTGTTCACCGAGCCACACGGGCTGCCACCTCCGCGCTCCCGCGATCACGGCATCACGCTCCAGCCGGGGGCGCAGCCGGTCGCCGTGCGGCCCTACCGCTACCCCGCGACGCACAAGGATGAGCTGGAACGCCAGTGCGCCGCCATGCTCCAGCAGGGGCTGATCCGCCAGAGCTCGTCGGCGTTCTCCTCGCCGGTCCTCCTCGTCAAGAAGGCCGACGGCTCCTGTGGTTCTGCGTCGACTACCGCGCCCTGAACGCCATCACCGTCAAGAATCCCTTCCCCATCCCCGTCGTCGACGAGCTGCTTGATGAGCTCCACGGCGCCAAGTTCTTCACCAAGCTGGACTTGCGGTCGGGCTACCACCAAGTCCGCATGCGGCCGGCTGACATCGACAAGACGGCGTTCCGCACCCACGACGGCTTGTATGAGTTCTTGGTGATGCCGTTCGGGCTGTGCAACGCCCCGGCGACATTCCAAGCGCTCATGAACGACGTCCTGCGGCCCTTCCTTCGACGGTTTGTGCTCGTCTTTTTCGATGACATACTGATCTACAGCTCGTCATGGGCCGACCACCTTCGCCACCTCCGCGCCGTCCTCACGGTGCTGCAGCAGCACCACCTGTTCGTCAAGCGCTCCAAGTGCGCTTTTGGGTTGTCCTCCATCGCCTACCTCGGCCACGTCATCTCCGACACCGGCGTCGCCATGGACCCCGCCAAGGTGCAGGCGGTCTGTGACTGGCCCCAACCCCGTTCGGCGCGCGCAGTTCGGGGGTTCTTGGGCCTCGTAGGCTACTAGCGCAAGTTCGTCCAAGACTACGGCGCCATAGCCACTCCGCTCACGGCACTCCTGAAGAAGGAGGGCTTCACCTGGACCGACGACGCCGCGGCGGCATTCCAGGCCCTCAAGGCTGCGGTCACCTCGGCCCCGGTCTTGGCGCTACCGGACTTCACCAAGCCGTTCGTCATCGAGTGCGACGCGTCCACGCACGGCTTCGAGGCGGTGTTGATCCAAGAGAAACACCCCATCACCTTCTTCAGCAGGCCCGTGGCTCCACGGCACCGCTCCCTCGCCACCTACGAGCGGGAGCTGATCGGCCTCGTCCACGCCATCAGGCATTGGCGTCCGTACCTCTGGGGCCGCCATTTCACTGTCAGGACGGACCACTACAGCTTGAAGTTCCTCCTCGACCAGCGCCTCGCCACGATCCCGCAGCACCACTGGGTCGGGAAGCTGCTTGGCTTTGACTTCGTCGTCGAGTACAAGCCGGGCGCCCAGAACACCGTCGCCGACGCCCTCTCCAGGCGCGACACAGTGGAGGGCGCGGTGCTCGCCGTCTCCGCCCCGCGCTTCGACTACATTGACCATCTTCGCCAGGAGCAGGCCACGAACCTGGCCCTGGTCGCCATCCGAGATGAGCTCACGTCGGGGACACGTGCGGCCCCATGGGCTCTCATCGACGGCTTGGTCACCTACGACGGGCGGCTCTACATCCCGCCTACTTCACCCCTGCTGCCAGAGATCATGGCGGCGGTCCACGACGATGGCCACGAGGGCGTACAGCGCACCCTCCACCGCCTTCGCCGCGACTTCCACTTCCCCGACATGCGCCGCGTCGTTCAGGACTACGTCCGCGCCTGCGCCACCTGCCAGCGCTTCAAGACGGAGCACCTTCACTCGGCCGGTCTGCTCCTACCGCTTCCTGTGCCCACCAGTGTCTAAACCGACATCGGCCTTGACTTCGTGGAGGCCTTACCGCGTGTGCGCGGCAAGTCTGTCATCTTGACGGTGGTGGACCGTATCAGCAAGTACTGCCATTTCATTCCTTTGGCTCACCCGTACTCCGCTGAGTCTGTGGCACAGGCGTTCTTCACCGACATCGTGCGCCTCCATGGCATGCCGCAGTCCATGGTCTCAGACCGGGACCCCGTGTTCACCTCCACGTTCTGGCGGGAACTGATGCGCCTCATGGGCGCCAAGCTGCACATGACGACGGCGTTCCACCCGCAGTCGGATGGACAACAGACGGAGGCCACCAACCGTGTCATCGCTATGTACCTACGCTGCTTCACCGGCGATCGGCCGCGCGAGTGGCTTCGATGGCTGCCTTGGGCGGAGTACACCTACAATACCGCCTACCAGTCGTCGCTGCGCGACACGCCTTTCCGGGTGGTCTACGGCCGCGACCCCCCGACCATCCGGTCCTATGAGGCCGGCGACACGCGTGTGGCTGCCGTCGCCAAGACGATGGCGGAGCGCGAAGAGTTTCTGGAGGACATCCGCTATCGCCTGGAGCAGGCTCAGGCGGTCTAGAAGCGCGACTACGACAAAGCTCATCGCCAGGTCGCCTACACGGTCGGTGACTGGGTCCTGCTCCGCCTACGCCAGAGGCCAGTCGTCTCCCTGTCCCAGGCACCGAAGGGGAAGCTGCAGCCCCGCTTCTTCGGGCCGTACCGCGTCACCGAGCTCATCAATGAGGTGGCCGTCCGCCTTGCCCTGCCGCCCCGTGCCAAGCTACACGATGTGTTCCACGTCGGCCTCCTCAAGAAGTGGATCGGCGACCCTCCAGTGGCTCCTCCTCCACTGCCGGCAGTCCACCATGGCGCCATCATTCCTGAGCCGGAGCGCGCCGTGCGCACGCGTCTGGCCCGCGGTGTCCAGCAGGTTCTCATCCGCTGGAAGGGCGAGCCAGCTGCTTCGGCCACCTGGGAAGACGTGGACTCCTTCGTCGACAAGTTTCCGGCGTTCCAGCTCGAGGACGAGCTGCCTCTCCAGGAGGGGAGAGATGTCATGTACGGCCGCACATACTCCAGGAGGCGGCGTGCCAGGGACATCAGGCGCGCAGCGGAACGCGCGGCGAGCGAAGCAGCAGGACGCGCGGTCAGCACGGCGCGCGAGCATGCAGCGGTCAGCACGACCCGCGAGCATGCAGCGGTCAGCACAACCCGCGAGCATGCAGCACGACCCGCTAGAGAGCAAATCGCGGGATTTGAATTAGCCCTGCTCCGTTCATTTATAGCAAATAAGCGTTCATTTATAGCAAATAAGCTCTGCTCCGTTCGTTTGTACGAGCAAATTAGCTCCGCTCATTTGCAGCACTTGTGAACTATAAATACTCATGTAATCGGCACTTTAAGAATCAAGCAAGAAACAGATTGTCTCTCATCTCTTCCTATCTATCTCAAGTCTAGGATTGCTGAGGGGTAAAACCTCGCCCTAGAAGACGGATCGCGGCTACGAACTACGTAGCCGAGGTCCAGCTACCAAAGGGTTCGACGCCCTTGACAAGTATGTACATATACAGGGAAGAGGTAGACATAGTAATCTTCCATGAGAAGAGGCATCCATTCTCCAATAAAAAGCAGACGAGCGAACTCGAGATACTATGTTAACCTGAAAATTGGTGAGAAAATGTGATAAATGATACTCCAACTGTTTTGAGAACAAGCAAAAGGACCGCGTCCAACATCAATAGATCTAGACTAGACTTGAGTCTTGGGGAATTTCTTTTTTTATTTTTGCAAAAAATATAACTCATAAATACTAAAAATAGCATGATCCAATGAATTTTTTTATATATTGAGTCCTTTTTGTCACACCAGAGGCCGCCACGCGACTAACCTCAGTCATGTCACACGCATTTGTGTGACTAAATTTTTTTATCCTTATTTGTGTGACTAAATTGACACGGTGTTATATGTATCCAACCTGGCGTAAGACTGAGTAATGTCACATCGCATGGTGTGCCAAGATAGTTGAGTCATGCGAGGACAAATGATATGGCTCGCCAATTTAGTGACGCCAAGTGAATGGCATGACACGTGTGTCTTCCAATTTTTCTATTTTTTAGGTTTTCTTTGTCAATTTAAAACAAAGGATCTATGAATCTCTAAAAGTCTTCAAACTTTTCAAATAGATACTAAAAACTAAGCGACTCATTTGGCTACAAACTGGAATCATAACTCTTACACTTTTGAAACTAATTCTCCCCTAAATGTTGAGTTTTCAGTTAAGCTGTTTAGCCTTAAAATGGTCTCAAAAAATCCAGAAAAAACATCTAAATTCATGGTTCGTAAAGTAGTATTTTATCGTGGATTTTTTTAGTATATGTATTCAAGTGAAATCCAAAGTTCCTTAACAAAGCACATGCTCAAAATTAAGTTTTGATTCAAAATTAAAAAGAAACCTTATTGCACAAGTGATATTTTCATCTTCGAAAAAGAAAGTATTAAAAAGTAGAGAGCATGAAAAAAATGATGTACATCATAGTTTCACAGAAAAATTTTTACAAATCGTGATTGATCATGAAAACAGTAGCTTAAATCTAGACAAAAATTTAAATCATCCATATAAATACAAATATAGAATTAGGCACAAATCCAGTCGATTTTCTAATCAAAGCATAATTAACGTGAATCTTTCTTTGCCCATGTCTCTCAGTTGTTGTATTATTACTTCAACCAAGCACACTGCAAGTGCTAAAGTTTTTGCCCTGATCCATGGGTGCTCTTTCAAAGATCTAAAGTTATATTGACAATTGAAAGCTTGTGTCAAATATGAAAACATGTTTCCAATAGTTGCTAGCATATACAAACCAAAATGACCGAAGGCTAAATAGACACTTGCAAATCAGTAATCTGATATGAACAAAATACACAGATTGTTCTAGTAATCATAAAGATGAAACAAATGCAGCAAACATCACATTTCCAACATCTGTTTGTGCCAATGGTGTGCCTGAAAAAAAAAAGAGCTATTGGTGAGACAGCCAAGTTCATCATGTTAGGAGCATGTATCAACTTAGCAGACACGCCAATTTTCCTAGAACTTTCTCCGTAGTTCAATCACCTGAGTCCGGCTCGGCGTTGCCTACTTCATGACTCGGCTTTCACTTTCTCCAATTCCTCCATTATTACATGTTCCCATGCAAAGGAAGCAACAAAATCAATGTGTTCTCTCCAAATACAAAAATAGAGAAGCTAATTTTAGACAAATATTCAGGTAAAGCTCAATAGTAGCTAATCTAACGAAACAAACTTACTTGACATCAGACTGAACAGAAGTCCGCCATATTAAACAATGAACAGGACTGACTTCAGTGCTCCGACTACGAAGAAGTTTAATTTCTACTGCAGCGCAAGTGCAACAAAATCAATAACAATTCAACTGCAACATGCCTGCTTCGCAATGACCAGAACAACAACATTTCAGGAATGAAGTCGATTCAAACCTACACAACTAATGTGGTGATTGTAACAAACTGCAATTTCCAGGATCCAATGCACCATCTAAAATTTAAGGCTAGATCATCACGACTGATGTGCCACACGATGAGATCAGTAAGAGATGTCCAAAGCAAACATTACTGCAGAGACATTGTTTTTCTTTCTGTAGTTGCAAGATAGGGAAACAAATCAAGCTTGATTTGCCGTCAGAGACTAAGTTCAGCTAGCTATCATGGGCTCCCTTCCCCAGTGGCCCATCCCTGGTCACGACACAATAAGTCAAGTGGAGTGAGAGATGGAGTGACAATGTACATGGCATGCATGGCTTGGCCATCCATAGTAAATGTCTCCCAGCCTACATGAGTAGATCTGGCCCTTCAGAGCCTGGATCAAGCGTCTTTTTGACTAGACCTATACCATTGGATTTCACTGTGGCATACGAGCAGAGACGTAGACCATGGTTGTGCATATGGCGAAGTCCACTTGTGGGCTTTCTGGCAGCAGTGGCACCATATCAAGCTCCTGGCCACAGGCACCAGGGGCAACCGCACCACGAGCACCGCAACAGCAGTTCCAGGATGTGTGATAAAGTCATCTGCGTGCAGCCTCGTGTGACTACTCATAGCTTCATCACCTTCAACACCATGCCACCACACGGGTCCCTTTGACCTGCTCTATAGTGACATCACCCTGTTCATTGTTACACCAAGAGCCACACTGTGATTTGTAGGCAAGTGTCAAGCAGTTCATCCTTATGCCTAATGGAATTCAGATGGTGTACTGTTGTGGAAGTAGTCATGAAAAATATTGAACTTTCTTTGTCTTTGACACAATGATCCCTTGATTTTCAGCATATTTTTTGTTAGCCAGATATATCCTCAGATTTTTTTACCTTACAGGATATAAGAATAAATATTAATATTCATTTGATAATCACATTTGATTATTCACTTAACAGAATAAGAATCATAGTTTAAAGGATTTCACGAAAAGTAGAGTCTTGCAGTATTTTGCTTGGTACTTAAGACTATATATTCATCTTGTAATTTGGTAATTGTCCAATTAGAAATTGAGGAACGTGCTAGATGATGGCTAGGATGTTGGAGCACCAGATGCAATTCTAATCAATGGAAGGGAACCTTACAGATATAACAGTAGTAGTTCCAGCGAACATATAACCACAATATCCTAGATCAACTCAGATAGCTTCATACTGAAGTCCATCTAGAACCTGACTATTGTTATATCTGTAAGGGGCCCTTCAATTGATCATAATTGCATCTGATGCCCCTAGACCCTGGCCGTCATTAGCTTGTTCAATAATTTATAATTGGACAGTATCAAATTATAAGATGAATTTGCAAAGTCTTCAAGTACTAAGCAACATATTTCACAACTCTATTTTCACGAAATCTCATAGTACAATTCATATTCCATTAAGTTATAAATTGAATGCAATTCTCAAATGAAAACTAATATTTTCCCTAATATCCTATATGGAAATAATTTAAGCATCTATTTGTGTAACAAAAAAATGTACCATGAATGAAAATCAAAACACTATGTCAAAGACTAACAAAGCTCAATAACCCCCTAACGACCACACCATCTAAATTGCATCGATAGACAAGAAGTGATTGCTTTCAAGTTATGTGGCCCTTGGTGCACTAATCCTGCTTGAATAAGGTGATGTCACCATAAGGTTGTTCAAAGGGGGGACTAGCACGATGGCATGGTTGTTGAGGATGATGATGGGACCACGCGGTACCATGGGATGCCACATGCAGATGACATCACCACACATCCACATATGGGAAACATGCTGCCCATGAGCATTGTGTCATGTCGCGCTGTAACCCATGGAACCATATCCGTGTGCTAAGCACGGTGTTGTACCCCCCCTAGCCAGGGCTAGGCATCGCCTATAGTACGGTTGCCCAATATGGCGCCACAATCACAGTGAAGCCCATGTGTAGCCTCATTAATGTCATGTCGTTCACCATAGACACATTGAGCCTGTGACGATACATCGCCATGCATAGCAATGGCCTCTGACATCGTTTGTATGACACAACAAGATCCAATAGCATAGATCTAGACTAATAAGAAACGCTAGATCTAGGCTCAGAGGGGCCAGATCTACCGACACAAGCCACATGAGAGGCCATGACTGTGGTAGGCCATGCCATGGAGACCATCACCTATCGCTCACTCCACCGGACACATCATGTCATGGATGAGGATACACCATTAGGGGAAGGGAACCTACGGCCTCCCACGCCATGCCTAAGGAAGAAGGCTACCAGATCTAAGGAGCTCTGGCTATCGTGACAAGGAAGGGGCATGTCGGAGGAGATGATTACCTCACCGGAGGAACACTAGTACGCTATCTTTTTGGCGGGTGATCAAAATCACTTTGCTCAGGCAGGGAAGCAGTCTGCCTGTAATCAAAGGTCTCCATTAAATGCTTTTAACCGAGACGGTCAAAAGGACCGCCTCCAAAAATACCTTTTCAGAGGCGGACACATTACAAAGCCCGCCTGCAGAAATAGTATTTTCGGAGATGGACACATTATGACTCCTGCCTACGAAAATCAAATAATAAAAATAAAAAATTACTTGAGGTTCTAGATGCAGCTCCAGCTTCTAGAGCCGCTGTCGACGGGATCCTCCATGCACGCCAGCTACTGCCCTCCATGCACCCATCGCGACATCCCCAGATCTACCTGCTCCACAGTCCTGTTGCCCGCGGATCGGCAAAGGGGGAGAGGAAAGAGTGAGAGAGATGATCGAAGAGGGGAAGAGAGAGAGAGAGGGAGGGAGATCGAGAGAGTTGTACCTGCCCTAGCATCGTCGCCTTCCATTGGATCTAGCCGCCGTCCGCCAAATCTGGCCCCATCCACCAGATCTGGCCACCCCTCCATCATATTTCATCGGATCGAGCATGCAGGATGCAAGACGCCGGTCGTTAGAGAAGCGAGGCCACAAGATCTAGCCGCCCTCCGTCACCACGCGTGCTCGCACTCGGGTAGCCGCTGACCGCGAGCTGCTGGTGTCACGCGCGCGTTCGGGCCACCGCAAAAGCTATCATCGTGCTGTGGAAGAGCCGCCACGGCTGTGCGTCTCTCTCTCCCTAGATGCCGGAGGTTGTTGGGCGTAGAGGAGAGGGAGTGAAGAGGGTGAGGGCATTAGGGTTTGGCCGGGTTTTATATGAATTCGTTTTCAGCCGGCCAAATCTCACCCATCCATCTTAGATCAATGGCTCACATCCCTTGCCCATTAGGGTTTCCTGTTTGGGCCGTTCCTAGACTTCATGGAGACACCCGGGCCTTAGCGGGCCACACGCATGAAGCATGAACCATGCACTTTTGTCTGTTTTCCTGTTGAGTTTCTTATTTTCCAAAAAAAATAAGTTTCTTCCATTATTTAATATAAGTGCACTATGTAAGTGTTTTATTTAAAGTTTAAAACTCGTGATGCCCTCTTTATGTTTAGTTTTTCAGCTTAAGTTTATTCTCAGCAATCAATTATATATAGTTATAAGTAAATAAAATAAGTTCTTCATAGATGGATTGTTATTTTTACAGTTTAAATTATTTTTTGTGTTATGGCACGAAGTAATTAGAGGTTGAACTAAGACTACCCCGAAAACAATCTAAAATGGGACCATATTTTTATACTTGGTCTAACATGGCCAGCGAACTGATTTTGGTGGAGTGGATGGAAGTGCAAAACTCTTGTACGTTAGACATAGCAAAAAAATTAGTTGCACATCTCTAGATAGATAAATTGCATAGGTTTTGATAAGTAGGTTTTACCAAGCCATTTAGTTTTTGGGTTACCCAATTCATCCCCCTAGACATCATCATGGTCCCTTCAATAACTACAGAATTCTACTAGTTCTCTGATGTACCCATTCATTGTCAAGTCATCGTAGTTCAATCGCCTGAGTGCGGCACTCTATCGCATGATTCATGACACAACTTTTAGCTTTCTCTGATTCCTCGATTGTTACATGTTTTCTTGAAAACAAAGTGACGAAGTTAATCTATGTTCTCCGCAGTGGCGAATCTAGAAAAAAACTAGGATCGGGGTCGGCACAAACTCATGATAGAAATTTATAGTAATCTAACACTATGATTCATGCAAAACATAGGCATAAGTGTTTATAATGATGACATACTGAAAAAATCAATGATTCATATATAGAAGCAAAATTAACAATATTATAATAAGATAAAAATAAACTCCTTACAATGATGGTTACCTCTTATAATTTCACCCTACGGGTACAATCATCCATATTCTGGAAACGAACTATGACGTCGTCATTTGGGATTGCATCAAGAAATTCATATTCCACTAAGCAAACGACACAGTCATATGTCATATTTTGTGAACCATTCAGGGTGACATCGATGTGGATGACTTGCTATAACCTTTTTTGGATACTTAAAACCACATGGTGGCCTAAAAGGACCTCTAATCAGATACTTTCATCTTATCTCATCTTGTAAATTTTGGCCTATGTAATCTGAAATTCTCCTCCTATCCGCTGGATCATACGGAAGCTCATCAAAATTTACCTCCCACCATGAGACTCGAGAACGAAGAATAGTATGATTGGTGTTTCCTGTGCTTCCACCTCTTCTTGAGGTGCCTCCATCAAGATTTTCATTGTCATCTCTTCTTGAGGGGCATCCATCAGGACTCTGATCATCACCAGGGGGATTTTTTTCTTTCCAAGAATCGATACATTGTACTTTGATTGACTATCAAATTAGTGAACACAAACACAATTAAACACTGAAGTAGATATTGAATAACAGCAAGCAGCCTGCAGCCATGCGTATATTTCCATACCTGACATGTTGATATTGCTCCAATCATCCGACGACAGCGCCGGCGCAGCCACACCAAGATACGGTGATTTCTGCACTTCTGCAGGCTGTACGGTGATTTCTGCACTTCTGCAGGCTGTAGCGCCAGGCGCTCAGGCTGTATTGCTGATTGCAATGAGAGGGGGCGAGCGCAGAGGAAGAAACCTAGAAGTTGAATCACTAAATCGGAAAGACGAAGCATCAGACGGCGGCCGGTCTACGAAGAGTAATCGACTGCATGATTTTTGGGCTTGTTAGCTTCTTAGCTTCCGTTGTTTATTGGCTGGCTGCACGATGTGTCGATGTCTATTCATATTGGGCTTTTGGCTTTTGCGTTTCCGGCTTGCTGGCCTTTTTACTGGGATGCACAGTTGTTGGGGTCAATATTAATTTTTACTGGGGGTCCAACATGGTGACAGTACAGGGGTATCGCTGATTCTACAAAAGTCATCGGGGTCGGCGGACCCCCGACGCTTTACCATAGCTCCGTCTTGGTTCTCCAAGTATAAAATTGGAGCAGCTAATTGGGCAGATATTCAAGTAAAACCCAGTAGCTAATCTAACAAAACAAGCTTGCAAGCTTGCTTGACATCAAACTAAACAGAAGGGCATGGCCATATTAAACAATCAACATGATTGAGTTCAGTGCTCCTACAAAGGAATTTACTCCTGCAACACAAGCGCAATGAAATCAATATCAAAGTGCAACCTACCCGCTTTGCAATGACCAAACCAGCAACTTTTCAGGAATAGGTCGATTCCAGCCCACCCAAACAATAAGCTGCAATTTCTAGCATACTGTGCACCATCTAAAACTTAAGGCGAGATCCTAGTTGAAGTGCACACGATGACGTGTGCAAGGCAAACATTAATGCATGCAGACACTTTTTTTTCTAAAGTTACACAAGGATAGGGAAACAAATCAAGTTTGATTTGTTGTCCAAGACCAAGTTTAGCTATTGTGGGCGCCCTTACCCATGGACCCATCCCTACTAGCCACGTCAACATAGGTTAGGTGGAATGAGCGAGATCAATGTAGTGAAAATGTCCATGGCATGGCTTGGCTGGTCATAGCCACTGCCTCCGATACAACCTGCATGAGTAGATTTGGCCCTTCAGAGCCTGGATCAAGCGTCTCTTGTGCTAGATCTATGTGCTATTGGGTTTCACTAAAGATAGGCATGCAGGCATCAACGACAACCACAGATGTTCATGATGAAGTCCACTTGTGGGCTTTGCGGTTGTGGTGGCACCATATTGAGCTCCTGGATTGTAGACAGCGCCTCAGCCATGGGCAAGTGGGGGGCAACAGCACCACGGGCACCGCAGCAGTGGTTCCATGGGTGTGTGACAATATCATCTGCATTTGGACACATGTGACTACTACACGACACCATCACCTTCAACACCATGCCACCGCCTGGGTCCCCTTTGACATGCTCTATAGCAACATCACCCTTTTTATTAGGGATTGGTACACCAACAGCCACATTGTAAATCATTGTTGTGCCTATCAGCAATTTAGTTGGTGTATTGTTTTGGAAGTAGCCATGAAAAATATTGAACTTTCTTGGTCTTCGACAGTGGTCTCTTGATTTTTCAGCACATTTTTGTGTTATACAGGTAGATACTTTTTACCCCACAGGATATTAGAAGAAATATTAATGTTCATATGATAATCACATTCAATTTTTTACTTAACAAAATACGTTTTTAGGCTTGTACTGGTACTCCGGCGAGCTCGTCATCGCGAAGGGCCTGGAGGTCCCAGGCCCGTGCACCCAAGCCGGAGGTCCCTCCTCCATGGCCGCTGAATCCCATCTCTCCTAGACCCTCCCTCCGCCACCCGAGCAAACAGCGCCACCACACGGGCTCTAGGCCGGCATGCCCAGGCCAAGGCTTCCTCCCCAGGCGAGCAGCGCCGCCGCATGGGATCCTGGCCGCGCCCCCATGCAACGCCACCGTGCGGGCTCCAGGCCAGCGCGCCCAGGCCGAGGCTTCCTCCCCAAGCGAGCAGCGTCGTCGCGTGGAATCTAGGCCGGTGCGCCCAGGCAGCATAGCCGTGCGGGCTCCAAGCCAGCGCACGTAGACCGGGGCTCCCCCCCTCCCGGGCTCGGCCTCGACGTCTCCCCATGCACCAACTGGAAGAAGGTTGGAAGAAGGAAGAGGAAGAGGCTAACAAGCGGGGTCCGCTCGTCAGTGAGAGAGGGGCAGAGTTGAGTGGGGATAACATGTAGAGTCCATTCAACAGTTTTTCCAAAAGCCATAGCTACACAACCAAACGGTCTTCTGCTTTTCCCACAGCTGCTTTTTAACAACTCACAACAGCTTTTCCAAAATCCACCAAATAAAGATTCAGCAAACAAAAATCATGTTTAAACATCACATACCTGAACTCTGAACCTATACCTTTAGAATATGATGAGATATATTCAGAATTAGCTAAACAAGTTCTGTGTACAGATCCTTAACCAGAGATGATGTGAATGGACTGATAAGAGTAGGGATTAATAGATGAAGAAGAACACGACAGAGAGGACAGAGTAGGCGGATCACAGAAGAATGATTCATTTGGGTCATTTGTATCTTGTTCATTCTTAGTCCTAATAGTGGAACACGCTCAACCTTATATTACAAACACACGCAACCCCAACTACTTTCACCCTGGGCCACTATAGCGCACATTGGACTGTGCATGATGTTTAGACTAGCAAGGCCAATTATCTCCAGTTTTGTGCCTTGGTCTTCACTAACTGTAGACTGAGCTATGACATTCCTCCCTGCTACTTGTCCTCAAGCAGGACCACACGGAAACCTGGCTACAAAGCTTCAAGATCCTCCCAAGAAGATCAGACAATTGAAGCAGAACCTGCGGCACAACGGTGATTCCTTCACACTACTATTGAATTTATAATCACCGCCGCCACTTTCACCGCCGGTTCCTGTTACGCAGTGACGGAACCAGCAAAATGAGAAAGGGGGGCAGTGTGGCCAGACAGAATACAAGGACCGGCAAAGTGTATATATATACACTAGGTGAATTCCCCGCGCGTTGCTGCGGGAATGTAAGAGTAATTTGAATTGAGTTAGGAGAAATAGGATGTAGAAGGAATCTCGTTGGTGTATAATACATAAGTATATATGCGATATAAGCAAAGAACAGATTTAGATTTTTTGTTAAAGGTGTAACTAAAGACAACAAAAACCATATAAAAAACACGGTCACTAACCTATAGGATCGACCAGTACGGGAGACTAATTTCATCCACCCTCACCCCTCACCCCTACTATACCTGAGGGTCATCCCTCCTCCCAAAAGTTCTAGGAGTTTTCCTTTACAAAATCATGCATGTTTCGGAGGACCACATATAATCAATATGATATGTAGTTTTGCTAGGTTTTTGCTTAGAGACGAACTTTTGCTTAGAAACAGTTATCAAAGAAAACACGGTTACTAACTTATAGGAACGGCCAGTACGGGAGGCTAATCTCATCCACCAGAACCCATCACCCCTACTATACCTGAGGGTCATCCCCCCTCCCAAAAGTTTTAGGAGTTTTCCTTCACAAAATCATGCATGTTTCGGAGGACCACATGTAATCCATGTGATATGTAGTTTTGCTAGGTTTTTCTTAGAAACGGGCTTTTGCTTAGAAACGGTTATTAAAGAAAACATGGTCACTAACCTATAGGATCGGCCAATACGGGAGGCTAACCTCATCCACCCTCACCCCTCACCCCTACTATACCTGAGGGCCATCCCCCTCCCAAAAGTTCTAGGAGTTTTCCTTCATAAAATCATGCATGTTTCGGAGGACCACATGTAATCCATGTGATATGCAGTTTTGCTAGGTTTTTGCTTAGAAACGACAGTTTTGCTAGGTTTTTCTTAGGAACGGCCGTTTAAATGTTTGCAAAAATGTTATCGAAATATATCCATGTGGGGTCTTGTTTTGAAGAGTTTATTGCGAGGAATACCATGGTGCAATTGGATTTTAATTACGATACTTGGTTTAGGTGCTACGACTTTTTTCTATTTCAAAAGAAATAGCTAGTGGAAGATAAATGAGGCTTAGTGGGCGGATGATGTCACTTAGTGGGCGGATGACATCATTTTGCTGATGTGGCCCAATGAGAAGCCAGAGAAATAGGCTAGTGGGTCTTTGCTTTATAGGAGGTATAGATATCATATAAAAATCCATATAATCATTTTTTTTTGGTGTGACAATATATAGAAATGACTCTTTTGTAAAAGAGGATAAAAGAAACTTACTTTTTCTTTCATTTGAGCCTCACTTTGCGTGTCTTCATAGCATAGAAATCATCTATGATGGCATCCGTTGTGAATTGTATCGCTAGTTCCTTCTCAATATAGATTACCAAACAATCTCTCAAAAATGCATCTTCCATTTTATTTCGAAGCCTTGTCTTGACAAGCTTCATTGCTGAAAATGCTCGCTCTGATGTTGCCGTTGAAACCGAAAGAGTAAGGACAAGTCGAATTAACCTAGAAAACAAAAGAAAAGGGAGAATGCATCTTGTTATTTGTACAAAAACAAAATGATAAACAGTAGGAAACAGGCAAATAGCAGATGGTATACCTATCAATCAAATAATAGTCCTCTGATTTTTTTGTTTCTGCAAGCCGACGGCAAAGATCACCTACACTTGTTAAATCCTGAAACTTCGGATTGGTAGGCACATCAAGCTCATAATGTTGTAATTGGCATCTCAATTTGACTATTTCTTGATCTGAGAAGTCGGCGGGATAAAACTTTGAAGCTAAAGTACACACATCATCAATCTTGGATGAACTGAATGAATCTTTAGGATCCAAACTAGTGCACAAAACAAGAAGCTCAGTTGCTTGTTCACTGAACCTAGAATTTAGATCTTGTAGTTGCTGATCAACTGCAACTATGAAAACATCATATCTGTAGTGATGCTCAACTGTTGTCTCACTACTTGAACGAGATCGAATATAATCAGCATAGAACTCATTCATATCTGGAATAGTAATGCCTTGTTTAGTACAAAAAGTTGTCACTTCTTCGAGAAGTTTGCTCCAACCATGATCCCTTAGATTCTGAATCAATTTTTTTGTGGTGGCAACATCATCCATAGCATTTACAATATCTTGAGATTTTTGTTGTAACTTTCTGCAAAGAAGATCCGTGATTCCCATCAACTCTTTCATTAGATGTAAAATAAATACAAAGTCAAATGACATCATCAATCTAATAGCACCAGCAGCCTTCCCTCGTACCGAAGCAGTACTTCCTGGACCTTTAGTAGTAGCAATATCTTTAAGTACTAAATAAGTAGCTTTGTATGCTCTCAAAAGGCTACAAACAGAATCATAATGGGAGCTCCACCTAGTGTCACCAGACCTCCTTAATGTTCCAACTTGGTTTGCTCCACTTTCAGTTTCTAAGTCAGACGTTCCATTTCAGCTACTTGATTAGCATGCAGATCATCATTTCTTTTGCTAGAAGAAACAACGGTATTGACAATAAAAGAAAGATGATCAAAAAAGTTTTCGACCTCATATACTTCTTTAGCTGCAGCAACAAGAGCTAATTGTAATTGATGAGCAAAGCAATGCACATAGTATGCATAAGGGCAATCTTCCCTGAATTTTGCCTGCAGTCCATTCCACTCTCCACGCATGTTACTAGCACCATCATATCCTTGTCCACGAATATTTTGCACATCTAGATTATGATATGATAAGACAGAGCATAATTCTTGGTGAAGAGTGGCTGATGATGTATCATGGACATGGACAAGATCAAGAAACCATTCCCGAATGAAACCCTCTTTGTCAACAAAACGAACAACAACTGTCATTTGTTCTCTTTTTGACTCATCTCTAGACTCATCAACAATCAAGCAAAATTTAGAATCACCAATTTCACGACGAATTGCTGATTGCACTTTAGAAGCCATAACATCCAAATTTTCCTTTTGAATTTTTGGTGAAGTATATTGGGCATTTTGTGGAGCATTATCTAGGACAACTGCATTGACCTCTTCATTATATGAAGCTAGAAGTTTCACCATTTCACGAAAATTACCTTGGTTCTTTGAAGTAGCTGATTCATCACGTCCTCGAAAAGAGCAACCTTGAAAAGCTAAGTATCGAACTGCATCAATAGATGTCCCAAGACGCAACCGATTCTTCCTGATATCTTCCTGTGTTTGTTTCTGCAGCGCATGCTCAATATGGCCTACTGTATTCTTCAGATTATCATAACACTTCATATTAAAATTATGAGCAGATTTACTATCATTTTCCATGTGAACCAAGAGTGAACAGTTAGCACCATCATTCACTTTTTCCAATTATTAAATCCTTTCACTATAAATGTATCAGACCCTGCCTTTCCCGATGGCTTCTTAGAAAATAGAAAGCAAGGAAAACAAAAGGCTGCATCTTTTGCGGGTGAATATTCTAACCAAGGAAAAGCAGTGAACCAGTGAGATTGAAACCTGCGTGGATGACTTGCTGGACCAGAAGAACGATATGTGTCCATGTGAAACTGATAAGGGCCATGCATCATGTATACTTTGCGAACTTGATCTCTTTCATTAGCAGGATACTCCCAAATTTGCCGACGCAAGCCCGGATCTCGTTCAACTATCAATACACTGGCATCAGCAATTTCAGCATTGATCCTTTGAACTTTGGGTGCTGGTTGTCTTGGTGCTTCTTCTGCAGTCCTCTGATCATCAGGGTTGAGAGCTTCTTCTTCGACCACAGCACCTTGATCTAATTGAGGGCAAACAACAGGAGAATTATTTTGCTCCCGTCCATGTCCTTCACCATCTCTATCTACCTTCTTGAAAAAAGGATTAATTGTACTGTCAATTCTTCTTTTAGGAGGCATTGTTTCCTACCTGAATATCCATACAATGATACAAATCAAAAATTTGCACGAATGATCATTACAAATTATCAATTAAATAATAGAAAGCACATCATTGATTACATTTACTTTGCGGCCGCTTGCACAATCTGGTTTGTGCAGTTGCGTATGCAGACTTGCTCCTTGAATCCTTGCCCTGATGCCCTCACACGTCGTGATGAACTGATGATCGGCTGCTCCGCTGCTGCCTGCAGCCTGCTCCTCTACGGTCGACTGCTCGGCTGCTCTCTAAACTCTGATGGGGAACTGGCGATTGGCAAAGGGCGATCAGCCGATCCACGCGCGCGATCTGATCTTGCGATGGGGGAAGTGGAAGCGACGAGTCCGCGAGACACAGACGGAACTTCTAGAGGCCGCGAGACGCGAGTCTCATCGTACTCGTACAGGAATACAACCTTTCTCTTTCACTTGTTGCTGGGCTGGGCCGTGACTTCCTGAGGGGGGTCTCAAAATTTTGGGCCGCATAAGGGGGGCTGTGGCCCCTGCTGCCCCCCCCCCCCAGTTCCGTCTCTGCTGTTACGAACCGGTGGTGAAAATAGGGGCAATTATCACCGCCGGCTGGTAACCCGAACTGGTGGTGATAGCCTATCATTATCGTCGGTTTGTGTTACTAACCGGCGGTGATGGCGACCCAATTTTCACCGCCGCTTTGTGTTACGAACCGGCAATAAAAATCACTTACCAATGGTTGGACTTATGTTGCAGCACAATAAAATTCATAACTTTTCAAACAAAGTCAAATGAAAATAAACCTTTTTTCAAAGTTGTAGATCTCGACGAGATTTACAACTTTAGTTGATGACTTTTTCATTTGAAATCATCTACAGTCCTAGAATTCCATTTGAAGCTCTCATATTTTAAAATTCAACATTCTCAAATTGTACAAATAGCCTCAAATGAAAAAACGCACAAGAACAAAAGGTGTAGATTTCAATGTGATCTACAACTTTTTGGTTGATGACTTTTTCAATTGAAATCATTTAGGGTCTCAAATTTGTATCTGAACTTCTAAAATTTTGAAAATTTAAATTTTTCAAATGACCTTGGATGGAAATTCGACCAAAACTAAAGTTGTAGATCTCGATGAGAATTACAACTTTGCAGTTGATCACTTTTTCATTTGAAATCATTTGAGGTCCCAAAAGTATGGTTGAAGTTCGAACACTTTTAAATTCAAATTGTTCAAACGACCTCGGATGGTGAAATGACCGACATAAAAGTTGTAGATCTTGATTAGAGCAACAACTTTGTAGTTGATGACTTTGTCAGCAGAAATCGTTTAAGGTCCTAAATATTCATTTCAAAATCGTGAGAAGTGAATACTAGGGGAATAAATATGTCATATAGACACAAGTGAAGCTCAATAGTAGCTAATCTAACAAAACAAACTTACTCGAGGTCAGACTGAACAGAAGGGTGTCACCATATTAAACAATGAACAGGACTGAGTTCAGTGCTCCTACTATGAAGAAGTTTCTTTTGCAGCGCAAGCACAACAAAATCAGTAACAAACTGCAACCTGCGTGCTTCGCAATGACTGAAACAGCAACATTGCAGGAATGAAGTCAATTCAAACCTACACAATTAATATGGTGATTCTAATTAAGGCAGAACCACAAAATTAACAAGCTGTAATTTCCAGCATCCAGCGCACCATTTAAAACTTAAGGCTAAATCACGGTTGAAGTGCCACACGATGAGGTCAGTAAGGGAGGTGCAATGCAAACATTACTGCAAAGTGAAGAGACATTGTTGTCAGAGACCAGGTTCAGCTATAGTGGGTTCCCTTTCCCAGTGGAGCGAGAGATAGAGTGACAATGTACATGGCATGGCTTGACCATCCATAGTCAATGTCTCCGTGCAGCCTACGCGGGTAGATCTGGCCCTTCAGAGCCTGGATCAAGCATCTCTTTGGCCAGAACTATACCATTGGGTTTCACTGTGGCACGTGGGCACAGACGCCGACCATGGTTGTGCATGATGAAGTCCACTTGTGGGCTTTGTGGCAGCAGTGGCACCATATCAAGCTCCTGGATACAGCGCCTTGGCCATAGGCACCACGGGCAACAGCACCACGAGCACCGCAACGACAGTTCCATGCATGTGCGATAAAGTCATCTGCGTGCAGCCTAGTGTGACTACTGCATAGCACCATCATCTTCAACACCATGCCACCATGTGGGTCCCTTTGACCTGCTCTATAGCGACATCACCCAGTTCATTGGTACACCAAGAGCCACAGCCTAACTTGTAGGCAAGTGTCAAGCAGTTCATCCTTATGCCTAATGCAATCCAGATGGTGTATTATTATGGAGGTAGTAATGAAAAATATTGAGCTTTCTTTGTCTTTGACACAGTGATCCCTTGATTTTCAGCATATTTTTTGTTAGGCAGGTATCCTCAGATTTTTTACCTTACAGGATATAAGAATAAATATTAATATTCATTTGATAATCACATATGATTTTTCACTTAACAGAATAAGAATCGTAGTTTAAAGGATTTCACGAAAAGTAGAGTTGTGCAGTATTTTGCTTGGTACTTAAGACTATTCATCTTGTAATTTGGTAATTGTCCAATTAGAAATTGAGGAACGTACTCGATGATGGCTAGGATGTTGGAGCACCAGATGCAATTCTAATCAATGGAAGGGGACCTTACAGATATAACAGTAGTAGTTCCAGCGAACATATAACTACAATATCCCAGATCAACTCAGATAGCTTCATACTGAAGTCCATCTAGAACCTGACTATTGTTATATCTGTAAGGGGTCCTTCAATTAATCATAATTGCATCTGACGCCCCTTGACCCTGGCCGTCTAGCTTGTTCAATAATTTATAATTGGACAGTCTCAAATTATAAGATGAATTTGCAAAGTCTTCAAGTACCAAGCAACATATTTCACAACTCTATTTTCACGAAATCTCATAGTACAATTCCTATTCCATTAAGTTGTAAATTGAATGCGATTCTCAAATGAAAACTAATATTTTCCCTAATATCCTATATGGAAATAATTTAAGCATCTATTTGTGTAACAAAAAATGTACCAAGAATGAAAATCAAAATACTATGTCAAAGACTAACAAAGCTCAATAATTCCATAACGACCACACCATCTAAATTGCATCGATAGACAAGAAGTGATTGCTTTCAAGTTATGTGGCCCTTGGTGCACTAATCCCCCATGAATAAGGTGATGTCACCATAAGGTTGTTCAAAGGGGAACTAGCACGATGGCGCGGTTGTTGAGGACGATGATGGGACCACGCGGTACGATGGGATGCCACATGCAGATGACGTCAACACACATCCACATATGGGAAACATGCTGCCGACAAGCGTTGTCATGCCGCAATGTAACCCACAGAACCATATCCGTGTGCTAAGCCCCCCTCCTAGCCAGGGCCAGGCATTGCCCGTAATACGGTTGCCCGATATGGCGCCGCAATCGCCGTGAAGCCCATGTGTAGCCTCATTAATGGCGTGTTGTTCACCATAGACACATTGAGCCCATGACCATACATCACCATGCAAAGCAATGGCATCTGACATCATCTGCGTGACACAACAAGATCCAATAGCATAGATCTAGACTAATAAGAAACGCTAGATCCAGGCTCGGAGGGGCCAGATCTACCGGCACAAACCACATGAGAGGCCACGACCGTGGCAGGCCATGCCATGGGGACCATCACCTGTCGCTCACTCCACCTGACACATCATGTCATGGACAAGGATACACCATTAGGGGAAGGGAACCTACCGTTAATGTGTCCTCATTTGAAGCACAGACACCTTGGATGCCTCCCACGCCATGCCTAAGGAAGAAGGCTGCCAGATCTAAGGAGCTCTGGCTATCATGACAAGGAAGGGGCATGTCGGAGGAGATGACTACCTCACCGGAGGAGCACTATTATAGTAATTTTTTGGCAGGTGATCAAAATCGCTTTGCCCAGGCGGGGAAGCAGTCCGCCTATAATCAAAGGTCTCCATGAAATGCTTTTAACCGAGACAGTCAAAAGGACTGCCTCCAAAAATACCTTTTCGGAGGCGGACACATTACAAAGCCCATCTGTGGAAATAGTATTTTCGGAGGCGGACACATTACAACGCCCGCCTGTGAAAATCAAAAAATAAAAATAAAAAATTACTCGAGGTTCTAGATACAACTCCAGCTTCTAAAGCCGCCATTGACGGGATCTGCCATGCACGCCACCTACCGCCCTCCATGCACCCATGCGGCGTCCCCTAGATCTACCTACTCCAGAGTCCCGCCGCCCGCGGATCAGCAAAGGGGGAGAGGAAAGAGTGAGAGAGATGAAGAGGGGAAGAGAGAGGGAGATGGAGAGAGCTGTACCTGCCCTACCATCGCCGCCTTCCACCGGATCTGGCCGCCGTTTGTCGGATCTGTCCCCATCCACCAGATCTGGCCGCCCTCTGTCGGATTCCATCAGATCAAGCCTGCAGGATGCAAGATGTTGGCCATCAGAGAAGCGAGCCCACAGGATCTAGCTGCCCTCCGTCGCCGCGCGCGCTTGGGTCACCGCCGTGCGGGCCGCCGCTGGCCGTGGGCCACAAGTGTCACACGTGCATTCGGGCCACCACAAAAGCTGTCACCGCGCCATGGGAGCCGCCACGGCCGTGCATCTCTCTCTCCCTAGATGTCAGTGGTTGTTGGGCATAGAGGAGAGGGAGTGAAGAGGGTGAGGGTGTTAGGGTTTGGCCGGATTTTATATGAATTCGTTTCAGCCGGCCAAATCTCAGCCATCCATCTTAGATCAATGGGTCACATCGCTTGCCCATTAGGGTTTCCCTGTTTGGGCCGTTCCTGGGCTTCGGGGAGCCACCCGGGCCTTAGCAGGCCGCGCGCATGAAGCATGAACCATGCACTTTTGGCTGTTTTCCTATTAAGGAGTTTCTTATTTTCCAAAAAAAATAAGTTTCTTTCATTATTTAATATAAGTGCATTATGTAAGTGTTTTATTTAAAGTTTAAAGCTCGTGATGCCCTCCTTATGTTTAGTTTTTCAGCTTAAGTTTATTCTCAGCAATCAATTATATATAGTTGTAGGTAAATAAAATAAGTTCTTTGTAGACGGATTGTTATTTTTTATAGTTTAAATTATTTTTTGTGTTATGGCCCGAAGTATTAGAGGTTGAACTAAGGCTACCCGAAAACGATCTAAAATGGGACCATATTTTTATACTTGGTCTCACATGGCCCAGCGAACCGATTTTGGTGGAGGTGGATGGAAATTTATATTATTTTGATGGGGGTAATTCAACCTCTTTTCTGTAGTTTAGCACAAAACAAATGGAATAACGACCAAAATTGACCTGAAAAATCTAACATTTTGTGTGGGGCTATAATTTGGGTTTGCATACTTGCATAAAAAAATCAAGGCATTTCGACAAAACTAGAATATACATGGTTCAAAAAATGCATGCACCATTTCATGGAACCATTACTACAACTCCTAGGTTTCCATAGCTCTCGTGCATTTCGGTGTTGTATGTGTCTCAAACTTTTTCTGAACCTTGTGTGTGCTATAGGTTAAGGACACACTAAGTTTCAGATTTCCGAAGATGGTTTACTATTTTCTACTGTTTAAATTAATTTCTGCGTTACAGTACAAAGTAATTAGAGGTTGAACTAAGGCTACCCCGGAAACGATCCAAAATGGGAACAAATTTTTTTCTCGATCTCACATGGCCCAGCGAACAGATTTCGGTGGAGGTGGATGAAAGATTACATTATTTTGAAGGGGTAATTCAACCTCCTTTTTCTGTAGTTTAGCACAAAATAAATGCAATAAGGACCAAAATTGATCAGAAAAATCTAAGATTTTGTGTGGGCCATAATTTGGGTCTGCATGCTTGTGCAAAAAAATCAAGGCATTTCGACAAAGCCAGAATATACATGGTTCACAAAACGCCTGCGCCATTTCATGGAACCCTGACTACAACTCCTAGGTCCCCACATCTCTTATGCATTTTGATGTCGTATGTGCCTCAAACTTTTTCTCAACCTTGTGTGTGCCATAGGTTAAGGACATACTAAGTTTAAGAGCTTTCGGAGATGGTTTGCTATTTTCTACAGGTTAAATTAATTTCTACATTATGATACATAAGTAACTAGAGGTTGAATTAAGGCTACTCCAGAAATGATCTAAATTGGGACCAAATTTTTATACTCGATCTCACATCACTACTACAAAAAAGAAATTTCCAAAGTGTTTGGAATTGGGCCTCGGAGGCGGTTGGGCTGGCTGCCCGCCTCGGTTAATGCCTCGGATTAACCGAGGCGGTTACAATCCACCGCCTCGCAAAATTGATTTACGGAGGCGTCTATTAACCGAGACGGGCCTTATCAGAGGCCTGCCACCAAAAATGGCCTCATTTTCAGAGGCGAGTCTCTTATAAGGCCTGTCTTAGAAAAAAAGTCTGAGGCCCAGACAGCCCAGACCAGGCCCATAGGTGCGACCAACTATAAAATGGAAAGTTAGGGTTTCCTCTCCTCACTCTCCTCTCCTCACCCTCTTCTCCCAACAGATCGAGCGGCGTCAGGCTTGGCCCCGAGCGCACCCCTCCCTCTTCCTGAGTGCGCCGCCCCTCCCTCTCCCTCTCAGGCGCAGGTGCACCCCTCCCTCTCCCTCTCCCTCTCTCTCCCCCTCTCAGGCAGCGGCGCACACAGCAAACCCTAGGCCAAGATAGGCGCGGGAGGCTGTTGACGGTCCTTAAGTACCAAATATAGTTATCAAATAAATAAAGAAAAGGATCCAAATGCAACCAACACCTAGACTTAGGGTTTTATCTGACAGAATTCCACGAGTTTTGGTGTTTGTCTGTTTCTGCAGGGGGTTATCAGAAAATACGGAGGAAAGGCCCACACGTCGGGTTTACATAGAGATAATAACGTGTTCACCGATTTTCTATCATCTAGAAGACTCCAGAAGCCACGAGATCGAACGGGAGGCCGAACGGGCCCGGAGGCAGGGCGCCCGCCCTGCTCCCTAGGGCGCCCGCCCTGGCCTGAGAGCCAATCAGGCTCCGTCTCGCGGATTATGCTCCACCGACCTAAGGGATCAAGGAAAACCGTGCGATTAATGTCGGTTTGATCCAACGGCCCACGTTCACTTGAGGGGGCTATATAAGCAGGACCCCTGGCCCCTGGAGGAGGCACTCCCTTATTCTCATTCTTCAAACCCTAATCTCAGGAGGAGAGTCTCTGATCAAGCCCTAGAGCCACCACATCAACTAGATCTCTAGTATAGCATAGCTACATAGGATTAGAACCAGGAGTCAATCTTCGATTGGTTTCCGGATCTGTCAAGAGGATTCTTGGTAATTCCTTTACTGTTCTTCATTGTTCATCTTTGTTCTTCAATATTATGAATACAACTTTGTTCTATTTCAATATATTGATTATGACTATGCTCTACTTGTTTACGTTTGCGATTATATTGTTCTTAGTTTATCGTAGTTATACGCTTGGCTTAGTTAGATTGGAATTATATACATGTTTAGGATCGTATAGCGTTTATCCATCGGATCCATGGGTAAATGATAAATATTATGTAGGCGTGGTGCTTAGACCATATTTATCTGCGATTGCACCTTATATGCCGGATCGTGGGGTGGTCCGCGATGGTGACAGCTTCGTTGGTTCTTATATAGTCCCCCTCCCGTGTGTAAGGCAGGCAGAGCAACATTATTACGGGGGAGTGATTGCTATGTTTCTCATCTTCCTTGATAATATCACTATGCATGGGCGTAGTCCTTTCTCGCAATGATTGCCAAGTGTACTTGCACTAACTATGATATGCTAGACTTTATAGTTAAGAATAACTTAGGAAATATCCTTGTAGTTCGTCCTAATACCATGCTAATGACTTGCTAGAATATCTGTTGAGGTGCTTATCATTATTATATGTGGCTAGCTGATCAGATTAATTATCTTTGTCACCATTCATACTTTATCCATATTTTATATGACACTTACCCCTGTATGCAAGAGATAGATGAATGCTCTCACTTATACATGCAATGATTGATACTCATTCCTATATTCCATTCCATAATCAACATTGATGTTAGTAATCCCTTCCCAGTGGTAAAAATATAAATAACGATACCTGGAATACTTCCCGGTTAAAATGCTACATCGGTATTAATCTGTGCGCTTGCAGATCTTATTTATTATTTATTTAGAAGAGCAGTTGCATATTTCAATACCGCGTCTCTCATGTCATGCTAGGGATGACAACTTGGCTTAAGTGGCATGAGGGATAGGTTCGGCATTTTTGGCGCCGTTATCAGAATTAGAAAACTAAGTCTACTTTTGGTAATGACATTAAGAATGCCCAACAAGCATTTTTGGCGCCGTTGCTGGGGAAGGTTGATTTACTAACAAGGAATGAATACGGAATTTGAGTCATCATTCGCATCATTAAGTGATTGAGATCATCAATTCTCCCATACAGATTTACCCCTGTATTTTTTTTCCATTCTTATTGTTTTGCAGGGTAATGTATGAATAGAGGACATCTTCCAGGAAATTTTGTTGACAACCCCGAAGCATTAATCAGAGGGGCAAGAGCCAAGCTCAAGAAGTCAACACTTCGACGCAACACTTCATCCAATCCAGAAGACCGCCGAAGTTTCATCCGGAATTTGTCAACAGAGTTCGCAGCCATGGCGAACAAGACGATCCGCGAGTTCTCAGCTCCCACTACGGACAACATCCGCACTGGACCTGCCGCAGCCATCGACAAGAACTTTGAGCTCAAGCCAGGGCTCATCAACATGGTACAAGCCAACCAGTTTTGTGGGAAGCCGCACGAAGATGCAAGTGCTCATCTCCAACACTTCCTAGAGATTTGCAGCACATTCACTATATTAGATGTTCCCAGAGACGCCATACTACTTCGCCTTTTCCCATTCTCACTATTGGGGAGAGCGAAGCAGTGGTTCTACGCGACGAAGGATAAGAACACTACGTGGGCACTCTGCTCTACGAACTTTCTGGCTAAGTTCTTTCCCATGGGCAAGACCAATGCTCTCCGTGGGAAGATTACAAGTTTTCAGCAACAACATGATGAATCCGTTCCAGAAGCATGGGAGCGCTTTCAAGATTACATCCTAGAATGTCCCCATCATGGAATGGAGAGCTGGCTACTTATGCAGACTTTCTATCATGGGCTCATCACTAGTGCTCGTGAGACCATGGATGCTGCAGCTGGAGGCGCATTTCTATCACTCACCATACCACAAGCTACAGCCCTTGTGGAGAAGATGGCGTCCAACCAAGGTTGGAACGAAGAGAGGATCCAAACACGCAAGAAGGGTGGAGGTATGCACCAGCTCAAGGAGGTAGACATGCTGTCTGCAAAGCTAGACCTACTCATGAAAAAGCTCGATGACAAAGCTGGAGACAAAAGAGAAGTCATGAACGTCTACGACTCTCACATGACTTGTGAGGAATGTGGAGACACTGGACACTCAGGCAATCACTGCCCTGAGATGCTTGAGGATGCAAGGTACATCAACAACAACAACAACTACAACCGTCCTCAACAAAATCAAGGTTGGAATCAACAGAGGCCTAACTACTCAGGTAACTACTCAGGTAATTATCGAGGTAATAACTCTTACAACAACAATAATAATTTTCCACCCCTGAGAGAGTTAGTGTCTAATCAAGGAAAGCTAATGGATAACTTGTCTAAGAAATTGGCATCCAATGATAAAATACTAGAAAACATAAATAATAGAATGGATAATTTCTCTACTGCCATCAAAAACCAAATTAGCTTTAATAAAATGATTGAATCTCAGTTAAATCAAATAGCTGCTGCTGTTCCTGCTACTAACCCCGGTATACCATCACAACCGGAAGGATTAGAATCTGCAAATCTTGTAGACATGTTTGATGCAGGTAACTATTGGAGTAATCCCGCTGTCGGAGTACATAATGACCTTCTGCCAGTCAAGAGAGGCGATCCAGGACGCCCCGTCATCCCGATCTCCATCGGCATGGTGGACTTCCCAGAAGCACTCTGCGACTTTGGCTCCAGCGTCAACATTATGCCCAGGGTACTCTATGAAAAATTCTTTACATATCCTTTATCAGAAACAACTATGTGTTTGCAGCTTGTAGATCGGACACTAAGCTTTCCTAAAGGAATATTAAAGAACATGTGTGTCCGAGTTGGTACCTCGTACGCTCCAGCTGACTTCGTGGTGATAGAGACCGGGTCCGATGAGAGGTCACCAGTTATTCTGGGAAGGCCATTCCTGAACACCTCGGGAGCTGTCATCTACGCCAGCGCTGCGAAGATCAACTTCAACATCAAGGGGAGGAAGGAGACGTTTTCCTTCAAGAACAAGATTACACAAATCCCAGAGCAACCCCAACATGAACCAAGAAAGAGGACCAACAGGAGGAACAAGCAGAACAAGAACAACCAAGGATGGACCGAATCAGCTAAGATGGTCACTGCAGTTCAAGGAGGTCAAGATGGTCGACTCAAGTCGCCCTTCCTGAACAAGAAGGACGACTCAGGTATGCCAAGCATTGAGTGCTCAATCAATGGATACTCCTTTCAGAAGGCGCTCTGCGACACTGGATCAGGCGTCAACATAATGGCCACAGTCACCTATCAGCTCTTGTACGGGACCATGCCCTTAAAACCAACATACACTCAGCTCCAGATGGCAGATCAGACATCCTAAAAGGTCGAAGGTATAGTAAACGATGTCCCTGTTAAAATTAACGATCATTTTGTCCATACAGACTTTCAGGTCATTGACATGGGAGACGACGAGTACGATCCACCCATCATCCTAGGAAGACCGTTCCTAGGCACCGTCAAAGCAATCATCTACATTGGAACCGGAGAAGTCCATATGCATTTCCCCTCTGAGAAGGTACGCCGCTACTTTAATGATCCTAACTATATAGTTGAAGATTCTAAGCAGGTCAGGACAAGAAGAAGGCGACGTAACCGTAACCAAAGGAGGCAAATCATCAAGGACGTATGGGCAGACTATGAAGGAGAGGTCATAAGGCCCGAGGATACACAACAGGAGACCGAAGCACCAAGTCGGGTATGGAAAGTGAAGACAGTTACACAAGAAGAGGAGGCGCTGCCGGAACCACCGTCTACGCCACCCAAATCCCAGGACAACTAAGAAGAAAAGAAGTCCTGTTCGGAGGACTTAAAAACACCGAACGCCGTGCCAAGAGGTAAACTTGGTAGTTATCATTTTCCCTTTAATTATTGCTCAGTTAATCATGTTCATTCTGTCTAAAAAAAATGTTGAAAACAGTAAGCCCCATGTGAGTATGCGAGTGGCATAAAACCCATAAGTACATTCACTGTGGTGGCATAAAAAAAATAATAATAATAATATATATTTTCTGTTCTATAAAAATAAAAATAAAAATAGAGAGTGACATTTATCAAGGAAGCTCAAACATGATAAAGACTAGATATTTATGCTAACGCTTAATCAAGTTCCACGAAGCTTTGTTGTCTATTTGAGCTCCACAGAATTCAGGAAGACTAGCAGACGGAGGATATCCTAATCGTTGTCAGGGTGCTGACGACATTCAAATACACCTCTGTACCTACTAGCTACATCAGAAGAAATTACGTCAAGATCCAGCTTGGGGGAGAGCACCCCCATTTATCCCGATAAGTATTTTTATCTATATTTATACCTATGCTTTATTAAAATAAAAAGATGCATAATCATGAAAACCCAAATAAATATTTTGTGTTTATATATATTTGCTTAGTTTAATAAATAAATAAAGTAGCTATGCTAAACTGAATCTTGAAAATAAAACTCTAGCATGGATATGATGAATAGTTGCTCTGCCTAATTTTCAAATTTGTTCTCTCTCTAGTTTAGACATAACTGTTATAATTTAAAACTGGCTCTAAACCTGAACTAGTGGGAAGAGAACTTGATCTGAAGTCTAAGTTGTTAGCGGATATGATATGGGAAGGTTGAGCTGCTGTTTATCTCTTCCTAGAGATGCTAGAATTCTGGAGAATTTTATCTTTGAAAATCTTTAAAATGTTGCATGATGAGTTCCTGTATGATGAGAGTTTAAATTCCTACCACAACCATATATACATGCTTGTTAGAATAAGAGCCGCACTTTTACTACTTACTGCTTATGGGCATTGAGTGTGGTCAAGCTGTGTAGACCCTTAGGAACTTGTCATGTGGTTAAAATCAAGATTCACTTGCACGTTCACTCATACATGCTGCTTCTACTCCGGAAGTACGCATCCACATATATCCACTCATTTCCATCTCCAGATTCACCCAAAATTATTCTACTCCTGACCCGGGAGAGAATAGCCAAAAACATTATCTCATTCCTGTTATTCCCTGTGAAGTTAATGATCAAGTCATTTCTACTACCACTTGCTATATTTTCAAAAGAGGGAGATTGCTCTAAAAAACGAGGAAATAAAAAGGAGCAAGTGCTCGGAACCTCGAAGAAAGAAAAAGTGAGACCAGAGGTAAAAATGGACAAGTGTCTGACAGTAGAATTAGGGGTACAAGATACCCACCTGAGAGAAAAAAAAAGAGAAAAAATATATATATATATATATATATATATATACAGAGCATCTCATTCCCCTCAAAAAGTTTCAAAAAGCAAGAAAGGTGTGTATTCCCTCAAAAAGAGCATTAGACTTTTGTTATCACCATCATCACCATACACCACTCATTCACCACACATGCACATCTTGATTTGACTTATTGACTTGTTTCTCTGGATCCATGGTTTGACTATGCAATAAATGTTCTATGAGTATGTATACTGTATCTTCCACCTATGAGCTCCAGATATCAAAGCCTTATTAAAGTAGGGTGAGAGAGAAGGCAATGTCACTACGCCTTATACCATAAATACCACATACTTTGAGAGAGAAGGCATATACCATTACTGCCTTGGTAAGGATCCAGAAATACCACAAAAGAGAGACCCGAGAAAGTCATACAAGGAATCTCTGAGTTTTATTTGAAAAATTTGCAAAAAAACTCCAGAGCTATAGCTGATCAAGAATAAGAGACATGGCGTTTGACTAGACCGTTCTATCTTTTAACCACTCAAGATGCAGGTGACGGTTGCAAGCCCCATGGTGAAAGGTAAAATAAGTAAGTTTTAAGTCTTGACAGTTTACTCTAACTCAGGGATGAGACCTTATTTGAAAGCATATGTACCGTCAACGTTCAAAGGCGTTGCAGCAACTTCTGATCCATAATGAGTCTATCCTTGCTCAGGGACGAGCAAGAGGTAAGCTTGGGGGAGTTTGTTGACGATCCTTAAGTACCAAATATAGTTATCAAATAAATAAAGAAAAGGATCCAAATGCAACCAACACCTAGACTTAGGGTTTTATCTGACAGAATTCCACGAGTTTTGGTGTTTGTCTGTTTCTGCAGGGGGTTATCAGAAAATATGGAGGAAAGGCCTACACGTCGGGTTTACATAGAGATAATAACGTGTTCACCGATTTTCTATCATCTAGAAGACTCCAGAAGCCACGAGATCGAACGGGAGGCCGAACGGGCCCGGAGGCAGGGCGCCCGCCCTGCTCCCTAGGGCGCCCGCCCTGGCCTGAGAGCCAATCAGGCTCCGTCTCGCGGATTATGCTCCACCGACCCAAGGGATCAAGGAAAACCGTGCGATTAATGTCGGTTTGATCCGACGGCCCACGTTCACTTGAGGGGGCTATATAAGCAGGACCCCTGGCCCCTGGAGGAGGCACTCCCTCATTCTCATTCTTCAAACCCTAATCTCAGGAGGAGAGTCTCTGATCAAGCCCTAGAGCCACCACATCAACTAGATCTCTAGTATAGCATAGCTACATAGGATTAGAACTAGAAGGAGTCAATCTTCGATTGGTTTCTGGATCTGTCAAGAGGATTCTTGGTAATTCCTTTACTGTTCTTCATTGTTCATCTTTGTTCTTCAATATTATGAATACAACTTTGTTCTATTTCAATATATTGATTATGACTATGCTCTACTTGTTTATGTTTGCGATTATATTGTTCTTAGTTTATCGTAGTTATACGCTTGGCTTAGTTAGATTGGAATTATATACATGTTTAGGATCGTATAGCGTTTATCCATCGGATCCATGGGTAAATGATAAATATTGTGTAGGCGTGGTGCTTAGACCATATTTATCTGCGATTGCACCTTATATGTCGGATCGTGGGGTGGTCCGCGATGGTGACAGCTTCGTTGGTTCTTATATAGTCCCCCTCCCGTGTGTAAGGCAGGCAGAGCAACATTATTACGGGGGAGTGATTGCTATGTTTCTCATCTTCCTTGATAATATCACTATGCATGGACGTAGTCCTTTCTCGCAATGATTGCCAAGTGTACTTGCACTAACTATGATATGCTAGACTTTATAGTTAAGAATAACTTAGGAAATATCCTTGTAGTTCGTCCTAATACCATGCTAATGACTTGCTAGAATATCTGCTGAGGTGCTTATCATTATTATATGTGGCTAGCTGATCAGATTAATTATCTTTGTCACCATTCATACTTTATCCATATTTTATGTGACACTTACCTCTGTATGCAAGAGATAGATGAATGCTCTCACTTATACATGCAATGATTGATACTCATTCCTATATTCCATTTCATAATCAACATTGATGTTAGTAATCCCTTCCCAGTGGTAAAAATATAAATAACGATACCTGGAATACTTTCCGGTTAAAATGCTACATCGGTATTAATCTGTGCGCTTGCAGATCTTATTTATTATTTATTTAGAAGAGCAGTTGCATATTTCAATACCGCGTCTCTCATGTCATGCTGGGGATGACAACTTGGCTTAAGTGGCATGAGGGATAGGTTCGGCATTTTTGGCGCCGTTATCAGAATTAGAAAACTAAGTCTACTTTTGGTAATGACGTTAAGAATGCCCAACAGAGGCACGACGCTCTGGAGGTGGCGCAAGCTCGACCGCTGCTCCCTCGTCTCTAGCCACTTCCACGAGCTCGTGCCCCTCGTCGACTCCATCCTCATCAGCGTAATCCTTGACGAGCCCAACGCCTCGTCGTCCTCCTCGCTGGTCGCGCTTTTCTCCCATCGGATCTAAGCCAGTGGTGCTCTTCTCCGACCGGATCTAGGCCGGCCGTGCTCTTCTTTGGCCGAATCCAGGCGGTGGCGAGCATAGGCGACTGGATCTAGGCCTTCACCGCGCGGGAACCGGCCTCCTCTTCTGGCACGATGCGCGAGGGCCCGGTCCCCTCCTCTGATATGGTGGTGTGTGGCCTCGCAGCTCTCGGATCCATGGCATGTATATATGGGAATGCAGCCCATGGCACGATGGCCTAGCACGAAGCCCGTATTTTTGGCCCGGCCTAAGCACGGCCAGACCCGATATTGTGCGGGCCCGGGCCAGCACGACCCGATGCACCAAGCCATGCCTGGGCCGCACCCTAGGCACGCAGGCTGGAACGGCACGTCCCGCATTTTAGTGGTCGGCTCGGTGGCTACTATAGCCTGGTGGCCTGATAACTGCCCACTCCTTTCCTATATCCTAACCCTAACTCTATTCCCCACCTGACCACCCCTTTGCCTCGCGCGGTCGCACCGCACGAAGACCGCACCTCCGTGACTCCGCGAGTTCCTCCCTCCTCTGCGCCTCCTCCCTTGCCTTTGCCTCCGCTCTTTCGAGGCCAAGAGCTCCGCGGCCCTCCTCCCTTCTTCGATGTGGAAGGTGGCAGCGCTCCCTCATGGTTCCATGCTCCCAGCCCCAGCAGGCCAGCACCGTTGGCGTCCTCCCTCTCTGCTCCACGTCCCCCGGCAGGCGGCTGCAGACCTCCCGGATGGCCAGATCTTGGGCGAGCGCGGCATCATCGAGCTCGATGTCCGTTGCCGCCAGCTGCGAGCATGCTGGTGAGGCCGCCGTTGCCAGCTCCCGCAGTCGAAGCCGACTGCTTCCTCTCCCCACTCTCTGTGCTGGCATTTGGTGGGCCTCGGGCCGGACCAGCCTACTAAAAACACTATGCTTATTGGGCCGGCCCGGCATGAAAAGTGGCCCGGCAGGCCGTGCCTGGGCCGTCGGCTAGGCACGATGTAAGGTCCAAATGGCTAGAGGGGGGTGAATAGCCTATTTAAAAATCTACAAGCTTCACTAAACAACCACGTTAGAATAAAAGATGGCTAAGCCAATTCTAGCACTAGCTCAACTATACTATGCAAGCCACCTATACAATTCTAGTGAAGCAAGGCTATGATCTCTAATACACACCAACAAGACTAAGTCACTAAGCTACTTACTCCTATGTGATAAAAGCTACACTAGGACTAGTACAAGAAAGTAAAGAGCAAGTGACTTGATTCTTATACCAACGATGGAGAGAAGTAATACACTCGAAGAATCAATCACAATGATCAACCACAAGAGAAATCCTCGGCAAAGAGATGACACAAGATTTTTACCGAGGTTCACTTGCTTCCCGGCAAGCTACTCCTCGTTGTGGCGATGCACCCACTTGTCGGTTCGTGAGCTAATCGACTATCAAGAGTCGAGCCCTCGGCGGGTGCCGCACAACCGCACACAAGATGGGGATCCTCCAAGCCACGAGCTTTCTCCGTAGTTCAATCACCTGAGTCCGGCTCGGCGTTGCCTACTTCATGACTCGGCTTTCACTTTCTCCAATTCCTCCATTATTACATGTTCCCATGCAAAGGAAGCAACAAAATCAATGTGTTCTCTCCAAATACAAAAATAGAGAAGCTAATTTTAGACAAATATTCAGGTAAAGCTCAATAGTAGCTAATCTAACGAAACAAACTTACTTGACATCAGACTGAACAGAAGTCCGCCATATTAAACAATGAACAGGACTGACTTCAGTGCTCCGACTACGAAGAAGTTTAATTTCTACTGCAGCGCAAGTGCAACAAAATCAATAACAATTCAACTGCAACATGCCTGCTTCGCAATGACCAGAACAACAACATTTCAGGAATGAAGTCGATTCAAACCTACACAACTAATGTGGTGATTGTAACAAACTGCAATTTCCAGGATCCAATGCACCATCTAAAATTTAAGGCTAGATCATCACGACTGATGTGCCACACGATGAGATCAGTAAGAGATGTCCAAAGCAAACATTACTGCAGAGACATTGTTTTTCTTTCTGTAGTTGCAAGATAGGGAAACAAATCAAGCTTGATTTGCCGTCAGAGACTAAGTTCAGCTAGCTATCATGGGCTCCCTTCCCCAGTGGCCCATCCCTGGTCACGACACAATAAGTCAAGTGGAGTGAGAGATGGAGTGACAATGTACATGGCATGCATGGCTTGGCCATCCATAGTAAATGTCTCCCAGCCTACATGAGTAGATCTGGCCCTTCAGAGCCTGGATCAAGCGTCTTTTTGACTAGACCTATACCATTGGATTTCACTGTGGCATACGAGCAGAGACGTAGACCATGGTTGTGCATATGGCGAAGTCCACTTGTGGGCTTTCTGGCAGCAGTGGCACCATATCAAGCTCCTGGCCACAGGCACCAGGGGCAACCGCACCACGAGCACCGCAACAGCAGTTCCAGGATGTGTGATAAAGTCATCTGCGTGCAGCCTCGTGTGACTACTCATAGCTTCATCACCTTCAACACCATGCCACCACACGGGTCCCTTTGACCTGCTCTATAGTGACATCACCCTGTTCATTGTTACACCAAGAGCCACACTGTGATTTGTAGGCAAGTGTCAAGCAGTTCATCCTTATGCCTAATGGAATTCAGATGGTGTACTGTTGTGGAAGTAGTCATGAAAAATATTGAACTTTCTTTGTCTTTGACACAATGATCCCTTGATTTTCAGCATATTTTTTGTTAGCCAGATATATCCTCAGATTTTTTTACCTTACAGGATATAAGAATAAATATTAATATTCATTTGATAATCACATTTGATTATTCACTTAACAGAATAAGAATCATAGTTTAAAGGATTTCACGAAAAGTAGAGTCTTGCAGTATTTTGCTTGGTACTTAAGACTATATATTCATCTTGTAATTTGGTAATTGTCCAATTAGAAATTGAGGAACGTGCTAGATGATGGCTAGGATGTTGGAGCACCAGATGCAATTCTAATCAATGGAAGGGAACCTTACAGATATAACAGTAGTAGTTCCAGCGAACATATAACCACAATATCCTAGATCAACTCAGATAGCTTCATACTGAAGTCCATCTAGAACCTGACTATTGTTATATCTGTAAGGGGCCCTTCAATTGATCATAATTGCATCTGATGCCCCTAGACCCTGGCCGTCATTAGCTTGTTCAATAATTTATAATTGGACAGTATCAAATTATAAGATGAATTTGCAAAGTCTTCAAGTACTAAGCAACATATTTCACAACTCTATTTTCACGAAATCTCATAGTACAATTCATATTCCATTAAGTTATAAATTGAATGCAATTCTCAAATGAAAACTAATATTTTCCCTAATATCCTATATGGAAATAATTTAAGCATCTATTTGTGTAACAAAAAAATGTACCATGAATGAAAATCAAAACACTATGTCAAAGACTAACAAAGCTCAATAACCCCCTAACGACCACACCATCTAAATTGCATCGATAGACAAGAAGTGATTGCTTTCAAGTTATGTGGCCCTTGGTGCACTAATCCTGCTTGAATAAGGTGATGTCACCATAAGGTTGTTCAAAGGGGGGACTAGCACGATGGCATGGTTGTTGAGGATGATGATGGGACCACGCGGTACCATGGGATGCCACATGCAGATGACATCACCACACATCCACATATGGGAAACATGCTGCCCATGAGCATTGTGTCATGTCGCGCTGTAACCCATGGAACCATATCCGTGTGCTAAGCACGGTGTTGTACCCCCCCTAGCCAGGGCTAGGCATCGCCTATAGTACGGTTGCCCAATATGGCGCCACAATCACAGTGAAGCCCATGTGTAGCCTCATTAATGTCATGTCATTCACCATAGACACATTGAGCCTGTGACGATACATCGCCATGCATAGCAATGGCCTCTGACATCGTTTGTATGACACAACAAGATCCAATAGCATAGATCTAGACTAATAAGAAACGCTAGATCTAGGCTCAGAGGGGCCAGATCTACCGACACAAGCCACATGAGAGGCCATGACTGTGGTAGGCCATGCCATGGAGACCATCACCTATCGCTCACTCCACCGGACACATCATGTCATGGATGAGGATACACCATTAGGGGAAGGGAACCTACGGCCTCCCACGCCATGCCTAAGGAAGAAGGCTACCAGATCTAAGGAGCTCTGGCTATCGTGACAAGGAAGGGGCATGTCGGAGGAGATGATTACCTCACCGGAGGAACACTAGTACGCTATCTTTTTGGCGGGTGATCAAAATCACTTTGCTCAGGCAGGGAAGCAGTCTGCCTGTAATCAAAGGTCTCCATTAAATGCTTTTAACCGAGACGGTCAAAAGGACCGCCTCCAAAAATACCTTTTCAGAGGCGGACACATTACAAAGCCCGCCTGCAGAAATAGTATTTTCGGAGATGGACACATTATGACTCCTGCCTACGAAAATCAAATAATAAAAATAAAAAATTACTTGAGGTTCTAGATGCAGCTCCAGCTTCTAGAGCCGCTGTCGACGGGATCCTCCATGCACGCCAGCTACTGCCCTCCATGCACCCATCGCGACATCCCCAGATCTACCTGCTCCACAGTCCTGTTGCCCGCGGATCGGCAAAGGGGGAGAGGAAAGAGTGAGAGAGATGATCGAAGAGGGGAAGAGAGAGAGAGAGGGAGGGAGATCGAGAGAGTTGTACCTGCCCTAGCATCGTCGCCTTCCATTGGATCTAGCCGCCGTCCGCCAAATCTGGCCCCATCCACCAGATCTGGCCACCCCTCCATCATATTTCATCGGATCGAGCATGCAGGATGCAAGACGCCGGTCGTTAGAGAAGCGAGGCCACAAGATCTAGCCGCCCTCCGTCACCACGCGTGCTCGCACTCGGGTAGCCGCTGACCGCGAGCCGCTGGTGTCACGCGCGCGTTCGGGCCACCGCAAAAGCTATCATCGTGCTGTGGAAGAGCCGCCACGGCTGTGCGTCTCTCTCTCCCTAGATGCCGGAGGTTGTTGGGCGTAGAGGAGAGGGAGTGAAGAGGGTGAGGGCATTAGGGTTTGGCCGGGTTTTATATGAATTCGTTTTCAGCCGGCCAAATCTCACCCATCCATCTTAGATCAATGGCTCACATCCCTTGCCCATTAGGGTTTCCTGTTTGGGCCGTTCCTAGACTTCATGGAGACACCCGGGCCTTAGCGGGCCACACGCATGAAGCATGAACCATGCACTTTTGTCTGTTTTCCTGTTGAGTTTCTTATTTTCCAAAAAAAATAAGTTTCTTCCATTATTTAATATAAGTGCACTATGTAAGTGTTTTATTTAAAGTTTAAAACTCGTGATGCCCTCTTTATGTTTAGTTTTTCAGCTTAAGTTTATTCTCAGCAATCAATTATATATAGTTATAAGTAAATAAAATAAGTTCTTCATAGATGGATTGTTATTTTTACAGTTTAAATTATTTTTTGTGTTATGGCACGAAGTAATTAGAGGTTGAACTAAGACTACCCCGAAAACAATCTAAAATGGGACCATATTTTTATACTTGGTCTAACATGGCCAGCGAACTGATTTTGGTGGAGTGGATGGAAGTGCAAAACTCTTGTACGTTAGACATAGCAAAAAAATTAGTTGCACATCTCTAGATAGATAAATTGCATAGGTTTTGATAAGTAGGTTTTACCAAGCCATTTAGTTTTTGGGTTACCCAATTCATCCCCCTAGACATCATCATGGTCCCTTCAATAACTACAGAATTCTACTAGTTCTCTGATGTACCCATTCATTGTCAAGTCATCGTAGTTCAATCGCCTGAGTGCGGCACTCTATCGCATGATTCATGACACAACTTTTAGCTTTCTCTGATTCCTCGATTGTTACATGTTTTCTTGAAAACAAAGTGACGAAGTTAATCTATGTTCTCCGCAGTGGCGAATCTAGAAAAAAACTAGGATCGGGGTCGGCACAAACTCATGATAGAAATTTATAGTAATCTAACACTATGATTCATGCAAAACATAGGCATAAGTGTTTATAATGATGACATACTGAAAAAATCAATGATTCATATATAGAAGCAAAATTAACAATATTATAATAAGATAAAAATAAACTCCTTACAATGATGGTTACCTCTTATAATTTCACCCTACGGGTACAATCATCCATATTCTGGAAACGAACTATGACGTCGTCATTTGGGATTGCATCAAGAAATTCATATTCCACTAAGCAAACGACACAGTCATATGTCATATTTTGTGAACCATTCAGGGTGACATCGATGTGGATGACTTGCTATAACCTTTTTTGGATACTTAAAACCACATGGTGGCCTAAAAGGACCTCTAATCAGATACTTTCATCTTATCTCATCTTGTAAATTTTGGCCTATGTAATCTGAAATTCTCCTCCTATCCGCTGGATCATACGGAAGCTCATCAAAATTTACCTCCCACCATGAGACTCGAGAACGAAGAATAGTATGATTGGTGTTTCCTGTGCTTCCACCTCTTCTTGAGGTGCCTCCATCAAGATTTTCATTGTCATCTCTTCTTGAGGGGCATCCATCAGGACTCTGATCATCACCAGGGGGATTTTTTTCTTTCCAAGAATCGATACATTGTACTTTGATTGACTATCAAATTAGTGAACACAAACACAATTAAACACTGAAGTAGATATTGAATAACAGCAAGCAGCCTGCAGCCATGCGTATATTTCCATACCTGACATGTTGATATTGCTCCAATCATCCGACGACAGCGCCGGCGCAGCCACACCAAGATACGGTGATTTCTGCACTTCTGCAGGCTGTACGGTGATTTCTGCACTTCTGCAGGCTGTAGCGCCAGGCGCTCAGGCTGTATTGCTGATTGCAATGAGAGGGGGCGAGCGCAGAGGAAGAAACCTAGAAGTTGAATCACTAAATCGGAAAGACGAAGCATCAGACGGCGGCCGGTCTACGAAGAGTAATCGACTGCATGATTTTTGGGCTTGTTAGCTTCTTAGCTTCCGTTGTTTATTGGCTGGCTGCACGATGTGTCGATGTCTATTCATATTGGGCTTTTGGCTTTTGCGTTTCCGGCTTGCTGGCCTTTTTACTGGGATGCACAGTTGTTGGGGTCAATATTAATTTTTACTGGGGGTCCAACATGGTGACAGTACAGGGGTATCGCTGATTCTACAAAAGTCATCGGGGTCGGCGGACCCCCGACGCTTTACCATAGCTCCGTCTTGGTTCTCCAAGTATAAAATTGGAGCAGCTAATTGGGCAGATATTCAAGTAAAACCCAGTAGCTAATCTAACAAAACAAGCTTGCAAGCTTGCTTGACATCAAACTAAACAGAAGGGCATGGCCATATTAAACAATCAACATGATTGAGTTCAGTGCTCCTACAAAGGAATTTACTCCTGCAACACAAGCGCAATGAAATCAATATCAAAGTGCAACCTACCCGCTTTGCAATGACCAAACCAGCAACTTTTCAGGAATAGGTCGATTCCAGCCCACCCAAACAATAAGCTGCAATTTCTAGCATACTGTGCACCATCTAAAACTTAAGGCGAGATCCTAGTTGAAGTGCACACGATGACGTGTGCAAGGCAAACATTAATGCATGCAGACACTTTTTTTTCTAAAGTTACACAAGGATAGGGAAACAAATCAAGTTTGATTTGTTGTCCAAGACCAAGTTTAGCTATTGTGGGCGCCCTTACCCATGGACCCATCCCTACTAGCCACGTCAACATAGGTTAGGTGGAATGAGCGAGATCAATGTAGTGAAAATGTCCATGGCATGGCTTGGCTGGTCATAGCCACTGCCTCCGATACAACCTGCATGAGTAGATTTGGCCCTTCAGAGCCTGGATCAAGCGTCTCTTGTGCTAGATCTATGTGCTATTGGGTTTCACTAAAGATAGGCATGCAGGCATCAACGACAACCACAGATGTTCATGATGAAGTCCACTTGTGGGCTTTGCGGTAGTGGTGGCACCATATTGAGCTCCTGGATTGTAGACAGCGCCTCAGCCATGGGCAAGTGGGGGGCAACAGCACCACGGGCACCGCAGCAGTGGTTCCATGGGTGTGTGACAATATCATCTGCATTTGGACACATGTGACTACTACACGACACCATCACCTTCAACACCATGCCACCGCCTGGGTCCCCTTTGACATGCTCTATAGCAACATCACCCTTTTTATTAGGGATTGGTACACCAACAGCCACATTGTAAATCATTGTTGTGCCTATCAGCAATTTAGTTGGTGTATTGTTTTGGAAGTAGCCATGAAAAATATTGAACTTTCTTGGTCTTCGACAGTGGTCTCTTGATTTTTCAGCACATTTTTGTGTTATACAGGTAGATACTTTTTACCCCACAGGATATTAGAAGAAATATTAATGTTCATATGATAATCACATTCAATTTTTTACTTAACAAAATACGTTTTTAGGCTTGTACTGGTACTCCGGCGAGCTCGTCATCGCGAAGGGCCTGGAGGTCCCAGGCCCGTGCACCCAAGCCGGAGGTCCCTCCTCCATGGCCGCTGAATCCCATCTCTCCTAGACCCTCCCTCCGCCACCCGAGCAAACAGCGCCACCACACGGGCTCTAGGCCGGCATGCCCAGGCCAAGGCTTCCTCCCCAGGCGAGCAGCGCCGCCGCATGGGATCCTGGCCGCGCCCCCATGCAACGCCACCGTGCGGGCTCCAGGCCAGCGCGCCCAGGCCGAGGCTTCCTCCCCAAGCGAGCAGCGTCGCCGCGTGGAATCTAGGCCGGTGCGCCCAGGCAGCATAGCCGTGCGGGCTCCAAGCCAGCGCACGTAGACCGGGGCTCCCCCCCTCCCGGGCTCGGCCTTGACGTCTCCCCATGCACCAACTGGAAGAAGGTTGGAAGAAGGAAGAGGAAGAGGCTAACAAGCGGGGTCCGCTCGTCAGTGAGAGAGGGGCAGAGTTGAGTGGGGATAACATGTAGAGTCCATTCAACAGTTTTTCCAAAAGCCATAGCTACACAACCAAACGGTCTTCTGCTTTTCCCACAGCTGCTTTTTAACAACTCACAACAGCTTTTCCAAAATCCACCAAATAAAGATTCAGCAAACAAAAATCATGTTTAAACATCACATACCTGAACTCTGAACCTATACCTTTAGAATATGATGAGATATATTCAGAATTAGCTAAACAAGTTCTGTGTACAGATCCTTAACCAGAGATGATGTGAATGGACTGATAAGAGTAGGGATTAATAGATGAAGAAGAACACGACAGAGAGGACAGAGTAGGCGGATCACAGAAGAATGATTCATTTGGGTCATTTGTATCTTGTTCATTCTTAGTCCTAATAGTGGAACACGCTCAACCTTATATTACAAACACACGCAACCCCAACTACTTTCACCCTGGGCCACTATAGCGCACATTGGACTGTGCATGATGTTTAGACTAGCAAGGCCAATTATCTCCAGTTTTGTGCCTTGGTCTTCACTAACTGTAGACTGAGCTATGACATTCCTCCCTGCTACTTGTCCTCAAGCAGGACCACACGGAAACCTGGCTACAAAGCTTCAAGATCCTCCCAAGAAGATCAGACAATTGAAGCAGAACCTGCGGCACAACGGTGATTCCTTCACACTACTATTGAATTTATAATCACCGCCGCCACTTTCACCGCCGGTTCCTGTTACGCAGTGACGGAACCAGCAAAATGAGAAAGGGGGGCAGTGTGGCCAGACAGAATACAAGGACCGGCAAAGTGTATATATATACACTAGGTGAATTCCCCGCGCGTTGCTGCGGGAATGTAAGAGTAATTTGAATTGAGTTAGGAGAAATAGGATGTAGAAGGAATCTCGTTGGTGTATAATACATAAGTATATATGCGATATAAGCAAAGAACAGATTTAGATTTTTTGTTAAAGGTGTAACTAAAGACAACAAAAACCATATAAAAAACACGGTCACTAACCTATAGGATCGACCAGTACGGGAGACTAATTTCATCCACCCTCACCCCTCACCCCTACTATACCTGAGGGTCATCCCTCCTCCCAAAAGTTCTAGGAGTTTTCCTTTACAAAATCATGCATGTTTCGGAGGACCACATATAATCAATATGATATGTAGTTTTGCTAGGTTTTTGCTTAGAGACGAACTTTTGCTTAGAAACAGTTATCAAAGAAAACACGGTTACTAACTTATAGGAACGGCCAGTACGGGAGGCTAATCTCATCCACCAGAACCCATCACCCCTACTATACCTGAGGGTCATCCCCCCTCCCAAAAGTTTTAGGAGTTTTCCTTCACAAAATCATGCATGTTTCGGAGGACCACATGTAATCCATGTGATATGTAGTTTTGCTAGGTTTTTCTTAGAAACGGGCTTTTGCTTAGAAACGGTTATTAAAGAAAACATGGTCACTAACCTATAGGATCGGCCAATACGGGAGGCTAACCTCATCCACCCTCACCCCTCACCCCTACTATACCTGAGGGCCATCCCCCTCCCAAAAGTTCTAGGAGTTTTCCTTCACAAAATCATGCATGTTTCGGAGGACCACATGTAATCCATGTGATATGCAGTTTTGCTAGGTTTTTGCTTAGAAACGACAGTTTTGCTAGGTTTTTCTTAGGAACGGCCGTTTAAATGTTTGCAAAAATGTTATCGAAATATATCCATGTGGGGTCTTGTTTTGAAGAGTTTATTGCGAGGAATACCATGGTGCAATTGGATTTTAATTACGATACTTGGTTTAGGTGCTACGACTTTTTTCTATTTCAAAAGAAATAGCTAGTGGAAGATAAATGAGGCTTAGTGGGCGGATGATGTCACTTAGTGGGCGGATGACATCATTTTGCTGATGTGGCCCAATGAGAAGCCAGAGAAATAGGCTAGTGGGTCTTTGCTTTATAGGAGGTATAGATATCATATAAAAATCCATATAATCATTTTTTTTTGGTGTGACAATATATAGAAATGACTCTTTTGTAAAAGAGGATAAAAGAAACTTACTTTTTCTTTCATTTGAGCCTCACTTTGCGTGTCTTCATAGCATAGAAATCATCTATGATGGCATCCGTTGTGAATTGTATCGCTAGTTCCTTCTCAATATAGATTACCAAACAATCTCTCAAAAATGCATCTTCCATTTTATTTCGAAGCCTTGTCTTGACAAGCTTCATTGCTGAAAATGCTCGCTCTGATGTTGCCGTTGAAACCGAAAGAGTAAGGACAAGTCGAATTAACCTAGAAAACAAAAGAAAAGGGAGAATGCATCTTGTTATTTGTACAAAAACAAAATGATAAACAGTAGGAAACAGGCAAATAGCAGATGGTATACCTATCAATCAAATAATAGTCCTCTGATTTTTTTGTTTCTGCAAGCCGACGGCAAAGATCACCTACACTTGTTAAATCCTGAAACTTCGGATTGGTAGGCACATCAAGCTCATAATGTTGTAATTGGCATCTCAATTTGACTATTTCTTGATCTGAGAAGTCGGCGGGATAAAACTTTGAAGCTAAAGTACACACATCATCAATCTTGGATGAACTGAATGAATCTTTAGGATCCAAACTAGTGCACAAAACAAGAAGCTCAGTTGCTTGTTCACTGAACCTAGAATTTAGATCTTGTAGTTGCTGATCAACTGCAACTATGAAAACATCATATCTGTAGTGATGCTCAACTGTTGTCTCACTACTTGAACGAGATCGAATATAATCAGCATAGAACTCATTCATATCTGGAATAGTAATGCCTTGTTTAGTACAAAAAGTTGTCACTTCTTCGAGAAGTTTGCTCCAACCATGATCCCTTAGATTCTGAATCAATTTTTTTGTGGTGGCAACATCATCCATAGCATTTACAATATCTTGAGATTTTTGTTGTAACTTTCTGCAAAGAAGATCCGTGATTCCCATCAACTCTTTCATTAGATGTAAAATAAATACAAAGTCAAATGACATCATCAATCTAATAGCACCAGCAGCCTTCCCTCGTACCGAAGCAGTACTTCCTGGACCTTTAGTAGTAGCAATATCTTTAAGTACTAAATAAGTAGCTTTGTATGCTCTCAAAAGGCTACAAACAGAATCATAATGGGAGCTCCACCTAGTGTCACCAGACCTCCTTAATGTTCCAACTTGGTTTGCTCCACTTTCAGTTTCTAAGTCAGACGTTCCATTTCAGCTACTTGATTAGCATGCAGATCATCATTTCTTTTGCTAGAAGAAACAACGGTATTGACAATAAAAGAAAGATGATCAAAAAAGTTTTCGACCTCATATACTTCTTTAGCTGCAGCAACAAGAGCTAATTGTAATTGATGAGCAAAGCAATGCACATAGTATGCATAAGGGCAATCTTCCCTGAATTTTGCCTGCAGTCCATTCCACTCTCCACGCATGTTACTAGCACCATCATATCCTTGTCCACGAATATTTTGCACATCTAGATTATGATATGATAAGACAGAGCATAATTCTTGGTGAAGAGTGGCTGATGATGTATCATGGACATGGACAAGATCAAGAAACCATTCCCGAATGAAACCCTCTTTGTCAACAAAACGAACAACAACTGCCATTTGTTCTCTTTTTGACTCATCTCTAGACTCATCAACAATCAAGCAAAATTTAGAATCACCAATTTCACGACGAATTGCTGATTGCACTTTAGAAGCCATAACATCCAAATTTTCCTTTTGAATTTTTGGTGAAGTATATTGGGCATTTTGTGGAGCATTATCTAGGACAACTGCATTGACCTCTTCATTATATGAAGCTAGAAGTTTCACCATTTCACGAAAATTACCTTGGTTCTTTGAAGTAGCTGATTCATCACGTCCTCGAAAAGAGCAACCTTGAAAAGCTAAGTATCGAACTGCATCAATAGATGTCCCAAGACGCAACCGATTCTTCCTGATATCTTCCTGTGTTTGTTTCTGCAGCGCATGCTCAATATGGCCTACTGTATTCTTCAGATTATCATAACACTTCATATTAAAATTATGAGCAGATTTACTATCATTTTCCATGTGAACCAAGAGTGAACAGTTAGCACCATCATTCACTTTTTCCAATTATTAAATCCTTTCACTATAAATGTATCAGACCCTGCCTTTCCCGATGGCTTCTTAGAAAATAGAAAGCAAGGAAAACAAAAGGCTGCATCTTTTGCGGGTGAATATTCTAACCAAGGAAAAGCAGTGAACCAGTGAGATTGAAACCTGCGTGGATGACTTGCTGGACCAGAAGAACGATATGTGTCCATGTGAAACTGATAAGGGCCATGCATCATGTATACTTTGCGAACTTGATCTCTTTCATTAGCAGGATACTCCCAAATTTGCCGACGCAAGCCCGGATCTCGTTCAACTATCAATACACTGGCATCAGCAATTTCAGCATTGATCCTTTGAACTTTGGGTGCTGGTTGTCTTGGTGCTTCTTCTGCAGTCCTCTGATCATCAGGGTTGAGAGCTTCTTCTTCGACCACAGCACCTTGATCTAATTGAGGGCAAACAACAGGAGAATTATTTTGCTCCCGTCCATGTCCTTCACCATCTCTATCTACCTTCTTGAAAAAAGGATTAATTGTACTGTCAATTCTTCTTTTAGGAGGCATTGTTTCCTACCTGAATATCCATACAATGATACAAATCAAAAATTTGCACGAATGATCATTACAAATTATCAATTAAATAATAGAAAGCACATCATTGATTACATTTACTTTGCGGCCGCTTGCACAATCTGGTTTGTGCAGTTGCGTATGCAGACTTGCTCCTTGAATCCTTGCCCTGATGCCCTCACACGTCGTGATGAACTGATGATCGGCTGCTCCGCTGCTGCCTGCAGCCTGCTCCTCTACGGTCGACTGCTCGGCTGCTCTCTAAACTCTGATGGGGAACTGGCGATTGGCAAAGGGCGATCAGCCGATCCACGCGCGCGATCTGATCTTGCGATGGGGGAAGTGGAAGCGACGAGTCCGCGAGACACAGACGGAACTTCTAGAGGCCGCGAGACGCGAGTCTCATCGTACTCGTACAGGAATACAACCTTTCTCTTTCACTTGTTGCTGGGCTGGGCCGTGACTTCCTGAGGGGGGTCTCAAAATTTTGGGCCGCATAAGGGGGGCTGTGGCCCCTGCTGCCCCCCCCCCCCCCCCAGTTCCGTCTCTGCTGTTACGAACCGGTGGTGAAAATAGGGGCAATTATCACCGCCGGCTGGTAACCCGAACTGGTGGTGATAGCCTATCATTATCGTCGGTTTGTGTTACTAACCGGCGGTGATGGCGACCCAATTTTCACCGCCGCTTTGTGTTACGAACCGGCAATAAAAATCACTTACCAATGGTTGGACTTATGTTGCAGCACAATAAAATTCATAACTTTTCAAACAAAGTCAAATGAAAATAAACCTTTTTTCAAAGTTGTAGATCTCGACGAGATTTACAACTTTAGTTGATGACTTTTTCATTTGAAATCATCTACAGTCCTAGAATTCCATTTGAAGCTCTCATATTTTAAAATTCAACATTCTCAAATTGTACAAATAGCCTCAAATGAAAAAACGCACAAGAACAAAAGGTGTAGATTTCAATGTGATCTACAACTTTTTGGTTGATGACTTTTTCAATTGAAATCATTTAGGGTCTCAAATTTGTATCTGAACTTCTAAAATTTTGAAAATTTAAATTTTTCAAATGACCTTGGATGGAAATTCGACCAAAACTAAAGTTGTAGATCTCGATGAGAATTACAACTTTGCAGTTGATCACTTTTTCATTTGAAATCATTTGAGGTCCCAAAAGTATGGTTGAAGTTCGAACACTTTTAAATTCAAATTGTTCAAACGACCTCGGATGGTGAAATGACCGACATAAAAGTTGTAGATCTTGATTAGAGCAACAACTTTGTAGTTGATGACTTTGTCAGCAGAAATCGTTTAAGGTCCTAAATATTCATTTCAAAATCGTGAGAAGTGAATACTAGGGGAATAAATATGTCATATAGACACAAGTGAAGCTCAATAGTAGCTAATCTAACAAAACAAACTTACTCGAGGTCAGACTGAACAGAAGGGTGTCACCATATTAAACAATGAACAGGACTGAGTTCAGTGCTCCTACTATGAAGAAGTTTCTTTTGCAGCGCAAGCACAACAAAATCAGTAACAAACTGCAACCTGCGTGCTTCGCAATGACTGAAACAGCAACATTGCAGGAATGAAGTCAATTCAAACCTACACAATTAATATGGTGATTCTAATTAAGGCAGAACCACAAAATTAACAAGCTGTAATTTCCAGCATCCAGCGCACCATTTAAAACTTAAGGCTAAATCACGGTTGAAGTGCCACACGATGAGGTCAGTAAGGGAGGTGCAATGCAAACATTACTGCAAAGTGCAGAGACATTGTTGTCAGAGACCAGGTTCAGCTATAGTGGGTTCCCTTTCCCAGTGGAGCGAGAGATAGAGTGACAATGTACATGGCATGGCTTGACCATCCATAGTCAATGTCTCCCGTGCAGCCTACGCGGGTAGATCTGGCCCTTCAGAGCCTGGATCAAGCATCTCTTTGGCCAGAACTATACCATTGGGTTTCACTGTGGCACGTGGGCACAGACGCCGACCATGGTTGTGCATGATGAAGTCCACTTGTGGGCTTTGTGGCAGCAGTGGCACCATATCAAGCTCCTGGATACAGCGCCTTGGCCATAGGCACCACGGGCAACAGCACCACGAGCACCGCAACGACAGTTCCATGCATGTGCGATAAAGTCATCTGCGTGCAGCCTAGTGTGACTACTGCATAGCACCATCATCTTCAACACCATGCCACCATGTGGGTCCCTTTGACCTGCTCTATAGCGACATCACCCAGTTCATTGGTACACCAAGAGCCACAGCCTAACTTGTAGGCAAGTGTCAAGCAGTTCATCCTTATGCCTAATGCAATCCAGATGGTGTATTATTATGGAGGTAGTAATGAAAAATATTGAGCTTTCTTTGTCTTTGACACAGTGATCCCTTGATTTTCAGCATATTTTTTGTTAGGCAGGTATCCTCAGATTTTTTACCTTACAGGATATAAGAATAAATATTAATATTCATTTGATAATCACATTTGATTTTTCACTTAACAGAATAAGAATCGTAGTTTAAAGGATTTCACGAAAAGTAGAGTTGTGCAGTATTTTGCTTGGTACTTAAGACTATTCATCTTGTAATTTGGTAATTGTCCAATTAGAAATTGAGGAACGTACTCGATGATGGCTAGGATGTTGGAGTACCAGATGCAATTCTAATCAATGGAAGGGGACCTTACAGATATAACAGTAGTAGTTCCAGCGAACATATAACTACAATATCCCAGATCAACTCAGATAGCTTCATACTGAAGTCCATCTAGAACCTGACTATTGTTATATCTGTAAGGGGTCCTTCAATTAATCATAATTGCATCTGACGCCCCTTGACCCTGGCCGTCTAGCTTGTTCAATAGTTTATAATTGGACAGTCTCAAATTATAAGATGAATTTGCAAAGTCTTCAAGTACCAAGCAACATATTTCACAACTCTATTTTCACGAAATCTCATAGTACAATTCCTATTCCATTAAGTTGTAAATTGAATGCGATTCTCAAATGAAAACTAATATTTTCCCTAATATCCTATATGGAAATAATTTAAGCATCTATTTGTGTAACAAAAAATGTACCAAGAATGAAAATCAAAATACTATGTCAAAGACTAACAAAGCTCAATAATTCCATAACGACCACACCATCTAAATTGCATCGATAGACAAGAAGTGATTGCTTTCAAGTTATGTGGCCCTTGGTGCACTAATCCCCCATGAATAAGGTGATGTCACCATAAGGTTGTTCAAAGGGGAACTAGCACGATGGCGCGGTTGTTGAGGACGATGATGGGACCACGCGGTACGATGGGATGCCACATGCAGATGACGTCAACACACATCCACATATGGGAAACATGCTGCCGACAAGCGTTGTCATGCCGCAATGTAACCCACAGAACCATATCCGTGTGCTAAGCCCCCCTCCTAGCCAGGGCCAGGCATTGCCCGTAATACGGTTGCCCGATATGGCGCCGCAATCGCCGTGAAGCCCATGTGTAGCCTCATTAATGGCGTGTTGTTCACCATAGACACATTGAGCCCATGACCATACATCACCATGCAAAGCAATGGCATCTGACATCATCTGCGTGACACAACAAGATCCAATAGCATAGATCTAGACTAATAAGAAACGCTAGATCCAGGCTCGGAGGGGCCAGATCTACCGGCACAAACCACATGAGAGGCCACGACCGTGGCAGGCCATGCCATGGGGACCATCACCTGTCGCTCACTCCACCTGACACATCATGTCATGGACAAGGATACACCATTAGGGGAAGGGAACCTACCGTTAATGTGTCCTCATTTGAAGCACAGACACCTTGGATGCCTCCCACGCCATGCCTAAGGAAGAAGGCTGCCAGATCTAAGGAGCTCTGGCTATCATGACAAGGAAGGGGCATGTCGGAGGAGATGACTACCTCACCGGAGGAGCACTATTATAGTAATTTTTTGGCAGGTGATCAAAATCGCTTTGCCCAGGCGGGGAAGCAGTCCGCCTATAATCAAAGGTCTCCATGAAATGCTTTTAACCGAGACAGTCAAAAGGACTGCCTCCAAAAATACCTTTTCGGAGGCGGATACATTACAAAGCCCATCTGTGGAAATAGTATTTTCGGAGGCGGACACATTACAACGCCCGCCTGCGAAAATCAAAAAATAAAAATAAAAAATTACTCGAGGTTCTAGATACAACTCCAGCTTCTAAAGCCGCCATTGACGGGATCCGCCATGCACGCCACCTACCGCCCTCCATGCACCCATGCGGCGTCCCCTAGATCTACCTACTCCAGAGTCCCGCCGCCCGCGGATCAGCAAAGGGGGAGAGGAAAGAGTGAGAGAGATGAAGAGGGGAAGAGAGAGGGAGATGGAGAGAGCTGTACCTGCCCTACCATCGCCGCCTTCCACCGGATCTGGCCGCCGTTTGTCGGATCTGTCCCCATCCACCAGATCTGGCCGCCCTCTGTCGGATTCCATCAGATCAAGCCTGCAGGATGCAAGATGTTGGCCATCAGAGAAGCGAGCCCACAGGATCTAGCTGCCCTCCGTCGCCGCGCGCGCTTGGGTCACCGCCGTGCGGGCCGCCGCTGGCCGTGGGCCACAAGTGTCACACGTGCATTCGGGCCACCACAAAAGCTGTCACCGCGCCATGGGAGCCGCCACGGCCGTGCATCTCTCTCTCCCTAGATGTCAGTGGTTGTTGGGCATAGAGGAGAGGGAGTGAAGAGGGTGAGGGTGTTAGGGTTTGGCCGGATTTTATATGAATTCGTTTCAGCCGGCCAAATCTCAGCCATCCATCTTAGATCAATGGGTCACATCGCTTGCCCATTAGGGTTTCCCTGTTTGGGCCGTTCCTGGGCTTCGGGGAGCCACCCGGGCCTTAGCAGGCCGCGCGCATGAAGCATGAACCATGCACTTTTGGCTGTTTTCCTATTAAGGAGTTTCTTATTTTCCAAAAAAAATAAGTTTCTTTCATTATTTAATATAAGTGCATTATGTAAGTGTTTTATTTAAAGTTTAAAGCTCGTGATGCCCTCCTTATGTTTAGTTTTTCAGCTTAAGTTTATTCTCAGCAATCAATTATATATAGTTGTAAGTAAATAAAATAAGTTCTTTGTAGACGGATTGTTATTTTTTATAGTTTAAATTATTTTTTGTGTTATGGCCCGAAGTATTAGAGGTTGAACTAAGGCTACCCGAAAACGATCTAAAATGGGACCATATTTTTATACTTGGTCTCACATGGCCCAGCGAACCGATTTTGGTGGAGGTGGATGGAAATTTATATTATTTTGATGGGGTAATTCAACCTCTTTTCTGTAGTTTAGCACAAAACAAATGGAATAACGACCAAAATTGACCTGAAAAATCTAACATTTTGTGTGGGGCTATAATTTGGGTTTGCATACTTGCATAAAAAAATCAAGGCATTTCGACAAAACTAGAATATACATGGTTCAAAAAATGCATGCACCATTTCATGGAACCATTACTACAACTCCTAGGTTTCCATAGCTCTCGTGCATTTCGGTGTTGTATGTGTCTCAAACTTTTTCTGAACCTTGTGTGTGCTATAGGTTAAGGACACACTAAGTTTCAGATTTCCGAAGATGGTTTACTATTTTCTACTGTTTAAATTAATTTCTGCGTTACAGTACAAAGTAATTAGAGGTTGAACTAAGGCTACCCCGGAAACGATCCAAAATGGGAACAAATTTTTTTCTCGATCTCACATGGCCCAGCGAACAGATTTCGGTGGAGGTGGATGAAAGATTACATTATTTTGAAGGGGTAATTCAACCTCCTTTTTCTGTAGTTTAGCACAAAATAAATGCAATAAGGACCAAAATTGATCAGAAAAATCTAAGATTTTGTGTGGGCCATAATTTGGGTCTGCATGCTTGTGCAAAAAAATCAAGGCATTTCGACAAAGCCAGAATATACATGGTTCACAAAACGCCTGCGCCATTTCATGGAACCCTGACTACAACTCCTAGGTCCCCACATCTCTTATGCATTTTGATGTCGTATGTGCCTCAAACTTTTTCTCAACCTTGTGTGTGCCATAGGTTAAGGACATACTAAGTTTAAGAGCTTTCGGAGATGGTTTGCTATTTTCTACAGGTTAAATTAATTTCTACATTATGATACATAAGTAACTAGAGGTTGAATTAAGGCTACTCCAGAAATGATCTAAATTGGGACCAAATTTTTATACTCGATCTCACATCACTACTACAAAAAAGAAATTTCCAAAGTGTTTGGAATTGGGCCTCGGAGGCGGTTGGGCTGGCTGCCCGCCTCGGTTAATGCCTCGGATTAACCGAGGCGGTTACAATCCACCGCCTCGCAAAATTGATTTACGGAGGCGTCTATTAACCGAGACGGGCCTTATCAGAGGCCTGCCACCAAAAATGGCCTCATTTTCAGAGGCGAGTCTCTTATAAGGCCTGTCTTAGAAAAAAAGTCTGAGGCCCAGACAGCCCAGACCAGGCCCATAGGTGCGACCAACTATAAAATGGAAAGTTAGGGTTTCCTCTCCTCACTCTCCTCTCCTCACCCTCTTCTCCCAACAGATCGAGCGGCGTCAGGCTTGGCCCCGAGCGCACCCCTCCCTCTTCCTGAGTGCGCCGCCCCTCCCTCTCCCTCTCAGGCGCAGGTGCACCCCTCCCTCTCCCTCTCCCTCTCTCTCCCCCTCTCAGGCAGCGGCGCACACAGCAAACCCTAGGCCAAGATAGGCGCGGGAGGCTGTTGACGGTCCTTAAGTACCAAATATAGTTATCAAATAAATAAAGAAAAGGATCCAAATGCAACCAACACCTAGACTTAGGGTTTTATCTGACAGAATTCCACGAGTTTTGGTGTTTGTCTGTTTCTGCAGGGGGTTATCAGAAAATACGGAGGAAAGGCCCACACGTCGGGTTTACATAGAGATAATAACGTGTTCACCGATTTTCTATCATCTAGAAGACTCCAGAAGCCACGAGATCGAACGGGAGGCCGAACGGGCCCGGAGGCAGGGCGCCCGCCCTGCTCCCTAGGGCGCCCGCCCTGGCCTGAGAGCCAATCAGGCTCCGTCTCGTGGATTATGCTCCACCGACCTAAGGGATCAAGGAAAACCGTGCGATTAATGTCGGTTTGATCCGACGGCCCACGTTCACTTGAGGGGGCTATATAAGCAGGACCCCTGGCCCCTGGAGGAGGCACTCCCTCATTCTCATTCTTCAAACCCTAATCTCAGGAGGAGAGTCTCTGATCAAGCCCTAGAGCCACCACATCAACTAGATCTCTAGTATAGCATAGCTACATAGGATTAGAACCAGAAGGAGTCAATCTTCGATTGGTTTCCGGATCTGTCAAGAGGATTCTTGGTAATTCCTTTACTGTTCTTCATTGTTCATCTTTGTTCTTCAATATTATGAATACAACTTTGTTCTATTTCAATATATTGATTATGACTATGCTCTACTTGTTTACGTTTGCGATTATATTGTTCTTAGTTTATCGTAGTTATACGCTTGGCTTAGTTAGATTGGAATTATATACATGTTTAGGATCGTATAGCGTTTATCCATCGGATCCATGGGTAAATGATAAATATTATGTAGGCGTGGTGCTTAGACCATATTTATCTGCGATTGCACCTTATATGCCGGATCGTGGGGTGGTCCGCGATGGTGACAGCTTCGTTGGTTCTTATATAGTCCCCCTCCCGTGTGTAAGGCAGGCAGAGCAACATTATTACGGGGGAGTGATTGCTATGTTTCTCATCTTCCTTGATAATATCACTATGCATGGGCGTAGTCCTTTCTCGCAATGATTGCCAAGTGTACTTGCACTAACTATGATATGCTAGACTTTATAGTTAAGAATAACTTAGGAAATATCCTTGTAGTTTGTCCTAATACCATGCTAATGACTTGCTAGAATATCTGTTGAGGTGCTTATCATTATTATATGTGGCTAGCTGATCAGATTAATTATCTTTGTCACCATTCATACTTTATCCATATTTTATATGACACTTACCCCTGTATGCAAGAGATAGATGAATGCTCTCACTTATACATGCAATGATTGATACTCATTCCTATATTCCATTCCATAATCAACATTGATGTTAGTAATCCCTTCCCAGTGGTAAAAATATAAATAACGATACCTGGAATACTTCCCGGTTAAAATGCTACATCGGTATTAATCTGTGCGCTTGCAGATCTTATTTATTATTTATTTAGAAGAGCAGTTGCATATTTCAATACCGCGTCTCTCATGTCATGCTGGGGATGACAACTTGGCTTAAGTGGCATGAGGGATAGGTTCGGCATTTTTGGCGCCATTATCAGAATTAGAAAACTAAGTCTACTTTTGGTAATGACGTTAAGAATGCCCAACAAGCATTTTTGGCGCCGTTGCTGGGGAAGGTTGATTTACTAACAAGGAATGAATACGGAATTTGAGTCATCATTCGCATCATTAAGTGATTGAGATCATCAATTCTCCCATACAGATTTACCCCTGTATTTTTTTCCATTCTTATTGTTTTGCAGGGTAATGTATGAATAGAGGACATCTTCCAGAAAATTTTGTTGACAACCCCAAAGCATTAATCAGAGGGGCAAGAGCCAAGCTCAAGAAGTCAACACTTCGACGCAATACTTCATCCAATCCAGAAGACCGCCGAAGTTTCATCCGGAATTTGTCAACAGAGTTCGCAGCCATGGCGAACAAGACGATCCGCGAGTTCTCAGCTCCCACTACGGACAACATCCGCACTGGACCTGGCGCGGCCATCGACAAGAACTTTGAGCTCAAGCCAGGGCTCATCAACATGGTACAAGCCAACCAGTTTTGTGGGAAGCCGCACGAAGATGCAAGTGCTCATCTCCAACACTTCCTAGAGATTTGCAGCACATTCACTATATTAGATGTTCCCAGAGACGCCATACTACTTCGCCTTTTCCCATTCTCACTATTGGGGAGAGCGAAGCAGTGGTTCTACGCGACGAAGGATAAGAACACTACGTGGGCACTCTGCTCTACGAACTTTCTGGCTAAGTTCTTTCCCATGGGCAAGACCAATGCTCTCCGTGGGAAGATTACAAGTTTTCAGCAACAACATGATGAATCCGTTCCAGAAGCATGGGAGCGCTTTCAAGATTACATCCTAGAATGTCCCCATCATGGAATGGAGAGCTGGCTACTTATGCAGACTTTCTATCATGGGCTCATCACTAGTGCTCGTGAGACCATGGATGCTGCAGCTGGAGGCGCATTTCTATCACTCACCATACCACAAGCTACAGCCCTTGTGGAGAAGATGGCGTCCAACCAAGGTTGGAACGAAGAGAGGATCCAAACACGCAAGAAGGGTGGAGGTATGCACCAGCTCAAGGAGGTAGACATGCTGTCTGCAAAGCTAGACCTACTCATGAAAAAGCTCGATGACAAAGCTGGAGACAAAAGAGAAGTCATGAACGTCTACGACTCTCACATGACTTGTGAGGAATGTGGAGACACTGGACACTCAGGCAATCACTGCCCTGAGATGCTTGAGGATGCAAGGTACATCAACAACAACAACAACTACAACCGTCCTCAACAAAATCAAGGTTGGAATCAACAGAGGCCTAACTACTCAGGTAACTACTCAGGTAATTATCGAGGTAATAACTCTTACAACAACAATAATAATTTTCCACCCCTGAGAGAGTTAGTGTCTAATCAAGGAAAGCTAATGGATAACTTGTCTAAGAAATTGGCATCCAATGATAAAATACTAGAAAACATAAATAATAGAATGGATAATTTTTCTACTGCCATCAAAAACCAAATTAGCTTTAATAAAATGATTGAATCTCAGTTAAATCAAATAGCTGCTGCTGTTCCTGCTACTAACCCCGGTATACCATCACAACCGGAAGGATTAGAATCTGCAAATCTTGTAGACATGTTTGATGCAGGTAACTATTGGAGTAATCCCGCTGTCGGAGTACATAATGACCTTCTGCCAGTCAAGAGAGGCGATCCAGGACGCCCCGTCATCCCGATCTCCATCGGCATGGTGGACTTCCCAGAAGCACTCTGCGACTTTGGCTCCAGCGTCAACATTATGCCCAGGGTACTCTATGAAAAATTCTTTACATATCCTTTATCAGAAACAACTATGTGTTTGCAGCTTGTAGATCGGACACTAAGCTTTCCTAAAGGAATATTAAAGAACATGTGTGTCCGAGTTGGTACCTCGTACGCTCCAGCTGACTTCGTGGTGATAGAGACCGGGTCCGATGAGAGGTCACCAGTTATTCTGGGAAGGCCATTCCTGAACACCTCGGGAGCTGTCATCTACGCCAGCGCTGCGAAGATCAACTTCAACATCAAGGGGAGGAAGGAGACGTTTTCCTTCAAGAACAAGATTACACAAATCCCAGAGCAACCCCAACATGAACCAAGAAAGAGGACCAACAGGAGGAACAAGCAGAACAAGAACAACCAAGGATGGACCGAATCAGCTAAGATGGTTACTGCAGTTCAAGGAGGTCAAGATGGTCGACTCAAGTCGCCCTTCCTGAACAAGAAGGACGACTCAGGTATGCCAAGCATTGAGTGCTCAATCAATAGATACTCCTTTCAGAAGGCGCTCTGCGACACTGGATCAGGCGTCAACATAATGGCCACAGTCACCTATCAGCTCTTGTACGGGACCATGCCCTTAAAACCAACATACACTCAGCTCCAGATGGCAGATCAGACATCCTGAAAGGTCGAAGGTATAGTAAACGATGTCCCTGTTAAAATTAACGATCATTTTGTCCATACAGACTTTCAGGTCATTGACATGGGAGACGACGAGTACGATCCACCCATCATCCTAGGAAGACCGTTCCTAGGCACCGTCAAAGCAATCATCTACATTGGAACCGGAGAAGTCCATATGCATTTCCCCTTTGAGAAGGTACGCCGCTACTTTAATGATCCTAACTATATAGTTGAAGATTCTAAGCAGGTCAGGACAAGAAGAAGGCGACGTAACCGTAACCAAAGGAGGCAAATCATCAAGGACGTATGGGCAGACTATGAAGGAGAGGTCATAAGGCCCGAGGATACACAACAGGAGACCGAAGCACCAAGTCGGGTATGGAAAGTGAAGACAGTTACACAAGAAGAGGAGGCGCTGCCGGAACCACCGTCTACGCCACCCAAATCCCAGGACAACTAAGAAGAAAAGAAGTCCTGTTCGGAGGACTTAAAAACACCGAACGCCGTGCCAAGAGGTAAACTTGGTAGTTATCATTTTCCCTTTAATTATTGCTCAGTTAATCATGTTCATTCTGTCTAAAAAAATGTTGAAAACAGTAAGCCCCATGTGAGTATGCGAGTGGCATAAAACCCATAAGTACATTCACTGTGGTGGCATAAAAAAATAATAATAATATATATTTTCTGTTCTATAAAAATAAAAATAAAAATAGAGAGTGACATTTATCAAGGAAGCTCAAACATGATAAAGGCTAGATATTTATGCTAACGCTTAATCAAGTTCCACGAAGCTTTGTTGTCTATTTGAGCTCCACAGAATTCAGGAAGACTAGCAGACGGAGGATATCCTAATCGTTGTTAGGGTGCTGACGACATTCAAATACACCTCTGTACCTACTAGCTACATCAGAAGAAATTACGTCAAGATCCAGCTTGGGGGAGAGCACCCCCATTTATCCCGATAAGTATTTTTATCTATATTTATACCTATGCTTTATTAAAATAAAAAGATGCATAATCATGAAAACCCAAATAAATATTTTGTGTTTATATATATTTGCTTAGTTTAATAAATAAATAAAGTAGCTATGCTAAACTGAATCTTGAAAATAAAACTCTAGCATGGATATGATGAATAGTTGCTCTGCCTAATTTTCAAATTTGTTCTCTCTCTAGTTTAGACATAACTGTTATAATTTAAAACTGGCTCTAAACCTGAACTAGTGGGAAGAGAACTTGATCTGAAGTCTAAGTTGTTAGCGGATATGATATGGGAAGGTTGAGCTGCTGTTTATCTCTTCCTAGAGATGCTAGAATTCTGGAGAATTTTATCTTTGAAAATCTTTAAAATGTTGCATGATGAGTTCCTGTATGATGAGAGTTTAAATTCCTACCACAACCATATATACATGCTTGTTAGAATAAGAGCCGCACTTTTACTACTTACTGCTTATGGGCATTGAGTGTGGTCAAGCTGTGTAGACCCTTAGGAACTTGTCATGTGGTTAAAATCAAGATTCACTTGCACGTTCACTCATACATGCTGCTTCTACTCCGGAAGTACGCATCCACATATATCCACTCATTTCCATCTCCAGATTCACCCAAAATTATTCTACTCCTGACCCGGGAGAGAATAGCCAAAAACATTATCCCATTCCTGTTATTCCCTGTGAAGTTAATGATGAAGTCATTTCTACTACCACTTGCTATATTTTCAAAAGAGGGAGATTGCTCTAAAAAACGAGGAAATAAAAAGGAGCAAGTGCTCGGAACCTCGAAGAAAAAAAAAGTGAGACCAGAGGTAAAAATGGACAAGTGTCCGACAGTAGAATTAGGGGTACAAGATACCCACCTGAGAGAAAAAAAAGAGAAAAAAAAATATATATATATACAGAGCATCTCATTCCCCTCAAAAAGTTTCAAAAAGCAAGAAAGGTGTGTATTCCCTCAAAAAGAGCATTAGACTTTTGTTATCACCATCATCACCATACACCACTCATTCACCACACATGCACATCTTGATTTGACTTATTGACTTGTTTCTCTGGATCCATGGTTTGACTATGCAATAAATGTTCTATGAGTATGTATACTGTATCTTCCACCTATGAGCTCCAGATATCAAAGCCTTATTAAAGTAGGGTGAGAGAGAAGGCAATGTCACTACGCCTTATACCATAAATACCACATACTTTGAGAGAGAAGGCATATACCATTACTGCCTTGGTAAGGATCCAGAAATACCACAAAAGAGAGACCCGAGAAAGTCATACAAGGAATCTCTGAGTTTTATTTGAAAAATTTGCAAAAAAACTCCAGAGCTATAGCTGATCAAGAATAAGAGACATAGCGTTTGACTAGACCGTTCTATCTTTTAACCACTCAAGATGCAGGTGACGGTTGCAAGCCCCATGGTGAAAGGTAAAATAAGTAAGTTTTAAGTCTTGACAGTTTACTCTAACTCAGGGATGAGACCTTATTTGAAAGCATATGTACCGTCAACGTTCAAAGGCGTTGCAGCAACTTCTGATCCATAATGAGTCTATCCTTGCTCAGGGACGAGCAAGAGGTAAGCTTGGGGGAGTTTGTTGACGGTCCTTAAGTACCAAATATAGTTATCAAATAAATAAAGAAAAGGATCCAAATGCAACCAACACCTAGACTTAGGGTTTTATCTGACAGAATTCCACGAGTTTTGGTGTTTGTCTGTTTCTGCAGGGGGTTATCAGAAAATATGGAGGAAAGGCCTACACGTCGGGTTTACATAGAGATAATAATGTGTTCACCGATTTTCTATCATCTAGAAGACTCCAGAAGCCACGAGATCGAACGGGAGGCCGAACGGGCCCGGAGGCAGGGCGCCCGCCCTGCTCCCTAGGGCGCCCGCCCTGGCCTGAGAGCCAATCAGGCTCCGTCTCGCGGATTATGCTCCACCGACCCAAGGGATCAAGGAAAACCGTGCGATTAATGTCGGTTTGATCCGACGGCCCACGTTCACTTGAGGGGGCTATATAAGCAGGACCCCTGGCCCCTGGAGGAGGCACTCCCTCATTCTCATTCTTCAAACCCTAATCTCAGGAGGAGAGTCTCTGATCAAGCCCTAGAGCCACCACATCAACTAGATCTCTAGTATAGCATAGCTACATAGGATTAGAACTAGAAGGAGTCAATCTTCGATTGGTTTCCGGATCTGTCAAGAGGATTCTTGGTAATTCCTTTACTGTTCTTCATTGTTCATCTTTGTTCTTCAATATTATGAATACAACTTTGTTCTATTTCAATATATTGATTATGACTATGCTCTACTTGTTTATGTTTGCGATTATATTGTTCTTAGTTTATCGTAGTTATACGCTTGGCTTAGTTAGATTGGAATTATATACATTTTTAGGATCGTATAGCGTTTATCCATCGGATCCATGGGTAAATGATAAATATTGTGTAGGCGTGGTGCTTAGACCATATTTATCTGCGATTGCACCTTATATGCCGGATCGTGGGGTGGTCCGCGATGGTGACAGCTTCGTTGGTTCTTATATAGTCCCCCTCCCGTGTGTAAGGCAGGCAGAGCAACATTATTACGGGAGAGTGATTGCTATGTTTCTCATCTTCCTTGATAATATCACTATGCATGGACATAGTCCTTTCTCGCAATGATTGCCAAGTGTACTTGCACTAACTATGATATGCTAGACTTTATAGTTAAGAATAACTTAGGAAATATCCTTGTAGTTCGTCCTAATACCATGCTAATGACTTGCTAGAATATCTGCTGAGGTGCTTATCATTATTATATGTGGCTAGCTGATCAGATTAATTATCTTTGTCACCATTCATACTTTATCCATATTTTATGTGACACTTACCTCTGTATGCAAGAGATAGATGAATGCTCTCACTTATACATGCAATGATTGATACTCATTCCTATATTCCATTTCATAATCAACATTGATGTTAGTAATCCCTTCCCAGTGGTAAAAATATAAATAACGATACCTGGAATACTTCCCGGTTAAAATGCTACATCGGTATTAATCTGTGCGCTTGCAGATCTTATTTATTATTTATTTAGAAGAGCAGTTGCATATTTCAATACCGCGTCTCTCATGTCATGCTGGGGATGACAACTTGGCTTAAGTGGCATGAGGGATAGGTTCGGCATTTTTGGCGCCGTTATCAGAATTAGAAAACTAAGTCTACTTTTGGTAATGACGTTAAGAATGCCCAACAGAGGCACGACGCTCTGGAGGTGGCGCAAGCTCGACCGCTGCTCCCTCGTCTCTAGCCACTTCCACGAGCTCATGCCCCTCATCGACTCCATCCTCATCAGCGTAATCCTTGACGAGCCCAACGCCTCGTCGTCCTCCTCGCTGGTCGCGCTTTTCTCCCATCGGATCTAAGCCAGTGGTGCTCTTCTCCGACCGGATCTAGGCCGGCCGTGCTCTTCTTTGGCCGAATCCAGGCGGTGGCGAGCATAGGCGACTGGATCTAGGCCTTCACCGCGCGGGAACCGGCCTCCTCTTCTGGCACGATGCGCGAGGGCCCGGTCCCCTCCTCTGATATGGTGGTGTGTGGCCTCGCAGCTCTCGGATCCATGGCATGTATATATGGGAATGCAGCCCATGGCACGATGGCCTAGCACGAAGCCCGTATTTTTGGCCCGGCCTAAGCACGGCCAGACCCGATATTGTGCGGGCCCGGGCCAGCACGACCCGATGCACCAAGCCATGCCTGGGCCGCACCCTAGGCACGCAGGCTGGAACGACACGTCCCGCATTTTAGTGGTCGGCTCGGTGGCTACTATAGCCTGGTGGCCTGATAACTGCCCACTCCTTTCCTATATCCTAACCCTAACTCTATTCCCCACCTGACCACCCCTTTGCCTCGCGCGGTCGCACCGCACGAAGACCGCACCTCCGTGACTCCGCGAGTTCCTCCCTCCTCTGCGCCTCCTCCCTTGCCTTTGCCTCCGCTCTTTCGAGGCCAAGAGCTCCGCGGCCCTCCTCCCTTCTTCGATGTGGAAGGTGGCAGCACTCCCTCATGGTTCCATGCTCCCAGCCCCAGCAGGCCAGCACCGTTGGCGTCCTCCCTCTCTGCTCCACGTCCCCCGGCAGGCGGCTGCAGACCTCCCGGATGGCCAGATCTTGGGCGAGCGCGGCATCATCGAGCTCGATGTCCGTTGCCGCCAGCTGCGAGCATGCTGGTGAGGCCGCCGTTGCCAGCTCCCGCAGTCGAAGCCGACTGCTTCCTCTCCCCACTCTCTGTGCTGGCATTTGGTGGGCCTCGGGCCGGACCAGCCTACTAAAAACACTATGCTTATTGGGCCGGCCCGGCATGAAAAGTGGCCCGGCAGGCCGTGCCTGGGCCGTCGGCTAGGCACGATGTAAGGTCCAAATGGCTAGAGGGGGGTGAATAGCCTATTTAAAAATCTACAAGCTTCACTAAACAACCACGTTAGAATAAAAGATGGCTAAGCCAATTCTAGCACTAGCTCAACTATACTATGCAAGCCACCTATACAATTCTAGTGAAGCAAGGCTATGATCTCTAATACACACCAACAAGACTAAGTCACTAAGCTACTTACTCCTATGTGATAAAAGCTACACTAGGACTAGTACAAGAAAGTAAAGAGCAAGTGACTTGATTCTTATACCAACGATGGAGAGAAGTAATACACTCGAAGAATCAATCACAATGATCAACCACAAGAGAAATCCTCGGCAAAGAGATGACACAAGATTTTTACCGAGGTTCACTTGCTTCCCGGCAAGCTACTCCTCGTTGTGGCGATGCACCCACTTGTCGATTCGTGAGCTAATCGACTATCAAGAGTCGAGCCCTCGGCGGGCGCCGCACAACCGCACACAAGATGGGGATCCTCCAAGCCACGAGCTCCACTAGAGTATCCAATTTGCGAACTCCCGCGGGGAAGGATCAAGAACCCCTTACGACACTTGGTGAGGGCTCCAACAATCTCCAATTGCGAGCTCAATCACCTCCGCTGCTCCAAACCGTCTACCGTGTCGGGAAACACGGAAGAGTAACAAGAAATCCGTAGCAACTCGAAGATCAAGTGCCTCTAGAATGCAACTCTCAAGCAATGCACTTGAATCTCACTCAATCTCACTCAAGATGTGCAACCAAGCAAAGAGATGAGTGGAGGGGTTGTACTCTAGCTCAAAGGATGTCTCTAGGTCTCAAAATGTGCAAGAGTTGTCCTCAAACCCCGGACATCCTCTATTTATAGCGAGGGGGTACGCAGCTAGCCGTTACCGGACGACACAGTTAAAAACGTGCTGACCGGACGCACCGGTCAGGGTGACCGGACGCGTTCGGTCACTACAGGACAAGCGTGAACAGTGCACGTCAGAACTAGCCGTTGCCGTGACCGGACGCACTCTAGCGTTTGACCGGACGCGACAGTGTCAGCGTCCGGTCGCGGTCCAGTAAGCTCCCATCGAGACCGGACGCGTCCGATCGCACGTGACCGGATGCGCCGCCCGTCCGATCAGCACTCCGCTGCACTCTGCTCCTCTGGACGCCAGACCGGACGCTCCGGTTCCGTGAGGGACCGGACGCGCCGGTCGCGCGCTCTTCTTCTGCGCACAGGTGAACTGACCGGACGCGCTGGTCAGGCCAGACTAGCGTCCGGTCAGAAACCCTAGCTAGCAGCACCGAGTTGAACTGACCGGACGTGTCCGATCAAACCGAGACCGCGTCCGGTGCAGCGTCTGGTCACCACAGTGACTTTCGTTCGCCTCCGTTTCTTTTCTGACTTCCAGCGCAATAGAAAATAGGAGTTTCACTTCCCTAAAAAGCGCCGAATCCCGCCTCGCAAGCTCGGCGGGAGGGAGAGAGAAACCCAAACCCCTCTCTACCGCTCAAACTCCACCGCCTTCGCAAATGTGCTAACACCACCAAGTGTACACCACCATGTGCATGTGTGTTAGCATTTTCACAATTATTTTTTCAAGGCGTTACATTAGCTCTCTACTAGATCCTAATGCATATGCTCAAGACATTGATCTAGTGGCACTTGATTCCCGAGCTAACCGTGATTGCCCCTCTTGATAGTCGGCTATGTATCCTAAACCCGGTCAATCACTTCTCTACTCATCTTAGACCGGCAAAAGGAAAACCCTATGGTTATACCTTTGCCTTGCGCTCTTAGATCCTTCTCCTCCACTTGATCATCATGTCCATCATATTATGTGCATCTCCACCATGATCGACATTTCATGTCCATGCACCATTTCTTTGTGATCTTGTGGCCACCACTCCTTGCCACGTACACCTTCATCACATGTGTTGCTTATGCCTAACTCAAAACACTTAACACATGGCATTAGCAACTTGGTGTCATTAATTACCAAAACCAAACTTGGGCTTTCACACGATGGACTAGTGTGGCACAGCCCAGTGGCCCGACGGGCCCTTCTATGCTATGCCCTATCGGGTCGACCCGTTGCCCATCTATAATGGCATGGCATGGCGCGACCTCTCTCTCCCTCACCGATGCTCAGATCCACGGCGACGATGACGACGGCACCCCGATCCGGCGAGCAATGGCGGCGGCGGCCCGTGGATGGGCATGACGGGCCCATGATGGGCTCGGTGGGCCTATCCATGGGTTTTTGTTTTCTTGTTTTTTAGTTTGATTAACCGAGGCGGGTATTTCAACCGCCTCGGTAAAGATTTATTTACCGTGACCTTTAGGCCGAGGCGTTTGTGATGCTGCCCGCCTCGGAAAATACTTTTTGCCTACCTCAGAAAAGTTTTTGAGTAGTAGTGCATGGCCCAGCGAACCAATTTTGGTGGAGATTGATGAAAAATTATATCATTTTGAGGGGTAATTACCCTCCTTTATGTAGTTTAGCACAAAATAAATGCAATAATGACCAAAATTGATCAGAAAAATCTAAGATTTTGTGTGGGGCCACAATTTGGGTCTGCATGATTGTGCAAAAAAATCAAGGCATTTTGACAGAGCCGGTGTCGATGCGGGAATCAGGGGGTTCCCCACAGGGAAGAGAGAAGAAGATCTAGTCCAACTAGGATTACTTATATGTAATCCTACTTGGACTAGATACATGTAATCCTACTAGGACTCTACGTTGTAAATTGACTAGGACTCTTGTCTCCTAGACTATATAAAGGAGCGTAAGACTCCCTAGATCAGAGAGAGATAGTAGAGAAAAATAGACCTCAGATAATAGGAATAGACCTCACGGTTTAGACACACTACAGCCATCTCTACCGATATAAAGAGAGGCTATAGGCACCATTGTAGAAGAGACGATACAACACAATCAATCCAACGCAAAGGCTAACGCCGACTGGATGTAAGGTTATTACTCGATCATCGATCGAGAGCCTAAACCAATATAAATCGGCTGTCTCTGCATTCACCGTCGAGTTCTAGCACGCGCCGAAGCCCGAACAACTGTCCCGGGTACCCCCGTGGCGGGCTATCGGTGGTCAAACACCAACAGCTGGCGCGCCAGGTAGGGGCTTTTCAGCGCAATTGCGATCAAGAGCTCTACGGATTTTGACAACATGATCTTCCCAAAGGGATCAATCTTCGTCTTCGGATCATGGGTTTGCGAGGCAAACGATAAGGGCAACCTCTAAGGACGTCTTGTCAAAGCTCTAGAAGCCCGCAAAGGACTCACTCTTTTGACAAAGCTTACCAAAGATCTCGCCAAAAGGCTTACAGTGTCTGAATCGACTCGGGCCTCAATGACAACTAGTCTCAACTTGACATCCGGGTCGGATTCCGCCTTGGAGTCCTATCTGGGTTCTTTTAAAGACAGGCCACTACAGCGACTACGACAACTTCCGAATACTTGATGACGGCTTCTGAGTACTTGGCGGCGGACTCGACCGGATACTCGACAATGACTTCCGAGTACTCGATGACAGCTTCCGGGTACTCGGTGACACGATCTGGGTACCCGACAAACTAGTCGGTGGACTGGTTTACTTCATCAACGTCGGCTACTACAACTCACTGACAACTCTACTCGGCGACAAATCAAGCACGCTTTAATTTTCAAATTTTTATACATTTCGGATACTATCTGTGTACCTCTGAGGTCGCACTATCCCTGGCTACTCCATAGCTCCGAGCTTGTAGCCGGGATGACACCCAAACATGCGCTCTAGTCTTCTCTTAATGGTTGCTAACGCACTCGGGTAGTGCATGCCTTAATCCATGAAGCCTCGGCTCTTCTATGCGTAAGCCTTGAGATAAATGAGTAGCGATAACAGGGACCAGTTGTTTAAACGTAACAGGACACTACCTCGGAGATTACATGGCCTAGCAAGAACAAGACGCAACACATTTTCTTTCTTTCACGCAGCCTGACTGCTCTAGTCTTATCTTAACGGTCGCTAAAACACTCGAGTAGTGCATGCCTTAATCCGTGAAGCCTCGTCTCCTCCGTGCATAAGCCTCGAGATAAATGAGCCGCGATAACATGGACCAAGTGTTTAAACGTAACAGGACACTATCTGGGGAGATTAGATGGCCTAGCAAGAGCAAGATGTGAAAAAGTTTATATGCATTTCATAATGACGGGGTCCGCCCCCGATTGATTATTCAAATATGGGACATGCTCCCGACTTGATTTCTGAAATGTCAATTACAACATATTTTTATGCTTAACACGCAGGGGCCTTATCTGGACCATGTCGTTGGGTAGGACACGCTCCTGAGAGCTACTTTACTCAGCCAACACATTAAGAAAGTTCAGAAACAACCTAGATTAATCGAAAAACAACCTAGATGAGATGAAAGGCGTCAAGATTCAGACAAATTCAGAAACAACCCGGTTGATCAAAACAACTCATATGAAGAGCGTCAACAACCAGACAAGTTTAGAAATAACTCGGATTGATCAAGAACAACCCAGATGAAGTGCGTCAAGGTTCATGCATGTTCAGAAACAACTCGGACTGGCATACAAACAACTCGACCCTACGCCGCTAAGCTCGGGGGCTCGCCATTGCCTCGACTTATTTGTTTTGACTTTGGCACTACGCCCGGAGGCTCGGATTCAAGGACAAAGGACCAAGAATACAAGCATTCAAGACTACAACAACCCCACCACAATACATCAAGACCCTTCATCTGAGTTCTTTTCTGAAGAAAAGAACCCGGAGAAGGCTCGGGGCTGCAGGGTACATACCCTTAAAGAAGACTTTCAAACTTTTTCTACAAGAGACCCTCTGACTTTTTGTCCCAAATAGCAAGAGCCTCGGGGGCTAACAATCAATGAGTGCAATTTTCGCAAAAGTTGCACTCACTTGAGAGAGAGAACTCAGAGCAACCGAGAAGACTAAGAGGACTAAGAGGACCCTCTGGCTTCTTGTCCCAATAAGCAAGAGGCTCGGGGGCTACACTCACTGAGTGCACTTTTTTTCAGAAACAAAGTGCATATCAGTCAAGACGAATCAACCAAAAAGAGACCATCTCAAGGTTTCCCTTCAGAAGAACCCAGAACAGATTTACGACAACTCAACAAGACCAAGAAGAATAGAAGAAGGCTTCTGAAGCTCAACCATGGAATGCTCGGAGGCTTGTCGATGCGGGAATCAAGGGGTTCCCCACAGGGAAGAGAGAAGAAGATCTAGTCCAACTAGGATTTCTTATGTAATCCTACTTGGACTAGATACATGTAATCCTACTAAGACTCTACATTGTAAACCGACTAGGACTCTTACCTCCTGGACTATATAAAGAAGGGCAAGGCTCCCTAGATCAGAGAGAGACAGTAGAGAAAAATAGACCTCAGATAATAGGAATAGACCTCACGGTCTAGACGCACTACAACCATCTCTACCGATATAAAGAGAGGCTATAGGCACCATTGTAAAAGAGGCAATACAACATAATCAATCCAACACAAAGGCTAACGCTGACTGGACATAAGGCTATTACTCAATCATCGATCGAGGGCCCGAACCAGTATAAATTGACTGTATCTGCGTTCACCGTCGAGTGCTAGCACACACCGAAGCCCGAACAACTGTCCCAGGTACCCCGTAGCAGACTATTGGTGGTCAAACATCGACAACCGGAGTATACATAGTTCACAAAATGCATGCATCATTTCATGGAACCCTGGCTAGAACTCCTAGGTTTCCACAACTGTCATGCATTTCGGTGTCAACCTATATTTATGAGACAAAAGCTATTTAGCTAAAGATTAAATTGAGCTTATATAGTGAGCCATTGACGATAATGATTTTTTATTGCTATTGACTATACTAAGATTTATACTTATGTAGCGTAGAATCTTATATATTGTGGTTTTGTAAATGGGACAGATTACGTGTGTCTTAAATATATAGAATACATAAGTGCATTCAAGTTTACAAACATAAGAATTGTTCAGTGGTACGTTCACGTCTTCTTTGCTCTGCATGTCGTGAGTTCGAATCATTGATCCTTCACTTTTTTTATATGAATTTTTGGAAGGTGGCGAGATTTTCTGAAAAACAGAAAAAGAAAAGGTTCAGGGTTTGGGCTGGCCAGCTACCTGGGCCTGATACAGGCAGCAGAGAAAGGGAGAGGCGCTCGCTGGGCTTACGGTCGGTTGGGCCTCACTAGGCAGATTCCTCCGGCTTGGGCTTGGGCTGCTCGGCTGGCCTCTCACTGGGCAAAAGGCAGGGGAGGGGAGCTGGGCTGCACGGCTGGTGCTCAAGATGGGCCGGCTGGTTCCACCAAGCGGGCTCCGGCGTGGTGGGGAGTTGGGCCTGAGTAAACAAGCTGGGGTGCTGGGCTAGAGGTGATGGCTGGGCCAAGGCCTGCGCGGGATGGAGGGTGAGGGGCCGCTTGGGCTGGATTGAGAAGAAGGGAGGGAGGTTGAGGGGCCCAAGGGAGGTAAGGGGCTTTTCTTATTTTCTCTAGGGATTGAGGGGCTATAGTTTCAAAAAAAAGAGAGAGGGGCTACCTCCAAGCACTACCAAGCAAGAACCAAATCACATATGCATCCATGCTACATGTGGTGCACAATTATTTGTAAACTCTCGAGATGAGTGAGAGTTAGGGTTTTGAATTTGGGATAGGAAAAGAAAACGTTTGACTTAGTTTGACCTATCATCTGCATGCAACACACATTCAAGCAAAAATTAAAAAAAATAGGATTTTTTTCTATTATTACACATAATCATAGAATGTTAGTGTCAGATTTTACGTGGACTGTGAAATATAGACAACATGGGCTGAAATATATGGACCCACCTGACCATGTGGTTATGGAACATGCCAACATGAACAACAATGCTTAAAAATCAATAAATTATTTTTGTGACGCACAAACTCTGTCATAGGTTGTTGTCATTTGTAAATTAGAATTTGCACATAGAAAATGCCTCTATGACGTAGCAAACATCATCACTGACTAGATGTATGACGTTTTTTATGACATACAATTTTTTGTTATCACTAAGTTCAAATGCGTATAACAGAATGTTATAAAACTGGATGATATAATGGCATCCTGACATGTTGTCATACTAATACGTCAAAAAAACACACATATTTCTTGTAGTGGGCTAATTTCGACAGCATTGACTAGTGGACCGGTCACCAAATAGAGTTTGAGCAATAAAACTAGCTGGTACTGTTTTCAAGCGAATGAAACTGCAACGAAACTATATTGAGAGCTTATGGTTTCATTCCATGGCATTTCAGCCAATTTCATGCAGCATTTTATCACAATATCATCCAACAATTAAATGTTACTATTGTCCTATGAAACCTTCACTCATTTCGCTTGAATTTATCAGCTCAATTTATCAGGTATGGTACGGTGTTTTTCTCTTACAACAAAACAGTACCAGCCAACTTATCAGCTACAGAAACCATCTTGATATGTATACGAAGGATTGTGTCATACTCCTACATTTTATAATAATATAATAAATCAATAAATATTATCGTGGGCATGCGCTCGTGCTTCCAACAAAATTTTAGTGGCCTCCTTTGAGTGCTGTCACTTCCCCTTCCTCTTTCCCCATCTCTACCGCTCACTGCTGGTGGTCCCGTGATCCCCCACGCTGCGAATGGGGGGCGGAAGCGGCGAGGCGGCGATGTCTCCGCCGTCCTCCGGCGGCAGCGGAAGCGGCGGCGGGAAGCGCGGGCGGGACCCGGAGGAGGACGTGTACGTGGACAATCTCCACTCCCACAAGCGGTACCTCAGCGAGGTCGGTCGCCCATCCCACGCCGGCACACCCTGCTCCTCTGCGTTCCCCTCTAGTTTCGGTATGGGTGGTTGGTTCTCAGGCTGGGCAACTAGGGAGTGCGGGTTCCGGGTGGTTCCTTGGCCAATTCATCGGATACAGCCATTGCCGGTCCCGAATTGATTGTGTTGCTCTGCTTCTCAATCTGGGCTCCAGGGCTTGGCTGTTAATTCCTCGAATTGGATGGTTCCTCGGGCGGATTCAACTGTTTGCGGTCTGTTGCTGTATTAGTCTTCTGCTTTTGTTTCGATTTGTGCTCCTGGCTCCAACGGTGGGTGGTGTTAAAACCTATACCTTTGCTTTGGCCTCATTTGTGGAATGTTGGCTTACTTTTCAGCCCCTGCTGTGTAAAACCTGTTTTTTTTTCTCCAATTCCTTGGGAAACCCAGGTGATTTGGTAGTTCCGAAGCCGCACATTGCTCTGTATCCATCATTTCTCCTCTCCAAATCAGAATAGCCGAGCATTTCGCCTTCAGATGTTTTGACTCTCTATCCTCCCCATCCCTGTGTGTTGTTCGTTGATGATAGGCTAACATTTGCAGATAATGGCGTCCAGTCTGAATGGACTGTCTGTTGGGGATTCACTGCCTGACAACATCATGGAGTCCCCTGCAAGGTCAGAGACTGCTTCGTTCTTCAGGTCTGTGTGCTCTCATCTTGTCTGCGTTAACTACAAACAATTTATCTATGATTGTTTACGTATGCATACTCCATCGTAGCATTGCAGTATTGTCAAGCAGTAGGCTTGAAACTTGAAAATGACAAGATGAGAATAAATTACAATACCTAGCAATGTCGCCCATTAATCTTAGTGTTATTCAACAAAATTGTTTCTCCAGAAATGAATCTTTCAAAATTGATGGTTCATCTGAGACTAGTTGTGAGATGACCGATGAGACAAACAGTGTTAGTATTCCATTTGTTTTAAGTTGCTAATCCATCTTCCCCTGAAACGCACGATCATTCTCATCCAATCCCATATCATGCATTTGTAAATATGTAGGCACCCCAATTTCCTTGTTTTCCTAAAACAAAATTGGAGAAAGCCTGTTCATTAGCTGAGAATTTTGGTAACAGGAAATATTTGTGCAAGTCAAGAAATCTGGCCTTTGCTTTTAGTACAGTTAGCAAGCAACAAAACTGTTGTTAGAGAAGGCTTTAGCGCAATTGCTACTGAATATATAATTATAAAGTAGCCTTTGTAGCATGGATGCTAGTTTGTTGTCAGATTCAATTGTCATTTCCATCTCATTTCTGCCTTGAATTAATTGACACTTATGTTTGCACGCCACTGCAACTTAGTATCTTCTGAAATCAATAATTGATTCTTCATACTTTTTACCTGTTTCATACTAAGTTCCATGCTATAACAGAACATGTATGCATGGTTTTGCACTATACATGGTCACAGAAATTATTTTGTCTCTGTGTTAGTTAATCTGGAGATTCGGGAGATAGTATGATCGCTCACACATAATTGCTCCAGTGGTTGCACTCACATGTAAGCAATTAAGCATTGAACATATTTTAAACATAATAGGTCTCTTTAATGTTCCAGATCATGTCAAGTTATCGATATGTAGTTAATGGTGCATGTGGCTATGAACGTTGATGTCCGTCACACTTTGTTGGTAGTTGGTTAGCCATGTGTGAACTGTGGTCAGGAAGCATAAAAATACACTCGGAGACATCTTGTTTTTGTGGATTTTACTTCTGTTGATTTGGTACTTCTACTTCTCAGCAATTATATTGTGCTGCATTGATGATATGAATTTCATACTCAATGATCATACTTGCCTCCTTTCAGGGATGAGATATTATCCCAATACTCGCCAATGTCAGAAGACTCGGATGATTACCGGTGCTATGACACTCAATTAAACCCCAATCCTGATGCGATGATCAGCCCTTCAACTAGTCCAATGTCATCTCCTCACCGACACCAGAGACCACAATCTCCTTTGTTACCTTCAAATCCATACCCCCTCCCAAGCTGTTCCCTTTCATCAGTAGTCTGCTCTCATGCTCGGCGTGGCTCCGATAATGAAGGCCGGTTCCCATCCTCACCGAATGACATGTGCCACGGGGCAGATCTGAGGCGAACAGCACTTCTGAGGTCAGTGCAAATGAGGGTGCAGGGACCCCATTCGTACGACCTATCATTCGGCATGAGACAAGGACAAGAACATGTACATGAGCATGAAGATGAACATGAGCATGAACATCTAGAGGATTTGGAAAGGACAGAAAGGTCACCATCTTGCAATAAGTCAATCGTTGACGAAATCTCGTACCAGAGACCTGACCATGATTTTGGTCGACCAGAGCACGAGATAGATTACATCAACAACTGCACATCAGATGATTGTCCAAGTGACCTAAAATTTAAGCAAGAAGATAAGAGCCATAGTAAATTTGATGCCCGTATGGACAAGAATACATAGCACAGGGGACATACTGTATCACTTTCACATTAATTTTTTTTTTTTGGAATTATAGCTCTGCTTAACTTTGTTGTAGTTTTGATGGTTGTCTTATCTACTGTTGTCCGTGATTTGAGCATCAGCGTTCTGAATAGTGACATTGTAATATTTGACTGAAATTAACCTTTGGAGTGTTGCAATGCCATCAGATTGTATGTAAGCTCACCGACAAAATTGTTTGAAATGGCACATTTGCCCTGGTAATGCAACTCAAGTAGCAAACATGAAATTTGTTCTGATAATGAACAGTTAAAGTTCTCGCAGAAACTGGCAAAAAAAAGAATTCTTGTGATTTGAATGGGACCTGAAGTATTGTGAATCAGCACATCGACTAATTGTTTTTTTAGAACAACCGCAACTGGCATCACAAGCACATGAGTTACCCTGTGGCCAACAATTGGTAAGTCCCATGTTGCCAGCTAACAGAGTGACCAATCCAAATAAGATGCATCAAGATTTCACCTTTCACCACATTACATTAGGGCAAGATAACTCGCAGAAGCTGAATAACCAATTTATTGGATCAAAAACAAAGTATAGGCTGTCATCACAGGATGGCTACATAAACCTTCTTCTGTGTGAAGTAAACTGTGAGTACGAAGTCAATCCCTGGAACCAGAAAAGACAAAAGGGATCTACGTGCATGAACTAGCTCTGCCACTACTGGACTTTCACTATCACCTTTCTCTCATATCATCCGAATTCTACTGCTCTCCTTTCCTCACAAGTGGTGGTTGCGCTATCAGCTCAAGTCACTGGCAGGCCGTGGCTGTGGGTCACCTTCAAGAAGAGAATGTCGAAAGAATGTTCTTCTTAATGATGAATTCATCGGCTTTGGAAGGACTGATCGACTGCAATACGATGAAATATGGAAATTAGCTTATGAATTAGTAATATAGTTGACAGATTGAATGGGGGGTGGAAACTTATATGCACACCTTCTCCAGCAAGCGGTGAAGCCTCTCAGTCTCCTTCTTAGTGTAGTCAGGACCCTTGTCCATAATCTTCTTTGCAGCAGTCACATATATCTTTCCGTGCCTGGTTTAGAAGCAAAATAGTTAGTACTTGTAATTTGATAATCGTATTATCAACATAAAAATGATTGACCAATCAAGTAGCCTGCAAACATGGTGGAGGGGAAGGTGGAAGAAAGTACTTGGCAGCAGAACCGCTGAGCTTAGCAACATCCTCTTCTATTTTAGAGAGGATTTCCTTCCGTTTGTCACCAGCAGCATTGAGAAACTCCTTCACAAGAGGATTCAAGCTTGCCACAAGCCCAGCCTACAGAAGTGAAGAGAATACATCAGATTCAGAATTCATCAGCTTGATTCCAAAGTGAATTTGCTTAGTTTTAACCAACCTCTGAATTCAGTTGGCCCTTTGAATCCCGGCTGGTGCCACACTTCTCATTAATGAACTTGACAAAGTCATCCAAGTCCCGGCCACCGTCATAATCTTCACCAGCTTTGTTTCCCTTAGGGAAGAACTTCAATGTGGGGAAACCAGAAACACCATACCTGCAAGACATATATTATTCAAATTCTGCCATGACCATGGAAGAAAGTACAGACGTAGTGAAACTTATTATAAATTCAGTCAGAGGTCGTGTTATCCCTAACAGTCTGTCAAATTACAAAAGAACCACTTCCGTATTTCCTCAGGAAAAAATTCCATCACAATCACAGTATAAGATGAAGAATCCAACCATGTTAAACTAAAAACAGAAAGCTAATGTACATAACAACCACTGAAATAGGCTAGTCAGAATCCATACTTTTCAGCCAAGTCAGTGTGCTTGTCAGCATCAAGATTGGCGATCACAACACCATCGTCCTGCTTGAAAACTGAAGCCAGCTTCTCATAAACCTAAATCAAGTACAAGTGTATGTTCAGTCCACTGAAAAATGAAGATCCGCTGCAATAGTTTGGAAATTTTCAAGCTAATACTCTCTACTAACCGGAGCAAGATGCTTGCAGTGACCACACCTGTAAACAGAAGGGCCAACAATGGAATTAGATTTCAGTTAAGTAGTGTGATGAAAAGAATTTAGGTGGACATAAGTTGAACACGATAACCAACCATGGGGCATAGAACTCAACAAGAACATCTTTGGTTTCATCAAGGACAATTGAGTCAAAGGTCTCTGGAGTCAGAACCACGACGCTTGAAGGAATGGCAGCTATCTTGACATTGGTACCTAGAACAATGTGCAAATTAGTTGACAATAGTCGATTCTTCAACAAGTAGCACTTGATAGAACTTCGATCAAAATAAAGATGCCATTATGTGCGTAAACATAATGAACTAGAACAGATTTTGCATGATAGCAAATGGCTTATGCATAATTAAAGCAATGAACTTCACAATAGAAAAAAATATGAATATGACTAACAGCATCTATAATAAGTATCAAAGGGGCCAAAGGATGGCAGTAAATAGCACATTTTGGTAATTTCACTTGATGTTCATTGCTCAAGATTTAGTGCTTTTACAAATAAGCTGTTTATTTCTTTTGAAAGAATAACACTAGGGGAAGCCCCTGCTGTGATAAGTGTAAAATATATGCTTCATTGTCTTGGTAATTAGAAAACAACACAACATGGTTGAGAACTGTTCTTAGCAACAGGCGAGGCCTACCTGCTTCACTGTTAACAAATTCTGCAAGGGCTTCCACAGAACGTTCACCCTCATACCTGCACAAGAGTAGATTTAACATTATTATAACAGCAAAAAAGGTCCTGGAAAGTACAAAACAGAAGGTATGCATTCTCACTTCTTCGGTTCCAAGGAACCTTTGGGGAACCATTGAATTGTGGGGTACCCAGAAACTCCATACTTGCTGCACAAACTCTTGTGCTCATCGCAGTCAACCTAGGTAGTAGATACAAAGAAGAAAACGGTCAATTCATTGTAGCAAAAAAAATGTAATTAAATATTCAAAACAAGTTTTGATAACATAGAAAATCGTGGGATATAAATGACGAAAACTGTTGCAACAGCAACATTCCACTAGGGAGACTAAACAAGGTGAGATGTACCTTTGCTATTAATACAGATTTAGCCTTCTTGAAGCTTGCGCCAAGTTTTTCATACTCGGGGGCAAGCTTTTTGCAGTGGCCGCACCTAAGAAACAGAAGATGGTCAGAAAAAAAGTATCTGATGAAAAGATCACTAAAATAAATGGTCATAGAAAGATTTCCAGTAAGTGAGTTATGCTCACAGAAAAGATTTTTTGGATATGTGTGAGACTGCAAAATAAGACAAGATTTTAAGTGATTGATTCTACAGATTACAGTATACTCTAGAATATTTCAATCAACAAAGGAATAACGCAATGAAACAAAATATTTGAAACACTCATCTGGTTGGCAACACTATCACTTGCTGAAAAGTATAACAGAACCAACCCAAGTATAACAGAACCAAATCCTGAATTCTGATTTATATGCATAATAAAAGGCATTTAAATAGTCCGTGTGATTCATTTTCATCAGATTGCATGGCAGTTTTAGATCACCTGAATGTGGATGCTGTACTCACTAACGCAATGAAACAAAATATCCAGTGCTTCACGAACTACCAGCAAGTGATCATTAGCACATCACAACATCAGATTTGACCCTTTCATTTCTACAATCAAGCACTGAAGACCCTTCTAGCAGTAAGACCTTCCACGCTCTCAGCCAAAGCACTAGGCAGACTACAGCCATAGAGAACAAAAATCAAACAATACGAATTGGTTACAGGATCAGATCCCGTGAGTCTCGGTGCAACACTCGCCCATATCTACTAGACCAACGTTTGGGATCCCAGTCCCATTTGGCAAGAAGGATCCGTAACTGCTAGAACTACTTGCCTGCTACTTAGCTACAAGAAGCACACACACGCAGCCGAAGGATCCAGGCTTTCTGGCTCCCGTAGAGCAATGCCTCCCCGATCCAACTCGCCCGAGAATCCAAACTGGTCAACTCAATTGTCAAGCTGGCACGGATTTATGAGCTACAAAAACATGCTACAGACGTGAGTAAGGACGAGCACAGCAATTTCCAAGGATGTAAATGTAATACCGGCCCGACATATTACAGCCTCTCGGCTCCTAGACACCACGAACCACGGATCCGGCCCGACAACGAGACAGAGAGAGGAGGGGAGAGGGGGGGGCCAACCATGGCGCGTAGAACTCGACGAGGGCGCCGCGGTCCTGGCCGACCTCCTTCTCGAAGTCGGCTTCCGTCAGGGCCACCACCTCGTCGGCGGCGGCCGGCGAGACGACCGCGGCCGCGGCCGCGGCGGCGAGGACGAGCAGGAGGCCCAGGGCTCTGCGGGAGATCTGAGGGGACGCCATGATGCGAGCTCGAATGAAAAATCGGGGGAGACCGGAGAAGTGAAGCCGATTAATAGTACAGTTACTTGGTTGGTTATTATAAAGGGAGATTATTGATAGAAGAAGGCGTGGGCCCAGGGCACGTGAAACGCACTGCCTGCAGGCTCCGAGGATCCGTTTCTTCTACGCCAGCACTCCTGCAGGATTATTCACAGCGTAGTACTGTAGTTCAACAATACTGTGGTACTCCTGTTGGAACGGGTACGTGTATACCGAAATAGAACACGGTTTTTCATACGGATGGGCTATACGTCCTGCTCCGTTCGACCTTGTCTACCACGTCGCGTCGCGTCCCGTCCCGTCCAGTCCCCACGTAATAGAAGCATGTCCCGTCTCATCTCCATAACAGAAGCACGCTCATAACCCCGTATCGCCATAACAACACAGGAGCGCCCCTGTCACGCCCACCTCACCCTGCCTACGGATGCGCGCTGCAGAGTCAGATGTGCGCCTTAGGCGCCTGCACGGTGACCAACGGCGGTGCTCCAGCAGCAGCAGGGGCTGTGGCCGGTGGGACACACTGCAACATGTATGACACCAGATCTACTTTTGAAATGTTCATATACAACACTTGCAAACATACGTAAGATAGATAAAACACTTGAAACATACGTAACATCCACGTAAAACACTTGCAACATATATTTGAAACATATGCAACATCTGGATAAACACACTTGCAATATACATCTGAAAAAATAGATGTAACATTGGGAATAGATGTCTGCAACATACATATACAACCGTTGCAACATATGTAACATTCCAATCTATTTTTGCAACATCCATACGAAACACTTGCATTATACTTCTGAAACACATGAAACACTTGAAACATACGTTTACAATATTTGGTTTCAACGCAACATCTCCTTTGCTGCTTGGAAGAATAGAGAATCATTGGCGTGTGCAGTTCACCAGTGTAGAGCTCGCCGATAGTGCGGAGATCATCGCTCCGGCGGAGAAGGCTACGGTATGTCACTCCGGTGGAGAGGGAGAGGGTCTGGGGGAAGGCCTACTGGTCGCCACTCCTGGCACGAGCCGCCACCGGAAAGGGACATAAGCGATCGGGCAGGCGCGATGCAGAACAGAAGCCGCGCGATGGACAATGAGAGCGATGGAGAGGGAGGAAGGCGGGCAGCAGCGCTCGAGAGGAAGGATGGCGAGCGCGGTGGAGAACGCCGTGGTGGAGCACGGTGGTGATTCGAGAGTGGGTTCGCGAATGGGTGCAGGAGTGGCGGCGATTCGAGAGGAAAGTGAAGAGTGGAGTTTTTTTTATTAAGCAACGCGAGATGGCATCCAGGTAAGTGGCAATGTTGGGCTGTTCGGACGGCGTCGAAGCCCACCAACACAAGCGTCTGGGTGACCGGGCGTCCTACCACAGTATTTCCATTTTTCCTATTGGCAAGCATTGGATGGACTGAAAATGGAATATGTAACAATCTTGTAATTAGCTTATCCTTTTTAAGATGTTTCCATAAAATTGACATCACAAAACATCAAGAATTATTACACAATAATGTACTCTTCGGTTCTAACTATATATTGTTTAAGTTTTCGACTTATATAGTTACTACCATGTAGCATATATTTAAGTATATTGTAGAAGCTATATAATTAAAAGCTATAAAAGAACTAAAACGACATATAATTCGTGATCGATGGAATAGAAGAGATACCATGTCTAAATACTATGTATGGCCAAGTAATTATACTAAGCACCCAATCATCCATTCTGTTAACACTATAATGAAGGAATTAGTTGGTAATATGTATTTAACTCCTTGTTAAATCAAGAGAAAATCACCGAGAGTAGATCAAACAAAAGCAAAGGTCTAAACACCATTATCTAATAATCTATCCATGCTTAATTTATAGCTCATTTTGTCGTTTAATAATAGATGTATTATTCTTCCTATTCTAAACCAAATTCAAGAGCTTTGCTGGAGTTGCACATATTTTGATTTTGTTTATGTAAGGAGAGAAGCAAATATGGCTGCATTATATAGCCAAATTTCCTTTGATCTGAATGTAGGTGGATGTATGATATCCCAAAATTTTTATTCCGGTGTATTCACCATGACTCTCATACTAATAATTGAAGTAATTTAAAGCCTTGTTTAAAAAAAACTCATATGCCATTGTTATCTTTAACCATCTATTTTGAAAAATTCTTATATTTTACAACCTATAAAATATATTATGAAAATATTTTTCATGGTGAATCTAAAAATACAAAATCTTATGTCATGATCATATCTAACTTTTTTTTAAAAAAAATCAATGATAAAGATATAAATATTTGACTCAAAACAAATCTAATTCGGCATGTAAATAAAAACAAACGAAGTAGATTCAGAGAAGGCTTTAAATCGGCATTACTTGTTTGGCAACGTATCAGGTGGAAATCGGACCACTTGTGCAAACTTGAAATTTTTTAATCAGAGTGGGAGGAGGGATTTGCAAAAGTGTGATTAAAAGCGAACGGTTAAGCGCAAAATTTATCCAATCCTCCTGCGCCCCTTGGATCATCGTCCTCAGATGATCTGATTTTCAGCTGATACATTTGCCTACTTGTTTTCATCGTTCCACGGCGGTCGTCACACGGTTTCTATTCCACAGGGCCGCACCGTGGTGTGAGTGTGACGCATGGCGAACCGTTGACACCTCCACGTCAACGCACCGCTTCTCCCGTCCATCGCTGACGTGTATCGGTTCGTGGTGCACCTAGCAATTCCGGCTGACCGCAAAAGCGCGAACCGTATCCACGTGGACCCACTCCATTCGTCAGAGACCCCAGCGTCCCGCACCCTATTGGTCCACGTCACGCGCTCCACGTCCCCCGCGCGCTGCTCCCACGAACAGGCACCCGATTCCTTCTAGAAAGTTTTAAACCGCAGGAACCAAAAGACCACTGCGGGAGAACGGAGGACGGCGACGCCGGCGGCGAGGAAGAGGAGGAGGAGGGATACGACGGCGAGGGAGGAGCTGTCTCTCTCCACGCGCGGGAGCGCTAACCCTAGCTGCCACTGCCAACCGCGCGGAAACACCGGATTGTGAGGGCCGAGGAGAGAGGGCGGCGAGGCGTCTCGAGGAGGCGGGGGCGGGATGGCGGCGCCGGGGAAGGGAGGGGCGGCGCGGTTTGCGGCCGCGCTCTTCGTCCTCCTGAATCTCGCTGTGGCGATCGCCGGGTAGGTTTCTGGGCTCGGATCACCTGTTGTTTCTCGCGTGGATTCTTCGAGATCTCAAAATCCCTTCCGTTACTGGCCGATTTGGCGCTCGAAAACACCCCCTTCGATGGTTTGATCCGTTCTTTTTTTCCCCGAATTCACAGCCGTTTTCTACTGCTTCATTTACTCTTCATTTGTTATGCGTCAGGTCGAGATCTGTGTGCTCGACTCCGTCCTGTTTAATCCATAGTGATGCTTTTTAATTTGACTGAATGTCGATGGCAATGGCGCAGGAAGAGCTACTACGACGTGCTGCAAGTTCCCAAGGGCGCGTCCGAGGATCAGATTAAGAGGTCGTACCGCAAGCTCGCGCTCAAGTACCACCCCGACAAGAACCCCGACAACGAGGAGGCCAACAAGCGCTTCGCCGAGATCAACAACGGTATTAGTCGCTGAGTACTTTCCATTTGATTGGATAACCTGGAATTGATAAGTTGCTGGAAATTTAACAAATGTATTTTGTTGCAGCGTATGAGGTGCTGACGGACCAGGAGAAGAGGAAGATCTATGACCGGTACGGCGAGGAGGGGTTGAAGCAGTTCCAAGGCGGGAGAGGCGGTGGCGGCGGAATGAACATTCAGGATATCTTTAGCAGGTGAGCTGAATGCTAAGCATCTGGCTTCAACAGATCAACTAGAAGTTTTGCTACTGAAACATCAATGATCAATTGATCATGCTTGTATTGCCCACTTGCCCCTAGGTTGGTGTGTATGTGTCAGCATAGATTTTGCATCACATGGATATCTAGCATACAGATGGTACCCCCCAAAAACAATTTCAACATAGCAGGTGCACAGTTTAGGATGAAATTCCAAATGTAGGGAGTAACCTGGCTTGCATGCACATGATTATCCAAAAGGAGACTCATTGGCATGTGTTAACTTGCAAGATGGAATTTCCGATATGACAACACCATAGAGTATACCACATCTGGAATGTGTACCTTCCATTCTGTAGGAGTTGAGAGCACCGCGTGAATGATTCTTTTATCATCAAATGTGTCACTTGGCTGTTCATCATTCCAGTGGAAGATGAGTGATGGCTGGGAATATTATTGAATGTTGGAGAAACGAGTGTGTTTCCTAACAAGCAACCGTGTGTCTAATCCACCATAACCACATATCTACCCCCTTGGGTCATAGAGAAGTGTCCTTTTCAGCATTGGTTAATTCCCTGAATACAATCATGTAAACTGATTTTTGTAATTTACTTACGGAAAGTGGAAGACAAAAGCAGCGACAACAACAAAGCCTTCACTCCAAAGTGAGTTGGGGTAGGCTAAAAGATAGCAAAAGTATAATGTTTCAATATTTCAATCTCCACGTAGAAAATGTACTGATGGTCAAGTTTAGGCGGCTGAACTGCAGCATTCTAAAATGGTTCCTTTTTTCTGGGCTGTAGAGTATCATTTTGAAGTTATGACTACAAATAGCTTGGTTGGATGCCTATTTGTTCATAGGAACATGTCTCTTGCAAAGCTTCAGCTAGATGCACCTCAATTAGTCATTCCTAATAATTTTCTGTTCTTACTACACCCCAAATGGCTGAGCATTAATGTTTCAATTATTTAGTGTTCACCTTGCTGATTTTTTTTCCACAATTTTCTTCAGCTTTTTTGGTGGTGGTGGTGGTGGGATGGAAGAGGAAGAAGAACAAATTTTAAAAGGTGATGAGGTGATCGTTGAACTGGATGCTTCATTAGAGGACTTGTACATGGGCGGTTCATTAAAGGTAACATGATTTGCCTAGCTGACAGACTGTAATAAGTATATAGCTAAGTTTTTGCCTTGCTTATAAAATTTTTCTGCTGTCATTCAATCATGCTTTAGCAAAATGCTTCCATCAGATACTGTTTCTGGTTTATTTTTTTAGAAAGCTGTACTGTGGTGTGCATAAGGGAAAAGTATAGTATTTAGTTTACTTTTCTATTTTCAATGTGTCTTAGGTTTGGAGAGAGAAAAATGTCATAAAGCCAGCACCAGGAAAGAGGAGCTGCAACTGTAGGAACGAAGTTTACCATCGACAAATAGGTCCTGGAATGTATCAACAGATGACTGAGCAGGTATTTTTCTAGTTACATTGTTCATGATGTATATTTTAAATTTTTAATCCATTGAGTGTTTTGATATACTGAGGATGTTTCTTATTTCTAAGGTCTGCGACCAATGTCCAAATGTGAAATTTGTACGAGAAGGTGAATTCTTGACTGTTGATATTGAGAAGGGAATGAAAGATGGACAGGTATGAGCTGTTTTATATGCCCTGGGTCCTCCAGTTCTAACCGTGGTTGGGCTGTACCATATTGACATATTGTTGTATGTGCTATTCGTCCTATACTGTAATTTTGATATACCATACAAATTAATCCATTTAAGTAAATGATGCATGCCCATATTATGCACTACTTGATTACAATACTACAGTGAGTGTCTGAAACTATATAACTCAAACTTAGCAATTCTTTCGCTTATTCAGACAAACTGGCTGGTTTCCTGCTTTGCTAGTGCCAACCACTGCTGCTTGTGACTTGTTAGGGTTGAATTGCTACTAGTTACTGCAGCCTTGTCCCTTACTTCAAAACATAATAAATTAATACGACAGGTTCTGATGTATGTTTAAGTTTCCTCTTCGTGACACTACAAAGGACATGCTCTTTTCTAGTTCCCCTTCACAAGCTAATTTAAGGGTGTCAGCTGAATGTCTTCCTTTGCCTTTTGATGTCATTTTTGTAGTGTTTTGCCGGAACACTTCCCTTGTTTTAGACATCTGATACATCCAAGTGTCTATTTTTGTGGACTGTTAAATTTGGACGCTTGCCTGTTACAGTCGCATGTTAATATGCCATAATCTGACACTTGATTAGAGACATTTAAAGAACTTAAGTGGTTCACTATGAATCCCCTGTTATGTACAGGTTCTCTGCACTTCTATTTTTTTTTATTTGATAGAATCATATGATTTTTTCAGGAGGTTTTGTTTTTCGAGGAAGGCGAGCCTAAGATTGATGGTGAACCTGGCGATTTGAAAGTTTGTTTTGTCCCTGTCTCTATTTGGTTGAAATTTACTTAGTGTACCACCATGTTTGCTAATTGTGGGCTTCCATTAAATAACCTTACAAGCAGTTCAGGATCCGAACAGCACCACACAGCCGCTTTAGACGAGAAGGCAATGACCTGCATGCTACAGTTACAATATCCCTGGTACCGCCCTCTCTTGTCCTGTGCATGTTCTGCATCTTGACCGGAAAAGCATGGTGTCATCTCACATGAACCAAAAATGATTTCTGTTACCGATGACTTTATTAATTCAATACAAGCCAGAATTGTAATTTTGCTACTAATTTAGCATAGACTCGATCTAAACAGACTACTGCATCTTAAACTTTCCCTCTTAAAGAACCAATATCACCATTTGTACTTTTGAAATTGCATTATCCTCTTAACCAACTTCTACCTGTCCAATGATTCAGTAGTTTTCCATGCAAGATGCATTTACTCTTTCGCTGTAGATCCCCTCTAATCACAGTTTTCTGTGCCTTTTTTTTTCTGGACACATTTTGCTATTGCAGGTGCAAGCTCTGGTTGGTTTCGAGAAGACCATCAAACATCTTGACAACCATCTGGTAGAAATTGGCACCAAGGTAAAGACAGCCACCCATCAACATGGTTTTTTATCATCTGCAACAAACCGGCTCAATTTTGTTGCTAATTCACAGGGCATCACCAAACCGAAGGAGATCAGGAAGTTCAAAGGTGAAGGCATGCCACTATACCAAAGCAACAAGAAAGGTGACCTGTATGTGACATTCGAGGTGTTGTTCCCAAAAACCCTAACCGATGACCAGAAGGCCAAGCTTAAGGACGTTCTCGTGTAGACCATTGCTTTTCACATCTATGCTACTGATGGTTTTGAGGCGAGTGCCTCGAGGAAAATTTTCCGAGTAGCTTGCATAGGAAGCAGCAGCTGCTGCGTTTCTTGTATGTGATTTTGCATTGCAAATACTAGCAGCCTGGTCTTCTTTTTCGTTCCCGTTGTGGTTTTGTCATGCGCCCTTAACAGCTCAGTGTAGTTTTAGAAAGCACAACAAAATTGTACCAGGAATCCAGGATATTTGTACTTTTGGAGTTCTGAATACATAGATTGTAGAACAGATCGGTTGCTTGCTTGTTCTATGCCCACGGCTATCAGTACATGTCAAATTTACAGATTCTATGTTGGAGTATATATTACTTGTACATTTACGAACAGAAGATCAGAGAGCTCAAATCACCAACTGGAGTTCAAAACGTATTGTAGAAAATTATCAAAAAAAAAAGGTGGTAGCAAAGTTGCACAAATGGTCTGGTCTGTAGCAAGTTATTATTTTTTATATTTATTTATATTTATGTTTATATTTATATTATATAAATATCTGTAGAGTTAAAGAAAGGCAAGCCTGGTGCAGTGGTGAGAACTGTCTCACCTAGTCACTAGGTCATGGGTTTAAAGCAGTCTCTCCGTAGATTTTGTGGTAGTCACTAGGTCATGGGTTCAAAGCAGTCTCTCCGTAGATTTTGTGGGGGTGGAAGGCTTGCCTCGGTTTTTCCCATCTCCATACCCTACTCAGACTTGCCTCGGTTTTTTCCTTCTCCATACCCCACTCATGTGAGAGCCTCCGGCACTGGATCTGCTCAAACATCTGTAGAGTTGAAGCAAGCAGGCTCATTCGTTAGCTGAGTTCTCTAGATATGTCATGTACCCATTTACGTCATTTTGGAAAGTCCTATAGACAATTAGAATCAACACTTATGTTAATTACGGTCTCTTTCGTAGAATCAACACTTTTGTTTATTATTACGGGCTCTAGCAGATGGAACCATTCCATGTAGCAGAAGTCAAGGATTCGTACCTTCATTTCTCGTATTCTCCTATGAAGTATACAGTAAATATTAAGATAGCATTTATTTTTCTTGAATCAAGTGTATAATATTTTATTTTATCATGTTAAGCCTTAACTTACTTTTAAATATACTAATATGCCTCAAAATATGCTAAGTATCTGTTAATATCATTATTTGCTTGTGAATATGTCGTATCTCACGAGCTTGGCTCTAAAGAAACGGATTTTATTCTCATTTCCTAGAAGTTAGTAACTCTTTCAGACTTATTTCCAACCCCCTCCCCCTTCCAAAAATTATCAAACTAACCTGCGTGGGTAATTAGTTGGTTTATGAGGATTATGTTGTTAGGGATTTGATTGAACTATTGAAAAAGATGCAAAGTATATATTAGAAAAATTGTCGGTCCATTAAGGGAAAATAATAAAAGTTATAGAAACTGTGGGAGAATCATATTCTTATAGCGAAGTTGTCTTATAATCCACACAGTTTAAAAGCGAAACCATCATTAATGTGCTTTTATATACTCGTAAACAGTGGCGGACCCAGGATTCAGTCATGACTAGGGCAAGTTTCAAAGGCGAAATACCAATTGCTACACCGTAGTCTATATATGACTATATATTGTGTGTTATATACTGGTCGAGAGCAACATGATACTAAAATTCTAGTCGTCTTCATCTTCTAAACCAATTAAGAAATCTATAAAATTATATTCTAATTGGAATCAAAAGTTCAAAACTCTAAATAGAAATGACAAAATTGAAATTGTAAACCTAGAAGTTACAATCAAAATTAGCAAAGAATTGAAATAAAGAGAAGAAATCCCTTCACTCTTCCTGTTCCAGAGTTCCAGCTCGGCCGCGCGGGGCTCCGTCCGGCGGGCGACGACGCACGGAAATTGGAAACTGGAAATTTGGAAAGGGAAGCTTGCTCAGTTGCTCTGCTCGCCTGCGAGGAAGGAGCCGGCAGCGCCGCAGCGGGTAGCGAGCGGGTGGGCGGCACCGCCGCGCCGAGCTGAGGAAGGAGCCGCGCCGGCGCTGCCGCGGAGCGTAGAGCGGAGAAGGCGAGGCTATGTAGCCGGAGCGCGGAGCGGAGGGCTGGAGGGGGCGATGGGCGACGGCAGCGGGCGGTGCAGCGTGGGCGACGGGCGGCGGCGGCAGTCGCGAGTCTCGCGAAGCGAGCGAGCTACGGAGCGAGAAGGCAAGCCCTGGATCTACCTGCTTGTATTGGGCTCGTTGATGGGCCAAAAACTGAAGACTTGCTCCCTTGTTACATGGGCCATGACTAGGGCCATGGCCTGGGATGCCCTAGTACTGGGTCCGCCAATGCTCATAAATGACTCCCAATTTAGGAACATCGAATTTGCATTCCACAAAAAACAAGATCTAAGAGGGTGTTGAATGTTTCGCACAATGCTCAAACTGTGTTGAAAGAAAACAGCATGGTATGATCACAATAAAAAAACCGAATGGGAGGAAGAATCAAAAAGCTATCCACAGTGATAGAAACATAAAGAAAACAACATGGCAAGAAGAATGAAAAGAACAATCCAATGGATATGAAAATCGCATGATATCATCACAATTAAAAAAAGCAGCATGGGAGGGAGAATGAAAAAATATCCACAGTGATAAAAACATAAAGACAACAACATGGTAAGAAGAATGAAAAAAAAACAATCCAAGGGGATATAACATAAAGAAAACAGCATGGTAAAAATGAAAAAATAGATATAAAAATAACATAGCATGTTGTGAAGAATGAAAAACAATAGATATAGAATGAAAAACAATAGATATAAAAATCCGCAGCAGCAGCATGGTAAGAAGAATGAAAAACAATAGATATAGAATGAAAAACAATAGATATAAAAATCCGCAGCAGCACCATGGTAAGAAGAATGAAAAAAATAATAGATAAAAATCCGCTAGAGGGAGGGCTTGAACACCTCCGACCTTGTGGTTAACAGCCACACGCTCTAACCAACTGAGCTACTCCAGCTGAACATGCAAATTTTAATAATTTTGATATTTCTGTACAGTTCAAAGGACCAAGCCTAGAAATAAGTTCGGCGACTATTGATTAGTATTGCAATACAAGTTTTCACAAAATATCTCTACGACTAAAAAGAAGCGAATGTTATCGTCGCCGCAGAACTAATTGGACCGCTTACCTCTGATTACCTCGACCCGCTCGCTTCCCCCGCGAAAAAAATATGTCGCGTCCCCACCACCACACGCCTCGAACCGCCTCCCCACAACCCCACGTCTCCCACATCGACGCCGCCACCAGCCTCTGCCCCATCGAGCACGGAGCACCCACACGCCTCCCACATCGCCGCCCGCCCCTGCAGCAGACATCGCGCGGCGTAGTCGCGGCTCCGGACTTCCGGAGCTCCGCACCTCCGCCGGACCCTGGCCGGCCGCGGCCCGCTCAGCCTCGGGGGCCTCGGCGGCAAGGAAGCCACCTAGGCTGCCTCCCGGGCCCTAGCCCACAAGGTAAGATGACTGGAAGCGCGGCGACACTGCTTCGATTTCTGAACTGACCGGAAGCGCGGCGACACTGCTTCAATTTCTGAACTGCTGTGCCGGCAAGCGTGAGGTGAGACATGGCTATGTTCTTGCATTTGTTCATCGTTCTATAAAGCCGAGGTTAGATGTGGTTAGCTTAGCGTCTGGATGTCAGCAATGCATTAAGGAATCATACTATCTTGCCCCCCAAAATGTTTGGTCAGGAACTAAAAAAACAACTTTGTAGATTCATACTATTTTGGGATCTGCGCTGCAAGTGAATTCAGAAAGCTAAACAAGGGACACAGACTTAACCCCACACTATGATTTGTAGTACAGCCTACATCTCTCACATTCAGTCTTTATTAAGTTTCTGCGCGCATTTCTGCATATCTCACATTCAGTCTTTAAAGGTAAGCTGCAGCCCAAATGTATATATATGGTACCAGATTTGGCCAGTGCAGTCTAACTATTTGATGCCATGCAAAATTCAGTAGCTTTGATTTACGTTCTCTGTTCATATTTGATATATATGTGAACTGGCATGACATATTTTTATAATTTTTGCTCATTCAACATTGTCGTGTCTTCTTTGCAGGCTCTCAGATTATTCTTTGCCGTGTCTTCTTGGAAAATTGCAGGTATGTCATCTTGAGTAGGTAATTTCAGTTGATTTTATCTGAGAGCTTGCAGGTTTGGTGTTAGAGATGATTTCTCTGTTGGCATCACTATATGGTGTTTCTTTTCTGGATAGTTTCGATGCAAAGTTCTATGCTTAATAATGAAAACATAATATTCTTGTAATTACTAAACTGTAAGGCTTGCAAATTGAAAAATTTAGTATGTGACTATGTGGATATGACTCTCTGTGCATATGACTGATAATTTTAGTATGCAACTCTGCACGAATACTAATTAACCCATTTAACCAGCAACCATGGAAGAATTTCAGCATGTTTATCAAACAAAAAGAATTACTTTCACTTTGAAGAATGATTTGCAGGTTTTGATTCCACGAGGACCTGGTCTGGAATATGCAGGACGAGGAAACCATCAGGACCACCTCTCAGGTTCGTTTCCTCCCACCCACCTGAGATTGATCCTTCTCTCTCCCCTTCTTGGATTGCTCGCGAATGTGCTCAGGTCTTTTGTCCATTGGTTTTGTGTCTCTGAAACTGAATGTTGCAGAATTGACCGTGTGAGTTGAAGTGGACTGTGTTAGTGTTGTGATGACAGGATAAATTAGTATCAGCAGGGATGATTCACCCTGGGTTTATCCATATCATTTTATCAATCAGATGGAGTCAATGATATATGATTTTGAACTTGTGTTTGCTTTGTGCAGGTTCAAATCTGTAATTATGAACTTATCTTCTTTGAACCTGCAATGCTGAATTTTTTTTTTCTAAATTTTTCATGGTAGAAAACATTGTGCATTCCTTTTGCTTTTGGATTATTATATGCATGTATCTGAAATTGAGATCTTGAAACAGTCATATCTTTGGATTATTGTGGTTGCATAAACACTTTTGATATGAGCTGATCCTATTATAATTAAAGTGGTACAAAAGATAGTCTGAATTCCTACTCAACCATGTCCCCTGCGCCTACCAGGAGTTGACCTTGTGCCCGTGCAGCGCTGTCTAAATAATGCATTGTTTAAGGTAAATGCATGGGTCCCTTGTCCTTGAGATGTCTTCCAGTGAGGTCTTGTTAATTCATTTGGTTTATGAAAGCTTTGATATTAGTGTTGTGGTCTAAATAGTGCCTTGTTTGATCAAGTTTGGTAGTAAACTTAATCTGTTTTTTCATTCATGAATTTCTAATTCCCTACATCATTTGCTTTTTTTTCAGATTAGTATGCTCTTGTAAGCTAACTTTGATTTTATTTGTTACTTGTAACATTTGCATGATTAGAAATCTCGGTTCATTAACCTTGTACTATCAAAGATTTCACAAACGAAATAGTATCCCAGTTACTGAACTGCAAGTTTAGTAACCTTGAGCAGTACTGTTGAACTATTTACAAGCTTAATTAATTGAAATAGTGGCCTGTTAGAAAGGAGTATTACTTGTGATAAATTGAATGGTCAAACACTCAAACCACCATGTTGTCTAACTACAAAAAAAGACCGATATCTGCAAGAGTCTGAATATGCAGCGCATCAGGTTAAGATTTTCTTGCAAGTTGCACTAGCTGACTGAAGATTATTATTAGTTTTCCTTTGGTTGGACATAAGGGTGCTATGAAACAATTGATTGCAGCATGTCTGATTACATTTGAATTGGTTGCAGGACAGCGATGGAATCAACAGGTCTGCAACGCTGGCCTTCTCGAGCTGCCATCCTACCCTCCTTACAAGCTCTGCCTTTGACGCGCTCAGTATGTTGGCAACCTTGAGGAGATTGAGCAGGAAACCGCATGGGAGATGACGTCCTCCGCCGGCAGCATTCACAGGCTCACGATCTTCTCGATAAGGTGGCAGTGCTTAGTGATCTGCTTCACGTCCCCATTCCCAGTTAATTAGTGCTGACACGGATACTTCAAAAAATGGAGAGTCTGGTTTAAAGACTTTGCAGTGGACAATATCTATTTTGAGTGACTTAATAGTTTTTGATAGTTTTTGTTAGGAACCTTACTAACTTTATACAAAGGTTCCGATTGTATCTATGTCATCCAAGTTTTCTGTTGCAATAAGTTTTCGTCGTACTCCCTCTGGTTTGCAAATATTTGACGTTTGGAAATATTAGACAAGGTTTGAAATATCATTGGAGCCACAAGTTCGTGCTGCAATAATAGAGAGGGGAGATGGGTTAGTAGGCATGTAACTTGCCATGTTCCCCTTGTGTACGTAACTCGCCGTGTGTCCCTCGTGTATGGAACTCGCAGTGTGCTTGTGTGGCTGCTAGCTGGTCTCACCGTACCGAGAACAAGTCAAACTCCTGTATATATGATTGTTGTTTCGTTGCAATGGGTATAGACCTAGGTTTCTTCGTCTTACCAGCGTTTTTACATAGCCAATTGTACGTAGCGCTATCTATATCCATAGCAAGATCTAACATCAGGATCTTGACCGTGTTAATTGTTGAGAAGAACATGAACAAGGGAAAGAAACTGGTAAATGGTAATATTCCCAATGAATATCATCTATAAAGAGGTTCTAACTCTAGAGACAAGATAATATTGCCTGTTAATACTTTTTTCATGATAATCAAAAGTACCTTTATTAAACAGTACTATTATCTTATCGTGTGATCAGTGTGTTTTTAGTACAAAAGTTTTGCTGTCCCGTAGCAACGCACGAGTATGCTACCTATATATAGATAGAATAGTAACTTTGTATCATTCGGTTAATCAAGTAATCATTACGGTAGTTCCTCCATAATCATATTTTATCATAGTCATGGTCATACGTGCAAAGTTGAATTATCATGATTAAGATTTTGGTTTGACTATCAAAGGCTCACAGAAGATGTGTTGCAATGCACAGAAAGGTCTATACTATACAATAGAGTTGGTGAGCCTGCGACGCCGCGCTTTTCGTGACGGTGTTAATTTCATGCACTTTGCCTTTTATATTAAATATCACTTTAACGTTAGTATTTAATTTCATAGTATTGTTATTTTACCACGCGATCCGTGTATTTTTATTACAAAAGTTTAGTTGTCCCGTAGCAACGCACGGGCACGCTGCCTAGTTTAGTATTATAATACAATTTATTAAAAAGGACAGTAAAAGTTTCGTCGTAGCTTTTTTGAAAGGAGATGGTGTCCCGGCACTTCCTTTGCTACCAAGCAAATCTCCAGCAGCAGCGAGATGGAGTCCAAGGGGAGGGAGCAGTGTCACCGCCCATGTCGCCCTAGGGACTATGCAGTGTAAACGTTTTAGAAATTCATATTTTCAATCAAGAAACACTAGTACACTTGCTTGACCGTCCTTGGATGGAGCAACATAAAGTGTCATTTTTTTTATCTCGTGAAAACGTACAATATAGTGTTCTTTTAGACGCATGATGTCGACGTACCTCTATATGACTTACCCACAGCGAGGTGAGGTGCGTGAAAAAGGCCATTACGTGATGCACTATATATGTTCACGATCACGAAGAAGTAATTGACACCCCTAGGCCCTAGTGGATTAAATTGTTGTCACCCTACTTAATGATCAAACAAAAGGACTTGATAGAGAGAATCAATCATGAGTCAGCGAGTCACACCTTGGAGCGAGCGAGAACGACGTTTACTTGACCATATAATAGTATATAAAAATGGTCGGCATTTGTATCAGATCAAACTTTTTTATTATAAAAAATGCAAGTCATACGAATTAACTAATACGGACCACAACCACAAGCCCACAGCAAGTCTACGCCGGGGCCCAAACACCCAGTTTCCCTTTTGATCCACTTCCCCCCGGCCCGCCTATGGCCCACCACATATACATTTTCCCGGAGCTGGGCCTCCGCCGTGTCCGCGGGCCAGCAGGTCCTCGGCCTCCTCTGCGGCATGCTCCAGCGCCTCCATGCCGGCAGCTCCGCTCCTCCGCGCCTTGCCGCCTTTCAACCTCCTGCTCCAGGGCCTGCAGCTCCTCCAGCAGTGGTGGTCCGGACTACTGGCTCCCGCTACCTCTTCTCCTGCTACACCCTCCGCCTCCATCTAGGCAGGGACCGGCAGTGGGCAGTGGGCAGTGGCAGTGCTCGCCGATGTGGCCCGCGGCGCCACCGACCCAGCCGCTAGTGATGGCCGGCCGGGGCCTTCTGCCTCTGGGCGAGGTCCATGGTCACCTTCATATCATTCAATTTTAGTATTGCTTCGTGTGATTAACTTTTAAATTTAGATGAGTCTATTACAGGGAGGCCCATGTAAATCTAAATGCAGCTGCTCAAAGGACTGTTGCCCAGGGATCATATATTCTTGGTGGGTTTAATTTCTCTGTTAGTTAAATCTCCATAGCTGCATGAAACGCTGCATTATTATTAGTTTTTTTTCTTTCTTTTTTTGGTTCTTGACAAATCTGTCTGTGCTGTAACCTTTACCTTGTGCTATCTTCAGATAATGTTGAATGATTAGTAATTAGTTCAAATGTTTCTCTGCTCTGCTGCATGCAGGTGGAGCAAGGGAAGGCACCATTGCTGAAAGCTTTGTTCGACTATACAGTAGAATTGAAATAGTGATGGAGGCAAACAGGACTAGATAAAATGCAAGAACAGCCTGCTGTAGAGCTGGAGATAACAGACTTGTATTTCCAAACATCCATATTTATTTCACTATAGCAATATCATTTTTGTAATATATCCATGCTCTTGTACACTAGTATGTCCGAATGTCAGACCATTTTTCAAACAGATTTTTGGTGTAACAAGTATATCTCATTCGTCCATATGTATATTTCATGGACAGCAAACAACTCAATCTGGAATTCTATTTGTCACTACAAAGTCTACCACTAGTTCACTACAAGTCATCTTACTTCTAAACCTCTCTATGACAAATCTCTGTGCTAAACTAGTTCAATCTCTTCACTTCTCATTTCGACACACTGCATTGTTCTTGTTCCCAGAACAAACCGCATTTTTCCTCAATTCTTCAGTGTGGATGCTCCCATGCACACTTCTGCCTGAACCGACAAAGGGGACCATTCCAATACTTGGCACGGCAAAGATGATCATTTCAATATTCAATAGTGGTTCGAAAATCATGCTGTAAGTCTTACAATATTTGAATGCAGAGGTTTAGAAACTTCAATATATATTGTTATCAATGCCATACCTTATCATCAGCATGACCGATGATTGCAGGACCCCTGTAACCAACATCTCGTTATATATATATATATATATATATATATATATTTTGATGGAAACATCTCGTTATATTTATGCACTAACAGTTTCACTTGCAGGACGAAGGTACCTCGTCTCCAAAGTTTAACCAACCAGGTCCAGGTGCTCCATGAAGGCTCATGCCATAAGAAGCACCGCCTGGTCATGAATGTCCATTGGTAGCGGCAGAGGCTCCAGCACACGCGATGGTTCAAACGTCGGAAGTCCAGCGAGGGTTGGGCGGCCACGGTATTTAACTCCGTTGGTGAGTTCTCAACCACCTACTATTTTATAAGCCTTTATTATTCATAGACTAATCACATTCCAGTTTCAATCGATTTTGCAGGGAACAAATCATCCGTTTTGACTCTCACACATATATATCCACGCCTTAAATATCACATTTTCACTATGTAAATGATTGGCTTACCTTCTCATTTATTCGAAGCAAGTATTCCCCATAAACTCATCAAACATATTCATTCATCGTACGATCGCATTGCATAAGTATGTTACATGCCAAACTCACTTTGCCCTCAGAAAAACAAAGGAGGACGCTATGGAATCAATCCTAACCTTGAGGATGTTTTGGTTTCTCTCAGAGATGAGCTGCACCTTTGGAGTTTGGCCGGTGCTCGAGGAGTTTCACATCTCATGGCATCTGTGCCTACCAATGAGTGAACTCTTGTTTTCTTGCTTTTGGTCAAGGATCAAGTTTCTTAATCTGCTAGTGAGAGGTTTTTGTACCAAGTTTGAGTGTGCGGGTGTGGGTTTGTTTGTGATGCGGTAAGACCACTTTTTTTTCCATTCTTCTTAATATAAACGCAGCTCTCCTGCATGCTTGAGAAAAAAACAAAGGAGGACGAAAAGGGAGGCCACAAACTAAGTACTCGCTAATAACCGCACGAGGGGTTCATCACAACAAAACCTCACTTCGCCCGCCGAAAACAAAGGAGGACGAGCAGGGAGGTCACAAACTGAGTACTTCGAAAAACAATCACGCAAGGTGCTCACCACAACATAAGATTCCTCGATGAAATCGGTATATGAAAATAATTTTGTTTTGCAGGGCTGCTAGTTTGCACGTGACTTTTGCAATGCAATTATAGCATGTCAAATGTCTCTCAGAAATCTTATCGACTTCAAAATGGTTCAACACCACAATATGAGATTCCTGTGTAGGTCTTCGCCATGACTACAAGGGAAACTCCTTGCCTAGTGAAAAGAAAAGAAAACATGAGCTTCGACTACATCCTTAATACCACCATCGACCTCGGTGACATCAACGTCACCTTCGTCAACACTTTGGCAAAGGGTTCCACCATCTACCTCGGTGACACCGATGTCACCTTCACCAACACTTCGGTGAGGGGCTCCGCCATTGACCTTGGTGACATTGACGTGACCTTCACCAACACTTCGGCGAGGGGCTTTGACATCGATGTCACCTTTGCCAACACTTGGAGAAAGGGCTCTACCATCGACCTCGGTGACATGGACGTCACCTTCGCCAACACTTCGGTGAGGGGCTCTGACATCGACCTCGGTGACATTGACATCACCTTCACCAACACTTCGAGCAGGGCTCCGCCATTGACCTCAGTAACATGGACGTCACCTTCTCCAATACTTTGGTGAGGGGCTTCGACATCAACCTCGATGACATCGACGAAAACCTTTGCCAACACTTTAGCGAGGCGCTCCACAATCGACCTTAGTGACATCGACATCACCTTCGCCAAGGGTTCCACCATCGACCTCAGTGACACCGATGTCACCTTCGCCAACACTTTGGTGAGGGGCTCCGCCATTGACCTTGGTGACATAGAATCACCTTCACCAACACTTTGGCGAGGGGCTTTGACATCGATGTCACCTTTGCCAACACTTTGAGGAGGAGCTCCACCAGCGACCTCGGTGACATGGACGTCACCTTCGCCAACACTTTGGTGAGGAGCTCTGCTATCGACCTCGGCGACATCGACATCACCTTTACCAACACTTCAAGAAGGGCTCCGTCATTGACCTCGGTGACATGGACGTCACCTTTGCCAATACTTCGGTGAGGGGCTTCGACATCAACCTTAGTGACATCGACGTCACCTTTGCCAACACTTCAGCGAGGGGCTCCACCATCGACCTCAATGACATCGATATCACCTTCACCAACACTTTGGCAAGGGGCTCCACCATCGACCTCGGTGACATCAATGTCAACTTCGCCAACACTTGGCAAGGGGCTCCACCATCGACCTCAATGACATTTACGTCATCATCAGCATCAACTACAGTTTTGCTAAATCAAACCTTCTACCCAGGGCCCAACCATCTTCAACGATGACATCAACTTTGCCCTTCCATCACCTTCAGTTCAAGTGAATAACCTCCTTCCAAGTTCATCGTCAACACCTAAACTAGGCACGAGACCTTCATCTGATCATAAGCACTAGCCAAGAGGGGCTATGGGGTGCATTAGAGAACCAATTTAACCTGGAGGATATGTATTGCCTGGTGTCCTGAGCAGAAGGAAGCAAGCCCTGTAGACTGTGACAACTACTCCGACTACGTCCACCTTGACAAATGTGTCATGATCGACCTTCAATGACAACTCCTGCGTCTGTCCATGATTGGATGACTACGACAGCCAGTATACTTTCACTACTATGATTACTTCGGCTACAGAGAGATACACATGGAGAGGTGAAGATCCTTGAAGCAGTTGAGACAAGCAGGAGTGGGATCATTGACCTCTGCAAACGAAAAGCCATCATCACCTTCGCCACCAAAACATTTTCTACTCCGAGGACACCTACTGAAACCCTAGACAAACATCAGAATTGTACCCTTTGGGCCTTTTCATGTTATTATAGCAGTTAGGTTTTATTGTACCTTCCATAGCTTAGTGCCTAAGGGGTTACTATTGGGGTAAGGGCATCTACGCCTACCCCCTCCATGTAAAAAGTCCTAGGTCCCAGAAGGTCTAAGGACCTCTATGTAATTTGTAAACCTAAGGGGATAGGGAGGAAGATTGCTTTCTCCCACCTACCCTATAAATAGATTACAAGGGACAAGGACAAGAGAGTTATCTCCTCATTCTCCAAACCAATCTTTGGTGTTTCTCCTCACATTCATTTTCTTATGTGGGACTACCCTAACTTAATTTTCACTTTGATATTAATAGCTAGGACATTAAACTAGTTAGCAATTGCTTGAATTAATGTAATCGTATCTTGTATCGTTCAAACTCATCTGAGTAAAATAGCTATAAATAGAGTACAATGGACAAGGGCAAGAGAGTTCTCTCCTCATTCTCCATGATTTTTGCCGGCGTCGTTCCCCACTCTGCGCCCTTCTCCCGTTCCACCACCTGCTCCACCGTAGTCGCCCCGCCGTGCCCTACACCGTGCGCGCGCTAGCCCAGGTTGGAAGCCGCTGGAGCCGTGCATCCGCCGCCGTCAAAGCCGACCGCCGCGGCTGCAAGCAGCCGGTGCTCATGGCCGGGTTGCCACGGTCTATCTCCAGCCGCGTCAAGTCGTTCCCCGGTTGTGCCATCTCGCGAGGACTCTCCTGCACACCTTCCCCGGTCGCCCAGCCACCGGCACTGCCCCCACCGCCGGCACTGCCCCCACGGAGCCGTCCGCGCACGTGGTCAGCAGGCCACAGACCACCTCGGCCCGTACTACGAGCGCCTACGGATGCGCCTCGCCGCCCTGGTGCTTCCCCACCACTTCACCGCGGCCGCCGACGACCTCACCGGCTGGAGAAGTGCCAGCTGGCACTCTCTCCCCGCTTCCCTGTTTTGTTAAGGCGAGAAAGGACCTCGGGGCCAACTACAAGTTTAGGCAGGGGGTTAAGTGATTAGTAACTGACTCATTTGAATAGTACCTATAAGGACCTGGTTGTAGTAGTTTGTTTTGCAGACTCATCAAGGGCCTCTGCGCAAAGTAGTTTTTCCTTTATTGCATTTAAATGGTAGAAACTTTGAAAATTCGTAGTAAATAGTAGAAAAATCCAAAAATAGCAAATGTGGATTTTTTGAAAACCATGAGAAAAGATATATGCAGTAGAGTCATAAAATGTTATGTATTTGTAGATGTTTTCTGATGTTTTTATTTCATCTTGAAAAACACTCCTAAAATTTAATGTAAGTTGACCAGAGCCACATCTGAAGTTTTAGATATCCAAAAATAGTGATTCCAGTTTTGTTAATCTTGTGATGACATGTACTAACTAATAAAAATATTAAACATACCAGTTGTTTACTGTTTTCTTAGGGTTTTGATTTAATCTTGGTAAATTAGGAAATCTACCTTGTTTTGATTGTTATTTTTGTATCTAGAGTTGTGGTGCTCCAATTGAGGTGAAATTTTTATGGTTGGTTACTAGTGTTATGTGTGCACTGTGGTTAAATTTCCATAAGCATTGGATGCTGGATGGGTGAGATATGGGTTTAGCTTGCTCTCTAGTGTTATTTTACTTAAATAACTTGTCTTTTTCTTGTAGGCTGTATACATGTTAAAATAGCTTGAAATTTATACAATAGACTATTGTGATGATATGTAGGCCACTGTAAATTTAGTAGGATTTATTATGCACTTTTGATAGGTGTTTATAATTCCACCTAATTATCTAAATAAATTAAGAAAATGTATTAAAAGAATTTATTTAGTAATGGAAACTATGTTTTCTGGTGTTCATTAGTCATGTGTGACATGTTGGTAAAATTGGTTTTGTCCAATTATATGTTTGCAACATATGTTAGTATTTATTTTTTGCAAATGTGGTTTCTGGACAGATCTGGGAACTTAGCAAAGTTCTTCATGATAATGTGATTTGTTGTAAAACTTGTTTATACAAAAGTTGTAGATAACTAATATATCTAGCTGCTGTTAAAATTTGGTGGCATTTGGTTATGTGGTTTAGGAGTTATATCTGTTTAAAGTTAGGTTACAGAATTGCTTGCTCTCTGTCTTGTTAGATCAATTTCTGTGTTTGTGTAATTTCGACATGTTAAACTTTGGAATCATGCTGTGACTATTATAAATGAATTGTAGAAAATTTCATAAGCTTTCCAGAATGTCTTCTTTCAAGTCATTTGGATTTGTAGAACTCTAGATATGATTGATTTACTCAGCTACTGCATGTATGTCCAAAATTGCTGAAAATACATTGATGCTTGGTTACTTTGCTTGCTTGTTGCTAAGTGTGATTCATGTCCTTAGTGATGAAGTTAGTATACCTGAGGCTTTACAAATCTTGTGTCATGTTTGGTATTGCTTCCCTTGCTATCTTAGCATGATAGGTGGCGTAATGTTTCTTTAAGCAATGTGAAGTGCTTATGTGTATTTAGCGTAACCTTATACTTGCATTGATTAGTGTGTAATGCATCATCTATTGCATTCCCATATATTCATATGCTTGCATCTTGCATCTCATCTAGGTACGCTAGATGCACCACGTGAAGGACGTGATGTGGAACTAACCGAAGATGGTGTTGGTGGATTCATCCTGAAGATGGAAGGATCGGACAAGTGCTAGGATAGGAGATGCTCGCCAAACATGGGTCATCTAACAAACACTGACTAGTGTCGGATTCCAGGTAAGCTCCGGAGTATTATAAGCCTCCTACTTTCAAAGCAATTAATTATATATATGTTATATGTATTGTTGCATTAAGTGGTAGGAGTTGGTTGGAAACCCTTGCTGTATTATATCATTCCTTGTCCAGATATATGAATCCTTGAATCCTACGTAGACCAGGATCGAGTAGATGCTTAGCCCTGCTTTAAGCGGTAGAAGTCGGGGGATTTCCTGTCACGTGCGAGCTTTAGGGATACTTATATATGGCACGGTTGGCTATATTTGCTATCGTGGAAAAGAACCATGTGTTAATAAAATGAAATGAGACCGGGCGGGATGACGATACTGAAGCAGCAAGGCATAGAGGTCTTGGGTATGGATCTATCCCCGTCTGTGTCGGTTAAGGACCAAGACCTGGAGCCTTTTATGTCATTTTGAACGCATGCCTAACACTTAGTTGGCTGGCCTGAGGTTGTCGACCACGAAGCCGAGTAGCTCAACTCAGGCTGCGAAGTCGAAAAGTGGAAGTCGCCTCGGAAGGGAGCTAGGGGAGTCCAAGGGCAGGTGAGTTAAAAGTCCTGATCGTCCTAGCCACTGGTATCCCTGAGAACGCGGCGCTGTTCGGGCCCACCCTGAGTTGTACCAAAGGTTATCTACGGCTGCCTTTAGCGGGGTTTGCCGGGTGAGTGTTAGGAATACCCCCTCAGCTGAGTTGGAATCGATTCGAGTTGCCGTCTCTCCCGGATAGTGAGAAACTTGATTGATTATCTCCAGCGTAGATACACTAATTATAATGATGGTTCGGAATTGATGATATGATAATGGCCTTATTATACTTGCTATGGTTAATATTGTTTGCTCCTAATAAGCGAGTGCTCTAGTACAGGTGCTAATATAGTTGACAGGTTAATGATGATGAACTTGATGCTAAGTTTAATTGGTTACTTATGCTCATAAGCTCTTTTTATGCAAAGATGTCAAGTTAGTCCACTTATATAAAGTCTTGCATATTCATTGGTGTCACTTTATTTTTGGTTTTTGACGGGTAAGTCTAGCTGAGTATATTTTCGTACTCAGGGTTTATTCCCACTTGTTACAGGTCGTGAGGTATTATGGCTACTGCAAGAATTGGATGACTCCTGCCGTAGTGGCAGAGTGTGATCATGTGCATGATCCTTCTGAGTTATCTTGTCTCTAATGCTTTTGATGGAAGTTGACCTCGGCACTGACATGTATTTGAAATAAGAGTAATATTAGTTTTAAATGATTTTGCTTTCGCTACTTTTCAACTTAAGTTGTAATAACTATGTTGAACTCCGATGTATATTAAATTACTTGTGAAATGGATGTAACATGTGACTTGTTATGTTGAATCACTATGATCTTGGCTTGTTTGTTGGTTGGTTTGAAATCCCTCGTGATTTCATTGGACTACCGGAGTTATATGGGCTCAAGTGTGAGAATTTGATTACTTCAGTGATTGTTTTTGTACTTGTGCTCTTATAATTTGGACGGTTCCGTGACACTGCCTCGACCACCCCCGATCCCTCTCTCATTTCTCTTCGTTCCTTGCTCTAGCACCCAGGACGCATCGACGCTTGGGTGGCGCCCAAAACCCTAGCTGCCGCCACATCTTCTATACTCCAGCAGCCTCGCCTCCACCACGCCATGTTCCTGCAATGTTGTCTTGGGAGGGCCCTAAAACCCTAGTCGTCATCGCCTCTTTCCTCATCTCCACTGAACTCGCCATGTTGGTGGAGCGCATCTGGACTGTGGGGGAGGTGGCGTGTTACACAGCGACACCGCGAGTGCTCGTGTGCTGAGCAACAACCCGGAGTCGGCGACACAAATCAATGGTAAGTCCTGGCAACTAATTCTTTTCCTTTCTTCTTCACTCATGTCCTTTGGTTCGACATGGAGGACAAGGTCCTCCGCGTGGATCTCGGCGCCAACTATCAGATCCGCGACGGGCTTCAGAGGATCCATGCCTGGAGATCAAAAGCGATGGGAAACACCTCGTCCATGCTGGCGCCGGCCAGTAGCACACTTGTTCAGATATCGCGATCGTGCAGGGGGACATGCCTATTATGCCTTTGATTAATATCGTTTAGTTCCTTCCATGCTTCTAATAATTTCTCTCTTCGTAGATCAAGCAAAGATGCTTAGTCACAAATATAGAGCACCCACCATTTGTCTCCACCAGTTGTGGTTGCAGCCAGCCCCTTTGTGTTTGACCGTGTATTGGTCAGTACTTGACGTTTGCCATTGCTGAATTCTCTTGTTATCCTCAACTCTGGTGCCTCTTGTTCTATTTTCGTTGCTGACCCAACAGACTTCAATCTCAGTATAAATTTATTTAAATCATGTCATTTTCTGGCCGGGTCAGATTTCATAGATTATTTTTTTTTCACTGCAGCATTCGATTATATTGGATTTTGGTAATCCGCTCAGATTTGCAACGCGGACGTACAAACATGAAAGGCTAAAGCTTACTCATGTGATTTGAGTCTTTCCCTTTCTCAATTCCGGCCAGGTTAGAGTGTAGAATTCGTGTGGTGCATGCGGCTGTATCGCATGAATTTGTGGTGTTAAAGAACCTAAGGCTCTGTTTGGATCCGTGGAGTTGAACTCGTTCTAATAATTATAATTTATGCACAGATTAATTAAACTAATGTTAGCCATATAAGGGAGATACTTGTATATTGCATTTCTAGTGTAGCGAAGCGAGTTGAAGAGAGAGCTATAAGTTGCAAAATAGAAATATAGCATGCTGATTTATAGCATCAATTTTCATCTCCCACCCTATGAATTTGAGATAGACTTATATGTGAACTTAAGAAAGTTGCGTAATGTCAAATTCTAATTAAAATAGCCTAATCCATTAAGTAGATTCTAATTCCTCCAAAATTAAAGGTTCCAAACGGCCCCTAAGTGATTTGATCATCTATACCCGAGTGATCAAAACCCACATATCATTTGATATCTGTCGCAGTCCGTTTTTTTTTTCATTTGAGACTGTATATAGACAGGCAAATTATAGCTATTATCTTTTCATCCTAGATTCACACAACACTATTAAAATCTACAATGATTATATATTTCGGTGTCATTTGTTTATAGAATTGTTCTAACTATATACAGAACTATGTGAAAATCCTTTGTTTTGTTTCAAGCATTTGTTTTATTAAACCTATGATATGTTTGTTAAATCTATTATATAAACTTTAGAAAATTGATCAAACTTTCACAATTTCGCAAATTTGTTTTTTTAATTTATTTTAAATTTGCCTCCAGGAAAAAGGGATTTCTTTGAAGTTCTAGTTGTTTATAAAAAAACAACATAAGTTCTATTTAGGTTTGAAGTCAATTTTTAATTGAATTTGACCTATGGTTCCAATTCGGGCATTCATTCAGCAATTAAAATCTAGCAGGAAACAATTCACTTCCAAACACTTCAACATTAATATTAATCTAAATGGATGATGTGGTCCACAATATTATTTAAGGAAAGCATTCATATATAGACATAGGAGTATGTTAAATTTGAGCTCCAACTCGTATTCAACTCATTTTTTATCTCATATTCAACTCATTTTATCTTTAGTTTAAAAAAATCATTTTATCTTTGAAAAAACACATCAGTCTTTTCTTTTGAACTATAAACGGGCTCCATGACTTTGAGCCTTGTCGAGAATATGACACTGATATTTTGAAAAAGCAAACCTTCGTCCGTACGTGCGTCCTCCCTGCTGTGTCTGCGAGCTTTGTTTAGTTTTCCCTAAAAGTTCACATCTTATCCCATCTAATTTTTAGACACATGCATGAAATATTAAATATAGATTAAAACAATAACTAATTGTACACATTGCGACTACTTTGCAAGACGAATCTTTTAAGCATAATTAGTCCATGATTTGACAATAAAATACTACAGTAAGATGTGTTAATGACAGATTAATCAGGCTCAATAAATTCGTCTCGCGGTTTACTGACGGATTCTATAATTTATTTTTTATTAGTATTCAAACACTTCATGCGATATTCGATGACACCTCAAAACTTTATACCTAGCAACTAAACAAACACGGCCGGCCACAACCCATCCCATTCCCAGCCGCGCCAGCCGCCCGCACGAAATACAAGTGGCGCCCGGTGTCGCAGGTGTGAGACGGTGCGTCGGTACAGGCATCTATTGGCTCCGTTCGGCTGTGCTGATAAGCCGGCTAAAAAACACTGTTGGCTGATTTGTTGTGAGAGAAAAACACTGTTCCTGCTGAAAAACAAGTTGAAAAGTATTGATTATAAACCGGATGAACAAGGCCATTTTTTTACGTGTCGCAGGTGTGAGACGTCGTCTGCACCAACAGGATGACAGTGTGACGCCAGTAGATTCCTCACTCGGCGCGCGAGCCGAACGAACAAGTCGACGGGCTTCATCCGTGTTCACGGCTTCACGCGCGCGGGCCAAGGGATCCGGTCCGTGAATCTTCCCGTCCGAGCTTCGCGTTTGATTTCCAAAAAGTATTCCCAGAAGTTCTATCACATCGAATCTTTGACGTATGCATGGAACATTAAATATAGATAAAAAATAACTAATTGCACAGTTTGGTTAGAAATCACGAGAAAATCTTTCGAAACTAATTAGTCCGTAATTGGACACTAATTGCCAAATACAAACAAAAGTGCTAAAGTACCAAAACCCAAAGATTCAATGTGATGGGACTTTTGGGAAAACTTTTTAGAACTAAACAAGGCCTTATATTATTTTGTGGCTTATTTAGACTCCTCTTTGACCCATGTTGGAAAACGAGGTCGTTTAAATCTAACAATCTTATTACGCATTTACGGTGCCTAAATGTTTTTTCCTTCAAAAGAAATACTATTTTTCAACCGGACGGAAACATGCAAATTGTGTTATAATCGACAATGACACTACACTAGTTAGCATTGAACATCCATCACACTCAAGCAAGGGGAAAATTGGCTGCCAATTACTCCCTCCATCCCGTTTTCAGTGTCATTCTGGCATGGCTGTGAACTGTCTTCATTCATCGTCTCTTGCATGCACGTGGACAGACGGAGGGCCAGGTCCAAAGCATCTTCCATGCACCAGGTTCAATGTTAGAACGACTCTCAAAAAGGGACAGAGGGAATATTTCGCTGTTTGTGTGAATGGAGGGAGTGGGATGATGAAGACAATAAAAGGAGGAGAGAAGCTATAGTCGGCCATTTGCGAGGGAAGCGTGGATGCCGGAGAGAGAGAGAGGGGCAATGGGGGCATTGGCGCACCACGTCCTCCATTGAGGCTGTCAGCCCACGGTGGGGCCACAGGCCGAGTAAAGGGCAGGCCCTAGATGGCGGTGACTGAGGAAGGGTGGGTCGTTGTATTTCTGCTGTCGTAGGCTGAAATCTATAGGCGACGTGTCCCGAATGCAAGGAAAGAGAGGATGGTAGAAAGGAGGAAGCAAGCTGGGTTCCAACTTCAAAGGAGAGGGAAAAGGCAGCTGGCCAAGATAGGAGGGAAAAGAGGGTGAGTAGGTAGATTGGCTACAAAACTTGGCCAGGATGAAAAAGGTTTTTACATAAGTTTTAGTTAGGTTTGAAATTAATTTTTAGTTGAATTTGACCTGCGGTTCCAATTTGGGCATTCACGCAAGCAATTAAAATCCAGCAAGAATCAATTCACATCCAAACACTTCAACGTTAATTTTAATTTAAAGGGATGATGTGCCATCATATTTAAGGAAAGCATTCATGTAGACTTATGTTAATTTGAGCTCTAGCTCGAATTCAACTCGTTTTAATTTTTTTGGAAAAGCAAACTAGTTTTTTTTTCTTTTGAACTATAAAAGGGGCTCCATTACTTTGAGCCATGCCGATGGATATTTTGAATCAACATTTTTTTCGACAGGCTTATTATTCCAAAAAAACTTTCAAACACACTTTGTAAAGAAACTGTACAGTATGTTTTCATAATAGGCTGAAATTCAAACCTATATATATGTTTTTTGAAGTGTTTCCACAGACATCTTTCAAAAAGAGTAAACGTGGTCTAAAAGTTTTTAGAATGGGTCGGTCGTGCCAAGGCCGAGACAACTTATCCAAACTATGGTGTTGAAAATAACATTAGTTTAAATTTCAAACAGATATAGGTTCAAATTGTTGTTGGCTCTAAACGAAAAGCCTTCTAAGGTTTGAAGGTTTTGCCAGCAATTTTCAATAATTCTTTTACTAAAGAAAAACCTGTGTTAGGATTTTAAAATAAGATACTACAGCACAGATACAAGCGCACATCAAACAAAAAATAAAAATAAAATTAATATACAGAAACTCGAAATGTCAGAATGGGAAAAGCACGCACGACTCGTGGTGCAGCATATGGTCGACTCACCGTAGGTAGTGCTGGAACGCAACGGCTGCACACAGCACCAGGGCTGGGTTTAGATGCCCGATTTGGGGCATCTCGGATCACTGGGCTGCACTGTGCAGCACTGTAGCAATTTTATTTTTATTTAGTAATAATTGTCTAAACGTTGATTAATTAGGCTTAAAATGTTCGTCTTGCAAAGTACAACAAAACTATGTAATTAGTTTTTGATTTCATCTACATTTAGTACTCCATGCATATACCGACATTTTGATGTGATGAAAATCTTCTTTTTGCATAGTAAAATTTGGTGGCAAACTTTGGGATTTAAACATGGCCCAGATGACCAGCCCTTGTTTAGTTCCCCCAATTCTCCCCCAAATTCCACTATGCAAAAAGAAGATTCTCCGTCACATCAAAATGTCGGCAAATGCATGGAGTACTAAATGTTGATAAAATCAAAAACTAATTGCACAGTTTTGTTGTACTTTGCGAGACGAACATTTTAAGCCTAATTAGTCAAAATTTGGATAATTTTTACCAAATACAAACGAAATGCTACAGAAATTCTGATACAGTGTTTTTCTCCCCTATTGTGTGAACTAAACTAGGCCCAGGTCGAATTGAGAACATTCCTCCGTCGTCTCGATCTGTTCACGCCTGCGGCCCATGGGATGCGGTCCCGTCGTCCGTCCCTCTGGCAGCCTGGACGTTCAGCACCTCATCAGGCTTGCTTGCTGCGCAAGTTGCTTAGTTTGTTAGTACAGCACTCGCCAAAAAAAAAAAGTTGGTTAGTTTGTTGGCTGTTCAAATTAGTGGGTCCATGGGCAACCACATAGGTCTCTAATATGCGTGCAACAACGGCACTGCGCACACTGACACGGTTTTACTGAAAATTACTATAACACTTGGTAACTTTGTATATATACTGCTGACCTCATAACAAACATTTTGATTGAAAAGAAGTTGCCTAATCCCCGCTGAAGTTCTTTATCTAGCAATATCTTTTATGCAAAAAAATGTTGCACAAATGTTGCCCACAAGGATCGTCAGGACCGTGACAAAGCTTCAGTGTCGGTACAGATGGGCAACGGGCTGGCCCGGCACGACACGGCCCAGCACCGAGCTGACTAGGCACGCCGTGCTCTGCAGGCCGTGCCTAACAGGCCTTCGTGCCTGGCCACTAGCCCAAGCACGCCTGGTAGGCCAATTTTCGTGCCAACCTGACCCAATAAGCATGGCCTGCCAGGCAGGCCGAGCCAGCCTAAGGCCCACTAAAAGATAGAAGGGGAGGCTAGGACATGGAGTCGCACGTGGTGGGGCGGAGCAGGGCCGGCGTCCACACGGAGGAGGTGGCGCGCCCGCAGCAGTGCTCGAGGCTGAATCCCCACACCTAGTGGGATCCAGTCCGCGACACTAGCTTCTGGCGATCGGCGCTGGTAAGACCGCCATGCTCAAGCTCGAGGATAGGGACCAGCCGGTGGCTTCCACCCCATGTGGCCAGGTGAGGTCTGTCGAAGGGGATGGAGCCGAGGAGAAGACTGGGAGCTGGGGAGGAGAATACGGGGCGGCGGAGGCGCGACGTCTACGCGGTCACGTGGGTGAGTTGCGAGTCACGACTTCGCGAGAGAACGACGATGCGGCGTGGGTGTGGGGATGGGGACTCGATTCCAGTTGAGTTAGGGATGGGAGAGTCATGTTGGGATGTACGGTTGTAGGGATCTTGGCCTTTTTAGTCTATCAGCGGGCCGAGTAGCGGGCCGATGCTATTTACTGGCCCGTGCCGTGCCGCCCGCCGTGCCTGGGGTGCGGCCCAAGCATGGCCCTGTGTACCGGGCCGTGCCAGCCCGGGACCGCTTGTCACTAGGCCAGGCCGGGCTTGTGCTGGGCCAAAAAATGCGGCCTTCATGCTGGGCTCACGGGCTCGTGCTGCATGCCCAAATATAAGTGTCAGCAGTAATTCTGGCGTCGGACGTAGGCCAACTTTTATGAGACTCGTTTATAATAAGTTGAGTAGGATTAGCTGATAAGCCTATGAAGAATTTGAGCTGGGCGTTTGATGGTCCTGATTCTTCCTAGTAGATTATCTGTTCTAGATGTAAAATAACGTATTATCGCTTTCCACGCGCATCTCATGTGTGTACAACTCCCTGATTTATTTTTGAAATATCCATATGCAATTGTTGCAACATAGAAAGAAGTCAAATGAAACACTCGAAGCATACGAACTGAATCTGGACTCCGTTGGTATGAATTACCCCTGCTCCTGCCATTTCCACCAAATCAAAATCACCCCCAACCCAACCGCTCGGTGCCTGTCTCTCGTTTCAATTTCAACAGCCGCAGGCCGCAGCGTGCTCTCCATCTCGCGGCGGCAAGCACCGCAAGCGCCGATGGAGAGCCCCTGGCTGATCGTCGCCCGCGTCCTCCGCGTCGCGCAGGTGCAGCCGGGGCACGCCGTCGTCGGGGAAGCCGAGGAGGCCGCGCCGGCGCAGGAGCAGGTGGAGGTGGAGCACGGCGCGGTCGGGGAAGCGGAGGGAGTCGCGCAAGCGCAGGCGGAGCACGGCGCGGTCGAGGAAGCCGAGGACGCCGCGCAGGGGGAGCACGCCGCGGACGGGGAAGCCGAGGTCGCCGCGCAGGCGGAGCACGCCGCGGTCGCGGAAGCCGAGGACGCCGCGCAGGTGGAGGCGCAGCACGCCGTCGTCGGGCCGCAGGCGCAGCTGGAGCAGCGCGTTAAGGAAGTGGACCTGGCGGCGGCTGACGCTGCGCAGGTGGGGCACGCCGCTGCCGAGCCCGATTTCACCCTCTCGATCGCGCCACCGCCACGGGTCACCCTCCTCACCGCGGGCATGACTTCCCACCCCAACCCCGTGAAGCCGGACATGTACCCCTACATCATCGCCACCGGGCCGTTCTGCCTCCTCGCCCGCTTCTCCAGCGATCCCTACCACGGCACCAGCTTCAACGACAGGCCCCGCGCGAGCCATCTCGTGGTGGTGCGTCACTTCCGCAACGGCGCCAATGGCCAGATCGTGGCAACCGCCGAGCGCGTACCAAGCCGCACACGCGACGTCCCCGTCCTCAACAACGTCCAGAGCGTCGCGTTCCTCTGCAACGACGAAGAACGCACCTACAGGGTCGCCGAGTTGAGGGTAATCACGGGTCAGTACCACAGCGCGCTGCTCATCTCCTTCAGATCGGACATCGGCCGCTGGTTCAGGAGGGAGCTGCGTGTCCCCATGAAACTCCGCGGCGGCTGCAAGCGGGCGGCGTGGGTACCCCACGGCACAGTCACCGTCAACAACACCGTCATATGGTACGACCTCTCTTGGGGGATGCTCACCTGCGACGACCTCGATGGACAGGAGCGATTGGACTTCTACAAACTCCCATCTGGTCGTAAACTTGGCCCCCTCGACTCCACGGCGAACATCCACACCACGCGCTGCATCGCGCTGAGCGGGAACTTTGTGCGCTTCGTGGAGATCATCGACCGAGACAATGTCCAAGCAGCCAGGGTCTCCATGTGGTATCGCATCATTGTAGGTGACGAATGGCAATGGCGCCTGAACTACAACGTCTACTTCGCGCACATCTCGAGTCACCCCAGCTACATTGCGACCGGGCTGCCCCAGGGCCAAGTCCCCGACCTCGTGTGCGTGAGTCCCGTGAACCCAAGTCTGGTCTACTTCGCTCTGGGGGATCGCCTCTTGGGCGTGGATGTGCCCAACCACATGGTCATGCACTGCGAGGACTACCAGCTGGTGGACGTGCCACGGCAGCAGCCCCGGCAGGCCTCCGCCCGATTCATTGTCACTTGGAACCTGCACCAAGGCGTAGGTACGTTTCGGCAAATCAGCTAATTCTGCTGTGTGTGTCGTTTCTGCTAATTCTGCTGTGTGCTTGAGCAGTGGTCATTATATTCTGCTGTGTGTCGTTGTGCTAAACTGCTAATTCTGCTGTGTCCTTGAGCAGTAGTCATTATCTAGTTTTGTTCTCCTACTAATTGAGTTATTTCTCTGTTTCTGATCCCAATGACCAGAAAATAGATTTCATTAACCTGTACATAGCACACTAGTTGAACTAGTTGAAGTTACCCATTTGACAAAGCTAGCAATCTAGCATGCATTTCATATTAGGGGCATCATGGGTGCTTTATCATCAGTTTAACGTTCTGTGATTATTCTCTCTAGACTAGTACTGGTGTCCGTAATTTTTTCCTGAGATGGTAGTGGTATAATAATTGTTGTTAGGCACAGCTTGATTGCGAGTTTGAAATCACGTTTTTGTCAATACAGATAACTTCATTAGCTACATGGTGGTCCGTCAAATAGTACTGTGAGGTGAAACTTGTGAATTAGTTTTAGAAGATATCTCCCAGGATGCTTTTTAAATTTGTTTTACTGAATGATTTTCAGAATGCAGTTGTCTTGCCTACTGTTAACCATGCATTTAGAGAGAGAGAGAGGAGACCAAAATGGAAATTGCTGGATTATTTTATTTGCATGCATGATCGTTATCAGGTTTTGTTTTCCAGACATATGCTACTTAAGTTGTTTCTCTGTTTCTGATCTCTATTGCCTGAAAAGCATTCGTCAACCGTACATGTTTCGAATGAAGTTCACCGTGCTAATGCTTGAACTGATGCTCTGATTATATCTGCATTCATCTACACTTTCCCATCTTCCCTACAGTTAAATTCATTGTTTATGATGACTCTGTTCTTGGAGGATTTCTTACCTATCGAAACAGCAAACACCACTGTTGTCGTCATAGCAGAGTAACTAGACAACCTGTAATTGCACTTAACTTCGTGGTGACAATAACTGTGTTAATAGTAGTTTTTGGTGCTCCCGGTTGTGATCTGACTACCATTTCTCTCTGCAGCAGGAGACAACTTTGGGTATGTGTCGCAGGAACCAATTGTCACGCTTCCATCAGATGTTTCCTCCGACGATGACGAAGTGGAGGTGGAGGACCTGGAGGAGCAATGGGAGACGACAGCAAGGGGTCGGCGGGGTCCAAAGTCGATCAAGATCACACCGATCAAAGTCAGCCGCCGCCAGTGCATAGGTATGTTTCTGTGTCGTCCTGCTAATTCTGCTGTGTACCTGACCAGTGGTCCAATAGAGTACTGTAAGATGAAACTTGTGAATAAGTTTTAGATGATGGCTCCCAGAGGATGCCTTATAAATTTGTTTGCATGATTTGCAGATTTTAGTTGTCTTGCCTACTGTTAAGTGTTAACCATGTATGCACAGAGAGAGAGAGAAAGAGAGCGAAATGAAAATTGCAGGTTATTTAAATTTATTTGTATGCATGATCATTATCTAGTTTTGTTTTCCACACATATATACACCAATTGAGTTATTATTTCTCTGTTTCTGATCCCAATTGCCAGAAAATAGATTTCATCAACCCTGTACATAGCAAATTAGCTGAACTAGTTGAAGTTACACATTTGACAAAGCTAGCAATCTAGCATGCATTTCATATTAGGGGCCTGGTGCCCAGTGGTATACCAATTGATGTTAGGCACAGCTTGATTGCGAGATTGAAATCACATTTTTGTCAATACGGATAACTTCATTAGCTACATAGTCCGTCAAATAGTACTGTGAGGTGAAACTTGTGAATTAGTTTTAGAAGAAGATATCTCCCATGATACCTTTTAAATTTGTTTTACTGAATGATTTTCGGAATGCAGTTGTCTTGCCTACTGTTAACCATGCATTTAGAGAGAGAGTGACCAAAATGGAAATTGCTAGATTATTTTATTTGCATGCATGATCGTTATTGTGTTTTGTTTTCCAGACATATGCTAGTTAAGTTGTTTCTCTGTTTGGATCCCTATTGCCTGAAAAGCATTCGTCAACCCGTACATGTTTTGAATGAAGTTCACCGTGCTAATGCTTGAACTGATGCTCTGATTATATCTGTATTCATCTACACTTTCCCATCTTCCCTACAGTTAACTTCATTGTTTATGATCACCCTGTTCTTGGAGGATTTCTTTTTACCTATTGAAACAGTAAAAACCACTGTTGTCGTCATAGCAGAGTAACTAACTTCGTTGTGACAATAACTGTGTTAATAGTAGTTTTTGGTGCTCCCGGTTGTGATTGTGACCTTTTAGAATTCATTCAGTCACCATTGTCTGACTACTATTTCTCTCTGCAGCAGGAGATGTGCCGCAGGAACCAATCGTCACGCTTCCATCAGATGTTTCCTCCGACGATGAGTAAGTGGAGGACCCGGAGCCGGAGGAGCAATGGGAGACGACCGCCTAACGCCGATGAGAGTCAGCCGCCGCCAGTGATGAGTTACGAGTTTTGACTTCAAAATCTCAGCCCCGTGGCTTTGCTTGTTCTGTAGGATGCTACAACTGAAACGTTTTGCCTGCTTTGAATTGGTTTTCTCTTGCAGCTTGCCACTGTTCTCTCCTCTCTGCATTTTCCTCCTAACACCCTGTTTGTTTTGTTCTGTTAACAAAATGAGTCGAGCAAATTCGCTTCGCGTTTGATTTGCCACACCTGCTCCACCTTCTTTGCCTGATACGTATGCTAACGTCACGATGCCAGGGACGTTCAGCAGCAGCGCGAGTTGCATGCGCAGCGAGTCGGCGACTGTCGTTGACCGATGGTCGGTGGAGTAAAACACGTGTACTCCCTCCGCTCTGTAAATAAATGCAAATCTTGTTTTACGAGGAGTCAAAGTTTTTCAAGTTTGACTAAAAATATATAAAATAATATGAATATTTGTATCTTCAAATAAGTATATTATGAAAGTATATTTTTTGTTCAATCTGATGATGCTTATTACATATCATAAATATCAATACATGTTTATATATATTTGGTCAAACTTTTAAAAATTTGACTCTTTGGAATGTGAGATGTGCATTTATGTGATTTCTGAAGCTCGTTGGACAGCTCTGCGTGCCCTTCAAGTTGGTCGGTCCATGGGGAGTCATTCTTTTTTTTTTTTACGAAAAAAATACGGTGCACACGCTGACACATTCTTCAAAAACAATTCCAACGCGGACGTGACATGGCTAAACAAAACCTACAGGACGCAATCCAGTTTTATCGGTTCAATAGCACACAATGATGCTGCACATGGTGCGTTGTGAACCACACCACACACAAATGAAACGGAAAAAAACCTGGTCGACTCACCTCGCCTCGCGACTAGCCTGCGAGCGCCGCCGCGTCTGCCTGCCACCTCCGGAGGGAGCAGTGGTCCATCGTTTTAATTAGTTTTCTACTTAGTAGGTCTGAGTCCTTTATGTTTATGATCTCTCCATAAAGTCTTTTTTTTTGGTATCGGAGATCTGTCTCGTCCTTCTCCCCGGCGACTGCGAGGGCAAGTCTGATTCGTTTTCTTCGTAGCGTTTTTATTAAAGAGGAGGGCAACAACTGCGAAGTCAACAACTTCCTCGGCATAGCGACACAGAGACTTAGTTTTTCATATGTCAACATCAAGGCGGAGATGATGTTGCCGACATCGAATAATTTTTTCCGGTCTCTTCTCTATTTTATTGTGGTTAGAATAAATTTTAGATCAGTCTTCCCTGTTTTTTGGTGACACGAAGAAGATACAAGAAAGAAAAAGCTTTTCAATTTCGTCTGCAGGAATGTTGTCCGCCGTTCGTTGGACATTTGTTCTCAAGTCTTTTGCCGAGTGTTTGCCTCTGCGGTCATCCGTACAAATCGTCATGCAGGTTTGGATTTCAAATTTGGAGCTATGAAAACATGGGTACAATATAGATGAAGATCACTATCTGGATATACATAGTGTATTCCGTAGTGCTTGTAATGTGATGATGTACTCACTATAATCTAATATAATTACTTTTACGTCTAAAAAATAGCATACAAGGATCCATTCTTCCATCCAAAAGCTAGAATTTATCTAAAAAAAGGCATCAGCAATTGGGGAGCAGAAATGCTTGGATCCGAGCGTCCAGCTCCCTCCCTTGTATCGGAACGCGAACGACTCAGCCGAGCCGCGCGCCTCATGTTATCCGCCCCGCTCGACGCCCTCCCCATTCCCCATCCCGTGCGCTTCAGTTGACTTTGCTCTCGTCGCCCTCTCCTCCCCCCGCTCCTCCACTCTCTGCTTTGCTCGCGCACCAACACCCCTCCCTCCCTCTGTGACCTGCATGCCGCAACGGCGGCGGCTTCCGGCGAGCTGACCCTCCTTCTCTTGCTTCCTCCCTCCCTCCCTCCCTCCCTCCATCCCTCCATGACCTCCATGCCACCATAGAGGAGGGCGATGACAATGGCTTCCGGTGAGCCACCCCTCCCTCCCTCCCTCTGTCTGTCTGTGACCTCCATGCCATCAGAGAGGGGAGAGGAGCACGATAGCGGCGGCTTCGGCGAGGTAGGTGGGTCCTTTTTTGGATCTGAGCCACCCCTCCTCCTCCTAATCCTCCTCCTACCCCCATCTAGATCTAAGGGATGCCTCGGTGGCTAGGGTTCCGGTGAGCTCTCGGGGGGAGGGGGGGGTCAGATCTCGCTGTGTTGAAACAATTTTATCTGGTCGTTACAATATGTTGCTGTTGATGTTGCAGTAGTACTGCTTTGAGATGTTGTAGTATGTTTCAGTTGCTTCAATCTCATGTTGCAGTAGTTGTTCCATGTTGTTACAACAGTTTGTTTAGTGTTGTTGCAATAATATATTCATGGTGTTTTAGTTGCTCTATCCTAATGTTTCAGATGTTGTTTTTTTGTTGTTGCAATAACATGTTCATGGTGTTTCGACTTCTTCATCCCAATGTTGCAGCTGTGGTCCCTTTTTGTTGTTGCAATATATATTTTCATGGTGTTTCAACTGCTTCAACCTATTGTTGCAGCATATTGTTCTGTGTTGTTGTAATAACATGTTCATGGTGTTTCAACTTTTTCATCCTAAAGTTGTAGCTGTTGTCCCTTTTTGTTATTGCAATATATATGTTCATGGTGTTTCAACTACTTCAACATACTATTTTAGTAGTTTTTTCGGTGTTGTTGGACTAACATGTTTTGGTGTTTCAACTGCTTCATCCTAATGTTGTAGTGGCAAGCGGGGGGCGAGCTGGGGACGGGTTGTGGGGGCGAGCTGGCGGTGGGTGTGGGGACGAAATGTGGGGGCGCATTCGTCGCGAGCGGCAAGCGCAGGGGAAATAGGCAAAGAAGAGAAATGGTGGGACCAGCGTGCGAGATGGGGGGAGGGAGAGCTGGTTCTGTTGTATTCCCAAGCAGGGCATGCGGTGAAGAAGAAGCGAGTGGCTGGGGCCGGGGGGGGGGGGGGGGTCAGGCGGTGAAGAAGAAGCGAGTGGGCTGGGGGCGGGGATCGAGCGGTGAAGAAGAAATAAAATCGGCTGGGACGGGCGGATTTGTGGGCGTGTTTCCTCGATGCGACGCGTCCGCGGCACTGTCCGATGGATGAGTTTCCATCGGATGTCCGGACACCAGCAACACCGATGGGGAGGTGAGTCGAACCTTCGTGACAGTTTTAAGAGGGTCAGCTAGACTTTTTAAAAAATAGAAATGACTTTTCAAAAAATATCCAAATAATTTTGTAGAATAAATATACATTTAAAAATACTAAAATTTGATTAAATATTAAATTATTCGTAGAAAATTGTTTTAACTCAATAAAATGTGAACCAATTTCATATTTTACCTAAAATCATGATCTAAGACTTTTGTTTCTTGCTTTGAATTATTTGAATCTTATATGATCTCCTAATATTTAAAATTTAATAGAGGATGCCGGCCAAGACAAATCCTCGTAGCGCATGAATCACTACCCGCCGGCTCGCCGTGCAAACTGCAAAAAAAAGTTCCCTCAGCAGCAATGTCTTGCTTAACCATCAACACATGCAAGAAATATTTCAATTAAATAATCTAATTCAAGTTATGATTGCACATGCCTGCAAAAGAAAAAAAAGGAGCGGGATTATCTCTTGAATTTAGAACCTCACGGTTTTATGTTGGTTCGATTGTCTCTTGAAAAAAGAAAAAGAAAAAAAATGGTCTATACTGAGGTGTCTCACCATCGCCATGGGGGCGCTCACAGGAGCAACATCATCTCTCTTCTCCCCACCAAAGACGGTGCCCGCACACAGGTGCTCTCCTCCTGCTGGCGTTGTTGGGGGCACCCCCAGGTTGTAGGATACCTAGGACAGATAAGTATGTTACTTGGGCGAAAACCTTGTCGCATAAGCGAAATCGTTTTCAGTCAAGCACGAGCATTTCCGCACAAGCGGTTCCGTTTCCAATTATGCGGATACATTGTCGTCATAGCGAACAGGGTCCCTCGTTGTTGAGGGGATTCGACCCTTTTCGAGCTTTTGAGTCGTGGTCAAAATTATTCTCGGTCAGGCGAAAACATATTCCTTTGTCGTATTTTGATGGATGCTGGGTCTGTCTACGCCGGTGAAGGCCGGGTGCTGCCCCGTTTTCTCCACGTGGTGGGAGTGTGGCGGTGGGGGCTCGAGTCGTTTGCCACCGCCGTTGTCTGACTACCATTTCTCTCTGCAGCAGGAGATGTGCCGCAGGAACCAATCGTCATGCTTCCATTAGATGTTTCCTCCGACGATGAGTAAGTGGACGACCCCGAGGAGCAATGGGAGACGACCGCCAGGGGTCGGCGGGGTCCAAAGTCGATCAAGATCACACCGATCAAAGTCAGCCACCGCCAGTGATGCGTTACGAGTTTTGACTCCCAAATCTCAGCTGTACCGCCCCGTGGTTTGCTATGTTCTGTAGGATGCTACAGTCTACTGAAGTTGAGCTCAATGTGGTGGATGGGAATCGACTAACAGCTGAAACATTTTGCCTGCTATAATGTGCTGGGTTTTCTCTTGCTGCTTGCCACACTGTTCTCTCCTCTCTCCATTTTCGTCCTGACGCGCTGTTTGTTTTTTTTGTTGTTTTTTCTCTCCTCTCTCCATTAAACAGATGAAACACCCACTCTTAGTGGAAAGTTTTATTCCATGGTTTCATAGGCATTTAATTTCAAGACTCATAAAGAGTTAGTAATCATGCCAAGGGTTTCATCTATATGAAACATATTTCTTCCCTCTTTTCTTAAATACACTCCATGTCATAAAAAAATGCCTACGTGGCAATCTATTTAATGCAAATAAAACTTACATGAAACTTTCACTGAGACTGACCTATCACATTCTTCAAAAACATTTGCACCACGAACGTGACATGGCTAAACAAAACCTACGTGGCGCCATACACTTTATCAATTCAATGGCACACAATGATGTTGCACATGGCGTGTTGTAAACCATGCACAAACAAGAAAAAGGAAAAAAAACCTGGCCAACTTGCCATAGCGAGTGCCGCCGCCGTCTCCTCCACCTGGTCCCCCTCCCTTCCCCTCCAACATCTCACTAGAGGCTAGAGAGTGTGGGGATCCATCGTTTTAATTAGTTTTCTAGTAGCTTAAGTCCTTTACGATTAGAGTCTCTTCATGCAAGTTTTTCTCTAATGGAGTTTTATCTCCTCCTCTACGGCAACGGCGCGAGTATAAGAGTGGATTCGTTTTCTCCATGGCGGCTCAATTGAAGCTGATGACAATAACTAAGACGTCAACAACTTCCATGACACGAATACTTAGTTTTCCGAACTGCAACACAAGCGGAGATGATATTGTCGCCATAGAATAATTTTCTCCAGTCTCCTTTCTATTTTGTTGTGGTTAGATCTGACCACAATATAATGAAGGACTAGAAAGAATAAGTTCGAGAGTGTTTGCTTGTGCAGTCTCTTCTTTATTCTTCGGTGATAGAAAGAAGAAGGAAGATATAAGAAAGAAAAAGTTTCTTAACAACTTCGCCTATAGGAATGTTGTCCGTCGTTCGTAGAGCATCTGTCCTCAGGCCTTTGGCCGAGTGTTTGCTTGTGCAGTCATCCATACAGATCGTCATACATGTTTGGATTCGACATTTGCAGCTATACAAAGCATAGGTGAAATATAGATGAAGATCAGTTTCTAGATATGCATAATGTATTGTACAGTACTTGTAATGTGATGATGTACTCAGCTAAATTCTTCTTTTGTCTAAGAAAATAGCACACAATAATCCATTCTTCCATCCTATAGAAGATCAATTGCATAAGGTGGGTTGGTACATTTCCCGCTATCAATTGAACTGAGGATTGTACCTATATTTTCGTACGGCTTTATTTTCCTTCATTTTTAATAGAGAAAAAGTCTAGCTGACCACCTTCAACTATTGTGTAAGTTCCATTTTAACTCTCTCAATTAGAAAACTAGACTTTTGAATGGGCCAGTGGCACACCGGAGGCGGCGACGTCGGCTCCCAATTTCTTCTTTGCGTGTGTGTGAAGTGTGTGGGTTGTCTGCGTCCAAGTTGTACCCGATTAAAAAAAATAGAAAACTAGATTTTTATATATCTCCAACTCTTGAAACTGTTTGATTTACCACCCTAAATAGTTTCAAGAGCTATTTTAATTGACATCAACCCTACATGAGGTGAATTGAACTTTCGTGATAGTTCAAAGAGGGTCAGCTAGACTTTATGAAAATTTAGAAATAATATTTCAAAAAAGTATCTAAATACTTTTCTAGAATAAATATACATTTAAAAAATACTAAAATTTGATTTAATATTAAAATATTCATAGAAATTTTTTTAAAAATATGAACCAATTTCATATTTTACCTAAAATCATTATCTACATTTTTTGTTTCTTGTTTCAAATTATTTGAATCTTATATGATTTCATAAAATTTAAAAATTAATAGAGGATGTCGGCCAAGACAAATCCTCGTAGCTCATGATTAATCACTGCTGTCGATGAAATTTGGTGGGCAGTCTACCGAGGGTTATACCCACGGTAGTAGATGAATCGGCAAGGAGCGTGAGAGACGAACTAAATGTGATACAGAACGCAATGTAGGCAGGTTCAGAACACTCTGGTGGTGTAATACCCTATGTCATGTGTCTCTGTTGGATTGTATTGATTATCAAATGAAAATCGAGAGGGGGTCCCTACTCGCCTTATATAGCCCGGGGTAGGGTTAGAGATCAGATATTTCCATCCAGAAGGAACAAGATAGGAAGTTACATATTATACGGGATCATGCATATCCTATCAAATCGTACTTGATCGCCAAGGATCTGTGCGCCGTCTTGGGAGACAAAATTGACCTGCTCTGAGCCCCATGCAGTGTCGTCTTGTGGGCTAGGCCTCCCCTGGCGGCTTGGCCCATGTGAGGTCTTGCGGATACCGGGGGTCCTACCCCCACAACAATCTGCCGTGCAAACTGAAAAAAAACGTTCCCTCAACAGCGATGTCTGGCTTAACCATCAAGATATGCAGGAAAATTTCAAATAAATAATCTAATTAAAGTTATGATTGCGCATGCCTGCAAAAGAAGAAGAAAAAGACTGGGATTACGTATTGAATATAGAACCTCACAGTTTTATGTTGGTTAGACTATCTCTTGAAAAAAGAAAAAGAAAAAATGGTCTATGGTGAGGTGTCTAGAAAAGTACTAAATCCGTCCCAAATTATAAGATGTTTCATTTTTTTGACACCCCACTCGTCTTATTCACGAATTTATGCAAAATATTATTTTTTATCATGTCTTGGTTTATTAATTAAAGTTCTTAATGACTTAAATTTGACTATATTTATACAAATTTTTTGAATAAAACAAATGGTTAAACTTGGGGTCAAAAAAATCAAACATCTTATAATTTGGAATGGAGAGAGCAGACGGCAAAATGAAAACGAACCGGAAAAACGAAAACTGGAACTAAATCCAGGTTCGAGAGATTAATCAAGGAGAGTTTTTTTTGTTTTGAGAAACGGTACGGTTAATCATGTAGACGGTCACTGAAACCGTAAGAGAGTAATCAGATTGCAGCGGGCTGAAAATTAAAGAAGATTTGCCCAAAGCCCAAATAAAAACAAGCTTAGAAGCCAGGCGTGGGCGTGTTGGTCACAACCTCGACGCCCCGATCGGCCGCCGCGCCTGCGCCGCCATCGCCATGGTGTTGCTCACCACAGCAAAGAATAGGAGGCTGGAAGAGCGCCTCGCCGACCGGATCAGCGGCCTCCCCGACGGCGTTCTTGGCGACATCGTCTCTCTTCTCCCCACCAAAGACGGCGCCCGCACGCAGGTGCTCTCCTCCCGCTGGCGCCGCATATGGCGCGCGGCACCTCTCAACCTCGAGGGCTGCGTCGACCGAGCTGGAGCCAGGGAGATCTCCCGCGTCCTCTCCTCGCACACGGGCCCTGCCCGCCGCTTCTCTGTCTCTCACGGCGACGGCTGCGTCTTGGACGTGGGCTACTTGCTCCGGTCCCCCGCCCTCAACAAGCTGCAGGAGCTCCAGCTCGACCTCGTTTTTGAGGTTCCAGAATCAGCACTACACCGCTTCTCGTCCACCCTTCGTGTCGCCACCTTCAGCACCTGCATTTTCAAGGATGCAAAAAATGCCAGTGCGCTTCATTTGCCGCTTCTGAAGCAGCTGAGCCTTTTGAATATCGTCATCTCGGAGAGCTACCTTCATGCCTTGCTCGCCGCCTGCCCTGTCCTGCAGAGCTTGCTGCTACGTTGTGATGCGGACTTACCTCGAGTGCAGATCGTGTCACCCAGCCTCATAAGCATTGGTGTGCATTCTGGCTGGACAAAATTTAACAAGGTACATCAGCTCGTCATCCTGGATGCCCCATATCTAGAAAGATTGTTATTGTTTGGAGGAAATAAGATGGACGTGTTGGTAATCTCTGCGCCAAGATTGTATATTTTGGGGAAACTCCATAATAATAATTTCCCCAGATTTCACTCTGACGCTTCAGCTGTTCAGGTATGGACACCATGCATTCTCGCCTCCATTTGCCTACATGCATGATACATGTGTTAATTCTAAACATGCTTTAAATTAAACTCAGGTACCAAATACTATTGCTAGCATGACGGCGGTGGTGAGCAGTGTGAAGCTTCTAGCATTATCTAATGTGAAACTCTGTGCGAATGTGGTTATTAACATAATGAAGTGCTTTCCACACTTGGAGAAGTTGTACATCAAGGTGACATTTGTACCAGAGTGTGCACGTGCATTCTTCTGCATTTACTCCTATAACATCGATGATTGCTCTAAATATAACGGTTAGCATTGACGCTATATATACTCATGTTCACATTTGTTTTTCAGATAACACGTCTTGAGGTGGAAAATTGGTTTAGATACCAGGAAAACATTGGCGCCCTAGACATCCGTCTAAGGAAAATTGTGCTAGCAAACTATCAAGGCTACAAGTCGCAGGTTATGTTGGCCAAGTTCTTTATATCAAATGCAAGAGTGCTCGAGTTAATGAGGTTTGAGTTCGAATTTGCAAGTGTTAGCTACAAATGGATTGAAAGGCAACGCAGCCTACTTGAGGTCGAAAAGAGGGCTTCCATGGGTGCACAGTTCGATTTTGTATCTGGAAACATCTTGATTGGGTCATGCAGCCGAGATGCGGAAGTACATGATTTGTCAATAAGGGATCCCTTCCAAAGGATTCATCAGTAGCTCTGGTGACACAAATGAAAGATATTTTATTTTCAGGTAGGAATATATAGCAAGGTTTAATTTAGTCAGTTTGACATTTGATATCTCGTTTCCTGGAACACTGTAATTTTCCAACTGATTTGATGCTATATTTTGCTTAATAAATGGAGAAGATCTCTTGAGATATCCATTGTTATTTTCAACCATGTTGTCATTATAACGATTGCAATTTCCATATATCCTCATCTAATCATAAATACTGCCTAACCCATTCAATTTTCTCGGCAAAAGGGATTGTCGTTACTGGTTACCTACAGTACTGTAATTGGTTATTTGATTAGTAGCCACATGCCCTTATCTTCTTGGCCCTTGGCTGCTGTGGAAGTGTGGATAGTAATTAACGTAAGTTCATTGAGAGTGAAAAATTTATTCCACAACCAGCTAAAATTAACTTTTAATGTTTTTTTTGCAGCACTTACTAGCAGCCTCTATAGTTAGAAACCAAGAGCTGGTGCCGTATGTGCTTGACAATGTGGGAAAAATTCTCACTACCCGTGATAAAATCCAAAATCCTATCAATCACACTAAGAGGCCGGCCCTACATGTCAAAAGAAATTGACCCACAAACTTGAGGTGCTCCTAGGAAGGCTTCTCGTTTGAGTTTAGATTGGCTTGGAGGAATGGAAAATAAATGAAATTTTTGGAGGAAAGCTACTATTTAACATCAATGAAAATAGACTTCATTTCTTGAGGTTTAGGGGTTCTATGTTTTGCTTGGCTGTTAATCTCCTAATGTTCATAAATGTCATAATTGGTGACAAGCTTTATCGGTCTCGGGCTTGTCTGTAAGAAGGTAAGACCTTAATGTCTACTGCTGAACTTCGATTTGCAATTGAAAAACGCATGCGGCGCTTTTATTATAAGAAGCAAATAAGTATTTGAATTCAAGACACTAGAAACCGCTGAGTTGTTTTCCTACCTAATTTTACTCATGGAGACATGGATCAACATCTTTTAATTTCAAATTTGGTGCATATATGCTTGTTGACACCGAAATTTGGTGAAGGGCCTGGCCCAAGATCCGCACGGCAAGAGATCCGGAAACGGCTGATTCACCCTCATCGGCTAAGCAAGGAAATGGGAACCACGGATTGATGACATCAGCAGAAGATCTACGGTGGTGACCAGAATGCGCAAGATTTGCGGGACCCTGCAGAATGGAAAGGATTAGGGTCCAAGTTATCTATTAGATTAGGCAGTCAATGTACGCCAGATATGGCAGTTTAGATTTAGGTCAAGTTGATCTGACTTGAAGTCGTGTCAAGCCTCGAGTATAAATATAAACCCTCGGCCATTGTATCAAGGATCCCACGATCAAACAACAACTACATCCTTTACCGGCTCTGGCCACAAACCCCCTTTTTTCCCTCCTTCTCCTCTTCTTCCTTAGGAGTAGAAACCCTGGCGTCACCTCCGTCCAAGTAGGGCTGCATCGGCCTCGCCGACCTCTGGCTTGAAGTGCATGTTACAATTTAGCAGTACGCAAAAGTGATGCCAACTGATTGCCGAAGATGGTAGAGAAGGCTTGAAGTGCATCGGTTTGGTTTTCCTTTCGGTTGGTTGTACAGGTAGAAGTGATTAGCTTGTTTTCCAGTAGCTGCGGTCAGACTCCCAACCTTGTCCATCATCGTCCGAGTTACGGCGCGGTGTAACTGCAAATATGGTTGCATAATCGTGAGAATGTTTTATGTGTGAGGTTATAATAGTGTTGTATTTGTATGGATTTAAGGAAGTATAAAGAAGCAATTTATATGTATTGTGAGTAGCATGCACGAACTCTCGTAGTCGGGGATGTGACTTGGTGACTCTGCAGAAACATGTGCATAAGGCTAAGTATGTCTATGATTGTGAAGCTGATGATGATGTATCTATATGATTATAGAGAATTATAAGGATAGTATCTATGTTTTGGGTTAAGCATCATATATGTATGACCCGTTAAAGTACTCTATTTGGTTTGGTTTGTTTTTGTCCCCCCGTACTTTGTGTAAGGAAAAAGTATTTATAATTTAACAGATGGATAATGTATGTTGATGGAGCATTGGTACCTGTAACTATGTATGTGATTTATTTTTAAGTTATCATGCGTGGATATAGCAAAGTTTCAGATTGATTCTGGTGAAGCATCTGTCAATGTGTGGTGTTCAGATTAGAATCACCTGCATCTGAAGGCATCTTTAAGGGATTAGATATTTATTATGCATTTGTGGTCAGTTTTCAAAAATAAAAGCAGTATCACTTGGCTTAGAACTGAGGTGTCTAATTTCTTGCAAGCTATTGTTGACTGTAAGAATGATTGCAAAAAAAAAAATAGCATATGAACCAGCACTAGTTAATACTAATTACAATGTACTGAACTTATGGATTATCAGAATTCAGTTGAACTTTATAAGAAGGATCTACTGATATAGTTCTATAGCAAGTACAGAGTAGTCTTAAGATTTGACAAATATATTTAGGACTTTTGGTACCAAGCAAAAGCAAAATAGCTGGAGAAGCTATTAGATCCTAAAAATTTGTATTAATGCAAAACTTAAGGCAATGTGTAACCAAAACTGTTGGGAAATTGTAAGCATTGAAAAGGTAAGTCTTTCATGAATGTCATCATATTGGGATGCAAAAATTCTAGGTCAGATATAAATTAATAGACTGGGAAGAGTTGGAAATATGTAAGGAAGCTTTTAGTTTTTGTAGTGTTACCTGTAAACTGTTCGGCGGTACGTAGCGGGCTTGGTGGTTCTATGAAGCCATGCGTGTCTGACGTGATGACTTTGTACCAGAGTGTCCAAATATATGTTTTGGGTTAAGGATCATGAAAGTATAGCTTTGTAAAGTTTTTGTTATCATAATGAAACAGTTATCTTTTTATTTTCATTGAAGATATGGCTTTTTTTAAGCCTCACATACATACCACTCATCATCTGTTTACCAACTTGGAGCTTAAAGGCATGCCGGTTGAGGTGGATCAATGGGAGGGGGAGGAGGTGTGGTGGCGCTGAGGTGGACCAATGACAGATTTTGGGGTGACGTGTACAGCTCCCCCTGCGAGGGTGTGCCTCCGGCAGGGCAACGTGTATAGCCTCCCCTGTGAGGGGGTGCCTCCGGCTTGTAGAGGTAAATAAGTAATAGGCATGCCCAATAACTCACAAGCAAATGGACATCAGATCATATCCTTTAGCAATGGGTATGAATTTTTCATCATAGGCTGAAGAAGGGAAGGGAGAATAAAAAAATGGCAGATGACATCTGTCGCCTTACCAAAAAAGTTTTTTTTTCATTGAAGATAGTTTTTTAAGCTTCAGAAACATATCAATCATCATTTGTTTATTAACTCTGAGCTTCTAGGCATGGCGGTAACGGAGTTACACTCAGAAATTGTATGATATAAGTAACAGGTCATGGCCAATACCTCATAAGAGAATAAACATCAGATCATATTCTTTAGTAATGGGTACAGAATTTTCATCATAGGCTGAAGGAGGGCGGAAAAAGAATAAAAATGGCAGATGGCAAAACCGAATTACAGTCTGGAAATATGTTGAAAAGTTAAGTTCCAACAAACTCCGCTGCCGCCCCACTCAGTCCTGGCGCCATTGCCCATAATGTCGGGAGGACGAGAGAGAGAGAGAGAGTGAGGAAAGAGAGGAGGAGATGTGTCGGGTACCAAAACATGGGGTACCCACAATCAACGATCAAAAGAAACAAACTCCTGAGAAAACCACGTCAAAAAGCTCTGCCCACAAAGACAGGGCAAGCCGAAACGACAAACGAAACGCCTCGACCACGTTCCGACTCGCACGAGGCTTGCTCGACGGAACGTCTCGACCACGTTCCGACTCGCACGTGGCTCGCTCGACGGAACACCTCGACCACCAGGAAATCTCCGATTCGCATGACCCTGGGTCGGGCCGGTTGACCCACCCCACTCACCAACTCTGAGACAAAAGTCAGAGCATTTAATGTGACTGCCAACCACTTCCTACCCCCATGGCTACATCGGTAATCAGCCTGGAGGCAGTACCAGTGTCAAATCTCACTTTTTACTACCCATTCCGGGATAGGCGGTGAAAACCTGTCACTGTACGCGCCACACCGGGCACTATTCCGCCACTGATCACCCTCGAGGGAGAATACGACGAGTACCGTACCCCGCAATTCCGGGGACTCGACCTTATCTATTCATCGTCGACCCACCTCGACCCGTCCTCGACCCGGCCTCGACCAATCACCGGTCAAACAAGAAAGCAAGGCTTGCATGCCATAGGATCCGGAGTCTTTTCACCGTCTCATCCTCTACGTCACCATGGTGTCCGGGGATGGCCGGCCATTCTCGGGGCACGTCGCTACAGTGGTCTCTACAGCGGTCGACAAAACTTCACTCCTAAGGCACCCCGGCGTCCCTGCCTCCTCTTGACCCTATAAAAGGGCAGGCAGGGGGCTCTACGAAGAAGGAGAAGGAGGAGGGCGATGTCACACCCAAAATTTCCTATTTTGGGTTGTGCATGAAAAATACTAAATAAAATAAATGATTTCAATATTCGAATAAATTTATTAGATAAGTTAAGTTGTTGCTAATTAAATATAGAAAATTGTGGTTTTAAACTTTTTCATATTAAATTATTAATGTGGTGTCTGTGTGATGCTTGTCTTTGGTGTTGGTGAGTGCTATTATTTTCAACATACCATAGGACGACGTTTACTTTTCATCGGAAAACTTTCTGGTATTTTCTGGATTCAAAATTCTAATTTCCGTGAGCTTAATCTTTTTCCTTGATCTCTTCATCCATCTTTTCATAAGCTCCAAATACTTTATTTGGGTTCCTCATGTTCCATAATGTCTCTAGAAAATTCCCTCGAATTTTCGGAGTTTTCGGAGTATTTTTCGCGGCTTAAATAATAATTCTGGACTTTTCTAGAATTATTTTATCCACGAAATTAATTAATTCCGAAAATAATAAATGTCTCATTTTCCACCAAAGCTTGTGTGCAATAATCCTAAATGTCCATTCATTTATTTACTAATGGGCTTTAATAATTAATTAGGCCTATTAGTAAAGATGGAGGGTGCAACGTCAATTAGCACCATATCGTTAGTTGACGTGAAGGTGGAGAGTCTTCCTCCCTATATATATGTCCGGCCTGCCTGCTAGCCCTGTTTTCCGCCGCTGTTGCCGCCGCCGCCGTTGTTGTCGCCGCCGCCGCTGTCGCCGCCCGCCGCCGCTGTCGCCGCCGCCGCCGCTGTTGCCGTCCGCCGCCGCTGTTGTCCATAGCCGCCGCTGCTCGTGTCTCCCTCCCTCGCCTCTCCACATCATCTAGAGCCTCGCAGCCGCCATCGCCGTCCCTTGCCGCTCCGGTGACCGTCAAGCCAGCCGCGTGACCGGTGGTTCAACCTTGCTCTCCGGGACTGCCCTGCCGCGCTCGAGAATTTCGACCTGTGGAGGCAGAGCAACCTTGAGCCTCTGGTCATTGACATTGTCCTCCTGCAACGTGACAGTATCAGAACCGCCAGTGTCGAGGCCAGCAGGATCATTGAGAGGTGGGTAATAAAGTATGAAGCTACCAGGTCTGGCAATGTTATAAAGAACAGTGGCAAGAAAGCTAGAAGCAGCTCTTCTCAGGATCATAGCTTGTACAGGAGGGCATACAGCGGCTCGACAGTGTTGTTCCGGTCATTGTATCTGGTTGTCAGGCTCTTGCCAGCATACCATCTCTTCCAGGGGCTCAATTCATCTGGAAGGATCTGTCCGCTGAGTCTCTCGCACAAGATTTCATCATTTGTTGAGCCATTCACCCGCGCAGAGGATGCAGAGATGAAACACTATGCGTTTGCTCCGATTGAAACTCTGTTTGGTTCCTTAAGCTTGTCTGTTTCGTATGTGCCAGTGCTGGAGTTGGCTGCAGTACCAGAGCAATCCACATCGATGCCACCTGAGCTTATAAAGGATTATGTCGGAAGCCCCACAACAGATTTTCTTAGGAAGCTTGATTCCCTACCCTCAGATGGCATTGCACCTGCATGTTTTCCAATGACCAGGCGGCATAGTTGGAGCACCGAGCATGGAGTTAGACCATCAGCATCGCCATTTTCCAACGAGTTCAGAACCCCATGGACGCCTACAGCCACGTATGCTGACCGATAATTCTCCGACAGCATACTCACATCCACATAACACATCATCATCTGGGAAGAAGAGAAATACAGTAAATGAAGAGAATCCATCACCACCTCTGTCGCCATCACCATCCCATTCACCTTCTAGCTACCCAAGAAATCCTTTCTTCCGATATGAGAGTGCTCCTTTAAGTATTCCCACAGTGATGGCTGGTGGAGGTGGTAGCAGGCTGCCTCCTTCTCCACGTAGGAAGGATAAGCAACAATGCTCATCTCAAAATGAGAATCTGACACATTCTCCCAATGATAAATCAATAGTATCAATGGATTTGGTCAAGCGTAGTGAGTTTCAGAATGAGAAGTCTTTGCAAAAGGTTTTATCTTTTGGTAATGATGATTTGGTGTATTTTCGTGGACTAAAGTTGACTCGTACCTCCAGTAAACTTTTCATCATGGATGAACTGGATGAACGGGAGTTAGTTTTTGCATGGGAAGATAAAGACACCATCATTGATCAGCTTAGAAGACGAGGTAATTACAGAATTGCCACCGATCGTAAATTGTCCGCTGTTTCGTCGTTTTAACTCCGATTTGAGTAGTTCCAATTGCGTTAGGTTCGTATTTGCAAGCTCTACATGTTAGTGTAGCTGTACAGTAGGTTTGAAAAGTTTAATTTTCGGGTTTATATTAAAGTAATTATTTATCTATAGGAAATCTTAGAAAACTCATAACTTTCACGTTTTAAATCCGAATTTTGTGATCTTTACGTCTGTGTGATCGTAGCAACGTGTAGAATAGTTTTGTAAGCTTTCCTAAATGTTTTTTCTACTGTTGGTGTACTGTTCTAATTGTATCTTTTGTTTGCTTTGTGTATGTTTGCTCGGAATGTTTGTACGTTGATGCTTGGTGATCGAATTTAGACGGTGAGCAGTACTACGACGATTAGGAGTATTATTTTGAGCCGGACCAGCAGTATCTATCGGAGAACTTTGATCAAGGCAAGTATAACATGGGATTATCCTTGTTGTCCTATTCACTGAAATTATCATACATATGCATGTGTCTTCCTTGACAACCATAGAGATTATAACTTAGCTATTGATATCTTGTTTCCTTGTCACCTATGGGTTGTGCATTTGGGTAGCTATTGCTAGTGCTTAATTATGAACAATGATCTTGTAATTTGATTAATGGATTAAGCAACCAACCGTTAAGATGATTTTATTACTATTGAAAGGGGGCTAGAGCAAGGGGTTATATTGTTGCTCTGGTTTCTCTCCGTAAGGACTTACCTGTAAGTGATAACCGGGACATACAGTACAGCTGTGAGGGCTATATGGCTCTGGCTTTAGTTGTTCAAGAGATCTTTTCTAGCTTGTTAGTGGTTACCTTAAATGGCGTAAGAATGGCTTGCCACGTTGGGTGTAGTGCGAGCCCCTGGCCTAGTGTGTATAGGCTGCGGTTGTTGTGCCACTGGGAAGGGGGGTTCTACATCTGCCTGCCGAGTGAATCTAATGGCCCTAACTTGTTAGACGAACTTTTGAATGGCTTTATATGGTTTCTTGTGCTTAGGGATTCATGACCCCTTAGCATTTGGAAATCATGACTCACAGTGAAAGTGTACACCTCTGCGCAGAGTTTAAAAACTGGTATACTAGCCGTGCTCACGGATACGAGCGGCCTTGGGGATTCTTACAGAATAGTTGATAACCATTATTATATCATGCTAAATTATTGTTGATTATTATTATGCTCATGTTAATGCTATTCATTATCCTTATTACAATTGATCATTGATTCATTAATGGGAATTGGAATACCTTGATGCTACTCAATTGCTAATTATATGATGACTAAAAGCTAAACGCAGTCAAACAGTGTCTAGCCTTTTTGAGCCTCATGAACCCTGTGTTATACTTGTTGAGTTCGACATGGACTCACTCTTGCTATTTCCCCCACACCTCAGTGTGTAGTGAGGTGCTGCTCAGAAGAAGGATAAAGAGGTAGTGGAGTTTCCAGAAGACTAGTAGAAGTGCTAGGCATATGTTACCCCCAGTCAGCCGTCCCTGAGAAGAATGGAGCCTGAAGTTTAGTCACCGTTCCGCGATACTCTGATGTAAGTGTTAATATAGCTATGTATACGTTATATAATAACATTGTTTCTGATACTTTTTCATTCTGGCATATGTGTGGACTTCCTGGGCACACATATGATTAGCCTGGTTTTGTTCTTTAGAAAACCGGGTGTGATAGAGTGGTATCAGAGCGGTGTTGACTGTAGGACGTATGCCAAGTAGCACTGGACGTTTTCTAAAACTCATTTTACTATAAAACTATTTTGTCATCCCTTGACTCATTGATTTTGACTATTTCCTCTTCCTTGTCCTATTGTATCTCCTCCTTGATAGCTTCCTTTGAGCTATTATTTCTTACTCCATTGGATTTTGTTTTATGTTGTTTTTACTAAAAGTTTTCTGATCTTACCTTGTTCAAAGATTCGATGGCCTTTCATCATCCATAATCTTCCATTAGGATGATCACCATTGCTGAAGAAGCACGTGTAGTACCGATGATGTAATGTGTGCTTGTTTTGCTTGATGTGTTGCTTGTGTGTTGTCCTTGTTCTCGTGTTTTGAAAATGGCTCGGAAGGTATAAGTCTTGAGGAGTAGCTCAATCCATGTTAAGTGGGGTAGGTTTTACGTAATACTCCACATGCTGATTTCTATAGCAGTCTGCAATGTTTCTGTTATATCTCAAGATATGGACATGAGAAATTTATGAAATTTTACTGGGAATAACTAGACTTCTGTATCTTTCCAAACCCACTGGACTTACCTTATTATCTATTATGAGCTAAGAGATATACCTGTTCCAAGTTGGGGTCACTGCGCAGTCTGGAATTCTGAAACAGTTTTGGTTAAGTTCAGTTTTTGACTAACTTATGGACAGAATCTGGAAAAGTGTTGTGAATAAAAGTTGTAGATAATTTCATAAGCTTTCCAACCATGTAAAGATCACTTCATTTGGATCTTTGTAGCTCGAGTTATGTCAGATTTACTGAACTGTTAAAATTGGAATTCGCCCAGAAATTTTCTGCATTACTTCCTTATCTTGTATAAGTGAATCTATCATTGGATATCTTTGAATCTCATTGATTTGCCTTGGAATCTTACATTAGAGATGATTATGGTTATCTAGTATAAATGGAGATGCAAGTTACTTTGGTGTTCCCTAGTTTCTTTTTCTTAAGGGGTAGCAAAGTTGTGAGTGTTGCAAGATGAAGGTTTCGTATGTCCTAGTGCTTCACTTGGAAGAAGTGGTTATCTCTATGATTGGAAGTCTACTCATGTGCTAGTGTTGTTTGCTTGAGATCAGTGCTTTGTTGGATCATCTACAAGAAGCTCGGGTATTCGTTAGAACTGGTCTTCACTTCAAGCTATCATTAGTTGGGAGTTCAACATTCAATTCAACATACTATATACAAGTTAGCATGGACGACATAGGAAGGAGATGTTGGAAGTCTATAGTTAGTTTCATGGAAACTTAGATGACATCACCCCCATATCAAGTATGTTTAGTAAGTTTTAAGTGAAGTGAGTTTTCTACTTGGATAGGTATTCTCTAGTGGAGTTACTATGAAGAAGAGCTCAAGAGAGTTGAATGTGGAAAGCTCTTAAGGCTGTAAGTGTGGCATTTATTGGGATTATAAGAGCGACATCTACGTGGATCACAAGAATCTGAGGGATATCTTCGCTATGTTGGTTTTGAACCTGTGGTATCATCATTAGTTTGATCCTGATCAAGATTTTTATGAATTGCAAAGTGTTGCCTTCAATGACATTGCTAGGTGGAACAAAATCTTTGTTAAGTGGGGTAGTGTCCGTTACCATCATCAATCTCAAGCAACAAGGTACGAAGAACTGAAGATCAAACCTTATCTTTCTAGTCATCTTTTGGCTATCCTTGATCCATGTCTTATATCTCATCAACACAAATCAAAGAAGCATGAAGACTTGAAGATTAGTGTCATCGATCTCTCTAGTCTCTCTGAATCTTGTTCCTACCTTATCCTGTCTTTTTAGAACAGTCTGTCTTCTTTAGCTTATATCTCTATTTTCGGATGCTCAAAAATCATGGATAAATTCTGGACAATAGTAGACTTCAATATCTTTCTCTGACCGTAAGAACCACCCTGATAGCTATTATGGTTTGGGAGTTATGAAAATCACAAGGCGACGTATCTGTGCTGTCAGCAATCTGGAATAGTTTCTGTTGTGCATAGTTTTCGACCACGTTAACTGCAGAATCTGGAGAAGTGTTCTATAAGAAAGTTGTAGTAAATTTGATAAGCTTTCCAACGGTATAAGCTACAACATCATTGGATTCATAGAACTCGAGTTATAACTGAATTTTTGCACTGCTATTTTTCTGCTCGCGAGGAAGTGTAGGATTACTTGTTCTTGCATATGCTCATGAATCTCTTTGAGATGATAGAAGGACATGATGGTAGTCATCACTCAGAAACAAATGCAAGTTATCCTCTGGTGTTCTCTAGTTGATCTCTTCTTAAGGGGGTTTGATGAACTAAAAGCACGATACAAGATGGAGGTTTTATACGTTCTATTTCATCACTCGGAAGCATCACCTATTTACATGGTTGCAAAATCACTATCGAGCGCAGGTATCCTTTCTCAGAGTGGTAATCTGTTGGAACCATTTATAAGGATCGTAAGGGTCTAAAGGACACCTTTACAAAGTGGGTTTTGAGCTTGTGGCATCATCATTGGATAAGAGTTGATCAGAGAAGAGTGAAGATTTGCAAAATCAACTTTATCTTTCTCCCTAGTCTCTCCGAATCTCGGGACGAGATTCCTGTTAAGTGGGGTAGATTTGTCACACCCAAAATTTCCTATTTTGGGTTGTGCATGAAAAATACTAAATAAAATAAATGATTTCAATATTCGAATAAATTTATTAGATAAGTTAAGTTGTTGCTAATTAAATATAGAAAATTGTGGTTTTAAACTTTTTCATATTAAATTATTAATGTGGTGTCTGTGTGATGCTTGTCTTTGGTGTTGGTGAGTGCTATTATTTTCAACATACCATAGGACGACGTTTACTTTTCATCGGAAAACTTTCTGGTATTTTCTGGATTCAAAATTCTAATTTCCGTGAGCTTAATCTTTTTCCTTGATCTCTTCATCCATCTTTTCATAAGCTCCAAATACTTTATTTGGGTTCCTCATGTTCCATAATGTCTCTAGAAAATTCCCTCGAATTTTCGGAGTTTTCGGAGTATTTTTCGCGGCTTAAATAATAATTCTGGACTTTTCTAGAATTATTTTATCCACGAAATTAATTAATTCCGAAAATAATAAATGTCTCATTTTCCACCAAAGCTTGTGTGCAATAATCCTAAATGTCCATTCATTTATTTACTAATGGGCTTTAATAATTAATTAGGCCTATTAGTAAAGATGGAGGGTGCAACGTCAATTAGCACCATATCGTTAGTTGACGTGAAGGTGGAGAGTCTTCCTCCCTATATATATGTCCGGCCTGCCTGCTAGCCCTGTTTTCCGCCGCTGTTGCCGCCGCCGCCGTTGTTGTCGCCGCCGCCGCTGTCGCCGCCCGCCGCCGCTGTCGCCGCCGCCGCCGCTGTTGCCGTCCGCCGCCGCTGTTGTCCATAGCCGCCGCTGCTCGTGTCTCCCTCCCTCGCCTCTCCACATCATCTAGAGCCTCGCAGCCGCCATCGCCGTCCCTTGCCGCTCCGGTGACCGTCAAGCCAGCCGCGTGACCGGTGGTTCAACCTTGCTCTCCGGGACTGCCCTGCCGCGCTCGAGAATTTCGACCTGTGGAGGCAGAGCAACCTTGAGCCTCTGGTCATTGACATTGTCCTCCTGCAACGTGACAGTATCAGAACCGCCAGTGTCGAGGCCAGCAGGATCATTGAGAGGTGGGTAATAAAGTATGAAGCTACCAGGTCTGGCAATGTTATAAAGAACAGTGGCAAGAAAGCTAGAAGCAGCTCTTCTCAGGATCATAGCTTGTACAGGAGGGCATACAGCGGCTCGACAGTGTTGTTCCGGTCATTGTATCTGGTTGTCAGGCTCTTGCCAGCATACCATCTCTTCCAGGGGCTCAATTCATCTGGAAGGATCTGTCCGCTGAGTCTCTCGCACAAGATTTCATCATTTGTTGAGCCATTCACCCGCGCAGAGGATGCAGAGATGAAACACTATGCGTTTGCTCCGATTGAAACTCTGTTTGGTTCCTTAAGCTTGTCTGTTTCGTATGTGCCAGTGCTGGAGTTGGCTGCAGTACCAGAGCAATCCACATCGATGCCACCTGAGCTTATAAAGGATTATGTCGGAAGCCCCACAACAGATTTTCTTAGGAAGCTTGATTCCCTACCCTCAGATGGCATTGCACCTGCATGTTTTCCAATGACCAGGCGGCATAGTTGGAGCACCGAGCATGGAGTTAGACCATCAGCATCGCCATTTTCCAACGAGTTCAGAACCCCATGGACGCCTACAGCCACGTATGCTGACCGATAATTCTCCGACAGCATACTCACATCCACATAACACATCATCATCTGGGAAGAAGAGAAATACAGTAAATGAAGAGAATCCATCACCACCTCTGTCGCCATCACCATCCCATTCACCTTCTAGCTACCCAAGAAATCCTTTCTTCCGATATGAGAGTGCTCCTTTAAGTATTCCCACAGTGATGGCTGGTGGAGGTGGTAGCAGGCTGCCTCCTTCTCCACGTAGGAAGGATAAGCAACAATGCTCATCTCAAAATGAGAATCTGACACATTCTCCCAATGATAAATCAATAGTATCAATGGATTTGGTCAAGCGTAGTGAGTTTCAGAATGAGAAGTCTTTGCAAAAGGTTTTATCTTTTGGTAATGATGATTTGGTGTATTTTCGTGGACTAAAGTTGACTCGTATCTCCAGTAAACTTTTCATCATGGATGAACTGGATGAACGGGAGTTAGTTTTTGCATGGGAAGATAAAGACACCATCATTGATCAGCTTAGAAGACGAGGTAATTACAGAATTGCCACCGATCGTAAATTGTCCGCTGTTTCGTCGTTTTAACTCCGATTTGAGTAGTTCCAATTGCGTTAGGTTCGTATTTGCAAGCTCTACATGTTAGTGTAGCTGTACAGTAGGTTTGAAAAGTTTAATTTTCGGGTTTATATTAAAGTAATTATTTATCTATAGGAAATTTTAGAAAACTCATAACTTTCACGTTTTAAATCCGAATTTTGTGATCTTTACGTCTGTGTGATCGTAGCAACGTGTAGAATAGTTTTGTAAGCTTTCCTAAATGTTTTTTCTACTGTTGGTGTACTGTTCTAATTGTATCTTTTGTTTGCTTCGTGTATGTTTGCTCGGAATGTTTGTACGTTGATGCTTGGTGATCGAATTTAGACGGTGAGCAGTACTACGACGATTAGGAGTATTATTTTGAGCCGGACCAGCAGTATCTATCGGAGAACTTTGATCAAGGCAAGTATAACATGGGATTATCCTTGTTGTCCTATTCACTGAAATTATCATACATATGCATGTGTCTTCCTTGACAACCATAGAGATTATAACTTAGCTATTGATATCTTGTTTCCTTGTCACCTATGGGTTGTGCATTTGGATAGCTATTGCTAGTGCTTAATTATGAACAATGATCTTGTAATTTGATTAATGGATTAAGCAACCAACCGTTAAGATGATTTTATTACTATTGAAAGGGGGCTAGAGCAAGGGGTTATATTGTTGCTCTGGTTTCTCTCCGTAAGGACTTACCTGTAAGTGATAACCGGGACATACAGTACAGCTGTGAGGGCTATATGGCTCTGGCTTTAGTTGTTCAAGAGATCTTTTCTAGCTTGTTAGTGGTTACCTTAAATGGCGTAAGAATGGCTTGCCACGTTGGGTGTAGTGCGAGCCCCTGGCCTAGTGTGTATAGGCTGCGGTTGTTGTGCCACTGGGAAGGGGGGTTCTACATCTGCCTGCCGAGTGAATCTAATGGCCCTAACTTGTTAGACGAACTTTTGAATGGCTTTATATGGTTTTTTGTGCTTAGGGATTCATGACCCCTTAGCATTTGGAAATCATGACTCACAGTGAAAGTGTACACCTCTGCGCAGAGTTTAAAAACTGGTATACTAGCCGTGCTCACGGATACGAGCGGCCTTGGGGATTCTTACAGAATAGTTGATAACCATTATTATATCATGCTAAATTATTGTTGATTATTATTATGCTCATGTTAATGCTATTCATTATCCTTATTACAATTGATCATTGATTCATTAATGGGAATTGGAATACCTTGATGCTACTCAATTGCTAATTATATGATGACTAAAAGCTAAACGCAGTCAAACAGTGTCTAGCCTTTTTGAGCCTCATGAACCCTGTGTTATACTTGTTGAGTTCGACATGGACTCACTCTTGCTATTTCCCCCACACCTCAGTGTGTAGTGAGGTGCTGCTCAGAAGAAGGATAAAGAGGTAGTGGAGTTTCCAGAAGACTAGTAGAAGTGCTAGGCATATGTTACCCCCAGTCAGCCGTCCCTGAGAAGAATGGAGCCTGAAGTTTAGTCACCGTTCCGCGATACTCTGATGTAAGTGTTAATATAGCTATGTATACGTTATATAATAACATTGTTTCTGATACTTTTTCATTCTGGCATATGTGTGGACTTCCTGGGCACACATATGATTAGCCTGGTTTTGTTCTTTAGAAAACCGGGTGTGACAGGCGAAAAACAAAAAAGCCAGTCATCATCCCACCATAGAAGATCAACATCTCAAGCAATCTCCTTTGTACTCTCACTTTTTCTCTCTGAGATCTGGGATCGGCTCCCTCTCTCACAGCTTGTAACCCCTACGCAAGCACTTAGGTGCAAGGAAATACAATACTCCCCCTCCCCGCTAGACGTAGGGCATTCTTTTGCCCGAACCAGAATAAATCTTCGTGTACTCTCCTTGCATCACCATCCAGATTAGGGACACGCAACACTGATTCACTCGTTGGCTTAGGACCCTCGCAGGACCGAATGCCGACAAGATGACAAGAAGAATCAGGAAGGAGAAGTGGAAGCTGCAAAAAATATTATAATAGGTGAAAGTCAGCGCTACTCCAAGAAAACAAAGATTATTATTGGGTGGTACAATGGTGTCTGTTGTGTTGATGCCTGATTTTTTAAAGAAATGACAATGAAAATTACAAATTATTTAAGCCAAAAGATGTAAGGGCCCAAGAAATAGATAATAGGTGAAAAACAAGCAAATGGCATAGCAAGTATCAATAACTGAGAATCCAAATTTTGGATTCAGATGGATAAGGAACCCTGAATTCTTCAAAAGTGAGCCTTGAGAATTCATTTGGGTGCCAGCATTATCAACACCATATATGTGTTTTAAGGGGAAAGTGGCTGTAGAATGCTCGAAAAAGTTAAGCACTCACCTCGCACGAACCGGCAATAATACCTATGAACAAGAAAAAAAACACTCAGAAAGAAAAGCACTCAGACAATTGATGTGAAGCACCACATTTTGAAGAGGGCTGATTAATTTAAATCTGACTGTACAATTGTTCACAAAAGTTCCAATGGTAACTATGGGATTATTTTAGAGGAGTTGTACACTCCCGATGCATGTACTGCACGTATCTGAACTTAGCAGAATCAGCGCATTCCTGAGACAAGGAAAGGGGCCTGCAGAATGCGAATTGGCTGACAAGAGGTACTGTTCGTCCTTTTTGAATAGTAAGTAGAAATCATGAGGTATGTAAGCAAATAAAAGGCCTCCAATTCTGAAAAAATAACTGTATGTACCCACCCCACACTAAATTGTCTGCGGTTCTGTGCAGCCATCAGACAGGAACCATATGTTTCAAAGATAGATGAATACGAATAGTAACTTCCTTTTTTTAAGACAATTAGCTTTCTATCTTAAGAGAGCTGTAGATCTCATGGAGCTGCAATGCTAAATGATCACTTCACGCCAAGCTATGATTTCATTACCAATTTTTACAATATCATGGAATAATTATTTTGTGTGTGAAAGAAGTCATAACAATAGGAAAAGATGGGCTAAATCACAGCGGCTGATCATTTTTTCAAATACCAACTCATCACCCTTTTATTTCCTATAATCAAGGTTTTAGAAGGCTCCAAGAAACATCTTTTTACCTTTGCTTTGTATTTTTCATCCTGTGGGACAACAGTGAATAATATATAACTCCCTTCCAGGTCTTGTCAAAACATAAATAATTACCTGCAAAGAGTCAAAGGTTAGTTATATGCTTGAATATAGCTGAATTTAGAGATGACAGGATGGAGTAGGAAGAATAATGGATAGAGGTACAAGCGCCTGGGCGCTCAACAATGGCGGATCGCGACTACGTAGCTCGTAGTCGCGCTCCAGGCCTTCACCGCGAGGTTATGCCCCTCTGTCGGTGGCTTACGAGAGATAGGGAGGAGATTAGATAGGTAATTCTTGATTGCTTCTTCATAATCCGAGTACAAGGAATATAAAGGTCACTTGGCCAACTAATTTTGGAAACAAACTCCTAATTTTGGGGACTAATTTCCTCCTAGCCACTAGAGTCAGACCTGCCAACCGCGTCCGCGGTGATCGCGCCCGCTGCACCGCGCGCACGCGCCTCGTGCTCCGCGGCCCGCTCCGCTGCCCTGCGGATGTCGCGCGCCCTGCGGCGTCTCACGTACGTCGTGCCCCACATGACAGAGGCTTCTATCATTGAACTACATTTGCTATTTTATTATGACCAAAACTGGCATAAATAGATGAAAAAATTTGTTGCAGCAAAAATGCTACAGCCTCAGCTTGTGAGATGCACGAGATCTTTTGTATCATGTCTATATAATATTACCAACTAAGTTTAAAAATAAGATCTGAAACATCTCAGATGATAATGACTACTCTGCTTTCCTTAATGCAGTTTGATGTTGCTGCATAGTTAGCATGTTGGCATCTACCTGTCGAAAAAATAGCTATTAAATTGGTACCTTTGTAATTGTTTCAGTGATAGCCACAGCAACCCAAGTTGGCCATACAGCAAGGGCAACCAAATTTGAGGCAGCAATAAAGGGAGATGCACTGATAGCAACTGTGATACCAGTTACTGTAAGAATATGACCCTGAAATATTTGTCAAAAACATACCAATAATTAATTTCTGCGAAAGGACTAGGCTTCATCAGTTTCACTTTTGGTTAGTGGGAGAAGAATAGATGGATTTCCTCCAAATCGCAAAGCAATGTCACCGCACATAGCAGATCCACTGGACGGAACGAGGAGAGAGAGACCAAACCAGGAAACAGAAGGACCGAGGCAAATCAGAGCTGCGCGAGCGGCGTGCAGGAGGCCGCGCGAGGGAGCAGGGAACGGACAGCGGGAGCAGCATCACCCACGCGAGGGCCCGTTCGATCCGGTGATAGCCAGCGATGGAGACGTGAAACCCTAGGTTGGGGCCGTCGTCTCGCTAGGGGCTGGGGGAGGAGGAGGCCGCTGGCGCGTGACCCGCGGCGGGCACCGTGGGCACGGCCGCCGCTGTGGTGGGGGCCAACTGTAGCGCCGGCACCTCGGGAGGAAGTGGCACCGCGGCGCCCAGCCTGCGTGCAGGCAACTACGACCGGGCCCGGCCGGTGCGCCACCACGTCGAGAGGAGAGAGGTAGAGAGGGAGAGGAAGGGGAAGGGGAGGCGCAGGCGACGACAGAGGCGAGCTCGTGAGCGGAGACCGAGAGGAGAGGGGAGGGAGACCGAGAGGAGAGGGGAGGCTACGGGGCCAGCCGTAGCGCCGCCACCTTAGGAGAGAGGAAGGGAAGGCGAGGGGAGCGGTGGCAGATGGAGACGGAGGAGAGGGAGAGGGTGGGGGGAGGGCACCCACGCCGAGCCCGGATTGCAGGGAGGCGGAGGAGGCGACGAGAAGACCACCAGAAGCGTCGGGAAGGAGAGGTGGACGAATGGGAGGGGGAGGAGGTGAGGTGGCGCTTAGATGGACCAATCAGTGAATTTGGAGCGACGTGTATGCGGTGGGTGAATTTCGGGCGACGTGGCTCAACCGGGCGCACGGGGTTTGCCTCCGGCTTGTAGGGGTAAATAAATATAAATTCAGAGCTTGCTCTAGGGGAATCTACTTTGTGGATGTAAATACTGAACTACGTGCCTTGCTTGGGCGTCGACCCAGTTGTACATTTGCTGTTGGATCTCAGTCAGCTGGCTGTTGCCGTACCAGAATCCCGTGAAAAGATTATATATGTCCTGTTCGCAATTGCATTGTATCATATGTGGAAGAGCAGGGAATGAAGTTTCAGGATAGATCCCTCGCCTGACAGCCTAGAAGTAGAAGAGCATTGGAGGCTGCAGCCTTTGAGTATAAATCAACGTCGACGAGCAACAGGCAGTTGAAATCGACTAACAGCCGCTGCAGTGAGTTTCAGTGAGTTTTGATTCAAAATCTCTGCTCGACGAGGAAGCCTTGACGGACGACATGAGCGATATGGCAGTTCTTAGCCATACGTGGGAAACATCATCATTATATTACGACAGAAAAGGAGGGATATGAAGTGTTAGCCAAATGCTATGTTGGGACCGAAAGAAAACGTGCTTTGTTGCGTTACAATGGAGCCGACCCGAACCCGACGTGTGGGGTGCTCTGGTCGTCGATCGACACCGGCAGCGAGCGACATGCATGCGCCCCAGTGGCCGTGGGTTGGGTTGGGTGCAGACCTGGAATGGCTGGACGAATTGAACAGATCCAGGCTCCAGGTCGATCGGAAACATTCCTGATTGCTCCGTACCGTACGTACGTTCTCCCTGTATCTGTGTCTGTGTCTGTGTCTGCCTCTGCGTCTGTGTGCGTACGCGGGGGCGGCTACGGGCCTATGGTACATGCTGTTCGTGCAGGCATTGCCACAGAAGTCGAAAGCCGTTTGTGAACATCATATTAAATTTTAGTTTTCGCAAAAATAAAATGATATGCAATATTTCAGTCGAAATCTTGCCATACAACTATGCCGACCACCTCAGTGCACCACCTCCACCACGCAACATGGGCCGGCCCACCCTCTCCCTCTCCCACATGACGATCCACCTGCGCCCACACCTCGTCAGAGACAAAGAAGACGGCGGCGGCTAGGGTTCCTGCGATAGCGACGGCTAGGGTTTCGGACTCCCCCCCTTCTTCTCCAACTCCAACAAGCTTAGAAGTGAGTTCGGGGGAGGTAGGGCATCTGTGGTGGGGACGACGAGAGGGCGGCATTAGGGTCCTAGAGGTGGTGGAGGTGGCTGGGCCAGGTCAGGGCGGGGGTGTCTCGGCGGTTCTTGCGAGCGAGCACGACCATGGTGGCGGCGAGGGTGGGGGAAGGGGAAGAATGAGCTGCCGCCACAGACGTGGTAGGGTCTAACTGGAGCTCAGTGGGTCATGGCGGTGGAGCTCTGACGAGACCCTACTATGTCCCGGCGTGACGGTGGGCAGCGGCGGGTGCGGGGGTGAGGAGAGGAGGAGGGCCGGGTTGATGACGTGATCGCGGGCAGAAGGAGGAGGTGGAAGAACACGGAAAGAGGATATGATCGGCGTGTGGTAGTACGCCCCATATTTCACATGGTGTGGTGAACTTTTCCGTATAAGGAAAGCACTTGTTCTTTTTTTTTTGACCGAAGTCACCAGGGAAACCCAGCCTATTTTTATATATATTTTTTTTATTTCAGACCTGTTTAAATTCGTTTCAACGGGGAGTCGAACTCAGATTTACTGAATGCCACCCAATTGCTTTAACCACTAGGCTAGAGACTCTTAGGCAGGAAAGCACTTGTTGATAAATGTGTACGGAAAACATCCAAGACTCTCGGGGTCAATAATAAGCAGAATTCAGATACAGTACGCAATATCTGTGTATTTTCAATCTGCAAAATGCAGAACTACCACACGTCGACTAGACTCCCAAAGCAATTCCGTTTTTATGTCTAAAAAAAAGCAATTCCGTTTTGGCGTGCAGGATTATTCTTGGGTTATTATACGGGTACGGCATACGGCTTCGTTTGCGTGGCTGTTCCCATGCTATGCTCGCGATAAATCGTGCCCGTTCCGGACTCCTGAGTGACAAGTTCTCTACTAGATCTGTATCCCGTCCGCCGCCCTTGCGATCTCGCCGTCGACCAGGAACGACAGGTGAGGTGATGGCGTTGGGACGGGGGCTGCCGGAAGACCTCGTCGCCGACGTCCTGCGCCGCCTCCCGCCACGCTGCCTGGCTGTTTCCCGGTGCGCCTGCAGGACATGGCGTGACCTCATCGACGACCGGCGGCTGCTGCGTAAGGACCTGCTCCCGCGCACCGTGGGCGGCATTTTCATGAACTACTGCTCGCACCATGTCTCGGAGTTCTTGGCCCGCCCCACGACGGGACCCTCCATCTCCAGCGACTTGGAGTTCATCCCTGGCATCTTTGAAGTCATGGACCACTGCAACGGGCTCTTGCTTTGCACACAGACCGTAGGCGACCATGACGTTGACTGCGTCGCTAACCCTGCGACGAGGCAGTGGGCATGGCTGCCGCTGCCCCCCCAGCAGATGAGGAAGCAGGGCTTTCGCCGAAGGCAATGCCTCGTGTACGATCCCACCTTGTCACCGCACTACCGTGTGTTCTTGATTGGTTCTTCCCTCGATCAGAAAGATCGTCAGCACAAGTCTGCGCTGCAAGTATATGTATATTCATCAGAAACCGGGCGGTGGGAGGAGAGGTGGTTTGCTCCGGAAGTCCCTGTGGTAGAAACGACCATTGCTGTTGATGATGACACGCGACTCAATAAAGTCTATTGGCGAGGAAGGCTCTACCTTCTCTGCGAAAAAGGTCTTGTTCTGAGGTATTTTCCTTGTCAATGCATTATAGCCATAGAATAACTTATTCTATAGCCACATCTATTTATTATAATATTTATACTAAACTACGTACGATAAAGTAAATATATATTTACGATACCTGTATTACTATAACTGATAATAATATTTATCATAATAATGTTATACTCCCTCCATCCCAAATTTTAAGAGAGTCAAAGCATCTCAAATTTGACGAAATTTATATGACAAGATATTAAGATTCATGATGCCAACTAAGTATCATTAGATTCTTTATTAATTATATTTTCATAGTATACCTATTTGATGTCACAAATCTGTGTAATTTTCTATATAATTTTGGTCAAACTTGAGATGCTTTGTCTCTCCAAGATTCTTAGAATGACTTACAATTTGGGATGGAAGGAGTAGTAAAATTATTTTGGAGGGTCCGTTACAACAATCTTGAAAAGAGATTTGCTAAAATTCAGGGCGCGTTTGGTTCATAACCGAACCTTGCCACACTGTGCCGAGTTACCGTGCCACAATTTTGGCTCTCGTTTGGTTCGTAGCGGCAGTTATGGCACGTCACAGCCTCGCCAACGCTCTCTAGTTCAATTCCTCGCCAAAACATGCCGCAAGTTCGGTGGACGAAATCGAGTCCACACTTTTGGCGCGGCCAAAGACTGGGCGTGGCAGCTTCTGGACGCCATCCAAAAGGACCCTCAATCTTTGTTGCCTTTCAGACGACCATTACATTTTTTTGTAATTGAAATTGTAGCTTTAGTTTGTTGCAATTTATGCAGGTATATAGTCTGAATTTTTTTGCTTGGAGAATTAAAAAATTTCTTTAGACAAACTACAAACTTGACAAAATATGATCTGAATTGGCACAAAGATAATAAACCGTTTACAATTGTTTCTATTCTATATAGTCAGACAAGGACAAAATTTTGATATGTTATGCTACAAAGACAAAAAAAACAAATCACAAAAATAACAATTTACTTGCACTAGTTTCTTGTATAGAAATGTTGTAAATCATCATAAAAATCAGGCACATGAAATATAGAAGTGAACTTCTCTCTCTCTATATATATGGACTCTTAAAGTTACATGCTGACCATGTGTCACTGACTCATATTTTTTTTCCTGTTGAAGGATATCCATCTCAAATGCAAATTACAGACTGATTCCAACCCCAGCAGGTGTTGATCACTTCGATTGCTATCATGGATTCTTTTCGTTGGGAAGATCGGAGAAGGGGGTATATTGTGCATTTGAATATGAGTGGCATCAACTTCGAATTTTTCTTCTCAACGAATCATGTGGTCAAATAGTGTGGGAATTGAGGCATTGTGTTGATCTGACGACCTTTGCATGTAAGATGGAAACACGTAGGGTGTACGGTGATCAACCAAATGGACCCTGGATATTAGAGGATATCAAGTACTACAAATATTCTTATTGTGGGAATGATAAGCATAAAATGGTACTGGAAGACAACTATGAATGGAACTCTGATGATGATAATGTTCTTAGCACTGAAGACATGGTTGAAGGGCACTATATTGCAGGAGATGCCATATGTTTACTTGGATTTCATCCTTACAAAGAGGTTGTCTTCTTGAATGCAGGTTTGTCTAGAGCAGTAGCCTATCATTGGAATACCTCAAAGTTTCAGGACTTGGGCAACATATGTCCAAAAGAGTACCTTTACCTCGCTGGCCTTGTGGCTGCTATTGAGACCTCTTTCATATACACACCGTGCTGGATGGAGGATTTCCCACAAAATAGTTTGCAAGCACCAATTGAAGAATAGCACAATTTGTACAAGCTGTGGAGGGATCAATTGAACAGAAAGTTTAGCCATGTTTGATTCTTTGTCCTAGTTTAATTATATCCTATGTTTGTGTTGGGTAGCAATGCAAGGACACCTTCAATTTTCACCTTTCTTATTGTTTTTATTCTATATATACTAGCAAAGAGCCCATGCATTGCAACTGTTATTTTTTCTATACTAAAAGGTGCTCCTTACTCAAATGAGATTGAAGAATGTATCATGCAACAATATAGTCATATTTTTTCTTAGATTCAGTTGTTTTTAAAACTAGTTTTTAATAACTCTTAAATCTTAATATAAAAACTGCATTTATTGCTAGAGATCACAAATATGCATTCAGCGTGACATGTACACTAGTAGGCATATACTCGTAGCATCAAGCCTTAACCACGCTGCTATATGGATCACGGCATCACACTTCATCAGTCCATCCATCTCCATTATCCTTCTCATATATACTTGTTCCAATTCATACGCCATTTAGGGTACAACTTTGGCCACATCGCCATCCCCACTTTTCTCGTTGTTTATAGCCCATGTGTAATAGCTTAGCGTGAACTTACAAACTAGGGAGGTTCGGCATTTTACTATACGTAACTCTAGACCAGTCCAAAGCGTGTTGTATATATGTTCAAACTCTTCTACCTTATTAATGTTAATCAATCTTGTATATTCGAGAAACAAATGTGTCCACAGATATTACTCAACAATTGGATACTCACGATAAGGTATAGACTGAGTTGAAGCTCGCCCAGGGCGGTACGTCGTTGTTGCATCACTTAGACTGACCGCAGTTGGAACTGTATATGATCTGGTAAAAGATATAGAGGAGTATATATCGTTGAAAACTGCTGCACCAGGAACCGGTAAAGTGTTCGCTATCCCGCGGCCTCCGCTAAATTCAGCGGTATAGCGTAGGCACGCTACCGCACATGTGCGTGGGCCCAACTGCTGCTGTAGCACAAAAGAGGAGGGAGAAAGTGCATGCAACGTGGGCCCCACTACTGCTACTAACTAAAAAATGCTATAAATCACAAACCAATTAACCAAATTAAATTCCGATTGCACCATTAAATTCGTAACAATAAATCCTTCAAAACTAGATCTTACATGGATATATTTAGATAAAGTAACAAGTGAACCCCATAGTGGATAGAGGATGATATAAATGAAGGATGGGTGCGGGAGAATTAGATATAGAAAAGAGAATTTTGATGACTAAAATGTATAGAAAACGAATATTGTAACACCCAAATTTTAGAGATAACAAAATTGGAATAAGTTAGATAATAAATAATTACAAAAGTAAAATAATAATAAATTATATTTGGTGTTGCATTCATGCTGCTACATTTATTTTTCTTTGTGATGTGAAATTTATTTCTTTTGATTTGGTTTAGAAAATTTCTATTTGGAATAAGTTTTGGAAAGTAAATAAAAAAAAAGAAGAATCTTACCTCCTTACCTGTTGGCTCGGCGGCCCAGTTGACCAGGTCCGAGGCGCTCTCGCTGTGGCCCGATGCCGCGCCGTGTGGGCCGGCCCATGAAACTGTGACCGTGTGTTTCTTCCCTCCTTTCGCTGTCAAGCGGGTCCCGGGTGTCAGATCTTCCTCCTTCCTCACGTAACCGAACCGGAGTCAAGAAATCTTCCGACCGACTTCACCGAGCAATCCGGGAAATTTGGGATGTAATCCAATTGATCACGACGGGTTGTTATAAAAGGGAACCGCTGCTATTTTCTATCTCTTTTTCCTATCTACGAGTTCCTATTTGCCCTAGCTGGAGGTTGCGGTCGGCCGAAACTTGAGTTCCGCCGGGTTGAGGAATCATCCAATTCGTTGTCGCCTTGTGATAGTAAGTCTTGCAATGAGTCTTGCTACGTTCTCTTGATCGTGGTGAATCTTTTTCCCCACCTTGTTCCTCGGTAAGATGATTCATGGCGGCTTGCCGTCGGGTGCAGGGACCGCCGCCGCCATTGCTTGTTGTACTCCGCGACCGAGTCGACACCGCCTTTGATTCTTGCTTAGGTGAGCTCGCCTTCATCTCCTCTCTCTGCTAGTACTCTTGCTTTGCTAAATTGTGGACCGAACTGTCGGAATTTGGGAGCGCCGCCGTCGATTTCTCGCCGCCGGCAGGGCAGCCACCGCGGGTTACTGTTGGTGGCCGGAGCCGCCCTTTCTTCTTTTCTTTTGATCTAATCTGGTTCATTGAATGGAGATCCAACGGCCAGGATTCAATGTACCCTTTCGGCCATGACTTTTTGCTTATGAGTCCCTGAACTTCTTCTAAATAAAACCCGCGGTCCCAAGGCGTAAAGCTGAGATTACGTTTTTATATTTTGAAAGCGTATTTTCATCCGGTTAAATCAAAAATACGTTTTCAGCAATTTACAGTTTTGCCACTAGAATTGTTTTAGTCATAAAATCTTCGTTTTAACTCCGATTTGATCCGTTCAAATTGCGTTAGGTTCGTATTTGCGAACTCTACATGTTAGTATAGTTTTACAGTTAGTTTTGATAATTTATTTTTCGAGTTTATAATTAAATATTTATTTATCTATAGGAAATCTTAGAAAATTCATAACTTTCACGTTTTAACTCCGATTTTGGTGATCTTTGCGTCTGTGTGATCGTAGAAACGTGTAGAAGAGTTTTATAAACTTTTATTACTGTTTTGTTACTGTTGGTGTACTGTTCTAATTATATCTATTTGTTTGCTTCGTGTATGTTTGATTGGATGCATGTATGTTGTTGATTGATGATCGAGTATAGAAGGTGAGCAGTATTTGGACGATTCGGAGTATTACTTTGAGCCAAGTCAGCAGTATTATTTGGAGAGCTTTGATCAAGGCAAGTATAACACAGGACTATCCTTGTTACCTATACATTGAGTTATCATACATATGCATGTGCTTACCTTGACAACCATAGAGATTATAACGTAGTGCTTGTTATCTTGATTCCTTGTCAACCTTGGGAATGCATATGGGTAGCTATTGCTAGTGCTTAAACTGAGAACAATGATCTTGTAATTTGATTAATGAATTAAGCAATCAACCATTAAGATGATCTTATTACTGTTAAAAGGGGGCTAGAGCATGTGTATTTATTTTGATGCTCTGGTTTCTCTCCATAAGGACTTATCTGTAAGTGATAACCGGGATATACAGTACAGCTGTGAGGGCTATATGGCTCTGGCTTTAGTTGTTCAAGAGACCTTTTCTAGCTTGTTAGTGGTTACCTTAAATGGCGTAAGAATGGCTTGCCACGTTGGGTGTAGTGCGAGCCCCTGGCCTAGTGTGTATAGGCTGCGGTTGTTGTGCCACAGGGAAGGGGGGTTCTACATCTGCCTGCCGAGTGAATCTAATGGCCCTAACTTGTTAGACGAACTCTTGAGTGGCTTTATATGGTTTTTGGGTGTTTGGGCTTGATCTCCCCACTCATTTGGAAATCATGACTCACAGTGAAAGTGTACACCTCTGCGCAGAGTTAAAAACTGGTATACTAGCCGTGCTCACGGATACGAGCGGCCTTGGGGATTCTTACGGAATAGTTGACCACCATTGTTATATCATGCTTAATTACTGTTGTTATTATTATGCTCATGTTAATGCTATTCGTTATCATTATTACAATTGATCATTGGTTCTTTAAATGGGAAGTGGTTTATCTTGATGCTACTCAAATGAAAGTTATAAGACTAAAAGCTAACCGCAGTTAAACAGTGTCTAGCCATTTGAGCCTCATGAACCCTGTGTTATATTTGTTGAGTTCGACATGGACTCACTCTTGCTATTTCCACCATAACAGATGAAGATTATGATGAGGATTATCGTAATGAGTACTAGTCTTGGTGTCAACCAGTCAACCGTGTCCCTGTGTGGAGTTTCCGCTGGAGATTATTACTAGATATTATTATCTATCGTTCAAGACTATGTTTTAAATATTTATTCGCTATGTAATAAGCACTGTGATGATACTATGTAATTTGTCTGCTTATGTGTGCGATCATGACCTGGGGCACACATGAGTACTTTATGCATCCTATTTTTGTCCTTAAAAATGGGTGTGACAGATTGGTATCGGAGCCGTGTTGACTGTAGGACGCAAGCCTAGTTAGAATGGTCGTTGATAGCATCCATACTTCACTTAATTCATGCTTCCTCTTTTCACCTTGTTAATTACTAAAGTTTTATGCTTCCTCTACTTTATTCTATTGTGAAAATACATTGATTCTATCTAATCTATGTCTAAATCATGTAGATGCCTCCTCATCCCCGTCTGTCAGCTGCACAATATGTTGCTCGTTTCAAACCCCAGGAGCCAAAGGAAGAGGGTGATCAAGAGCTATCTGATGCTGAATCAAGAGTTGGTGATACACCTATGGAGGATGTAGTTATGGGGTGGACTACGAAGTTTCATATCATGGTCCCTAAGGCTGATGCTTTCTTCCATGATATGTTGACAAGAACCTTGGACAACTACTACTACGACTGGGAGGCTACTTTAGAGTATCGCAGTGCAGAGTATAGTCATCCATGGATGGATTCCTATTGGAAGACGGAGTTATGGGTCAAGAAAAGGGATCCTACCACTAAGGAGCCTAAGGTGGAGTCAAAGTTTATTACCCGAGTGAGCCGGGCAACCGTGGAGACAAGCATGGAGGATGTCGCTTTCAATGCATTTGTTTACTACCATGGTCTACGCTCGGACAAGACGCTAAAGGGTGCACTTCGGCACTTTCCTTGTTTCTTGCATGACAAGGGTATTTGGACCGTGCCACTTGCGGATGATTCCTCCTTGACTTTACAAGCTACGGTGGCATTAGCTCGTGAATTGGCTCTTCATGAGGCGGACCTGAAGGATGAGTTGCTGAAGGAAAAAGAACTTAAGGAGCAAGCTTACAATGAGATTGACCAATTAAGGGCGGAGTTAGGTCGTCCTAAGATTTATGAGAAGCTTAATTAGGAAATAGGAAAAAAATCCCTATGTAATAAGAACGATAGTAGTTGCGAGTTAATTTCGAGTTTGGATTGTTTTAAGAGTCAGTTTGTGGTGTGAACAATTGTGTGATTGATGGATTGTTATTATGATAATGTGTGATTTGGATCTTTGTAATGTGTGCTGGAGTTTTGTAGACATGCCTACAAATTCTATTATTAAGAATATTAAGTTTGATCAAGATATATTAGTGAATATGAGGTTAACTTAGTTCTGTCCTTTGCTGATTTTTGGATCAGTCTGGGATGTTTTGGAAATAACTTAAAATCCGTTCATGGGAAATTTAAGAAATTTTACTGGGAATAATTAGACTTCTATATCTTTCCAATCCCACAAGAATCACCTTAATATCTATTATGAGTTAAGAGATATACCTGTTTCAAGTTGGAGTTACTGCACAGTCTGGAATTCGGGAACAGTTTCTGTTAAGTTCAGTTTTTGACCAATTTATTGATAGAATCAGAAAAAGTGTTGTGAATACGAGTTGTAGATAATTTTATAAGCTTTCCAACCATGTAAAGCTCATCTGATTTGGACATGTGTAGCTCGAGATATGACAGTTTTACTGAGTTGCTGAAATTGGAGTTTGCCCAGGAAATCAGATTTTGTTTATCTATTGTATACATCATCTCGGATTGTACTGAATTCCATCTTCTGTGTTTTGGAAACAGATGTCAGGCAGAGGTCGTGGCAGAGGTCGTGGGGGTGTTAATCCACCTGTTACTATGGAGGAACTCATGCAAACCCAGAATCAGCTGATGCAGATGTTTATGCAGCATATGCAGAACAATCCCCCTGTTGGAGGACCACCACCTGTTCAAGTAAGGGATAAGCGTGGAGAATTTTTGAAGGGACGCCCTCCAGTGTTTTCTCATGCTGCTGATCCTTTAGAAGCAGATGATTGGGTGAGGGCAGTGGAGAAACAGCTGAACATAGCCCAATGCAATGATATGGAGAAGGTGTTGTATGCATCTGGTCAGTTACAAGGGACAGCTCAGACTTGGTGGGAGTCGTACCAGGCTGCACGCCCTGACAATGCTCCTCCTATCACTTGGAATGAGTTTGTTAGAGATTTTCGAGCTCGTCATATTCCTGAAGGTATAATTGAGCTGAAGCAGGAAGAATTCAGAAACCTGAGGATGGGACAGATGAGTGTGAGTGAATATCATGACAGGTTTACCCAGTTGGCTCGCTATGCTCCCAATGAAGTTAGGGAAGATGCAGACAGGCAGCGTCTTTTCTTGAAGGGAATATATTATGATCTTCGCTTGCAGCTGAAGGGGAATAACTATGCTAGTTTTCAAGAGCTGGTGAACAAAGCTATTGTGCTTGATAATGAGCGTAGGGAGATGGATAGAAAGAGAAAGATGAAGGTGCAAGGCTCAGGAAGCAACAACCGTCAACGCACAAATTCTCAGCATGGCTTTCATCAGAAGTTTCAGGGACCGGTTAGCCAGTGGAATCGCAATTCAAATCAGAGGTGGTCCCAAAATTGGCAAAACAATCAGTCGCAACAGCGTTCATCATATCCACAGCGTCAACAGTATCAGCAGACTGGGCAACAGACTCCTCGCACTGGAAATCCCAATGCTACCCCCATAAAGAATAGTACTCCCAGCACTCCTATTAGATGTTTTGTCTGTGGTAAAGAGGGCCATTTGTCTTATAATTGTCCTGAGAAGCAGAACCAACAGACTCCTCAGAGCCAGAAGAGCAACCAGAGGCAATCGGGTACTGGAAGGGTGAATCACGTGTCTTCTGATACAGCTCATGGTGCACCAGAAGTTATGATTGGTACGTTCAATGTACATTCCACTCCCGCAACTGTTCTTTTTGACTCTGGAGCATCTCATACATTCATATCCAATATTTTTGTTAAAATGCATAGTATACCCATGCTAGCTATGAAAGAACCTCTCTTAGTAAATTCACCTGGAGGTACCATGCAAACCAGTAATCGTTGTCTTCCAATTAGTATGGTATTAAGGGGGGTAGAGTTTAAGGTAACTCCTATAGTGTTGCGAACATCTGGGATTGATGTGATATTGGGTATGGACTGGATGAAGCAAAATCAGGCAGAGATTCAGTGTCAGCAGAAAGTGGTAGTTGTGACTGCGCCTAATGGAGATAAAATCAATGTGGATGTAGCAATGCAGAAGCAACCAACCGCGGTGGTGAATCAGATTGAAGATACTATTAAGGAGAATTCAGTGATTGAGGAATTTCCGGATGTTTTCCCTGATGAATTGCCAGGTATGCCACCTGACCGAGACATTGAATTTCTTATTGAATTATTACCTGGAACTGCACCTATAGCCAAACGACCATATAGGATGGGAGTAGATGAATTAGAAGAACTTAAGAAACAAATTAAAGAATTACAAGAAAAAGGTTTTATTCGACCTAGTTCATCACCTTGGGGAGCACCAGTTATTTTTGTTGATAAGAAAGATGGTGGTCAGAGGATGTGTGTTGATTATCGGTCGCTAAATGAAGTAACTATCAAGAATAAGTATCCTTTGCCCCGGATTGATGACTTGTTTGATCAGTTGAGAGGTGCTTGTGTGTTTTCTAAGATTGATTTACGTTCTGGATATCATCAGTTGAAGATTCGTGCCTCTGATATTCCAAAGACAGCTTTTACTACAAGGTATGGATTGTATGAGTATACTGTTATGTCGTTTGGATTGACCAATGCACCTGCATACTTTATGTACATGATGAATAAGGTGTTCATGGAATACTTGGATAAGTTTGTGGTAGTATTTATCGATGATATACTGGTATTTTCCAAGACAGAAGTAGAGCATGCTGAACATTTGAGGTTGGTATTGCAGAAGCTTAGAGAGCATAAACTGTATGCGAAGCGAAGTAAATATGAGTTTTGGTTGAAGGAAGTTTCTTTTCTTGGTCATATTGTTTCTAATGGAGGTATATCGGTGGATCCAGGCAAGGTGAAGGATGTATTGAATTGGAAACCACCTACTGATGTTAGTGAGATTCGCAGTTTCTTGGGTTTAGCTGGATATTATAGACGGTTCATTGAAGGGTTTTCTAAACTTGCTAAACCTATGACATCTCTGTTAGAAAAGAATGCTAAATTTGTGTGGTCTGATAAATGTCAAGCTAGTTTTGAGGAGTTGAAGAAGAGGTTAACTACAGCGCCTGTTTTGGTTTTACCAGACCTGAGTAAGAAGTTTTCCATTTATTGTGATGCTTCTCGTCAAGGCTTGGGATGTGTTCTTATGCAAGAAGGCAGAGTTGTGGCTTATGCATCTAGACAGTTGAGAAAGCATGAGTTGAATTATCCTACACATGATTTGGAGTTAGCAGCTGTTGTTCATGCTTTAAAGATTTGGAGACATTATTTGATTGGACATAAGAGTGATATATACACTGATCATAAGAGTTTGAAGTATATTTTCACTCAGTCAGATCTGAATTTGAGGCAACGCAGATGGTTAGAGTTGATTAAGGATTATTATATTGAGATACACTATCATCCTGGTAAGGCTAATGTAGTAGCTGATGCTCTTAGTAGGAAGAGTTATGCCAATGAGATAAGAACATTGTCTATGACTAGTGAGTTATGTGCTGAATTTGAATATTTGAACTTGGGAATTGTTACTAATGCAATGGAATTAGTGATAGAGCCTACTTTAGAGCAAGAGATCTATAAGGGTCAGTTGAAGGATGAGAAACTAAAGAAGATAGCGGAGGATATAGTGATTGGTAAGTCACCAGGCTTTAGAATGGATGATAATGGAATTTTGTGGTTTGGAAAGAGGCTGTGTGTACCTGAGGATCAAACTATTAGACAGGCAATTCTTCGTGAAGCTCATGAGTCAGCTTATTCTATTCATCCTGGTAGTACTAAGATGTATTTGGATCTTAAACAGAAATATTGGTGGATTGGATTAAAGCGAGATGTGGCTGAGTATGTGGCATTGTGTGATACTTGTCAGAGGGTGAAAGCAGAGCATCAGAGACCTGCTGGATTGTTGCAACCAATGAAAATCCCTGAATGGAAGTGGGAGGAAGTTGGTATGGACTTTATAGTGGGGTTACCGCGTACTCAGAGAGGTTATGATTCTATTTGGGTGATAGTGGATAGGTTGACTAAGGTTGCTCATTTTATACCAGTTAAGACCACATACCATGGACCAAAATTGGCAGAGTTGTATATGGAGAAGGTAGTATGTTTGCATGGGGTTCCAAAGAAGATTGTATCTGATCGAGGATCGCAGTTTACATCACACTTTTGGCAAGCTGTGCATGAATCTTTAGGAACTAAATTGAACTTTAGTACAGCATATCATCCACAGACAGATGGACAGACTGAAAGGACCAACCAGGTATTAAAGGATATGTTGAGAGCCTGTGCATTGCAATATGGAACTAGTTGGGATAAGAGTTTGCCTTATGCAGAATTTTCTTACAATAATAGTTATCAACAGAGTCTTAAGATGGCACCGTTTGAAGCTTTGTATGGACGTAAGTGTAGAACTCCATTGTTTTGGGATCAGACAGGTGAATCTCAGGTGTTTGGTACAGATGTTCTTAGAAACGCAGAAGATCAAGTGCGAGTGATCCGTGAGAATTTGAGAGTGGCACAGTCTCGTCAGAAGAGTTATGCTGATAATAGGAGAAGGGATCTAGTTTTTGAAGTAGGTGATTATGTTTATTTGAAGGTGTCACCTATGAGAAGTGTGAAGAGATTTAACATGAAAGGTAAACTAGCACCAAGGTATGTTGGACCATTTAAAGTTATTGCTAGACGTGGGGAAGTTGCTTACCAATTAGAGTTGCCTGAGAATTTATCTGGGGTGCATGATGTGTTTCATGTTTCACAACTTAAGAAGTGTTTGAGGGTGCCTGAGGAGCAGATACCTTTGGAAGAATTGACTGTTAAGGAGGATCTTACATATGAAGAGATTCCGATTAAGATTTTGGAGACTGCGGAGCGGGTTACTCGAAGTCGGGTTATTAAGATGTGTAAAGTGCAGTGGAATCGATATTCAGAGGCAGAGGCAACTTGGGAAAGAGAGGATGAATTGAGAAAATCATATCCGCAGTTATTTGAGTAAGCAGTTCAATCTCGAGGACGAGATTCTTTTAAGGGGGGTAGAATTTGTAACACCCAAATTTTAGAGATAACAAAATTGGAATAAGTTAGATAATAAATAATTACAAAACTAAAATAATAATAAATTATATTTGGTGTTGCATTCATGCTGCTACATTTATTTTTCTTTGTGATGTGAAATTTATTTCTTTTGATTTGGTTTAGAAAATTTCTATTTGGAATAAGTTTTGGAAAGTAAATAAAAAAAAGAAGAATCTTACCTCCTTACCTGTTGGCTCGGCGGCCCAGTTGACCAGGTCCGAGGCGCTCTCGCTGTGGCCCGATGCCGCGCCGTGTGGGCCGGCCCATGAAACTGTGACCGTGTGTTTCTTCCCTCCTTTCGCTGTCAAGCGGGTCCCGGGTGTCAGTTCTTCCTCCTTCCTCACGTAACCGAACCGGAGTCAAGAAATCTTCCGACCGACTTCACCGAGCAATCCGGGAAATTTGGGATGTAATCCAATTGATCACGACGGGTTGTTATAAAAGGGAACCGCTGCTATTTTCTATCTCTTTTTCCTATCTACGAGTTCCTATTTGCCCTAGCTGGAGGTTGCGGTCGGCCGAAACTTGAGTTCCGCCGGGTTGAGGAATCATCCAATTCGTTGTCGCCTTGTGATAGTAAGTCTTGCAATGAGTCTTGCTACGTTCTCTTGATCGTGGTGAATCTTTTTCCCCACCTTGTTCCTCGGTAAGATGATTCATGGCGGCTTGCCGTCGGGTGCAGGGACCGCCGCCGCCATTGCTTGTTGTACTCTGCGACCGAGTCGACACCGCCTTTGATTCTTGCTTAGGTGAGCTCGCCTTCATCTCCTCTCTCTGCTAGTACTCTTGCTTTGCTAAATTGTGGACCGAACTGTCGGAATTTGGGAGCGCCGCCGTCGATTTCTCGCCGCCGGCAGGGCAGCCACCGCGGGTTACTGTTGGTGGCCGGAGCCGCCCTTTCTTCTTTTCTTTTGATCTAATCTGGTTCATTGAATGGAGATCCAACGGGCAGGATTCAATGTACCCTTTCGGCCATGACTTTTTGCTTATGAGTCCCTGAACTTCTTCTAAATAAAACCCGCGGTCCCAAGGCGTAAAGCTGAGATTACGTTTTTATATTTTGAAAGCGTATTTTCATCCGGTTAAATCAAAAATACGTTTTCAGCAATTTACAGTTTTGCCACTAGAATTGTTTTAGTCATAAAATCTTCGTTTTAACTCCGATTTGATCCGTTCAAATTGCGTTAGGTTCGTATTTGCGAACTCTACATGTTAGTATAGTTTTACAGTTAGTTTTGATAATTTATTTTTCGAGTTTATAATTAAATATTTATTTATCTATAGGAAATCTTAGAAAATTCATAACTTTCACGTTTTAACTCCGATTTTGGTGATCTTTGCGTCTGTGTGATCGTAGAAACGTGTAGAAGAGTTTTATAAACTTTTATTACTGTTTTGTTACTGTTGGTGTACTGTTCTAATTATATCTATTTGTTTGCTTCGTGTATGTTTGATTGGATGCATGTATGTTGTTGATTGATGATCGAGTATAGAAGGTGAGCAGTATTTGGACGATTCGGAGTATTACTTTGAGCCAAGTCAGCAGTATTATTTGGAGAGCTTTGATCAAGGCAAGTATAACACAGGACTATCCTTGTTACCTATACATTGAGTTATCATACATATGCATGTGCTTACCTTGACAACCATAGAGATTATAACGTAGTGCTTGTTATCTTGATTCCTTGTCAACCTTGGGAATGCATATGGGTAGCTATTGCTAGTGCTTAAACTGAGAACAATGATCTTGTAATTTGATTAATGAATTAAGCAATCAACCATTAAGATGATCTTATTACTGTTAAAAGGGGGCTAGAGCATGTGTATTTATTTTGATGCTCTGGTTTCTCTCCATAAGGACTTATCTGTAAGTGATAACCGGGATATACAGTACAGCTGTGAGGGCTATATGGCTCTGGCTTTAGTTGTTCAAGAGACCTTTTCTAGCTTGTTAGTGGTTACCTTAAATGGCGTAAGAATGGCTTGCCACGTTGGGTGTAGTGCGAGCCCCTGGCCTAGTGTGTATAGGCTGCGGTTGTTGTGCCACAGGGAAGGGGGGTTCTACATCTGCCTGCCGAGTGAATCTAATGGCCCTAACTTGTTAGACGAACTCTTGAGTGGCTTTATATGGTTTTTGGGTGTTTGGGCTTGATCTCCCCACTCATTTGGAAATCATGACTCACAGTGAAAGTGTACACCTCTGCGCAGAGTTAAAAACTGGTATACTAGCCGTGCTCACGGATACGAGCGGCCTTGGGGATTCTTACGGAATAGTTGACCACCATTGTTATATCATGCTTAATTACTGTTGTTATTATTATGCTCATGTTAATGCTATTCGTTATCATTATTACAATTGATCATTGGTTCTTTAAATGGGAAGTGATTTATCTTGATGCTACTCAAATGAAAGTTATAAGACTAAAAGCTAACCGCAGTTAAACAGTGTCTAGCCATTTGAGCCTCATGAACCCTGTGTTATATTTGTTGAGTTCGACATGGACTCACTCTTGCTATTTCCACCATAACAGATGAAGATTATGATGAGGATTATCGTAATGAGTACTAGTCTTGGTGTCAACCAGTCAACCGTGTCCCTGTGTGGAGTTTCCGCTGGAGATTATTACTAGATATTATTATCTATCGTTCAAGACTATGTTTTAAATATTTATTCGCTATGTAATAAGCACTGTGATGATACTATGTAATTTGTCTGCTTATGTGTGCGATCATGACCTGGGGCACACATGAGTACTTTATGCATCCTATTTTTGTCCTTAAAAATGGGTGTGACAAATATAGAGGTCCATGGTGCGGATAGCCTTAGGTAACTTGCCTCGTAGGGTCGACCAAGTCTGATGGTCCAGCCTGGCAGCCCAACCCACTTCTTCGTCAAGTCCACTGACAAATAGATACGTAGGTCCATCACATCCTACCTACCCTCTTCAAAATTTGGCTCGTCCCCAAGCCAACTCGTAAGCAAAACTTTTGTGTCGCACGGAATTAGTAAGGGCCATACCACACCTTAATTATATATATCATAGCAGTTTGGATTTCCACCATTAATTGCTGGGGCGCGTTCCAGAGTCCACCGATAGCTTCATCAACTCGTTCAAGAAGGGATTTGACACGCCGATCCTATCCACTCCGATTCTCAGGGTCACCAGGAAGAAGGGTACACAGGACGAGGACTTCGTGCCCAAGCGGAGCATCAGGTTGGCAGCAAAAAGCGGATACAGAGAGCTGCGACCGGAGAAGCAAGTGCATAAAATCACCTGAAACGTACATATGCAACATAAAAGAGAGAAATGTTGCACCAGTCAATATTTGTATCTCTAAAAAATAAATTTATTGTGAAAATATACTCAATTACCAATCCAACGATATTTGTGAAAATAAATTACCAATCCAACGATACTTGTGAAAATAAATTGATCTTTTGGAAAACTAGACGTATATTTATATTGGGATGGATGGAGTAGAGTGCAGTAACTTAATGAAAAAGTTACTTTCAAAATGTAGGATACCTGCCAATCCATGATGACAATGATGCGACTATTAGCCTGCGTTGGGAATTGGTGGTCCGAAGGCTGCTCTGCCTACTTGCCTATCACTATATTCACTACAAGAAATGTCTCGATTTTTGATGAAACTTGCGTCACAAACCATGCGTCTTATTCCATGGTTTGTGACGTTTATATGTTCATGTCACGTCGTTTATGACGTTTATATGTTCATAGAATGTCACAGAACACGTTCTCTGACATTCGTTTCGTCACAAACGACGTGACATGAACATATAAACGTCACAAACCATGGAACATGGAATAAGACGCATGGTTTGTGACGCACGTTTCATCAACGTTTCGTCAAAAACCGAGACATTTCTTGTAGTGATTTTGTGCCTAACGTTTCTATTGGTATGCGTTGAGGCTGCCTTAGCAGCCGCACGCACAACATAGTTTATGTGGCAGATTGATTCTGCTTTTCGCAGATTAAAAATACACGAATGCTAAGTTGTGTGCTGTCTTTGGCATTACGGGCAGCATGTCCACCGAAGCCATCACCGAGTATGCGCAGCTTCGGGATGCACTGTCACAAGTATCCACGAACGAACTCGACGATAATTAAGCTGATTTGGCGATGGAGCGGCGACGGCACCTACAGCACGAAATCAACTTATGCAATGATGCACTCTGGCTCAGTCAAGTTCCATGGACACTCACTGATCTGGAAAACTTGGGCTCCATTGAAGGCCAAGATCTTCCTATGGTTGGCCTTCTGGAGTTCTGGGGCGGCACTGGACCGCCGACCAACAGGCTCGCCATGGACTCGACGCATGACAAGAGTGCTTCCTTTGTGACCAGGCGCCAGAGACCATCGACCATCTACTTTGTGCCTGCCCCTTCACGCGAGAAGAATGGTTCTTAACCTATCAGGCAATCCGTACGCCGATGCCTCCCCAGACGTCAAGCGTCCGCGGTTGGTGGAAGAGGCTCCGCCAAGGTTGCCTGCCGACTAGGAGGAAGGGGCTCGACTCGCTGTTCACACTCATATCCTGGAAACTATGTTACTATGGAAGGAATGCAACGCGTGCCTGATCAGGAATGAGCGAAAATCAATGACGGAGTTCTTGCAGGTGGTCAGAGTGCAAGCTGAGCTCTCGGTAGCGGCCGAGAGGAGTCTCGCAGATGGGGGGGGGGGGGGGTAGCCCCTGGTTTTCATTTTTGGCTGCTGCCCGCCTCGGCTCTATTGGGCTTTTGTTCCTTTTGTTTCTGATTTTCTCTGTTCCCTTTGTTTGTTGAACTCTATTTCCTCTTCTTAATACAATGATACACAATTCTCATGCGTATTCAAGAAAAAAAATCTGTTTACAGACCCCCTGAAACTGGATCGTGTGTGTTGTAGTCATGGATGTTTTCGGTACACATTTATCAACAAGTGCTTTCCTCGCACGAAAAGGTTCACGACACAGCCTAAAATATTGCATATCGGTTTTCTTTTTGCGAAAACTTTATAAAACTAGCAAATACCCCGCGCGTTGCCGCAGGTCAAGCAAAGGTAGTGTTTGGTTCAGTAGAGGGTTTTGTTCTAGAGATTTGCTGTTGTGACACTATAGGAATATACATGAAGACTTTAGAGTAAATGTTACACCTCAAATAGGTGCCAAAAAGAACTGATGGCAGTATAAATACTGGCAGTTTAATGATCAAGAACAGTATGGGTATATATAAGGTTGAATATTTAAAAATGCTAGGACCATTACATAACTATATGTTGCATATGCTCTTGTACAAAACATATGTACATAGCGAATATTGTAGCATACAAAAACACTTTAGGACAGTATAAGGTAGCGTACCAATGAAACCTGAAGCTACGGCGTTGCCCTCAGTAGCGGAATCATCATAGCAGGAACAATTCATCATAATTGCGCTTATTTTGAGAAGATGACCCACCATATGTTGCTTTGGTTTCAAAATGTGTATAGCACCTGAAAAAGAAGCAGGATGTTCATTATCCTGGATGCAAATATCTTGTCTGTGATGAAGAAGGAAAGCAAAACAAACAAACCACAATCAACACATATGACAGGGAGCTGAACGAACTTCAAAAGAGGAAATAGGGTCCTATATATGTAGAAACACAGCATGTCAGTGCACACATAGACATTGGCAGTGATATAGTAGATTTGAGAATATCAATGTCATGGTGATTGCCATTGCTATTAAAACATGGCTTTAGAAAGGATACTGTAGGCATGGAACTATTGTTTGGTATATAATTTGGCAACTTTTGAACGGCACCCTGGAGTAGAATATCAATTTCCGCACTAAGTTGAAACGTTTAGAAAAGATAAATTACCATGTAACTGTTAAAATGTCATTTTCCTTCCTGGTTTGAAATGTGCAATCACCTCAAGAACATGCCATATTTAATCTTGGATTACTGTGGCAATGAGTAATTAATTAATGGCAAACTGAGAACTATTCGCATTGTATAGTATACATGGACTGGAAAATGTGGAGCATGACAATTACAAATGACATACTGAATAAGCACAAAGGAGCTGGTACCTAATCAAACCTTTGTGCTTACTTAGGTCCATCAAAATCAGATCAGTGCCATAAAATCTTACCAGGTGTGTACATTCTAATACATGGAACAAATTGAATATGCAGATGATAAAAATAAATAAGATTTGCTCCAAGAAAAATATATCTCACCTCCACCCTGAACAATGAGCACCTGCTTCTTCATTTTAGTGGCTTAGTCAACTGATTGTGAGCAAACACAAATGCCATTTATCCTTTTGAACCGATCAATTGTTTTTCGAAATTAGCAGCTGCAGTAAAATAGGTGGGTTGATATTGGATGGAGGATGTAGGATCAATTCACACTTAAATAGGCAATCAGAGGGGGGGTGAATGATTGCGGAAGCCAAAAACTAATTCTAAAACTTCCCCCAAACAACAAAACCAAACTAAACGTCTTTCCCAATTCTGGACAGAGCACTTGACCTCTGAGAAAAATAATGCCAACCAAAAATATAGTTCTTATTGACCTCAAACTTTTACAGATCAAAGTATATGAAATTTGTGAACCAACGCAATTTGAATCATGCCAAACGGAGGTCTAGAACTTGAGTTATAATATAAACAAGCAAACTATGTCTGATGGTGATGAGAATTGATCAAGCTATAATTTCGTGATTATACAAAATTATTAAAATAATAATCAACTAAACTTCTCAGATCAATAGTTTAATTTCTTAGCACAGTCTTAGATGAATCAAAAACCAATCTATTTCACGAGAATAAGAAACCAATCTAAAACTAAAAGCTAGGCAAAGAGATGAGCAGAGAAACAAGATTACCAACACATTGATATTTGAAAAATAATCTTCATTACTCTGAGATGTGTGTTACACAAGATGCATCACACAAGCATCCATACAAAGGAATTCTAAACAAACTACTGAACCTTGAAATAGCCAGCAGAAACTCTTTCTCTTGTTGCCACACTCCTTTCTATTTTTCTTACCACATACAGACACGATGTCCTCCTTTTATAGCCTATCACAGCAGTCCCTACGCATGCTGATTTTAGCCTCAAATTCATGTACAACCATTCACATGGTCTACACCTTGACCGAGCTCTATGCCACAAAACCAACAAAACTTTGCATGAGCACGAATTGCCTCTCCTTGCCAATTGCCAAGTCCTGGTCAAATTCTGATGGTGCCACCGACCACCCAAGCTGCTCCTCCTTTTTCTATTCGTTACTTGACCAAGCCAAAATCCATGCCATGCAACACAAGGCCAAACGAAGCTGACTTCATCACCGAACCAACAAAGCCTCTCTACAATCACAACCACACGCGTGCACTCCATGCACGTCCTTGTGACTTTGGCTACGCGCCAATCACTCATCACGCCATAGACCATACATCTCCCATGTAAATCTCATGACGTGGTCATCTTGACTTCAAGTACATTGTTCTCAAGTACGAACGTCCCACATGACATCTTTGACCGATAGGACCTTAGTTCCTCCCTGAACTTAGTCCCGAAACCTCAGTTCCTCCCTGAACCTAGTTCCAGTCCGTCATCGACCACGTTTTGCCTCAAGCAACACCTGCACATGAACAAACACGCAAACCGTGTCCGAGCCCAAGTCCACGACTTGACTCAAGTCAATCCGCACAACACCTCACATGAGCATATCATGCAACAATACCAAACTCTCCATGCTATCATAAGCATATATCAAATTATGCCACAATTCAAATCACTTTGCAATGCCAATTTCATATCAGACCAATTTTTTCATCACATGATCTCACAATCTCCCCCTTGATGAAAACATTGGCAACACCATATAGATAATGAACATTGGCATTCACATCCCTTAAATCATTTTTAAATCAAAGACAAAGTGAAATTGAAAAGATCATCTCAAAAGATCCAAAAAGAGAAATCGTCTCTCCCCCCTTTCTTATCTCAAAAATCACTCATGTGAATATGCAATGTAAGACTATCTCCCCCTTTGACAATGGATTCATCAAGAACACAAAAGAGAGTAAAAGAAGGCTCAACACCACTAAAGATGACAACTCCCCCTCAACAAATGCTATGAGATACAGAAATTGCAAAGCTTCAGGAATATAACAGTTAGAGTGAAAAGATGCTCTAGTTGGTGTTGTCATGTGTGTAGCAACAAGTACAAGTCATAGAAAATGCTCAAGCTGATCAAATGAGATGAAATATGATACTTAAACATTTTGATTTAGTTTTTAAGCATTATATAAAAGGTGTTCACCAAAGAGAATAGCACATATCACATATAAGCAGGAGATCAAACTAGTGCTAACACATGTATACAAAAGTGAACTACCCCATATAACGGTCACACATCATGTCTCAAGGAAGCACTTAATACTTGTAACGTCAACATTGATCAGAGTTAAACAGTGGAGAACAAGGTGTCTTTTAGACATGTGAAAGTGAGAGGATCAAAACTGTCCGCCAAAAAGGTTGTATCATGTTTTTCAACCACGCCGAGTTCATCCCTTTGTGCAAGTGGGAAGCTGTCTCGTCACGAGTGGTTGTGGACTAGCACTACAATGCCCAAGTTCATCTCACTCAAAAGAATGAGAAGTAGTCTTGTGACATTGCCGTGGGACAGAAAAGATCCAACTCAAAGCATTTTCATCATTACTTAGCTTAGACATCAAGTTTTAGCACAAGATTATCAAGAGATCCGAGCTAAGTGAATGACTCAAGAAACATGAGACATAGCAACTCAAGCATACATATGAAAGCAACAAGGTTCTCAACAAAACCTACACATGCTAGTTGCCATCTCAAGGGTGAACATTTTTTGGGTTTCATCATATATTAATCAAATTCACATTTTAAAAACAAGGTTAGCTCATAACATGTATCAATATGATCAAAAAAAGAGCATAAGCATGAAGCACTATGATGTACGCACAGAACATACCAAAGAGTGCATAATTTTATTCTAATAGCTATAGTCATGAAGCTCAAAGATGCTCTATCATAAAAAAAATAGAATTTAGCTCAACCTCTAGAAGCAGTTAGGAGTGTTCAAAACAAATTCTTGGAAACAACTGAAAGACCCAAAAGAGTAACATATAGATAAGTCAAAATGATGTATGTACAAGAATATAGACTCCCCTTCAAAACAATCCAGATGGATGTAATACCCCAAGTTCTCCCCGAAGAAGAGCAAAACGAGAAGAATCCAAAGGTTTCGTGAAAATGTCTGCCAACTGATGTTCAGTATCTATCTGATGAAGCACAACAGTTCCTTTCTCAACATGATCTCGAAGAAAGTGAAATCTTATATCCATATGCTTAGTTCTTGAATGTTGCACTGGATTCTTAGCAATACATATAGCACTAGTATTATCACAGAAAAGAGGAACCTTATTCAAATTTATCCCATAATCATTAAGTGTAGCTACTATCCATAGAATTTGTGAACAACAACAAGCAGCAGCTACAAATTCAGATTCAGCAGTAGATTGTGCAACAGAAGATTGTTTTCTAGATGACCACATAATAAGAGAATTTCCCAAAAAATGACATGAGCCAGATGTACTTTTTTCTATCAATTTTACAGCCTCTAAAATCAGCATCAGAAAAAACATCTTAAGCTAATATATGAGGAAGCAGAAAGCCATATGCCAAAGTTTTGAGTACCACGTAGATACCTGAGAATGCGTTTGACAGCTTGTAGATGTGAAGCACGGGGGAAGCTTGAAAACGAGCACATAAACACACTGAAAATTGAATGTCTGGCCTCGAAGCAGTATGATATAAAAGTGAACCAATCATGCTCCTATACACCTTTTGGTCAATAGGCTCACCATCTTCATCAAGATCAAGTGATGTAGCAGCTCCCATAGGTGTCATAATAGGCTTGCAATTTTCCATCCCAAAACGGTGTAGAAGATCCCTTGTATACTTACTTTGATGCACAAAAAATACCTTCATTTATTTGTTTTACTTGTAGTCCCAAGAAGTAAGTCAACTCTCCCATCATACTCATCTCAAATTCTTTACTCATCATTTCTGAAAACTTAGTCACTAAAGCATGAGATGCACACCCAAAGATGATATCATCAACATAAATCTGAACGAATAATTGATCATTGCCTTGCTTAAGTACAAAGATACTTTTATCAACCCTTCCTATTGAAAACCCCTTTTCTATTAAAAATTTCTTCAACCTATCGTACCATGCTCTTGGGGCTTGTTTCAAACCATATAAAGCTTTTGACAATTTAAAAACATGATTAGGAAATTTTGAATTTTCAAAACCGGGTGGTTGCTTAACATAAACCTCCTCATCTATGTAGCCATTAAGAAAAGCACTTTTTACATCCATTTGATATAATTTGAAACCTTTAGATGCAGCAAAGGCTAACAAAATTCTAATGGCTTCCAACCTAGCAACAGGAGCAAATGTTTCATCAAAATCTAACCCTTCTATTTGTTTAAAACCTTGAGCAACCAACCTAGCTTTGTTTCTAACAACAACACCATCCTCACTCTGTTTATTTTTATATACACATTTAGTTCCAATTATAGTGTGATCAGGTGGAGGTGGAACAAGCTTCCAAACTTTATTTCGTTTAAAATTCTCTAATTCTTCGTGCATGGCATTGATCCAAGATTCATCAGTTAATGCATGAGATACATCTTTGGGCTCAAAAGAAGCAACAAAAGCAGAATGAGCATATGATTCAGTATCAATGAACCTAGACCTTGTTACTCTTTCATTTAAATCTCCAATCATTTGCTCAGGTGGATGTCTCCTTTGAATGTGACGAGGGGCTGAAATTTCTGGAGCATCTTTTTGTTCATTTTCGACATGTGTAGATGAAGCAGTAGCTTGAGGATGTCCAATTGTAGTTGTAGTAGTAGAAGGTGTAGTATGAACTTGAGGTAGAGAAATAGTAGGAAATGTGGCCTCATCTTCGTCATCCTCATCCTCATCCTCATCTTCATCTTCATCAATAAATATGCTCTCCCCCCTGAATATATGCACTTGTGCCTGCATCACTTAGACTAGTGCCTGGACTAGTCTCATCAAAAGTAACTTCACACGTTTATATTACATTGTTAGTCACCAAAACAAGTACACGATAGCCACGTGAATGAGTGGGGTATCCTAGAAAAATGCCAACGGTTGATCTAGCTTCAAATTTGTCTAAGTTTCCAGATTTTAACACAAAGCATTTGCACCCAAAAACTCTAAGGTGAGATACACTTGGCCTATGACCAAAACGAAGCTCATATGCAGTTTTACCAAGTTTAGATCTCAAAAACACACGGTTTGAAATATAGCACGCAGTAGACAAAGCTTCAGCCCAGAATTTTCTTGGAGTTTCATATTCATCTAGCATTGTTCTAGCCATCTCAACCAAAGTTCTATTTTTTCTTTCAACTACACCATTTTGTTGTGGAACATATGGTGATGAAAATTGATGATCAATGCCCTTTTCAGTGCAAAAAAGATCAAAAGAAGAATTTTTAAATTCAGTTCCATTATCACTTCTTATAGCTCTAAGAGATCCTGGGTGATCAATAGATAATCTAAGAACAAGACTTTTAAAATGACCAAAAGCCTCATCTTTAGATGCCATAAAATAAACCCAAGAATATCTAGAGAAATCATCAACAATCACTAGAACATACCGCTTACCACCAAAAGACTGAACTCTCGACGGTCCAACTGTATCAAGGTGTAGAAGTTGTCCAGGTGCATTTGTCATGACCATAGTAAGTGGAGGATGTGAACCTGCACACATCTTACCATGTCTACAAGAAGAGCATACAATATCGCTTTCATTTTTAAGTTTAGGCAAACCACATATAAGATCCATACCACTAACACGCGTGAGATGATCAAAACCAATATGCCCAAGTCTACGATGCCAAAAGAATAAATCTTTTGAGACATTGGCAACTAGACACCTAAACTTAGCATCATATGTGGCATCAAAATCCGCTTTAAAAACTCTTCCAAATCTTGAAATTTTAAAAACTAGATCACCGGAAGAATCTAACACTTTACATTCGCGTTTGTTAAAGCATACTTCAAGATCTTCGTCAATCATTTGTGAGACAGAAAGCAGATTGAATTTCAAGTTCTCAACGAGAGCAACATCTTTAAACATGAACTTGCCATTTACCTTCACTGTACCTTTTGCCACGATAGGTGTAGAAGTAGCATCTCCAAAAGTGACACTTTCTACTTGAGATGCATGGGAGAGGGAGGAGAACCAACGTTTATCACCGGACATGTGACATGAGCATCCAGAATCCACTAACCATATGTTCTCCTTCCTCGCTCGAGAAGCCTACAAAGAAGCACAACAAGTCGAGGCCTCAGTACTGGGGTTAGAAATTAAACATTTAGGAATCCAGTACTGAGACACACGACTGCTACCAAATGTAGGCACATAACGAGTGTTCTTACATAAAATTTTAGATTTAGTACCACTCATATTTCTGGTCACAAAAGAATAAGCCTTTCTCAAATTAGATCTAGCCTTAGCTTTTCCTTTCTTTTGTTGTTTGGCTAGTCTAAAACAAAATTGCATAATATGTCCATCTTTACCACAATGACTGCAAGTATACTTAACTTTGTATTTTGTATAGTTAGTAGAAGCAACATTTACATTCTCTTGATTAGAAGATGACATAGTACCAGTAGATTTAAAAACCATCTTTTTAGATTCATTAGCTATCTCAAATTTACCATTTCCAAGAGGTTTAGAAATAGTTGGTGCATGAGACTTAGAATGAGCATAAGGATCAAAACCTAAACCAGTTTTATGTGTGCTGGTCTTTTGCTCCAAAATTTTATTCAACATTTTAGTTCCCATCTTCCCTTGCAAGTAATCAATACGTTTTAATAGTGTAGCACAATTTTCACAAGCATCCTTTTTAGATTTGTCATTTTTACCACAATTAGAGCATGAAAGAACCTCATGAATATCAAAGTTTTCTTTTAGTTGTGCTATTTTAAGATCAGCATCTTTCAATTTCAATTTAAGTAATTCGCATTTATCACAAGAGGTTGGTTCAACAGTAGCACAAACATGTTTCTCATTTTTATCTTTCTCAATCTTAAGTTGTTCCAAAGTGGAAACATGTACATCCCTTAACGAAGTAAGCTCAGTATACACTATATCACATGATTTGCAAGAATCATCATCAGGAATGAAAGTTTTTAATCTATCAATTGCAGCATATAAAGATTCAATCAAAACATCATGTTTTTTAATCTTTTTATTTCTTTTCTCAAGTAAGGTACCAAGTTTTTCAACAGCTTTAGCTAAATCATCATAGGAAGGTTCTACCTCGTTGTAGCTATCGTTAGAAGCATCATTGTCGTTGGAGCTTTTACTACTTGCCATTAGACAAAGCCCAATTAAATCTTTCCTTCGTTTGGGAGTGTCATCCTCACTATCTGTCTCGACATCACTCAAATTAACTTGTTCAAGAGCTGAAAGAACACGATGCACCACCTTGCGGTTCAAATTTCCCTTCTTCTTATTGCTTCTTGATGTGTGCTTCTTTGTTCTTTCGATTTCATCTTCTTCGTCATCTTTATCTTTTGCAGTTCTTGCTTAAAACTTTGGACACTTGGGACGGATGTGATTTGGATCTCCACACTCGAAACACTTTGGAGGACCACTGTTTCCTCTTTTCCTTGTCCTCACATTTTGCAAAGCTCTTGTGAAGCGTGTAGAAATAAGTGCCAAATCTTGTTCCAGGAGTTGTTCTAGCTGTTCATCAGTTAGTGAAGACAAAGAAGACAGTGCATAGCTAGTGGAAGAATTATCACCATTAAAATTGCTAGATTGTGAAGCTAGAGCCATTGATTTACTAGCAATATTTTTTCTAGCAAAAACATCTAGTTCATGAGTTTTTAGTTTAGAATAAAGCACATCTAAAGTAAGTGTACTCATCACAGTAGATTCTCTAATAGATGTGACTTTCATCTCCCAAATAGACATATCTAGAGCTCCAAGTAATTGACGTGCATTTTCAGCATCAGTATATGTAACATTAACAGCACGTAGATTACTTAAAATTTTATTAAAACGAGCAAAGAAATCATCTAATGCTTCATCGGGTTTCATCTCAAAACGCATGTAATCCTTTTTATACATATCTTGGCGTACTTCTTTAATTGTAGATGAACCTTCATGATAATCACAAAGTGCTTTCCATACCTGATATACAGATTTGAGATGGACAACACGATCGAAGTCACTCTTACCAAGGCCTTGAATAATGTAGTTCCTTGCCTTGCTGTTAGCTTCCACTTGTGCCATGTTTGCAGCGGTCACAACGTCGATCTCAGGCACTTCACAAGGCTTGAAGACTTTCTCCCATATTCCAAAGACTTGCACTTGTATGTAAGACTCCATCTTTGCTTTTCAGAACTGAAAATCAACACCATCGAAAACACAAGGTTTTGCCGAATACCTATCTGTTGCCATGTTTTCTAATTACCAGTTAAGATCAATTAGAAAAAGAACCTTGCTCTGATACCACTTGTAGGATCAATTCACACTTAAATAGGGAACCAGAGGAGGGGTGAATGATTGCGGAAGCCAAAAACTAATTCTAAAACTTCCCCCAAACAACAAAACCAAACTAAACGTCTTTCCCAATTCTGGACAGAGCACTTGACCTCTGAGAAAAATAATGCCAACCAAAAATATAGTTCTTATTGACCTCAAACTTTTACAGATCAAAGTATATGAAATTTGTGAACCAACGCAATTTGAATCATACCAAACGGAGGTCTAGAACTTGAGTTATAATATAAACAAGCAAACTATGTCTGATGGTGATGAGAATTGATCAAGCTATAATTTCGTGATTATACAAAATTATTAAAATAATAATCAACTAAACTTCTCAGATCAACAGTTTAATTTCTTAGAACAGTCTTAGATGAATCAAAAACCAATATATTTCATGAGAATAAGAAACCAATCTAAAACTAAAAGCTAGGCAAAGAGCTGAGCAGAGAAACAAGATTACCAACACATTGATATTTGAAAAATAATCTTCATTACTCTGAGATGTGTGTTACACAAGATGCATCACACAAGCATCCATACAAAGGAATTCTAAACAAACTACTGAACCTTGAAATAGCCAACAGAAACTCTTTCTCTTGTCGTCACACTCCTCTCTATTTTTCTAACCACATACAGACACGATGTCCTCCTTTTATAGCCTATTACAGCAGTCCCTACGCATGCTGATTTTAGCCTCAAATTCACGTACAACCATTCACATGGTCTGCACCTTGACCGAGCTCTACGTCACAAAACCAACAAAGCTTTGCATGAGCACGGTTGCCTCTCCTTGCCAATTGCCAAATCCTGGTCAAATTCTGATGGCGCCACCGGCCACCCAAGCTCCTCCTCCTTTTTCTATTCGTTACTTGACCAAGCCAAAATCCACGCCATGCAACACATGGCCAAACGAAGCTGACTTCATCACCGAACCAACAAAGCCTCTCTACAATCACAACCACACGAGTGCACTCCATGCACGTCCTTGTGACTTTGGCTACGCGCCAATCACTCATCACGCCATAGACCATACATCTCCCATGTAAATCTCATGACGTGGTCATCTTGACTTCAAGTACATTGTTCTCAAACACGAACGTCCCGCATGACATCTTTGACCGATAGGACCTCAGTTCCTACCTGAACTTAGTCCTGAAACCTCAGTTCCTCCCTGAACCTAGTTCCAGTCCGTCATCGACCATGTTCTGCCTCAAGCAACACCTGCACATGAACAAACACGCAAACCGTGTCCGAGCCCAAGTCCACGACTTGACTCAAGTCAATCCGCACAACACCTCACATGAGCATGTCATGCAACAATACCAAAATCTCCATGCTATCATAAACATATATCAAATTATGCCACAATTCAAATCACTTTGCAATGCCAATTTCATATCAGACCAATTTTTTCATCACATGATCTCACAGAGGACAAAAAAATGATTGTGAAGGAAGCCATGAATATATGTTGGCGTGGGTTACCTGATGGCCTGGAACAGCAGTAATCATACATTCCACTCCAGATGCACATTTAAGCAGGCAGGTAACAGGGCAGTACCAGAACTCGAAGCACCGCTTCACTGTGTAACGAAGGATTTAGCAGTTAGCTGGTTGCATCTTAAACAAAATATAAGCTGTAGCTGACCACGTAATCTGACTGTGTATTTCATATAGGAAAAGCTGTCCGCACAAGGTACATGAATAAATCGGCAATACTATTGAGGGAAAACTCAATCCAAAAGTAAGCACAATTTGACATAGGAAGAGCATTACCTAATGTTGTGCAACCTTGAGTCAATGCACGACACATTGCACATGTACAACAGCGGCCTCTTCCCCGGTAGCCATGAATTGCGGTCGAGGTCTGGTTGCTCCAACGCTTCGTGACTGTTAAATATCCAAGTGAATCACAACTGTTTTACACGCACATATCAATAGATACAAAGCTGAATTCTCAAAACAAAAACATATATAGAAGAGAGTATGGGTAAGAAACATAATACGAACTGCGTAAATCAATGGATTTATCAGTGATCAGAGACAGCAAACCTTATCTGTATCTCCTGTTTAGATACGAAGCTTTGTAAGCAGGCTACAATTAGGATATATATATTTCGTCAAGGAGTCAGTAGAGGTAGATTGAAAACAAAAATAGCTCTAGTAGGGGGGAGGGAGAGGAAGAAGGAGAGGGAGAGGGAGAGGAAGTGGAGCCGGCAGATGTGGCAAGGGAGAGGGGGGCAGAGGCGGCAAAGGTGTGGGGAGCTCGCACCATTGCTGGGGCCGCCGACGGACAGACGGATGGAGCTGCAGAGGCACCAGATCCGGCGACGCGCCGGGCTCAGGTGGCATAGGCCGACGCTGGCGTCCTCGTCCGTTGTAGGGGCGCGGCGTGCCGTCGGGGGTCGCCAGGCTGGCGCGCCGCGCCGGTGGTGTGGGGAGGAGACGGGTGGCAGGCGTCGGTACCCCGTGGTAGGTGCGGCGCGACTGGGGGCAGAGCATGGGGACACTACTACAGAAACAGTCAACAGTGCCGGCCACATCACTGCCGAAATTAGGACAACCGGCAGTGATGACCCTTCACTGCCGGTTCTAGGCTCTGACAACCAGAAAATAATTGGGGGGTGCGAGAACCGGCAGTGATGACAACTATCACTGCCGGTTTGTGCCTCCCGCCGGCAGTGATGACAACTCCACTTATCACTGCCGGTTCAAGCCACGAACCGACAGTGATTTGATTCTATCACTGTCGGTTCTAGGATAGAACCGACAGTGATGAGCCTGACAGCACAAAAAGGTTGTAGCCGTCATCTTCTTCCTCCACTCTTTTATCCCGAGAACAGAGGCGCGCGTTTGGGCCACTCCCTCCAATGTTGCGGTCGCCCAAATCCGTGAAGCTACCACTTGGATTTGGAAGAATGGCTTGATCTTTTTGCTTTAAGGTTAGTAACCAGCCTCCATTCCTTCGATTTTGTTGCTTAATTAGCTTTGTTTTGATGGCTATAATGCTTGATTCTCATTCTTATTTCTCCATTCTTCTACAGAGCACTTTTCTAATTCATGGCTATAATGCATTGTTAGTATGTGATGTTATAATTGGTTCTTAGGAGTAGAGTAGATTCTTTTACAATGTTGATGAGCAAATTAACCCATGTGTCACCAAACAATGCATTGTTTGAGCAGTAGTGGCGGATCTAAGGGGGGTGGGTGGGCTCCAGCCCCCTAATGACTTGATTTACTACTAGAAACAATGCATTGTTCATGATAATGTCTCCAATTTTAGTATTTATTTAAATTAATGTCTCTATTTTTATGTGGCATGGAGTAGAATAATTGTTCTACAATATTGTGCAATAATTAATTTTTATGGGGCTGCGATTTTTAATTTATATGGGCATTGTTTGGAGCTACATTGTTATTCATGATCATGTCTCCAAATTTAGTCTTTTTTTAAATTAGTGTCTCCATTTTTATGTTGCATGGAGTAGAATAATTGTTCTTCAATATTGTGCAATAATTGTTTCTTATTAAAACTTTCCTATGTTTCCTCTGCCCGGCCCATTTTACCTGTGCAGACATGGATCGAGGGTGGATGTACGATTTGTCATGTACAGACCAACGGTACTTGACGGGCATCGATGATTTCATCAAGCGCGCTAGAGCCAATGCTGGGGACTCACAGCCTGTATTCTGTCCATGCAAAGATTGCAAGAATACGAGAAAATGGGGCGACGTGGAGCATATACGATTGCACTTGATTACCAGGGGGTTCATGAGAGACTACACGATTTGGACTTTGCATGGGGAGGTTGGTCAAAATGTTGCACAAGAAAACAATGATGATGTGCCCATGCCTAGCGTATCCCTAGACGCATTTCTGCCTATTGATGATGACCAATGCTACACAGTACCTGTGCCTACCAACGATAATGTGTTTAGGAATACATTAGTTGACGACACAGAGGAAAATGATGGCATTTCACAGTTTCTTCATGATGTGCATGGCGGATTCCTTAGTGCTACACAGTTGAAAAAACTGGAGATCATGAGAAAGGATGCAAAAACACCATTGTATCCGACCTGCCCAATAAGCAAACTGGAAGCCAACATCATGCTATTAGAGTTCAAATCAACGAATGGATTGAGTGATAAAGGCTTCGATAGCTTGTTAGGTATACTGCATAAACTGCTCCCGAAGGGTACCGAGTTACCAGAAAAGACTTACCTGGCCAAGCAAATGATTTGCCCAATCGGCCTCGAGGTTGAGAAAATACACGCGTGTTCCAACGATTGCATATTGTACCGTGGAGAAAAATACAAAGACTTGGATGCGTGTCCCAAGTGTAAAGCTCCCCGATACAAGCAAGGGCGTCAAATCAGGGAAGCAAGACCAGAGGAGGGCCCATAAAGGTCGTATGGTATTTTCCTATAGCTCCACGAGTGCATAGGTTGTTTGCAAATGCAAAGTCAGCCAAACTGTTGCGTTGGCACGACGAAGAGCGTAAGAAAGATACAATGTTGAGGCACCCCGCCGACGGGTCGGACTGGAGGACTATCAACACTATGTTCTATAAGAACATCGGTGGAGAGGTAAGGCATCTTTGGATAGGTTTGAGCACAGATGGGATGAATCCGTTTGACCAGGTTAGAAGCAATCATAGCACTTGGCCAGTGACGCTATGTATATACAACCTTCCACCCTGGCTTTGTATGAAACGGTCATACATCCAGATGCCACTACTAATCCAAGGGCCAAAACAACCTGGTAATGATATCGATGTGCTTCTACAACCAGTGATCGATGAACTACTACAGATGTGGGAGACGGGTGTGAAGGATGTTTGGGATGAGTATAAAAAAGAACATGTCACGATAAAGGTTATACTTATCGCTACAATCACTGACCTGCCAGGGCGAGGTTGCTTGTCTGGAGAGAAGACAAAAGGATACACTGGGTGTGTCGAGTGCTTGGACGAGACTGATGCTATACATCTACCAGAAAACAAGAAGATGGTCTATATGGGACACCGTAGGTTCCTACGAAGGGATCACCCTTACCGCAAGAATAGAAAAGATTTTAATGGGACTACTGAGAAACGTGGCCCTCCAAAGTATCGAGACGGGAAACAGATACTTAAACAAGTAAGCAAACTCACAGATGTTGTCCTTGGGAAGGGGGAAGGTGCAGTACCAGCGCCAGCCGGTAGTATCTGGAAGAAAAAATCAATCTTTTGGGAACTACCTTATTGGCCACTTTTGAGTGTACGTCACTGTCTTGATCCAATGCACATAACTAAAAACGTGTGCGGTAACACACTTAACATGTTGATGAACACCGGGGGAACAACAAAGGATTCTCTCGCGACACGCTTGGACATGCAACACCTGGGCCTCAGGAAGGAGTTGCACCCAATAACTCTTGAGGATGGCCACTTGAAACTTCCGGTGGCATCATGGACACTGAAAAAGGAAGAAAAGGCCATGCTTATTTCTTTCTTTAATGATCTCAAAGTGCCAACTGGCTACTGTGCGAACCCGAAGAGGCTAGTTAACATGAGAGAACTTAAGTTTAACTATGGTTGTATGAAGGCCCATGACTGTCATGTCATTATGACTCAGCTGCTCCCAGTTGCCTTACGAGGTATCCTCCCTGACAAGGTCCGTGCCCCAATCATAAAGTTGTGTTCATTCTTCAACGCGATCTCTGAAAAGGTCATTGAAGGGCCAAGCTAGACCAGCTGAAGCAGGAGATAACCGAGATTCTATGCAGGCTTGAGATGCATTTCCCACTGACTTACTTCGACATATCAGTGCATCTACTTGTTCATCTTGTGGACCAAATTAAAGCCCTTGGCCCAATGTATCTACACCAGATGTTTCCTTTCGAGAGGTTGATGAAAGTTTTCAAGCGGTATGTTAGGAATAGATTCAGACCAGAAGGGAGCATGGTAGAAGGATGGACAACGGAGGAGGCCATTGAGTTCTGCACATATTATATGGACATCAATCGGGTCGGAGTTCCAGTATCTCGTCACGATGGAAGACTAGGGGGCAAAGGAACGATAGGTGAGAAAGCAGTCAAAATAGTCGAAGTGGTTTCCTTCAGACAGGCACACTTCGCTGTTCTCCAACAGGCCGACGGTGTGATGGCATACATTAATGAGCACAAGCAGTTACTGCAAAGTAAGCACATCGGTAGGTCACAGGCTTGGCTTGAGAAAAAACATAAGGAGGAATTCGGTGACTGGTTTCGACGCCGCAGGCTAGGAATGGTGTCGGGATGTCAGCTAGATCTCTTAGCTCCCGGACCTTCGACTACGGTGATGATGTACCAAGGTTATGATATAAATGGTTTTACATTTTACACAAAAAAACAGGATGGAAAGAGCACCAACCAAAATAGTGCTGTTCGTTTCGACGCCCACGATGAATACGGCACGGTGGAGGCAACATACTATGGTTTCATAGATGAGATATGGGAGCTAGACTATGGACGACAGTTGAAGGTCGCTCTTTTCCGTTGCCAGTGGGTCCGGCTAGATGAAATCAACACCGACAATGATGGGTTCACTACCGTTGATCTATCCAAGACCGCATACAGAGATGACCCCTTCGTCCTTGCAAAGGATGTTTTGCAAATCTTCTATGCAAGGGATAACAATACAAAGGGAAGACTACAAGTAGTCATGCAAGGCAAAAGGAAGATTGTCGGTGTTGAAGGAGTGACGGACGAAGAAGAGTACAAAGGTTATCAAGAAATGGCTCCTTTTGGGGCAGACATTACCCTACCTATCCTTGAAGAGGGTGACGAACCTGCTTACCTCCGGAGTGATCACGATGAGGCCATCATAGTTAGAATATCATAAACTATGTAATCCTTAATGAAATGTTGTAGATCTTCATTAGTTGAACAACCGTGGTATTCATCACATTTTAAGTTGAGATCACTTTCGATTTCAAATTTAGGCTCGATTTCAAATTTAGTCAAATGAGAAAATAACCCATATAAAAGTTTAGATCTTGGTGAGTTGAACAACTTTGGTATTCATCACTTTCTGAGCTGAAATCATTTAGGGGCTCAAATTCTGGTTTGAACTAGTGAAACATGACAATGAAACATGTGCAACATCTCAAATTCCTGATGTAAGTTTTGTGAACAATATGTACTAAGAATTTGTCAAATGTGAACAACTTTGGTATTCATCACTTTTTCATTTGAAATAAATTGGGGTTCTAAAATTTGGTTTGAACTTGTCGTTTTTCAAATTTTTTTAAAAAAGACAACTTGAAACATGATTTTGAAACCCCAAATGGTTTCAACTAGAAAAGTGATGTAAAGAAAGTTGTACAACTCATCAAGGTCTACAACTTTTATATTGGTCATTTCTTCATCCGACAAAGTGGTAATAACATTGTTCATAAATATTACACATCTCTCATAAGATTTCATAAACCATATGAGACACGTGTAGGTTTTGTGAACAATGTATATTAACAATTTCTCAAATGAAGAAATGACCTATACAAAAGTTGTAGATCTTGATAAGTTGAACAACTTTGGTATTCATCAAGTTTTATGTTCAAATCATTTTGGGTTTTAAATTTTGGACTGGACGTTCCATTTTTCAAAATTTCAAATTTGAAATGTTCAATTTTTTTCAAATGAAGAAATGACCTATATCAAAGTTGTAGATCTTCATGAGTTGTATAAATTTGGTATTCCTCACTTTTTCATTTGAAATAATTTGGGGTTCTAAAATTTGGTTTGAACTTGTTGTTTTTAATTTTTTTAAAAAAAGTAAAACTAAACCGGTTCTAATGACCAACCGGCAGTGATGTCCCACATCACTGCCGGTTCTAATGACCAACCGGCAGATGATGTGGGACATCACTGCCGGTTGGTCATTAGAACCGGCAGTGATGTGGGACATCACTGCCGGTTTTAAACCGGCAGTGATGTTGGCCATCACTGCCGGTTTGTTATTAGAACCGGCAGTGATGTGCGACATCACTGCCGGTTCTAATAACAAATCGGCAGTGATGGCCAACATCACTGCCGGTTGTAATAGCCAACCGGCAGTGATGCTGGGGTTATAAAAGGGGCTGGCGCTCCCGCCAGCCCCTTTTGCTCGACAAAAAACCAAAGCTCCCGCCAGTGCACGCCGCCGCCGCCCGATTCGCCGTCCACGACGCCGCAGCCCGACCGCGCCGTTCACGACGCCGCAGCCCGACGCCGGAGCCCGACGCCGCCGTCCTCGACGCCGCCAGGAGCTTCTCCACGTCGTTGTCGCGCCACCCCTGCAGTTTGGGTGAGTGCCCATAAGGTGTTCGGTGAAATGCCTCTACCATTACTTAACTATATTGCATTCTTGTTTTCAGCCTCATGTTATGGTACCTAAGCTACAGAGTAATAGTATAGTTGCAGAGAACACATGTTATACCACAAATCTAGTAGATGGAAGAATAGCCAGTTTGATGCATGCGGGAATTTTTTTTCTTTATCCTTGTTTTTTTCCTTTTCATTTTCACCATTTCTTTTATGTTCTGCAACAAGTAAACTGTCCATTAAGTATTACGTAAGTTTTTCTTTCTTTCTTCCTCAAACTGTTGTTACCGAAATTTACAGTGTATACTTGAGAAATATTATATGTTAAAATTATTGCTATTTATATATAGTATCGTAATTGATTTCAAGTGGGATTTCATATGTCAACTGCGTGCCTTTCATCAAAATGCATGAAGTCCATTGAGTATGATAAAATTGCATACATTCAGTTCTGATTATATATATACTCTAGTAGTTGGATCCAATTTGTCATTTATTTAAATTTTTGGGTTTATATCCAGCAAGGGATCTCATATTGAATATTAATACTAACATGTCAAGATTGGTATACCTTTGAGAGATTGCCTTCACATGCATGCCAAGATTATTATACCATGATGAAGGAGGTGAAGTCACACATTTTTAAACCAAAAGGAATCAAATAAATAATGGGGCATACTGCAACTTAAAGCTCATGAATATAGACATAAAAAAATAGATGATACTCAACAAAATGTTAGGCAAGTTACAAATACGAAAAATAAACCAAATTAAGGACAGAATGAAGATCCATTTCAATCAAACTACATCGTGTTAAGCATGCATCTGCAAAATAAACAGAGCATATGTTTTTCTTTTTATAATAGCAACTCAATGATGGTTCTTGCAAAAATACGGAAGTATAAAAATTCATACACAGTGATAGATACATAGTACAGTTATGTCATAAACAGAGTGCCGTAGATCCTAGAGGTTTGGCAGTTTCGGTCTCAAAACCTTGGGCAGAGTGGTTAACAGGTTTGGGCCTAAAAAACCAGGAGAGGATCTCATGGTGGCACATGGAACTATCAGAGAGATTGCGTTGAGGCAAAACGACTTCATGAAGGGACAATGGTCGTCCAATGCTTGGAAGATCATCATGGACTATTTTGCCTCCATTTGCGAAGTGGTTCTTGTCTAAACCTAGGGGTATTCTTGAAATGCTTAATAGCCCTATATAAATTGAAGAAAAACTTCTTGAATTCATCTCTTGTGCCCCTTTGGTTGTTATACGGGGTCGAGTCGGTAACTTGATCAAGAGTTGAAGTCAAGAGTGTTTTGACGCATATATGAGATTTACCCTAAGAAAGTTGATGCCTTTGATTGCATGTCCAGAAACATGACTCGTCATCGCCAATTCACCACCCGTCGCCGAGCTACTGATACCCCACAAGCAGAGAGCACTGCGACAGGAGCGTCGCAGGATCCAACTAATGGTGGTGGTAATCAGGACGATTGGAGCCCTAGCCATTATCTGCAGCTAGACCAAGGAGACGAGGTAATAACTTAGGTCAAACCTAATAACGTGATAGTAAGAAATCACGCTAGATAAGTTTGATGGGGACTTATTTATGAATTTTGAAGCAGGTTCCGCCGCAAGAGCCAAGTGGTGAGGGTACCAGCAAGACTAAGCGTGGTGCAACAAAGCTTCCTCAAACAAGTAAACATTGGCACATCTCTGAGTTCGACCAAGTAGGGGAGCCGGTGGAGCCTCTTACAGCATTAGGCCCATACAAGAGTGTCATCGGGGCACTTGTAAGAGACTTTATCCCGATCAAATACAGGAAATGGACTGGTCGTGAGGATGACCCATGGAGGGTTCCAGAAAGTGAGAAGGAGCTAGTTTGGAACAAGTTGAAAGGGTTTTTCACTTTTCCTAATGACTATGATGAGGCGACAGTCAAGAAGAAGGCCAAGGAAATCATGGGTCGCTCGTTCAAGACTTTCAAGGGAACCTTGTACAAGTTAATCAAGGAGGACAGAGAACCAAATTTTGAGGGAGGTCAATACACCAAGCAGAGAGACTTCTGGGAGGAGTTCAAGGCTTACAAGCTATCCGAAGAGGCCAAGGCATCAAGCGAAAGAAATAGAGCAAACTCACTTAAGGCAAAGGATCCTCATCGCCTAGGATCGCGTGGCTATGTACGGAAGATTCCGGAATGGGAAATGGAAGTCCAGAAACTAGAGCAGCGCGGCGTTAGGCCTCAGACAAGCGATTGGCAGCCCAGATCAGTAAACTACCTACTTGCAAGGGGGGCACGATACAATAGTGACGGGAGCCTTAATGCCAGTAGTGAACCCGTCAGTGATCTCCTCCAGAGGATTTCAACCTTAACTGAGGAAGTGAATAGAGGTAACCGCAAGTCCGATAGAGAAAATGACGTGCTCACACAAGCACTTGGAAACAAGGAGCACCCCGGTCGCACTAGAGGAGCCGGGAATGTACCTTGGGTGAAAGCATTCGAAGGTGAATCTTCATCCTATAGGAGCCGGGCGAGGGCTAGAACACAAAGAGAAGAAGAGCTCCAAAGGTTTCGAAAGGAAATCGAAGATAGCATGGAAGCACGGATAGCTGCTCAAGTTGATGCACGAGTTATGTCAGCTATGCAATCCATGTGTTCGTCACAACCGCAGCCTATCCTGACTTTGAATAGCCCAGTGCCCAAGGGTCGCAGTAGCTGCGGCTCAACCCCTATGCTTGACGAAGAAGAGGTCAATGCTCCTCATCCGGTGGACAACATCACTGGACCTATTAATGTCAGGTTATACATCCGTCAGCAGTGGACAAAAGATAAGGTGGCGGTCGGACAAGCATTTCCAAGAGGAGACGGCATCATTCATGGCAAGCCAATGCCACCCGGGTATGCCAGGGTCAGCATTGATAAGATCTTGGATAAGAAGTACAATAAGATACACATTGATTTCCCAGTGGAGGAAGATAGGCCGCGTCTTGTTCACAACTTGGGCACTCATGTGGCTTGGCGCAAACGCTTCATGAAGCTGGATGAGCAGCCATCTTCGGATGATGAGGATGGCAGTGAATCATCGGCATCGCCGCCGCCAAGAGGTTTCTCTCCTCTGCAAGATCCTCATTCTCCCTCTCCTGCCTCGAAAGAGAAGACACCTCCTCCACCGCCAAAGGAGAAAACACCTCCTCTACCTCCTCAACCGCTAAAGGAGAAAACACCTCCTCTACCTCCTCCACCGCCAAAGGAGAAAACACCTCCTCCACCTCCTCCACAGCCAAAAGAGAAGACACCTCCTCCTCCTTCGCGAAAATCCAAAGTGCGATCAGGTTCGACCTCGCAACACAAGAGGTCATCAGTTTCGGTTGGTAATGCTCCCCAGACAAGTAAAAAGAAGGTGGATGCTAGCATTACGAGTAAGATGAAGGACCCGATTGTGGAGCCTCCAAGCAAGAAAGCCGCCATTGCCTTCTTTAATCGAATAGCCAGTCTACCTAAGTGGAGACAACAGACCGAATTTGAAAGGCAACACAACAAAGAGAGTAATCAAATCAGAGCTAGAGAAATACACACCAAAGAATTGCTAGAGATACAGAACTTGGCCAACAACATGGGCATATCCATGGAGAGGGCCACGGAGTTGTATTACGGAACGAGAGATTTTGAAAAAGCCACGGTCGCATACAAGTATTCAAGAGGCAAACCTTTGGTCGCCACCGAACAAGAGTATAAAGATTTGCCAACATACATGCGACAGTTGCATGATTATTACTACCTGGATACTGCCAACGGAGACTGTATCGGTTTTGAAGTTTGCATCCCTCCCGGAATGGTTTTTAATCATCCTGAAGAAACGGTGCATACTATTTATTATGAACACCTCTTTCAGCTCTTCCAACGGCGCTCGCTCGATACGCAGATTTTGATGATATGGTCTATGTAAGTACCCTACCCTCACAACGTTATAATAAACTACGTGATTTACATTTGAATATATCATATGTTTATTATGCAGGTGTATGGCAAAATGGTGCCTAAAGAAGCAATTGAGCAATATAGACTTCTTGGATCCCATATTTGTAAATGAGACAACATGCACCGCCCCTGGTGATGATGACTATGTACCAACAAGTTTGAAGATTGAGTTTGAAAGTATGTTCAGAAACAACAAAACAAACGTACTCCTACCCTACAACTGCGAGTATGTGTTCTCGACCCTTATTTTAGTGTTTCTTTTCTTGATATGTCATTCAATAACATGGACTTTGTGATTGCAGCAACCATTTCATCCTCGTAGATATCTATCTTCAAGATTCACATATCGAGGTGTGGGACTCAAAGAAAAAGCCACTTTCTCTTATCGACCCCCTAGTCAAAGTGCTGAATAAGTAAGTGAACCCAATATCACAACACTTTCTAATCACATAGGATATTGTAATGTCCTCGGTCTTCACACTTCATTTACAATGTAACATAGAATGAAGGCATTACCGAATTGGAGAAATCTCGATAGCAAGATGCAAAAGCAATAGAGGGCCCCATTCAGTGTAAAGTATATGGAGGATCTCAAGACCCTAGATCAACCGATGGGGAACAACGAATGCGGGTTCTATGTGATGTGGGCAATGCTAAAATACTTTGGCGCAAAAACAAATAAGGGAGATGACATGGTACGTAGGCATCCCATTTCTATTGTTTTGTCTTACGTTTGTGCATCTCAATATCATCTTGCTTCAATTACAGCGCAAAGCAAACAATCACAACCAGTTGCTAGATTTTGAGATGAGAGGAATTCAAGAGGAGGTAGCAAGGTTTGTATTGGACGCGATATTGACCAAGACAGGATCATTCTCTATTGCGAGGACTAAGAAGTACAAGGCGCAGTACGGAAGAGACCACATTGATAGGCTATTGTAATGCGACTCTTAATTCGATACTTAGAGTTTTTTTTGAAACTTTTGTAATATAAATGTTGATGGGTTTGTATTGTCTTCATTCACATCGATATCAAATTGATCGATAGCAACCACCTCCACCTCCACCTCCCCGACCTCCCACCCCACCACCTCCCCTCGAAATGAAAATAAAACAATTATTAAAATGCAAATTGTGAATACTATATCACTACCAGTTCAAAGATAACCGGCAGTGATAATATAATCTACACAACCGGTTGGTTAAAACAACCGGCAGTGATGGCTCAAGTATCACTGCCGGTTTTTAACACGAACCGGCAGTGATACATGAGCTATCACTGCCGGTTTGGCATAACCGGCAGTGATGTGATCAGCTCATCACTGCCGAGTTGGTTATGGCGGTTCAAAATCCGCCAGTGAAGGGGGGTTTTGAACCGCCAGTGATGTTCTTCTCTGCTGTAGTGGGAGGCGCGACGGAGGGGGGCAGTGGGAAGCGGAGGGCGGCGGATCTGTGCCGCGTTGGACGGGGCTGGGCAGCTGGGGGCGGTGGAGGCACATCCACGGCGGAAAGGGCTGGGGCGGGCACGAGAGTGGGTTTCCCTCTTTTTCTTTGTGGCGAGGGTCCTAGAAGGTCGTAGAAGCCGGTGGTGCAGACCGATGGAAGCCGCGTTTGGACTTTGGAGCGTGGAAAGACGGTAGGAGGCGCAGATGGGCGATCGAACGGGTAGGAATAAGGGGTGACGTGGACGAAGCTGGTTAAAGATTTTGGTATACACAAATAAGGGTATATGTTAGATTGCATGAACGGCTGTACATGGAGATCCATATTACAGACGAAGTTCCATCATATCTATCACTATCAATCTACACTATATGTGGTGACGCTCACTGACCGACTGACGCCAGCGTTTGTTGGCTGGGAAACGTACCGCTCAAAGATACCCCCATCCATCGGTCATGTTCAAGGCCGCTACAACCCAGCGCGACTGCACGAGCACGAAATGGTCCAGGTGTCGCTGGTGTGCGACGTCGTCTGCGCCCCAGCCCGGTTGACAGTGTGACGCCAGATTCCTCACGTACGCGCGCCGATCGAGCAAGTCGACGGTGGGGCACCTCAGCTGGACACCTGCTCCAACGAACTTCACCGGATGGATACGCTGACGCCACGGTTGCAGGACGTTCGCAGCAGCAGCGCGGCTGTTGTCGTTGCGTGGATTTCTGAACGAAAGCTTTGCTGTGATTTCTCATGGAATCACGCTGGACGTCAGTTCAGTACACCCTCCGTCCCCAAATAAAACCATCTTCTACTTAATTATACATTTGTAAATTTATCCAACTTTATATTAGAAAGAACATCACTGTTTATGGGACCAAATGAATATGTTACGAAAATAATTCTACTAGTTTTATGTCATAAACAATGATGTTCTTTTTTCTATAAATGCAATAAAATTTATAGAAAAAAATTGATTTTGGACTACTCTAAAAGCTCATTTATTTGAGTGCTGAGATAGTAGCGCATGATAACCCATTATTTTGTCGCAAAGCAAAATCTATTTCTAGGTACCAAACTATTTCTTCCAGATGGAAGATGAATTGCACAAATTGAGCTGACGTATTTACTGATATTTCTTTTTCGGATCTACTGCTATAGTTTGAACTGAGGATTAGACCCGTATAAACTTGTGAAGTACTCCATCTATCTCAAATTATAAGTCATTCTAAAAATCTTTGAGAGACAAAGCATCATAAATTTAACCAAATTTATATAATAAGATAATAATATTTATGATACCAACTAAGTATCACTAAGTTCTTCGTTAATCATATTTTCATAGTATATTTATTTGATGTCATAAATTCTTTTAATTATTTTTATAATTTTGGTTAAACTTAAGATTCCTTGACTTTCTAATATTCTTGAATGACTGGAGTACTAGTTTTGGAAGATGTCTCTCAGTCTGCCGCCTTAAGTTCATTTGAATTTGCATGACGTTGCAGAATGCACTTGTCTTGCCTACTGTACCTAACGATGCGTGTAGAGAGAGAGAGTTGTTTCTCTGAACTAACCATGCGTGTGCAGAGAGAGAGTCTTAGGCTACCCGCACTGGATACGCCATCCACTTCCGCTATCACACATCCAATAGCATTTGACGGAAAAAACAACTGCAGCGTGGGCCGGTATCACACACGCTATGCACTGTTGCCCGCTAAATATAAAGGGATGAAGGGCATCCCTTATCACAGCGCCGGTCCCACCATCATTCACGCCGCCCACGGGAGAGCATGCATGGGAGAGAGAAAGCATGGAATCAGTGGCGGGCCCCATGTTTTTAACACTAAAAAAATATTATAATTCACAAACCAAAAAACCAAATTAAATTCTGACTGCACCATTAAATTCATTTCAATAAATCCTTCAAAACTAGATCTCATATGGATATATTTAGATAAAGTGACATGTGAACCACACAGTGGATAGAGGATGGATGGATGCAGGAGAATTGAATATAGAGGAGAGAATCTTGATGACCAGGCCTTTTAGAGGATAAATTTAGAGTACCACGAGTGTCCATAGTCTCATGCCACTAAGCTTGGCATGGGAGGATGTTCAGAGCTGCACACCTAGATCCACCAACTCATCGGTGTGTCGTGTCAACATCTGTTGTCTTCCCAAAAGAACACAGTGCACCCACGGGTCGCCTCCGACGAGGCCTGATCTTCTATAAATGCATGTTTGAAAGAAACGTCCGTGATGCAAATGAGAGTGGCTTCCAAAAATTAATCGAAAACTACTGTGGAAAAAAAGAATCAATCTATGAAATATGTCTCGAAAATGACATAAATAAAGCCAATTACATTAAATTTGGAAATGCATGTGGATCAACAGCGAAAATGAGGTCAGCAATATATGTATAAATACTTGTATAATTTTTGAAGAATGTGTCGATGTGCGGACCCTTGCAAATAAAACATGTGCATGGTGCTCCGTGCATCTGTACCGCTTCAAGAAAGAACCAGAAAGTAAAAGATGAGCTTCTGAATATGAAGCGAACAAATGGGTTACGGAGGATGGAATCTACTCCCTCCATACCTGTAAAGGATAGAGGTCGTTCTGGGCGATGACAGCTTTTTGCAAAGGATGTCGCGAGGCTGCATGAACGTGTTTGCCCAAAACGTTTCGGCTGCTGTTCCGTGCCGTCCAGCATTAATCTCATATCCTGCGCTAATCGTCCACGCTTCATTTCACTCGCCACCAGTTCGGCGCGGATCGCCCCGCTTCATTATAGCGTCGCACTGCCTTCCTCACCACACGGCAGCGTTGCACTCCCTTCCTCGTCGCGCTGCAGTGTCGTCTCCATTCCTCACCGCTCGCTTCTTTCTAGGGTTTAGGTTTCGCCTCCCTTCCTCGCCGCCTGCTTCTTTCTAGGGTTTAGGGCTCGCTTCCCTTACTCGCTCACTCGCTCGCTCGCGCCATGGAGTCCGGTGCCATGAGGCTCGCTCGCGCCATGGAGGAGGTGCTCGACTCATAGGTCGCGCCAGACTTGGAGATGACGCTGGACTCGAAGATAGTGCTAGACTCTGTCGTATGGTGCCTAACTCCATCATATGGTGCCGGACTCCGTCAGGTGGTACGGACTCCATCGAGGTGGTGCCGGAGTCTCTGTGTGTTGACCGCGGCACGTTGCACGCTGACAACTACGACGAAGGCTGCTTCCAAGCTCGTCATCGCGCTCGCAGGTGTGGCCGTTGCGGTCTTCTACATAGCTACTACAATATCGCAGCAAGGATATTGCATGACTACGATAAATTTGATTGTGAGATCTACATTCCTGATGTGGAGATGCTTCAAATGTGTGGTGACACCATACTTGTGCCTAAGCACATTATGAACAAGTTGGATGAGCATTTGAAGATGAAGCAACATGCATGCATGGAAATGCGATGGTGGACGGCACCATACAAGATGCAAAGAAAGATCAGTAAGGTTACATGACTCATTCATTCAACCTAAGATGCATGCATCTCCTAATTTGCTTCTTCTAATTTGTTGCATAAACTAATTTGCATATTCTCATTGTCTGATGCAGGAAGACTAGAATTTGCTTCGGCTAGCAAGGAAGCGTCACAGGAGATTTTGCGATGTCAGCCAATCTTCTTTCTCTAGTTTTTCTATTTGTATGTGAGGAATCTTGATCTTGTTGCACCCTTGGGGAGGAGGCTGATGCGGTCGACGCTGTCGGCTGGGGCGCGCGCGGCGAAGGCGGAGGCGAGGGGCGCGGCGGGAGACACGGGTGGTGAGGCGGTCTTCGATGGGGGCGAGTGCGAGTGCGATCGTGAGTGGATGGCCTCGAGGGCGGCTTTCGAGCGGAAGGCTCGCCGGAGCATGGCCGGTGGCAGCGAGGGGGCTGCGGAGAGGCGTGGTCGGCGGCAGAGCATCGGCGGCGCGACGGCGTTCTCGGTGTGGGTGGAGGACCTGGTGAGGAAGGGGCCGACGGGAGTCTCCCCTGCACCATCCCGTTCGCGATACCCAACGCAACGTCGGCGCTGGTCTCCATCGACGCCGGGATCGGCTTCCTTGGCCCCAACTACTCCATCTCCACGGCGTGCGCCACATCCAACCACTGCCTCCACAGTGCTGCAGACCAGATTTGGCTAGGCCGCGCCGACGTCTGGTCACCGGCGGCGCGGAGGCCGCCGTCGCGCCCGTCTGCCTCGGCGGGTTCGTGGCCCTGTCGGCGCTGTCGCGGCAGAGCGCCGACCCCGACACGGTGTCCCGGCCGTGGGACAGGGACCGCGATGGCTTCGTCCTAGGCGAAGGCGCTGGGATGCTGGTACGCCTACGCGGGAAGGAGACGAGGTAGTTTCCTCGCACGCGTGGGAGTGAAGCTGCGGCGCGCAAGCCAGAGATGCGATACGCGCATGCGAGCCAGCAATGCGCAGTGGATACGCGCGCGCAAATATGCGCGTGCGGAGGCCTAGGATGCCAAGTTGCTAAAAATGCCAAGTTGATTTGCCAATCTGTTGGAGAGTGAATTATCTTGTATTGCCAAATTTTCAAGGATGACAACCTCTTTTGGCAAACTCTTGAAGATGCTCAACATGCAAATATACAGTTACTGACTGAAACGAAACTGCTGCGGCCTCATGTTTGCTTCCCGTTGCCTCCTCGCGGGCCCTCTGCAGTCGCCGCGCCGGTGGCCACGGCCGGCCGCCGGGCAAGCTACTGTGGCCTCGCGAGCGCCTCCTCTTGCCTCCTTGTGACCTAGGATGACCTCCGGTCGAGTGAGCCGGACCAGGCAGGTAGCCACCCTTCCCCTGGCCACGCGGACGTCTACAGCCACGCACGAGCGGCTGCATGAGGGCTGGTTCCCGTGCCGGGCCGGATCCAGCACCGCCATCCGTTGGCGACCGGAAGCGTAGGGAGTAAGGGTCGTTGGGCATGGCTCGGTGGCCTTCGCCTCTGTCTACCTTTTTTTCCGATGCTATTCGAGAAGCGGTCTGTGTAGCGGAAGGAAAGAAGGAAGGATAGTTTGGACATTTTGAATATATAAGATGAGAAATTTAACGTTGAAGGTTAACAGAGATTGACAGAAAGGCCATATAGAAAAGAAATTTTGTTTTTGGGCCATACAAGTAAGTTCAAAAAAAATAATAAAGCCATAGAAAAAAGACATATTTTTTTTGGAGGCCAGACAATTCTCTCAATAATCTAACTCAAGTTATGATTGCGCATGCCTATACAAAAGAAAAAAAAGACTGGGATCTCTTGATGTAGAACCTCACAGTTTTATGTTGGTTAGATTATCTCTTGAAACAAGAAAAAAGAAAAAAAAATGGTCTATGCTGAGGTGTGTCTAGAAAAGTAGACGGCAAAATAAAACGGACCGGAAAAAACGAAAACTAAAACTAAATCTGGGTTCAAGTGTTAGACAGACTAGCAAATGTGCCTGTGCGTTGCAACGGGTATAAAAAAATCTACAAAACATTTACGAAAAAACGAGGACTGGACTGTTACATATCTATTTATGTTATGCTATTTCTATAAAATTTGAAAGCTAATTTTTTATGATGTCTATGTCATCCACAATATAAGCTAATGTTGGCAATAATATGACTATACCCTATCAAGCCTGTATCAAATTTAAAATAAATTCTTGATAGAGTTTTTATCTTCTGTTCCAAAATACACAAAACTTTTTATTTATAAATATATCATAATTTTAGTTTCATATTATCCATGCATTGGTAAAGTTAAATTTTGAGTTATATGACTTCCTTTATGGATTCATAAAAAAATATAATTTTAATATCTGATTAAAGTCGGTAAGACCAGCCTATCCGCTGATTATGACGTGAAGCATCTTTCGGTTTCTGCATGGTAGGTCTAGTGAAGGTTTGCTTTCGGAGAGATATTTATTAGACTAAATTGGATAACAAACTGCTCCAGACTTCAGTTTGCGTTTTGATTACTCGGACCATTTGCGTTTTTATTCTTAACTAAAACTGCATTAATAATTTGGTGGTGAACATATATATATTTGTAGGTCAAGGGATCAAAATATTATATTTGTTATTTATTTTTATTAAGGAAAAACGAAATTACCAAAAAAAGAGAAGGGGAACGTGAAAGAGAATCATGCACACAAGTAAGAAAAACCGGACGCAAATACAAACCAACGTGAAAAGACATAAGCAAACCAATCTTTTATTTTAACGTAAGAAAACGAATCTGATAACAAATCCAAATATGACTCACGAACGAAAACAAAAACCCTAAAATCGGAATTTGAGAAACTCTAACGGCCGAGGGGAAAAGAGAACGTACATAGATTGGACTCTACTTCTAGGTGACCCCAAAAAAAGTAGGTATAGATAAAAATTAGTAGAGGATACAGATACTCAGGTGCGCAAGAAAGACAGACACCGTATTTAGATTGGAAAAGAGTAGAAAGAATAGGAAAACAAATAGCACCAATATGTTTTGGACTCGGACTATACTAACTCGTATGAACATGGGTTATATATAAGTCCGGACGAAAGAAACTCTCCATCGTCTGGTAGTTAGAGGGAGACGGACCAAGTAAATAGACGGACCAAACCAAATTAGAGGGGGGTGAGAAATTTTACCTCTTTATTATTAGGTAGGTATATAGATATAGATATAGATATAGATATAGATATAGATATAGATATAGATATATATTAGAATCATGTAGATTTTTTTGCGAACCATTAATCATGTAGACGGTCAATGAAACCGTAAGAGAGTAATCAGATTGCAGTGGGCTGAAAGTTAAAGAGGATTAGCCCAAAAGCCCAAATAAGAACAGGCGTGGCCGCCGCGTGCATATCCGTGTGGCCACAACCTCGACGCCCCGATCGGCCGCCGCGCCTGCGCCGAGCGCCGTCATCGCCATGGGGGCGCTCACCCGAGCGAAGAAGAGTAGGCTGGAAGAGTGCCTCGCCGACCGGATCAGCAGCCTTCCCGACGGCGTTCTCGGCGACATCGTTTCTCTTCTCCCCACCAAAGACGGCGCCCGCACGCAGGTGCTCTCCTCCCGCTGGCGCCACCTATGGCGCTCCGCTCCTCTCAACCTCGAGGCTTGCGAGGACCGAGCTGTCCATGACGTCTCTGCAGGCAGGGAGATCTCCCGCATCCTCTCCTCGCACCCAGGCCCCGCCCGCCGCTTCTTCGTCTCTTGCGGCGGCCGCCACTCCGTATTCGCCGCGAACCTGGACGTCTGGCTCCGGTCGCCCGCCCTCAACAAGCTGCAGGAGCTCCAGCTCGATCACATTTATTGGTTTCCAGAATCACCCTTGCGCCGCTTCTCGTCCACCCTTCGTGTCGCCACCTTCAGATGCTGCAATTTCACGTGCGCAACAAATGCCAGTGCGCTTCATTTGCCGCTTCTCAATCAGCTGAGCCTTGTGAATGTGGTAATTACGGAGAGCATCCTCCATGCCTTGCTCGCCGCCTGCCCTGCCCTGCAGAGCTTGCTGCTACGTTGTGACTGGGACTTCCGTCGAGTGCAGATCGTGTCACCTAGCCTCATAAGCATCGGTGTGCATCCTGGCAGCACAAAATTTAGAAAGGTACGTCAGCTCATCATCAAGGATGCCCCATGTCTAGAAAGATTGTTACTTTAGATTGTTACTTTTTGGAGGAAATAAGATGGACGTGATGGTAATCTTTGCGCCAAGATTGCATATTTTGGGGAAACTCCGAAATAATAATTTCCCCAGGTTTCACTCTAGCACTTCAACTGTTCAGGTATGGGCATCATGCATTCTCACCTCCATTTGCATACATGCATGCATGATACATGTGTTAATTCTAAACATGCTTTTAACTCAGGGATCAAATATTATTGCTAGCATGACGGCGGTGGTGAGCAGTGTGAAGGATCTAGCAATATCAAATATGAAACTGTGTCTGAATGTGGTTATCAACTTAATGAAGTGCTTTCCACACTTGGAGAAGTTGTACATCCAGGTGACATTTGTACCAGAGTGTGCATGTGCATTTTTTTAAAGATCTGGTTGCCCGGCATTAGATTAATAAGCAAGGAGAGAGTTGCAATCTTACAAGCGCGAGAGGCGCAACCTCATGCCGCAGACCGCCGCATGAGGTTTTCTGAATGAACTAAGCTAATTACTCATAGAAGTTTGAGCGATCCTTAGGTGACTGAGTACCCTCCCCCCGGCTGAGATCTAATCCGAGCACTCATCTCTAATCCTAGCGAGCACAGTCTGCTCCGCGCACCTAGTCCCATTAAAAACTCTAGCATTCCTCTCCTTCCAAATGTGCCATAACGTCAGGATGGCGATGGAATGCGCTGCCTTGGTGCCTTCTCTTGTCACCGCTATGAACCACTCCTCCATGTCTTCCTGCTCATTCCATCCTGCTGGCCACAGATTTGCACAATTGCTCCACGAAGCCACAAGGCACCAAACATTCCTTGCGAACGGGCATTCGATGAAGAGATGACCTGCAGTCTCCAGGTTCCTTTCACATAGTGCACAGAAGTAGTTTTTTTCCCATCCTCTTAGCTACAGCCTAGCTACTGTCCAAACTCGGTCTTGTAGTAGGAGCCACGGGAAGAACTTGCAACGGGCGTGGCCCAGGCCTTCCAGACAAGTTTTGGAAAGTTTGAATCAATTTGGCCACTGAATTGGATTGTATAGGCAGAGCTTGCAGAGTATTCCCCTGAACTCTCCAAGACCCAGGTGATACAATCCTCTTGTTCGCTTGTGAAATCCAGGTGCAGCGCATTGATCAGTTGCCACAATTCAAAGAAATATTTGAGGATGTCGTTATTCAGGTTGTGAACAATGTCGCTGATCCATTTTCCATTAAGTACCCCGTCTCGCACTGTCCTATTCTTTCTTCTGTTGTGGCGGCATAGCGCTGGGAAGAGAGATGCAGGTGATCTTCCATCAATCCAACTGGAGATCCAAAATGAGGCCTTCTTTCCATCACGGACTGTCACTCTCGTGGCTGCAGTGAAGAGAGCAATATCTATCTCATCCACCGGTAGTTCCATCCCTACCCATGGTCGCTGCGTGTTACTCCAAGCCAGCCACAACCATCGCAATCATAGGGCTCTGCTGAAGTGCCCTAGATCAAGGATGCCTAGGCCTCCATACTTCACTGGCCTTGTGACTAGGATCCATCCCACTTTACATTTCCCTCCTGTAATCTCTGCGTCCCCCGCCCAAAGGAAATGTCTCCATATCTTGTCCAAGTCAGCTAGTAGTTGCTTTGGTGAGACGTGAGGACATAAATTGGGAGGGCGCTTAGAACTGAACGCACCAGCTCCCTTCTTCCTGCTGGGTTTAGCAGACGTCCCTGCCAGCCAGCCAGTCGGCTTCTGGCCTTACCACCATGCTTTGAAGGTGCACCACTTTCAGCCTACCTAAGGTCACGGGCAGCCCTAAGTATGTGATTGGAAAATTAACTCGTTGTCTAGGAAAAGGATGAAGAATTTGATCCAGGTTTATGCCGCTGCATCGAATGGGGGCAACCGAGCACTTTGCCCAGTTAAGTCTGAGCCCTGTCGCTGCTCCAAAGTGGTTTTTTTTTCTAGAACGTGCTTAGCACGTGTTTCATTAATAAGAAGTTAGAAGGTTTACACGTCCAACATCACAACACGGCGAGATGCCATGAGCGATGGGGCTGAACATGAACACATAGCACCGCAAGACGGTGGAACACACACTGTTGTAACTCACTAAGAAACTAATGTGCGACCGACGGGCTTGCGATGTTGAACGAACCCGTGCTCAAGGCGCCTGCACCGCCGCCCGTCTCCCGCAAGCACCAGCCATGGGGAAGAGCTCTTGCATTGCCTCACGCTTGGACGCCGACAACGGCTCTTGGAACGTCTCGTGGAACCGAGTGGCGATTGTCGCGTCAGGCGTCGCCGGCGCTGACCGTGGGGCGCTCGCCGATGGCTGCCATTTGCTGAGCAAGACTCGTTTGGCCTGCTTCTCCGGGTTCGGGTCACGGTAGACGGACTTGGCAGCAAGTCTATCACTGCGGCGTGGCACCAGGTTCTCGACCCGCACGCGCGAGACACGAAGGCGCGGCGGCGACTGAATCAGCGACGTCTCGAGCGGCAGCATTAGACCGGCGATGAAGTCCTCGACAGAAGCAGGAGAGCCTGTCTCATGTACCAGTGTAGATGGGCTGTCGTTGGCGAGCTGATCGGGCTGCCCATCAGGCTGCACCTGCCCCACCAGCTCCCCTGGGACAAAGCTGGTAGGCCCTTGCCATCCTTGATGTGCACCGAGCAGCTCGGCCTCCAGGTTCATTGGATCCAAGAGCAACTGCCCACCGGCATTGTCTTTGTCCTGGGCGCGTGGTTCGAACTCGAAATGTCAAATCCCCCAATCTGGTGTTGCATGTTGCGGCTCAGGCGATGTGGCCGCAATCGCGGTCGGCTCGGCGTTGACGACCCCCCTGGAGCCCTGTAGCTTTGGCCCAGGTCCGCTGGTGTTGCAATCATCGGGGGTCGGCGGCGAGGGTGGCGGTGAGTCAGCGACACGCTGGACATGGATGGTTACCCGATACGTGAAGGTGCCGTCGGAGACGCCGTGGATGCTCCTGAAGCCACGAGTTGCGTCAGCATCGGAGACATCAGTAGTGGCGTCCGCCACCAACGCCGTGACGGCGAGCCTCAGACCTCGTTCAACGTCGTCCATGGCGGTGCTCCGGTGGATGAACACACCTTCCAGCTGCTGCGGCGGGTTGATGGGTGGGGTGGAGCCCGCCGCCTGCGATCTTTTCGGCGTCGGCCCCCAACCTGGGCCGAGCGACGTACGGGTCAGGCACAGCCGCATTGCCGGCAGCACCATTGTCGCCGAATCGATGGCGGCGCGGCCGGCCATGGCTAGGAGAACGCGGGTGCTTGCAGCTCCTGGCCCGATGGCCTGTGCAGCGACACCGCAAGCAGCGTGACGGGTAGGTACAACGCGCCACGACGTGATCCGGCGCCAGACAGTTGAAGCAGAGCCCAACCAACTCCGGCGGTACAGGGTGCGAGACCGTCGGAACGTGGCGTTGTTGCCGCCTCCAGCGGCGCCTGCTCTCGATCAGATGGAACCCATCCGCATCCGCCGAAGATGCCATGCGCGGAGGGTGCGACGAGGAGACGGTGTCAGGTGCGGTGGCTCCGCGGCGAGGACCCAGCCGCTAGTGCACCGGAATCCGCTCCACAGCCCGGGCCTCCGTCGCCGGAATGGAACGACGAGTCCCGCGACCGGCCCCCGGCCTCGCACACCTTGGTCGACGACGGCCATGTCGGGTACGGCGGCCCCGGGCCGTCCCGTCAGCCGCCATGCCTGGGTTGGCCGCTGCGTCGACTGTGGGAGGTGCGCTGGGTGAGGCGGGCTGCGCCAACGCCCGGCGAGCAGCCTCGAGGTAGGGGGAGGGGGAGTGCTCGTCCTCGTCGTCAGAGCCTGTGAGGGAGATCTCGCCCCACCGCATGGATTTGGACCTGCCGGCGGAGGGGAAGAAGGGGGCGGCGTCAGGGGAGAGAGTGGCCTCACTAGAGCTGGAACCGGCGTTGGTGTGCGGGGTGGCTGCCGGAGCCGGAGAGGCAGCCGTAGTGGAGCGGCAGGATGCCGCCGCCATGGTTGATGCCGGCTCTGGCTGCGGCGGAGCATCGCAGGAACCTAGGAGCGACGATCCGGTGGCATGCCGCAGCCCGGACGACCCGCCGCCCCGGGGCTGCACTGCAGCGGCGCTGCCTGCGCGCCGGCAGGCGGCTGAGCCAAGCGCTCCAACTGAAGTGAGGAACGCGACGGAGGAGGAGGTGGGGACGCGAAGAGATGCAACTTTGTCTTGGTCCGGGTTTAAGGAAACCACTGCATTGTCTGCATACAACCACAACCACATCTTTGCAAATCTTCCTCTTAGAGGGGATAGGATTCCTTCCTGTGTTGCAAGCTCTAGCACCTTCTGAAGTGCGTCGAGGCAAGAATCAACAGGTAAGGGGATAGTGGGTCGCCTTGCCTCAGACCTCTGGCATGCTGAATACGCTCTCCTGGCACTCCATTGAGTAGCACAGATGAGTCTGCGCAGCAACATAGTGATCCACTCCCTCCACCTCGTGCTAAAACCAAGGTTTTGGGATTCAATTCTGGGAAAAATTCAGTGTAACACCCTGTGTTTTTGCATCATGATAAAAATCACTAAAAATTTGAACTTTTATTAAATTTACAACAAATTTAAACTTGATTAGTTATTTTCCCTCACGACCGTTTTAAAAGAAAATGCTTTTCCAAAACCCTGCATCAAAATTCACCATATATATTTAGTATAGAACGCTTGAATTGTTTGCTTGCTTGATTGAGTGATGAAATGCCTGATTGTATGATTGTTTGTTCTTCTGGAATTTAATTGCGGCACCAAAATAACTTCCCTTAATTATCAATTGCATTCTGGAATTATTTAAAACCTTTCCTGTATATTTTAGCAGTAGAGAATGCATCATAAGTATAAACAATATTTAGTTATCTTTCTTGTTTAATTATATTAGCCACCGCATTTATAGATTATAGATTTAATTGTTCTTCCTAATATTAGTTACATATGACATCCTTGCTTGTAATAGAATATATATAATATTTAGATACACATCATGGTTGCATTCTTTAACTTCCTAGCACTAGAAATACGTCGCCTATTTACAAAACATGATGCGTATACATACATGCATGGTTACTTCCTTTCTCTTCTCAATTATATGTTAGATAATATCTTGGCCTTGAAATATTTAGAAGCACATACACCATATATATACGTATATTTATACCCTGCTAAACCGAGTAACTAGCTAGGGTCGTGCATACGTATATATGTATATATACATGCTGCTTACGTATACATGCATTGATGGGTATATATACGTCATCTAGCTACTAATTAGAAAATACATACAGGTATAGTCATACACATACATGCAATAGTCTGTGTACGATGGGCTGTAGCCATTTTAGTATCTCCTTTCCCTCCCGCACGAACTCGGCCCAGCATCGGCCTTGACCAGAGCACACGCGAGCGCTGTCCGCCGCGCCGCGATGTCACTGCGTGCGCCGCGGTCGCAACCGCCTCTGTGCGATGTCGTCTTCCTCCAGGCGCACGTGCGGATAAGGATCGACGCCGAGATATTTCCTCTCCAACCGCCTCTGTCCATCGTTGTCTTCCGCGCCCGAGCACGTGAAACAGAGCAGCTGGAGATATTTCGACGAACCGCCTCAGTCCGCTGTCGCCTTTCCGCGAAAGGCGTCGACAGCGCACCGCGACCGTACGACATGGGCACCACCGCCTTCAATGGCCGCCGGAAATATCTCCCGAGGAACCGCCTCAGCTCGCCTATAAAATGGCGCCAGAGCTCGCCATCCTCACCACCCGCGGAGTCGAGCGCGAGCAAGAGCACGAGCACGCGATGGAGATGCTGACGCTCTGGAGTCGCTGCCGAGCCGAGCCTGGGAGCCCCTCTGCTGCTGGCCGCTGCAAGGCCACCGCGCCGGAGCCCGAGGCTACCGCCAGCCCCTCGCGCCATGCACCGCCTTCGCCGAGGCTATCACCCACGCCGCCGACGGAGCTCCCACGCTGGAGTCGCCCTTCACCGGAGCCCAGCCGCGCCGTAGTGGAGCGCCGACGCGAAGCCGCCATCGTGCCGAGGTCGCCGCCATCACGCAGCCTTTCCTCCCCTGGCTGCTCCTTTCCACTTCCTCCTACTCTGCTTCCCGAGCCGCGGTCGAGCACGGTCGGGCCATCGTGCCTCCAACTGCCCTCGCCGTCGAGGCCGAAGCTGCCGTCGCGCCGAGGCTCGACGCCAAACAAGCACCGGACACCGGTGGTCACGACTCCGCCCGAGCCGCTGCAGCCAGCCTGCTCACCCCACGCCCTAGCCTCAGTCGCTGCCGCACCTCACCGCGCCAGTGACCCAGGCACGCCGCCGGCAGGATGCCCTCCGGCTCTGCTGCTGCTCTCCCACTCTCCCTTGGTCTCGCTCTCCTCCCCCTTCTCTCGCTCAGTTGACTGCACGGCATGAACAGAGAAGGGAAGGGGATGGGAACGACCACGGCACAGGATGAGGATGATGGGTACCAGCCCTGTGACCAAGTGGCCAATCACGTGAACTGTCCATCCCCTCTCTTCTTCTATGGACTCGGTTCACATGAAATAAAGGCAGGCAAGGCGTGAGTCCACCAGATCGGTGTTTGTGTCAAGAGCACAGTGCCGGTCAGTTTAGACAGCTGCTGGACCCATGTGTCAGCCCAGGGAGAAATTACTATACGAAATCGTACACAGTGAACTAAAAAGTAAGTTTATAAATATAGAAAAATTCATAGAAAAATTCTAGATTAAACTAGAACTAGCCTAGGTCATATTTATATAATTTGCACTCATTTCCATAATATAAGAATTATATGGAAATCTAAGGTAGCGCCCTCTCGGGTACGAGGTCTCGTTAGGCCTGTCCAAGCCAATGACGTCTGGTGTCGGACTGTGCCTATCATGTGGGGAAATTTGTACAACCTCTGCAGAGTTTCTTGAATCTATTCGAATAGCCACGTCCTTGGAATGGGCAACCGCTAGGATGAGGTCCCCAAATGATTAGACTACAACAACTGTGATACTCTGGTAAGATGTATTTATGAATTTGGTAATCTATACTCAACTCGGGAACTGGTGAGGATGGTAATACTCTGCCAGGGCCCAACCTATATTTATAACTACTTCACTCTACCACCTTTACCACTAACCACCTCTCCCTCTATATATATATAGCCTCCATCCACCTCTCCACCCAAAGTTAGGGCTTGCTGAGTACGTACGTACTCACCCCCCCTCCACTCTATGTTTTTAGGAATGAAGTTGTAGGAGTGTATCTGAGAATGGAGCTACTAAGGACTACGCCAGGAAAGGACATCGGGAGGACACCCGAAGACAGAGCCGTGTGACTACTCAAAGGAACTGCGCTAGGACTATGATGACTGGGAGTACGTTAGAGGAATAAGTCTAGGGTTGCGTCCGCACTCCAAGTTGCCTGTAGGAATGGAGCCACGTTGTCATAGGACCGCTGTCTTAGATCTCTAATATACGATGTAAGGCCAATGGCCCAAGCTATGTAATATGAACTTTGTAATGTGTTTCCCCATTAGCAATAAAAGTATGGTTTTTGATATCAATCTTGTTCGAATTGTGCGTATCAGCTACTGATCCAGGGACTGATACATGATGCACAGTGGACCCTAAATTAGAGGCCCGACAGGGTGGTATCAGAGCTATACTTGGACTGTAGGACGAATCCTTAGCATGAACGTTAGTTAGGAATGCTTTTTCTAAAAACTATTTTTAAAATCTTTGCTTATAACCCTTGACTCTTACCTTTCCTTCACCTTCTATATCAAAAACAACTTTTTCTCTCTTCTCACCCCCTACAAAATTACGAGTAGTATCGCTAGGGTAGATTAGGTCATACCTAGAATACAAGGTAGCTTGGAGATTAGGTCTTTCACGGGTCTAGAGTAACCTTCCACGGTAGAAACGTGAAAGTAGAACGTATGACGTTTACGCTTGTTACATCTTGATTGACCTTTGTTGTTTGTTACAACTACCCCTTTTAGATCTCTCTCCCCACCTTGTGCTCCTCCTTCTCCCTCATTCTAGATGCACCTCTTGGAGATTATGCAAGGGAAGACTACTATCTAGGATATTTTGAAGAAGGCAGGGATTATTGGAAAATAATTTTTGGAAGACAAGATAGAAATAAGGAATCAACAGCTACCCGATTGCTACTTGTGACAGTACAACCAACACATTGTCTATCCAGTAACAACACCAAGTGCCTGTTCACCAGAGCTACTAGAAAAAAAATAATACGCAGCAGGCAATAGGAGAAAACCGTAAATTCTGCACGCCACCACCATCCACGCCACCGCGCACTTTTCCTGCACGCCGGTGCCGTCCCCTCAGTGTCACGCCGCTGTCCCCCACTGCACGCCGCACCACCACCGCCCCACGACGCCACTCATGCTGTCACCTCCATCACCGCCGAAAGCTGTTGCTGCTGTCCCCCACGACGCCGATTCCCTCGGCAACCGGTGCTGCTCAATGCCGCCGATAATGGCGCGCACCCGCTCTCCTAACCCTGCTGCCGTCAACCGTCTATAAAAGACGCCCCTGCTGCCCTTCAGAAGCAAGACACCCCACTCTCAACACTGATCACCCACCTAAATCTCCTATTCAAGTGCCAACTTGTTCCAAAAAAAAGCCAGAAGTGTGTGCTGCAAGCTGAAGAAAAATATCAAGAAGTACGTCATCAGAAGCCGGAAGTTGAAGCCTTCAAGATGCGCTTAGAAGAAGATGAACTCGCTAAAGCCCTTTTTGCTGTCCTGATTCCAACTCTGATAGCAACGACCATATTGTATATCCTTATGATGCGCCCGCTACCTTATAAGAAGCCTTGAGTTAATTATTGAAATCAGAAAAGTGGAATAAAAATCCTAGAGATCTTGTTGGTGCCAAAATGTATTTCTAAGATTTCTGGGCTCAAGTCATTGAAAAAGAAAAGAAGAAAAAAAAGGGGTGCAGTCAATACCACCATCACCAGCAGACCCTAGCCACCTCATATTTTTGGGATTTACAGTAAGCCGCAAACTGACAAAGATCACTGCATAGTTGTCAAAACTACACCCCGTCACAGTGCACCACTGTGTAGTGGAACCCATCCCGACTCCACTTCTTTCCACCGCACAACTCAGGACCCGTCAAAGCGTCCCTTGCAAGCCTCACCACCGGCACCTTATAAAAGAAGGAACACCTCTGCCCTCATCATCATCCACGCCCACTGAAGAATCCCACTGCCAGCTTCTCCCTACCTTGAGCAAAAGCAAAGCAACCACACCCTCAGCTTTCCACTCGCAAACCACCACAGCTGATTCCTCCCACACCCACAAATGGCCGAAGGTGTTTGGGTCAGCAGCTACTGCCTCCACACCGAAGGATTCCCCAAGCTCTTGTATGCCACCATGCAGAGACTTGGAATACAAAAGCGTCCCGAGTATGAAGGCCGTGAGTATGAAGAACATGGCATCGAGCGTTGTGAAGTCACCATCTACGTCGCAAAGAGTGAAGACTTCCCCGACATAGCTGAAGCTTGGAGCATGACCGCAACCGGTTTTCGCTTCACCGACACCTACCAAGCCGTCGCCCGCAAAGCCTTGCGACACCTGTGCCAGCTCTACGAAGAGCCCATCACTCGTACACCCATGAGATTCTTCCCACCACTGGAGAAGAACCGCCCTGCCTGGATCGCCCGCATGGAAGCCCTGCAAGAGCAAGAAGACAACCCCACCATGAAGTTCATGACCGACTACCTGCTCTCCCTCGACGAGCAGTACGATAGGCAAGCTGCCGAACTGATGAACTGCATCCACCGCGCCCAAGTGGCCGTGATCTACGCTAGGAGCCTTCATGTAGAAGCACAAGCTCGAGTCGCCGCTGATAGGCAAGAGCCCGTGATTTTGGAAGGAGTCCCCATCCACCTGCCAGGAAGAAGAAGGACAGACCCTGCAGTACCCCCAGCACCACCACCATCGAGAGACTTCGACGCCGAGCCTCTCCTCCAGCTCACTCAACCACCGCCAAACGAAGAAGAACCTGCACCAAGCTTAGCGGAAGAATCTCCAGCACGCCGGAATGAAGCCTCCTTGTCCGACGAAGTAGACTAGTCCTCCCAAGGGAGATGTACTCGTAGTCAGCACCTCCCTCTTTCCCCATTGTTGTATTCCTCCCGTGGTAATCAAAATCTGTGTGTTTGGCTCGCGACCCCGAAGCTTACCAAAGCAAGAAATGTTAAATATGGTATATGAAAAAAACAGATAAATAGGGTGTACACAATCAAAGCATAATGCGCTAAGAAGCCAAGTAAGGGTGATCATGAGATAAAGAATAATCTACATGGAAGGTAATCAGATCTAAGAAATAAAATAATAGAAGATTTGAGGCTAAATCCTCTAAGTGGGGTAGACCTAGACCCCTATTCAGGAATATAAGAGTCACTAATCAAGTGGAGTGAAAACAAGTTAAGCAAGTTACTGAAGGTGCAAGCTTTTGGTTGAGAAATGGAATCCTAAGATGAGAAATGGAATCCTAAGTTCATAGTTATTGTTGCTCAAAAGAAAAAAAATCAAAACGCTGGCACCATAAATCTAGAGGATTTGAAGAAAATTAGACAATAGAGGTCTAAATCATCTAAGTGGGGTAGTCGAAGACCTGGAAATTGGAATTACTTGGGATTATAAAGACAGAAGATTTGGGCTGAGTGACTACTAATATTACAAGAAAAGGGCACCAGGAAACATGAGCGGAGATGGATTTGATTCACTTAGCCTCAAGTGTTACCGCAAGCAATGTATGACAATGGTGACCTACTGAAAATGAGAATAGGATTTACGAAGACCCAAGAATTCGCGGGAGATAGTCCAGCAAGAAAATAAAAAAGAAGGATTTGGATCTTTCTCTCTAATTTCTTTTCTCCCTCTCTAGTTTCTTCTCTCTTACTAGTTTCTCCCTCTAGTCTACTTGAATCTCGGGGACGAGATTCTTCTAAGTGGGGTAGATCTGTAACACCCTGTGTTTTTGCATCATGATAAAAATCACTAAAAATTTGAACTTTTATTAAATTTACAACAAATTTAAACTTGATTAGTTATTTTCCCTCACGACCGTTTTAAAAGAAAATGCTTTTCCAAAACCCTGCATCAAAATTCACCATATATATTTAGTATAGAACGCTTGAATTGTTTGCTTGCTTGATTGAGTGATGAAATGCCTGATTGTATGATTGTTTGTTCTTCTGGAATTTAATTGCGGCACCAAAATAACTTCCCTTAATTATCAATTGCATTCTGGAATTATTTAAAACCTTTCCTGTATATTTTAGCAGTAGAGAATGCATCATAAGTATAAACAATATTTAGTTATCTTTCTTGTTTAATTATATTAGCCACCGCATTTATAGATTATAGATTTAATTGTTCTTCCTAATATTAGTTACATATGACATCCTTGCTTGTAATAGAATATATATAATATTTAGATACACATCATGGTTGCATTCTTTAACTTCCTAGCACTAGAAATACGTCGCCTATTTACAAAACATGATGCGTATACATACATGCATGGTTACTTCCTTTCTCTTCTCAATTATATGTTAGATAATATCTTGGCCTTGAAATATTTAGAAGCACATACACCATATATATACGTATATTTATACCCTGCTAAACCGAGTAACTAGCTAGGGTCGTGCATACGTATATATGTATATATACATGCTGCTTACGTATACATGCATTGATGGGTATATATACGTCATCTAGCTACTAATTAGAAAATACATACAGGTATAGTCATACACATACATGCAATAGTCTGTGTACGATGGGCTGTAGCCATTTTAGTATCTCCTTTCCCTCCCGCACGAACTCGGCCCAGCATCGGCCTTGACCAGAGCACACGCGAGCGCTGTCCGCCGCGCCGCGATGTCACTGCGTGCGCCGCGGTCGCAACCGCCTCTGTGCGATGTCGTCTTCCTCCAGGCGCACGTGCGGATAAGGATCGACGCCGAGATATTTCCTCTCCAACCGCCTCTGTCCATCGTTGTCTTCCGCGCCCGAGCACGTGAAACAGAGCAGCTGGAGATATTTCGACGAACCGCCTCAGTCCGCTGTCGCCTTTCCGCGAAAGGCGTCGACAGCGCACCGCGACCGTACGACATGGGCACCACCGCCTTCAATGGCCGCCGGAAATATCTCCCGAGGAACCGCCTCAGCTCGCCTATAAAATGGCGCCAGAGCTCGCCATCCTCACCACCCGCGGAGTCGAGCGCGAGCAAGAGCACGAGCACGCGATGGAGATGCTGACGCTCTGGAGTCGCTGCCGAGCCGAGCCTGGGAGCCCCTCTGCTGCTGGCCGCTGCAAGGCCACCGCGCCGGAGCCCGAGGCTACCGCCAGCCCCTCGCGCCATGCACCGCCTTCGCCGAGGCTATCACCCACGCCGCCGACGGAGCTCCCACGCTGGAGTCGCCCTTCACCGGAGCCCAGCCGCGCCGTAGTGGAGCGCCGACGCGAAGCCGCCATCGTGCCGAGGTCGCCGCCATCACGCAGCCTTTCCTCCCCTGGCTGCTCCTTTCCACTTCCTCCTACTCTGCTTCCCGAGCCGCGGTCGAGCACGGTCGGGCCATCGTGCCTCCAACTGCCCTCGCCGTCGAGGCCGAAGCTGCCGTCGCGCCGAGGCTCGACGCCAAACAAGCACCGGACACCGGTGGTCACGACTCCGCCCGAGCCGCTGCAGCCAGCCTGCTCACCCCACGCCCTAGCCTCAGTCGCTGCCGCACCTCACCGCGCCAGTGACCCAGGCACGCCGCCGGCAGGATGCCCTCCGGCTCTGCTGCTGCTCTCCCACTCTCCCTTGGTCTCGCTCTCCTCCCCCTTCTCTCGCTCAGTTGACTGCACGGCATGAACAGAGAAGGGAAGGGGATGGGAACGACCACGGCACAGGATGAGGATGATGGGTACCAGCCCTGTGACCAAGTGGCCAATCACGTGAACTGTCCATCCCCTCTCTTCTTCTATGGACTCGGTTCACATGAAATAAAGGCAGGCAAGGCGTGAGTCCACCAGATCGGTGTTTGTGTCAAGAGCACAGTGCCGGTCAGTTTAGACAGCTGCTGGACCCATGTGTCAGCCCAGGGAGAAATTACTATACGAAATCGTACACAGTGAACTAAAAAGTAAGTTTATAAATATAGAAAAATTCATAGAAAAATTCTAGATTAAACTAGAACTAGCCTAGGTCATATTTATATAATTTGCACTCATTTCCATAATATAAGAATTATATGGAAATCTAAGGTAGCGCCCTCTCGGGTACGAGGTCTCGTTAGGCCTGTCCAAGCCAATGACGTCTGGTGTCGGACTGTGCCTATCATGTGGGGAAATTTGTACAACCTCTGCAGAGTTTCTTGAATCTATTCGAATAGCCACGTCCTTGGAATGGGCAACCGCTAGGATGAGGTCCCCAAATGATTAGACTACAACAACTGTGATACTCTGGTAAGATGTATTTATGAATTTGGTAATCTATACTCAACTCGGGAACTGGTGAGGATGGTAATACTCTGCCAGGGCCCAACCTATATTTATAACTACTTCACTCTACCACCTTTACCACTAACCACCTCTCCCTCTATATATATATATAGCCTCCATCCACCTCTCCACCCAAAGTTAGGGCTTGCTGAGTACGTACGTACTCACCCCCCCTCCACTCTATGTTTTTAGGAATGAAGTTGTAGGAGTGTATCTGAGAATGGAGCTACTAAGGACTACGCCAGGAAAGGACATCGGGAGGACACCCGAAGACAGAGCCGTGTGACTACTCAAAGGAACTGCGCTAGGACTATGATGACTGGGAGTACGTTAGAGGAATAAGTCTAGGGTTGCGTCCGCACTCCAAGTTGCCTGTAGGAATGGAGCCACGTTGTCATAGGACCGCTGTCTTAGATCTCTAATATACGATGTAAGGCCAATGGCCCAAGCTATGTAATATGAACTTTGTAATGTGTTTCCCCATTAGCAATAAAAGTATGGTTTTTGATATCAATCTTGTTCGAATTGTGCGTATCAGCTACTGATCCAGGGACTGATACATGATGCACAGTGGACCCTAAATTAGAGGCCCGACATTCAGTGACCACCGAATTAGACGAAATTAGGGAAATTCAGAAAATTCGGACCGGTATCCAGTGAAAATTTGAATAAAATTTGAGCAAATTTGAACAAAAATTCTCCAGACAGTCAAACAAGGTTGTGGGCATGAATTAGGAGCATCTGGTGGTGGGTTGCAATGCACAGGCAGCAGGGAGACGCAAAGTGACCACAACGTCATGTCACCATTCCAGCACCGGCGCCACGCCGTCCCATCGTCCTGCTTGCTGCTAGCCATGGTCCATGTGAGCAAGTGGGAGCTTCATGAACAAGGATTCACGAAGATGGATGGGAACGATTGGAGATGGCTGCGGGGGAACATGGAAGCACTGGATGCTGAAGACGAGATCTGCTCACACCCAAGGTCTTGCTCACACATCTACATAATCGCTGTCGACGGCCACCAGGGAGAAAGAGCAGGAACAAGTGAAAATTTAGGCTTTCCAAGAGGTGTTCAGGCTTTATACTAGAGGTCAGGAGCTCTGGGCTGATTTGGGCCATGGGCCATATTGAAAATTCAAATAAGGCTGAATGTTTTTTGGCCGGTTTGTTTTTAATTTGGGCCCAACCGAAATGGGTGAGTTTCAGTGAAATTTGGCTCATTCGGCCTGAATCCCAGTACCTTGGCTAAAACCACGGTGTTCCATCATCTCTAGTATATATTCCCATGAGACTGTATCAAATGCCTTTGATATGTCTAACTTGAAGAGCAGAGTCGGAGTCTTTGTGCGGTGGTATGCCCCGGCCAAGTTTCTCACATACATAAAATTGTCCCAGATGATGTGGCCCTTGATGAAAGCACTTTGTGACGAGGAGATGAGATGATCCATGTTTCTTGACAATCTGATGGCCAACGTCTTTGCTATAAGTTTGGCTGAAGGAGTGGACTAAACTCACAGGCCTGAAATCCTTCACGTGTTCAGAGACTTCAAGCTTTGGAATCAGTGTTATGTTTGCCCCATTCAAATGCTCAAGAGGGCCAGCTTGAAGGTGATAAAAACAGTTCATTGCCTCCATAATATCTCCGTTGATTGTTTGCCAGCATCTCTTATAAAAGGAGCCTGTAAAACCGTCTGGTCCCGGTGCCTTTTCTGCATGTAGCATCTTCACCGTGTATTCTATTTCATCCTGTGAGAACGGTCTATCCATGGCTTCATCCTCTCGATTGTGCTGAGTTCTAGCCGGTTCCAATCTATAACCTAGGCATGCTCCAACTTGGTGCCCAGGAGCTCACTGTAGAACTCGAACAGAATTGCTTCCTTTTCTTCATGGTTCCAAACAATGTTGTATGAAGGTGTTCTGAGGTACGCAATAAGATTTCTCTTCCGCCTGCCATTTGCCCGCTGGTGAAAAAACTTGGTGCACGCATCGCCTTCTCTTATATGGACTAAGCGAGAGCTCTGTCGACGGCGTGATCTCTCAATGGCCGCCTATCCTAGCACATGGTACTTTAGATCCCTTAGCAATTGTGCCTCTGACTCTGAAAGTGTCCTTGTCTCCTGTGCGATATCCAGGTGTAGAATCGCTTCATTTGCTACATGTAACTGCATTCTAGCTTCACTGAATAAATCTTTGCTCCAGGCTTTTAAATGCCTCGTTGTTATCCGTAGGCGGTTGTGTAGCCTCATCAATGGGTTGTTTCCCAGTACCGGTCGCGCCCAAGCTTCAGTGACAGCCTCACTGAACCCTGGAATCCTTGTCCAGAATTGTTCGAACCTGAAAGTCGCTAGCCTTGGCTGAGCTTGTTGGCTGCATAGGAAAAGCGGGCAATGATCTGATAGTGAGCTCAATACAGCCTGGAGGCCAATATCCGGGAACATGGCAGACCAGTCATGGTTACAGAATACTCGGTCCAAGTGTACCAATGTTGGTACTGTCCGTCCATTGCTCCATGTATAGCGTCGGGTCTGCAGCCTTAGTTCAAATAAATCACTAGCATCTAGTGCTCTCCTGAACAAAGAAAAAAATAGCGGGCTATAGTGCCGCTATAGCACCGGCAAGAGGCTCGCCGCTAAGCTATTTGCATTTTTTCCGCTATGACAATTTTAATCACTATTTACTGCTATAGCGCCACTAAGTTGCATAGCTTACCGCTATTTACCGCTATAGCGTCGCTAAATGATCAATCTTCCACTCTGAGAACTCAATCTCAGAATAGATTGCACTTGCGTCCTTGAAATTGCACTACAACAATGACAATTTAATTTGTATTTCCTAATTATCAGTTATCATTTGCTACTAATTTGGAATTTTGGACAATTAAACTTTCACGAGTCATGTTGTAATGTCATATTGTAATGCTATGGAACCTTAGAAACATATTTATGTTCACCAAATTTCATATTTGCCATATTTTTGACATCAATTATTGGTGTTTTTAATTTTTTTCTATTAAAACGCTATCTGCCATAGCGCCGCTATAGCTGCATAGCTTCTGAAAAAAAGTTGCCACTATTTTCAATAGCCCGCTATTTTAAACTTTGCTCCTGAACCTCCGCATAAGGCTGCGGTCGATGTTCCCATTATTCTTGTCCCCCTTAGCATTCTTCCGCATTTACTCCTATAACATGGATGATTGCTCTAAATATAACGGTTAGCATTGATGGTATTCTTATGTTGACTTTTGTTTCTCAGATACCACGTCTTGAGGTGGAAAATTGGAGATACCAGGAAAACATTGGGACCCTAGACATCCGTCTAAGGAAAATTGTGCTAGAAAACTATCATGGCTACAAGTCACAGGTTAAGCTGGCCAAGTTCTTTATATCAAATGCGAGAGTGCTGGAGTTAATGAGGTTTGGGTTAGTATTTGCAAACGTTAGCTGCAAATGGATTGAAAGGCAGCATAGTCTGCTCGAGGTCGAAAAGAGGGCTTCGATGGGTGCACAATTCGATTTTGTTGCTGGAAACATCTTGATTGGGTCATGCAGCGTGATGCAGAAGTACATGATTTGTCGATAACGGACCCTTTCCAAAGGATTCATCATTAGGTCTGATGACACAAATGAAAGATTTTATTTTCAGGTAGGAATATTTGGCAAGATTTAATTTAGTCATCAGTTTGACATTTGATATTTCGTTTCCTGAAACACTGTAATTTGCCAACTGAATTGATGCTATATTTTGTTTAATAAATGGAGAAGAGCTCTTGAGATATCCATTGTTATTTGCCACCATGTTGTCATTATAATGATTGCAATTTGCATATATCCCCATCTAATCATAAATACAGTCTAACCCATTCAGTTTTCTCCCAAAAAAGAGACTGTCGTTACTCGTTTCCTACTGTTTGGTTATTTGATTAGTAGCACGTGCCCACATCTTGTTGGCCCTTAGCTGCTGTGGATGGTAATAAACATAAGTTCATTGGGAGTGAAAAATTGATTCCACAGACAGCTAAACTTAACTTTTAATGTTGTATTTTTTTTGCAGCACTTGTAGCAGCCTCTATAATTAGAAACCAAGAGCGCGGTGCCCTAAGTGCTTGACAAACATGGGAACAATTCTCACTGCCCCTGATAAAATCCGAAATCCTTCAATCCCACTAAGAGGCCCATGCATGTCATTGACATATTGATAGCATTTAAGGGATTGCAAAATTATTCAATAGCACAAAAGAAATTGACCCACAAACTCGAGGTGCTCCTAGAAGGCTTCTCATTTAAGTTTAGATTAATGGCTTCTAGGAATGGAAAATAGAATAACTTTTTATTGGCAGGAAGATACTATTTAGCATCAATGAAATTAGTGCTAGACTTCATTTCATGAGCTTTAGGTGTTCTGTGTTTCGCATGATTGCTAATCTCCTAATGTTCATAAATCTCATCATCGGTGACAAACTTTATCGGTCTCAGGCTTGTCTGCTGAACTTTGATTTGCAATGCCGTGAAGAATGGATGCGGTCCTTTATTATATATAAGAAGCAAATATGTATTTGAATTCAAGACACTAGAAACCGCCGAGTTGTTTCTACCTAATTTTACTCATGGATCGACATATTTTGGCTTCAAATTTGGTGCATATACGCTGACCATCAATTTAGGTACACGTTATGCATGGCAAATTGGCAATTGCCCATTTTCAGTTCTGGTTTTCACCAATGCTCATAAATCAGAGCTTGCAATTGGGGAATCGACGTTGAGGTTGTAAATACTTGAACTACATGTCTTGCTTGGGCGTCGACCCAGTTGTACATTTGCTGTTGGATCTCGATCGGTCTGCTGGCCATTTCCGTACCTGAATCCAGTGAAAAGATGAGGGCGAGTTTGTTATGTCCTGTTTGCAACTTTGCAATGTATCTTATGTGGGGAAGTTTCAGGATAAATCACTCGCCTGACAGCCTAGAAGTAAAACAGAACCGGAGGTTGCAGCCTTTGAGGATAAATCAACATTGACGAGCAACAGGCAATGGAAATCGACTAGCAGCCGCTGCAGTGAGTTTCAATGAGTTTTGATTCAAAATCTCGGCTGTGAGGAACATCGTCTTAGCCGTGGGAAACATATTACGATTGAAAAGAAGGGATATGAACTGCTTGCTTCTTGTTTTGCTTGTTCCATAGGAGTAGATGCTTTCTCAAGTTGTGGCGCGACACGTAATGGATGGGATGAGATGGACCATTTGAAACATTTTTGGTTGGCTGCCATAATCGGATGGATTTCTTCATATTCAAGTATCTGAGAATTTTGTCTGACCTAACAGCAGTGTTTTCCTAAACGTTAAACGGTAAACAGTCGGTCATCTTCTGTTTAGCCATTATTCGGGCTAAACAGTCAATTAAACGGGCTAAATGGCCAATTAAAAGGCTAACGGATGATTAAACGGAAACGGTGTACCACTGTGTAGCGTTTACATGGGGTTTAAACGGGCTAAATGGCCGTTTAGGCGAACACTGCCTGACAGTGCACCCTGTTTATTAAAATGAGTTCATCTCACTGCAACACCTGCAGTGTCGTTGTTGTTGGACGATTTTATCTCCCAAACAAATTCGCTTCGCGTATGATTTGCTATATTTTTACAGGAATTGTGTATTATTTGTGGGTAATCTGCAGTACGTCCTCTTTGTGAGATGAGTACGTCACTACAGGAAACTGGCTCTTTGTCGACTGCAATTTTCTTTGCCAACTGTTTTTTTTCGACACTCGGCAAAGAGGTCCCTTTGCCAACTGGAATTTCCTGCAGTCGGCAAAGCAGGATTTGCCGACTGCCTGGATTTGGCGACTGCCAGGCAGTTGGCAAAGAATTGCAGTCGGCAAAGGCAGGCCATGGTTGACGCCATCCACACCGTCACCTTTGCCGACTGCCACTCCGTCAGCAGTCGGCAAAGGTGCAGGTTTTGCCAACTGCCATCCTCTTTGGCAGTCGGCAAAGAATTTTTATTTTTTTTGATTTTCGATCCCAGTTTTTTGTGTTGCCTTGACACAGTAAGTACATGATATATTCCAAGTTTGGGATCATTTTGATTTATTTTGCTATATTCCGTAGATTTTTTCTGTTTCTTTGATTTTTTCCCGGCAGCTCCAGATTTGAGCTGCAGGTACATGAAATAATGGAATCCGGCCATTTAGAAAATGATATTCATGATGTTTGGAGCATGTTGAGGCCGTGTGCGGGGCCTCGCGTGAAATTTCGACCGTGTTGGTGTCGGAACACGCCGAGCCACGCGCGTGAAAAGTGTTTTTAAATTTTATAAAATCGAAACGGAGTCCGAAAATGACGAAACTTGACGACGTGTCTTGTCATCGCATGCGGAGGCTGTGGTAAAAATTTGAGATTTGTCAGGGCTGACGGCGCCACGTGGCTATGCCGACTGCTGGCGTGGTAGTTGGCAAAGGCTTTGCTGACTGTGTGCCACGTGGCAGTCGGCAAATCCGCCTTTGCCGACCCAGGCTTTGCCGACTGCTCTTTGCCGACTGCCACGTGGCTTTGCGGTCGGCAAAGCCTTTGCCGACTGAGTTTATGCCTTTGCCGACCGGGGCAAGCAGTCGGCAAAGAGGCGTTTTCCTGTAGTGCGTGAACCACCATGTAGGAAAATAAGGTCCAATCTAATACATATTTGTAGTGCATTTTCGTAGGTCGAAATGCTATGTTCCGACCAAAAGAAAACGTACTTCTTGTTGTTGCGTTACAATCGAAGCCGATCTGTGCGTGTTCATTGACACCGGCCGCCAACGAGCGCCATGCCCCGTGTGGGTACAGTGCAAAACGTGTGCATCGGCTGCACGTACTGCACAAACCGCTCCGGCCAGGTCGATCGGAAACATTCCTCTCCTCCGTAGTCCGTACGTCGTCCCTGCAGGCAGCACGGAGACGACGATGACGCTCAATCCTGGTCGGAGCTCGTCACGTCACGTACGGCCACAAACCCATCCTGCCATTCTCCCAGCGTACGTGCCCGTACCACACGACATGGTGCACAGCACAGCGGCGACGATCGAGCAAGTCGGCGGGCTTCGTGTTCACGTACGTACTAGGCCCATGGGATCTGTTCCGTCCCAACAGACGACCGACGTCACGTTGCCAGCGTGGACGTGCAGGCTACCGCTACCACATTCTCAAATAGGTCCATGTATTTATAAAACCAGAATTTAGGGTCCCCAAACTTACTAATTGCCTCACAAGAGGTCCAAACCGGTTTTGGAACACGGGTTTTTACACACCAAGCCACGCTACTCCCGTTAGGGAACGCGCGCCCAACACTATTCTCTTCCATCTTCTTCCATCGTTGGGCTTCATGCCGAGACATGGCCTTCCATCGGTATAGAAGCTTTGCTCAGCACCGGTAGGAGGGCCGTGGAGGGTCGCGGCGTCGTGCTCATCGTCCTTGCCGAGGAGCATCACCCGGCCACGCTCGTCCCCGTCAGCGAGGATGACACGGGGAAGAGACGATGGCCACCCACGGGCACTGTGGCGGCTCTGACTCTGGCTCCACGTATGTCCTGGGCTCCTGGCAAGCATGTGATGACGACTCCGCCGCCTTGGATGCCGACATGGCTGGCAAGACATGGCTCCCTAGGAACTGATCCGAACACTCAAGCAAAGTGGGAGTGCAGGACTAGTTCCATGTCTCCGTGTTCAATGACGACGTGGCCGTTGATAGCAAGGGCCAAGATGTAGTTTCGACGCTTCCACCCCCAAGCGATGAGGAGGAAGTAAGTAGTGTTGGCGTCCCCGTCGCAGAGCTGGAGCATCCTGGAGTGCTGTCTGGCCATGGTCCGCTCTAGAGATGATAAACCCAGGCACCGAATTTTGTGCCATTTGCGGGGCGCAGCTTCAGCATCAATAAGTGTCCGCCGGTCTTGTGCAGCGTCGAACCTGAGCACAAGCTCCCGAGCCATTAGCAGCTGAACCCTGAATCCCTGATCTCCTCGATTCTTCCTGCAGACCAGCTCTGCAACTGACGCACTAGGTGGCGCATCATGACGACGAGCCAAGAGAGAGCAGGTCCAGCTGCACCGTTGGGCGAGTCCAGGCCTGCGCCACAACGTCGCCGTAGTCGTCGAAGCCGGGCCAGAACAGCTCGAAGTGAAATCTGGCCTTGCTCAACTGGCCCATATTTGTTTGCAGCAATTGTATTTCATCCTTTTGTATTTTGAATAAAGAATCTAGGCACAATAAAGACGATGGGGGATCTTGGGGCCATCCAAATCCACCAACATGCCAAGAGTCCAAGGTTGGGAGGCACCAGAAGCACTCTCAGATCCAGCTAGAGTTGTCACCGCCAAATTCAAAAACTTGAGAAAGGTACTTAGAACCTGGAGTGTCAATCTTCCCAGATTAGGAACTGTCATCGAGAACGTCAAGCTGGTTCTTCATTTCCTAGAAACAATTGAAGAGATTAGAGATCTATCTCTACCTGAATGGAACTTTAGGAATATTATAGCAGCAAAACTGATTTCACTGTTGAAACAACAAAGAACCGACTTGATGCAGAGAGGGAAAGTGAAATGGGTAAAGGAGGGTGATGTAGGCACAAGGTTTTTTCATGCACATGCAACAATCAGGCATTGGAAAAACCTAATCGCCATGCTAAAGGACAGCATGGGAAACTTTAAGAGCACTCATGAGGAAAAGGCAGATATATTGTGGAATTCTTTCAAGGACAGACTTGGGGTCACAGAATTCAGTAAAATGCAGTTCAACCTCACAGAGTTATTACATCCATCTAATGGGTTAGAATCTCTAGAAGAGGAATTCACCAAAGAAGAGATAGATGACATAATTGCAAAGCTACCAAATAACAAATCTCCTGGGCCTGATGGCTTCTCCAAAGAGTTCATAAAAGGGTGTTGGCCACTAATATCAGAAGACTTCTACAGATTATATAGAACCTTCCACAGTGGTGAGATCTGCTTGAAGAGCATAAATAGTTCCTTTATCACCCTAATCCCAAAAAAAGATGCCCCCCAGACAGCTTCTGATTATAGGCCAATTTCTCTGCTTAACACCTCCTTGAAGAGCCTGACAAAGTTGTTAGCAAATAGATTGCAAGGGGTTATCAAAGGAATGATCCACAAGAACCAATATGGGTTCATAAAGACAAGAACAATTCAAGACTGCTTGGCCTGGGCACTAGAATACATACATATTTGCCACAAATCAAAGAGGGACCTAATCATACTTAAGCTTGATTTTGAAAAGGCATTTGATAAAGTGGAGCATGAGGCCATCCTAGAAATTCTAAGAAACAAAGGCATTGGAGCTAAATGGATTAACCGGATCAGGAGCATCCTAAGCACAGCCACCTCATTTGTTCTTCTGAATGGTGTCCCTGGAAAGGTTATCAATTGCAAAAGGGGAGTCAGACAAGGGGATCCACTCTCCCCTTTACTTTTTGTGCTGGCAGCTGACCTCCTCCAATCTATCCTCAACAGAGCCAAGGATCAGAATCGGATCAATTTGCCTATTCCACTAAGGAGTTCTACCGACTTTCCAATAATCCAATATGCAGATGACACCCTCATTGTCATGGAAGCCTGCAACAGACAGCTCTGGACCCTCAAGGCCTTGTTATAGTCATTTGGGGACTCCACTAGTCTTAGGGTCAACTATGCAAAATCTATAATGGTACCGATCAACACAAATGAGGAAAGGCTAGCTCATTTGGCAAGAACTTTTGGTTGTGATCAAGGGAAACTGCCCTTTACCTACCTTGGACTTCCTCTCAGTTTATCAAAGCCAAAGATTATTAACTTCACCCCTTTGGTAAACAGATGCGAAAGAAGGCTAGCGTCCACCTCAGCATTCCTCAGTCAAGCAGGAAGACTAGAGTTAACGAACTCTGTATTCACTGCCCTCCCCAATTTTTGCATGAGTACTTTCCTACTTCAACAGACAGTGCTAGACCAAATAGACAAGTTCAGAAAGCATTGTCTCTGGAGGGGCGCCGACTTAAATGCAAAACAAAAACCAAAAGCAGCTTGGCCCATGGTGTGTAAGTCTAAAGAAGAAGGTGGCTTAGGGGTGCTACATATCAAGACACAAAATGAAGCCCTGCTCCTGAAATACCTTCATAAGTTCTTTAACAGGGAAGACATTCCTTGGGTTTCCCTAGTCTGGGAATCTTACTACAGCTCTGATAAGCTCCCTGGCACAACTAAGAAAGGCTCTTTCTGGTGGAGAGATGTGTTAAAATTGCTTGATAAGTTCAAAGGCATGGCCAAAGTTACAGTCAATGATGGAAGGTCCTGCTTCTTCTGGGAGGACCTATGGGGGGATGACACCCTAGTGCACAAGTACCCTGAACTGTTTTCATTTGCAAAAAAAAAGAAGCAGATCACTTTTAAACAAGGCTTCTCTCATACTCCTTTGCATGGTCTCTTTCATCTACCTCTCTCGCAGTAAGCTCATGCACAATTACAAGTTTTACAAGAAGATTTAAACCTCATGACACTAAACGATGAATCAGATTCTTGGTCTTACATCTGGAACTCCAACTCATTCTCAGTTAAAAACGCGTACAAGCAGCTAAGTGGTAGATGTCACCCCCACCCAGCCTTTAAATGGACTTGGAGTAGCTCCTGTCAGAACAAACACAAGGTATTTTTTGGCTACTTTTAAAAGACAGAGTCAGCACAAGAGAGCTGCTGAAGAGGAAAAACATGATCCTACAAGACTATTCATGTGTCCTCTGCACTTCATCAGTAGAAGAAAGCCTATTACATCTTTTTCTGCATTGTCCCTTTGCGGTAGATTGTTGGGGATGGTTAAATGTGCAGGTTGACACTAATTTGGATCCTTTCCAAGTACTTCAAAGCTTCAGAAATCAGCTTTCAGTACCCTTCTTCATGGAAATCATAATCCTCATGTGCTAGGTTATTTGGAAAAGCAGAAATGACATCATCTTCTGTCAGGTCAATCCTTCACTGCAAAAGAAAAAAGATGACTTCAGATACGAGCTTAGCCTCTTGCTGTTGAGGACGAAAAGAAGTTACTCTCTTTTGTTAAACCAATGGATACAAAATCTAGCTTAGCTTGGACTCTCTTTTTGTTTTGGAGCCTCTTCTCCTGCTCCTTTTTTGTATCCTGATTCTTCCACCCACCCCGTTTCTTGCTGTTTTCCCTTTATGTTGTAATTTTCAACCTTTAAGCTTTTAATAAATTCCCTGTAAGGGCCTCGCCCTTCCAGTTTCATAAAAAAAAGGAGCTAGCACTGCACACGACACACGTAGCTGAGCAGTAGCTACCAGATGGTTCGGCAATCTTCAGCACAGCTCAGCCTGGGCACATTTACACCCAAGACCGAACACCAAACCGAACCGAACCGAACCGAAATATCGGTTTTTCGATTGTTCGGTTCGATTTCAGTTTTCTGATATGTGAACTTCGGTGTTCGGCTTCGGGTTTGGTTCTTAAGTGCAACCGAGCCGAACAACCGAGGAACCGTTCTTATCTGCAAACACCGAGAAGCTCGCAAGCTGAACACAACAGCCAGCCCACTAGGAGTCATGGACTCACAGCCCACTACCAATCCACCGATCCAATCCAAGTCCGTGAGCCGCACCAGCACCAGTTGTCCAGTCTCCTAACCCTAACCCAGCACCTCCTCGTCTGGCTCGTCCCCATTCCCCAACCCTAAGCTACGTCGGCGTCGGCGTCGCGGCGCGAGTCCGAAGCAGGCCACGGCGGCCAGTGGCGGGGCGGAGCAGGACGCGGCGGCTGCGGCCCGCTCAAGCACGGAGCAGTTCACAGCGGTGGCGTCCCGCTCGAGCGCCAGCAAGGCGCGGCAGCGCCGGCCCGCTGCAACGCGAGCAGGGCGCGGCCCCGAGCGCGAGCAGGGCACGGGCGCGAGCGTGCGACGGCCAGCGGCGGCGTCCCACTCGAGCGCCAGCAAGGCGCGGCGGCGCCGGCCCGCTGCAACGCGAGCAGGGCGCGGCCCCGAGCGCGAGCAGGGCACGGGCGCGGGCGCGCGACGGCTAGCGGCGGCGTGAGTTCCAGTGCGAGTCGGCCAGACAGTAGATTTGATTTCTTCGGTTTAAACCGAAAAACTGACGTAAAAATCGAAACCGAAGTTGTCGGTTTCAGCTTCTGTGGAAAACCGATCGGCTGCTATCTCTTGGAAAACTGAACTTTTCAGAAGCCGAAAAATCGAACCGAATTATCGGTTAAAACTGAATGCCCACCATGAAGCACAGCGCACTGGCAGCGAGCAGACGAGACAGGCTGCAGCTGTTCCATCCATCCATCCGAGGCTTGCACTGCAGCTGCTGTTTCTGTTGCTAGACTCTTCCACACGCAACGCAACGCAAGGCAGGACATGCACCCGGGCGGCCAGGCTAGTCCCCTCGTCTCACGGAGACCGAGGCCGAGACGGAGACCACCGCGCATGCACGCACGCCACCCGATTTCCGCCGCCCACGTCGGCCCTGTTCAGCCGGCTTAAAACGTTTTTTTGACTCGTCTTTTCAGCTGAAATAGTATTTCTCTCTTAAAACAAATTAGCCGGAACGGTGTTTTAGCTTATTTTTTTCAACGAAGCGAACAGGGCCATCACGTCACTCACCGGCCGGCCATCACTGACTTCAGTACCCAGAGCACGCGAGCATCTGATAGTCTCTGAAGAGCAGCAGCTGTTTTCAGCGAGCGGCAAACTGACGGAGGACTCATTTTATTAACAGGGTGTCCCCCGGAAATAAAAGAGAGAACAAAGTGGCCGGCAGAAAGAGAAAACAACCAACAGATCATGGCAGCCAGGTAAAACGTTCCAGGTAGTCCAACCCATATATCCATCACGTTGAGCCACAACTCCTATAACAAGCAAGAACAAGCAAAATACGGGGCAGTTCATATCACTTTCTCAGTCATCCGGAGCAGTATAGCAGAGATTTGGAAGTCGGTGCAACTCATTTGATGCGGAGCGCTTTGCTCGGCCTGCTGCTGCTCGCCGACGTCGATTTCCGCCGACCATCCGTAGCCTTCGATTTCCCCTTGGGATCCTGTCGCTCTTTGTCGGGGTCGTCGGGAAAACCATCTTCCGGCAGGTCCGGTGCCACATGCCCAACGATGGGTTGTGCTTCACAGAAGAAATGATAGTTAGACAACGGTAACTGAATAACACAGTTGGAGGTTTATCTTGATACTCTGCTACTATATGACAAGAACAGTATGGAACAACAGCGCACAATATCCATATTATATATCTGTTACTTCCTGGCGAAAGCTATTAACCATCAAGTGACACTTCCAGCATACTCAGAACAAGTGTCACTTTTTCGATACGGAAAAATACATCCTCCATATAAGAACAGATTGATCATAAATAACAAAGTTAAAAGCACCCAGTAACTTTGCAGCGGCAAGATGAAAAAGGGTGATTTATGGAACAGTCAAGTTATCCATATTAACAGAAATGTGATTTCAATTGATCTGCAATCATGTTGTTCCCAACATCAGCTTGTATACCAGTACCCTCTCAGAAAAAATGGACACCAAGCTTTGACAAACGTGTAACTAACTAGTTCATAATGTGCTATTTGCAGGTCGATGAGATCAATGTTCAGGCAATTGGGATCAAAAACAGAGAAACAATTCAATTAGCAAATGTATGTGTCTGATTTTGGTTATGAAACTGCATTCTGCAACGTCATATGAACTCAAAAAAAATTAGAAGGCATCCTTTCCAGCGAGATCTCCTAAAATTAGTTCACAAGTTTCATCTGACAGTAATGATGACTGTTCATGGACAAACTAAACCTCCTAAATCATGGAATGCAGCAGTACATGTTGCAGAAACATTCGTCACCTAATGCTGTTGAGATTCGAAGCATGTAATTACATAACCCAGGTACTACTACTACCAGATAAACTTCTCTAGCAGGGATCATTTGCAAGAAACAAGCAAGCACCCAGTAACTTTGCAGCAGCAAGATGAAAAAGGGTCATTTATGGAACAGTATGAGCCTCCAAACTTGATTTCAAGCATCAGCACAGTCAAGTTATCTGTATTGACAGCTAATGTGCTATGTGCAGGTCGATGAAATCAATGTTCAGAAAATCGGGATCAGAACAGAGAACAATTCAATTAGCAAATGTATGCGTCTGATTTTGGTTATGAAACTGCATTGTGCAACGTCATACGAACTGAAACAAATTTAGAAGGCGTCCTTTCCAGCGAGATCTCCTAAAATTAGTTCACAAGGTTCATCTGACAGTAATGATGACTGTTCATGGACAAACTAAACCTCCTAAATCAGGGAACGCAGCAGTACATGTTGCAGAAACATTCGTCACCTAATGCTGTTGAGATTCGAAGCATGTAATTACATAACCCAGGTACTACTACTACCAGATAAACTTCTCTAGCAGGGATCATTTGCAAGAAACAAGCAAGCACAGTAGAATTTAGTTTAGTTCTTTACCTCTGCCTGGGCGCAGCAGGTTCCAAGTGAGGAGGTAGCGGCTGGAGCCCGTCTGCGGGTGCGGCGCGTCAGGCACGTTCACGAGCTCCACGTACCAGATCACGCCGGCGAGCACGGGGATCTCCTGCAGCAGCCCGGTGAGAGCGTAGCTGTCATCGTTCCAGATCTCCTGGAACCTGACGCTGTAGTTTGCGATCCATCTCCATCCATCGTCACCCATTCGGAGAGACCACATGCCCACCGTCGCTGCTCCGTAGTTTGGGTTGGGGCCGGGGGGGATGATGATCTCCACGTACCGGAGCAAGTCGCCGCTCACGGCGATGCAGCGCTTGTGGTGGATGTCCTCGGTGGCGGCGCCCCTCCGGAGAACACGATCACGTGGGAGACGGTAGAAGGAGACTGGGGAAACTGCAAATTCTTCCGGTTCCGGTTCGTGTTCGAGGTCGCAGCTGAGGACGTCGCAGCTGAGGATCCCCCACGAAAGGTCGAACCACATGACCGTGCTGTGGACGGCGAGAGAGCACCGTGGGGTACCCACCTCCGGTAGGCATCCCAATCAACCAAGGGTGACTTCGATGGTGGTGTCGAGAACCAGTAGCTGCGGTCCGATCTGAAGATGGCGAGCTGTACCGAGGGATTGTGACCCGTGTCAACGATGAGCTCGGCGATCCTGAAGTTGTAGGTGCGTTGTCTGCGGGTGCCGGTGTAGCCGTCGCAGACGAGGCCAACGCTCTCGATATTCCTCAGCCGAGGGACGGCGCGGGGGCGGTCGGGTACGCGCACTGCGGTCGCCGCGATCTCGCCACCGGCCCTGCGGAAGTAGCGCACCAGGCAGGACGAGGTGGTGGAGGTTGGCGCGCCATGCGAGGAGGGGACGCAAGTCCGTGCCGTAGCGAAGTGGGCGAGGAGGCAGAAGGAGCCGGAAGCGACGATGTAGGGGTACGTGTCGGTGCTCAGGTTGCCGGGGAGGGAACCGAGGCGCGTGGTGACGAAGGTGATCCGCGGCGGTGGCGCCACCGAGATGGTGAAGCCGGGTTCTCCTCCCATGTTGTTCGCCGGCACCTCGTCCACGCACACGACGGACTCCTCCAGCTCCGCCCGCGCGGCTTCCCCGGCCCGACCGCGGCGGCCTGCTGCGCCTGCGCCTGCACGGCGCGGATGACGCGCGCGAGGATCATCCACCTCGCCATGGCTGCTTCGCTTTGCTCGCCGCAGCGAGAGAGCAAAGGTTGGAACGGGTTGCCGGTTCGGTGGGATTCCCTTCGGATTGGTGGGGTGATTCTGAAATGGGAAGGCAGGCTCTCAGGTCAGGGCTAGTCTTATAGATCGAAATGGCTATCGATGCTCTCTCTCCACGAGACTCTCCCAGCCCGTTTTTCTTGGGCCTTCCGTATTTCTGTTCCATGGGCCGGCTGTTCGGTTCAGCTCGCTCGGTTGCCTCGCTTTCTCGTGTTCACGACTCTCACGTCGAGCAAAAAGAAAATAGGAACAAAAATATTACTGGCTAGTGTTTCGAGGAGTCAAACAGGCAATCTATTGGCCCTGTTCGGCAGGCTATTTTTTGGCTTATAAGCCGGCTGTGGCTGATTTGCTGTGAAAGAAAAACACTGTTCCACGGCTGATAAGCCGTGCTGATAAGCTCAGCCGAACAGGGGATGTTCAGGACGTCCCCAATGATGTTAGCTACGTAGGTAAAACTAAAAATATCTAAATAATTTAATTAAATAAATTGCATTAAAAAAATAAAATCTGATTTAATATTAGAAAAATCATATAAAATCTGTTTTAGCTTCTATGAACATCACTTTGGCTCTATTCAACCAAGTTCGTAGGAAAAACTTGAGTGTACAACAAGGTTTGACTAACTACAAAGTGCATTGTTGCTCAAAAAAACTACAAAGTGCATTTAAAAGTTTTTTTTTTGAAACAAAACCCTTTTGTAAAAATGTTGATTAAAAATATCCATTTTATATTCGGTGGGGGTTTCACGTCATAATTTTCAAGGCTCTCATATGTTAGAAACAACAGACAAGTTTTATCCTCATGAAACTCATTTTGTCTCATAAAACTTGTATGGTCTGTCTCCATTTACCCTATTTTCATATTTCAGCTTTTCTTTAAGACCGGTACCAAGATCTCCATGTCCAGTGCGTGAACTTAATGGACGAGTACACCTTTAATTCCAAATTCATCCGAAGGGTTCCTTCGGGACTGATGCGATGCCCTGTTCACTTGAACTTATCAGACGTGTTTTAGCGAAATAACAGTATTTTTCTCTCACAACAAATCAGCATCAACCATTAGAATAAGCTAAGGCCACACGAGAGGTGCATGCTGGTTAGGTGCCGCTAATGGATTATTACGCGCTATTGATGGACTAATAAAATTATGTTGCGCCACATTGGTTTGGTTTTATTATGGACCCATATATCCATGCAAAAACTTGGGTGATGTGTGGGATTTGGTCGGCCAGATTTCTTAGTGCCACGGACTCATGCAATACAATTAATTATACCCATGACACGAATCTTACAAGACATGTATGTTTAAACAGATTTTTTGTGAACAATGTGCCGGTGTGTGCGTGCACCCTTGAGCAGTGGACCCCAATTTGAACAGGGAATCCATCAACTTGTCCAGCAAGCCTGAGCAACCACGACTGCGGTGGCGCTGCAGCTGTGGATCAAGTATGATGGTCTCCGCTAAACACGTTGACACGCTCATGCCGTCACTTATATAAATCCGGTAATCCGCCGAGTGTCACAAAAAACCTCGGTAAATCAACTTCACAACCAAGATCGTACTAGATTAAGGGAACAATATACATCATCATACACAGAGTTTATAGAGGAAGAACAAGTTATAATTAGATATACAACATTTATTACAACATCAAGTTTAATTTGATCATGAAAAATATAGTTTTGAACCAACTATGGTACAACAAATTTGTAACATCCCTGGTGTTACGAGTCCGCTTAGCCGCAAGGTTAAGGCCTAAGAGAAATTATCGAAACCAGTTCCGCGGATTTCAGATTTAAAACTCACATGATGTGATAAACAAATCTTATGCGATTCACTATTGTAGTTGAGAGGGATCAAATAAAAATCTAAGCTAAGTTATTTAGTGCTAAAACTGTTAATGAAAACCCTAATAAGAAATGAATAGAATATGTAGTTATAATTGTTTGGCATGAAAAACAATTTCTATAAACTAAAGAGTAATATAGTTTAGGATTAAAAAGTGTCATTTTTGGAGGATTATATTGTGCAAAACAATTAAACAATGTCTCCATGTTTTGTTTCTACGAATTAGTATGGAGTATGGGCCATGTCATGATATGTTGTTAGTTGAATTCAACAAGGTGTAGATCTTTTAAAAAGTTAGGACAAAAGTGTTAACGACTGTTTCCAACCCTTGAAATTTCCAAGTTTGAGATGATAGTAGACAATGCTGTTTTGGCATTTAAATTCTAACTAAATTTCTTTAACACTAGCTTTATATTCTTGTACCGTTAGTTGCATCAAGGTGAGCACTTGAGCATGGCGGAGGTTATAGTCATGTTGGGTGTTGCGTTGTTCTCGTAAAATTTGCCAAAACTCCTTAGAACACGCGGTGAACCGCATTTCGGTGCTCTGTTTGCGAACCGGCGTTCCGCATGGTGAGCTCAGATTGGCATCTCCCTATCTCCCTTTCTAGTCTCTCTCTAGACGCGAGGTTTGCTTCGCCAGTTGGGTGCTAGTATTGACTTTAGGTCGGTGGTTTTGGTTGAGCCTCAACCGAGCCGGGTTCGATGTTTGGCACGCTTCAAAATTCGTGCACATCACTTTTTCGACAGTTTGGCCTATGGGTGCGATCGCCACGCGTGCAGCGCTGTTGGCGACGAGCTCTGGCCGTGGCAGGCATGTTGTTGCTGGCTGGCTCGCACGTCTTGGTGGCACCACGCAGCGCCTCGGCCGGGCGTGGGCTGACCCCAATAGGTGGCGGGCCGGTTCCCACTGCTGCGTGCAGGCCATGCTCACATGGCTGGCCGCTGGGCCGTTCCGAGGCCCCGGCTGCATCGCTTGGCTGGCGTGGCGCCTGCTCCGCCTTTCGATCCATCTATCCACTGAAGCGCTACCGGTGTCCGCTGTCCCTTCGCATTGATGCCTTTGTCGTTGTTTCCCTCCCGCCGCTCACGTTACGCCATGGACGTGCTGTCCCATCTTGGTACCCCCACGGCACGTTCCCGCCAAGTCAAGGCCCCCCGTCCAAATGCTAGACGACGAGCTCACGGTGCTAATCCCCGCTGCACGTCCACCGGTGCTGTGCGTGAGCCAATATAGGGCCCCGACCAAGCCGCCTAAGCCGTCGCCACTCCCCACGGCATGAGCACCGCATCGTCGTCTTTGAAATTCGTCTAGCATGTGGCTTCACTGCTCGACTTCTCATGTCAATAGGTAGCATGGGTAGTGAACTAGACGCCCCAATCTCATCGAACCCTAGCCGAGCTCTCCGCCTGGCCAATTTCGAAATTTTTGAGCCGACGATCATCTTGTCGCCGTAACAGAGCAAGTTTTGGGGTAGATCTCTATGCTTGATTTTAGCTCGATTCCTTGAGCTAATAGACTAATATTGACCCTCCGGAGTTGGTGCTCATCTTAGCTCTGCCTGGGACCCCACCATTGGTGGGGTGACGCGCCAGTTTTCGCCCAGAGCACCGTCGCCCTGCCAACTCATATGTGGCTAGACCACCTCGGTCCTTCCTCGTCTCAATTGGTTGCGCATACGGCTTCGTGGTAAGTTCCTTCTGCTTCCCTGAAACCTCTATCGCCTCGCTAGGCCATAGGATTGTCGGTACGGCCTCGCCGCCATCACAAATCACTCTACCCAAGCCGCCACTATGGTTGGTTCGGCTGCCGAGCTCCTCTGGGTCCCTAATCGTCGTTTTTAGGAACGTGCTTGTTGATGGTAGATAAAGTATACCGTGAACCATCAACCTTTCTTTCCTAAATGATCAAAATTGATAAATACTATAGAGTAGGAGGTTATTACTGACAGTTTTCATGAGTTTTGATGAATTTATATTTTCTGTAGGATTTACATAGAAAATCGCCAAAGAGGACCTAAATATTAAAAGAGATCACAGGATAATTTTGTGGCGTATACACGGGAAGGTTCCAGAGAACACCAGAGGACTCCACACCGAGGTAGGGCTCGAGAGCTTGCTAGGTGGGGCCTGCTGGCCTCACCCCTATGCCGCCCGGTCCCCTGTGGTGGGAAGCCACCATGAGCTTTTAGAGTATTCTTCCACCACCTCCAAGGATGCATCTCAGCCATATGTGAAGTCGGTTTGATCCAAGGGCTCGTATTCAACCTCCTAGGCTATAAATAAAGGGCAGAACCCCCTGAAGTCAAGTCAGATCCAGAGCTAGAAACCCTAATTCCTATTCCACCCGATACTGGAGCAGCGTCGCTCGATGGTTCGGCCCACTGGGACTAGGTATGTAACTCAACATATTATCACTACTCTTCATTTGTTATGTTGAAAAGCATAATAGAAACTAATAACTTTTGTTAATCACTTGAGCAGATCCTTCCAGGTTGTGGCTCCAAGTGATCACAACCGGTTGCCCAATGGCATTCTGGGTCTTCTGTGCAAGATGCACTTCCCTGGCATAGTGGAATATGCCTCCACGCCGGAGCCGGCCTACACGTTTGAGCACTACATTGCCGCGGGGGATTTACCAGATCGACTTTGTAGGCAATTCCGCAACAAGGGGATGCGGGTGGTGTCACAGAACCTCCTAATTATGATGGCCCACAAGTACCCGTCATTGCCATAATGACCTCTGACAGCCGTACTTATGTTCACCATAACTTAAAAGGCCTGCTTTCCTCCGAACAGGATCCAATCACATGAGTATTGCAATATTACGACAGTTTATTCAAAATATTCAACAGAGTAAAGTAGCAAAAGTCTTACAATAACTTAGGGTTACAAACCAGTTTTCAAACTTCAAACCTTATGTAACATTATTACAAACCAGTAGTAGAGAAGTATCGGCAGTAACTTTATTACATCACACAAACGAGATGCCTTGCCCAAAGGCTACACAGTCTACTCGTCGTCACTTTCTTCAACCACGACGGTCATGCAACAAGGCTCGAAGCAGACTTGTTCATGAACCGCACCTGCAACAAGGGGTTCAACAAACCCTGAGTACGAGAGTACTCAACAAGACTTACCCGACTAAGACAAAGACTCCAAGGGCATGCTAGCTTTAGGGAATCAAGGTACGGGTAATCCAGAATCAAATTTTCTTTTGCAGAAAAGCTTACTAAGGTAAATCCTTATCTTCAACATTTTACTTTTACCATTGATGGTTCATTAACTAATTCTAGGTGATCCTAATCTAGATCAAAGTAATTATCATTAAAACACTTCACATTCTTTCTTTCGATTCCAGTTCTTAACTACGCTGTAAGTCAGGTGATCAAGTCTCCATAACCGAGGAGCAACGACGATTCGAACCGATTATACCCAGCTGGGGATCTCTAACATCACGACATATGTAGAACCGAATCTTGCATATATCAACCCACGAGATTCAAACAAAAAGCACGAGCCAAAGCCCAGCCATTCGCCCACGACCGACCGCTACACAGCTCCAAATGGAGGCAATCCAGGTTATCTCTGTTTCATTCGTTGCTCATTGATTTAAGCATACCTTAGCTTTGCATTGTAACAATGGGGTGTAATATTGTAGGCAAGGCTAGAGCAAGAAACGAAGCGCCACGAGGAGTTAGAGGCAAGGCACGAGCAAGAAACGAAGTGTCGCGAGGAGTTAGAGGCGAGGGTGGCTGCCGACGCACAAAGGTTTTAGGAGATGTATCTTTACATCCAGGGTATTGGCGCTCAGATGGGTCATCCTCCGCCACCTAGCCTATTCGCTCTACCTGGTGCTGCAAGTACTCCTGTGAGTTTGCCTTCACTTACCATGTTCATTTCTTTGCGAGTATGACCTCACACATGCAATCTCTAGCTTTAACTTGAACTCTTTAATCTCTAACTTCACTTACCACTTGTTTATGTCTTCTCCTTTGTGCAGAATCAATCGGTGGCTTCGAATGATGTGCCGAATGAGCAAACACCTCCATCGTGGGGCAATTGGTAAATGTTACTTTGTGTTGATGTTTATTTTGCATGCATGGTACTTTGTGGTGATGAACTTGTGCTTACTTGGTGATGAACTTGTGGTATTATGACTTTTATGTGACATATGTGTGATGTATGTGTGATATATTGTGATATATGTGTGGTATATGTGATATGCTGTCATATATGTGTGGTATGGTGTCATATATGGTGGTATATGTGATCTATATTTTGTTTGATTGGTTGGAATGGAAAAAACAAAAAAATAGGATGTTTCTGGACACTTTGCCGAGTGTCATTGCCAACACACTCGGCAAAGAGGCTGTATTGGTAAACCTGGGAATAAGGTTTGTCATGTGCGCGGAGCCAGAACACATGGCAACACAACAGGTGTTTGCCGTGTGCCCCATGCAAGGACACATGGCAAAGATCTAGGTTTGCCGTGTGCCCCATGCACAACACACGGCAAAGATCTAGGGTTTGCCATGTGCCCCATGCATAACACACGGCAAAACGGTTTTTGAAAACAATTAAAGAAAGTTTTGCGAAAACAATGCCGACGGCCGCACGGAGGAACACAGCAAAGTTTGCCGAGTGCCTCACGTCAAGCACACGGCAAACCCTCCATCACACCATCTACTGTCGTCCGGTGCAACTTTTTTTGGCCGACGGTCGACGACGACACACGGCATGTGCCCGACGCCAGGCCCATGGCAAAAAACCCCCTTTGCCGTCAGAATGTATGCCATGGGCTAGTTGCTGTGGGCGGCCGACGGCAAAGGGGTTCTGAGTGGTGATCGACATACTAGCATGTATGCCATGGGCTAGTTCGCCGTGTGCCCCAGTTCCTTTGCCGTGTGTCTGGGGCACACGGCAAACTGCCATAGTCCGGTAGTGAGTGGTGATCGACATACTAGCATCGTCCGCTGACGCTGAGCATCCTCGGGCGACGACGAAAGGCGACGCAACCAGATGTTGCAGCAATGCAGCGCCACCAGGGTGACTACCGTGGACTGCGTGCCACGAGGATGCTGTGGCGGCAAGGCAAAGCAAATAGCCGCGTGAGCGCAAGGATGAGCTGCTGCAGCAATGGAGGTGGAGTTGTCGTCCGTGATTCTCCTAAGAAGGCAGGTCAATTACCAATTTACCCATAACAGAAAAAATAATAAAATAAAAAAGAAATCTGGCCCCACCTAATTTTGGTACTTGCCCCACTTAATTTTGGTACTATCCCCACATATTTAGTTCCTCTCAGTACTTTCACACGGGTACCTCCTATTTTTGCACCGTCCGATCTCGTTCAATGGATGGCTCATGTTTTTTCCAACTGTAACACCCTAAAAATTTGAAAAGAAGAAAAATAGGAAAAATATGATTTTTGTATATTTTTGTGAGCATGTAAATTTAGAATGATAATAATTTTTTTATAAATTTAAAATCAAATATAAGGGTAGAAACATGATTGAGCATTCATGCTGCTGCATTTGAAATTTTGTATTGAGTGGTTTAAATCAAATTCAAATTGGATTTAAAAATCTTTTGAAAAATGGCTTTGAAAAATTAGAAAAAGAAAAAAAAGGAAAATTAGCTTCTTTTGGTTTTCGGCCCAGTTCAGCCGCCTCGGCCTGCCTCCCCACGCGCGGCCCGTCTCCTCCCGCGCCCGCATTCTTCCGCTTGGGCCGAGCCCAACAACCGCGGCCGCCGGCCCAACCAAAGCTGGAGGCCACGTCGGCGCCTTCCCTCCCTCTCTCGGGCTGTCTGCGGCCCCGCGCCTTGAGTCGCTGCCGTCTCGGGACCACACGTCAGCGACGCCGCCGTCATCTTCTTCCTCAAGCCGATGTAGTCGATGCCTTCCATACTCGCTGCCGCCAAATCTCTTTCGATCCTCACCTTTCCTTTCCTGGCGCAACCCGGGGCTATAAAAGCCGGTGCCCCGCACCCTCCGTTCTCCATCTCGAGCTTTCGCGGCAGCCGTAGTCCCCTCAATCTTCCCGAACCCTAGAAGCGCCGCTGCCGCTTTGATCTCCATCGTTGTTGCTCTCCCGCCACCACGGCTGCGTTCCCTAGTTGCGCGTGAAGGTAAGGAAGCCGCCCGTATCTTCTGTGCTCCCTCTCTTGCTCCTTTGAGCCTGGACGAGCTCGCCGTCGTAGCCGAGCCGCCGAATCGAGCCTGAGCTCGTCTCTATGCCGTCGCAGCCGCCCCTGATTCCCTGTTCGAGTTCGCCGTTTCCTTCTCTCCCTCCCCATGTGTTTCCCATGGTCGCTGATGCCCGGTAGCGTCGAATCATTGAACGCCGGCGAGGTTCCGTGTTTTCCGATCATGGCGCCGCCGCATTTGCTGTCTTCTCCGGCTAACAGCACCGCCCACCCCTTCACTTCTAATCCGCACCCTTGAATTTAGATCCAACGGCTGATAACGATCGATACCCCTTCGACCAACAATTTTGCTTAAGAGACCCTGTAATTTTTAAGTATACAACCCGCGGTCCAAAACGTAAAGTCCCGAATCCGCTTTGATCTGTTGAAAGCGTATTTCGTCTCGGTAATTGAAAAATACGTTTTCTGATATTTACAGTTTTGCCACTAGTCTTGTTTTAGTCGTAGAATCTCCGTTTTAACTCCGATTTGATCCATTCAAATTGCGTTAGATTCGTATTTGCGAGCTCTACATATTGGTAGTACTGTACAGTAGGTTTGTGATAATTTATTTTCAAGTTTATATTAAAATAATTATTTATCTATAGGAAATCTTAGAAAACTCATAACTTTCACGTTTAAAATCCGAATTTCGTGATCTTTACGTCTGTGTGACCGTAGTAACGTGTAGAAGAGTTTTACAAACTTTTTATACTGTTAGTGTTACTATTGGTTAGGTTTTCTACCTTTAAGATTCGATGTTAGATTTAATCTATTATTTTACTAAAGAAAATCTCGTTTAATTCATAATTTATTTGTTTTAATTCCGAATTAGTCCATTCAAATTTCAATGGATTTATAACAATATGAACTACGTAAAAGTATTAATGTTTTCTTTATCAAAATCTCTGGAATTTCAATGTTTAGATCTAATTTGATTATTAACTGTGCAACTAGATTTATAAATAAAATATTATTGATTTCTCCTTTAGTTTTCTAAATTTAAATGTAATTTAGCCTAAGTCACTTTTGAATATCTATAAAAAGTATTTTATCCTATATATGATTTTATATAGTTAAAACAAATGAGACCTATAATTTTCTGTTTTATACAACAAAATCTTTCGGTGTATGTATTTCTTTCATCGTAGCTCCGATTAGCGTGTTTTTCGTGTCTGTGTATTCGTAGCAATGCGTAGAACATCTTTAAAACCTTTTCACTTATTGTTTCATATGTTTGGTGTACTGTTCTAATTATTATTCATTGTTGCTTCGTGTATGATTGCTCGATGTGTGTGTGGTGATTTATTGATCAAGTCCAGTCGCTGAGATTTACGTGGAGATACAAAGAAACTATTAATTGAAGATTTGGATCAGAGAAAGGATCTCAATTTAAGGCAAGTATAGCATGGGATTATCCTTGTTGTCCTATTCACCTTATGCAATTAATATCATTATGCATTTATTCCTTGTTAAGGATGACTTAGCGATTGATCCTATACCTTGGTACCTATTGTGATGCATGGAGTAGTATGGCTAGTGCTTAAACATGAACTATGATCATGTAAATTGATTAGAGGAATATGCAACAAACATTAAAAGATGACTTTGATTAATGTTTAAAGGGGATTAGAGCATGTGGGTTACTTTTGATGCTCTAATTGCTCTCCATAAGGACTCATCTGTAAGCGAACATCCGGGACTTACAGTACAACTGTGGGGGCTATATGGCTCTGGCTTTAGTCATATAGAAGGACATTTTCTAGCTTGTTAGAGGTAACCTTTTTGGCGTAAGAATGGCTTGACGAATCGGGTATAGTGCGGCCTCTGTCCTTATGTGTATAGGCTGCGGGTTATTGTGCCATTTGAAAGGGGGCTCTACATCTGTTTGCCGAGTGAATCTAATGGCCCTAACTTGTTAGACGAACCTTCGAAAGACTTCATAGTGTTTACCCTGCCTGCTCACCTTGGTAGTGTTTTGGGAGTAATTAACCCGGGCATTTGGGTAACACGACTCACAGTGAAAGTGTACAACCTCTGCAGAGTGTAAAACTGTTATAACAGCCGTACTCACGGTCACGAGTGGCCTTGGACCCTTACAGAATAAATGATAACTTTGATGATATTGATGTTCACTAAGGATTATTGTTTCTTGCTATACATTATTCTTATTTACATGATCATGAGGTTATTTGGGCTTATGATAACTTGTTGCTACTCAATTGCTAAAAAGATGACTCACTAAAAGCTATTGCAGTAAACCCGTGTCAAACCTTTTGAGCCTCATGAACCTCATGATATATTTGTTGAGTTCGACATAGACTCACTCTTGCTATTTCCCACATCTCAGGAAGGGTACCAGACTGTTAGATTCTGGAATTGTTAGGCTTGTGATCAACCAGTTAGTTTGTTCCTGGAGTGAAGTCTACACCCGGTGTTCGGAGTTGTCTTTCCGCTGTGATGCTCTTTAAGGTATATTTTATACTATTGTGTTATGTATATTAAGCATTTGTTTCTTGATATTACACTTATCTGTGGCTATATGTGAGATTTGACTACTTTATTTCACATATGGTGTATGTCTGGTTTTGTCCTTAAAACCGGGTGTGACACCAACCATTATAAAATTTCTCAATATAAACTCAAAATAAAGGCTAAGTTCTAGCAACATAATTCGACTGACATATATTCAAAGAACCATCGAAAAAGATGCCCACATTTGATAAATAGTTACTACATATGAGTAACTAAAGTAGATTAGAGTACATCACAATGAAAAGGACCAGTATGATCAGAGAAAAAACATCCAAATACATATGGAAACAAGATTTTCATAATTAGTTCTTACATAATAAGAGATAACATTAAATAAATTACAACGTAATACAGAACATTGATTTGTGATCGAATCAATGTATTCAGATAGTTGTGGTTTCAATCAGCTGATGCAGAAATGTCGGAACATTGCCTTGTGCTTAATATTCCAGATCAGATACAGAACTTCATCCAAACGTGACGCAAATGAAACTAAAGAATCATATTCTGATGAGAGCTCAGGATCAAAGAAAACCTTCTTGAACATACCATATTGGTCACTGATAAATGCCTGAAGGGACTCCACAAAGTCAGACCATGCCCTACAAGCATCATCCACCAATGAATCATACTTCGAGCGTAGCTGAAGAAGATTGTAATGCTTATCCATCAAAAGAATGAGAGAGTCATAGTTGAAGTCAACCACTTCAAATTTCTTTGAATGTTCCAAAATACGAATTGCATGAGCTGCGGCACTTGACTCAGCATCATATGCACTAGCCTTCGCTTCACCTCGTATGTGCCTTACACCTGTACCATTTGGACCGTAGCAGTTCCCAAGATAGATACTACAGATTCCGATGAAACGCTGTTTCTCAATAACATAATGCGTATACTTGGCAGGGCCGAGCTCAATCAAATCTAAAATATCTGAAAGAAATTCCTTCTCGGAAATTTTGCAGACAACTGGCTCAGACTGAAATAGAGAGAAGAAGTTAGTGAACAAAATAAGGAAAAAAAAACAGGGAAACTAGATTGTTCAGATAAGGATAAACTACCTTAGGTGTACTATTTGATGAGCTAGACGATCCAGTGCAGGAGTATATTGACATCTCATGGGCAAGTATCTGAAGTTGCTCCTCAATTCTGGCAATGGAAGACTGAGAACAAATGCACAGATCAGATAAATATTTGGAATTCACATTGACAACAGAACTTGAATCCTTGCTGCAACATGATATGATTGGTACCAAAAGATTGATGGATGACTGATACTGACTCAATAAGGAGAGAAAACGATTGCTCAAAGAATTTATGCTAGATACTAATTCAGCAATCTTCAATTCAAATGTCTTCATCTTTGAGTAGCTAAGGTCGTGGATTTCGAGTGAAAAATTTTCCTCAAGGAATTTGATAACTGACATCACTGCTTTGTGTTCAGCAATTGATGCATTGTAAGGATCATCACCGGAGAATAAGTGTTGATCCTGTGGAAGAACAGAAGCACAAGGACGAGGGATTTTGCTAACATCCAAAGATAGCACGACTTTCGTCCTCCCATGAGTTGACTCATTCAAAACCAATTCAGGTGCCGGGCCTCCAAGTAGGTCAATTAGCTTCCCCAAGTGCCTAAAGAGGCTAAGCCGCAGCTCCATTAGAGCTACAACAAGAAATATAAAACAAATAAATCAAAATGCTGAGATCTTAAAGACCAAGAAGTCGTGATAAATACGGGAAACAAAAACATTAACAAAGAATCGGTCAAGACATGGAGTATAATAACATGACCAGAAAACAAATGTTGTTAAGAATAGAACATGAAATGGATAATGCATAGACTAAATGAAAAAAGACAAATGTTAGAGTAATTATAAGAATTCAATGATATTATGGTGTACTATTTCTCACGAAGGGTCCATGGGGCGGTAGAACAATGATCCATTTAATAACGACAAATAAAACTCCTTAAACTAACTTGCTCTTTTATCAGATACTTTATATAACACTAAATGTCTAGTTATTCAAACAAGTACTAAAAGAAACAAATCCAAGGGATGAGTTCTTCAAACAGGTACTAGGACCAACAAATCCAATGGATGACTGTCTTATGAAAAAGTCTATATAACCCCCTCAATTATTGAGGGTGGACTACTTCACCCCACGAACTATAAAACTGGATTTTCTACACCCTGAACTTTCTAAACAGGTCAAATAACCCTCCAAATGGTTTTGAACTGTAGTTTTGTCTTTTTCTTTTTTATTTATTTTTGCTGAATCTTTGAAAAATCATAGTAAATCACAGAAAAATCATAAAATAAAAAATTCAATTTTGTTTGACTCCACATGAGTAGATCTACAGAGTTAACATATAATATGATATGCTTTAGTACAAAATTTTTGTTGTAACTTTATATATATGTTTTCCTGTAATTAATTAGAATAATTCATAGCTGCAGCTTCTTTGGTCCAATTGTGGTGAAATTTTTATGGTGGACTAATTATTGTATGCTAGAACCGTACTCAAAATTTCATCCTCATTGGATCATGTATAAGTTAGTTATATATTTATTTAGGTTTATGCTTCTTAAATTTATGCTTTATCTATAACTAAGTTATACATGATCCAATAAATGTGAAATTTTTACTATAGATCAAGCATACAATAATTAGCGCACCATAAAAATTTCACCAGAATTGGACCATAGAATTTGTAGCTATGAATTATTCCATTTAATTACAAAAAAGAATAGATCTAAAACTACAATAAAAAAGTTTATACTAAATTATACCATATTATATGTTCATTGTGTAGGTCTACTCATGTGGAGTCCAACAAAATTAGATTTTATATTTTATGATTTTTCTGTGATTTACTTTGATTTTTCAAAGATTTAGCGAAAATAAATAAAAAAGAAAAAGACAAAACCTTCGTCACTGTAGCAAAATCACGGTGCAAAACCGCTTTGGGGTGTTATTTGACCGGTTTTAGAAGTTTATGGGGTAGAAAATTCGGTTTTTATAGTTTAGGGGGTGAAGTAGTCCACTCTCAATAGCTGAGGAGGTTATGTAGACTTTTTCTTTCTCTTACAAGTACAGCAGGCAAGCTATATTCTTAGAGCGAGCAAAACAGATCTGAAGGCTGACGAACAATTAAAAGGTAGAAACCAACCTGACCGCCTTTCTCTTGGACCCAGCTACTGTAGGGACTAAGAACAAATCGAGAAAGAAATAGATGAAGGGGAAAGGCAGCTGTACGACGGACTTCAAATGAAATAGAGCAAGAACTCAGAAACATGGGTAAATTGGTCCATCTGCAGAAAATCAAAACCACAACTGGGTGGACACACCTGATATCTCCCGCCGTCCATTTTACTTCACGATTCGTGCTTCAGTGCTTTTTTTGTAAAAAGAATTCATGCCCCCATTGCATTTTTGGAGTGGGTGTAAGAGCACTAGTGATTTGCGCGCGCCCATGCGCGCGAGTTCTCAGCCGAGCTTTAACGAATATGGTAAACTCTCATCTGTGCTTTATCTTGGCAAATCTTGGCAATGGATTAATGCTGAGAAAGAACGGATACGATAAGCTTTATCGTCAACAAACAGGGAACAATAAAACAGCGACTAAATATTAGATGAGACATAGGGGGCTTGTTCAGATAGCATCTAGATGTTCCAGGAGGTACAGCCACGGTAGGATCACAGGTGTCTTACATAATTATACATAAATAAAAGTGGTAGGGGCAGACTGTCAATGATACATTGTCTGAGAGGCAGCCTAATACAATATAGTGGACGACTGGACGTGGCAAAAGCCATAGCAGCGCATGGTTAGACAGAGGACCGATGGAAGGAGCGACAACTTATGAGGTTTCACCGATGCCGATAGCTTCAGTAGAGGTGCCAGCTCCGATCCGACTCAAAGCTACGAGCAGGCGAATAATCTGATAATTGCATGTGTAAATGTTAGTGTGTATCATGTTGGTGCAAGATTGTTGCTAGAAAGGCAGAGGTGTAGCCGGTGATGTACCTCGGGCCAGATAAAAAGGCTCGTCAGAGGAAACACTGTTGGAGGAAGAGCCGTTGTCCGATGCATATCCACGGTATCCTCGACGTTCAAGCCTTGCATTGGCTGCAACCCACGTAGAATAATCATCAATCAACTGCCTTGCATTGGCTGCAACCCACGTAGAAGCATGATCAATGAATTAGTGTTACCTCTATGCTGCCAAGCGTAGGCCTCCTGAACCACCTCCCTATCGTAGCCAAACTCCTCAGCTAATTTAAACAGCGGAGGACACAGCGGTGAAGTTAAGGCAATAGACAAGGCAGTAAGGAAATGTGCTGTGAGTGCAATGAAAGGTGGCACGCATGACTATCACCTGTGTCAAAAGATGCAATAGAATCAGCAGAGTACAAATCAGCTGGCAAATCAGCTGGATTGGGACGGACCTCTTCCTGTACAAACTTTGGTGCCTCGGAATAGTTGTAGGTCACCATCGTGACGGGAAACACCATGTTGGTCACTCCACGTGGGGTTGGATATTGTAAGCCAATTTCCCCAGACCTGGGGACAGAGTCTTTGCTCAGTGCATATGCATCGACACGGCATATGCCCCTAGACTCGCTGAAGTTGTGAGCCTGGATGCTGCAGTGGCGCTCAAGCAAGGGTCCTAAGGCACTTGGATGGAATGTATGCGGCGGAAAGCCATCAATGTCTATAGCTACCTCGGTCTCCCAGTTGACAGTTTGGGCACCATATCGGTTTGACCATCTGACAAGCAGCGCGTCGAAACCCTCGCCATAGAGGATTTCGGACGATGTCACAAGGTCCCTCTCATCTTGGGTAGCAAACTGAATAACAAAATCAGAGCGGAAGCGTGTGATGCTCAGTGGCAGGGCCCTGCCTTCAAACTGCTTTTGGATGGCAAGCTGGACTTCTCTAATGGTAGCAGTGGGTGGGCTGACATCCATGGCAATCACTGCGTTGGCAAGCCGTGCCTCAGCTGTCTCTGTGGCGTCGTTTGGCTGCATAACAGAGAAGCCCTGAAGACGACGGCCGGCCTACATTTTTTTTAAAGAGACGTGAAATATTGAGCACAGGGTATTACAGTTAAGTATCTATGTATCTACTATATTGCTGATTAAAAACAGAGCACAATCTGTAGAGGGAAGTTTAATAATGCAATATACCATGTGCTGTGTATTGATGAGCGGATCTGCCGGAAAGCAACGAGATCCAAAAGGAATCTTGCAACCTAAAAGTCAAGTATACACACGGGTTGTTAGATACTGAGGCTGAGTATTTTTAACAGCGAGGAAGCGACCACAGCTCAAAGCAGCATTGCAGCCACCAACCATCCCTAACACAAGACGCATTTTATAGGGAAACCATAATCCTCAATACAGATCCCACAGTAGACAAAACAATCATAGGGAACAGCTAAATAGGAAGGCACCTGCCGCAACTAATTTTTTCTGATCCAGATACTTCTTCCTCTTACGATGGCACTCAGCAGGTGAAAGGGTGCTCGGCACATAGCACGCACCTTCAGCTGTAACAAAACAGCAATTAACCATGGACCGCCTACAGGCATAGGCATCCAACTACGTAGACAGGCCCAGATGGACATAACATACCCTTTCTTTTACTGGGACGTGGGCCACTGCCAGCGTTATTGCGCTGCGATGAAGCTATAGAAAGCTGGAGGAATTTTGGAGAATCTCCACTCTCTGGAATAAGAGATCCTATACGATGGTGAACCTGACCGGATATCTTGAATACAGGAGGGCCACATCCATCATTAAGCGATCTATCTATATTTGCACCCATGGAAGTGAAAGCAAATAAACAGTTATACCGTCGTATATTTTTTAGAAACCGTTTACACTGAGCATCGCCATCAAATCTGGCCAGCGAATCAATTGGTTCAGGACGACTTCTATAGGAAGGCAGCACAACTTTCCCACCCTTGCAACACTTGTTGTAAACAATCCTGCCGCCTGTCAAGCTAGACTCATCGCTAGCACACTCGCGTAACCAAAACATGGCACGGCAGTATCTACATTCATAATCTGGCATTCCGTAAGACGAGCGATCAAGATAAGACTCTAAGCACCACCCACCAGGTGACGGAAGGAACCACAAAACAAACAAACAAAAAAGAACACAGTCAGCGACCCCGAACTATATAAGCCAACACAAAATCAGGTAAGAGGCTAACACAGGACCCAACAAACCTTTGAGCGCATCAATATATTCCTGGGCGAAGTGACCACAACCCAAGGACGCAGAGCTGGTATAGGCTGCAGAGCCGCCATTCAAGATTCCTAACAGACCATGAGCGAGCAGCAAGCGAGAGGCACATCAATGTGAATACACATAGGACAAAACATCTGCAGGCTGAATCTAAAGGGACAACACCTAACTTTACAATTTTCTTCTGGCCTAAATACTTCATCCTCTTTCGGCGGCACTCAGCAGGTGCCAGTCTGGTTGGGACATAGCATGCACCCTCCGCTATAACGAAACAAATAGTCAACCCAACATGTACCCAATCAATCGAAGAACCTCCATCAAAGGTAGAGCATAAGGCTCTCTACATACACTGTCTCCAACGAGAACGAGAAGCTCTGCTTGCACGAGGAGGCCGTGAGGACGCTGCGGACCACACCGGTAGTCAGAACAACTGAATCATGCACTTAAAGTCCTTTTAAAGCAAAAGACAGAACTACATACAGGGCGATGCATCGGCACCATTGTTCTGTGGGACAGCACCATCTAAAGGCATCAAAGCTAGCTAACAAACTGAGACCAAGCAACAATTCTGCAGAACTCCACACCACAGTTAGCTAGGGAAAATGATCTATTAATGATTAGTATGAAAACAAGACACGCCCAGCCACACAGAACAAATCAGACAAGGAGATTCAGCACTGATACCTCCCTTATCAGGTACTCAGAATGCACAACAATTTCCTGCCGCTCACTTGCTAATCTACCAAGCATACCAGTGGCCCTTGCAGCAGCAGATACTGCAGCTCGAGCCACCGTACTATAGAAAACTAAGCCCTCAAAATTGTAATCCAACACAACGAAGCCATACATCCTCTGCAGGAACGATATGGCCTGCAGAGCAGGCTGCTCGTAACCAGGGGCCCAAAAGAGAAAACTTTTACACGGTAGCACAGAACTGCCACAGGGGACATCAATCTCTACTCCGTAAACAGGTGCTCCATCTGCTGCCAGTTCAAAAACCACCGATGCATACGGCAGGCCACACCGGGCGACTACAGCCTGCAGACGACACACGCACAACGAACATCTGCAGGACGCAGTCTGTAAACCCCAACACGGCAAACGAAGAGGAAAAAATGAAACGCATCGAACACACACGCACACCACCAAAAGATGAGTGCCCACGGTGAGCATCCACGCGAACCCAAAATCAACGAAAAAGAGGGGGGAATCACCGAAACGTCAGAAACATCAGTGGAACTGCCAATGCAAGAAGGGATCGAGTAAAGGACCATACTAGCGAGGAGGTGGAGGCCGCGGAGGTCGTCGCAGGCCACCCCGCCGTTCTGCCGTCGACGCCTCGGAGTCGGAGCCCACCCGCTTTTCCGCTGCTCCACCACCCGTCGATGCTCCGCCGGTCGACAGAAGATCTGGATCTGGCCTTCTGAGCACCTGAAGTGCAGACGGATGCAAGCGCAGCACAAAGAAATCGAGGTGAGCCATGGCGGAACGAGAAATCACCGGAGCGACGCGGGGAGTCGGGGCGGCATACCTCGTTCGGGGCAGCAGGGAAGGACCAAGAGCCGAGGGGGAGGCAGGACCGGCCGTTTTATCCGCACCGCTCGATGGCACCCAATCCGCATGGGACCAGTACAGCCAGTCGTAGCCTTAGGTGACCGACCTGCGGGCCATCCTGGGATAGCCTGTGACCCCCACGCGCGGCCAGGAGAAGGCAACACCACGCGCGTGACCAACGCGGACGTGCGCCTCGGCCGCGAAACAAGCAGTGAAGCAGCTTTGCGAGAGGCAGCTGACGAGCGGGCCCTCCACTCCCTAGCCAACGGCAGCTCAACAACGCGAACAGATGGCCAACCAGGAATCGACAACGACGAGAGGTTGTCAGCAGACTGACCGCGCGCCATCTCGATCTCCTGGTCAAGCCAATCACCGCCGTCCACCACACATCCGACGGCCAGCATCTGATTTACTACCGTGGCCACCGTGAGAGCCGAGATAGGCCAGACGTTCTCTTGTCTTTAAATCTCCAACAGCTCCCCTTTCTCATCTCCTATCCCCGTAAGCCTGTCATATTGGGGGAGATAAGCCAAATTTGATGCTCCAACAACTCCCATTTCCCATCTTTTTTATGGTGATCATCAATATCTTCTCCATTTCCCCTCAAATAAAGGGGGAGTTGTATCTCCCTCAATATTCAGGACCCATCTCCAACTGCCACATCTCTCTCCTGTGACACTCGTCGGAGATGACTTGGTGGCTGATGGAAGACACATTCATGAAAAGCTTTGCTCCGGCGGCCATGGTTATCGTGGACCCGAGGTGGAGGGAGGTGGGCCCCATATATTAGGGGAGATTATTGGTGATCTATTAGAGCATCTCTCTCAATAATCTAAAAAACAGTATTGGTGATCACCAATATCATTCTATTGGGGATGAAGTATTGGTGAGCTTTTGGAGATGCTCGAAGAGCGGGTTGGCTTGCACGAATCTCAGAGCAAACTGAGGCGTTGAATAAGAGGTGGGCGCACAGCCCATTGTGGCAAAAAAAAAAGAGTTGACTCAGAGGGTCCCACATCTGCAAAAGGTCAGGTACAAAAACCAACCAATTGAAGGGGCATGATAAGCTCCATGGTCGCTTATACATACGTCGCTGCATTTCAGTATTTTTTCACTTTATTAGAGAAATAAATAACGTGGGGTACGGTGCAAAAGTAAACACATGTGCTATATATATAAGTGCTAGTTTTAAGATTTTCCATTACTAGTCTAGGCAGAATATATAATAAGCACATCCCACAAGTCAAAAGCAGTAAGGAAGACAAGTGGCCAGTAACTTCAGAGCAAGAGAGGAGGAGGATGCACTGCAAATATTAACTTTTCAAAACAGAGGAGACCCAGAGCAAGCAGATAATAGGAAAACATTACCGTTGTCCGAGGAGGCCGTTTCGACAGCCGTGGCACTGGAACTAGGGTGGTCGTTGCCCAAGCAAAGCCCGTTAAAGGCACTGGTGAAGGCATTTGCTGGGTCGTCATGTTGCGACAGCTTGTAATAGTCCATTGCCTGTTGTTCAGCTTCAACGTTATTGGGAGGTGATCCAGAACTGAATGTGAAGCACGGCGGCGCGAATGCTCCATGTTGCTGAGGAGTAGCAATGAGTCGAGGCCCCAGAACATCAGAGGTCACTGGGGCGGCCCCTGCCAAATTATGAAAATGCAAGCCAACGGCATTGTCGAGTTTCTTTTAGAACATGGACCGCGTAAGGCACGCGACATTAGAACATACAAAGCTGATGGAATAATCACACCAAACACGCCCTGGCCCCTGGAACAGTTGTTTGGTAGGCAAATAGATATAAACTGTACTGTACGTACCTGATGTTCCATTGGCGCGATCACGAATATGTAGTACACCCTGAACCAATTCTCGTCCACGGATGGTGGCGCCCTGGCGAGCTTTTGATTGGCGACGTCGCTGGCCATGTCGACGGCCAAGGTCAGGGGAGGCGCCCTGATGGTGGATGGTGAAGCAGAGGTCCGTGGGTAGTGCCAATGCTGCAGTTGAAGGGGAACAGAATTTTACTAAATTTGGAAGCTTCGGGCGGTTGTCAAGTTCTTTTTGAATGGCAGCTTCTACACGCAAATTACGAAAAATGCAAGCCAACGGCATTGTCAAATGTCAAGTTTCTGTTGGAACATGGACCGTGCAAGTCCCTAGAACAGTTGTTTGGTAGGCATAAATAGATATGAATATAAAATGTACTGTACATACCTGATGTTCCCTTGACGCGATCAGGAATATGTTGTGCACCCTGAACCAATTCTCGTCCACGGATGGCGGCGCCCTGGCAAGCTTTCGATTGCCGCCGTCGCTGGCCATGTCGACGGCCAAGGTCAGGGGAGGCGCCGTGATGGTGGATGGTGAAGGAGAGGTCCGTGGGTAGTGGCGGTGCTGCAGTCAACCACTGTCGGTGGTTGTCGTCTGTGGTGGAGGAGCTCATCTCGTCATCACTATCTGCAAATTTGCATAAACAGATGGCGATTTAAGTAATAGGAGCGACAAGTGATATCATTTAAGGTGATGAAACTCAATGGAGTACTGGTTTTGTTTCAGATGAAGAAGAATCCAACCATACCTGCAGTTGAAGGGTAATGGTTTTTTCGGAAATATGGAAGCTTGGGGTGGTTGTCAAGTTCTTTTTGAATGGCAGCTTCTACGCGCAAAATATTCAGTTTGGTGCCGAACATATCACACACGATCTCCGTGAGTTGGGAGAGATGCTTGAGACCAAAATCAAGATGACCATTACTCACATAAATTGTAATATCTGCATGAAAGTCGATACCGAGTTTTTCCAGCTTTGGCATGGATCCAACTTCAAACGTCAGCATGGGGATACTGATGCGCCTATCCAAACCCAATGGATCGGTGCCTACCCAGAAATGCCTCAAGCTTCTGTATCCATACCTGTTACTGATTAGAAGTCGTTGTTTGTCTGTCCAGGTTATGTCTTCAAAGTCTTCAAAGTTGTTTAGTATTTCCAGTGTTAGATCGACAAGAACTGGTAGGTCACCGAGAATACAAAGACTTTCTTGATCCAGTTTCTTTATTCTCATATCCATTTTTTCAATGTTGACAAGTGACTTCATCCAGCTTGGCACCCGTGACATGGGATTCATCTTGAGAACAAGCTTTGTTAGGCTAGCAGAGCACCACGGCACCTCAAGGATGACGTCATCTCCATTGAAGATGACGGCATGCCCTGCTTCTCCATAATTATCAAATTGTACGTCTAAAGTTTGAAGCTTATTTAGCTGTTGAAAAGATGAAACCATCTTTTTTACAAGATCCACGTAGCTTTCCTCGTCAACAATACCAGAATTGGAAAAGAATAATATACCCAGATGCCTCATCTTGGTTAAATCGCCAATTTCTTCGATACAAACAGGTGCAGCCTTTATGTCAACATCTAATGAATTTAACTCCTCCAATGCCTGCAAGTTTTTAATTCCACGGGGAAATTGGATATGGGGGCAGCCCTGTATGTGAACAAAAACACCCATTAGTAGGTTGACAAGTCTTTTTAGTCGAACTATAGCCATTGGTAATTGGATTATGGGGCAGCCCCGTATGTCAAGTGTTTCCAAATACTGTAACACTCCAATCTGTTCTGGGAGCTCAGTTATCCGTGTATACCGGAGGCTCAAATACCTCAGCTGGAATAATTCTCCAATGTTTGGAAGATGATGGTTTTGTAATAATTCCACACACAACGTGAAGTCCAGGACACGCAAGAATCTCAAACCCAATAAGGAACAGGGAAATCCAAAACTAATAATTGACCGGACATTTCCATAATTATGGTTCGAGTGTAAGGTCACATCTCCTTGAGTTTTACCTTGTAGACTCAATCGACGAACCTTGATTCCTAATGGAGGTGCTAGTCTTGGAATACCATGTATTGTAACAAAGTTGTCTTCATTGGACATGCACACGATAAAGTCAAGAATTGTATCATGGAGACGACAACTATCTACCTCGCCAGTCCACTCATTTATTTTCCCCGGAAGGATTAAATTTCTATTGATGAGCTCAGTAAAAGACTTCTCCCCTGATTCGTACAAGGTGCATGTAGATTCGGCAGGAATGAACCCCTCTGCAACCCATAGCCGTACTAAACGGTTCTTCTCAATTTTATAATCTTCAGGGAATATACCAAGATATAATAGGCAAGCTTTTAAATGATGAGGAAGATCAAAGTAACTGAGTGATAATATTCGCATCATTCCCTCCACAGTCGAATCTCTTTCAAGTCCACGACCAATAGAAGTTTGAACTTGATCCCACTCTGCAACTGAGTGAACTCCATTCCTGGCTTTGTTAGCTAACAAACCAGATATTGCAATAATTGCTAATGGTAAACCTCCACACTTCTTCAAGATCTTATCAGAGACATCTTTTAGGCTTTCTGGGCATTCATTTCTGAGACCAAATATTCTATTCTGGAACAACCTTTTTGAGTCATGGGCTTGAAGAGGCTTTGGTTGGAAAACCCAACCAGAGTACAATGAGCAACATGCTTTGGCCACATCATGCATCCGAGTTGTGGTTATTATCACACTACCACAACTATTGTTTAACAATGCATACTTAATTGTGTCCCATGTTTGCACATCCCATACATCGTCAACTACAATGAAGTACCTACGACATGTTTTGATAAAGCTATTTAGTATGGAACAATATTTTTTAGGACAAACAAATATTCCACGGATAATTAGAACCTTAAAATGATAGACAACCACGAAACTAGATTCTTTGAAATAATAACCTTATACTCTAGTAAAGTGTAAGCATTGTAAGCATCGTTTAGGATTTCTAGAACAAAGATGCAACATAACATCGTGATTTACTAAGAGGATACCTCTAAACTAGAATTTTAGTACTAAAGGTCCACACTTAGAAACTAAAACCTACACCTAATTATCTAGATATGCTGTAAGCTATTCTAGTGTATCATTTATGACACCTAATTAGGCAGCCTATATACAGCCTATATTACAAAAAAATTGGTAACTTGTTTTATGTTTTTTTAGCAATACATTGCAAGAGAAATACTTGTTCTGAACTCTACCTTATCACAAGTGAAACATCAAATTGTGCCTTATAAATGCTCTTAGTGATAATTTAAGGGATTTTATCCTTATCAAGTGACTGATACTTTGTATGTGTACTATCAGAACTATATAAAATAACAACAAAGAAAGGGCATTTATGATAATTATCTGTGTAAACGTCCGTTTCCTTCAAGGGTACGAAAGCAGGCAATTTATTACAGAAAAAAAGTATAATGGCCAAAGCATTGCTAGATGAAATTAAAATAAAATAGGTTTCTTAACGGAATGGATGTGGCATGCTGAAAGAAAACACCCATGCATACCTTTTTGTCCCTAGGAATTCATTGATTTCCATGATCAGCTGCTGTATGCTCCCTGCTTCTGTCGCACAATAAGATCGACCTGCCACCTGGCTGAGAATAGTTCTCAAAATCGTAACCATGTCAGGATTCCGTGACACCGACAAGAAAGCTCGACACGGGAACTGATCCTTCAGCTCTTCATACGCTCTGTATGCAAGGGTTGTCTTTCCAAGTCCTCCAATTCCCACAATAGACACTATCTTCGGTTGTGGCGATGAAATACCCCCATCATCCTCTGTCAGAAATGAAATTATCTCTTGTTTTGGTTCATCGATACCCACAAGCCTTGAAGCATCCTTAAATATGGCAAGGGCTCTTGGATCCACGGCCACCTTGGTTGTGTTCATGACAGTCTCCCCAATCTGCTTGTATCTTGCATTCCTTTTGCTCACCTCCTTCACTTGGACTTTCAGATCCTGAATCGCCTTGGCTATCCGACGGCGGGCCTTGGTCTTGGCAAGTAGGTTCTTGCATTTGTCGATGAAGCCATCTGGTTTCGTCGAGTCGTCATCAACACGGACTCTGAACTCATCGAGGCTGTCCTCGATGTCGTAGGAGAGCTCTCGCACCTCCTTCATCCACGCCTTATCTTGCACATCAGGATTCTCCTCTTCTGACTTCTTCAGGAGGAACGCATGGATAGCTTCCAGTTCGCGAATCAGGAACTTGACCTCACCACGCACGCCTTTGAAACGCTTGTACTCGTCGCTGAGCAGAGCAGCAAGCTTATGCAGGACGGGGCTCAAGGCCCCTGTCGCTGCGCTCACCAGAAAATCCGGCATGCCAACTCCAGCTAGAACAAGCTCAAGGCTCTCGTTCGGTTCAGTTTTCGTGGTTGTGTGGATAGAATGCAGGCAGTGGCTCCGTAGAATGGATTCTCTATATAAGGTTGGGCTTATCACAAGTATACTGTTAACATTAGACTTTGTCTGCTTGACGAATATAAAATAACCACAAACTTTTCCAGATTCAATGTACACTTCTTCTCCCTGGACCTTGAAGTTCTTATATCGTACTTATAATTGGCAATATCGCTGTCCAAGTTTCAATACACAAAGTCCCGGAAACAATGCTGTCTTTGATTTTTTTTTTATTGAAGGCCTTTCAACTTTCAATACATAAAGTCCACCCGTTTATGCTAGTTCTGAGATTGGATTGGTAATCAGACTATAGCACATTACTTCGCCCGGGCTTTTTTTTTAATGCTAGGACTCGATTAAAGTCGATTTCATTGACATGGGGACCCACATGTCATCTTATTTCTTGTTGCCATAGACAAACTCGGCCATGGATAGCTTGAGTTGCCGCCGGGGAGGGGACGGTTGCAGCGAGAGGGATTCACGGTCCCCGGTTGGGGAGGGGAGTTGCCACCGGGGACGGGATTCGTGGTCCCCGGTTGGGGAGGGGAGTTGCCGCTAGGGATGGGGAGTTGCTGCTGGGAGACGGGAGCTGCCGTTGGCCGCGCGCTGTCAGGAGGACAGAGGAGCCGAATGCCGCGCCCAAGGAGTTGCCGGCCGGGGGACGGGAGTTGGTGGGGAACCGGAGGCTGCGCTCATCGAAGCAGTGCCCTAAAGCACTCCGGGAGCGGCGCTGCCGCGCTAGAAGGTGCGGGGGAGATCCGGCCGCCGCACCTGGCAGGCGGGGCCGTCGCGTCCGGACCAGACCACACACAGGAGAGGAAGAAGCGCTGCTGGAAGGTTGTGCGCCACCTCCCGCGCCATGTAGGGCCGTGCATCGGGGACGGGCGCCGCCGGGGTAGGGTGCACGACAGGGAGTCGTGCCGCCAGGGAAGACCGTGCTAGCGAGCACGGCACAGGAGAAAGAACGGTGCGTGGTGGGAGAAAATATGTAGATGGATTTGTTGGCCCAACAGGTGTAGTGAGAGGGATAATTTAGTGCACAACAAAAGTAGATAGTGAATTTTTTTATTTTTAACACTTTTTAAAAACTATTTTTAATTTTAGTACCGAAAGTTTTTTTATATCTAACACTTTTGGCCGCTCCCCACGCGAGGGAGCGGCATTTGAACTTTGCCGCTGCCCACGTGGAGGAGCGGCAATGTTGCTAAGGTGGCAGTGCTGAAAAGGTGGCTGGGGGCTGCCGCTCCCCCCTGGAGGAGCGGCAAGCCTGCCGCTCCCCAGATCAGGGAGCGGCAGGGGGGCGGTTCTTGTCCGGCCTTCCTTGTCAGTAGTTGTCACTTCTGGTGCTGGTGGCAGCCTGGCAGGTCCTGTCAGAGTTGTACATACAGCCAGCCATACAGGCGGCGGCCGGCTGCTGCTGATGATAATTTTGATCCATATCCATCCGCTGCTATTGCTGTGCTGTGCTGTGGAAGGAAATTTTGTTAGTTCGCGTCACTTTTCCTTGCTGTGGTTCTATGTACTGCATGTTGTTCCTGTGTGCTGTTATCAACAGGTTAACAGTCTTGCGTAGTACTTCCTCCGTATAAGAAAGAATGTAATTCTAGCACAGTATTATAGTTTTGTATCTTAAGTTCGATCAATTATAGATAAAAAAGTATCAATATTTATGATATCAAATAAATATTATTAGATTAATTATGAAATGTATTTTTATAATAAATTATTTTGGAGCCGTAAATGTGAATAGTATTTGTTAGAAATTTAGTCAAACGTGAACTACTTTTGTTGGCACGCAACACGTAGTTGCATTCTTTTTTGGACGGAGGTAGTACTAGGGCCCTATTTAGTTAAGGAATTTTGCAAAATTTTTCAACATTCCCCGTCACATCGAATCTTTGGACACATACATGAAGCATTAAATATAGATAAAAAATAAAATTAATTATACAGTTTAGACGAAATGGACGAGACGAATCTTTTAAGCCTAATTAGACCATGATTGGACTCACTGACTGACTGACTGACTGACTGATACAGATACGGTACACCCATTACTTGCTACGAGATAATATCTTAAATAAATCTGAGCCATTGATTTTATTAGATTTTAAATGAATTAATAAATCTAGAAAAATAAAAAATATCCTCAAATCCCTCTAATCACGAGAGATGTGGGTGGGCACGCAACCGCTTCCTTGTTCACGTGCATGGCCGTATTCTTCCTTTCATGACTGTCGCTGTATTCTTCCTTCTGCATAATATTTTTTTGTCTTAGAAGTGGTCAATTTTTTTATAATATTAAGTTATGTTAAAAAGGTACACTGGGCACGTTTCATCCTCAACTAAAAAACATATGTTACATACATGAAAAATATCGACATCTAGCACGTTAATTAAGCTGTGGACTTTAGCAATTTAGTACATGTTACAAACCAACACGGTACATAATCGAGTGTGCACATACACACAAACATTTAAATCTAGTTGCGTGCCTGAGTTACAAGTGCATCAAAAAATTGTTAGTTTATTCTAATTAAGTTACGTTGTATTCAAAGTTTCAAAATAAAAAGATTCACCATATCTAATAGATCATGTGTGCATCAATTAGATTAAACAAGGATCTTTGCATCTAAAACTTTCCCACTGTTCGGCTGAGCTTATCAGTACGGCTTATCAGCCGTGGAACAGTGTTTTTCTCTCACAGCAAATCAGCCACAGCCGATTTATAAGCCAAAAAACAGCCTGCCGAACAGGGTCTTTCTTTATTTCACCTATTACCTCATAGAAAGTAATAGATGAAGTAATAGATGATTTCAACCATCCGATCTCATTAAATGAACGGCTCACAGTCATTTGGGTGTACCACAGCAAAGCCCAACAAACATTGCTTGGGACTTAGGAAATGCGATATCTGAATTGTGAATTGTGATGATGGAGTGGCGCTCTACTCCTACTCGGAACATGCACGCAACATCTTCACAATTCACAACATTTTTAGACTTGGGTGACCAAACTGAAGATGTTGCCGAGCCGTCCAAAAATTCAACGCGGATGGATGATCTAGTACAGCTTATAGTTTCTTTTTTTTCTCTCTCTTTGGGTTTTGGTCTTGTATTTATGTTTTGGCCGATTGCGATGGATGATCTATCTGATCGGGTTGACCGAACTGACTGACGTGACCTAGCCGCTAACCTGCATCATCGACAATATACTAGTATTTTTTTTCTCTGACGACCAACCAAAAGCTAGCTAGAGTATGCAGCACAAGCCATAGCAGTAGATTGACTCCTGCTGCCGCTGCAGTGCGGCGCGGAAAATGAGTTGATCGATTTGCTGCCCAAAGACAACTGGATAAGCACAAGCTCTTCCACAGACTCGCGCGAGACAAAAACAACACCGCCCCCCTTCCGCTCCCTGATCTGGGGAGCGGCAGCCTTGCCGCTCCTCCAGAGGGGAGCGGCAGCCCCCTGCCACCTTTTCAGCACTGCCACCTCAGCAGCATTGCCGCTCCTCCACGTGGGGAGCGGCAAAGTTCAAATGCCGCTCCCTCGCGTGGGGAGCGGCCAAAAGTGTTAGATATAAAAAAACTTTCGGTGCTAAAATTAAAAATAGTTTTTAAAAAGTGTTAAAAATAAAAAAAAAATTCTAGATAGTCAAGTAGATAGCCTACTGGAGTGAGTTTTTTTGGCCTCTACTACCTAAATATAAGATAGGTAGTGGGTTTAGGTAGGTTGCTGGAGATTCTCTTAGGCTACCTAAACAGACTACCTATCATGTATTTGGGTAGTGGAGGCCACAAAACTCACTCCAGCAGACTACCTACTTTTGTTTGTCTAACAAAATATGTCTCCTTCTACCTAGATCGGTTGGGCCAACAAATCTGACTACCTATTTTTTTCCCTTTCTCTCTCTCCTCCCGCACAACCGCCCGACGCCTTCGCTTGCGGCTTCCCTCCCCATCACACAGCCCTCCTCCGCCCCGTCGCGTGCAGCTTCCCTCCCTGTTGCACAACCCTCCTCCACCCCGCACCAACTGGATCTAGAGGTTTGCCACTGCCGCTGGCACTCATCCACGCCGCCCCGGCCTTCTTCCCCAGCAACGGTGCCCTCCCCGGTTGGCTCTTCTTCCCCTACGATGGCCTCTCCCTGGCCGGCTCTTCTTCCCTAGCGATAGCGCCCTCCACGGCCAGCTGTTCTTCCCCAGACATCATGGCCTGCAATCCCCGACGCAGCACGGCGAGCAGCCCCAGCGCGCGCAACCTGCAGGCCCCTAGCGCGGCGAGCAACATGCAGCCCCCCAACGCGTCGAGCTGCCCAGCGGCACAGTGAGCTGCTTCCAGCGACGGCTCCCGGCGCACCTCCGGCTCATCTGTGGCGAGAAGAACACCATTGAGGATGACATGTTGGACCCACCTATCATTCTTTGGAGTTGAGAGTAGAATTTGGATAGTATAAAAATAAGTAGCTATCCAAAAGAGAAATATGTCTTATCGATCCAACAGCCAACAACAGCGCTCAACACGTTTGCTGAAGCTCGCCGTGTCTTGCAGGACATAGCCATGGAGAGACTGTACGAACACTAACGTAGAGAAAAAAGAGAAACGAAAACTTGCAACTTGTATAATAATCCGCAAATTGTCCATTTCCAACAATAACAAAAAACAAACATCACGAAACTCAACTTGCAACATCAAAAAGTCAACCATTATGTTGAAACATCTGAAATACAGGGGCTTTCTTTCTTTCTTTCTTTCTAAACCACGGATGCGCTTGGATTGTCGAAACCAGAGAACCAGATTTGCCCTGTTGGAGGGTACGTATTTATTTTTGAAGTTTAGGATTGAAAATCGAACTGACGTGTAACTTGGAAAGTTAAAAAAACATAGTTTATTCTAAAACATAACTGACCAAATAAATAAGTCAGTTAATAATAATTCTTAACTATATTTTGGAGAAGAACACAAGCGTCTGAGTGGGGCATCCCTGATATTTTTTTCATGCAAATGAAATGAGAAGGAAATAAGGAATAGTCAAACTACAGACGCAACCAGCTCTGGTGGGACGCACGATCTGCTAGCTGCGTGTCACCTTCTTTTAAGTTTTATTATCCCACAGTACGTATACGTGTCCAAGTTTTCAACCGCCACGGCATTTTTTTTATCACTTACGCAAACAAATTACCATGTTCTGCGCGCATTGAAGACCAGAACGTCTACAACTGTTTTTTAATATAAGCCATCCAAGGAAACAATGAAGGACGAAGAATAGCGAGACTCCAACCAATGAGTTCTGCTCTTCTGGAGCAAGTTGTTATTTTTGTTTAAAGTATATTTGCCATATATTGGAAGGACTTGTATGTTTGGTATGGCATCGATGTCATACACCTTACTCCCTCCGTCCCAGAAAAAGTGTCGTTTTAGGTTTTTCAGACATCGTGTTTAACCGTTCGTCTTATTCAAAATTTTTTAATAAATATTATTTATTTTGTTATGACTTATTTTATCATTAGAGATACTTCAATAATGATTTATTTATTTTATAATTTGCACAAAATTTTTGAATAAGACGAACGGTCAAACACGATGTCTGAAAAACCTAAAACGACACTTTTTCTGGGACGGAGGGAGTATATAACAAGAATAACAAGAATACGGGTTAACCAAAAAACCTTATAACAAGAATATGTTTCATGGCATCATGTGACTCTTACCAAACATATAAAGTGAGACAAAAGGATGGAACCAAATTAAATCCACCTGTACATTTTAAAATCAAGCCATAGGTGCATCTTGAAGATACAGATCAAATGGAAACGTTATCTTACTCAGCCATTTGGTGACAACAAGTCTGTTTTTCGAGTTCTTTACATGGGGTGGGGATTCCTGACTGGCCATCGCCATGTGCCGGGCGGTGGTTCTGTTGCGACTATGGTGCCTCCCGGGATCGTTGCACTAGGAGCCGAGTTGGCCCTGGTTCTGAGATTGGATTGGTACTCAGACTATAGCACATTACTTCGCCCAGTTTTTTTTCTTTTTTTTAATGCTAGGACTCGGATGTACATGACAGCTTGTGATTGGCAGCACCCACCAACTCACTCCCAGTGCTCCTTTGTCTGATTCTCCGCTGACAGACGGCATGGTTGAGCATATCCATTAAAGCATCTACAACAGTATTATTTAAAACTGACTAGGCCATATTCATCTGGCTTATAATCCGTATTTTTTAGCGTTGTTTTTTCTCTCACGACAAATTAGCCAACAGTATTTTTCAATCGGCTTATCAGCACAGCCGAACGGGGTCTATTTACATACCCACCTATCTTTGTACAACCTATATTTTGTCTTCCACTACTTAAGAAACGATTTGTAGCAACGCCCCTTTTTTAGGGATCCCCTATAAATACATTTATAGAGGTGGCTAGTGTTATCAGCCGCCCTTATAAATAGCCCGATTTGTAGGGGCGGCTCAATATCCAGCGGCTCCTACAAATCCCATTTGTAGGGACGGCTCAATATTGAGCTGCTGCTACAAATGGAGGACGGATATTTAAAATGAAGCATTAAAATTTAAATTTTTGCAAACGACCTCAGATGGTGAAATTATCTAAATAAAAGTTGTAAATCTCAAAAAGTTATGAAACTTTGATGTTTACAATTTTTTTCATTTGAAACCATTTACTGCTTCAAAATGTTGTTTGAACTTAAATTTTGAAATTGTTGAAGAACTCTCATTTCTCTTTTTAATCTTCGGCTAAAATTTGTAACTGGTTTTTCTCCCTCATAGTAACTTCAAATTTGATGATTATTTTTTAAAACAATTTTTAAAATTATGCCCTATCAATTTATTGTGTTCTTACAGCAATTATTATATCCATCTTTTCATTTAACCATGTATTATCTATTTGAATTTTGAATTTTAAAAAATGTGAACTTCAATCGTGATTTCGAAACATCAAATGACCACAACTGAAAAAATCATGAACATAAAAGTTGTAGAACTTATGAAGATATACAACTTTTATTTTGGTCATTTGTTCATCCGAGATTGTGATACTAACATTGTTCATAAAATTTACATATCTCTCTTGTAGTTTCGTAAACTAGAAGAGATATATATAAGATTTGTGAATAATGTTACTACTACAATATCGGATAAACAAATGACCAAAATAAAAGTTGCAGATCTCGATAAGTTATGAAACTTTGTAGTTGACAACTTTTTCATTTGAAATCATCTCGTCAACGTCAACAATATTTGAATTTCTTAAATTTGAAATTCAAATTTTATAAACGATCTCGGATGGAGAAACTACCAAAATAAAAGTTGTAGATCTCAAAAAGTTATGAAACTTTGTAGTTGACAACTTTTTGATTTGAAATCATCTTGTTGAGGAAAACTATGTTTGAATTTTCAAAATTTTGAAATTTGAACTTTTTAAACGACCTCGGATGGACAAACAGCAAAAACAAAAGTTGTAGACCTCAAAAAGTTATGAAACTTTGTAGTTGGCAACTTTTTCATTTGAAATCATTTTGTAATGGAAAACTACGTTTGAATTTCTCAAATTTAAAATTCAAATTTTATAAACGACCTCGGATGGAGAAACTATCAAAATGAAAGTTGTAGATCTCAAAAAGTTATAAAACTTTGTAGTTGACAACTTTTTCATTTGAAATCGTTTAGGGCCTGAAACAACCAATTTATACTTGGTTTAGTATAATATGTGGGGAAACAAAATGGATTATAGACACAACCAGGTGAGAGGTGCAGTGGTAGAGGAGATCACGCGCGTACGGGTGGTTGCGGGTTCGAAACCCAACCGACGCACCATGCCAAAAAATACTGTGACTTGCAAAATAGATGGAGCAAGCAAGTGGATGACAGGTGGGGACCTCCTTAGATTAAAATTTAATTTTTTTTTATTTTTTTATATTGAGCCGCCCCTACAAATCGAGAACCGTCCCTACAAATGCGATTTGTAGGCGGCTGCCAAAACCGCCCCTACAAATCATCCTCAGCCGTCCCTATAAAACATAGCTAACGTAGTGTTCAACTCCAGCGGTACTATCTAAAACATGGATCCTAAGTTTATTTTAGCAGTTTATGACATAGGGGACCCACATGTCATCTTCTTTTTTGTTGCCATAGACAAACTCGGCCATGGATAGCTTCCCACTAGGAGGGGATTCCCGGTCCATGGTTGGGGAGGGGATTTGCCACCGGGGAGGGGAGTGTTGCCGCGGGAGGGGATTCACGGTCCCTGGTTAGGGAGGGGAGTTGCCACCGGGGGACGGGATTCGTGGCCCCCGATTGGGGAGGGGAGTTACCGCTGGGGACAAGGAGTTGCCGCCGGGGGACGGGAGCTTGTAAGGTCCAAATAGGCTAGAGGGGGGGTGAATAGCCTAATTAAAACTTCTACAAGAATTACTTAACCACAAGTTAGTACAAAAGGTGGCGGAGCAAAATGCACTAGCTCTAACTAATTAAGCAAGCCACCTACACAAGTCTAGTACAAGGCTATCCACTAAACACAACAACATCAACAAGCTAGATACAAGATGTAATACGAGAGAAGAGCTTCGAGTGATTATACCGCCGTGTAGAGATGAGAAGTACCAATCAATCAATCACACAAGAGAAATCCTCGGGAAGAGAATGACACAAGAATTTATCCCGAGGTTCATTTGCTTCCTGGCAAGCTACTCCCCGTTGTGGCGATACACCCACTTGTCGGTTTGCGAGCTAATCGACTATCAAGTGTCGAGCCCTCGGCGAGCACCGCACAACCGCACACAAGATGGGGATCCTCCAAGCCACGAGCTCCACTAGAGTATCCAATTCGCGAACTCCCGCGGGGAAGGATCAAGAACCCCTTACAACACTTGGTGAGGGCTCCAACAATCTCCAATTGCGAGCTCAATCACCTCCGCTGCTCCAAGCCGTCTACCGTGTCGGGAAACACGGAAGAGTAACAAGAAATCCGCAGCAACTCGAAGATCAAGTGCCTCTAGAATGCAACTCTCAAGCAATGCACTTGAATCTCACTCAATCTCACTCAAGATGTGCAACCAAGCAAAGAGATGAGTGGAGGGGTTGTTCTCTAGCTCAAAGGATGTCTCTAGGTCTCAAAATGTGCAAGAGTTACCCTCAAACCCCGGACATCCTCTATTTATAACGAAGGGGTACGCAGCTAGCCGTTACGGATAACGCAGCGAAAAACGTGCTGACCGGACGCTCCGGTCAGGGTGACCGGACGCGTCCGGTCACTACACGACAAGCGAAAACAGTGCGCGTCAGAACTAACCGTTGCCGTGACCGGACGCGCTCAGCCGTTTGACCGGACGCGACAGTGCCAGCGTCCGGTCGCGTTCCAGTAAGCTCCCGTCGAGATCGGACACGTCCGATCGCACGTGACCGGACGCGCCGCGCGTCCGATCAACACTCTGCCCCTCTGGAAGCCTGACCGGACGCTCCGGTTCCGTGAGGGACCGGACGCGCCGGTCGCGCGCTCTACTTCAGCGCACAGGAGAACTGACCGGACACGCTGGTCAGGCCAGACCAGCGTCCGGTCACAAACCCTAGTGCCCGCGCCACGTTGAACTGACCAGACGCGTCCGGTCAAACCGAAACCGCGTCCGGTGTAGCGTCCGGTCACCACAGTGACCGCCGTTCACCTCCGTTTCTTTTTCGACTTCCGGCGCAGTAGAAAATAGGCGTTTCATTTCCTCAAAAACGCCTGAATCCCGCGCTCGCACGCTCGGCGGGAGGGAGAGCGAACCCCAAACCCCTTACTACCGCTCAAACACCACCGCCTTCGCAAATGTGCTAACACCACCAAGTGTACACCACCATGTGCATGTGTGTTAGCATTTCACAAATATTTTCCAAGGCGTTATGTTAGCTCTCAACTAGATCCTAATGCATATGCTCAAGACATTGATCTAGTGGCACTTGTGTGTTAGCATTTCACAAATATTTTCCAAGGCGTTATGTTAGCTCTCAACTAGATCCTAATGCATATGCTCAAGACATTGATCTAGTGGCACTTGATTCCCGAGCTAACCGTGATTGCCCCTCTTGATAGTCGGCTATGTATCCTAAGCCCGGTCAATCACTTCTCTACTCATCTTAGACCGGCAAAAGAAAAATCCTATGGTTATACCTTTGCCTTGCGCTCCTAGATCATTCTCTTCCACTTGATCATCATGTCCATCATTTTATGTGCATTCCATCATGATCAATATTTCATGTCCATGCACCATCTCTTTGTGATCTTGTGGCCACCACTCCTTGCCACGTACACATTCATCACATGTGTTGCTTATGCCTAACTCAAAACACTTAACACATGGCATTAGCAACTTGGTGTCATTAATTACCAAAACCAAACTTGGGCTTTCAGAGCTGCCGTTGGCCACGCGCCGTCGGGAGGAGAGAGGAGCCGTAGGCCGCGCCCATGGCGTTGTCGGCCGGGGGATGGGAGTTGGTGGGAACCGGAGGCCACGCTTGTCGGAGTAGTGCCCTACTGCACTCCGGGAGCGGCACTGCCTCGCTGGAAGGTGCAGGGAGATCCGGCGGCCGCACCTGGCAGCCGGGGCCGCCACATCCAGACCAGACCACACACCGCAGATGAAGAAGCGCCGCTGGAGGGTCATGCGCCACCTCCCGCGCCGTGTAGGGCCGCGCGCCGAGGACGGGCGCCGCCAGGGTAGGGTACGCGGCAGGGAGTCGTGCCTCCTGGGAAGACCGTGCTAGCGAGCATGGCGCAGGAGAGAGAACGGTGCGTGGTGGGAGAAAATAGGTAGATGGATTTTTTGGCCCAACAGATTTAGGTAGTGGGAGGGATAATTTGTTGGACCAACAAAAGTACATAGTCAAGTAGGTAACCTGCTGGAGTGGGGTTTTTTTTGCTTTTACTACCTAAATATAAGAGAGGTAGTGGGTTTAAGTTGATAAATTAATGGCTATTTACTCATGAATTTTATTCCCATTTCGTCCCACTTTGAGTAACCTTTGTTTTTTCCTCATCATGGGAGACACCCTCGGCCTCCTCTGCGCTATCCCATAGCGAGGGTAGGAGGCAGAGCAAACCCTCCCCCCCCCCCAAGTTGGTTTCGTCCGTGGGGGGGGCATCAGACAACATTCCATCAGGCTCACCAGGGCGCTGCGAAAGACCCAAAACAAGGAACCCCAGCCCCCGGCCACGGAACCATCGCCGGGACCTCTGTCATCAGGCTACGAGTGCAGCGATCCCGAGAGGCGCCATTATCGCAACAGAACCACCGCCCGACACATAGACTTTATAGAGTTGCATGCACCGACTAGTTCAACCCAAAATCTTAATTTGATGGAGAGAGATGGGCAATTCACTTATATTGAGTTGCATGCACCGACCAGTTCAACCCAAAAGTTTAAGGGAGAGGTAAGACTTCATTGCGATGGCCAGCAATAGGGTCACATCACATGACAAATCATGACGTATTGACGTGAGTAACTAGTCAGGACTCCCCACCCCATGTAAGGCTATCCGCACTCATGGACCTCTATATTCATCCTTTATACGTCCAAGTCAGCAAGATTCTCTCCACTATACTCAATTCTCCCGCACATATCCATCTTCTATATCATCCTCTATCCACTCTATCCACTGTGGCACCTACTTGTCACTTTATCTAAATATATCCATGTGTGATCTAGTTTTGAAGGATTTATTGAGACGAATTTAATGGTGCAATCGAAATTTAATTTAGATTTTTGGTTTGTGAGTTATAGCATTTTTTCCTTTGTTTAGCTAGTGGGACCCATCACTGCTCACTATAGAGTAAGGACTATACTACTCTAAATATAGAGTGAGAGAAAGAATAGAGTATCATTTTAGAGTACTCAGTACAACAATTTTTACTTTATATTCATACTCTAAAGCTTTAGAATATCCTTCTTTAGAGTATCCCACTGCGAGCAGTCTAAGAACTTAACAACAGACTTGTTCTCACCAAATGGCTGTTTCATCAAAAAAGGTACATCATGTTTCTTTGAGTTTTCAGCCGCTTATTTTCAGCCAGTCAATAATATTTTTCTCTTACATAAATCAGCCAACAATACTTTCAGCCGCTTATTTTCAGCCCAGTGTGTTTCCATTTGATATGTGTCTTCACGATGCACCTATGGCCTGATTTTTAAATGTACAAGTGGATTTAATTTGGGTTCCATCCTTTTGTCTCACTTTATATGTTTGGTAAAAGTCAAATGATGCCATAAACATATTCTTGTTATAAGGTGTATGACATCGATGCCATACCAAACATACAAGTCCTTCCAATATATGGCAAATATATACTTTAAACAAAAATAACAACTTGTTCCAGAATACCAAAACTCATTGGTTGGAGTCTCGCTATTAATTCTTCGTCCTTCATTGTTTCCTTGGACGGCTTATCTATAAAAATATATACAGCTATAGAGATCAAATCTATCACGGCACCCCATGTACCGATCACTGTAGCTGTTCTGTCCTTTATTTCTTCTTTTTTTCCCTCCATTCCCTTTTTTTTGGCTTCTCGATTTCTTTTCATTTTTTCCCTTTTGTTTTTTTCCCACAGTACACGCGGCAAAGCGCGTAGGGCCCCCCTAGTATACAAAAACAGTTGTAGACGTTCTGGTCTTCAATGCGTCCTGCGCAGACCATGGTTATTTGTTTGCGTGAGTGGTTCAGAAAAGAAAATGACGTGGCGGTTGAAACTTGGACACGTATACGTACTGTGGGATAATAAAACTTAGCCCTTGTTTAGTTCCAAATCCAACCCCAAAATTCACTATGCAAAAAGAAGATTCCCATCACATTAAAATGTCGGCAAATGCATGGAGTACTAAATGTAGATGAAATCAAAAACTAATTGCACAGTTTTGTTGTACATTGCGAGACGAACATTTTGAGTCTAATTAATCAATATTTGGACAATTTTTTACACTACAAAACAAAAGCTGCTACAGTGTTCCGACAGGAACACTGTAGCAGCAGCTCCCGATTCCGGCATCCGGAATCCGGATCTAAACACGGGCTTAAAAGAAGGTGACACGCAGCTAGCAGATTGTGCGTCCCACCAGAGCTGGTAGCGTCTGCAGTTTGACTATTCCTTATTTCCTTCTCATTTCATTTGCATGAAGAAATATCAGAGATGCCCCCAGCCCCCCACTCAGACGCTTGTGTTCTTTCTTCTCCAAAATATGGTTAAGAATTACTATTAACTGACTTATTTATTTGGTCAGTTATGTTTTGGAATAAACTATACTTTTTAACATTCCAAGTTACCCGTCAGTTCGATTTTCAATCCTAAACTACAAAAATAAATACTACTAGGCACCCTCCAACAGGACAAATTTGGTTCTCTGGTTTCGACAATCCAAGCGCATCCGTGGTTTAGAAAGAAAGAAAGCCCATGAATTCATGGGCTTAAACAATAATGGGCGACATTTGTGGTTAAGAGGAAATTACAGTTGCCCATGAACAGCTAGAGATATTTTTTTACACTAACGCGGTTGCATCACGGTCATTTGACCCCTCGCCAAGGTTATTTTTTTTACACCAATGCGGGGGCATCACGGTCATTTGACCCCTCGCCCCCTACCACTCTTCTAACGTTGTTGGGAGGCCCGCTTGGGCGGGGTGGGGGGCACGAGTCTCCATCTTCCTTCAAAAGGAGAATGATATGACGCCATGATGGTCGCCTCCAACCAACGACGCCTCCTATACGGTGCTTTGCCCTGCAAAAATAGAGAGTGAAGGTACCCAATAACAATTTTACCCAGAGGAATATCAGAGCCTGATGGTAACCTCTCTGCCAGGGGTAAGTAATTAGATGTTGGGGCACAAGCTGATCCACAAAACAGATACTTGTCAAGCCACATATTCAAGAAGGCCACGTACTCTTTTTCATTGACACTCTCCTTGGGAGACTTATGGGTCTTGATATAATTAGACCAGCCCCCGGATCTCACACTATCGAGCTTAAAGCTTGGCTTGTTCATGAGTCTGAAAGGATTAACTGGCCCTGTGATATTGAGACCAGTGAGCATGTGGACATCGGCTAAAGTGGTTGTCATAGGACCATGGCCAAAGAGAAATGCGTTGTATGTGTTGGACCAAAAATAAGATGCAGCCTTGAACAATGGTTCGTTCTTCTTCATATTGGATAAAGATAAAGAAATGCATTGGTCCAGATTGTAAAGAACCCAGTTGGCCGGCTCCCTATTAGCTACCTTCAGATACCAATGGTGATCCAAATTATAGGGGGTGCGAATTTTAGAAACAAGAACAAGTCAACTGTCGTCAGGACGCAGAGCACGCCGTGACGCAGTGCGGCAGGCGAAGAGTGGAAGATGCGATGCAACATGCGAGTCACGTGATGCGACTCCCTGCCTCCGTTCCTTTTTTTAGCATTTTTTTTTGAGGAATTCCTGCGTACGTGAATGCCTAAGTGGGCTTGGCTGGCCTGTAGAGTAGGCAGCAGACCCTGGGAAATTTAATTGGGCCAAGGGAAAATACTACTAGGCCTTGGGAAATTTGCTTGGGCTCCACTGGGCTCCGCCCCTGCCAATCTCTCCAACCGGGATTCGGGTTCGGCCAGGTTCTGAGGGGTAGCTCCTTATGCTAGAGCGATGGATGCATCGAAGAGTTTTTTGAAGGGGAGGCGGTTTGTCTCTGCGATAACGACTTATGGTTGGATCTGGATTGCCCATGGGATCAATGAAGAAGCTATTGGGAGCGCCTTCACGAGAAATCAAGATTTCATCCTGGAGATCCTAAAGTAAATCGGAAAAGGGTGGGTCTTTAGAAGAGGAGAATGGAAAAAAATCGCCAAAAACGGTGGTAAAGTAGGGAGATTTTTATTACCTCAGGGATGTTGCTGATGGAAGCCAACTTCTTAGGGTTGCGCTCCAAAATGTGAAGGCTTGAAAAGATTGATGCAAGAAGAACTTTGAATCGCCTCTTCAGTCGCAGTCAAAAGCTTGGGAAGAATCGACCCTCTAGGGTTTGAGAGATGAACTTGAGCGGCGGCGGCTTAGTGGAAGAAGAAATGATTGGGGGTCAAATGAAAGACGATGAATATATACCAAGTTTGACTCGCAATGATATTTTGAAAGAGATCATGTCGAAGATAATTTTGAAATAAAATCAATTTTATCCCAAAATTGGAGGGCATGTGTTGACATCAGAATTTGGTAACGAATTTTGGCCCAATGATCCGCATAAAAATACGAAAATAGCTGATTTTTCCTTCATCGGCTATTTTGGAGAATTGACTGCGGTTGATGATGTCAGTAGAGCATAATCGTGGCAAGGAAAGAATGCGTCAGACTCTACAAGAAAGGCAATGCTTAGAGCCCAAGTTATCTTTAAAGTACGTAACTTTTTGTTTAAATTCGGCAATTGTTGACAAGTCGTATTCGACTTGGAGTCATGTTGATGCCTTGGGTATAAATATGAACATCGTCTATTGTAATGATACACACATCCAATCAATACAACACGTACCTTTACCTTTTCGGCTCCAGCCACCCCTTAGGAGTAGGAGTAGAAGTAGATTCCGGCGAGACCTTCGAATGAGTAGGGCTGCATTGGTTAAGTCCAACCTCCGGTTTGCTCATAAGTATTGCCACATTTTATATCTTGTTCATACGGTTGCATTGGTTAGGTCCAACCTCTTATGCTTACGGTATAAGCTAGTTATCAGTTTGGATCTTGTTTTTAACGGTTGCATTGGTTAGATCCAAACTCACGCAAACTTGATCTAAGCTATCAGTTTTATCTAGTTTAAGCTAAGGCTGCAACGGTTAGGTCCAATCTCTTAGTTAAAACTTGATAAAGCTAGTTATCGGCTCTGTTAGGCGTGGCAACCTAATAGATTCATTAAGTTACCGATATTGTTTGCTCTTTATGGATTTATTTAATTAAAACAATATCATCTGCCCGATTAAGATTGATAGATTTGGTCTTAAATCCTACTGAAATCCATCATCTTTAGAGATTAATGTCTAATTTTGCTAAGACGGTTGATTCCTTGTTTCTATCGGCTAATACCCTTCAATCTTGATAGCGTCATGCGGTGCGTTCAAGGCTCGTATAATTCCGAGTAGATCTTTGGTCAAATTGAGTTTGGTCTTGCATTGTTTGTTAAGGTTGTATCTCTGGACCCCACTGTCAGTAATGCTAGATTGGATTCCCTTTGATTTGGAGACTTATTCGAAGTCATGCGAGTCTCTGTTAGTGCTACATAACCCTGTCGGCTAAATAGCCGATGAGGCTGAGCTTCACCGGTGATGCAACGAGCAAGCGCCTGTTTAAACTCTGATTGATCTAGCAAGTATGTTAGGGGTGAGCCCAGTTATTATTAAGGTTGTATGGAAACACCCCACTGTTAGTAGCTGGATGACACAAACTTGATATGCTTAATAGATCTGTAGATTTAAGCTAGATTCTTACTCTGCGCATCGGATTTATGTACACGTATCGACTAAACTATACGTTAGGGGTGAGTCCAGTTATTATTAAGGTTGTCTTGGTGCCTTCGGTGCCCTCATAAGTCTCTTCTAGCTTTGCCCAAACATCATGAGCAATTTCAATGTTCTTCACTTGCTCAAATGTCTTGTCATCTAGTGCCTCATGAAGAGCACTAATGGCAATGTCATTGCATTGGAGCTTCTTTTCTTCCACCGGTGTTGGTGTTTCTGGATTAGCAACCTCAAATTTGGTTTCGGTGACCTTCCACACTTCTCTATTGATTAACTTGGGGTGTGCGGTCATCTTAAACTTCCAATATGCATAATTTGTGTCATTAAAGTGAGGTGCCTTCTTAGTGTTGTTGATGTGCAAACTTAATTGAGTCATTTCTTCTTCACCGTAGGTCGTTAAGCCTTAAATAAACGGTGTCTCGGCTCCGATACCACTTGTAAGGTCCAAATGGGCTAGAGGGGGGTGAATAGCCTAATTAAAACTTCTACAAGAATTACTTAACCACACGAGTTAGTACAAAAGGTGACGAAGCAAAATGCCCTAGCTCTAACTAATTAAGCAAGTCCGTTGTGAAAAAATATGGCAAATTTATTTGGAAGATAAGAAAACGTCCTCCAACTCCAACAACGACAGTGGAACACTGGAACTGTTGCAACGAGTTGGACTCATCTTAATTGTGCGAAGTAGACACTATTGGGTCCGCTGGGCTCACGCATGCGAGCACAGGATGAGCAGCCCGGTCGCAATGTAGCTGTGGTGGTTCTAGATGTCCTCGAAGCTCGTAGTTCAGGGCCAATCCCAACCATTGATGTGTTTTTTTTTATATTTTAATCATTTTTATTCAACATTTTAATAATAACCATATTTAAAACTTTTCCGCGCATTTAACCCTTTTGCATGAATAAATAATGATTTCGCGTCAAATGAGTTAGCGCGGCAAGATCTGTCACGTTGGACGGCGTTTGCTACGTGAAAAACCTTGTCACGCCACTCCCGTTGACATGATAATATTGTTTTGCCGTGCCATTGGGAGTAGTGTGATAAGACTCAACTTTTAAAAAAGTAATAACTCTTTGATACGACGTCAGATAAAGATGATTTTTATGAAAATTATAGCCCTTGATGAAATATACAACTCTTCAGTTTTGAGGTTCTTCATCTGAGGACGTTAATATGCTCAATAAGATAATATAAAATTTCAGTTTGTGTGGATCAGCAACGAAAATGAGGCCAGCAGTTTATGTACAAATGAATAGTCGTAATCATTTTGTCAAGAATTAATAATGTGTCGGCCGTTGTGTGCACCCTTTACCTGTGCACGGTGGTCTGTAGTGAGGAACACGGACCGGATCCATGGGCGGATCCAAAGGTATTCCCCGTATCCCTAGGAATACCTAACTATTTTAATACATCTTTATATATATATCCCCGTATTCCTAGGAATACCTAACTATTTTAATACATCTTTATATATATATATATGTATATACTTATATATGTATATGTATAATGCTATATTTTGTAGTATTTTCACTTATTGCAACCCAAAACAGTAAAAAAATAGCTTCTCGCCCTGCCTCCGCCATATTTTATAGTATTTTCATCCATTGTAGTTAAAAAACAGCTGATTATTTTTAGTTGATGTGAAAATAGAAATACTCAAGTTTGAAATCCTGCTCCGCCACTGACCGGACCCATGGCCCATGCATGGGCGCGCGTGTGCACGGAGCCCGTGGACTTGCTCGATCGGCGCGTGTTCCGAGCGTGACGAATCTTCGCCGCTCCAGGATCGAGCGTCATCTATCGTCGTCTCCGTACGTGCTGCCTTCGTGCAGCCGTGTTGCACGTTTTGCACTGCACCCATGGGCGGCCTGTGTCGATGATCGAGCGCGCACAGCACAAAGGTCGGCTCGGCTCGATTGTAAGTTTGTAACGCAACAAGGACATTTTATTTCGGTCGGAACATTGCATTTCGGTCTATGAGAATAAGCCGCAAATAATTAAAGATGACTGAAAATAAGCCGCAAATAATTGATACAATTTGTTGTTGTGTAAAAACGTGGCAAATAATCAAATCGCGAAGCGAATTTGTTTTTTGGAATTAAGATAAAATCTTCCTTCAACTCCAACGACGAACACTGGTTCTGTTGCAGCGAGATGCATGGACTAATTTTAACAGGGTGTACTGTCACGGCAAAGATTCAGACAGAGAACAAAGTGGCAGGCAGCCAAAATGTTTCAATTAGCCTATATTATCCCTTCCCATCCATGCATTACGTGGACCTACAACATCTCTCCTGAAGAAAAGCAGCAGAGATTCACAAGTCAAAACTCACTGAAATTCATTGCAGCGGCTACCCTGGTAGTCGATTTCTTCTCAGCCTGCCGCGTTGATTCCCGCTGACTGCTTATCGTCTTCGATGGTCCCCTTCAGCTTCAGTCTCCTGGCTGTGCACGGCGTCCTGTTCCGGTGCCACATGGCAGCCCAATGTTGATGGTAGTAAGCAACTCCAACGATTTTGCAAATGGGCTTTGCATTCCTATTTTTGTAAAAAAGTCTACAAAACTCCTATCCAACGGTTTGGCAAATGGGCTTTATATTTTTGTTAACTTGGCAAAATCCTGGGATGAATTGGCATATATGCAAGCTCGCGATCGGCTTGGCATTTCGTCTCACACGCGCTACTCCCACGTGCGCTCTTCCCTCTCACGCCGCCGGGTTTCCTTTTTTGGATTTTGGTAAGTCAATTTTGCCAAACTGTTGGAGATAACTTTTTTTTTCTTCTCCTATATTGATTTGAAAGTTGGCAAACTCTATCTTTTGCCAAATAAAAAATGCAAAACCGTTGAAGTTGCTCAGGCAAATGTCAGAACCAAGTTTTCGCTCAGAAATCACGCAACGACACCGGTCGCACATGCAGTCGCGCGCTGTTGCTGTCAACGTCCTGGCACCAAGGCGTCAGCGTATCCATCCGGTGAAGTTCGTTGGAGCAACCGGTGTGGAGCTGATGTGCCCCACAGCGGGTATGTACGCGCGTGAACCACGAAGCCGGCCCATCGACTTGGCCCTGGTTTAGTTATCCAAAAATTTTAGGTTTTACTACTATAGTATTTTCGTTTGTATTCGATAATTAGTGTCCAATCATGAATTAAATAGGTTCAAAAGTTTCGTCTCGCGATTTTTCACCCAACTGTGCAGTTAGTTTTTTTTCATCTATATTTAATACTCCATGCATGCGTCAAAGATTCGATGTGATGGGTAAAACCTAAAAAATTTTGGAAATAAACGTGGCCTTGCTCCATCGGCGCGCGTGAGGAATCTGCTGACGTCACGCCGTCAACCGGCTGGCGCAGACGACGTCTGACACCGGCGACACCCAGTGGCGGAGCTCTCGGTATGGCAAGGTAGGGGACTGCCATACTTGACCTTGTCTGTAGTATGTTGTTTCATTTGCTAAAGATGCTATAAACTATAATCCATTATTCCGTCAGACTGTATAAGCCCTACCTTAATTCTTCCCTGCCCTCCGCCACTGGCGACACCAGGCACAGGTTGTGGCCGGCCGTACGTAACACAGACAGACACAGCAGGGAGTACGGAGGGCTTCCAATTCCAACCTGGTGGTACCGTTCGTGCATCCGTTGCACATTTTGCCCTGCACCCACGGGCAAGCATGTCGCTCGCTGGCGGCCAGCGTCGATGACGGACCACGCACAGGTCAGGTCGGCTCGATCGATTGTAATTGTAACGCAACAGTGCAAGTACGTTTCCTTTAATTCGGTCATATCATAACATGGATTTTCGCTCTAAGGAAATGAATGCACTATAAATTTGTATTTGTATTTGGGCCTTATATTTTTTTCCTACATGCTTCACGTACTCATCTCACAAAGGGGACAGTCGATTTTTGTTAATTAAAATAACAGATTTATCACATGAGAAATGCAAAATCACATAACAAAATTAGAATATGGCATAGCATATCTATCTCTTTGTCGTTGGGCTGTGGCCCAATTAAAACAAGCCAAGCAAACAGGACTGCAGCAGCTTTTTTTCTATCCTTCGATGGACGCTACTCCCTCCATCCTAAATTATAAGACATTCCAAGAATCTCGTAGAGTTAAAGGATCTTAAGTTTAACTAAATTTATATGATAAGATAATAATATTTATGACACCAATTAAGTATCATTAGATTTTTCATTAATTATATTTTCATAGTATACCTATTTGATGTTATAAATTTTTGTAAGTTTTTCTATAATTTTGGTCAAACTTAAGATGCTTTGACTCTCCAAAATTCTTGAAATGTCTTATAATTTGGAATAGAGGTGGTAACTTTTAATCACCATCGGTCCGTGACTACCTCGCCGACCAGGTGAAGAAAACATGCAAAAAAAAAAAAAGCAGAGGATGCTTGGAACCTCAACGGTCAGGGCAGCTGCCCCATGTCGCCGATAGGGTGGCTCCGCCACTGCCGCCGGCGACGCGGCCATGGCTGTCCTGAATCCACCGCCGCCGATAGCAGGGCCGCGTGCGTAGGCCTTCATTCGCCGGGAGGCTGGTGATTTCGACGACCGTGTGCCGAGTGGACGATCATGCCGGCGCCCGGCCTACTTGAAGAATGACCGATCGCGATGGGGGTATCTTCGAGCGGTACGTTTCCCAGCCCACAAAGGCTGACGTCAGTCGGTCAGTCACCTCATACACTGTAGATTGATAGTGATACATATGATGGAAATTCGTCTGTATGAATCTTCCGTGGGCGTGAACATGCATGAAGCCGTTTATGGATCTCCCATGGGCCATGGTACGTGTTTTTGGTACCAGCCGTTCGTGAACATGATATGCAATTTTATAAAGTTTTCACAAAAAAGAAAATCGATATGCAATATTTCAGGCGGTCTCGTGAACCTTTCCGTACGAGGAAAGCACTTGTTGATAAATGTGTACGTGCACGGGAATCATCCAAGGGTCCGCTCGATCGGCTAAGATTTTCATAGCGCTGTACCGGCTGCTGCTGTTTACTTTGTTCTACAAAGCACACTACTTGCAGGCAGGCCGGCAGGTAGTTCCAATAATCAGGCCGCAAGACTACCACACACGACCTAGTTTTAGGGGTCTATAAACAGAATTCAGAGATAGGACGCAACTTAGCATTCGTGTATTTTGAATTTGCGAAAAAGCAGATATCAAACTATGTCATGTGTGGTGTGCCTGCTAAGGGTAGCCTCAACGTAGACCGACAGAAACGTTAACCCCAAAATAAAGTGATAGGCTAAGTAGGCAGAGCAGCCTTCAGACCACCATACACGGGCTACCGGCCAGGTAAGTCTGTCTCCTTTGTTTTTACCTATTGGGTCCAATGTCATGTCTTGAAGAAGTTTATTCGGTTTCAGTTCAAAAAAGGTTCTTTGGTTTTTATTGGTTTCCTCTTTTTGTATTTTGTATCATTCAACATTATTAATAACTGTTTTGGCATTGTGGGTGAATTGATTCAACATTTTCAAAAACTTAAGACCAATTTGTGTGAAAATGTGAACACTTTGGATTTTCTAAATACATTGCTTTAGACATAGGAGTAATGCATTATCAAAATGCTGAAATAGTATGTAAGAAATGCTGATTCTTTTTGACAAAAAAACAAAAGGTTAAGAAAAATATATCGATCTCATTTGTAAAATTTATTCTAGATAAACAACATATGGTGGCTCAAACTGTTTTCAAAACCCACATACACAAACTTCCATATAAATCAGTTCAGATATGAGCATGTTTGGAAACCTCGAGAAATTTCCGGCATACTCTCCCACTCCTACGTCCCAACGACAACGATGGAGGCGTTGCCTTCCTCAGTCACAAGGCGGACACTGACCACTGCAAGTACATGATCGAGGTGATGGAACTGGAGGGCGACGAGATTATTGATCACTTTGATGTTCTTCCTGACGACCTCCTCCTTGGCACCAAGATCCTACGTACATAGGGCCCGTTTGTTTGAGTTCCTGCCAGAAGTTGTAAGAAGCTAGCTTGTCAGAAAAGCTACGAAAGAAATCTGCATTTGGGGAAATTTTATTTTTGAAAGCCGATTGCTTTTCAAATAAATATAGGTAACTTTTGAAACTTGCTTCTCAGAAAGAGTCTTTCTCGATTTCTCCACTGCTTTGAGAGTTGTGCAAAAAACCATTGTACAAATTAGAAGCCCGAACTCTGTTCTAGTATAAACAAAAATTGCGTATGTAGAACTCTCTAAAGCCCTATTTGTTTTAGCTTAGGATTTTGGGTTGTACCTTTTCTACAATTCTAAGCTGAAACAAAAGGGCAGCTTTATTTTTACACAGATTTTAACAAACTAGCTTGCCGGGTTAGGGTTACTACAATCCACTCTTCAATAGCTTCTAAAGAGAGGAGACCAGAGCAAGCGGAACAGAGGAAAACATTACCATTGTCCGAGGCATTACCGTTATCTGAGGAGGCTGCTTCGACAGCCGTGGCACTGCAACCCGGGTGATCGTCGCGCAAGGAAAGCCCGTTGAAGGCACTGGTGAAGGCATTCGCTACGCCGTCATGTTGCGACAGCTGGTAACAGTCCATTGCCTGTTGTTCAGCTTCAGAGTTGGGTGGTGATCCGGAACTGAATGTGAAGCACGGCGGAACTAATGTCTCTTGTTGTTGAGGAGCAGCAATGAGTCGAGGCCCCAGAACATCTGAGGTTGCTGGGGCAGCCCCTGCCAAATTATGAAAATGCAAGCCAACGGCATTGTCAAGTTTCTATTATTAGAACATGGACCGTGTAAGGAATAATCACATATAAAACACGCCCCTGTTGTTTGGTAGTCATAAATAGATATAAACTGTACTGTACGTACCTGATGTTCCCTTGATACGATCAGGAATATGTAGTGCACCCTGAACCATTTCTCGTCCACGGATGGTTGCGCCCTGGCGAGCTTTCGATCGGCGTTGTCGCTGGCCATGTCGACGGCCAAGGTCAGGGGAGGCGTCGTGATGGCGGATGGTGAAGGAGAGGTCCGTGGGTAGTGCCAGTGCTGCAGTTGAAGGCGAACGATATTTTAAGAAAAAATCTGGAAGCTTCGGGTGGTTGTCAACTTCTTTTTGAATGGCAGCTTCTACACGCAAAGTATTCAGTTCGGTGCCGATCATATCACACTGGACCTCCGTGAGTTGGGAGAGATGCTTGAGACCAAAATCAAGACGACCATTACTCACAGAAATTGTAATATCTGCATGAAAGCCGATACCGAGTTGTTCCAGCTTTGGCATGGATACAGCTTCAAACGTCAGCATGGGGATACTGATGCGCTTATCCAAATCTGGTGGATCGGTGCCTACCCAGAAATGCCTCAAGCTTCTGTATGGATACCTGCTGCTGATCAGAAGTCGTTGTTTGTCTGTCGAGGGTATGTCAAAAACGTTGTATACTATCTCCAGATTTAGATCGACAAGAACTGGTAGGACACCAAGAATACAAAGACTTTCCTGATCCAATTTCTTTATTGTCATATATAAATATTCCATGTTGTCAAGTGACTTCATCCAGTTTGGCACCCTTGAAATGAGATTCATCTTCAAAACAAATGTTCTTAGGCTAGCAGAGCACCACGGCACCTCAAGGATGACGTCATCTACATCGAAGATGACGTCATGCCATGCTTTTCTACAATTATCAAATCGTACGACTAAAGTTTGAAGCTTATTTAGCTGTTGAAAAGAAGAAACCATCTTTTTTATAAGATCCACGTAGCTTTCCTTGTAAATAATACCAGAATTGGAAAGGAATGATATATCCAGATGCCTCATTTTGGTTAAATCGCCAATTTCTTCAACACAAATAGATTCTGCCTTTATGTCAATTGCTACTGAATTTAACTCCTCCAATGCCTGCATGTTTTTAATTCCACTGGGAAAGCAATTTACCGGCCTAGGACCCATCAGTAGGTTGACAAGTCTTCTTAGTCGAAATATAGCTGTTGGTAATTGGAATATGTTGCAGTCCCTTATGTCAAGTGTTTCCAAATACTGTAGTGCTCCGATCTGTTCTGGGAGCTCAATTATCCCTGTATACCTGAGGCTCAAATACCTCAGCAGGAGTAATTCTCCAATGTTTGCAAGATGACGGTTTTCTAATAATCTCCGACAGTCCGCGAAGTCCAGGACACACAAAAATCTAAGACCCAACAAGGAACAGGGGAATCCAAAACTAATAATTGACCGGACATTTGCATAATTTTGGTTCGAATGTACGGTCACATCTCCATCAGTTTTACCTTGCAGACTCAATCGACGAGCCTTGATTCCTGGTGGAGGGATACCATGTACTGTAACAAAGTTGTCTTCAGTGGACTTGCACACGATGAAGTCAAGAATTGTATCATGGAGACAACAGCTCTTCACCTCGCCAGTCCAGTCACTTATTTTCTTGGGAAGGATTAAATTTCTATTGATGAGCTCAGTAAAAGACTTCTCTCCCGATTCATACAAATCTGGTGAAAAGAAGAAACCATCTTTTTTATAAGATCCACGTAGCTTTCCTTGTCAATAATACCAGAATTGGAAAGGAATGATGTAACCAGATGCCTCATTTTGGTTAAATCGCCAATTTCTTCAACACAAATAGATCCTGCCTTTATGTCAATTGCAATGGAATTTAACTCCTGCAATGCCTGCATGTTTTTAATTCCACCAGGAAAGCAGTTTAACCGCACACGACCCATCAGTAGGTTGACAAGTCTTTTTAATCGAAATATAGCTGTTGGTAATTGGAATATGTCGCAGTCCCTTATGTCAAGTGTTTCCAAATACTGTAGCACTCCGATCTGTTCTGGGAGCTTAGTTATCGATGTTCTCCTGAGACTCAAATACCTTAGCTGGAGTAATTCTCCAATGTTTGCAAGATGATGGTTTTCTAATAATCTCCAACAGCCCATGAGGTCCAGGACACGCACAAATCTAAAACCCAACCAGGAACAGGGGAATCCAAAACTAATAATTGACCGGACATTTGCATAATTCTGGTTCGAGTGTAAGGTCGCATCTCCTTCGGTTTTACCTTGCAAACTCAATCGACGAACCTTAATTCCTGGTGGAGGTGGTAGTCTTGGAATACCATGTACTGTAACAAAGTTGTCTTCGGTGGACTTGCACACAATAAAGTCAAGAATTGTATCATGGAGAAGACATCTGTCCACCTCGCCAGTCCACTCATCTATTTCCTTCGGGAGGATTAAATTTCTATTGATGAGCTCATTAAAAGCCTTCTCTCCTGACTCGTACAAGGTGCATGTAGATTCAGCAGGAATGAACCCCTCTGCAACCCATTGCAGTACTAAACGCTTTTTCTCAATATTATAATCTTCAGGGAATATACTAAGATATAATAGGCAAGCTTTTAAATGATGAGGAAGATCAAAGTAACTGAGTGATAATATTCTCATCATTCCCTCCACAGTAGAATCTCTTTCAAGTCCATGACCAATAGAAGTTTGAACTTCATCCCACTCTGTGAGTGAGTGAACTCTATGGCGAGCTTTGTTAGCTAACAAACTAGATATTGCAATAATTGCCAGCGGTAGACCTCCACACTTCTTCAAGATCTTATCAGAGACTTCTTCTAGGTTTTCTGGACATTCATTTCCCGGACCAAATATTCTGTTATGGAACAATCTTTTTGAGTCATGTTCTTGGAGAGGCTTGGGTTTGTAAACCCAACCACTAGAACATAATGAGCAACATGCTTTGGCCACATCATGTACTCGAGTTGTGGTTATTATCACACTACCACAATTATTGTCTGACAATGCATACTTAATTGTATCCCATGTTTCCACGTCCCATACATCATCGATTACAATTAAGTACCTGCCACATGATTTGATAAAGTTATTTAGTATGTAAGGAAACATTTTTTTAGCTCAAACAAATATTCCACGGATAATTAATACCCTAAAATGGTAGACAACCTGAATGTATGAAACTCTATTCTTTAAAATGAATAACCCTACTCTAGTAAAGCGTAAGCATTATTTGTAGCTTTGTCGTTTACTTTTGACACACATAGAAAGAGATAGTAAAAGATCGTGATGTACTGAGAGGATACATCTAAACTAGGATTTGTAAAACTAAAGCTCCGATACGTAGAAATTAAAACCCACACCAAATCTATCTAGTGTATTGATTGTAACACAAGGATGTGGCGAAGTTTTGCACCCTAGGTTCCTATTTGACAATAGTTTCTTGTTTTATAGATTTGTAATGTCAACTCAGTGAAGAATCTTTAGAACATACTTACGCAGAACAAAACTATAGTATCCCCTGTTATGTCTGGATCAAAGCTTTGGTACGTTTGACCCAACAAGTAGGCAGCCTATCCTATATACAGGCTTAGTGGTGCGGAGACTGTACTGTTAGGTTTTTATTTTAAAGGAATTGAAACCTACTTAATGGATTAGACTATTTGGCTTAGAAATTGACATTCCACAACTTTTCTAAATTCACATATAATCCTATCTCAAATTCATTGGATGGGGGATGGAAATTGATTCTATAGATCACAATACTATATTTCTACTCTCTAACTTATAGCATGCTTTTCAACCCATTTCCCTATGGTACAAATGCAACATATAAGTATCTTCCTTGTATGGCTAACAATAATATACAACTATATTCCATAGAATCAAATTAGCTTAATTAACTTGTGCCTAAATTGTAATTATTAAAATGAATTCAATTCCAAAGATTAGAATGAATTCAATTTCAAGAATCCAAACAGGCGCTAATTTGATTTCAAATATTTAGCAATATATTGATAGAGATGCTTAGTCGAACTCTAACTTATTACAAGTGAAATATCAAATTGCACCTTATAAATGCTCTTAGTTATATTAAACCTAGATACATAAATAACAAAGAAAGAGCATTTATGATATATTAACTATCTCTCTAACAATCCGTTTCCTTCAACAACGGCACGAGAGCAGCCAATTTCTTACAGAAAAAAGTATAACGGCCAAAGCTTTGCTAGAAGGAAATTAAAATAGGTTTCTTAGCGGAATATGGATGTGGCATGCTGAAAGTATAAACTGGTGTGTACCTTTTTGTCCGAAGGAATTCATTGATTTCCATGAGCAGTTGTTGTATGCTCCCTGCTTCTGTCTCACAATAACGTTGACCTGTCACCTGACTGAGAATAGTTCTCAAAATCTTAATCATGTCAGGATTCCGTGACACTGACAAGAAAGCTTGGCACTGGAACTGATCCTTCAGCTCTTGGTACACTCGGTTTGCAAGGATTGTCTTTCCAATTCCTCCAATTCCCACGACAGAGACTATCTTCAGTTGTTGTGAATGTGATGAAATACCTCCATCCTCCTTCGTCAGAAATGAAATTACCTCTTGTTTTGGTTGATCGATCCCCACGAGCCTCGAAGCATCCTCAAATATGGCAAGAGCTCTCGGATCCACTGTCACTTTGCTTGTGTTCATGACAGTCTCGCCGATCTGCTTGTACCTTGCATTCCTTTCACTCACCTCCTTGACTTGGACTTTCAGATCCTGAATTGCCTTGGCAGTCCAACGGCGGGCCTTGGTCTTCTCTATTAGGTTCTTGCATTTGCCGATGAAGCCGTCTGGTTTCTCCGAGTCGTCATCAACACGGACTCTGAAGTCATCGAGGCTGTCCTCGATGTCGTAGGAGAGCTCTCGCACCTCCTTCATCCACGCCTTGTCTTGCGCATCAGGATTCTCCTCTTCCGACTTCTTCAGAAGGAAGGCGTGCATGGCTTCTAGTTCCCGAACGAGGAACTTGACCTCACCACGCACGCCTTTGAAACGCTTGTACTCGTCGCCGAGCAGAGCAGCAAGCTTATCAGGAAATCCGGCACGGCGATACGTAGGGGCTCAGGGCCCCCGTTGCTGCGCTCACCAGGAAATCCGGCATAGCAGCACCTAGCGACTAGAACACAAGCTCAAAGCTTTCATTCGGTTTAGTTTGCGACTTTTTCGTGGTTGCACGGGTAGGATGCAGCTAGTAGCAAGAAAACCAAGACACTTCGCTAGATACACTGTGTATAAGTCTACTTTGGTCTTCCAAGATGTTATATCGTAATAATTGCAAATGCCCACCTACCACCTAACCGTGTTCCCGCTAACAGTTTGGGCAAGAAAGAAAATTGACAAGATACGAAGATCATTTCTCTGGAAAGGAGAGAAGAATGCTAATGGGGTCACTGCTTGGTCAATGGCCAACCGTCTGCATGCCCAAGGACTTGGGGGGCATGGGAGTGCCAGACTTGGAAAGATTTGGAAGAGCGCTGCGCCTCCGTTGGCTATGGCAGAAATGGACAGATGACTTCAAACCATGGGTGGGAACAGAAGTACCATGTAGGGACATTGATCGCCTCCTGTTCAACGCCTCCACCACGATCACAATCGGAACGGCCACAAAGCCCGGTTCTGGCATCACGCCTGGCTAGAAGGTGAAGCACCTAGATATCTGGCGCCTAACCTGTTCAAGCTGGCACATAGGGAAAATAGGACGGTCAGCCAGGAATTACACAACGGGAGTTGGATCAGATCGCTGCGGATGCGAATCACAACAACTGCACAAATCTGAGAATTCATCGACCTGTGGATCAGGTTGCTAAATGTGCAACTGCAGGAGGATGCGCAAGACTCAATCACTTGGAAGTGGACGGCTGATGGAATTTACTCCACTCGCTCCGCATATAGGATACAATTCCGAGGTTCACATCGGAAATTTCAGCATGACCTCATCTGGAAGGTGCAAGCAGAAAATAAATGCAAAGTCCACGCCTGAATCCTCATGCATGATAAACTCCTAACGGCGGATAATCTACAGAAGAGAGGATGGCCGCATCAGGAGCATTGTGTCTTGTGCAATGGGCCTCTGGAGACAGGAGTGCACCTCTCTTTACTGTGCCCTTTTACGAGAGCCGTTTGGGACCAAGTGCTATCCTGGGAAAACTTCAGAGTCCAACTCCCACAGCAAGACCCCACATGCATTGCTAAATGGTGGGAGGAGACAGCAAGCAAGGTGCCAAAGCAGGATCAAAGGCGGTTCAATGGAATCCTCATTTACATTGTATGGAACTTGTGGAAGGAGAGGAATAGGAGGATCTTCGAAAACGAATACAAAACGGTCCAGCAGGTGGCCTCATTGACAAAAGAGGATATCATGCAAAGACGCAGGGCTGTATCCTTTCATGGGTAAACACCATTAGCGGTGCGACAGGCTTGTCCTCTTCCGGTCCTAAGACCGTAGTGTTTGGCGCCGGGGGTGCTTTCTGTACATAAACTTCTTTATCCTTACTTAATTGAGCGGCAGAGCTCCTGCCTTTTATTTAAAAAAAATAATTGCAAAAATATCGTTGTTGAACTTGACGCTCCAACCATCCAAAATTGTCTCCTTGGTAGACTTGACTCCGGAAACATGAACTAATTATAAAACTAATTGCATAAGTTATAACTAATTTATGAGATGAATTTATTAAGCTTAACTAATTTATGATTAGCATTTGTTAACTGTAACATCATATTCGCTAATCATGAACTAATTAAGCTTAAAAGATTTGTCTCATAAATTAACCTTCATTTATGCAATTAGTTTATATATTTAATACTCCTAATTAGTATTAAACATCTAATGTGATTGGGACTAAAGTTTAGTTAGGGTTATCAAACACTCCTTTATTTAAGCTAGCCCTTCAACTTTCAATACACAAACTTCACCCCTTGATGTCAATTCTGAGATTGGATTTTCTACAGGCCGAACTTATGATGTCGTCCGCCAGACACTTCGCTACATACAATGTATACAAGTCTACCTCGGTCTTCCAAATTGTTCTATTCTAATAATTTCAAAAATATCGTTGTTTTGAAGTTGACGCTCCAACCATCCAAAATCCTCTGTAGACTTGACTCCGGAAACAATTGGCTCTGTTCATCCGGCTTATAATCCGTCTTTTTCAGCTTGTTTTATCAGCCGAAACAGTATTTTTCTCTCACAACAAATCAACCAATAGTGTTTTTTAGCGGGCTTATCAGCACAGCCGAACGGGCTTGTTGGCTTTGAACGACAGCCTTTTATTTAAGCTAGGCCTTCAAACTTTCAATACACAAATTTCACCCCTTGATGCGAATTCTGAGATTGGATTGTTACCCAGACCAGTACATTAATAATCTTCCTAGCTAAATCTTTTTATTTTGTGCATGTCCATGTACTTCTTCCTTTATCCATAAAAAGATACAACTATAGGAGGATGTGTGCAAGTCAAACTAACTTAACATTAATCAAGTTTATACTAAATAGTATTAACGTTTTTGTCTCACTAACTAGATTTCCTGTGAAAATTTATTTCATAATTAATTGAACTAGTCCATCAACCAGTGCAAGAGCACGGGCTACAATAAACATTCGCAACCACTTAATTGACTAATAAAAATTACTTATAACAAAATTCCATGCTTTCTTTGTTTATTTACTAATATAATACACTACTGGATTCGAGCGGTTTGCCGAGTGCCTGGGACACTCGGCAAAGCGCCAAAAACACTCGGCAAACGCTTTGCCGAGTGCCGCACTCGGCAAATTGGACTCGGCATAGGTTTGGTCGGCAAAGCACGCTTTGCCGAGTGTCAAACATCGGGCACTCGGCAAAGCGTTTGCCGAGTGTCAAAGACGTCACACGGCAAAGGAAGACGCTAGCGGATGCGCCGACGCCGACGGAGCCTTCGATCTGGGCACCTAGGTTTCGAGTTTTTTTTGTTTGTGATTGAGGACGCGGGCGATGGTGGCCGAGCAAGGTTGGGCGAGTGACGGTGGCCGAGATAAATATTCTATTTCAAACTTTGCCGAGTGTCCCAGATCTGACACTCGGCAAAGTTTTCAATTTTTTTAAAAAAATAAAAAATATTTAATTACACTTTGCCGAGTGTCTCGGTTCTGGCACTCGGCAAAATATAAACAAGTCAACTTTGCCGAGTGTCAACTAAAAACACTTGGCAAAGTATATTGTTTGCCGAGTGTTTCTCTGGGACACTCGGCAAAATATATATATATATATATTTTGCTTTTGGCTTCCAATTTTTTCTGTAGACTTCCTACATTACCTTGACCAAAATGTTGGAATTTGACACAATTTTCAGACATTTTGATATATTTCTTTAGTTTTTTTCTTTTCATTGATTTTTTTGAAAAATGCAAGTTTGAACTGCAAGTGCATCGAATAATGATATTTCATTAATGCGAAAATGATATTCATGTAACTGACTGTTGTTTGAGGCCGTATCCAGGAGGAGACTCGAAATTTCGCACATCTTCTTCTCGAAACTAGACCATGAACTTGTGGATGAATAGTTTTAAAATTGTATAAAATCCAAATGGAGTTCGAAATTTATGAAACTTGTCTATAAGTCATGATATCACATGTGGATGCGGTGATAAAAATTTGAGAAGATTTTGAGTACGTTGTCACGTACACTGCTTACAAACCCTAACATGTCACATTTGCTCCCACGATATCACATACGGAGATGTGAGGGTTTCTAAGCACTGTACGTGACGACATGCTCGAAATCTTCTTAAATTTTTATCACCACATCCACATATGATATCATGACTTGTCGACAAGTTTCATGAATTTCGGACTTCGTTTGAATTTTATACAATTTTAAAACTATTCGTCCACAAGTTCGTGGTCATGTTTCGTGAAGAAAATGTGCGAAATTTCAGGTCTCTTCCTGGATACAGCCTCAAACAACAGTCAATTACATGAATATCATTTTCGCATTCATGAAATACCATTATTCGATGTAATTGCAGTTCAAACTTACATTTTCTAAAAAAATTCAAAGAAAAGAAATAAACTAAAGAAATATAGCAAATTATCTTAAAATTGTATCAAATTTCAGCACGTTGGTCAAGGTAATGTAGGAAGCCTATAGAAAAAAATTGGAAGCCAAAAGCAAAAAAAAAATTATTTTGCCGAGTGTCCCAGAAAAACACTCGGCAAACAGTACACTTTGCCGAGTGTTTTTGGTTGACACTCGGCAAACTAGCCATTTTGCCGAGTGCTAACGGACCACACTCGGCAAACCGCTAACGGCGGATAACCCCCAACCTTTGCCGTGTGTATACGTTTGCCGAGTGTTAACACTCGGCAAAGTGAAGCGTTTGCCGTGTGTTTTTATTTGCCGAGTGTTGACACTCGGCAAAGTGGTACATTTGTCGTGTGTATTTGTTTGCCGAGTGTTAACACTCGGCAAACCAGTTTTTTGCCGAGTGTGAGGTTTTTGCCGTGTGTTTCCACTCTAACACTCGGCAAATGAGGTCGTTGCCGAGTATCCGCGTTTTGACACTCGGCAAAAGATAAAACACTCGGCTAATCTCAGTTTTCCAGTAGTGATAGGTATAATAGATATGTAGATACTTTACAGTCCTCATGTAGGTACGATAAACTTCCTAATTACTGAGTATCCACAGTTTTCCCCTTTGCATGTCACCTTTGAGTATCTTCAATATGCATTCAGTTGAAACATTACCTTAAACTATGGTGATTATTGTTGCAGCCCATATCCTATATGACATAATGAATCTATTTTTTATTTTAAAATTTTAATCCTATTAATTGCTATAAAAAGTTTATCCTCAAATAAAGTTGAAATTATTGCGCTTATAATACCTATCATGAACTCTTCTTTGTACTTTCTAAAAAATAAGAATTTTAGTTCATAGATTACACTCTTAAGTACTATGATGTCTTAAATAATCATTTATAACATGCATCACTGTCGACCCCTCTTTTCGAGAGTCCAAGTGCATCTGTATTTGTGCTAGAATCACACAAATATATGCACAAAATAATAGAAATGGCACACAAATTTAATATAAAATGCCTAACTTTATTGAGTGGTCACAGAGTGGTCTTGTCTCTGTGAGGGGAGCGATCTGAGGGGTGGCGCTTCATCTTAGAGCCCCCTGGTCCTAAGGGTGGTTGACGCATCCTAAGACCCCACTGTCTCTTGGGTGGTCATGTTTACGGTAGCACCACATTGTCAAATTATAAACTAATTAGGTTTAAAAAATTTATCTCGTAAATTAGTCTCAATCTATATATTTAGTTTTGTAATTAGTCTGTATTTAATACTCCATGCATATATCCAAATATCCGATGTGATAAGGACTAAAGTTTATGAAGATGACTCAGGTGCAAAAGTAAACACCGGCGTACACAACACTAGTGAGTTGTTTCTGTTTGCTTGTAAGCCTGGCGCGGGCATTGCTCCCGGGATATTTAACTTTTTACTGTTATAACGGATGGCACTTCCTGAGATAGCATTAGAGCAACCACAATGTGGTGTTAAAGCAGTCCATAAGGATTAAAATATTTCCTATGGACCGGCTGAGACATTGTGCAACTAGTCTATAGAAAGTCCATAACTAAAGTCGTCCATACCACTATGGACTACCCATATACAATAAACTATTATTCTTTCTCCCACCCGTCCAGTTGATGATGAGCGCGTCCGTTGCTTCCCGCGGATTGCTAGATCCACCTGCTCACCGCCAACGAAGGTCCGAGATCCACATGGTCGCCACCGACAAAGGTCGGAGGCTTGCTGGAGTAGGGACACCGCACGTCGCCTCTCCCAACCTGCAGCCGCACCATGGCAAATTGCAGATGCCGCAACAAGTGGGCAAGAAGCCAAGAAGCAAGAAAGGTAGTCACAGTGTGGCACCTGCAGGCGTCCTCCAGCAAGTCGATGGAGTCAGGGCTGAGGCTAGGCTCATCCTCCTCCGGTCCCTCACCCTCCCCAAGAAGATCCTCTCACTAGCCCCCACTGCCAGGTGCCTGCTGGTCATCACCCGTTGGGAGGACCATGCAATTGGGGCTTAGATATGAGGCAACCAAGGGTCAATCCAGGTGGAGGGGGCTCGATTTAGGTGCGTTTGTGTCTGCTCCGGTGAGGTGGATGGGGTAATAGGCGGCCATGGAAGATTTGGGGACGGAGCGGAGAAGATGCGGACGCTGAGACTCTGGGAGACGGAGGGGAGAAGAAGATGCGGACTCAGGAAGCCAGGAGACGGAGCGTGGAAGTTGGTACGTGATGGTTTTTTATTTTCTTGTGGACCCTACCTTTATGGGCTGCACATTGTGGAGAACGCCATAGCTATAGATCACTGGTATGGGGGGGCCATTCATATGGATTGGTTGGCAATATACATTGAGCTTGCTCTTATGAGGATTGGCGATACGATTTTAGCAGCACAGAGAGAAAATCGATACACATTTACCACTTTTGATCGCGTGGCACGCCAACCTCAGTTCAGCTCGGATCCGAGTCAGCAGTCTGAGCTCTCAGGTAAAATGTCCCTCCTGCCCCTCTCTCTCTTTCTACTCTCCCAGCGTGGGTCATGTCCGTCTAGGTCGCGTTGGGGCTCAGCCTCCACGCCGAGCTCCGCGTCTCTGCAGCCCCCGCGTGGTCTCCCTTGGCGTCTGACTAGGGCGATGGCGAGGTGGAGTACGAGGGCAAGGGAGACGATGAGGAGGCGCTCGTGGTCGTGCGCGTGCGGTCATGGCTGCTGTGGTGATGGCGCGGGTCCAATCCGCCGCGCTCTACCTGCATGGCGCCGGCTTCGCTCTGCAAGAGTCGACGGTGGACCGGTGGTGATGGCGACAGCGCCCGCGGGTCAAGCGGCGCGCGGCGGATGGCGGACCCGGGAGCCGCAGAGCACGGTCGGCAGGGCGTGGCCCAGCAGCGTGGCCACAACGCGAGCCCCGCGCGCGAGTCCTCGAACCTGGAGCGGAGGAGGGCCCCGCCGCGGCGTGCGTGGACAGGCGGCATCCCCGTGGAGCAGTCGGCACTGGGATCTTGGACTCCCGGCTAATGGCCGTGGAGCAGTCGTGCTCGCCGCCGGTCATCACGAACGCGGTCAGCATCCACACGTTGTTCGGCGCGTTCGTCATTGGCATCCGTGCATAGAACCGCCGCCGCCGCGCGCTTGGTTTCTCCAGGCCCCGCCGTGCCGTGTGCCCGTGTATATGGAATTTCTGCTGAACCACGGCCATGTCACGGTTACACGGTTTGGAGTAGAATATGGAATCGAATCCTGGATCCGTCATTCTAGCCAATGGAACTTTGATTTCTGGAGCACGGTCACCGCGGCGGCCACCGGTAAACGCGCCGTGTCCAGCCAACGGAAGTTTGATTTCTCGCTGCCGCCTTCGCCGCTGTCCGCCGACGTAGCTACTGCGACGCCGTGACAGCTCCGTGCACGCCGAGACCTCAGCCTGGGCATTCGGTTTAAACTGACTATTCGGTTCGGTTTTTTCAGTTCTAAAAAAGTTCGGTTTCCAATCATCAAGCACCGATCGGTTTTTGTCTAAACTGGAAACCGACAGGATCGGTTTCGGTTTAAAACTTTGGTTATTCGGTTAAACCCGAGCCGACCGAATTACAACAAGAAAAAAAAGAAAAAAAATGCTTGTAGCACCTGCTCCCTGCGCCGCACCGCTCGCACCTGAGGAACCTCGCCCGCGCGCTCTCTGCGCCGCGCGCCGCCGGGCGGCAGCCGCTCGCAGGTCGCGCTGCTGCCTCCCTGGGCTGCAGTCGCTCACCACCGCGGCGATGCCTCCCCGACCCCGTGCCAGCAGCCGCTCATAGGTCGCGCTGCCGCCTGCTCGCAAGTCGCGCCGCCGAGGACGCTCGCACTCGCGCCGCCGTGCATGCCTGCTTGCCGCCGCCCACGCCTGCTTGCTGTCGCCCACGGATGTGCCGCCGCTAGGGTTAGGTGAGGGGTCGGGGTGACTGGGTGAGGAATGAGGATTGAGTTGAGGACGAGTGAGACTGAGGAGGGGGTGGGGGTGGCCAAGTGGGGTGGGTCGGAGTTGTTTCTGCGCTAACTGGGCCGCGGCAGTTGGGCCTCTGCGGCCTGCGGGGGCAACGTGGAAGCGGGGAGGGAGCCAGAGAGTTCGGTTGATTCGGTTGCTTGATTCCATTCACAGGTAGAACCGAAGCCGTAACCTACCACCGAAGTTTCCAGATGCGAAAACCAAAACCGAACCAAAAAACCGAAAAAACCGATAGTTTAGTTCGGTTCGGTTTTCGGTCTTCCGGTAAAAAGTGCCCAGGCTGACCGAGACCGGCCTCATGCTCGTCAACGCCACCTACTTCAAGTGCAAGTGTGAGACGCCCTTTGCCCGTACAGCTACGCCGTGGAAACGCCCCCTGATGCGCAGCTGCAGCAGCTAGCCAGCTACCTCGTCGCCGTGCACGCGCGGACAGAAGGGGCCGGGTGAGGCGAGTGCGGCCCGTGCTAGCGAGTAGAAGTCGCCGTACTGGAACACGTACGTCCCCGCCTCCAGCGCCGCCATGGCGGCGTCACTCGCCGCGCCGCGGGCGTCCAGGCACCGTACAGCTGCGCGACTGCCGGCACGAAGCCTATGAGCCCGCCGGGGTGCTGCGGCTGCGGCTCCGTGTACGTGGCCCGGCCAGCACCTCGGCGGCATTGCTGGCTGCGCGCAACACAGCGGAGGGCGCGGTGTCGCCGTCGGCAGCGACAGACGCTGAGCGCTCGAGGCGGCAGGCGGAGCTGTGGCGGCCGTGGACACCTGCTAGTGGGCGGCGGTCAGGGCGGCAGAGCGTGCTGAACGCCGGTCTAGGGCGTGCGCCGAGCGCCATGCACAGTGCTTTGCTCTTGAGCCATGATGATGTCATATACATTCTTTTTTCCTTTGCAAAATAAAAAATAAACATCTTAAAAAATACAAGTACACGTACCTCTGTGGCTATTCTGAGCTGTCCATCCTTTAATCTATGGCAAAGAGGGGAGGGGCATGACGGACTTTTCACATGGGGCTGCCGACTCGGATCCAAGCTGGACTGAGGTGTTGGCGTGCCATGCGAGCAAAAGTGACAAATGTGTATTGATTTTTCTCTCTACTAAAATAGTATCGCAAATCCTAAAAGTGCTATATCAAGAGGTGCTATCTTACTATTACTAATTAGGGGCTCCAATGGCGACACCAGGTTAATTCAACTAGACGTGCTAGAAAAAAGATAAAATCCTAGAAATTCTCATATTAATCAGAAACATCTAGCCTTTAATTTGGTAGACTCCAATCATCATCATCGATAATAGCAATTGGATCTGTTGTAATTTACTAATTAGAGGCTCCAACGGCGACACCACGTTAATTCAACCAGACGCGCTAGAAAAAAGATAAAATCCTAGAAATTCTCACATTAATCGGAAACATCTAGCCTTTAATTTGGTAGACTCCAATAATCATCATCGATAATAGCCATTGGATCTGTTGTAATTTAGAATAATAATTACCCACCACTGCCATTATGAAAATTACGTAAAGTAACCCCTAATTTTGCATCCGAATTACCCACAGCTGTCATTACACAAAATAATTCAGAATAACCACCTAAATTTTTATATAAATTACTCACATCTGTCATTATGAAAGACAATTCAAATAACCCCTAAATTTTCATCTAAATTACATTACATACCTTTATTAGTATGAAATATAATTCTAAACAACCCCATAAGATTGCATCTAAATTACCCATCTATACTATTCCAAAAGATAATTTCTAATAACCCTCTAACTTTATATATCTAAATTATTCACATCTACCATCATGAAAGATATAATTTAAAATACCCATAATGATTCTATAAGTTTCCTTTCAACTTAACATGTGGAAAACAATACTACTTGGACCTACTTTTTAATAATGAAACAACTTTTGAATAAAACATTAAAAAAATATATGTTTTACTTAACAAGTGAAAATTTTTGCAACAACTCCATTAGAAGTTGAAAGCCAAACTATAAATTCATGAAGTCACAAAAAGAGATGCAATAAGAGTTTATATATCTTAAGATTATGTTTCAACAAAATACATATGATTCAAGAAAAACATAAATTCTATAAACTCTATCTAGATGTCCTGCATGGAGCCTCCACATTAATCCTCACAAGGTTTGATAGAAAAACAATATATACTTGAAAATCTCACAAAACTTAGAAACATCTAAGCATTAATTCAATATAACCTAATCATCATTGATAATAATAGCTCTTGGAAATATTTTATTTTCTAAGTAAATACCCCCCATTACCGTTGTTATTGCGAAAAGCAACATAAAATAACCAATGACTCTATATTTAAATTACCCACTTATGCTATTAAGAAATATGACCTGAAGTAGTCCTTAAGTTACATCTAATTATATGTGTCCTCATATTAGGTTAGATATTTTATGTAACCTAATTTTCATCTTATTATTAGAAAAATTAAGTATTGCCTAAAATCTAAATATAAACGGTCAACATCTTCTATTAAAAATGTTTAACCATATAGCATATATATGTTTATATATTACCCTCTTCTATCAGTATTAAATATATTAATTTGATTAAAGTAAGCATACATGTGTGTCGTACAAGCATACAAGAGCAATATGTTATGTTTCATGACATAAAAAATATTTCTTTAACAAGTTAATCATACTAAAAAATTGTTTCAAACCCTATTAGTAACTATGACATATAATTTATATAGGTGGTTACTTTAAATATATTATATATTTTAACTAAAATATTTGACACGTTTATATTGGTAATATTTCTATACTGCACATGTAGTTCTTTGATAGATAAGTTTAATCACCTTAAGAAGTGTGGGAGACCACTGGTCACTATATTTTTGACCCTATTACTTTAGATAATCATTATAAGGCTTAAGTATTAAATTAAAATTCTATTGAGGTTGGCATTGCGACCCCATCTGAGATTTTAATTCATGCTCTATCAATTATGTTAAGCGACATGGCGCAGGTTTGAAACGATTGGTTATGGTAATATACTATTTAAGAACATACTCTATGACCTAAAATTCTTATTCTAGAAAGTGATAAAAGAGAGTTAATAAAAAATACCACAAGAGTTTTTACTTAACTTGAGGACAAAAAGAATCTGTAGTAGTCAATAAGAATAAAATTTGATCACAATTCAGATTCATGACTTCGCAAGATACATGATACAACAATAACCACCATAGTTAATGGTAAGGTTTCAAACTAATTGTGAACTTAAAATATACAAAGGTGCCATGTAAATAAAAAATATGGATATGAATGAAAAAGTTTAAAGATGAGTCCCTTGCTAAAAAAAGTATTAATAAGTTAATGATAATTGGATATAGACTACGAGTATCTACTATGTTTTTTTTTACATGACGAGTATCTACTATGTTAAAAAAATAAACAAAGACAAAAACATAAAAACTTAATATGAGTAATTCTTTATTCATCATATATGTATTAACAATAACTAATAGTTATATCTCCTAAAATTCTAACCCGTGCGAGAGCACGGGTTGATAGACTAGTCTGTTATAATGATAAAAAGTTAAATATCCTAGGACACCTAGAAGGCAGCTTGCCTGGAAAGTCACGAGGCAAATACACAAAAGCTCAGGATATCACTAAACATGCCTTCAGTAAAGCCGAAGTATAAGATTTAGCAATATAAACCTATAAACAAACTAAATAGCAGAAGCAATAATAGCAACAAAACTAAAATTAATTAATTAAGGAAGGTTCCACCATAATCGTTATTATTTAACCACCCATGGCCGTTAGTTCTAAGTTTATTACACGGAGGCAAAGACATCATTATTTACTATAATAAAAAAAAACAGTGACAGAGTGCAATGCATGCAGTTGCTAGGAATGAATATGCCGCATCCCTCAACTCTGGTCGGATTCACGGCTGATTTAACTTGTGACCAAACATAAACGATCTTTATTTATGGTAATGTATAAAAGAAGACTGCTCCAAGGTTGCAGTGTGTCTGCTGTAAGTGCCAGCAGGGGGTCGGTACTTGCCAGACGCTGACCGCTGCAAGTACATGATCGAGGTGATGGAGATGGAGAGCGACGAGGTTATCGATCACTTTACTGTTCTTCTTCACGACCTCCTTGGCACGAAGATCCTACGTAGAGTAGAGCCCGTTTGTTAAGAGTTTCTGCTAGAAGTTGTAAGAGGAAAAGCTAATAAAAGAAGAGGAAAATATTCTTAAAAGCAGCTTGCTTTCCAAATAAATATAGGCCAACTTCGAAACTTTATTCTCAGAAACGCCCTTTTTCGATTTGCCCACCAAGGTTATTAAGGTGCCTTGGCGTCCAGGTGTTTTTTGAACCGTGACGACGGGCTCGCCATGAGTTCCTTGCGTATGGCATCGCCTTGCACACCAAGGCGTCGACTTGCTTTAGGCGGACGCTGTGTGCGCGAGCATAGGAGGAAAACTGCACGCATGGGAGGGAAATCACGCGTGTGCGGGAGGAAAAGGCAGGGATTGCGCACGAGGGCAGGAAAGTGTGCAGGCGTGGGAAAGACGGGGGTTGCGCGCAGAGGGCGGGAAAGGCAGGGGTTACACGCACGTGTGAGAAAGGCCGGGTTGCACGTGCGGGGGAGGGTGCGGGGGAGGGAAAGTCACGCCCGCACCTACATCTCCCACTGCCCGCCTTCATCCGTCGCCTGGAACATAGAATGAGAGGGAGAGGGAAAAAGAGGAGAGAGGGGAAGAAAAGAGGGCAACGGGAGCACCTAGAAGCTGGCAGCACCGTCTGGCCTTCATCTGTCGCCGACCCCCACCTATTCCGCCCCTCCCCTTCAGTGCATCCTTTTCTCCTTCCTCCTTCCTCTGTTCTGCATCTCCTTCCTCTGCTCTGCATCTCCTTCCTCTGCTCTACTGCACATCTCGTTGCTCTGCTCTGCTTCTTTGGTTGTGCTTGACTCTTCTCTTCTCTGTTTTTCTTACATTTGGGCCACCTTGCGTGCCTATAGGCTTCAGCCCAGGCCAGCAACAATACAACAGCCCACCCCTCCTTCCTCCGCCACTGCCATCTAGGGCCTGCTCTTCACCCGACTTGTGGCCTCATCATTGGCCGACATTCTTAATGGAGGACTCGGCGCGTGCCCGTGCCCCTATCTCTCCATCCACGCTTCCCTCGCTGACGGCCGACCATAGCTTTCTCCCCTTCTTTTGTTGTCCTCCTCATCCCACTCCCTCTGTTTGCACAAGCGGCAAAATAATTGGCAGCCAGTTTCGCCTACCTAAGTGTGATGGATGTTCGATGTTGACTAGTGTCATTGTCGATTATAACACAACATGGTTGTATTCGTCCGGTTGGAATATAGTATTTCTTATGAGAAAAAACATTTAGGGACCGTCAATGCCTAAGATTGTTAGGTTTAAACGACTTTGGTTTCCTACATGGGGTCAAAGAGGAGTCTAAATGAGCTACTTTGTGTAAACGGAATTGATATATGACGGGCATGCGGACGGATCGGACGCACCCGCGCGAACCAACCTGCCGCACCCACGCTGAAAGACTCGACCGCGTGGCGCCCTTATCCGCTCGACTCCTTTCCATCCCGTCCGTGACCGCCGCACTCTCTCACTCGCCTCACCCACTCCTCCGCACTTCACCCTCTCGCTTTGCTGCGTCGTGCCTCCCTCCCTCCCTCCCTCCGTGCTCCCATGACCTTCATGCCACTGAGAGAGAGGGCGATAGTGGAGGCTTTCCGGCGAGCCACGCCTCCCTCCTTCCCTGCCTCCCTCCCTGTAACAGAACCGCCCAATTATACGAGATTAAGTAGGAAAATCATCCGGCGAGCGGAAAATTTAACAAACTTAAGCCCGTATAACCCGGTAGTCCGTGAAATCCCGACGGATTTCAAACCATTTCACATACAGCCAAGATCGTACTAAGTTTAGCGGTCACCGTCATAAGTTACATAAAAGTTCGCGGCACAAAATACATCGGAGTTTAAACATAATTATTACAAACCAGGTTCGAATAAAAAGTAGCGGAAGCAGTAGTTCAAATCACGCACACACACAACGTTTGAAATAAAGTGCCAGCTTATGATCATCTCTAGCAAAAGCATCAGACGAGAAGTAGCGAATGACCATTGCCCATGGTCCTAAGCTTCGCCCATCGCAGGATAGAGGCAGTTGATACAGTAGTCGTAATACATCTGCCCATTGTTGATATTTGGTAACGCAATTAGGAAATAGGATCCGCAAGCGCACGGATATCGGTGAGCACTTCACCCGAGATGTTATCCTGGGTATCGTATTTATATTTTTACCTTTAGGAGAAAGAGTGCATCTGACTAACCAAATCTATTACTACTAACCTTTAGGCTACAACCACTATGATTCGATGTGAGTGATGTATAGAGAAGACTACAACCGCACTCTTCTTCTAACCTTGGTAAGGATGATCTACTGTTCTATTGGGGAGGTTTACGGAATCTAGACACCACAAAGGATGTTCAACCCGCACCTATAAACCCTATCGATCCTGCTAACGGGATATGGAATACAAAGGTAACTCGGAATTGTCACGTTCCTCGCTACTACCACGGTCCGGCTAGACGAGGGGATATCTATGAGTATCCTAGCTTAAACACCACGTTTACGCTGGAGATGATTACTCTAAACTCTACGCGAAGAGATCAAAGTAAACTCATAAACCAAAGAACAATAAAACAAAGAACTTACTAGAATTTAGAAGTCAAAATACTGAAGAATCCTGAGAACAAGCCTCGGGTTAGAAGAACTTGCTCCCGCAGGTACAACCTCGGAGTAGACACCGACAGGCCGGCTTCCTCCGATCTACACCTCCACTCTATCTCTCTCAATCTAGTAGAACTAATTCTACTTTCACATTGGATGCTAAGCCCTAAGAGGTGGGAACCCTAGAGGGAACCTCTCTCTCTAAACCCTAACTAGAGATATGCAACTGAATAATGAATTGGGGTCCTCTCCACCAGGGGTCAGGGGCCTTGCTTATATAGCCCTTTTGGATGAATCTGGACCGTCGGATCAAACCGACCTTCATCCTACGGTTTTCCTTGATCCTCAAAGGCGGTGGAGCATAATCCGCGAGACTCGACCTGATTGGTCCCGGGGGCAGGGCGGGCGCCCTAGGGCACAGGGCGGGCGCCCTGTGTCCTAGCCCGTTATGGCTCCCGTTCGTTCCCGTGGCTTCTGGAATCTTCTAGATGTAAGATAATTACGTGTTCGGTTAATATCCCGTCATTAATCCGACATGTGGGCCTTTCTTCCGTATTTCCTGATAACCCCCTGCAGAAATAGATAAACAGCAAAACTCGTGGAATTCTGTTAGATCAAACCCTAATTCTAGGTGTTGCTTGCATATAGGTCCTTTTCTTTATTTATTTGATGGTTATAATTGATACTTAAGAACCGTCAACAAACACCCCCATACTTAGGCTTTTACTCGTCCTCGAGAAAAGGTTGGTTAATAAAACATCTGGGGTTGAAACATTCTTTCATACCTGCAGGGTGTTGTAAAAATCCACTGTGCACTTATAGTCAGGGAAATATATGGTCAGAGTAAAGAGCCTTTCTTCTTCTTAATCCCTATCACTTGGAGTTTTTACATATTTTTGAAAAGAAAAACTTAGCATACCTTTATCCTCATAGGTGCTCTGAGAGTCACTCATTATCTTTTATATTTCTCTCTGAGGCTGTTTTGATTTTGCAAAAATAATTCTTTAAGCATACATACCTTGCATTTATTGTATGGTCAAAACCGGATCCGAGGAGAAGAATACCATACTCTTTAGATCAAAGACTTTGAAAATTAAAAACTTGTCACTCTTACTGGCATATTGCTTATTAGAGGGACCATGGGCTATCATTTTCTTTCCATCATATTTTTATCATATCTCATTTTTTTTCATTTTGGGTGGATACCGAGGTACCCCTAATTCTACTGCCGGACACTTGTCTATTTTTTTCCACGAGGTTATCGAGCACTTGCTCCTTTTTATTTCCTCGATATATTCATAATTTTGCATAGCCCATGCCTCTAACGCAATAATACTTCGGAAGAGTGAATCTTTCTGAATAAAAATGTCTTGATCTTAGGAGTATGATAAATCTCTCAACAAGGGTCTAACTTGTTTTGAACAAACTCAATACAAAGCAGATAGCTTTAATTAATATTTTCATGTTTAGCAGGCATATAAAACTTGAGGATGGTAGCTATAATTTTGAGATTTTTAAAACAAATTCTCCAAGCAATAAAGATACTAAGAATAAGGTACTCATACCCTTACCATCTCTTATTCCACAATGACTTTTAACAACACAGGGTTTTGAAATAATTTTAATAATTGCAGGTTTCCAGGAAATATCACAGAGTGAGATTGATCATGATTATAAGCATTTTTATCCTTTTAATTTATCATGTTTAGAGAGATAAAATTCTGCACAAACTAAGGTGAGTGTGTAAGTGTGTAATAAAAGTGTGCAGAGTGTGTACCTGGTTCATGGAGTGGTGCGATCGAAGTGTGTGTGACATGTCAGGGAATCTCCCCCATACTTGTTTTCTGCTTTCTTGCACAAAAGTAAAGTAGAGACACACAAGACATACTAATAATAATCTTTATTAATCTTGAGGCATTTATTACAACCGAATAATAATAATAACCGAATATAATAGATCTAAATTGATTATAAGCGAACCTAATCGAATCTAATAATAACTAAGACATATATAGCCCCAAGATCTAATCTAGATAGCTCAGCGACGCTCACGCCTCCTAAGACTATGCTCTAACTCATCGATCCTCTTGTTGGCGTCGGCAAGGTCATCCCGTAGCTTTAGGATCGTAGTGTTATGGTTGAAGGTCCTCCGATCCATAGAGATATTGGAGTTCTGAATTTCTATAATGCTGTTCTTGATCACCCGTAGCTCCTCATCCACATCTGCAATGGTCCTGCGGCGCTTGGGAGGTGTCTCGAAAGCATTAAGAGCATGCTTGGGTGCTTCCTTCGGAGGAACGAAGCGGACCTTAGCTGCCCTAACACCCTCGAAGTAAGGTCTCTCCTCCGTGGTATAGCGGACACTGGAGATCTCGCCGCTCCGGTTGGTCTTCACTCCGATGATCCGCTCATTGGGTTTTGGCGGCAGGATCTTTGTTCCGGCTGGTACCTTGATGATCTCCTTCCCCTTCGACGATGATGGCGAGCCTTCGAGCAATAGGGGCTGCGTAGGTGCGGTAAGAACTGGGCGAGCAAAGTAGGATTGGGCAGAGCTGCGTTGACGTGGTGGCATGGCTTCTAGCTGTCGCTCTGTGTTGGCCGGGACGAGAGCGTAGGCGTCGGGATCCTCCTTGGGCTTCTTGTTGAGGTCGTAGGGGACGACTTCCCAATCGACGTGGAACTTCTCGGCCATTGGAGCAGCTAGGAACTAAGTAAGATCTAATTTGAGGAAGGAGAGAAGGCTTGAATGAATTGGTGCTAAAAGCTGACGTTGGGGGTCTGTTTATATAGGGGGTAAAAACTGCTCTCGTGCATGGTCGGGACTCTTCCCGCCGTCATGTTTGCGAAACAAATCGAGGACGGAATTTTTCAGATAGCAACGGGCGAGGTTATCGCGTGGGAGAAGTCTGGGGCCGAGGGGAGACAGGGGCAGGGCGCCCGCCCTCATCCTCAGGGCGCCCGCCCTGTGTCCGGCTCCTCTACAAGCATGCTTTCTCGAGCGTGTTTCTCACCGTGTTTTTATCCCGAAAAATATATACTTGGCCAAAAAACGTCAAATTAAAAGCGTCGGGCTTTAATTTTTAATTGGAAGGTAAAAATTGATCACGTCTATTTCTTCTAATTCTTTATTGGGCTCTAAAAATAATTTAAGACGTTGACCATTTACCTTGAATAACGTACCTTCGTCATTTTGAAGTGTGATAGCTCCGTGGGATGATGAATGAATTACCTTGAATGGTCCTTCCCATTTGCTCCGGAGCTTTCCATGCCCGAAAAGCTTCACCCTGGAATTAAAAAGTAATACATTATCTCCGGGTAAGAACTCCTTCTTCTTGATCCTCTTGTCATGCCATCTCTTGACTCTTTCTTTGTAGATCTTTGAATTGTGATATGCTTTCTCCCGCCATTCTTCCAACTCCGATAATTGCATTCTTCTATGTTTTCCGGCGATATCTAGGTCCATATTCCATCTTTTTATGGCCCAGTGTGCCTTGAACTCAAGTTCAACAGGTAGGTGACAGGTCTTTCCGTATACCAATTGGTATGGAGACATTCCAATTGGGGTCTTGTATGCTGTCCGGTAAGCCCAGAGTGCATCGGGTAACTTGTCCTTCTATGCCGTTCCCATCTCGTTCACCGTCTTCTGAAGAATGTTCTTGATTTGCTTGTTAGAAGTCTCTACTTGGCCACTTGTCTGAGGATGATAGGGAGTAGCGACGTTGTGACGGATTCCATGTCTTGATAGATAGTACTCGAAGCGCTTGTCAATGAAGTGTGATCCTCCATCACTTATCACTATCCTGGGGACTCCAAATCTTAGAAATATGATTTCCTCAAACATCCTCTTCGAACTGATATTGTCGGCATGTTTGCAAGGTAGTGCCTCTACCCACTTGGAGACGTAATCAACCGCCACCAAGATGAACTCACACTTCTTAGATGGGGGAAATGGACCCATGTAGTCTATTCCCCAGACATCAAAGAGTTCAATCTGAAGGTTGTTCGTGAGTGGCATGGCATCCCTTGTATTTATGTTTCCGTGCCTTTGACATGGCCCACATCTTCTGATATATTGCTTCGTGTCATCGTACATCGTAGGCCAGTAGAATCCACATTGCCAGATCTTTGAATGTGTACGGAATGCTCCATAGTGTCCTCCGTATGGTGATGAGTGACATCTGTCGATGATCTTCAATCCTTCCTCAGTGGTCACACATCTTCTAAGTAGGCCATCAGCGCATACTCGGAAGAGATATGGCTCATCCCATATATGTGAACGACTTTCCTGAATAAGCTTCTTCTTGTTTGCTCCGGGTGGTACATAACCTGAAACCATAAAATTAACAATATCTGCATACCAGGGGTCAGATCTGTTAATCCCGTAAAGCATGTCGTCCCGGAGTGAGTCATTAATGGGGGGTTCCTGTGAATTCTTAAAGTACATTCTAGACAAGTGATCAGCAACAGAATTTTCTACTCCCTTTTTATCTTTTATTTCTAAGTCAAATTCTTGGAGTAATAAAATCCATCTGATTAAGCGAGGTTTAGCATCTTTCTTAGTGAGCAAATATTTTAGTGCAGCATGATCAGTGTAAACAATTATCTTAGCTCCAACTAAATAAGATCTAAATTTATCAATGGCAAAAACAACAGCCATAAGCTCTTTTTCAGTGGTTGCATAATTAAGTTGAGCTCCTGTCAAAGTTTTACTTGCATAAGCAATTGCATGATGCTTTTTATCTTTAGTTTGTCCCAAAACTGCCCCCACAGCATAATCACTAGCATCACACATAATTTCAAAAGGCAACGACCAATCAGGGGGTTGAATGATTGGTGCAGAGATGAGTGCTTGCTTTAATAAATTGAAAGAATTTAGACATGCATCATCAAATTCGAAAGGAGCATCCTTAGCTAGCAAAAGAGTAAGTGGTCTCGCAATAAATGAAAAGTCTTTTATAAATCTGTGATAAAAACCAGCATGGCCAAGAAAACTTCGAATTCCTTTTATATTCACAGGTGGAGGTAGTTGTTCAATTACTTCAATTTTAGCTCTATCTACCTCAATACCTCTTTCAGACACTAGGTGTCCTAGCACTATTCCTTCTCTAACCATAAAATGACATTTTTCCCAATTAAGGATTAAGTGCTTTTCTTCACATCTTTGCAAAACCTTATCTAAGTTCTCAAGACAACTATCAAAAGTTTTTCCATAAACTGAGAAATCATCCATGAAAACTTCCATAATCTCTTCAATCATATCAGAAAATATAGACATCATACATCTTTGAAAAGAAGCTGGTGCATTACATAACCCAAAAGACATTCTACGATAAGCATACGTTCCATATGGGCATGTAAAAATGGTTTTGCTTTGATCATCAGGATGGATAGGGATCTGGTGATACCCTGAATATCCATCTAGAAAACAGAAAAACGAGTGTTTTGCTAACCGCTTAAGCATCTCATCTATAAAAGGCAAAGGAAAATGATCCTTTTTCGTGGCTTTATTAAGTTTTCTATAGTCTATGCACATCCGCCACCCAGTGACGGTGCGTTGCGGAATTAGCTCATTCTTATCATTAGTAACAACAGTCATGCCTCCCTTTTTAGGCACAACTTGAACAGGGCTTACCCACTCACTATGCGGCACAGGATATATAATCCCTGCATGCAGCAACTTTATAACTTCTTTTTTAACTACCTCTCTCATCGCGTTGTTAAGTCTACGTTGAGGCTCTCGAGAGGGTGTAACAGAAGGATCTGTCGGAATACGATGGGTACAAATCATAGGACTGATTCCTGTGAGATCTTGAAGTGAGTAGCCGAAAATAGAGTGGTGTTTTTCAAGAATGGTCATTAATTGCAGAGTTTGCTCCTGAGTGAGTTTATTACTAACGATCACAGGAAACTCTGGATTATTGTTTAGGAAAGCATAGGTAAGACCGGGTGGTAAAGTTTTGAGTTCTATGGGGGGTCTAGGTGTTTCTGCAAACTCATCTAAGGGTTCAGGTTCAGAAGGTTCGGCCTCTTCTTCAGTGAAGAAGGGGGCTTCCTCTTCTAAGTCTGGATCATCTAAAAGTTCTAGAGATGCTGCCTTTACCTCCTCTATAGGATCAGGCAAAAGATATGGCTCGGTCTTATTATTCAAGGAGTGAGTTATTGTAATTGGAAGTTTAAAATCCTTTCCCAAGGAAATGTGGAGCTTTCCAGTTTGACCTTCATAAAGGAGTCTTCTAAATGGTTGTCCTATCAACAGGTCGAAGTCCCATGTATCAAAGATATAAAAGTTCAAATGAATCATGGAGCCTTCTACCATAAAGGGTAGGACATTAATAATTCCAAGACTGGGGACTAATCGTCCTGAAGATTCCTTTATGACCTTTGTTGTGGGGGTTAAAACAAATTTCTCAAATAAATTAAGTGCAAAAGCTTCGGACATAATATTGATCCCCACAACAGGATTATAGAGAGCGTTAAATTGATCAGAATTATAAGCACAGCGTATAGTTATAGAGGGTGTGTCCACTCGGATTACTTCAGAGGAAAGCTCTGACTCCTCTAACCATTCGCTACTCATAACCGAGATAAGCTCTTTCAATTGACGTTCACTTGGTAAACAAATGCTAAATTGGCCGTTTTGGGGTCGGTCTATAGAATGGTAGTTTGAAATGTTTCCAAAATCGGCAAAGAGATCGGATTCTATGTCTAGCATGAAATCAGATGGTAGAATTTCTTCCTTTTGTGGCTCAGAACCTGGGATAGCTAAAGTAGATGAAAAATTTGGCAGAGTGTCTACTTCGGCTTCGTAAGTTTCATCATGGAGGGCATTATCCATCTCAGCTTCTAGGATTCTATTCAAGATCCCCTTAGCTTCATCAGTAGAGATACGAAAGAAAGAACCTCTAGCCATAGTATGCAGCATTTGTTTATTATCTTTCTGAAGACCTCGAAAAAAATGAAATAAAAGAACAGTGTCTTCAAGCAAAAGTTTTGGACCAGATTCTAAAAGATCAGAAAAACGTTTCCAGGATTTCCCCAAAGTTTCATTATCTTTTTGTTTAAAAGATAGGTCTTCGAGTCTAAGGTCACCAGTACGGTCAAGGGAATAAAAATCTAGACAAAAGTTGGCTCTTAAAACTCCCCATTCACCTTGCTGTTGACTTACCTTCTGACTATACCATCGTCTAGCTTCTCCTCTTAAAGAAAAAGGAAAAAGCTTCCAACGTAAAGTCTTATCAGAGATGCCATCAATGCGAAGACAATCGCATGTCTGCTCAAAATCTCTAATATGAAGGTAAGGGTTTTCGTCTTCCTTTCCAGAAAAAGATAAATTTTGAATCATTGCAATCAACCTTGAACTTAACTTATACTGGGATGTTTGGATAGGCTGTGATGACTCCCATGGTAAAAGGTCAGTTGCTGAAGGTGTTGCGGCATCAAAGATAGATATAGAACCTTGGTTTTCCATTTTTGGTAAAAAGGAAAAGAAAGAATGAAAAAGATAAGAAAATAAAAAGTATGAATACAAGCTAGTAGTAAGACTCAAGGTTATCTCAGCAAACCGTCTTTCTCCCCGGCAACGGTGCCAGAAATGCTTGTTGATATTTGGTAACGCAATTAGGAAATAGGATCCGCAAGCGCACGGATATCGGTGAGCACTTCACCCGAGATGTTATCCTGGGTATCGTATTTATATTTTTACCTTTAGGAGAAAGAGTGCATCTGACTAACCAAATCTATTACTACTAACCTTTAGGCTACAACCACTATGATTCGATGTGAGTGATGTATAGAGAAGACTACAACCGCACTCTTCTTCTAACCTTGGTAAGGATGATCTACTGTTCTATTGGGGAGGTTTACGGAATCTAGACACCACAAAGGATGTTCAACCCGCACCTATAAACCCTATCGATCCTGCTAACGGGATATGGAATACAAAGGTAACTCGGAATTGTCACGTTCCTCGCTACTACCACGGTCCGGCTAGACGAGGGGATATCTATGATTATCCTAGCTTAAACACCACGTTTACGCTGGAGATGATTACTCTAAACTCTACGCGAAGAGATCAAAGTAAACTCATAAACCAAAGAACAATAAAACAAAGAACTTACTAGAATTTAGAAGTCGAAATACTGAAGAATCCTGAGAACAAGCCTCGGGTTAGAAGAACTTGCTCCCGCAGGTACAACCTCGGAGTAGACACCGACAGGCCGGCTTCCTCCGATCTACACCTCCACTCTATCTCTCTCAATCTAGTAGAACTAATTCTACTTTCACATTGGATGCTAAGCCCTAAGAGGTGGGAACCCTAGAGGGAACCTCTCTCTCTAAACCCTAACTAGAGATATGCAACTGAATAATGAATTGGGGTCCTCTCCACCAGGGGTCAGGGGCCTTGCTTATATAGCCCTTTTGGATGAATCTGGACCGTCGGATCAAACCGACCTTCATCCTACGGTTTTCCTTGATCCTCAAAGGCGGTGGAGCATAATCCGCGAGACTCGACCTGATTGGTCCCGGGGGCAGGGCGGGCGCCCTAGGGCACAGGGCGGGCGCCCTGTGTCCTAGCCCGTTATGGCTCCCGTTCGTTCCCGTGGCTTCTGGAATCTTCTAGATGTAAGATAATTACGTGTTCGGTTAATATCCCGTCATTAATCCGACATGTGGGCCTTTCTTCCGTATTTCCTGATAACCCCCTGCAGAAATAGATAAACAGCAAAACTCGTGGAATTCTGTTAGATCAAACCCTAATTCTAGGTGTTGCTTGCATATAGGTCCTTTTCTTTATTTATTTGATGGTTATAATTGATACTTAAGAACCGTCAACACCGATCTGCAACAAGTGGGAACAAAGCCCTGAGTACGAGAAAGTACTCAGCTAGACTTACCCGACAGAACTAAAAATAAAATGACACCAAGGATTATGATAGGCTTTCCGGTGGGGGTAGCTGACTCATTTGCAAGAAAAGCAATTTCAACTTAACAATTCTTTTCCAAAAGCATGCAGTAATTTAATCTTTATTACCTTATCAACTATGTTCGCACCTGTGCTAGAGTAACATGTAATTAAGCCAGTAAGGATTACCAACAATCATTAATAATAGTTATCATGTCATCTTCCACATAACTATCCAAGTGTTTCATAAATATTACTACGATGAAGTAGCTCAAGTCAAGTGTTCACTATCCAGTGAACGATGACGATTCGAATCGATTATTAATCAGCTAGTAATTTATTCCTCACACAAACCTCACTCACCCGCTAAAGTGAGGTATTGGTCACCGAGTCAACTATTCAGGTAAAGTCGCGAGTTTGCCAGGAACCACATGTACCCGGGGGCCGCCCGACTGCTCTTTGGCCTTATCATCGCGCCCCCGTATCCTGCCACTACTGCTCCGGTACAGTGCGTTGCGGGCAAGCCACTCGGCCCGAATAATCTCCCAGCTTCGCGGTCGAAAGGTACGTTATTCGGCCAGCTAAATGTGAGGCATGCGTTCAACATGACTCGAGGCCCAACAACGGTCGGTCCTTAATCGACTCAGACGGAGAACACTATAGTTCGAAACCCTGCAAGTCTCCGCCCGGTCTTAAAATCCAGTTTGACACTTAGTTATTCTCATATGGCACATCTTTCATATAGATCCAAGTAATCTCCTATAGCTCGCGGATGACAGGCAATCACCCGACTTCTACCGGTCTAAGCAAACTAAGCGATTATTGACCGCGGACACCGAGGTAACAAGGATCGGGTAAAGCATGGTGAAACAAGGTATAATGCAGCAACGTTTGCAAACAACTCCTAAACGTAATGCATCAAATTAAGTAAAGTCAATAATAAATTATTTGCAAACTGGGAGAGAAATGCTCCGGGGCTTGCCTCTCTCAAAAGAGCTCGGACGGTGGTCGGGGCACTCTGGAAGATCTTCACCGACCTCCTCTTCGGCTTCGGTCACCTCCTGCTCTTACACCTCAGACTGTTCTCCCGGGTCCTCGAAAACTGCTACCGGGGTCACTTCCTGCGATCCTGTATGATGCAGAAATATAAGTGCTCATGCCTAGGTGCATTGCAGGGATGACATGAGATGATGATGATGAATGAGATGTAGATGAGCATGTTATTTTGTTTGAATTACGTGGAACTTACGACTCTTCTACAAGGTAGTCTACATCATCCAAGAACATGTACTCATAAACTACCACCACTATTCTCTACCATGCAAAGGCACCTTGACACTTAAGATGCTTCAAAGATACACCAAAGCATAGTTTACTAACTAATCTTGCATCACAGGTTGAATGTAAACCCTAGTTAGCACTGGGCTTGAACAACAACACCTATTTTGGTAACACAGAAAAATCTTAGAAAATTACAGTGGATTACTATCATCAATTCTAGCATACCACAAAAATTTCATTGCATTTGGATTACTAGAACTGTCTATACAAAAATAACAAGCTAAGGCCTAAAAACGAGCATGAAAATACTTTGTATTATGAAAAGTATCAAACAACAGATTTAGCATTTTTCCTACTTTCTACACAGTAAACAATCACTATAAAAAAATTATCATATACATGTTTTACACAATTTTTGCTCTTTATCAAAAATAACAAAAATCATCAAATAAAAGCACTTGCACTACACATCAAAGTTTTTCTATAGACCATGCATGTCACATATTTTTCCTAGAAAGTACATTACACAAGAAGATTAACAAAATTGGAACCATATTTTTCTGAGCTTTCTATGATTTATTAAGCATTTATCAAGAAAACAGCAATTTCAATAATTAAATAAAAACTCTATAGAAAAGTATTTCAAACTTGACATGCAATATTTTTATATCATAGATCTGGTCCTAAGAAGTCTACCAAAATTTGTTTCACAATTTTTGGAGCTAAAATGAGCAAGTTATGAATTTCTAAAGCATTTACATAAATTCTGAAAAATCATTTTCAAAAATCCTTTTAAACATCAGCCGCTGGAATGCTAGGTGCACCCGGTGACTTGTACATGCGCGCGCAAGAAGAGACAGACAGGCGGGCCCGTGGGGCAACCGGACCCCACACGTCAGCCATACAGAGGCAGGGGGCGCTGACCGCGCGGATCTCGCCGACGGCGAGGTCGCCGGCGACGAGGTCACCACCATCGTGATCACCATGCCAAGGCGGTCACGTTGGGGCAAACGGCGTGACCGGAGGAGCTCGCAACCGAGCTTTCCCACGGCCATGGCGGCTCGGCGGCGCAGCTCAACGGCGGGAGCGCGCCTCCGGCCATGGGGCGGCGCGGAAAACGGCGTCCGAGCACCGGGAGAGTGGGGTGAACGGAATGCGCGCCCGAGTAAAGGAAAAGCGGGAGCGGAGGGGAGGTTTCCACGGAGCGGGAATCCTCGGTGAGCTCGGCCGGAACTCCGGCGAGCGATTCGCGCGGATGGGGAGCTTACCACGGGCGGTTGAGGTGAGCGCGGGCTGCGCCAGAGGGAGAAGAAGCTTGGGGCAAGATGGAGCGGCTTGCGGTGAGCTGGGGCTGCCGGAACGCGCGTGTCCGGCAATGGCGCGCGGTGGCGGTGGCGGAACCGCGGCTGCTGCGCGCGTGAAGAAGCAAAGGCGAAAAGAGGAGAAGGAGAAGGGCGAGGCGCTGCGGAGGGTTGTAGGGGCGAGTGCGCGCGCTGGTGGGGGCGACCGGGCGCCACCCGGCCGGCGTTGCCAGCATGCGCTCGCCACGCGGCGTGCGACGTCTGCCGCGGCCGGGGCAGCGCGCGAGCGGGAGGGAGGAGACGGCCGGACTGGGCCGGGCCGAGGCGGGGCGCGGAGCTGGGCCGCTTCCAGCAGCGGGCCGAAAACGAGGCGGCGGCCCGTTTAGGTTAGAAATTGATTTTCCATTTTCTATTTTCAAACAAATTTCAAATACAGTTTTCAAAATTCCATTTCGAGCAAGAAAATGACCTTTTCTGAAAATGGCCCAAAAATGAAAGTTGCTTAGAATTTAATTCTCTACAACCTTTATTAAGGGACCAACTCAAAATTCCCAACAGATTTTGAATTGGAGAATAAAAGCTAAATAGAGGGTTTTTGACCATTTTTCAATAATATTTTTAAAAGCAAATTTGACAAAACTTTGAATACCAAAGTTGCTCCAAAATTTGTGCTAACTAATTCTAGATGAATTACAAGTATAACCACTCATGTTTTATTAGCCTAGCAAGTATAACTAGGGTGAAACAATTCTAAACAAGTGTATGCAACATTTACGTTTCATAGAAATGTTTCACTCAAAATGCACTCCACTTCACATGTGATTATAAATGCAAATGATGCATCATGTGTATGATTTGCAATGCTAAATGCATGCGTAACACCGGGGTGTTGCACTCCCTCACTTTAGTGACCTCCAGCCACCGGAGAGGAGCTTGATGGTGGTGGCTTCCGGCGAGGTAGGTGGATCCTTTGTGGATCTAAGTCGTCCCCTTCCTCCTCCTCCTTCTTCTTTGAATTTGAGCTCTCCTCCTCCTTCTCCTCCTCCTCCCCCTCCTCCTCCTCCCTCTAGATCTAAAGGGTGTGGCAGTGGCTAGGGTTCCGGCGAGCTCTCTTGTTCAGATCTTGCCGTGTTACAATGGTTCTCTCTGGATGTTGCGGTAGGGTTCAGTTGATGTTGTAATAGTACTACTTGAGATGTATGCAGTATGTTTTTCAGTTTGCTTCAATCTACATGTTGCAGTAGTTGTTGCACGTTGTTGCAGAAGTTGTTCGATGTTGTTGTAATTTTGTAGTATGTTCCAGTTGTTTCAATCTGCATGTTGCAGTAGTTGTTGCTTTGTTGTTGCAGTAGTTGTTAGGTGTTGTTGTAATAATATATTAATAGTGTTTCAGCTGCTCCAGCCAGCAATGTTTTTTAGCTGTTGTTCTTTTTTGTTGTTGCAATAATACGTTTCTTTGTGTTTCAACTTCTTCATCCCAATGTTGCAGGAGTACTGCTTTTTTGAGATTTTGCAATATGTTTTAGTTGTTTCAATCTCATGTTGCATTAGTTGTTCCATGTCGTTGCAATAATATGTTCATTTATGTTTCAACTGCTTCAACCTATTGTTGCAGCAGTTTTATTTCGGTGTTTGTTTGCAATAACATATTCATGGTGTTTCAGTTGCTTTTTATCCTACTGTTGCAGTGCAAGGGGGGCGAGCTGGGGGTGGGCTGTGGGGGCGAGCTGGCGGCGGGCTGAGGTGCTGGGGGGCCGGCGAGGTCAGGGGCGGGCGGATCCCGTGCACGTGGGGGTGCGGGGCCATTCCGATCTACTTACTCCTCTGCGCGGGGCGTGCAGGGGCGGCGGTGGCGGGTGTGATTGCCGTTCTTTCTTCTTTCTTCTCGTGGAGGGCGCGTTCCGTGCGGGGGGCGCGCGGGGCCCTAGGTGCGTCCGGATAGACCCCTGGATCCGGGCGTCTGGGAGCTAGAAGCGCCTAATAAAAACAGATAACACCACACACATATTGACTTTATTGAGTCATACCCCACGCCGTCGGCGCGCGAATCACCTTTTTCCCGCCAAAACAGTTGCAGCGTTTTTTTTCTGGACCGAATGAGCAAATCGATGAAGGCCGCTAGTTGGGATTGGGCCTGGGGACACGAATGAAAAGAACTAAAAAGGCTGGAATGTGAGAAACGAGCTATGAGATCAAACAGCCAAGCTTTCACTACAGCGGATTTCGTCTTTGAAGGAAATGTGAACGCTTTGGATTTTCTAAGTGCATAGCAAACGCTCTGTATCTAAAAAAACCAACGTCTTAGAATTTGAAATGGAAGAGTAGTACGTTATCAAAATGCTGAAATAGTATGTTAGAAAATGTTGATTCGTTTTGAAAAATAACAAAGGGTTAAGAAAAAAAAATATTGATCTCATTTGTTAAATTTATTCCAAAACAACATGGTGGCTCAAACTGTTTTCAAAACAGCCTTACAGAATCTTCCATATAAATGGGTTCAGATACGCGAATGTTTCCCAACGACAATGATCATGGAGGCGTTGCCTTCCTCAGTTGCAAGGCGGACACTGAACACTGCAAGTAAATGATCGAGGTGATGGAACTGGAGAGCGACGAGGTTATTGATCACTTTGCTGTTCTTCATGACGACCTCCTCCTTGGCATGATGAAGATCCTGCATAGAGCCAGTTTGTTTGTTTTTCTGCCAGAAGTTGCGAGTCAGAAAAGCTACGGAAGAAAACTGCTTTGGGGGGAAATATTTATGAAAGACGATTGCTTTTCAAATAAAATTATAGGCAACTTTTGAAACTTGCTTCTCAGAAAGGGCCTTTTTCGATTTCTCACCTGCTTTGAGAGTTGTGCAAAAGCCATTATTATAGAAATTAGAAGCCTGAACAAGCAGGGCCATAGACACCATCAATGGATCAATTAATGGTTAATTTGGTTGCTATTCTCCTCCGAAAGTTTTCAAGTGCACACAATATTTTTCTGTTCTAATAAAAAAAGGATTGTGTATGCAGAACTCTCTAATTAAAGCCCTATTTCTTATAGCTTAGGATTTAGGGTTGTATACGTTTTTACAACTCCAAGCTGAAATCAACGAGCAGCTTCATTTCTACACAGATTATAACAAACTAGCTTGCCGGGTTAAGGGTTATTGCAATCCATTCTCCAATGGCTTCTAAACAGACTGTAGCATAGTATATGTTTATCCCTATGCCAGGGGAGTGTGAGGTTTGTGTTCTGTGCAGTATTTTATTTATTAGAGATAAATAAATGTGGGCTACAGTGCAAAAGTAAACGCACGCTATATACTAGAGTGCTACTTTTAGGAATATATAATATTAGTCAAACAAATGCAGTAAAGAAGAAATGTGGCCTGAACATTCAGAACAAGAGGAGGAGAATGCACTGCAAATATGAACTTTTCAAAGAGAGGAGACTCAGAGACGAGGCTGCTTCAACAGACGTGGCACTGAACCAGGCTGGTCGTCGCGCAAGGAAAGCTCGTTGAAGGCGCTGCTAAGGCATTTATTATTAGTAGGTTGTCATGTTGCGACGTCTCATGACAGTCCGTTGCCTCTTGTTGAGCTTCAGCGTTGGGAGGCGATCCGGAACTGAATGTGAAGCACGGCGGCTCGAATGCCTCCTGTTGCTGAGGAGCAGCAATGCGCTGAGGCCTCAATACATCAGGGTGCTGGGGCAGCCTTTGCCGAATGATTAAAATGCAAGTCAACGACATTGTCAAGTTTTCTGTTAGAACACGGACCGTGTTAGGCACGTGACATCTTATCTTACTATTACTATTACTAATCACTAATCAGAGACCTAAAATGAGGCTCCACAATAATCCTCACAAGACGCATTAGAAAAAAAAGATAAATCCCAGAAATTCTCATAATAATCAGATTCATCTGGCCTTTAATTCGGTAGACTTTAATCATCATCGTCCAATATACTCCCTCCATCTCAAAATATCTGTCGCTTTCGCTTCCCGAGAAACAACTTTAACAAAATATATATTAAAAAATATTAATATTTATGATACATAATTGGTATCATTGGAAAGATCTTTGAATCTAGTTTTTAAATAAATTTATTTGAAGATACAAATATTGCATATATTTTCTACAAATTGAGTCAAACTTGTGACAAAAAAAACAAAAAACGATAAATAAATTAGGACAAAAGTAGCTACTAAGGGCACGAACAACCGGGATTCCTCCCATCCGAACAGTATGCGTGGGAACGAGCAAAGCGCGGCTGAATTGTTTACAATTTCACCTTTTTTTTTGAAAAAATTCACGTTTAGACCCCTGAGCGAAGTAAACTCAATTTGGACCCTGGGGGTCGACGCCATGATTCATGGCGTCGATGTTACATGTCTCGACGCCGTGACTCACGGCGTTGAGCTTCGTGGCCCTATTTGATGTGGCGGATGATCTGGCAGATAGCTCGACGCCGTAAATCATGGCGTCGAGCTCGGCGCCGTAAATCATGGTTTCAAGCTCGACGCCACAGATCACAGCGTCGAGCCTGGATTCAAAGTGGTATATACGTTATTGTCAGATATATGACCAGAACCAATTAAGCTAGGCTTATTACTTCTTAGTCACAAGTATTTTTCTTGTCGATGCCGCCGTACCTATACGTTATTGTTGTATTTAGTATATACGTTCAGCGTACGGTCCGCATCATCGGACATACTGTAATTGCAAGAAAACATGGGGTACAAATGGCCAGCACATAAAGTGGTCAAATAAAGTAAACACGGGCGTATATGCGACTACTTTTTATATGCCGACTCGATCGTACGTGTGTGGCTCTAATTATCCCCGATCCCGTCTAATGTTTCCAGTCTTTTCACTGTCGCCTTTTGGTTCGCCTTTTTCTGCATGCATGCATTTCTGTTCTGCTACTTGGCCTTGTTCAGATGGTTTTAAAATTCTAAATTTTTACTTTTCATCCCATCACATCAAATATTTGATACATACATGGAGTATTAAATATAGATAAAAAATAACTAATTGCACAGTTCGGTTGCAAATCATGAGACGAATTTTGAGCCAAACTAGTCTATGATTAGACACTAATTGCTAAATACAAACGAAAGTGCTACAGTAGCCGAATTCTAAAAGTTTTTCATCTAAACGAGGCAATATGTTCGAGTTCGACACCTCACTCGTTACTGTTGACGGGAACATTCCTGTGCTTCATTTGCCTTGTTGCTGGCCTGGTCAAGCCACGGGAAAAATCTGCAGCTATATAGCCTAGCTCAGGTACAAATAAACTCGGGTAATCAAGAATATATAGCTAACTCCATCCACACCTTTCTCTCCTAGTGGTCAACAATATAACGTGCCTGCGTGTGTTGATCCTCGATCTTCTTATTGAAGGTGGCCAACTGTACGCAGCTACTAGTGATCAGTGTGCTTGTATCGTCTAAATGGGGCACAGTACAGTACTCCTACATGCATGATAATCAACTTGCCTTTTTCTTTTGGCCACCACAAGCAACCGAATTGGCCTGGCTGCTGAATCCCATAGTGTCAGTGTGTACGTAACTTAACCAATCTATGGGTTGATTGCTATCTCCACGATTCCATCCAGGCATCCAGCTGGTGGTTATTAGCATGCATGTTCTTGAATTGCATCTGTAGTGCATGCCATGTTCGTTCTCAGCGGGTCAACATGCACGCACGCATGCATGCATGTGTACGCGTTCTGACCGTTTCCCGTGTTTGCGTGATTCATATATCGCTGCACATATAGTATATATTACTTTGAATCTAGGCTCGACGCCGTGATTTGTGGCGTCGAGCTCGACGCCGTGATCTACGGCGTCGAGCTATCTACCAGATCATCTGCCACGTTGAATAGGGCCGAAGTTCAACGCCGTGAGTCATGGCGTCGAGACGTGTAACCTCGACGCCGTGAATCATGGCATCGACCCCCAGGGTCCAAAGTTGAGTTTACGTCGTCTAGGAATCTAAACGTGAATTTTCTTTGAAAATAGGCTAAATTATAAAAAAAATACGGAAAGCACGGGAACGAGCGCGGGAGTCACCCGAGTGCGCGGGAGTCGGTGGCATACTGGCAGCCAGGTACGTCGTTAGTTTCCTTTTGTTCTTTTATTTATTCTTCTTTTTTCTTTCTTTTTTTTTCTTTTTTTCTCTTCCTTTCTTTTCATGCATATTTCTTTTCTTATTTCTTATATTTTTTACGTGATTTTTTTATCATTCTTCTCATGTTTCTTTTATTTCTTTTTTCTTTTCTTTTCTTTCCTTACCTTCGGCCAAAAGTCCACTCCGGCCTGCTTAGCTTATCTGCCTGAAGGCCAGAGCCAGCGTGGCAGCCACGGATGATGAGCTAAGTACTCCAAGCACTTATATTAGTTTCTAGCGACCTTTTCTTCTATGTCCCATGCTCATGATGGTTTCTAAAACACACAATTTAAAAATAACAGTCATGGTTAGGCGCCGAATTTTGCGCCTCTTATATGCTCAAAAACATTATCCACGACACATGTCTACTTTATGAGTGCTCTTAGGCCCTGTTTGTCAGGGCTTCACTTCACTAGTGAAGCTATTTTTTTGTTTCAGCTCCACGAACAGCTCCATCACTGGAGTTGAATCTGTTTTGGTAAACTGTTTGGCAAAACGGCTTTCCTGTGAGAGCATGTTTTTAGGGGCTTCACCAGTGAAGCCATTTCACTTTACCCCGTTTGGCAGAAAACGGTTCTAAACAGCTCCTGAAGCCGGTGAAGAAGCCCTGTCAAACGGGGCCTTGTTAAGTTGTAAACTCTAACTTGATTTTTATTTACTCACTTGCAACCAATCAAGATCCGGGCATAAAGATTTTATCTCGCGACATTGTTGCACTAACCTAGACTTGACGACGATTGAATCAATCAGTCGTAGGCCTGCGAAGTGAAGCCCAAGTCAGCTGGTGAAGGTCCGTTTGCCCGAGAGACTGAAGGCCAGTCATAGCTCCTATAAGGGTACTATGAACAATCTCGATGGCGCACGAGCACAAAATCACGGTAGGCTTGCGATGGTCCACCAGACACCAGGAACAAGCGTCTATCAGGTGCCCAAGCCGACTTAGGCCCTGTTTGGTGTAGGGAGTTAAATTTTAACTCCCATCATATCGAATGTTACGGCACATGCATGGAGTACTAAATGTAGACTAATTGTATGCATGTTGACACAGTTTAGGGGTTTTTCACGAGACGAATCTATTAAGCCTAATTACTCTATGATTGGAAACTTTTTGTCAAATAAGATGAAAGTGCTACAGTTCGAGTTAAACTTTAACTCCTCGAACCAAACACCCCCTTACAAAGGTACTATGATCTACTGTAATAATATTTGTTCCTACGAGTTGCTCATAATTCTGTTCAAATTTACTACCTTTGAGGATGACACCATTTGGCAAATAATTGTGCATTTTTTTTAACTAAACCCTCGTCAGTGCTGCAGTGCATGAGTTGAATAACTAATTGATCATGAAGGTTCCTAACTTCCATTCATTCACAAGTCTATAACCCTTATTATCTATAGAATGATATCTTATCACTCAATCGTGCCTAACCTTCGCAAATGGTTTTTTAACCAATTCGCATACACTGTATAAATTTCATGACTCCGGAGACTCAGTGCGGCTAATGCAACTCTCTTATAATGTGCCCGAGTGGCGATTCTCAAGTGTCGTAGAAATTATACTTTGCTAATATGCAGGCCATCACTACTGTTAGTCTTGGCGTGTTCCATTTACACCTCTGCACAACATAGTTCTTTCAACTTCAATTCATGCATGTTTCTTACAGGATAAATAGTATTTTTCAGTGAAGGTAACGCCTTCTCAGTTGGCCAAAACAAACATGTTATCCTCGATACCCTTATCATTATCAACTATCTTCTTTGTGTAAAGCACCAACTCGCAGGCGAAGGTCCTTGGCCCGCGAAGTCGCACTCCAGCCACGGAGGGCCAAGTCACGCTCAAGCCACGGAGGGAACCTGCCACACGAATGTCTGGCAGCAACCCAACCCTTCGGCAAGATCTTGGCCCATTATTAAGGTTCGTCCAGCCATGGCTGAAGCTCCGAGAGCGCCTCGCGAAGGTTCCTACGTGTTCCATACAAGCCGGCAACCACTGTTGTCTCAATAACAAGTTCCCAACTGTTATGACTGGGATAGTGTATCAGAGAAAGGGGAAAGAAGGGAGGGGGGCGACAGGAACTGCTGGCGCGCCCACGATCCCAGCGTCGACCATGCCAGAAATAGAAAGGAATAGGGGGTAGTGGTTGTGTTGTGTGCGTGGGTGTCAATCTGTTAGGGGTAAGTAGGGCAACAGAGTTGTTGTCCTCTACGTTTAGGATACTCTGTTTTGGTTTCTCCAGTTTCCCTTCCGACAGCGCCGGTCGGCCACCACCACTCACTCTTATAGTCTTAGATCGCTGGGCTCTACTATTTTGGTATCGGAGATGAACGGCGACCAGACGCTGCCGGCGGCCACCGTCCAGCAAGCAGAGTTCTTTGTAAGATTATTCATGTTTCGATTTTAAACTAAACAAACTTGAGAAGGAAAAGACCTACACATAGCTGGCTCCGCAATGCAGGCATCCCACGGGGCAGCACGTTGCTTTCAGAAGTAATTTGTAATGGAAACACGGGTGCCTTATCTACACCTACACGTAATGAATTCGACATAATGGATGAACAAGCGCCTTTGTCTACGTACTGTGGACTAAGCCCAAAACCCTTCATGAGCACAGGGCACTGCCGAACCACACAGGCAGGATTCACAAAACCCGAATGGCCCAAGTTGCATTGTCCCAACTATAGAAAGTAGAAAGCACGGCACAAAAGAAAAAGGAAAGTCAACGTACGTGTACAAGTGGCTGCTCAATGTCACAGCCTCCAATGACATGGTTTTTTAAATTATTATTAAGGAACACAAAATCAGTCTCTAACATTCACAAATCAATGAATACATCCAAACAATACAGACTCATAGTATTTAGACCAAATGTCACCATAAGGATTAACAAAGTTTACTGACGAAACGAAGAGACAGCGCGTTGGCAAGTGGATAAGTGGCAGCAGAGGTTGGCAGTTGGCAGACGCTGACCACTGCAAGTACGTACGTACATGATCGAGGTGCTGATGGAGCTGGAGGGTGACGAGGTTATTGATCACTTCACTGTTGTTCCTGACGACCTCCTCCTCTTTGGCATGATGAAGATCCTGCATAGACCCTGATTGTTTGAGTTTCTGCCAGAAGACTAGCTTAATTATCAGAAAAGCTACCAAGGAAGTCAGCTTTTGAGGAAAATATTTTTGAAAGCTTTTGGAACTTGCTTCTCAGAAAGTTATTTTTCGATTTGCCCACTGCTTTGGAAGTTGCGCAAAAGCCATTAGAAGCCCGAACAAGCAGGGCCATGGCCATATATAGACACCATCAAGGGATCAATGCTTAATTTGGTTGCTATTCTCCTAATCTCCTCTGAAAGTTTTCAAATGGACAATATTTTTCTGTTCTAATAAAAGAAGATTGTGTATGCAGAACTCTCTAAAGCCCTAGTTCTTTTAGCTTAGCATTTTCAAATGGACACAATATCTGAAGTTGCGTGAGCAGCTTTGTACACAGCTTGCCGGGTTAGGGTTATTGCAATCCACTCTCCAATGGTTTCTAACACACTGTAGCATAGTACATATTTATCCCCATGCCAGACGAGTATGAGGTTTGCCTTCTGTGCAGTATTTTTCCTTTATTTATTAGAGATAAATGAATGTGGACTACGGTGCAAAAATAAACACATGCTATATACAATGCTAGTTTTAAGATTTCCCCTGACTAGTCTAGGCGGAATATATAATATAAGCACATCCCATAAGTCAAAAGCAGTAAGGAAGAAATGAGGCCAGTACATTCAGAACAAGAGGAGAATGAACTGCCAAATAATTTACTTTGAAAACAAAGGAGACCCAGAGCAAGCAGAACAGAGGAATACATTACCAATCTCCGAGGAGGCTGCTTCGACAGCTGTGGCACTAGAACCAGGGTGGTCGTTGCCCAAGGAAAGCCCGTCGAAGACGCAGCTGAAGGCATTTGCTAGATCGTCATGTTGCGACGGCTTGTAACAGTCCATTGCCTGTTGTTCAGGTTCAGCGTTGGGAGGTGATCTGGAACTGAATGTGAAGCACGGTGGCACGAATGCCTCCTGTTGCTGAGGAGCAACTATGAGTCGAGGCCCCAGAACATCAGAGGTTGCTGGGGCGGCCCCTGCCATATGAATAAAATTTAAGCCAATAGCATTATCAAGTTTCTGTAAGAACATGGACCATTTTAGGCGCACGACACTAGAGCATATGAAGCTTTTTTTTTAGAAAATAGAATTGTCCGGTCTCTACAACCGCACACAGCCAAGTTTAGAAGATACAAGGCTGAAGGTATAATCAAATAAAATGCGTCCTGGAATAGTTGTTTGGTAGGCATAAATACATATAAACTGTGTACCTGATGTTCCCTTGACGCAATCATGAATAACTGGTGCATCCTGAATCAATTCTCGTCCATGGATGGTGGCGCTCTCGCGAGCTTTCAAAAATGAAGATTTTGAATAAAAGATACAACAAGCACTAAAGTTTCAGTTTAACATGTAAATAAAAAAATTGCAACAACTAAATTAGAACTTGAAATCTAAATGTAGATTCATGGTGTCACAGAAATGGGTGCACAAGAGCTTATATACCTTAAGCTTAGGTTTCAACTAATTACATATCATAGTAGGACAAAAATTAAATCTTAGAAATTCTAAATAAATGTCCCTAATGGAGCCTCCATGTTAATCCTCATGAAGGCTACTAGAAACAAAAATGTAAATCTTAAGAAATTTTAACAAAAATTAGAAACATCTAGCCATCAATTGTGTTGACTCTAATCACTACTGATACTAATACCTGCTGGATTTATTCTATTTCTAAATAAGTATTGTCGTCTATGGTTGTGTAAGCATAAGGGAACCCATGAATTTATATTTCAATTATCCACCTATGTCATTAAAAACATGATCTAAAATAAACCTACATTTCCATCTAATTATACTAACATGGTATTAGATAAATAATATAGGTAACCCCTTAAATTGGATTTAAATTGACCACTTCTGTCATTATTAAAGAAAAACCTAAAATATCCCCTCAAATCTACATATAAACATTAACATTTTCTATTATAAAATTAGTTTAAATAACCATAAAGCATACATATGGTTTACATTACCCACTTCTACTAATATTAATATATTATAAAGGTTGTGTCATCATATAGATCAAGTACACATTCATGTCATCGTAGATAAAGGTTGTGTCATCATATACATCAAGTACACATGCATGCCAATATAGTAAATCATGGTGCGGGATAAATGATTGTTTATGCCATCGTGGTACTTAAGAGTGCAGTCTAAGATGTAAAGTCCTTACTTTTAAAAGTATAAAAGATGTATTAATAAAAGATACAATAATCACAAGAGTTTTAATTTAACTTGAGGATAAAAAATCTGTAGAAACCAATAAAACTAATATTTGAAAATCAAAATTTAGATTGATGACGTCATAAGATATGGGCTACAACAAGAGCTACCATAGTTTAAGCTAAGATTCTAACTAAATGCACGTTGAAGATATGCAAAATTATCATGTAAAAGGAAAAAACTATGGATATGGATGGAAAATATATATGCCAAGAAACTATCGATGTGGATGAAAAAAATATATAGATTAATAATTTTATAAGTTTATCATAACTAGATAGAAACTAAGAGCATCTGTTACGCCTATTGTCAAAAATGAACAAAGAAAAAATATATAATTTAATAAAAGTAATTTGATTAGTCCTTAAACAAAAACTAATGCTTATATCCTAAGATACTAGCCCGTGTGAGAGCACGGGTTAATGTACTAGTATATAATAAGCACATCCCATAGGCCCAAACGCAGAAAGGAAGAAATGTGGCCGGTACATTCAGAACAGAGGAGAATGCACTGCCAAACAATTAATGTTCCGAATGAGACGAGACCTAGTCCCAGAGCAAGCAGAGCAGAGGAAAACATTACCGGTGTCCGAGGAGGATACATCAACAGCCGTGGCACTGGAACCAGGGTGTTCGTCGTGCAAGGAAAGGCCATTGAAGGCGCTGCTGAAGCCATTTGCTAATAGATTATCATGTTGCGATGGATTGTAAAAGTCTGTTGCCTGTTGTTCAGCTTCAGCGTTGGGAGGTGATCCGGAACCGAATGTGAAGCATGGCAGCACGAATGCCTCCTGTTGCTGAGGAGCAGCAATGAGTCGATGCCCCAGAACATCAAAGGTTGGGGAAGCCACTGCCAAATGATTAAAAGTCAACGGCATTGTCAAGTTAGAAATTTGGAGCATGGACCGTGTAAGACTACCCGCACTCATGGACCTCTATATTCATCCTCTATACGTCCTAGTCACCAAGATTCTCTCATCTATACTCAATTCTCCCGCATCCATCCATCCTCTATATCATTCTCTATCTACTCTATCCACTGTGGGACCCACTTATCACTTTACCTAAATATATCCATGTGTGATATAGTTTTAATAGATTTATTGAGACGAATTTAATGGTGCAATCGAAATTTAATTTGGATTTTTGGTTTGTGAGTTATAGCATTTTTTCCTTTGTTTAGCTAGTAGGACCGCCACTATTGAGTATAGAGTAAGCACAGTACTACTCTAAATATAGAGTGAGAGAAATAATAGAGTATCGTTTTAGAGTACCCAGTGCAACAGTTTTTACTCTATATTCATACACTAAAGCTTTAGAGTATCGTTTTAGAGTACCCACTGCGGACAGTCTATGGCGCGCGACAGTAGGCTGAAGGAAAACACTACCAAATAATTTACTTTTAAAACAGAGAAGACCCAGAGCAAGAAGAACAGAGGATAACATTACCGGGGTCCGACGAGGCTGCTTCAACAGACGTGGCACTGGAACCAGCGTGGTCATCGTCGTGCAGGGAAAGGCTGTTGAAGGCGTTGCCGAAGGCATTTGCTAGGTTGTCATGTTGCGACGGCTCGTAACTGTCCATTGCCTGTTGTTCAGCTTCAGCGTTGGGTGGTGATTCAGAACTGAATGTGAAGCATGGCGGCACAAATGCCCCATGTTGCTGAGGAGCAGCAATGAGTCGAGGCACCAGAACATCAGAGGTTGGGGCGGCCCCTGCCAAGTGCCAAGTGATTAAAATCAAGTCAATGGCATTGTCAAGTTTGGAGCATGAACCGTGTAAGGCACGCGACAGTGGTACATACGAAGCTGAAAAAATAATCAAATAAATGCGCCCGGGAACAGTTTTTTGGTAGGCATAAATAAATGCATATAAAACCAGGGAACCATACCTGAAGTTCCCTTGAAGCGATCAGCAATAACTGGTGCACCCTGAACCAATTCTCGTCGACGGATGGTGGCGCTCTGGCGAGCTTCCAATCGGCGCCGCCGTGGCTGGCCATGTCGGCGGCCAATTTCAGGGGAGGCGCCGTGATGGTGGATGGTGAAGGAGAGGTCTGTGGGTAGAGGCAGTGCTGCAGTCAGCGACTGGCCGGAGTTGTCGTCCGTGATGGAGGAGCCCACCTTGTCATCACCACCTGCAAATTTGCATAAACACACGGCGATTTTAGTATAGGAGCAACAAGCAAGTTAGCAAGTTCTTGTTTCTGTGACTCTGAGATGAAGAATACATACCTGAAGTGCAGATGCCAACATCGTCAGCTACCTTCTGAACAACTTCTTGTTCCGACACGTCAGCAACGGAGGAAGGCTTTGGCTGTGTTGTGTGAACTGTAGACTGGCTGCGTCTTCGCGGCCTTAGGCGTACTCGGTTGCTGCTCCTCCCGCCTTCGGTTGAAGGGAACTTTTGTTTTAGGAAACTTGGACGCATCGGGTGGTTGTCAAGTGCTTTCTTAATGGCAATTTGTACACGCAAGATATTCAATTTGATGCCGAACATACGACACTTGACGTCCTTGAGTTGGGAGAGATGGATGAGACCAAAATCAAGACGACCATTACTCACAGAAATTGTTATATCTGCATCAAAGCCAACATCGAGTTGTTCCAGCTTTGGCATGGATCCAGCTTCAAACGTCAGCATGGGGATACTGGGCCTACCCACACAAAAAATTGAATTGACGTATACCATGAAACTCCTCAAGCTTCTGTATCCATGCCTGTTGCTGACCACAAGTCGTTGTTTGTCTGTCGAGGGTATGCCTTCAACGTTGTTTTCCATCCACAGCATTAGATCGACAAGAACTGGTAGGTCACCAAGAATACAAAGACTTTCCTGATCCAATTTCTTTATTCTCACATATAATTCTTCAATGTTGACAAGTGACTTCATCCAGCTTGGCACCCTTGACATGGGACTCATCCAGAAACAAAGCTTTCTTAGGCTACCAGAGCACCACGGCACCTCTATGATGACGTCATCTCCATCTAACATGACGGCATTCCCTGCTTCTCTATAATAATGAATATCTACGACTAAAGTTTGAAGCTTATTTAGCCGTTGAAAAGAAGAAACCATCTTTTTTAGAAAATGCACGAAACTTTCCTTGTCAATAATACCAGAATTGTAAAGAAATGATATACCCAGATGCCTCATCTTGGTCAAATCGCCAATTTCTTCAACAAAAATAGATGCTGCATTTATGTCATCAATTGCTACTAAATTTAACTCCTCCAATGCCTGCATGTTTTTAATTCCACTGGGAAAGCAGTTCACCTTCTCAGGACCCATCAGTAGGTTGACAAGTCTTTTTAGTCGAACTATAGCTGTTGGTAATTGGATTATGCTGCAGAAGCTTATGTCAAGTGTTTCCAAATACTGTAGCGCTCCGATCTGTTCTGGGAGCTCAGTTATCGATGTTTGCCTGAGGTTTAAATACCTCAGCTGGAGTAATTCTCCAATGTTTGCAAGATGATGGTTTTCTAATAATCTCTGACAGTCTGTGAAGTCCAGGACACACAAGAATCTAAGACCCAACAAGGAACAGGGGAATCCAAAACTAACAATTGACCGGACATTTGCATAATTTTGGTTCAAGTGTACGGTCACATCTCCATCAGTTTTACCTTGTAGACTCAATCGACGAACCTTGATTCCTGGTGGAGGTGTTAGTCTTGGGATACCATGTACTGTAACAAAGTTGTCTTCAATGGACTTGCACACGATGAAGTCAAGAATTGTATCATGGACACGACAGCTGTTCACCTCGCCAGTCCACTCACCTATTTCCTTCGGAAGGATTAAATTTCTATTGATGAGCTCAGTAAAAGACTTCTCTCCTGATTCATACAAGGTGCATGTAGATTCTGCAGGAACGAACCCCTCTGCAATCCATAGCCGTACTAAATGCTTTTTATCAATTTCATAATCTTCAGGAAATATACTAAGATACAATAGGCAAGCTTTTAAATGATAAGGGAGATCAAAATAACTGAGTGATAATATTCCCATCATTCCTTCCACAGTCGAATCTCTCTCAAGTCCATGGCCAATAGAAGTTTGAACTTGATCCCACTCTGTGACTGAGTGAACTCCATTCCGTGCTTTGTTAGCTAACAAACCAGATATTGCAATAATGGCCAACGGTAAACCTCCACACTTCTTCAAGATCTTATCAGATACTTCTTTTAGGTTTTCTGGGCATTCATTTCCAGGCCCAAATATTCTATTCTGGAACAACATTTTCGAGTCCTGTTCTTCTAGAGGCTTTAGTTTGTAAACCCAACCATCAGAAAATAATGAGCAACATGCTTTGGCCACATCATGTATCCGAGTTGTGGTTATTATCACACTACCACAACTATTGCTTGACAATGCATACTTAATTGTGTCCCATGTTTCCACATCCCATACGTCATCAACTACAATGATGTACCTACAACATGATTTGATAAAGCTATTTAGTATGGAAGAATACATTTTTAGTTCAAACAAATATTCCATGCATAATTAATACCCTAAAATGATTGACAACCAGAATGTATGAAACTCTACTCTTTAAAATTATAACCTTATACTCTAGTGAAGTGTAAGCATTGTAAGCATCATTTATACCTATGTCATTTACTTTTCACACACTCAAAAATGGATATTAGGAGGACAGGTATGATTTAGGATTTCTAGAACAAAGACGCAACATAAGATCCTGATGTACTAAGACGATACCTCTAAACTAGGATTCTAGAATTAAAGCTCCACACTTAAATTAAAACCTACACGTAACTATCAAGATATGCTCTAAGTTAATCTAGTGCATCATTTCTAACACCTAATTAGGCAGCCTATATACCTATATACAGGCTTAGTGGTGCAGAAACTGTACGGTTAGATTTATATTACAAAAAAATTGGTAACTTATTTTCTATTTTTAGCAATATATTGCAAGAGAAACACTTGGTCTGAACTCTAACTTATTACAAGTGAAAAATCAAATTGTGCCTTATAAATGCTCATTTATAAGTCCCCTTAGTGATAATTTAAGGGATTTTATCCATATCAAGTGGCTGATACTTTATATGTGTACTATGCACATTTTCAAGCCTATCAAACCTATATAAAATAACAACAAAGAAAAAGCATTCATGATAATTATCTGTGTAAACGTCCGTTTCCAATGGTAAACCTCCGCACTTCTTCAAAATCTTATCAGAGACTTCTTTTAGGTTTTCTGGGCATTTATTTCCAAGACCAAATATTCTGTTCTGGAACAACCTTTTTGAGTCCTGTTCTTGAAGAGGCTTTGGTTGGTAAACCCAACCATTAGGATATAATGAGCAACATGCTTTGGCGACATCATGTATCCGAGTTGTGGTTATTATCACACTACCATGACTATTGTTTGACAATGCATACTTAATTGTGTCCCATGTTTCCACATCCCATACATCATCTATTACAATGAAGTACCTACAACATGATTTAATAAAGCTATTTAGTATGGCAGGGTATATTTTAGCTCAAACAAATATTCCAAGGATAATTAAGTGTAAGCATTGTAAGCATCATTTGTTGCATGTCATTTACTTTTCAGACACTGAAAAATGGACATTAGGAGGAGATGATTTAGGATTTCTAGAACAAAGACATGACATAAGAATTAAGATCGTGATGTGCTAAGAGGAAAGATCTAGACTAGGATTTGTAAAACTAAAGCTCCAACACTTAGAAATTAAAACCTACACCAAATTATCTGGATACCCTCTAAGCTATTCTAGTGTATTAATTCTAACACAAGGAGGTGCCAAAGTTTTGCACCCAAGGTTTCGATTTGGCAATAGTTTCTTGTTTTAAAGATTTGTAACGACAACACACTGAAGAATTTTATAACATGCTTAGGCATATAGTATATATGCACTGCTATTTGTGGATCAAAACTTTGGTACGTTTGACCCAACAATTAGGCAGCCTATATACAAGCTAAGTGGTGCGGAGACTGTACTGTTAGATTATATTACAAAAAACTGTAATTTGATTTCTAAATATATTGAAAGAGATGCTTAGTCGAACTCTAACATAGTACAAGTGGAAAATCAAATTATGCCTTATAAATGCTCTTAGTTATAATCTAAGGGGCCGTTTGGATCCTTTTCATTTTGAAGAATTGGAATCTACATAATGGATTAGGTTATTTGGCTTGAAATTTGACATTCCACAACTTTCTCAAATTCACATATAAGTCTATCTCAAATTGATAGGGTGGGAGATGGAAATTAATTCTATACATCACCATGCTATGTTTCTACTCACCAACTTATAGCGCGCTCTTCAACTCACTTCTCTAGAGTAGAAATACAACATATAAATATCTCCTTTGTATGGTTAACGATAATATACAAATATATTCCATATACAACCATATTAGCTTAATTAATTTGTGCCTAAATTATAATTATTAGAATGAATTCAATTTCAAGTGACTGATACTTTGTATGTGTACTATGCACATGTTCAAGCCTATCAGAGAAAGAAAAAGCATTTATGATAATTTAACTATCTCTCTAACCGACTGTTTGCTTCAACGGCGTGAGAGCAGCCAATTCTTACAGAAAAAAGTATGATGGGCAAAGCTTATTAACATAGGTTTCTTAACCGAACAGATAAAAATGTTGCATGCTGAAAGAAAACACCCGTGTGTACCTTTTTGTCCGAAGGAAATCCTTGATTTCCATGATCAGCTGCAGTATGTCTGTCTTATAACAATCTCGACCTGTCACCTCGACGAGAATTGTTCTCAAAATCCCAAAGATGTCAGGATTCCGTGACACCGACAAGAAAGCTCGGCACTGGAACTGATCTTTCAGCTCTACATACACTCTGTTTGCAAGGGTTGTCTTTCCAAGTCCTCCAATTCCCACAATAGACACTATCTTCGGTTGTGGCGATGAAATACTCCCATCATCACCTGTCAGAAATGAAATTACCTCTTGTTTTGGTTGATCGATACCCACAAGCCTTGAAGCATCCTCAAATATGGCAAGAGCTCTCGGATCCACGGCCACTTTGCTTGTATTCATGACAGTCTCGCCGATTTGCTTGTATCTTGCATTCCTTTCACTCACCTCCATTACTTGGCCTTTCAGCTTTTCAATCGCCTTGGCTATCCGACGGCGGGCCTTGGTCTTGTCTAATTGGAGTAGCTTCTTGCATTTGTCGATGAATCCATCTGGTTTCGTCAAGTCGTCATCAACACGGACTTTGAAGTCGTCGAGGCTGTCCTCAATGTCATAGGAGAGCTCTCGCACCTCCTTCATCCACGCCTTCTCTTGCGCATCAGGATTCTCCTCTTCTGACTTCTTCAGAAGGAACGCGTGCATGGCTTCTAGTTCCCGAATCAGGAACTTGACCTCACCACGCACGCCTTTGAAACGCTTGTACTCGTCGCCGAGCAGAGCAGCAAGCTTATGCAGGACGGGGCTCAAGGCCCCCGTCGCTGCGCTCACCAGGAAATCCGGCATGGCCGCTAGTAGAAAACACAAGCTCAAAGCAAGCTTTTGTTGGGTTCAGTTGGAGTGGCTGCGTGGATGGGACGCAGGCAGTAGCTCTGTGAAACGGATTCTCCACAGGCCGGCCTTATTGCGCTCTAGCTCGCCATGGATTTGGAAACAGAGGTTGAGTTTAGGAGATTGTTTTGAGAGAGATGTCTCAGCTCTCAGTGTCTCACGGGAAGAAGGGGTTGGCGAAGAAGACACGGGTCATTGGGAAAGTGATAAAGAAGACTGCTTTATTCTGCTTGGGTCCCACAGAGCATTTTGAGCATTTATTTTGGAAGCGAACTGATTCTTTGTGTAAAATTGCTATACAATTCAAGAATCGAATCAATGTGCAGTGTGCAGCACTCTCAAAAGTCAAAAGCTCCCAGGAGGCGCCTGTTGGGGGTAAGCTTCGGGACGCCAGCAGCCTCGTATGGTTGTCGCTCTGGTTCGTCAGGTTCAGCATCGAGCCAACCAAAGCGTAGCTGCTTCGTCAGCTCCTCTCCAAGTCTCCAGCCCAGATAAGAAACCCGGTTACCATATCATTTAATTTTCCGCAAAGAAATTGTTGCAGCACGAGATTGATCTTGCTATGGCAAACTCAGCTTAATTTCTTTGATTCTTTACCACTGTGCTGCTGCTAATTGTTTATTTGCCGGATGAGTCGCACGCATGTTGTTGGACTTAACTTTTGGTGAAGGATGCCTAGGGTCCGCGTGCAGCAAGCACCGACATTTCTTTCAAAAGAAGCGAGCTTGCCTATGAAAAATTTCTATGTTTATGTGCGTATGTCCCACCGCATTGCGCATGACATTTTATAAGCCTGCACGACATGGGGCCCTTGCGCGCGTTCTCTCCATAATTAAAGAAACTACCTCCGGACTTGGCCAGCAATGATACGGGGCTGCCCGCGCAAAGCTCGGTCGCAAGGTGCAAAGGTTCCGCAGTCCGGTCCGCCGGCCTTGTGCTTTGGGGCCAGATAAGTGTCCCGACGCCTCTTCATTTCTGCTTGGCAAAATTACATTACTGCCAGACTTCGGATTATTTTTATTCTGTTCACTTGCTCCCTAACCTTTAATTAAGACAACGGAGCTATATTCGCTTATGTATTTAGTCTACGAGCTACATAATTTATGTCTCTTCTTTTTTCTAAAAAAAAACATAATTTCTATCTCCCGTATGAATCTGTTAAGTGGTGAAAGCACGTGCTCTGACTGCTCTCTGGCCTGATAATACTTTTTACCAGCCACTTATGACATGATTGAGCTCCCAAAAGATCAGTTAACTTGGGCGTCACATAAAAATCTTGAACAACTGCAACTCACCTTCGTTTCTGCTTAATATTTAGATATAGATACACTGAAACCATTTTATCTAACTACTCACTCGTGAGATCACGGTTGCTTTGTTTATCTAGCACCTACTATCTTGCGCGATATATGTTTCTTTTGGCACTTCCCATTGTGCGAAGTAACCATTTATATTCATCAGCTATCCGGAGCCGTGCCTGGCAGACTTTTTCAGACCTCCGCACGATACATACATCGAAATATACATGCAGGATACATACATCGAAATATACATGCTTCAATCGAAGCCCATCGAATCACTTCGCTGCAGCCTAGCTCGTTTCATGAAGAAACTTTCGGTGCACCAGCCAGCTCGTCTGCCAGTCGGGCCATTCCGGATCACCCTTGTCCCGCGGACTCCTTCAGCCAAAAGTCCACTCCGGCCTGCTTATCTGCCCGAAGGCCAGAGCCAGCGTGGCAGCAGAGATGATTAGCTAAGTACTCCAAGCATTTATATTAGTTTCTAGCGACCTTTTCTTCTGTGATATGGATAGCGCCCGGACGTACAAACAGATGCCCGCGCAGGGGCGGAGCCAGGAATTGAGTATAGGGGGCCATGTATAAGACTAAACTAGTAAACTATACCAAATTGTATCACGTACTACCTCCGTTCCATTTTATCTGGCGCACAAGCATATCAAGATTCAAACTTTAAAACTTTGACCAATAATTAGGCTAATAATTTTTAACTATTATAATACAAACTTTATATGATTATATTTATAAGGAATTATACTATCCAATGATTAGAAGTTTATAAGCATAAATAATATAATATAAAGCAAATGAATGGTCAAAGTATAATATAAGAGACCGTGTCATTCTAACTTGCGCCAGATAAAATGGAACGTAGGGAGTATATAATAGTAATATATGTTTCACAAATCTTAACCAAAAGAGAAATTATGTATCTATTATCCTAAATTTAGCTCTACGAGTACCAGCAATTTGATAAAAAATACTAGTGACTCTTATTTACTAGATAAAAGAACACTACTGCATGATTATGGATTACGGATTATCTGCTCCTTCTAGTGGCTTGATCACCTGACCAACACCTAAAGGAAGCAATTTGGATGGTAGGTCTGGCGCCCGGCGGTGTCGATTTGGGACAGCGGTGGCGGCACCGTCGTGGCTGCGATGGCACTGCACGGCGTCTTACATCCAGGCTCTCACTCTGACAGTACCAGCGTGGCGAAGTGCTGAAGTCCGCGAACTGGTGAAGCATAAGAGAAGACAAATAGTCGAACAGGCGAGAAAAGAAGGAAACCAGGAAGGTTCGACGCTTCATATTCAGGACCGATGAAGGAGCAGCAGCAATTACATGGGCTGCTTCTTATTAGGCCTCAAGTACTCACTATACACTTGACGTTTGGAGCCAAACAACAATATACATACATGTATATTAACTATATATATGCTAGAGGACTAGTAGCAGGTCAGGGGGAGCCAGGCCCCCCATGGTCCCCTCCCTCCGCCACTGCGCCCACGTCCAGACGCCCGTGCCTGTTACTCATTTCAAGCACATCTGCATGCACGCGGAACCCGCACCTCTCGTTTAGATGCCTGCACCCCCTCTGCGCCTCCCGTTCGAACACCCGCACTCCCTCCGCTTCCCCTCCCACGTCCCCTCCGCTTCCCACACCCGCACCGCCATCCCCCTCGACTGCGTCGTCCGAGGAGGCCAGGCACCAGAGCTACTGGTGACCACGACAGGGTGGTGGCGCTGGTTAGGGAGTTCGTGGACAAGGAGAAGGTGGTGGCCAGGCACCGGCGCCATTGCAACATGTGTAACACTAAATATACTTTTGAAACATCCAGATGAAACATTTGCAACATACATCTAAGGATAGATGAAACACTTGAAATATGCGTCTCAAACATGCGCGTGTAGCCAATTACAACATATGCAAACACCAAGATCTACTTCTTTGAAACATCCAGATGAAAGCATTTGCAACATACATCAGAAGACATATGAAATATGTGTTTGAAACATGTGTGTAGCCCATTGCAACATGTGCAACACCAAAATCTACTTTTGAAATATTTAGATGAAATATTTACAATATGCATCTGAAAAACCTGAAACACTTGAAACATAGGCTTGCAACATGCGCATTTTACAGTTTCGATAATCTGATCTCCGGAGAAAATTTTATAACAGCCTGTTGGGTAATTTGGACATCCAGGAATGCAGTGATGTTCGACAATGCTCAAGCTGATATGAACGTGTTGAAAATGAACCTTAGAGAAGAACTTGGCCAAGTGTGCACTAAGGCCTTCCGCAGTGTGGTAGAGTCGTAGAGATGCCCCCAAAATATACGGGCCCACAACTAGAATTGAGCACCGATGCCAAACGACCTGCAGTGTGAAAAATACTTGGCACCGGAGCTATCTGGGATTGTTGGGACCCACGCCGAATAAAATACTAGCATTCACTATCTTCTCTCTCTGGTTTAGTCGCAGGCACGCACGCATGACGGGTAGGCAAGCACGCAGGCTGCTGCTGCTGTCCCCTTATGCTACAGTAAATTAATATATTTTATGATTTAGGCATCGGTGCATCTACCTGCTTCGGTTCCTTCTTTCCTGGCTTCAATTCAAATAAGCACCACTGCCTGCAGTGCTGGGAGCCCAGACACTCTCTTTCTCCTCTTGGGCATCACTCGGAGCACACTGCCGAAGGCCTAAAGCCAAGCCCAGCAAGCAAGTTCTTTTAACTTCTCGGAGAGATAGCTTCCTTGTATAGGCTTTTCTTTTAGGCTTGCAAGCCTTGTACTTTTAAAAACTCTATAAATATCATTCTTTCATTTAATAGAAAAGAAAAAAAATAGGTAGGAGATTCTCCTACTGATTCGGTCAAAAAACATGTTGCAACATCCGAAATCTACTTTTGCAACACTAAGATGAAACACTTGAAACAAGTCTGAAACATCTGAAACACTTGAACACATCATTCGTCCGTGCAGCCGCGGCCTACCTGGTGGGGGACTGCAGTAGCCAACAAGCTTGGGTCGGGGGGACGTCGAGAACAACGGCCTAGCATACACCTCCGTTGCAGGACTTCCCTTCTTGCCATGGTGTCTTCGGCTAGTCACAGGAGACGATGTCCCAACCGGTGACGACCTCCAACTAGTGGCGCTGGGTTAGTGGTGGCCCAGTGACGCCATGGCCACGAAGGGCGAGGTGGACTGGGGCGCGGCAGGGGACGGTCGCAAGTGCGGCCAGTGATGGGGTGCGGCGTGGTGGGTGGAAGCAAACGACGCGGTGAGGGACGGGGCACGGTGGGGGAAGGGCGCACGGCAGGGCAAAGTGGAGCAGGCAAATGTGATTTTGTAGAAAGAGGCAGAGCAGGAGCGCGATGTTGGAGGCTAAGAATGAGTGGATAAGAATTAATTAGAAATGAGTGGCTGTCATTGTCCATGGGACAACCTGGAGTCCGTCCAATATTTTCGAGCGTCCGACGCTCGGGCCAGAGCATTATCGTTTCTTCTATGTCGCATGCTTATGATGGTTTCTAAATTAAAACACACAATTTGAAAATAAAGCGGTCATGGTTAGGTGCCAAATTTTGCACCTCTTATATGCTCAAAAACACTATCCTCGACACATGTCTACTTTATGAGTGCTCTTATTAAGTTTTTTGACGTGAAAAAACTGTGGGGGAGATCCCCACAGTGTCAAAAATTTTCATTAATTTATAATAAAGAGAAGTTCATACATACAGTCTTAACTAAAAGCATCAACCCAAACACAGAAAGATGACCGCAGATCATCTTTGAACCTAACCGACTGCAGGTAGCATTGATTCTTGAAATTCAAAAGCCAAGTGGCTGGGCTTGGAGCATTCCGCTGAAAGACCTTGTCATTCCTCATCTTCCAAAGCTCCCATGTTGCTATAAGAGCAGCCTCTGTGAAGCAGGGAATGGTGTGAGACGTCCGGGCCTGGCTCAACCTATCGAGTAGCTGCAGGGAGGCATCCCAAGTGATGCCAATTTTTGCCCAACAATCCTGTGCAAATGGACAATCAAAGAACAAGTGCTCTATGGTCTCATGTTCCCCTGTACTACACATGATACAAACTGGGGTGTCTTGAATGTTGAGATGTCTCCTTTGCAGCATTGTCTTGGTGTTTAGTCTGTCCACTAGAATAAGCCAGGCAAAGAATTTGATACGCGGGGTACATCTTGATTTCCAGATTATCTTGAAGATTGGATGTGCCTCTATGGAGCTAAAAACATGTGCATAATAACGACGTGATGTGTACCTGTCACCCCACATAGGAGTCCATCTGTCAGTGCCAAACTCATCATATGAAAGATCTTGCAGCTGATCCTGCAATAGTTCCAACTCCTCATGAGCTTGCACTGATAGGGGCAGCACAAAAAGAGTGTCCATGTCTTCTGCTTGCATAACTTTAGAAACTGAAATGCCATCCTTTCTGGCAAAGGAAGCAAGGCGTGGATATTTATGTGCTAATACTCCATCTGACCATAGATCATCCCAAAAACATACCGAAGATCCATCACCCAATTCACATTTTGCAACCCCTCGAAATAGCATGTTGAGATGAAGGACATCCTTCCACCAAAAGGAGCCCAACTCTCTTGTTGCATGTGGCACCCTGTTTGTATAGTATTTGCTCCAGACAAGGCGAACCCACGGGACATCTGCCTTGTTGTAAAATTTGCTCAAGTGCTTCATGAGCAAGGCGTCGTTTTGCAGCCGGAGGTTGATGACACCAAGACCACCTTTATCTTTAGGCAACTGAACAACTGGCCAGGCGACTAGGTTACCACCCTTCTTATCTGGAGTGTTTCCCCGCCAAAGGCATTGCTTGCGTGCTCTGTCAATATTCTCAATCATTTCTTTCGGCAACTTGATTGTGCACATTGCATAGGTTGTAATCGGGGTGATCGTTGAGTTGACCATCTGCAGTCTTCCACTGTAAGACAGCCAGGTGGAGCAAACTGAGAGCCGTCTTTCCACTCTATCCATGATTGGAGTAAGGTCTTCCATTCTTGGCTTGGTAGTTCCCATGGGGAGGCCAAGATAGGTGAACGACATCGTTCCTATATCGCAACCAAATGTGCCAGCAAGTCTGATCATCTTCTCATGTGTCACGTTAATGGAGTACATCTGTGACTTTCCATAATTTACCCGCAGGCCAGTAGACTCAGCAAAGCCGTGTAGGAGAGCCTTTAGGAACACCAACTGTCTTGTGTCAGCCTGGAGGAGCAACAACGTGTCATCTGCATACTGGACAATGGGGAAATCTTCAGTTGGCTGCGGGAAATCATACAGCCGATGAACCTGATGACAGAATGAGGTGTACCCAATTTAACCATCTACTAGGGAGGCCTAGATGTGTCATGACTTGAATGATGGTGGAGTGTTCGACAGTGTCGAATGCCTTCTCGAAGTTGAGCTTCACTATGACTATCTCTCTCTTTGATTGGTGACACTGGTGAATGTACTCATAGCTCCAAGCAAGGCAATCCTGTATCATGCGAGATCGGATAAAACCGTACTGGTTCTGATGGACTAACCTCAGTATTACTGCCTGGAGCCTATCCGCTAGCACCTTCGTGATAAGTTTGAGAGAGATGTTCATCAAAGAGATCGGTCGGTAATCACTTACTGTCTCCGAACTATCTTTCTTGGGCACTAGAGTGATGTACGATGTATTGATGCATTCCAGGTTCACATTTCCTTGATAAAATTCCGTGCACAGCGTGTAGAAATCATCTTTTATGAATGGCCAACATTTCTTTAAGAATAATCCATTGAAGCCGTCTGGACCCGGGGCTTTGTCAGGTGGCATGCGCTTGACTATGCAGTCAATCTCATCGGTATGAAAAGGGGCAACAAGACTGTCCAAATTCTCTATTGGTGTAAACAAGCCTGACAAATCAAAGAGCATGGTTGGTGATGATGTCATACCCATGCGCTGACGGAAAGACGACCATAAGAGACCAGCTTTCCCGTTGTGATCCTGTATCCAGAGACCATGCTCATTCCTTAGCTGAGAGATAGTATTTCTTCTATAAGAGATTGTTGCCATACTATGAAAGAACTTAGTGCACTCATCTCTGAATTTGATTCTATTGACTGTGTATCTCTTACGCCAGTACAAGTTTTTATAATGAAGCCAGCTCTGTAGCTGTTTCTTGACTACCAGTCTAAGGTTAGCTTCTGGATTATAAAGACCTCTTCGATCCTCCAAGGCATCCAAGTGACTGATAACAAAGTTGCAGTTGTCAATCAGAAGCCGAAGGTTGGATAAGTGCTTACTCTAGACTTTCAACTTTGATCTTAGAGCTTTAAACTTGGAGGAGATAGTGCGAGCAGCATCTGTCAATTGGGCTGTGGTGGACCAGCTCTCTTGTACAACCTCAGGGAAATCGCTCTGTTGAGCCCAGAAGTTCTCAAAACGGAAGATGTTGGCACGAGGAATTCTAGTGCTGATCACAATCTGACAGGGCACATGGTCAGAGGTGATTTTGGCCAACGGAAGCACCTCAGTGTTGGGGAAGTCAACTGTCCAGTTGGGCGATGTAAAGAACCAGTCGAGCTGCTCAAGTAACGGATCGGATTGCATATTACTCCAAGTGTAGGCCATTCCTTTCAATGTTAATTCAACAAGGCCTAAGTGACCAATAGCGTCATTGAAAATCAGTGTATCTGCTAAATTTCCTCTAGGCCTATTTCGATTGCTGAGTGATCTGTAGAAGTTAAAATCTCCCAAAAAGATCCAATTTTCAGAATCATCAATGTCATGCCCTTTAAACCAATCAATGAAAAGTGAACGAGCATGCTCATCACAGGGCCGTAAACTGTGGTGAGTTTCCAGATATCATTATTTTTTTTGAAGAAAACCGTGGAGCATTGCTCCCCAGAGAATATATTAAAACAAACAAAGAGTACAGGAAAGAAAACAAAAGTCAGCAGGCTGCTGACAGAAGAGAAAAAACCCACCTAAGACTCACCTAAGACAGGGAAGCCAAACGAGAGCAAGGGTGCCAACAAGGCAAAGAGAAAAGCAAAATTACAAATTATTGATCCAATTCATGATGACACCATGCTTTGAAGTAGGCAGCCGGAAGAGGTGAAGTTTAACCTCACTCTTGAAACGTTTCCAGGATTCCATACAAGGAGCTTTATGATTGAAGATGAAATCGTTCCTCTCCTTCCAGATACACCATGCAGCAATCATGAACAAGTCCATAAAGTAAGGACCACCAAAGTTAACTCGCTGATGTTGTAGCCTTTCAAAAATTGACCCCTGCTGATCCCATTGAATGCCAATGACAAACCATCTTGCAACACTTGATGAGCACTCAAAAAACAAATGCATGGAAGTTTCATCCATCTGATCAGGACATAAGACACAATGGTATCCTTCTTCTAGATGCTTATGCCTTCTTCTGAGTATGTCCCAAGTATTTAGTCTATCAACTAACAACAGCCATGCAAAAAATTTTATTTTGGCCATGCATTTTGCTTTCCAAATCCAGCAGAAAGGCGAAGGTGGTGTGATCTCCTTGAAATGGTTTCTGTAAAATTTCCTGGAAGTATAAAGACCACTAGTCCAATTGCACACCCAAATATCAGTTTGATCATTGTCAACTCTGAGTGCTTCCAGATCATCCTTGAAGACAAGATACTCATTATATGCTGATCTGTTCATGGGAAGCCTAAACATTTGCAGTGGATTAGAGAGAGAGCAAATCCAGCTTTAACTGACATCTTCTTATTGATAACATATTCATACAAATTGGGATATACATCCAAGAGAGGGTGCTGCTCAATTTTATCCACCCAAAGGCCAACAAAGTCTCCCATTCCAGACAGGCAATGAGCTATGCTTCTAAATTGTTCGTTGAGTTTCAAAATATCCTTCCACCAGAAGGAACCTCTCATGGGGGCTAGATGTGGAACTTTTTGCTGATAATAAGTGTCTCAGATTAACTGCACCCATGGCACATCGGCCTTATTATAAAATTTCTGTAGATGCTTTATCAATAAAGCATCATTCTGCACCTGAAGATCCTTGATCCCCAGTCCTCCCTTATCCTTAGGTACTATTACCATTTCCCAGGCAGCAAGATTGTATCCTTTTGTATTAATATCACACCCTCTCCATAGACAGCTTTTTCTAAATTTATCAATGATAGCTATTACTGTCTTTGGCAAACTTAAAGAGCACATGAAATAAGTAGGGAGTGAAGATACAACAGAATTGATAAGTTGCAGCCTACCAGAGTATGAGAAAAAACTGAACTTGCAGAAAGCTTTCTCTCAATTCGGCAAATTAGGGGAGCAAAATCCTTTACTTGTGGCTTAGTAGTTCCTAGTGGGATTCCCAGATAAGTGAAAGGAAGCTGACCTTGAACACAACCAAACACTCCAGTAAGCAGAGGCACTTTATGACTGGGGACATTGATTGGGATCAAGCAGGATTTATGAAAATTAACTTTGAGTCCTGTAGAGATTGCAAAGCTATGCAACAAGGCCTTGTGACAGAACAATTGCCTAGCATCTGCTTGCATTATAAGCAAAGTGTCATCTGCATATTGTATTATTGGGAAATGGTGTATGTCTCTGTTTGGAATTGGAAGATAGAAAAGGCCCTGCTGATAAGCTTTATTCACTATGCTCTGAAGAAGATCTGCAGCCAACACAAAAAGCAAAGGGAAGAGTGGATCTCCCTGTCTCACTCCCCTCTAGCATTGGAAATCTTTGCCAGGTACACCATTAAGTAGGACTGATGATGTTGCTGAACTCAGTATGTGTGAGATCCAATTGCACCACATGATTGGGAAGCCTTTTGCCTGCAGGATTTGTAGAATAGCTTTGTGTTCCACTGTATCAAAAGCCTTCTCAAAATCCAATTTGAGTATAATGATCTCTCTTTTTGAAGCATGGCATTGGTAAAGATACTCAAAAGCCCATCCTAGACAATCTTGGATTGTCCTTCCTTGGATAAAACCATACTGATTTCTATGGATAACCTTTAGAATTACTTTCTGCAGCCTATTTGACAAGATTTTTGTGAGAAACTTCATGGTGGAATTGAGTAGAGAGATTGGCCTAAAGTCTGTGACCCTTTCTGGATTTGACTTCTTGGGCACAAGAGTTATGTAAGAGTAATTTATACTCTTTAGGTCAGCACTGTTATTATAAAAATCATAGCAGAGCCTGTAGACATCATATTTAATTAATGGCCAACATTTCTTGAAAAAATGACCATTAAAACCATCAGGTCCAGGTGCTTTGTCTTTAGGCAAGTCCTTGGCTATTGCATCTAACTCTTCTATTGTAAATGGTGCTACTAAATCTTCAAGATCATGTTGTACCATGAGTTGCTCCAAATTAAATACCATTTGAGAGTTAACTAAAATACCCAATCTGTTCTTAAATTCTTGCCAAAAGAGCACTGCCTTTTCTGCATGTTCAGTTACAAATCTTCCATCCTCAGCTGAGATCTGAGTAATTACATTAAATCTGAATCTCTCTGTAGCCCTTGCATGAAAAATTTTGGTATTTTCATCTCCCCATTTGACAAGCTTCTCTGTGTAGCATTGCTTCCAGTATTCATGCTGACAATGCAGTAGCTTCTGCAGGTGGGATTGGATGATAATTCTGAAGTTTTTTTCTAATAGATGTAACATTCTGATTTCCTCCAAGTCATCCAGAAAACCAATTACAATGTTGCAATGCTTTATTAGGATGCTCAAATTTGACTTAGTTCCATTCCAAGACTAAAGTGCTGCTCTCAAAGCTTTGAGTTTTTTAGAAACATTCCTAGCCCCATCTGTATGTGAGGAAGAGAACCAAGCTTTGGCCACTGTATCCATAAAACCAAGTATCAGTGTCCAGTAGTTTTCAAAACGAAACAAGGTTGTTTTGGGTATACGTGTTCCAATTTGCACTTTACATGGTGTATGATCAGATACACTTTTGGCTAGAGGTAACACCATTGTGTTCGGATAAGACAAAGACCATGATGGGGAAGTAAAGAACCAATCCAATTGTTGCATAAGAGGTTGCTCCTGCATATTACTCCATGTGTAGCTCCTTCCTTTGAGAGGTAATTCAATGAGTCCTAGTTGTTGAATTATATCATTGAAGATTAGCATGTCATTTGTGTTTCCACCCGGCCTATTTCTGTTTGAACTTGATCTATAAAAATTGAAATCACCCAAGATGAGATAGTCCTCATCATTTGCTAAGTCAAGACTGTATAACCAGGAGATAAAATTCGTTCTTGATGGTTCACGTGTTGGGCCATATACTACAATGAGATTCCAAATTGACAGGTTGTGAACAAAAGTAACTTGCAGTCTTAGAGCAAAGATTTCACTGTCAATAGTGACCACTGAAAAAGATCGCGAGCACCAGCCCACTAAAATTCCCCCGGAAGCACCATCTGAGGGGCAATAATCAAAACAATCAAAACGACGTGGAGCAAACTTTCGCAAAAAAAGAGAATCAATTTCTTCCTTTTTTGTTTCCTGGAAACAAAATAAAGAGCAAGTACTTTCTTCTAATTTATTACGAATAAGGTCCCACTTGTCTGGGTCATTAAGACCTCTAACATTCCAACATAATAGGTTCCAATTATGACTGCAATCCATAGAGAACCGAACTTAAGAAAGAAAAAGGGTGGAAACATAGTGACCACCAGCCACAAAAGTTTAAGCATCTCATAATAGAGCAAACTGCAACTGTAGCCATTGGCCAAAAGCTAAGGAGATTGGACATTATCATTGGCAGCATTATCAAGGAGCTTGACTTCAGTAACGTCCTTAGGAGCTACTTCACAAAAGTTGACAGCCAAATTCTGCATGAACTCAATTGGCAGCACTTGCTTCTCTATTGCAGCATCTTCAATAGCTATCTCCAATTGTTTTTTCAGTAGGGTTGTGTCCTCCTTAATTAACTTCCTCGGCTTGGACTTTTCATCTAGCTCCATGTGCTCGAAGCCTAGGACCTGATGCCGCCTGGTGCTTCTCTGTATATCATCATCTACTATTGGGGTGGGCCTCTTTCTTGACTTCCTCTTATTGGGCAAGATAGGCCTTATAGCCTGAATGGGTTGAGGGATGTCATTTTCAGGAAGCAGAGCTAACTGAAGCCCATCATTGACTTCTGTCTGAGGCCCATCATTGGTCTCTGAAACTAACTAACTAGATGCTACAATGTCCACTTGATCAAGGGCTGGATTATTGGGTTCTATCTGCATGAGGTCTAGGTTGGCCTCATTCCTTGATATGCTATCCAATCTGATCAACCTCCTTGGCACTTGGGGAGTAACTGAGGAGGAGGCTTCCCAATTATTGCCCCAAAGAGGATCTATTGCATTTTGTTCATCATCACTATCAACCTGGACCATTTGGGTACACGGCAAGTGGACCTGTTGTGGCTGTTTTCCAAGAAGGTGAAAAGTCTGAAAATCCTGCTGTAGGACTAAGAATTGTGATAGCCCAATGTTCAGCGGTCTTTGAATGTATAGATTTTGATGATTCATCATAGAAGCTTGAAGAATGTCCTGCAGTAGCATTTGAGCTGAAGGCATAGGACCAAAGACTTGATGCAGATGGAGGGTTCTTGCTAGCTGAAAGATTGGATAGTCACTCTCCCTGTCCATACTGTTATTCAAATATGGAACAATCTCATGATGGTTTTGAACAAGTGGCAATTCCATTCTGATGGGTGGCCCCTGAGCTCTGAAAAAACCCAACACCTCTGAGCTGACAGATTCCGTAGTCTGGGTTGCATTTGGGAGCTGCATCATTGCTTGTTGAATCAGGTCATCTGTTAGAGCCTGTACTTGCTGCAATTCATTTTGATCTACCACTTCTCCTTCCTGTGGCCAGGCAGGCCAGCCATTGTCAAGATTTGCAGCAGCAGCCGCTGCATTAGGAAGCAGAGGAGGCTCCCAACCTTCTTCCATATTTGCTTGTTCAATATCATGGAGATCCTGCACATTTTCCCAATAATCATGATTCTGATTTTCTGGCTGAGGCCCTGGGAAAGGATGCGGATTTCCATCATCTGGAATAGGATCTTCATCAGCAGGGATAATTTCATTATTATGTGAATTCAGCACAAACACAGGCACCGTCCAAGAGTGACCAGCTCCTCCAACCATAGGAGGTCTACACACCAGAACACTTCTGGGGATTTTGCTGGCATGTAGAATTGAACATTTAACAAGGACACGTGACTTACAATTATTATTACTAGTCTAGGTCAACACTGTGCCAAAAAGATTAACAGCCTGTTCTATATATCCCTTGGTCTGATAATCAAGAGGGAAGCACAAGAACATGATCCAGCAAGTTCTACTAAAAGGAGAAGATCTCAGATTCATTCCATTATCATGCTCTTCCAAGAAAATCTCTCTACCACCAGGTAAAATATGAGGGCTAAGATTGATCATAGCTTGTCGAGTGACTGCAGAGCGAAATTCCAACAAGCAAAGCCCAAGAGGCGAGGGGCAAGCAGAAACAATATGAACCTGTCTTGGACCTTCGAAGTAGTTGATGACATTTGTAATTGCTTGCTAGAGCTGGTGTAGATTCTACTGTGGAGGCGGAGGTGTCAGCGTCGCAATGGCAAACTCCTCATGTCGACGAGGCAGATTTCCAGCGATGATCATCCTACCGCGAGCAGGACGAGCCCAATGCTCTAAGTCAAAACCCGTCGGGATGTAAGGGATGGGGTTAACATCAAAGTTGGCCATGGCGTCGCTGGTCGGCGGCTGGTGATCAGCCGGCGAGGGTTGGACTTGCACTGTAGATTGGTTTGCGTCAGGGTTTTCTTCAGTTGGCAAGGAAGACGGAGGATAGATGTGCTCTCCGAGAAAAGGGGGATTAGCTGCAGTGGAAGGAGCCTTCAAGATCTTGGGCCTCCAAAATAACTTGGGCCTAGTACGTGTGATGCACCAACGTGACAAGTGCCCATAGTTAAAACAACTTTTGCACCTAACCGGACTATGACACGACTGGGCTAGGTGCCTAGATCTTAAGCAATTTGAACAGTTGAGAGCCAAGTTTGAAGCCATTCCAAAATTGGATCCACTAATCACGGCACCAGGATCGGATCTGCATGTATTTTTGAAAATCAAATTTTCCGACGAACACGATGAACTCGATCCAACAAAATTTGTCACTGATCCAAATTTTCGAGTGATTGCAAAATCTAAATCCAAAGGAACTTGAACCTTGATCTGCCCAAACAAAACAGAAGTAACTGGCTTTGGCTTAGTTGGTGAAAACTTTGTTGGGATATAAACTGGAGAGGATGCAAACATCACTTTCTTTGAAGATTTAGCAATTCGCTTTTGACGTTTGTTCATCACTTCCGTCCACTGCTTTTGCTGTTCTAATTCCCAAAGACGTTTTTCCTTTTCCCAATTAGCTGATCCATTTCTCCAAAGATGAAAATAAGCATCAAAATGATCTCCAATAAATCTTCTCAGAGAGTAAACATGAAAACCCACTGCTTTGTTGGCCACAGAGAAACGGAAATGCCTTTCACTTTGATATTGAACGTGAAAACCAGCAGGTGCACCACCAAGACAAGAGGCCAAAGCAAAAGCCACTGATTCTTCAGTCAAACGGAAAGTGTAACGACGAAAAGTTACCAACAAGAAGAAAGATCCAAATGGCGTATCAAGAGTGTGATGAACTGAAGATCCAAAGAGTTGGAGAACTTCTTTTCAAAACTTTTTACCATGAGAAAAGTCCAACTTTCTCGACAACTCTTCAGGCAAATCCATCAGGAGGAAAGGAGAGAAGAGAGAACTTGGGTGACAGATCGAAGAAGGGGGGTGACAGCCTTGATCACCAGAGGAAAACACCAGCAGGATCTTCATCAGGGAGGGAGCCTTGATCGCCGAGAGGGTCGCCATCAGGGAAAGCTACGTGAACTCCGAGAGGGACTCTCATTGTTTTGCTTCCCAGATATCATTATTGTGAGTAGATGTGAATTGGACGGTTATGCGAAAGCATTGCTTATCGAGGACATTTCCCAGAAAGATTGTACTGTTCCAAATGACTAGAATCCCCCCCGAGGCACCGATAGATGGGATGAAATCGAACTTATCAAATCTTCTAGGCGCAAATTTTCTGATGTATGAAGTGTCAAAATGATCACGCTTTGTCTCCTGGAGACAAATCACAGAGCAGGAGCTTTCTTCAATTTTTTCTCTTACCGCGTCCCACTTCTCCGAAGCATTGATTCCATGAATATTCCAGCAAAGAATATGCCAGTTACGTGTATTCATGGATAAACTCATAGAGATAGCAAGCAAGACCCGATGTCACTAGGAGCATCAGGTTAACGACCAACTCATAGGGATAGCAAGCAGGACTGATAGAGTTGATAGAGCAGAAAACTTGCGGTGCCCTAGGCACTACACATGCAGGATCATTCAGAAGCTTCTTCATTGAGAACCTGTGTGGGGGGCGCCTGTAATAGCACGTCTTCACTGAGATCACCAGGATCAACACCACAGTTGATGCCCCATCCCTGCAGAACAGCCAACTCCACCGGGCTAGCTTCACCAGTTTCTTCATTTATCCGAACGAGCCAGTTCTTGGTTTTCTTAGATGGTTCCTTTTCAATTCTCACCGGGCAGAACCCCTCATTGCCAATGCTAAGCCTTGAGCTACGGTGGACACTTCTTTCAACCAGCGGAGTGCGGGTGTCACTGACAGAGGCCACATCTGGAAGGGCCATGCTTTTCCTCTTTAGCCTGACCATCTTACCTTTCTGGCTGTCAGGTTCTGCTGGGCTGGGCCTCATCTGCTCAGCTTGAATTTGAAAATTATCTGGGCCAGAATGCATGTTCAAAACCACACCATCTTCTTCAATAATCAGAGGTGGAGAGGAAATCACAGACTTTGTCTTGTTCGTAGCAGCAAGAACAGCAGGCCAAATCTGCAGAGCAAGAGCATCCAGGACTGGGCGCCGCAGGACAATCTCTAGGCCAGTAGGGGCAGGGCCATGTTCGTCCACTAAAGTTCTGTCAATGAGAATAGGTTGAATGGCAATTGTAGATGGACCAGCATGAAAGATACTGGGCAAACTCTTTCTGTGGAACAGGGTGATAGTTGCACAACGACTACGAGCTGCCAGGAAACAGGCTCTCTCGTTATTTGGAATGGAGATAGCATCGCTGAGTTGACCATTTGCCGGCGGATTTGTATGAGATTGCAAAACAAATTGATCCTGTTCCAAATTATGGGAAGCCGAAGAATCCACTGTGGTAGCATGAGAATCAAGGTTGTGAGTGCAAGATGGTGGAGTCTTTCCCGAAGATGCCTCTGAATTAGATTAGATGGGTATCTTGGGTCTCCAGGTAAGCTGTGGTTCAGCATCAGTTGATCGGGCTTTTTGGCATCCATACCCAAATCGGTTTGGGCCGAACCTTGGCGGGGCAACGCCTCTTGATATGGCCAAGACCGAAGCAGAGGGAGCACCTGACTTTGGAAAGACAGAAACGCCTGGTATGGCCCAATTCCAAACAACGGAAACATCTGAGAGAACGGCCCACTGGCTTAGGAATTGAATTTGAATTTGGAACGGGGCCGTTGGATTGCGCCTTAGATGGCGCCGTGATCGTAGGCTTGTTGCTGTTCCCATCAGGATGACACCGAAGAATTGGGGGGGAACCAAACACTGATCGACCTGAGGTGGTAGATGGAACAATCTGAGCAGGGAAAGAACCAAAGACAATAGAAATTACAGGCTGATGTTTCACTTTAGGAGGAGGTTGAACGATTGGTTTGGCAAAATGAACACGTTTCAAGTTTTTCTTCTTCCTTGCCTCCTTCTTTGCAGAAATGGAAAGTACTAAATTCCATTCTTTCTCTTGCTCGATCTCCCAAACCTGCTTTTCTCGTTCCCAATGAGGCACACCATTGTTCCAGAGATGAAAGTATACATCGAAATAGGCAGTGGTGATGCGACGAAGTTTGTAAATATGGAACCCAACCTCTTTGGAGAAAACTGAGCAGCGAAAGTGATTGTTGCTAAGAAATTTCACATGAAAATCCAAAGCTCGACCACCCAGACAAGATTCAAGAGCAAGAGCAACTGAATCCTCCGTTAAGCGAAACAGAAACCTCCGGAAGGTGACCAAGAGAAAGAACGATCCATCAGGACAGGGGTGGGGGTGGTGCACCGGCGACTTGTAGCGTTGCCGAATTTCCTCCTGGAACTCCAGACCCTTGTCGAAGTCTAGACGACTGGCGAGATCCGAGGAGGATCCCATGGCCACCGGAGAGAACTGGGAGATCACCGGCGCGACACATGGTTGCCGGCGAGGAGGAGGAGTGCCATGGGAGGGGAGGGCATCATGTTTTGGTCAGGCACTAGACTTGGTTCAGGCAATTTGTCGAGCACCTGGTGGGCAGTGGAAAGCCCACCCCCTGGTGGAATGGTCGCCGGCCAAGGAATTCGCCGGAGGAGCGGCGATGGTCTCTGAGAAGGAGTGCGTGCAGTTGCCGGAGCCGAGATGGACGACGACAAGCCGGTGCGGTGGCCTCCGGCGGCGGCGCTGGCGCGGCGAACAGAGGCACGGCCAGGTGCGCGAGCAGGCGCGGACGCAGCGAGTGCGAGCGCGGGGTGTGCCGGCAGCCGCGGTGGTGGTGCGGTGGCGCGAGGGCGAGGGCGCGGTGGTTAGGAGAGAGCGAGCGCCGCTCAAGAAGCTGGTGCCGCCGCCGATGCCCCCGCCGGCATGCTGACTATGCCTCTGTTCTTCTTACTTGCAAGCAATGTTGTGCGGCGTGTGCTCTTATTAAGTTGTAAACTCTAACTTGAGTTTTATATACTCACTTGCAACCAATTAAGCTCCGGTCATAAAGAATTTATCTCGCAACATTGTTGCATTAACCTAAACTTGACGACAAGTGAATCAATCAGTTGTAGGCCTGCGAATTGAAGCCCCAAGTCAGCTGGTGAAGGTCCGTTCGCGCGAGAGACTGAAGGTCAATCATAACTCCTATAAGGGTATGCATGAACAGTCTCGACGGCGCATGAGCGCAAATCGCGAGAGGCTTGCGAAGGTCCACCACCACCAGACACTAGGCACAAGTGTCTATCAGGTCCCCAAGCCGACTTACGAAGGTGCTGTGGTCTGCACGAGGCTTTCTCCTAGGTCTGCTGGACCCACGGACAGAGGTGCATGCGGCTCTATTCTTCTGCCCAGATAAGAAATCTGGCTACTTCTTCAAAATGTGCAAAATATATATATTACACCACTTTTCTCAAGCTAAAACGTTTCAAATTTTCTTTGTAAAGAATGAAAACGGCCTGTGGGTACTGGGTAGTTTCGCATGGATTCTGTTACTTGCCCTCCTTTTTATTAGCAACTATATTTTTCAGTTAATGTTTTTAAGTGGTACAAATTAAAATGGGTTCTACATAAGTGGTTATATATTCAACCGCAAAAAAAGTTTTGAATTTTTTGAGGAATATTTTCATTCATATATTTTTATGAGAAAATAATATTCTATGAATCATAATCTAGCCTACCAGCTAATGGTCATCATCTGAAATGTTTCATGAAAAAAATATGAATTCAAAATGTTTCTACCAGAATCTAGATCCGTACCTATTGACACATGTGGTGGCACACAGAGACAAAATCAGCAAACGCACGAGTATCAAAGTAGTTTTCACCCGGAGTATTATCGAGTATTATATCCACGGGAAAACATGTGTTGTCTAACAATTAGTTTGTGCAGGGATAGCAATTAAGGTATAAGGTATGAGTAGAAAGAATTCCTATGGTTATGACCCTATGTAAAGCAAGGCTTATGATTCTAGTGTTCGCTTCGGGATGCTGCCTAGACGGTAATGCACCACTAATAGATAACTCTACTGACGCGACTACGGTCCTACTAATTTAAGAATCTGCTCAATTCGGAGTGGACTATAGAGGATAGATGGAGCTGTCACCACACACTACTACCACGTAACCACGGAATAGGGAGCAAACACAGGCAGCCGATAGCCTAAGCACCAGGCTTATGCTAACGATTACTACTCTAATCTAGTTAGTAAGAACTAGAGTACTAAAAAGAACTGTAAACCCGTGAACAAAAGAGCATAATACTTACTTTAAATAGAAATCAATTACCTGAAGTATCTCAGATGTAACTTGGAGAAGCCTAGATCCGCCAAAGTTCAAGCCGCAGAGGTAGCACTGACAGGCCAGTACTTCCTCCAAACTCTTCCTCATTCTCTAGCTCACTATTTCTATTTACAGGACTAGATCCTATAGATGACTAATCTTATCTTCAGAGCTGGCTCTGATCCTGATGAGGAGGATATGAATTAGGGTTTCAGGATCTCAGAACTCAGGACCATTCTGATAGGAGGGGGGTACAAGGACATATATATAGGGGCCTTCAAGCATCCTGGACCCTCGGATCAAACAAACTTAAAAGGACGGCGTAGATTTGATCTCTGAGGTAGTGGAGAACCAACGTAGCAAGGAGGGACTGCCAGGTGGGGCCCATAGGCTGCCCGGCCAGACAGTGGGGCCGGCCGGCCCCACATGTCATGGTCACGTGGCCTGCTTCGGTGGATTGCCTTTTGGAGTCTTCTAGAGTCTTTCCACATAGGTACCGTCGTGGATTAACGTGATTTCCTTTGACGAATAGGTCCTCCTTGACGGTTTTCTGACTAAATCCTGCTAAAAACACAGATTCACCAAAACTCATGAAAATTGTCAGTTTAAACCCCTAAGTCTATGTTCGTGATCTATTTTAGTCATTTTTGCAAGGTATATTGACGGTTTATAATTGATGTTAACGATTGTCAACACTACCAAACATACCCTTATTTGCTGTTGCCTCTCAAGTCTCACCCTCCTCTCTTTCCATCGCCGGGTTGCACATGCTCAGGCTGACATATTGATATTTCACTTGTCCAAGTTTTTATGCATATGTCGAAGGTGTCTTTGATCTTCTAACTATAGAAGATACCCAAAATCAGCAACCAGTTTGGTGATGCTTGTAACGTAACTATTGATGATTCTTATAGAGAAATTTTCTTGTGTAAAAAGTACCCTTCAACTTGAGAATAAGATGCCACAAAAAGATGAATAAGGTTATATCTGTGCTCTACTATTGATCTCTGGTTACAATGGAAAGTACGTTTGATTTGCTCTGATAAATTGTGTTCACCCATGATCTACATCATGTATCCATTGGCTTGCTTATCAACAAATTATATAATGAAAACTCACTTTCCTGTGCACCACTTCCTCCATTAAATATTCACCTTTTTCACGTGCTAGAAAATTAAAAGTAAATTTACCATGTGAACATTTATTCTTCTTTCTATTGAGAAATTTTATAATGGTTGCGACATACACACTAGGACTAGGAGATATGCAATCCTATCACAATTTCATCTCCTCCCTCCTCTGGCTTCGTTTCACACCTTCTAAGGAAAAGTCAAGGGAGAATGAACCCAAAGAGGCATTGGGTTGATCCCCCACCCACCACCCAATCCCTTCCTTGCTGGGATTTCAATCCCTTCGCTGTTTAACATCATTTGGCATCTTCTCCATACTAATCCTATGCCAAGCTTATTATTAGCCTCCCATTTCTGTTTAGCTTCATTGGGACTAACAATGAGAGGCCTAGGTTGGATTGGCACATAAGTTCTTATTGGTGGCCCAAAATATATCTCAGATTCAGATTTGGGGAACCACCAGAGGGCAGCTTGGCACTTGGCCGCTTAGATTGAAAGAAAATGCAATGGCTTGGTTTTTACAATGATACTTCCTTGCCTTTTGTAGGCAGGGAGACTCCCACTTGCTACAGCATATTCTAACCACTAAAGTGGGTGTTGAGCATATTCCTAACACTAGGCTTAGAAGCCAAGAAAAGTAAAAGTGCTGGAAAAGTAAGATACAAGTGCTTTACCACTAGGCTTATCTATCAATTTCCCCCTAAGCCTTGTGCCGAGCACTGGAGGTGATTTACTGTAGCCCAATCCTCTCCCTCATCTCCTGGAACTTGGACTTCCCCAGCGACTTGGTGAGAATGTCAGCCAGCTGATCAGTAGTGGCAATGTGGCTGGCCTTGATGTTCCCATCCTCCAAGCAATCTCTGATGAAGTGATACTTGATGCGGATGTGCTTGCTTCTTTCGTGGAAAATAGGGTTCTTGGCCAGAGCTAGAGCAGACTTGCTGTACACCTTCAGCTCAACCATATTCAACTTCCTGCCAAGGAGCTCTGCCAGCATCCTTGACAGCCATAGCGCCTGAGTTGCTGCAGTGGTGGTGGCGATGTACTCCACTTCATAGCTTGAGAGGGCCACCACCTTCTGCTTGAGGGACTGCCAGCTAACCAAGCAATCACCAAGGAAAAACATCATCCCGGTTGTGCTCTTGCTGGTGTCCACATTGCCAGTGTCATCGCTGTCATAGTAGCCGATGAAACGCGCTGTGTTAGGGGCCCTTTCGTAGTGAAGACCATAATTGAGGGTGCCCGCCATGTAGCGCAGGATTCGCTTGACGGCTTGTAGATGCTCCATCGTTGGCTACTCCATAAATCGGCTCATGTACCCGACGACAAACGCGAGGTCTGGCTAGGTGTGGACCAGGTAGCGTAAGCTCCCAATCAATCGCCAGCAATGGGTCAGATTGACCTGCTCCACCGTGCTGTCCTAACTCAACTTGAGCTTCTCCTCCATAGGGGTGTAGCCTGTCATGCCACCGAGCTCGAGGATGTGCTTGGCATAGTGGGTTTGGCAAAGGGCGATCCTACTGGCGTCCTAGTGCACTTCGACACCGAGGTAGAAATAGAGGAGGCCGAGGTCACTCATGTCGAGTGCCTTCTTCATCTAGGCCTTGAACACATCCACCTTCTGCTCTTCAACGCCGGTGATGATGAGGTCATTGACATAGACGCCGACTAGTAGGATGTTGCGTTTGTTGCCCCGCTGGTACACCGCCGCCTCGTACGCGCTCTACTTGAAGCCCATCTTCTTGAGTGTGGCATCGAGCTTCGCATTCTAGGCATGCAGTGCCTATCGCAGGCCATAGAGTGCCTTGCATAGGTGGTACACCTTCCCTTCTTCCCTAGTGACAGCGTAGCCAGGTGGCTGGCGCACGTAGACCTCCTCCTTGACGTCGTCGTTGAGGAAGGCGGACTTCACATCCATGTGGTGGACTTGCCACCCCTCTTGAGCCACCAGTGCGAGAAGGACAAGGACTGACTCCATGCGCGCCACGGGGCGAAGGCGTCATCATAGTAAATCCCCTCCTGCTGGAGGAAGCCACGCGCCACTAGCCACGCCTTGTGCTTGATCACCGCGTTCAGCTCATCCTTCTTGAGCTTGAACACCCACTTTAGGGTGATGGGGTCATGGCCGTCAGGCAGTGGCACCAGCTCCCAGGTGTGGTTCTGCTCGATGGACTTGAGCTCCTGCTCCATCGCCGCCCACCACGCCGGATCACCCTATGCCTCAGCATAAGTGGTTGCCTTACCAGCGTGCGTCAAATGTTGCTGGGCGAAGAGCCTCACGGGCTGGTCCGGTGGACACTGCTCTCTGAGGATGTTCGCCACCATGCAGTACTAGAGGGGTTCATCATCGTAGTAGGCGTCCAGGCAGTCTTCATCATCTTCTAGCGACATCGCATACACGACCTTTGGCTGCCCTGCTTGTGCCGGTGACGCAGCAGGCAAAGCAAAAGATGTCGGACTGTTCGGCTGGTGCACCGAAGAGGTCGGCACAGCTATTGATGAGCTTCTGACTGCCAGCGATGGGATACCGACCACCGTCGATGGGCTGCCAAGCACCCCCGGGTTTGGTGATGGCGAGCGCAGTGGAACTAATGAAGAGGTCGGCACTAGTGACGAAGACCCAGACGTCGATGAGGGTGCACCTTGTGCTCCTTCCACAGCTCCAATCCACGCATACTCGACAGTGAAGTCATGGAGCGCTGCCACCGACCGATCATCCACTGTCTTGTCCCATGCCTAGCCGTGTCCTTCATCGAACACAACATCGCGCGCCACGCGCACGCGCCATGTCACCAGGTCAAGCACGCGGTAGGCCTTAGCCCCCTCTGTGTAGCCAATGAAGGCCCTCGGTGAGCTGTGATCATCAAGCTTGCTGACGTGTTTTAGCTCCTTGACAAAGGCAAGGTAGCCGAAGATGTGCAAGTAGCCGACCACTAGCTTGCGCCTGCGCAAAGCCTCATACGGCATCTTGCCATTGAGTGCCCTGGTCGGTGAGTGGTTGAGCAGGTGTACGGCAGTCATCACCTCTTTGCCCCAGTAGATTGCCGGCACACCATGCTGCTTGAGGAGGGTGCGCACCACTGCCACCACCGTCTGATTGTGGCGCTCGACCATGCCATTATGTAGCAATGAGTATGGCACGGAGTAGTGGCGCCGAACAAATTGGGCTGACGTATTTACTGATATTTCTTTTTCGGATCTACTGCTATAGTTTGAACTGAGGATTAGACCCGTATAAACTTGTGAAGTACTCCCTCTATCTCAAATTATAAGTCATTCTAAAAATCTTTAAGAGACAAAGCATCTTAAATTTGACCAAATTTATATAATAAGATAATAATATTTATGATACCAACTAAGTATCACTAAGTTCTTCGTTAATCATATTTTTATAGTATATTTATTTGATGTCATAAATTCTTTTTATAATTTTGGTCAAACTTAAGATTCCTTGACTCTCCAGTATTCTTGAATGACTGGAGTACTAGTTTTGGAAGATGTCTCTCAGTCTGCCGCCTTAAGTTCATTTGAATTTGCATGACGTTGCAGAATGCACTTGTCTTGCCTACTGTACCTGAAAGATGTCCAAACGGGCCTGGCCCGATGGGCCGGCACTGGCCCGTCACGGGAAAGCACGGCACGAAAACGGCACGGGCCCGGCCTGCCTCGTGCCCGTGCTGGCACGGCCCGGCCCCGTGCCCGTGCTCGGGCTGGAAGTCGCACACGACAGCCCAGCACGGGCACGACACGCTCCAACGGGAGGCACAGCGTCGGCCGTTGGATCGCCTCCCTCCCCCGATCCTGGCCATTCATTTCCGCACTGAATCGTTGGCTATATATAGCCGAGGCGCCGCTGAACCCTAAACCCTAAATCATTTCGTCTCTCCTCACTCGCGTTGCCACGTCGGTCGACTCTCCCTCTCCCGCTGGCCGCTGCGGCGCTGCCTGGAACCCTAACCCTAGCCACTCTCCTCTCGTCTTCCTGGCTGCCGGCGGCCTCGGCTAGATGGATTGGTGGCATTCTACACCCCTCTTCTTCCTCCCTGACCCCCGATGTAACCTCGCCCTCCACATCTTGCACTCGTCGTCTCTTCTCCATCCTTGTCGCCGTCGCCGGCCTCCGCCCGTGGGGCTCCGTATCCCTCAGCATGCGTTGAGGTACCACAGTGCCGAAGCCGGATCTGTACGACGATGACGTCGCCATTGTTGCTGGCATCTCTGGAGCTCCGGCCGTAGAGGTGAGCTTCCTCGAAACCCTAGATCTGTGCTCTTCTTGATCACCTCACCCTCGATCTGACTCCTGAGTCCTGAGCTCTTCTTGATCTCCTCTAATGATTTGTGCTTTCTTTTTTGAAGCCATCGAGGGACCGGAGGCCGCCGGCGGCGACATGTCGTCCTGTCTAGGGTTTCTCACAAGGGTGAGTTTTACCTAGACAGGTTTTTAATGAGGCAGCCATTGCATAAGCTCCTTTCTTTTGGTTATCTGTTGTTTTGTGTATCTGCTTTTATCTTTGAAGTTTGAACGGTGAAGTTGAATGTGAAGTTAAAATTCTGTTGAATGTGAAGTTGGAACCGTGCCTGGGCCGGCACGGGGACTGACGTTCTGCCGTGCCTAGCGGCACAACACGGCACGCTCCAGCTATAGCCGTGTCGTGCTCATGCTGAGAGGCTGGCATGAGAGCACGCCAGGCACGGCACGGTAGGCACGCGTGCCTTCTCGTGCCCGTGCCGAGACGTGCCGTGCCGGCTCGTGCCCATGCCCGTACCGTGCCGTGTGGCCCGTTTGGACATCTATACTGTACCTAACGATGCGTGCAGAGAGAGAGAGAGAGTTGTTTCTATGTACTAACCATGCGTGTGCACAGAGAGAGAGTCTTATGCCACTAGGCTTGGCATGGGGAGGATGTTCAGAGCTGCACACCTAGATCCACCAACTCATCGGTGTGTCGTGTCAACATCTGTTGTCTTCCCAATAGAACACAGTGCACCCACGGGTCGCCTCCGACGAGGCCTGATCTTCTATAAATGCATGTTTGAAAGAAACGTCCGTGATGCAAATGAGAGTGGCTTCCAAAAAATAATCGAAAACTACTGTGGAAAAAGAATCAATCTATGAAATATGTCTCGAAAATGACATAAATAAAGCCAATTACATTAAATTTGGAAATGCATGTGGATCAACAACGAAAATGAGGTCAGCAATATATGTATAAATACTTGTATAATATTTTGAAGAATGTGTCGATGTGTGGACCCTTGCAAATAAAACATGTGCATGGTGCTCCGTGCATCTGTACCGCTTCAAGAAAGAAGCAGAAAGTAAAAGATGAGCTTCTGAATATGAAGCGAACAAATGAGTTATGGAGGATGGAATCTACTCCCTCCATACCTATAAAGGATAGAGGTCTTTCTGGGCTATGACAGCTTTTTGCAAAGGATGTCGCGAGGCTGCATGGCGCTGTACATGGACGTGTTTGCCCAAAATGTTTCGGCTGCTGTTCTATGTGCCGTCCAGCATTAATCTCATATCCTGCGCTAATCGCGCTTCATTTCACTCGCCGCCCGTTCACCCGCCACCAGTTCGGCGCGGATCGCCCCGCTTCATTATAGCGTCGCACTGCCTTCCTCGCCACACGGCAGCATTGCACTCCCTTCCTCGTCGCGCTGTAGTGTCGTCTCCATTCCTCACCGCTCGCTTCTTTCTAGGGTTTAGGTTTCGCCTCCCTTCCTCGCCACCTGCTTCTTTCTAGGGTTTAGGGCTCGCTTCCCTTACTCGCTCACTCGCTCGCTCGCGCCATGGAGTCCGGCGCCATGAGGCTCGCTCGCGCCATGGAGGAGGTGCTCGACTCAGAGGTCGCGCCAGACTCGGAGATGACGTTGGACTCGGTGATGGAGCTAGACTCTGTCGTATGGTGCCTAACTCCATCGTATGGTGCCGGACTCCGTCAGGTGGTACAGACTCCATCGAGGTGGTGCCAGAGTCTCTGTGTGTTGACTGCGGCACGTTCCACGCCGACAACTACGACGAAGGCTGCTTCCAAGCTCGCCGTCGCGCTCGCAGGTGTGGCCGTTGCGGTCTTCTACATAGCTACTACAATCTCGCAGCAAGGATATTGCATGACTATGATAAATTTGATTGTGAGATCTACATTCCTGATGTGGAGATGCTTCAAATGCGTGGTGACACCATACTTGTGCCTAAGCACATTATGAACAAGTTGGATGAGCATTTGAAGATGAAGCAACATGCATGCATGGAAATGCAATGGTGGACGGCACCATACAAGATGCAAAGAAAGATCATTAAGGTTACATGACTCATTCATTCAACCTAAGATGCATGCATCTCCTAATTTGCTTCTTCTAATTTGTTGCATAAACTAATTTGCATATTCTCATTGTCTGATGCAGGAAGACTAGAAATTGCTTCGGCTAGCAAGGAAGCATCATAGGAGATTTTGCGATGTCAGCCAATCTTCTTTCTCTAGTTTTTCTATTTGCATGTGAGAAATCTTGATCTTGTTGCACCCTTTAACCTTCATGGCTTTCTTCAAAACACTTTGTAGTGTTACCAAAATCATGTTTGCTTTCCGTGGAGAGTACTCTACGAATGCCTACAAAACATGTTTTGAAGAAATCAATCAATGAGTACATTAGTTGTTCAAGAAAAAAAAACAAGTGAACAATTGATCAATTTACCTGTTGCACTGTTGGAACTGGATCTTTTATTGTTTTTGCATCCTTCTTGTACCATAAAACCCATTTCATCCCATAAAACTTTGTATCGTCTCTCTCCATTTATACTATGTCAATTTAGCTTATATAAAAACTCACAAGAAACCTTTAGACTGGTGCAAGATTTGCGTGTCCCGCACACTTAATGGACCAGTACCTCTTTATTTCCAAATCCATCTGAAGGTTTCGGGGATGACGCGATGGTGCCCTCAGCGGCGACGCTGAGGCCACACGGGAGGCGGGTGGACACAGTAGGTGCTGGTTAGGTACCGCTAATGGATTATTATGTCCTATTGATGGACAAATAAAATTGTGTTGCGCCACATAGGTACTAGGACACTCACAATGCAGACTCTACCATAGAGTCTAAGCCTATTTATATATTACCCTCCTATTTATAGTACTTTACTGATGTGGAAGTATATTTATTGAAGAGAGAAGGATAAAAACCAAGATTTCGTTTCTTATTTTGACTCCATGTCTACGCTACCGTCGAGGCAACATCAGCAAAGTACTATAAATAGAAGCCTAATAAATAGGCCTAGACTATATGGTAGAGTCTATATATTGTGAGTGCCTTCATGTACAACCACAGACAGAGGTCCATCTCTAAGCGCCTCAAATTTATCATACAGACAGGTACAAAGACAAGTCATAAGACCTACAGACGTGGATCCGTTCCTAAGTTGTTTAATCTTTGCATGTAGATAGGATCAACTATAAATAAATTTTCTATACCACTGTGTGGCTTTGAATCAAAATGTATCAAGGATAAATAAGAGCAACATGATTACAATATTTTTTAGAAACCATCAAATAATAATTATGTTATATATATAGTTGCAGCGCTTTTAGTCTACTTTCTTTTGTTTCCATAGTGTTGCCATGTGTTAGATTAGAGTGAAAACTAGGTACATTTAGGTAACAGATATACCCCAAAAAATATAAGCTAGATAGATAAGCTAAATGCTCACTGACAACATATTTGGTTCAATCAAATCATACATTGCAGCAGTGCCAAACAGTTCATTTGGTTCAATCAAGCATAAATAAGATGTACATCATTACAATATTTTTAAAACCATACAGATAAGTCATAGCAAATTCCAGTGAACATGCTAGGACGGTAGCAGAGGATGACACAAGACACGGCTAACTTTGTCTCGGCATTCAGCTTTCTTTTCAGCATATCAGGTACCTGAACAGCATCCAGGGAGGCAGATAAAATTCAGACCTTGAAAGACAGGACAGTGGGTGAACAGAACTTTTGAAACTTCATCTATGAGAACTTCAGTACATCAGACACTCTGTTTCAGTGTTTTTGCATACTGATTGCTAGCAACTTCTGAATTTTAGCCTTCAAATATGAAACCCATGATGTAGATTTGTCAACACTGATAAATATGCAGAAGTGCATCCTGTCACCTGGACAGAATCTGCCTGAGTTGATGGCTAAGATCACAGCAAAATTGAGGAGAATTTGGGCTGCAACTGCTGCCTGCATCCCACCAATTTGGAGATTCTTTCCTGTGAACACAAATCACAACCAGCAAATTAAATAATAGAACATGGTTCCCTGAATCACAACTAGCAAATTGAAAAGCTGAACATTGTGCTCTTAATCAGCAAGTTGAGCCATTGCATTCTAAATTGGGTTTATCAGATAAACTCCATCCGACCAAGAAGACCAACCAGACAACCTATCTCCCTTCGTGGAGAGCTGCTGCTCTTGCAGCTCAGCGCCATATATCGGTGGGCGCAGGTTTTGAAATGTAAATCTATATATTTTTTATTCTTGATTTTCCAATCCAATCAAAGGCATGAACTTGCTCCAAGTTTTGAGGTTGCTTACCAGGACGCCGGATCTGAAGCTTGTGGGCACATCCATGGACGAGAAATCAGTCACCGATGCAGAGGCGAGGGTGAATTTTGGCGCGCTTCTTGCCTTCTCATGCTCACCGCAGCCGGATCCTATAGCTTGGAGACGATGGCCGGTACAACGCGTGTTTTGTCGATGAATAGACCTCGGAGCACGGGCCGTGGTCGTCGTCTCGCGAGACGACGGGTCCCCGTCTCTTGCTGTTCGCGAGGGGCTTTCTGCAAAATTTGCATCACGGAGACGACCCCTGGAGACGCGTTGTATGTGCCCTAATGCATATAGCTGGCAATAAATTAGAATCTTGCTCTCTAATTTCCTCCGAATCCCTAGACCACCAGTACCAACAACCCCAGCGTGCTCTCCCTCTTGCTACGCGAAGCCAAGCCCACCAAGAGCCAATGGAGAGGCCTTGGCTTATTTTATTTGCATGCCTAATCGTTATCTAGTTTTGTTTTCCATGCATATGGTAAATTGAGTTGTTTCTCTGTTCTTGATTGCTGTTGCCTGCAAATGGATTTCATTAACTTGTACATGTTTCAAATCAAGTTTACTGTGTTAATACTTGAACTGAAGTGGGGAGGCTCTGGTTATTTACAGTGTGTTTGGTTAGGAGATAATGTGGGAGGTTCTTACTTAGCCGTAGTCAACTTCGTCTCAGGACGACTGAAGACAACGGATATGAACTACTGCCAGGGTTTTTTTTTACCGACCGGTTTCCGGTAACCGCCGGGGTCCGGTAGCGGTAAACCGGCCCAGTTTACCGGTAACCGGCCGAATTCAAATTCAAATTCAAACGCTCCTTCAGTTCGGTTCGGGTCCGGTTTACCGGCCGGTTTGGAGCGGTAACCGGCCGGTTTAAGCGGTTTACCGCTCGGTTTGAGTTTGGAATTTTCTTTTTTCTTTTTTTTTTCAAACTTCTATACGTATAAATAAATACTAAACGAACTCGAATTTGAAAAATTTTTACACCATTGGCTTCTATAAATCATGAACTATTTTTAGGAATTTTTTCAGCATTTTTTGTTTTTTTCAAATTTTAAATTTGAATTTGGGGGCCTTAACGGGCTAGGACCGGGATTTTTTTTCTTTTTTTCAAACTTCTATACGTATAAATAAATACTAAACGAACTCGAATTTGAAAAAATTTTACACCATTGGCTTCTATAAATCATGAACTATTTTTAGAAATATTTTTAGCATTTTTTTTCAAATTTTAAATTTAAATTTGGGGAATACCTAACCGGACCGGACCGGAATCCGGTAAGGGCGGTAACCGCGGTTTACCGCGGTAAACCGACGGTTTTTTTAACCCTGACTACTGCTCCGTGTTTTGCATGGCTGCCAGAATCCGCTGCCTGCCACTTTGTTCTCTCTGTCTTTGAGTCTTGTCCTCCCCTCTTTTTTTATGAAAATAGTACACCTACTTAAGGAGTCCATGCCATTCTCACGGCAACAGAACCACTGTTGGTTGTCGGAGTTGGAGGACGACTTTATCTTCCAAACAAATTCACTTCGCGTTTGATTACTTACCACGTTTTTACACAAAATACAAATTGTATTACTTGTGACTTATTTGCAATCCTCTTTAGAGCAACTCCAACACCTCCCCATCCCAACTCCCCATCCTTCATTTTTTTTTTGGCAAAGTCACAAAAAAACACTCTCCAATAATTCCCCATCCATCCTCCCCATATTTCCCAAGTGCGGAAAACGACCTCCCTCGGGGAAAAAATCACGCACCACCGCCCCTTCCCTCGTGCGCGGCTTCTTCCCACGCGGCGTCTTCTTCCCGCGCGGCCAATCCTTCTTCCTTGCCGCCGCTGCCCCGCCTCCCCCAGCCGCAGCTGCCCCGCCTCTCCCTGGCCAGTTCCAGCTTCAACACCTCCCGCCCGATTTGCTGCCCGAGATCCACCACCGCCTTGACTTCCTCACTCGCCTCGTCTTCGCCTCCGTCTGCAGCGCGTCAGGGCACCACTTGAAGCCAGAGATGCCGTGGCTCATCCTCCCCAAGGAGAAGAAGGACAGGGCCTGCTACTCCCCATTCGCTGCCGCCAACTCCTCTCCTCGCCTCCGCCCATCTCGGCCTCGCGCCGCACCGCAACGCTGCCGGCGTCCCACCGCGTGGCGCCCCGCTCCACCTCGTTCCCTGCTCCGCCACGGCGTCGAGCCCGTGGCGACCGAGCACCGCCTCGTCCCCGCGACCACATCGCCTCACCAAGACTGTGGCGTCGTCATCAACACCGAGCCGCATCCACGTCGTGCCCCCTCCGTCCGCGGCACCACGCTGTGCACCTGCCGGCGTCGAGCTGCGCCCCAGCAGGGCCACGGCTCCCCTGCTCTGCTCACCACGGAGTCGCCGTCTTCCTCTTCGAACGGTGCCACGCCACCTCCCCGTCACGCCCTCCTCCGAGCTTCACCTCCCCGTCTGCGGCCACTGGTTCTGCCTCGACATGGAGCCCTTCCTGCAGGCTGCAGGTCCGCTTTGGAGGCCAACCCCCACCCCCAACGGCGCTGGGACACGACTACTCGATGAGTGGACCCAGCTTGTTCATCTACTCCCTACGTCCCAAAATGTTTGTCGCTTTTGCTTCCCGAGAAACAACTTTGACAAAATATATATTAAAAAATATTAATATTTATGATATATAATTGGTATGATTGGAAAGATCTTTGAATCTAGTTTTTTAATAAATTTATTTGCAGATACAAATGTTGCATGTATTTTCTATAAATCGAGTCAAACTTGTGGCACGAAAACCGAAAACGACAAATATATTGGGACAGAGGGAGTATGTAATTTGGTGGCTCGTACAAAAGTCGTTTTGTCGGTATAATTGGTCTAACTGAGAATCATGTTCCTGGAACGGTGTTCATTTTGATAGCGGAATATAACATTCTCAAAGATTTTGCTCTTCTAGAACTTCTGCGCAGATGACCTTTCATTAGTGCATCTGGTATTGGTACATAAGCTAATTTTTGATGTTTCTGGCAACTACCTGCGTGTTGCAAGCGTATTTTTCAAGTGGTTTTGGGTGTTATGGAAGTGTCTCATTTAGATGTTGCGTATGTTTGCAACTGTTTTCAAGTGTTTTTCAGGTGTTTTTGCAAGTGTTTCAAACACATGTTTCAAGTGCTTCATCGGTCTTCTTTTTATGTTGCAACTATTGTATATAGATGTTTAAAAAATAGATCAGGGGTTGCACATGAGATGCATGTGAAAAGCGATAATACGTTATTTTACATCTAGGACAGATAATGTACTAGAAATAATGAGGACAGTCAAATGTCCAGCTCAAATTCTCCATATTGTGGCTTATCAAATAATCCTGCCCAACTTATAAACGAGTTTCAGTAAATTTGGCATATATCCGACGCCACAATACTGCTGGCACTGAAGCTTTGTCACGGTCATCCTTGAGCAGCGGCCAACATTTGTGCATAAAATGATATTGCAAGATAAAGAACTTCAGCGGGGATTTAGGCAACTTCTTTTCAATCAAAATCTTTGTTATGAGGTCAGCAGTATATATACAAACACTGGTATAATTTTCAGTAAAAACGTGTCAGTGCGCGTAGTGCCGTCGTTGCACGCATATTAGAGACCTGTGCGTGGTTGTCCATGGACCCACCAAACTAATCAAAATTTGCCCAGCAAGCAAGCCTCCAGGCTGGCACCAAGACGTAGGGAGGGACGGGATCCCATGGGCCGCAGTCGTGAACAGAGACGACGGAGGAATGTTCTCAATTCGACCTGGTGCTGTGTGCAGCCGGTTACGTTACGTTTGGCACAGCACTACGTACGGGGTGAGTCGACCACATACGGCACCACGATCGTGCGTGCTTTTTCCATTCTGACATTTCGAGTTTTTGTATATAAATTTCTATTTTTATTTTTGTTTTGATGTGCGCTTGTATCTCTTATATATCTTATTTTAAAATCCCAGCCCAAGTTTTCTTTTGTAAAAGAGTTATTGAAAATTGCTGGCAAAATCCTCAAACCTTAGAAGGCTTTTGGGTTAGAGCCTACACCAGTTTGAACCTATACCTGTTTTGAACCAATATTATTTTCAACACCATAGTTTTGATAAGCTGTCGGCATGACTGGTTGACCCATTCTAAAAACTTTTGAAAGATGTCTATGGAGGAAACGCTTCGAAAAACATAAACCATGCATCTTGCAAAAATAATAATAAATAAATATTTCAGGTATAAGTTTGAATTTCAGCCTATTATGAAAACATACTGTAAAGTTTTCTCTACAAGGTGTGTTTGAAAGTTTTTTGGAATAATAACCCTATCGAAGAAATGTTGATTCAAATATCCATCGACTTGGTTGAAAGTAATGGAGCCCTGTTTCTACTTCAATAGAAAAGACTAGTTTGCTTTTTTGAAATATAAAATCGAGTTGAATTCGAGCTAGAGCTGAAATTTAAGATAAGTCTATATGGATGTTTTTTCCTTAAATAATATTATGGCACATCATCCATTTAATTGCTTGAGTGAATGTCCAAATCGGAACCAGAGGTCAAATTTAACTAAATATTAATTTCAAACCTAACTAAAACTTATGTGAAAACTCTTTTCATCATAGTCCAATTTTCTAGCCAACCTACCTACTCACTCTCTTTTCCCTCCTTTCTTGGCCATGGCTTTTCCCTCTCTCTTCAAAGTTTGAACCTAACCTAGTCCTTTCTCTTCCTTCTCTTTCCTTGAGGCCACCATGCGTGCCTATATATAGGCTTCAGTCCATCAACAATACAAAGGCCCAACCCTCCTCCCTCCACCACCGCCATGCATATAGCTAGGGCCAGCGCTTCACCCGACCTGTGGCCCCACTATGGGTTGATGGCCTCAATGGAGGACGTGGTGCGCTTGTGCCCCTCTCTCTCTCCATCTGACATCCACTCTCCCCTCGCTGATGGTGAAACACAACTTTCTCCCATTCTTTTCTTGTCTTCCGTCATCCCACTCCCTCCGTTCGCAGAAACGGTGAAAATGGCAGCTAGTTTTCCATGTCCGAGTGTGATGGATGTTCGATGCTGGCTAGTCATTGTCGATTATAACACAAAACATGTGTGTTTCGTCGGGTTATTTCGTACGAGGAAAAAACATTTAGGCACCGTAATGTAAGATTGTTAGATTTAAACGACCTTGTTTTCCTCATGGGTCAAAGAGTCTAAATGAGCCACACAAAAAATAATAATTTTGTGTAAGATTCACGGACCGGATCCCATGGCCCATGGGCGCGCGTGAACACGAAGCCCCCCGTCGTCGACTTGCTCGATCGGCGCGCGTGCCGAGTGTGAGGAATGCGATCACACCAACCGGGCTGGCGCACACGACGTCTGACACACACGACGTCAGACACGTACAGCCGGGTGGACGCACGTACACGGAGGAAACGCTTCCAATTCTCCAACCTGCTGGTGCCGTTCGTGCAGCCGTTGCACGCTTTGCCCTGCACGCATTGGCATGCAACGCAGCAATGCAAGTACGTTTTCTTCAATTCGGTCATACCATAGGTTTTCGCTCTGATAAACTGAATGCACTATAAATTTGTACGTGGACCTTACATATTTTCCTACATGGTTCACGTACTCATCTCACAAAGGGGACTGTAGATAAGCCGCAAATAATGCAATTTGTCTAGAAATGTGCGGTAGTGCTAGCGCCTTTACCTCCGGCATACACCCGAGCGATGTACTCCGTTTCGAGCGCTCCACATGGGGCCTGCTCCAACCGAGCGACAAGAGAGGAAGGGGCGCGGCGCCTCCAATTCGGAAGCACCTGGCCACGACGTCGTATGATATCCTACCCGCGCTGAGAGGAGGACAAATCGAGACAATGTAGCAAAAGGGAGAGAGAAGAGATGCAACACCTGATCTACTTTTAAAATATCCAAAAACAACAATTGCAATATACATTTAAAGGCGGTTGAAACACTCGAAAACCATTGCAACAATACGCAACATCCGAATAAAACACATGCAACATATATGTAGAACATATGCAACATCCAAATAAACACACACGCAACATGCATCTAGAAAACACTGCTCAAACATACCTATGAAACACTTGAAATATACGTTTGAAACATGGCTCTGAAACAATTACAACATGTGCAACATCCCTAAATCTACTTTTGAAATATCCATATGAAACAAAAGTAATATATATCTGAAACACTTGAAACATATATATGTAACATAAGGGAGGGGAAGGTTGGGCTGATCGATTCCAGTCGTCGTGTAAAAATGTGTGGCAGTGCTAGCGCCGGGACGTCTTGACGGACGCTCGAGCGCTATACTCCGTTTCACGCGCTCCATGTGGGGCCCGCACCAACCGAGCGACAAGGGGGAGGGGCGTTGTGGCTCTAATTCGCAAAGACCCTATTGCGGTGTCGTTTGGATGCCCTACCGGCGCCAGGAGGACGACACCTTAAGATGGTGTAGCAGAAGGTGGAGAGAAGAGATGCAATATCCGATCTACTTTGAAACATCTAAATATTACAATCCTACGTAGCCCTGCTAATGGGTGAAAACCCACCCCGTACCCAACCCAACCCATAACAAATTAACTCTCTTCTTCCACCCAACCCATCCCATATTTTTATAGTTTCAACCCAACCCATTCCAACCCATAAACTAATTAAACCCACGGGTTTTCTATAAAAATCTATGGGTTTACATAAAAATATATATATATGCTTGATAAGACATATGGGCCCCACATCAAAGCCAGACCCTAGAAATAAAAGCTCGCGTTCACATTATAAAATTTTGTCGAAATTGACTAAAATTTGTTGCAGATGATTTAACGTAACAAGCGGCTACTTTATGCCAATTGGCACTGCCAGATCAATATATGGGCCCCACATCAAAGCCGGACCCTAAAAATAAAAGCTCGCGTTCACATTATAAAATTTTGTCGAAATTGACTAGAATTTGTTGCAGATGATTTAATGTAACAAGCAACTATTTCATGTCAGTTGGCATTACTAGATGAATATGTGGGCCCCACCTCGAAGTCGGACCCTAGAAATAAAAGCTCGCGTTCACATTATAAAATTTTATCGAATTTGACTAAAATTTGTTGCAGATGATTTAATGTAACAAGCGGCTACTTTATGCCAATTGGCACTGCCAGATCAATATGTGGACCCCATATCAAAGCCGGACCCTAGAAATAAAAGCTCGCGTTCACATTATAAATTTTTGTCGAAATTGACTAGAATTTGTTGCAGATGATTTAATGTAACAAACAACTATTTCATGCCAGTTGGCATTGCCAGATGAATATGTGGGCCCCACCTCAAAGCCGGACCCTAGAAATAAAAGCTCGCGTTCACATTATAAAATTTTGTCGAAATTGACTAAAATTTGTTGCAGATGATTTAATGTAACAAGCAGCTATTTCATGCCAGTTGGCATTGCCAAATGAATATGTTGGCCCCACCTCGAAGCCGGACCCTAAAAATAAAAGCTCGCGTTCACATTATAAAATTTTGTCAAAATTGACCAAAATAAATTAAGCTGGATTCAAAATGTCATGAGGCTAATCCGTGCCAATTAGCATAGCAAAATATGCATGTGGGCCCTACATCAAAAGCTAAACAAATTACAAATCAATATATATGTATACTATGATATATTAAAAATTCAACATCAACCCATGGGCTCAACCCATTTAAACCCACAAAAAAAGAACCCAATCCCGACCCATCCAACCCAGTTTTCTATTAAACCCAACCCGACCCAACCCGCTAAATAAATCAACCCATTCCTACCCATCCAGAGTGCACCCATTTGAAAACCCAACCCATTAAACCCATTTGAACCCAACCCATTAGCAGGCCTAATCCTACGTCTAAAGGCAGTTGAAACACTTAAAAAATAACACGTGAAAACACATGAAAACTATTGTGACCATATGCAACATCTAAATAAAACACATGCAACATATGCGTGAAACATATGCAACATTCAAATGAACACACTTGCAACTTGCATCCGTAAACACAAAGATGAAACATACCTCTGAAATGTCTGAAACACTTGAAACATATACTTGCAACATGCATCTAAAATAATTGCAACATGTGCAACATCCCTAGATCTACTTTTGCAATATCCATATGAACACAACTACCACATACGTCTAAAACACTTGAAACATACATATGCAACGTAGGGGAGAGGAAGGTTAGGCCAGCCGATTCCGGTCGTCGAGATTGGAGACAGCGACGAGTGGCTGCTCGCAGAGTTCAGAATTTCAGCCCAAAATTCACGAATTTCGGTGAAATTCGTTTCTATCACCAGGGTCCGATAAAAGGCCAGACCGGTCTTTTATTTTCAGCCCAGTTTGAATTATAAAAGGCCAGACCGGTCTTTTATTTTCAGCCCAGTTTGAATTTGTTTTCGGCCTAACCAAGCCTATATGGCACATGCTGGTTGAAGCCCTAAGCGAGCAGAATTTTATTTCTCTCTCTTCCTCACCCCTCAGCCGCCGCCAAGTCCATTGCTCTCGATCTCCGGCTGCTCGAATGCCTAGGGAGCCGGCCTCAAGTCCTCTGCGGTTTGGCGGGCAAAGTGCGAGGGGGAGCGAGTGCCCGTGGCGCTGGTTGGAAGGGAGCCAACTGAGGCGTTCCTGTGCGCTCGCCGCAGCGTCAGTTCGCCGCCAATCAGCTGCAACCTCTCTGCTGATGAACTGTGGATCCCCGGCTGAAGCAACAGAGCAGCAATACAACTTTGCAATACAACAGTGCATCTTCTGTTGGAGATTAAAGATTATCGTATTTTTTTGTCAAATTTTGGGTTAATTTCGTCTAATCTCGTAGGGAAATTTAAATAGGTTTGACTATTTTTTAGACTGAAATTTTCCAAAAATTGCCGAAATTCACGAAATGCGTTTCTATCGCTGGGGTCCGGTAAATTTTCATTGAACGATAGCCTGAACTATGGCTGCTCGCAAGCACCACCACCACGAGCACCAGCAGCACTGGGCTGGGCTTAGCAGCGACGGTGGGAAGGGGTGCGCGAGGAGCGCCACGGTGGGGGAGCTTGTTTGTCGAGGTGAGAGAGGGCGTCGCGCCGGAGTGGGAGAGAGTCATTCACTCCCCTGCAACACCGCTGCGCCATCTCTATGGATCTTGCTTGTGTTCCATGGATCTTGCCAGGGTGGAGGAGAAGGCCACCAGATAGGCGGGCATTGGGCGCTCACGGCAGATGAGGCCGCTGGAGGTGGGGGAGGTGCGCTGCCAAGGTGGGCGAGGGTGCACGCCAGGGTGGGTGTGGGTGCCGCCGCCGGACAGGAAGGCAGCCATGACCATGCGTCATGGTGGGGCAGAGCGCGAGCGTGGAAAGGAGGAAGCCTTCTTGCAGGAGTGAGCATAGCGAGGTATCCGTCTTTTCCGACGCCATTTTAGTTGTATCATTATCGAAAAATGTGTTAGGAACGGCTGCTACGATTCAGGCCCTGGCGTTGTCACTGCGGGTGCTTCGCTTGATGCTCGTCTGACAACAGCTTCGGTTGCGGCCTTGCAATGCAAGACAATGGGCTACATGAACAGGAGATTACGCCCTGCCGTCGTGACGTCGGTGTATTCGGTGAAGGTGTCGAGCTGAGGTGCGGGCCCCACTGGCGATACCGCCATGGCTGTCCTCAATGCCGACAGCTAGCAGTGCCGCGCGTTTGTGCAGGCCTAGCCGTGTGCCGTGTGCCGGCGTGGACGATCGTGCCGGTGGCCGGCCGGGCGGCTTACTTGAACATGACCGATCGCGAAGGGGATATCTTTGAGCGGTACGTTTGCCAGCCCACAAACGCTGATGTGAATCCGTCAGTGAGTGTGACCACATACACTGTAGATTGATGGTGATAGATATGATCGAAATACATCTGTAGGGATCTCCGCGTGAAGCCGTGAACACCAAGCCCGTCGACATGGTACGTGCTGCTCGTGCAGCCATTGAGCAGGGCATAGAGAGGGTGTCCGTCTTGTTTTCCTCCGGTTGGGATGTAGCATTTCTCCCTACGAAATTGCATTTTGGCACTACATATAAATGTGTAAGATTATAGGATTTGGACGACTTTGGTTTCCGACATGGGTCACGTACGTACTCAGGTCACAAAGAGGACTGTAAATGAGCCACACTATACCTAAATATACTTTTTGTAAAATATTTCAAATCAAACGCAGAGCGAATTTGCTTGGGAAGAGAAGATCATCCTCCAAGAAGGTCAGTGGACGTGTTGCAATGAGATGGACTCATTTTATTAACAGGGTGTCAGGCTGTCAGGCCAGAAACAAAGTCAGAGTAAAGTTGGGCAGCAAACCCAACAGATTATGGCAACCAGGCAAAATGTTCCAAGTAAATCCCATCCATCACGTTTAGCCACAACTTCTGTAACAAGCATGGACGGAACAAGGGAAATACGGAGCAGCTCATATCGATGGCCTTTGATTCCCCTTCCAATCCTGCAGGTCCGATGCCACAATAAACCAGCGAAACGAACAGGGTGCTAGTCATTGCCATCGCATAAATCTTCCTCCTGCAGGTCCGATGCCACATGCCCAATGATGGGTTCTGCTTCAAAGAAGAAAAGGTAGTCAGACAATGGTGATTGAATTCTAAATCCGAGAACCGAGATCACCAAACTATTAACAGAGTTATTATCAAAACAAAGTTAGACGTGGTTGGAGGTTGTGTTGTTAATCTGCTATATGACAAGATCAGTTGTGTTTATTGCTTATACAACAGTAGCCCACAAGACAAACGCACTACATCTGTTATTACATCCTGACGTCAAGTGACACTGATACTGATCAATCCAAAATTGCCAAGGGAAACTCTGTGAATGCATGGTTGGTGCAGCATATGGCATACAAGTGTCACTTTTTCAAAATGGAAAAAGACGTCCTCCATGTAAGAACATATTGATCATAAATAATGAATTTAAATGCACCCAGTAACTCTGCATCAGCAGTGTAATTTATGGAATAGTCTGAGCCTCGCAACTTGATTTCAAGCATCAGCACAGTCAAATTATCAGAAATGTGATTTCAAGCTGCAATCATACTGTTCGCAACATCAACTGGTATATCACTACCCTTTCAGAAAAAAAAATGGACACCATTACTAGTCAACGGAGTCATCACAGGACGTTAAATGGTGGATAAAGCACTCATGACAACAAGATTGCGCCTATTTTGAAGTGCAGGCTAGATTAGCTTTGTCAAATGTGTAAGTTCAACTAGTTCAGCTAATGCACTATGTGCGGATCGATAAAATCCATTTTCTTGAAATAGGGATCAGAAACAACTCAGTTAGCATGTGCCTGCGTCTGATTTTGGTTATGAAACTGCATTCTGGCAAACTAAACCATCCTAAACAGGGAATGCAGCAGTACTAGCTAAAACAGGGAATGCAGCAGCACTAGCTAGACAACTACATGTTGCAGAAACATTTATCACGTAATGCTGTTGAGATTCGAAGCATGTAGAATCCATAACCCAGGTACTAGTACTAGTACTAGATAAACTTTTCCAGCAGGGATCATTTGCAAGAAACAAGCAAGGACAGTAGAATTTAGTATGCTGGAACGTACAGTATTTTTCTTACCTCTGCCTGGGCGCAGCAGGTTCCAAGTGAGGAGGTAGCGGCTGGAGGCCTCCTGGTCCTGAGGCGGCGCCCCTGCCATGTGGTTCGCCGGGCACACGCCCGCGAGCACGGGGATCTCGTATGGCAGCTCGGTGTCAAAGTAGCTGGGGGTGCTCCCAGATCTCCTCGAAGCTCACCCGGAAGTTCGCGATCCATTCCCATCGCCGGATACCCAGCCGGGACCACAGGCACACCACAGCTGCTTCGACCATTGGGAGGATGATGATCTCCACGTACCGCACCGCACCAAGTTCCCGCTGACCGCGATGCAGCGGTGGCCTCGCCGTCGCGGAGAGCACGACCACGCGGGAGGCGGCAGAAGACGAATCCGAAGTCCGCCCGCTGATGGTTTTCGGGGTCGCAGCTGAGGATACCCCACGACAGGTCGAGCCACAGGACCGTGCTGTCGAGGGCGACGGCGCCGTGGGGTACCCACTCCCGGTAGCGGTTCCAGTCAACCAAGGGCGACCTCAACCCTTACTTGGTGATCCAGTTGGCGGTAGCCGATGTGAAGTAGACGAGCTCGAGGGAGGGATTGATCCGACCAGTGTTAACCACGAGCTCGGCGATCCTGTAGTTGTAGGTGCGTCTTCGGCTGTAGCCGTCGCAGAGCAAGCCGACGCTCTGGATGTTCCTGAGGGCGGGGACGCCGTGGGGGCGGTCGGGTACGCGCTCAGCGGTCGCCACGATCTGGCCACCGGCTCTGCGGAAGTGGCGCACCACGATGAGATGCCTCCGGCCTGTGAGGTCACGTCTGAAGTCCATGCCGTAGTGGGGCGACGCCGCGAAGTGGGCGAGGAGGCAGAACGGCCCGGAGGCGATGGTGTACGGGTAGGTGTGGCGCCTCGGGGGGTCGGGGTGGGCACTGTGGCGCGCGGTGAGGAAGACGACCCGGCGCGGTGGTGCGACGGAGAAGATGAAGCCCGGTTCTCCCAAGTTGTTCGCCGCCGCCGCAGCAGCCGCCGGCACCGCGTCCACGCCCACGACGCGCTCCTCCAGCAGCGCCTGCGCGACGATCTCGGCTTCCTCGGCCGCGTCGTCCTCTGCGTCCCCGACCGCGGGGTGCTCCGCCTGGGCCTGCGCGGCTTGCTCGCCTTCCCCGCCCGCGGCGTGCTCCGCCTGCGACTCCACTGGCACGACGCGGAGGACGCGGGCAAGCATCACCCAAGAGTTCTCCATCGGCGCGCTTGCTGCGCTTGCCGCAGCCAGACGAGAGCGGTTGGGACTCGGGTTGGCTGGCCGGTTGGGGGCGATTCTGATTTGGGGGTGATTCTGTTTTTTTTTTCTTTTTGATTGATTGGCGTTGGAAATGCGGGGTAGTTTATATAGCAACGGCGACGCGATCGATTGGCCAGATTCAGTTGGTTTACTGGGCCGCGATGGGCCTTTGCAGGTACATATCAACTTCCAAAATTGTTTTTTTTGATCGGGCACAGCCAACTCACTCCACACTCACATCATGCGCAGAGAAGAAACTGGGAGTCGATATCGTCGCCTCTAGTGCGTGGGAAACGCGCGGTACTCTGAACGTGCACACGTGCGTGTACCTTGAAGTTTTAGAAAAATTTCAAAAAAGGTGCGATCACCAGAGTTATGGGTAGCGTCCCACTAAATTGCCCTACCACTGAACCACATGCCCATTCGCAACTTCAAAAATTATTATGTTTCCTATAAAAATGAAAGAGTCCATTTGACCTCCATTTACTGTTGACTAACTCCAATTTGCCTCGCTCAGAGGGCAATGCTAGCGCCCGGAAGCACGTGGGGAGTCCCCGCTCGCAACCCCTCTGCTTCTCAAGCGCATGCACGCAGCCAGCAAATTGCAGCAAGTGACTACAGCGGGTGGCTATGCCAGCATCCAAAAGAGAGAGTGGGCGCAGCGTATGCCCAACCACCACCAGGAGGAAGAATAGACACCGAGGCGAAGGTGAGCCAACAGAAAAGTGAATACAGAGATGCAACACCCGTTCTACTTTTGAAACATACGGATACAACACTTGCAACATACTCAGAGGGCTACATACAAATAAAAAACGAAAATGCTTACACCTGGCCCAACAGCCCAACATCGTATTCTCTTGTCCACTCGTTCTCTCCAGAAGGCTCTCGTTCACTCATCCTCGCCAAAAGGCTCTCCAATGCAGTGCTGTGATAGCGTTTTACCGTGCCACCTCAGCGTTCTTCACGTTGTCTGGGCTCTGGTCGCTGGCCAGCATCTCCACGACACCTCAGCGAGGCTATGCGTCTTTCTCCCTCTCCATGCGCTCTTGCGCACCCTGGCTGCTCATTGCGGTCCGTTTTCTCCATCGGAGTGACCCGCCGTGGCCTTCTTCATCGGACTTGTCGCAGCCTTCTCCACCAGAGCGATGAGCTCTACACCGGTGAACTCCACGCACCGACAAGCTTCCATTCCCAAGGAGCCCTCCATTTTCAAGCAACAAGGAGATATTGCACTTAAAGCATATGCTACAAACATATGTTTCAGGGGTTTCAGATGTTTCAGAAATATGTTGCAAGTGTTTTGTATTGGTGTTGTAAAGGTAGATGGGATGTTGCACATGTTGCAATAGCTATATACATATGTTCGAAATGTTTCATTTGTATCACACATATGTTGCTAGTATTTTCATCTGTGCGTTGCATATACGTGCATGCAAACATATTTTTCAAGTGGTTTTGGGCATTCTGGAAGTGTTGCATATGAATGTTGCATATGTTTGCAACAATTTCTAAGTGTTTTTAGATGTTTTTGCAAGTGTTTCAGACACAAGGGTTTTATTTCTCTTTTTTCTACGTTGCAACTGTTGCATATGTATGTTTCAAAAGTAGATTGGAGGTTACACATGAGATATACGTGGAAAGCAATAATACATTATTTTACATCTATTGGGACAGCCAAACGACCAGCTCAAATTCTCCATATCGTGGCTTATCAGATAAACCTGCTCAACTTATAAATGAGTCTCACAAAAGTTCAAACAAACAGAGCCTACATCCGACGCCACAATACTGCCGGCGCTGAGGCCTGAGGCTTTTGTCACGGTTCTGATGATCCTTGAAGAGCGGGCATCATATCTGCATAAAGGATATTGCAAGATAAATAACTTTAGCCAGGATTTAGGCAACTTCTTTTCAATCAAAATATTTGTTATGAGGTCAGCAATATATATACAAACACTGCCACACTGGTATGATTTTCAGTAAAAAGTAAAAACGTGCCAGTGTGTGCGCAGTGCCATTGTTGCACGCCAATTAGAGACCTTTGCGCGGTTGTCCATGACCCACTAATTTGAACAGCTAACTAAGCAACTTTTTTTTGGCGAGTAAAAAACTAACCATTTAGTTCCCAAAATTTTCCCAAAAATTTTCAAGATTTCCCATCGCATCAAATTTTTGAACGCATGCATGAAACATTAAATATAGATAAAAAATAAAACTAATTACACAGTTTAGCTGTAAATCACGAGATGAATCTTTTAAGCCTAATTAGTTCATAATTAGACATTAATTGATAAATAACAACGAAAATACTACAGTAACGTTTCCTAAAAAATTTCGCGAACTAAACAGCCTCCAACTTGCCCAGCAAGCAAGCCTGAGGTGTTGAACGTCCAGGCTGGCACCATGACGAGGGGTCTGTAGACTGTAGGCACTAGGCACTAGGGATGGACGGACCGGACCGGATCCCATGGGCCGCAGCCGTGAACACAGAGACGACGGAGGAGTGTTTTCAATTGGGCCTGGTGCTGTACGTTGGGTTCCATTCCATGTTTTGCACAGCACTACGTAGGTTGAGTAGACCACATGCTGCGCCACGACCGTGCGTGCTTTTTCCATCCTGACATTTCGAGTTTTTGTATGTTATTTTTTATTTTTTATTTTCTTGCTTTGTTGTGCGCTTCTATCTCTTATGTATCTTATTTTAAAATCCGAACACAAGTTTTCTTTTGTAAAAGAGTTATTGAAAATTGCGGGCAAAGTCCTCAAACCCTAGAAGGCTTTTGACAACACCAGTTTGAACTTGTACCTGTTTTGAACTAATATTATTTTTAACACCACAGTCTGGCTAACCTGTCTCGGCCTTGCCACGTCCAACCCCTTAACTTGTAGACGATGTTTACTCTTTTTGAATGGAGGAAACGCTTCCAAAAACATAAACCATCTTATAAAAATAATAATAAATAATTAATAAATATTTTGGTATAAGTTTGAATTTCAGCCTATTGTGAAAACATACCATAAATTTTCCTCTACAAAGTGTGTTTGAGTTTATTTGAATAAAAACCCTATCGAAAAAATGTTGATTAAAAATATCCATCGACATGGCTCAAAGTAATGGAGCCTCGTTTCTAGTTCAAAAGAAAACACTAGTTCGCTTTTTTCGAAAAATAAAATTGAGTTGAATGCGAGCTAGAGCTCAAATTTAACATAAGTCTACATGAATGCTTTCCTTAAATAATATTATGACACATCGTTTATTTTAATTAATTTTAATGTTGAAGTGTTTCTGTGTCTGGATGTGAATTGATTCTCGCTGGGTTTTAATTGCTTGAGAGTGAATGCCCTCATCGGAACCGCAGGTCAAATCTCTACAACTAAAAAGCAAGAAATGTCCAGCAGCCTGTTCGTTTCGCTGGATTATTCTGACTGAAAGTACTGTTCGCTGATTTATTATGAGAGAAAAAACTACTGAATGACTGCTGATTTGGCTGAACGAACAGGCACAGGCATACCTGCAGGACAAAAATCCCCCACTCCATGCTATGCCAGTATACCACTGTGCCCTCTTCCCCACCCTCCCGTATGCCACCCCGAACTATTATTTTTCCGCACCCTACGTCGTGCCACTCCCCGCTTCCTGGCAATCATTCAGCCTCCCGCCCGTGAAAAAAAAATCTCCATCGCTGCCCTGGCGCCGACGCCGCTCCGGTCCAACCCGGACGCTCCGCCGCTGTACGGGCCGCATTCGGACGCTCCGCTCCCTCGACGCCGCGGGACGCTCCGCCGCCTCCACAAAATGCCCGGGGAAAAAAATCTCTCGGTCCAGCCGCCAGACGCTAGGTTGCCGACGCCGCCCCTGCCTCGTAACACGGACACGCCGCCGCCTCGACGCCGGTGGCCTCTGCTGCTGGGCTAGCGACGGTGATGACTGCGGCGAGATAAGAGCACCGCCGAGTCCGGGCTCAGCTGTGTTAGTTTAGTGGATCATGCATGGTGTAGATCAGTGGGTGTACATACTTGTATTCGGGACAGACATGTAGATGAACCTAATACATTGATAAGATCTAGAAGAATAGATAAGAGAGGGAGGCACAGGTATGGCTGACCATCGATTGTTGGCAGAGAGGCTCGCGGTAGCCATGTCGGTGTCGAAGTCGCACGCAGTGCAGAGGTACCGGTGGAGCTTCCCATCGCCTTCAGCGCTACCTCTGGATCGGATTAGGGTTAGGTGGGGTCACTGTGAGCTGCGGCGAACCTCGTCACTTGTGCCACTGGCCCCCACCTCATCTTTATAGCGCTGCGCGATAGGGGCCCACCAGCCATCTATGGGCTGGGCACCCCCGATCAGGGCGCAGGTCAAGGGCCCAGTTGGCCGTTGGGCCAACTGGTGGAGATCAATTCCAACATTCTCCCCCTTGATCTCATCTTATACTTTTAACTTTAAACTTTGACTTTATTGCTTTCACTTTTATTTGTTCCATCATAAATTAGTGTATAGAGCATGCCTCATCGTCACGATCAGTCGCCGATAGATTTAACAGCTACAATACACATCTCTGATCTGAAACAGATTCTTTAACTTTGGGCCCTTTATTGTCCGGAAATCATAGGCTATACCATAGACCCATGTCGACTGTGTGTTCTCTGAACACACTAGGTGGTAAGCCTTTAGTAAGCGGATCCGCAAGCACTTGCTTGTCACTTTTACGTTTAATACCCTTTGGTATGATTCCGGACTTTCTCCTTAACAACGTATAACTTTAATGTCAGTGTGTTTGGCAGCACACTTGACTCGTTGTTATAGGAGCAAACTACTTAAATGGTCATTGCTGTTGACAACCATTATCAATTCCGGGTACAAGTTACTTAACCATTTCGCCTGTCCCTCAGCCTCATATCATGCTATATTATAACTTTACATCACTAAAGATACTAGAACTGTTTCTTTTGGAGCTTTTCCACAATAAAACTCCAACTGCGAGTGTTAGCTACTATGTGGGTTTCACTAAACATCTCGCCAAAATATAACATTTGTACCCACAACTACTTGAGAGTACTTGTTCTTTCCTTTTTAGCATGAGGCCGACTTTTTAACTCCATTCCAGTGATCTATATCTGGACTGGACTTTTGCCAAAACAACCCGGATACGTAAACTGTGTCAGGGCAAGGTCTTATCTTTGTACTCATTAAGCTTTCAACAGCTGAAGCATATAGGACGTCCATCTATAACAATCTCACATTACTTTTGGAACATTAAAGTTCTCAAAACTATTACCCTGACCATGAGAACAGGCGTAGGTTTACCCGCATAGGTACTTTATTTCTTTATAAACTTTTCTTAGCATGCCTATGCGATAGTCATAATACCCCTTTTATTCAATCTCGGTGGATTTCAATTCTTTTAACGAGATACATTTCACCGAGAATTCTTATTCAACCTCGAGGACAAGAACTTCTTCTCATGCAGTAGATTGACATCACTACTAACATTAGGGTGTCATCCACACAGGATTAGGAAATGAATTTCCCCTTCTATAACTTTGTACAAACGCAATTGTCCTCTCATTCTTTTTAACCCAAAATTTCTAATTGACTCTTCAACTTTAAATGCCACTGTCTATAGATTTGCTCCATTCCATAAGAGATTTCTACAGGTGGCATCCCTTACATTCTTTCTTTTCATGACAAAACCTTTGGGTTGTGCCACGTAATTATTTTCATACAAATCCCATTGGGAAATGCTATCTTTACTTTCATCTGATGTAACTCAGATCATAATGTGCCACTAGCACTCATTGTAATCTATTCATTCGCTTCGCGCAAAAAACTTTTGATTCAAGTCGCGCTCCACATCTTTACATATTCCCTTTGGAGTCACATTTCGTCTTGTAGACCCATCACAGCCTACTGTCTTGGCTCCTTAGGAATTTATTCTAGATCCCAAATATTATTGGTATTATCGATTTCATTTCATCTTTCTTTGTTTCTTGCCACTTAGACGAGTAAACGTCTCTCATGGCTTCTTCAAATTAGGTGGGATTACCCTCCATTTGAATTTCACCAATATAGACTTTATAATCATCAGAAATATCTGACTTTCTTATTCTTTGAGACTTTCTGGGGTCTTAGCTACTAGCATTTCTTGACCTTTATTGCCAAAAGATAATTGATTCTATAAGGTCCTGTGTAACAAGATCCTTGTTTACATTATTCATTCTCCTTGCGGAGTCATGTTTCTTTGTACCATGCTCCCCCAGATTGTCCCATCTTTAATTTTCTTATTTTGGGTTTAATCTGATAAAACTCATATGGTACATTTAACACCTATGGTGCATTTAGCACCGCCTTTAAAACTCTGAACACGTCCAGTATAAATACTGGTTGACTATGCTATCTTTCTGTTGGAACTGTAAAAGGTATCGATATTATGACCGTCTTACTCCCCCGATGATCACATTTATCTTTTATAGATCACTTTAGTATGCATCGCATTGTCTGAATTATAGGGAAATATCTTTCTTAAAACTTTCTTAATTGATCTCACCTTTCTCCCCCTCGAAATGTGGTACGAACTTTTCTACCACAATTTCGAAAACTATTCAGAACTCAAAACTATTCAGAACTCTTGTGAATGAGGAAACTTTGATTACTTTCTTCATCCACATGATTACATCATGCAAATGAAATTATTTCTTAATTCATTGGGAGTACTTTTTCCTCATTTCACTTCAAGAACTCAACAGAGTCTTTTATCATTAATACTTTCGCAAGTCACGCTTGCATGTCATTCTTATCTTGAGGTTCGTCTGTAACTCTCTGTTCTCCTTAAACTTATACTAGGATAGCATAAGAGCTACCCTAATCTTTCTCCCTGTGCGGAATACACTCAAAGCACATGAGTCATCACAACTTTCTCCCGCCATGCAGGATAAATACTATGTCAAATTTCTCCTGCCATGCAGGATTTATTAACATAAGTACTATGCCAACTTTACCCCGCCATGCGGGTATTTTCTCAAACTTTTCCCGTTATGCGGGTACCATCATAAACTTTTTTCCGCCATGCGAGATAATTTTCTTGAAGGGACATAAAAGGTCAATATTGTCTCATATTCAATCAACAAATTTAGAAGTAAAACCAAAAACTCTTTAACACACATGCTTAATCTGACGTTGGTCAAATTAAACATGCATGTCACTTATTACATTTCAAATCAAGATGATTAAGTCTAAAATTATATTACTTATTACATCTTTTATCATTATGATAAAACTAAAACTAAAATCTTCTTCATAAGGAGTACATACAAGACATCTTTTAAAAATAAACTCTTAATGTTCTCTTTCTTGGATCAATATCCAAGAACTATTTTCTTTTGAAGCCATTCTTTAAAGAGACCGCAGTCCCTTACACAATAGTCTTCTTTCTGCAAAAATTGCACTTTTCATCTTTTGAGTCATAAGTACCTAGCTTATTTTCTTTTCACCCTTCAAGAATAAAGGCATGAAGTTCTTTATCTGAAAAACATCATCAATAATGAGCATGAAAATAACCCTACATTGGTCTGGTTAAAGACATGCACATTAAACTTTTAAACTTTAAGTTCTATTCTATATCACCGTTGGGCAGAAATAGAACAAAACCATCAATCTTATACATCAATTCCACATCACCGTTGGGCAGAAATGGAATTAACATATGAAAACTCAATTATCTTATAACCCTCTTCAAAATTAAATTCTAATTTTGAAGATCATCTTCACCATTGCAGCGGAAACATGAAAATCATTACATTCTGCTCGCTCTGGAGCATCTATTGTCTCTTATCTATTCTCTGAAAATTGGTCACTTTGATGCGAAATTCATCAGAGATTTAAACTTTAAACATAAAACTCATAGAATTATAATATTGTTATCATCAACGTTGGTCAGAAAATAACAATATCATAATTTTCTTTAAACATAAACTCTTAAATAAACTTATAATATTGTTATCATCAACGTTGGTCAGAAAATAACAATATTATAATTTATCTTAACAATAAACGGACTATTCCTCCAATTAAAGTTTTACTGTTGGTTCCAACGTTAACTGGAGGATTAACTTTTCATCATTTACTGAATGAGTATAACTGCTCTTCAAATTAAATCCTCCCGTTGGTTTGGATCTAATGAGAAGACAGTGAACTTTAACTTTGCAGCGGAAAACATGAATCAACAATAATTATCTACTTTTCAGAAGCATTCTTTATTGATCAATTCTCTAAACAACATGCACATTGGTGCAAAATGTATTGAGATCAAAACTTTATACAAATTTCATCAAAATATCATTCAAATATGCTTCTAAAAAAAGATAAAACATAATTTAAGACAACCTTCTGTTTGTCATTTCGCCCGAAGGCCTCCATGCACACTGACCCGCAGTCCAGCAAGCCTGGCCCAGCGGGGCTCCTTTCTCTCCCTTTGCACCGGCCCAGCATCAAGCCGTGCTTGGCTTGTGGCCCAGTAGGAGCCGCTCAGTTCGCATCCGCAATTAGCAGCGCGGCCCAGCGGCAAGAGGGCCCGCGGCCCAACAGCACTCACGCGCCGCGCTACCCCGCGCCCAGGCCGCAACCTGGGCCTGGGCCGGGAATTGGCGAACCCGCCTGGGTCTCTTTTGGCCCGAGGCATTCTTGACCGTTCATCTGAAACGGACGGCTGTCCGGTGATCTCGCCCGAACAAAAACGCGTCGTGGCCAAGGGCTCCCCAAACCCTAAGCGCATTCTCTTCTTTCCCCTTCTCTCTGAGAACTGCACGCCCGAGAGGAATAGAGGCGGCGGCGGCGGCCGCGGTGGCCGTCCGAGGCCGCGGTCACCGCCCGGCGGCGTGCCCGTGGAGCCGCCGGAGTTCGCGTCGCCTCCCTTTCTCTCCTTCTTCTCTCTTGCTCCCCTTCCCTTCCGGCGCACAGCGTAGGCGGCCATGCCGGCCGTCGGCGCCGGTGAAGGAAACCGGCTGCCGGAGCAGACCATCCCCTTTCCTCTTTTCTTTCTCTTTTCTCTTCTCACCCCGCTTTTCTCGCACATGCAGCCGCCGTCGAACATGAAGGCGGCGCCGGAAACGAGCTTTACGAGATGTTGGCGCCGCCGGGGTACCCCTCGCCGGCGCACGCGTGCGGCCGAAGCCGCGCGCGGCGCCGTCGAGCGGCTCCGCGGTGGCGTCCTTTGACCCGAGCCCGAGGCGGAGATCTCGCCTCCACCGGCTGCTCAGCCCCTTCTTCCACGTGCCGGCGAACGGCGGCTCGGTGTCCTTCCCACACGGTGGCAACAACGCCGGCGGAAAGGGGAGATCCAGGGCGGTCCATCCCCATTTCGATCTTCATTGTTGGTTAGGGTTAGGGTTATGTTAGGGTTTACTGTTCTTCCGAATCGAGTTCAGATTCTTTCTTTTTGATTCTTTTCAATCTACCCCAACTGGATCCACACATCATGACCAGGCTCCCGATACCATTGTTAGTTTAGTGGATCATGCATGGTGTAGATCAGTGGGTGTACATACTTGTATTCGGGACAGACATGTAGATGAACCTAATACATTGATAAGATCTAGAAGAATAGATAAGAGAGGGAGGCACAGGTATGGCTGACCATCGATTGTTGGCAGAGAGGCTCGCGGTAGCCATGTCGGTGTCGAAGTCGCACGCAGTGCAGAGGTACCGGTGGAGCTTCCCATCGCCTTCAGCGCTACCTCTGGATCGGATTAGGGTTAGGTGGGGTCACTGTGAGCTGCGGCGAACCTCGTCACTTGTGCCACTGGCCCCCACCTCATCTTTATAGCGCTGCGCGATAGGGGCCCACCAGCCATCTATGGGCTGGGCACCCCCGATCAGGGCGCAGGTCAAGGGCCCAGTTGGCCGTTGGGCCAACTGGTGGAGATCAATTCCAACAAGCTGCAGCCACGTGTTGAGTACTTGAGCTCGCCGAAGCTGCTGGGGCTGGACCGCGCGATGGTCACCAGGTTCAGGCAGCTGCTGCCCGGGACGTGCCTGCTCCTGCCACCGGCGTCGTCGTCCGCCAGGAGGCGGTGCAGCTGCACTACGACGCTGATGGCTAGCGCCTTGCCAGAACGGGATGTCGAGCATCTCTGCCTGCTTGGTGAGCACGCTGGCCATGTTGGCGAAAACTCCTTGCCGTCGTGCACGGCCGTGCGGAGAGGTGCGGGGGGCCTCGCACCGGCCGCGGAAGGTGTGGAACAGCGCCATCCACTGCATCGGGTTGGCGACGGGGCAACATGGGTTTTTTGTGCTTGCTCTGATAGAAGGCTCTTTGTTGCAACTTCAAGATCGATGTTTCTCTTCAGTAAAATTTCATAATTTCCTTGTTATTATTTTTAGTACATTTTAACTGCAGTGCGATGTTTTAGTTGAGTAAAATTTTATACGTTGCATCAAAGGATTTTAACTTATTCTGGTTCTTGAGCTCAAAACTCGTATCTGCGTGTTGCATTTGAAGGATTTTAGCTACCACAGTGGCTAACTGAACCTTTTGAAGTATTTCCCTTAGTTGTTCCTAGGGAAATAGCTTGGGTTCTTGATTTGTCCCGTGCCCACTGCCTTACAGCAACTCCAGCACAACTGGAAATCATTAGCTGCTAAATTGGTGATGAATTCTAGGCTGCACAATTGAAGGGTAGTATAATTAACAAATAGAAGAGGGGCTTGGCTCAATTCTGGCCCTGTAGATGACTGAATTACGGTTTCTGCAAAAGAGGTGATTCCCGTTTTCGACATCCTTTTAATTTTGATTAAGCATCATTGCTTATTATTAGTTCCCTTTCCTGGCCAACTGCTACTTTTGTTCCATGCAGTTCTTTGAAGACCCTGTCTCTCCAACAATTGGTGTTGCAGTTCAATTGCATCCTAAATGCATCAAGAATCGGCAAATCACTCGTACACAAATAGCTTCCCAATAAACATCAAGAACAAATATACACATTATTTCAAAAGAAAATGTAACAAAGGTAGAAGTAGAAGATGAAGAGATGGTTCAGATATGACTTTGAACTTTCTGATGTTGTTTATTTTTGCTCTTTTTTGGCTGCTATACTATAGCAAGTTTTCATTATGCTGATTTTCATGAAGCGGGTTACAGGAACCTGAGCACGCTTAGAGCCTTGAAGGCACCATGGTTGGAGACTAGGGAATACTTGCCATGATGTAACCTCACAAAAATGGTTACAGGGAACTGCAAAAATGGTTACAGGGAGCTGCTAGGCTGTATCGACAGTGGCAGCAGTAGGGAGCTGCTAGGCTGTATCGACAGTGGCAGCAGTTGAGAGGATCAACCAGATCAGATGTGATATAGCTGGTATGCCATGCCGGTGCTCTCGGCGACTGACGGAGGAGATGGACTATGGTACCACGTTGGATCATGGCTGCAGGGAGGGGATCCTATCAATATTGGACTTCCAGTTTTATAAAGAGGCAATTGATATCATACTTTTTAAAATAGGAAACATGGTTATAACTGCGTCAAGTTGATATAATGTCTGCAAGTAGACATACGAAGATAGTTGTTGGTTGTATTTTGCTGATGTTTATGAAGAGAGCTTACAACTCAACAAAAATAATTAAGTAACATGATCTGTGTTGCTTTGAACAAGAGTTGTACAATGTAAAAGGCCTCAGTTTTTTCACTACATGTAGGATAAGGTTGACGTTGCTTCAGGGTGTGACATTGTTGCTTCAATTAGGAATCTTACTTACTGTTATAATTGTCGAAGGGAAAAAAAACTCAACAAATGATGAATAGTGGATAGGTGAACCATGATGTTTGCTCGAGTTTTTTTCCTGTTGCAACGTACTCTTTTTTAATACAATATTTATTTGCTCTTGCTTACAGATAACCAGCAAATGCTTGCACAGGCTATTATTTTGTTCTTATTGCAACGTACGGGCATAATCCTAGTTCAATTAAAAACTAATTTCAAACCTAACTAAAACTTATATGAAACCTTTTGCCTCCTGGCCTAACTTCCCAACTAACCTGCCTACTCACTCTCTTTTCCCCTCCTTTTCTTGGCCAGCTGACTTTTCCTTTCAGCTAGCTGATAAGCCGGTAGAAAAGTACTGTTTGCTGATTTTTTTGTGAGAGAAAAACATTGTAGTGTTGGTGAAATAAGCCAGATTATAAGCCAAGCAAACAGGGCCATCCCTTCGAAGTTTCAACCCAGCCTACTTCCTCCTTTCTCTTGGTTCTCTCTTTCCTTGCATTCAGGCCACCTTGCGTGTCTATAGGCTTTAGCCCAGGCCAACAACAATACAAAGGACCACTGCACAACATAGGCCACAAATAATGCAACACGTGTAAAATGTGCGCTAGGGCTAGAGCCCAGATGTCTAGACGGACACCCGCGCACTGCGCTCCATTTCGTACACTCCACATGGGCCCCATGTCGCCCGACCGACAAGAAGGGAAGGTGTGAGTCGCCTCTAATCCGGAAGGACCCGACCACGACGTCGTATGGATGCCCTGCCGGCGCCGGGAGGAAGACACATCGAGACGATGTAGCAGAAGGTGGGGTGGAGAGATGCAATACCCAATCTACTTTTGAAACATCCAAATACACATAGTTGCTTCATATATCTGAAGGTAGTTAAAACACTTGAAACATGCTTCTGAAACACTTGGAAAACACCTGAAAACAGTTGAAAACAAGTGCAGCCATACACATCATCCAAATCTAACACATGCAACGTATGTGTGAAACATATGCGACATCCAGTTAAACACACTTGCAACATGCGTCTGGGAAACACAGATCAAACATACCTCTGAAACATGTGAAACATTCGAAACATATGCTTGCAACATTCCTCTGAAATTACTGCAACATGTACAACATCTCCCGATCTACCTTTGCAACATCTAATATGAAATAATTGCAACATACATCTGAAACGCTTGAAACACTTGAAACATACATATGCAACATACGGGAAGGGAAGGCTAAGCTGGTCGATTCCGGTCGTCAGGGTTGGAGACAATGGCGAGCGGCTACGCACGAGCACCAACGCCACGAGTACCCCGCTTAGCTCAATAGCCACGGTGAGGGATGGGAGCCGAGGAGCGCCACGGCCGTGGGAGGTGGGGGAGCTTGGTTGCCGGGGTGAGAGAGGGTGCCACTTGGGCGCTGGGGAGGGCACCATGCCGGGGTGGGACTTGGGAGAGAGCCGCCCACTCCCTTGCAACACCGTCACGCCACTTTTTGTGGATCTCGCTTGTGCTCCATAGATCTTGTTAGGGTGGGGGAGAGGACCACCGGATCCAGGGGCGTTGGGCGCTCCTGGTAGGTGAGGACGCCACGGTGGGGGAAGGGGTGCCGCCGGGGTTGGGGAGGATGCACGGTGGGGGCTGGGTGAGGGCACCGCCACCGGTCAGGGAGGCAACCATGGCCGCGCGTCGGGGTGGGGTAGGGCGCGAGTGCGAGCGTGGAAAGGAGGATGAAGCAAGGGATAAGATTTTTTGGGTATGGCCGTATGGGAGTGAGAGGACTGAGGCATACTCCCTCCGTCCCAAAAAAAGAGTCATTCTCGCTTCCCAAAAAGTCAACAACTTTTAACTTTGACCAAATATATTTAACAAAATATTAATATTTATGGTACATAATTAGTATCATTAGGTAGATCTTTGAATATACTTTCATAATAAATTTATTTAAAGATATAAATGTTGCACGCATTTTCTACAAACGTAGTCAAAGTTGAGAAAGTTTGACCAGCACGCTTCTCACGGCGACTCTTTTTATGAGACGGAGTAGTATGTTTGGACGTCCTAACTTATCATTATCGAAAAATGTGTCAGGACGCCTCCTAGGATTCAGCCCCGGTGTCAGACTATGCGGGCGTTCTTCGCCTGATGCTCGTGTGACAACAGCATCAGTTTCGGCCTCGCAACACAAGATCATGGGCTACATGACTACAGGAGATTAGGCCCCTGCCACACCGTGACGTTGGCATATCCGATGTTGGTGTCGAGGTGAGGTGTGGGCCCCACCGGCAACGCCACCATGGCTATTCTTAATGCTGACAACAGGGCCGCGTGCCTGCTTAGGCGGGGCACCTTCGCCGGGATGCTGGTGATGACTGATGAGGACGGCCGTGTGCCAGCGTCGACGATCATGCCGGCGGCCTACTTGAACATGACCGATCGATGGCACAAATCTTTGAGCGGTACGTTTCCCAGCCCACAAGAGGCCACAAATGCTGACGTCAGTCGGTCAGTGTCTCAGTGAGCGTCACCACATTATAGATTGATAGTGATAGATATGATGGAACTACGTGTGTAGGGATCTCCCATGGGCGTGAACATGCAAGAAATGAAGCCTCGACTTGGTACGTGCTTTTCGTGTGCGGCCATTGCCGTAGTAGTCGACAACCCACACGCATTCGTGAACATGAAATGCAATTTTATTTTTCGCAAGAAAAAAATGATGTCAAGTTCAGTTTGTCCGCTCGGCTGTGATTTTCACAGCGCTGCAGGCTGCTGTTTACTTTGTTCTACAAAAAGTACGATACTTGCAGGCATCGGCGGACTCAGGAATTGAACCGAGCCTGGGCGAAGTCAAAGGAAGTTTTCTTCGTGAGAGGGTTACAACTAAGTCGCTTTGACTTTTTTTGGTATATCTATTTGGCCATATATCTAAATATGATAATATGTTTAGAGATATAGCGAAATGGATGAAAAAAAAAATCAATGCACTTATAATTTGGAATTGGAACCGAGGGAGTAGTTCTAATCAGACTGCAAGACTACACCGCACACGATCGAGTTTTAGGGGGTCTATAAACAGAGTTCAGAGACAGTACTAACTTGGCATTCGTGCTACCATTTTCTATTTTGCGAAAAGCAGATATCAAACTGCTACATGGAACTTGTACAGCAAGCTTGAGCAACCACGATTCTGAGCGTGGGGAAACTTGGCTGCTGTGCAGTGCACCATGGGCAGTCGGAGTCGGGCACGCTGGGAAATGGGATGGGGCTTGTACGTGGCCGTGCGTAACGTGACGCGCCCGCTCCAGGATTAAGCTCGGACGGGAAGATTGAGGGCCCCCGCAACAGGCCGTTAGCAGCTTTCTTTAAGCATACACGTAGGAGAGAGAGAGTGTGCTGCCGCTATGCCTGGCGGCCATCTTCACGTCACGCGGAAAACGAGTTGAATAGGTCCCACTCTCAAACTCCGCGTGTAGTGCTTCACCTGTTCTGCCAGATGGACAGAGACACTGGGACCCACCTTCGGCAGCTTATGGTACTGTAGATGGATCGTTGGACGCCTCGTCGTTGTGCTCTGAGTTGGCAGTGCCACGTACTCCTATAGCAAGCAAAATATTGTTAACTGTTGCGGGTGCCCTCACGTCTCCTCACCTTACACGTGTCCTGCTTCCTCTATCCTCTGGTTGGGATTCACAGCCGAAAATAAATGCAACCGCACGTCACTTGTGGCTGGTGGACCTGGAAACACGTGTTCGGAGGAGAGGAATGATTTCCGATCGACCTGGAGCTGCTGTTCGTGCAGCCGCGTTGCACACCCACGGCCGCCATGTCGCTGGCGGCCCGTGTGTCGAGTACAGAACAGGTCGGGTCAGCTCCATTGTAAGTAACGCAACACAACAAGGACGTTTTATTTCTGTCGGAACATTAACATTTGGCTCTATAAGAAATGCACTGCAAATGTGTGCTTGGACCTTATTTTCGTACGTAAATGGTTCACGTACTCGTGGGTCATCTCATCTCCAAGAGTTTGCTAAATTTTACATGGCAAATCTTGTGATTTGCCAACTTCCAAAACTATATGGCAAGTAAAAAAAAATCTCTCTCCGAGAGTTTGACATTTTTACTCCGAAAACACCCCTCGCTCCCTCACCGATGTCCGACCTCCACCCGCCGGAGCACCAAGTCGCCGGCCACCGCGCCTCTTAAGATCAGTCTTGCTTGTTATGAGCCTGCCACGCATGATGCCTGAGCCTCTACCCTTTTCCACCTTACGATTAGCATGCAGAGCGTCACAAGAGTGTTCAGCATCTCCAAGAGTTTGCCAAAATTCATTTGGCAAATCTTGTGATTTGGCAACTCCTTAAAATATATGCCAAGCGAAAAAATAAACACTTTCCAATAGTTTGCCATTTTGACTTGGTAAAATTTTAAAAAAAGTAGGCCCACGTCCTACCGGATCCAACTGTATGCACCACGACTCTTGCCTCCCGCCGCGATCCTCCTCGCCTGGCGCCGTGATACTCCTCGCATGCGTGAAGGGCGCCGCCGCCGCGGTCCCTCTCCATCGCAGGTGGCCAGCATCTACTCCGGCGGGCCATCTCCTACATCAAGTCGGCCATCTCCTCCACCAGTGCTCCGCTGGGAGAGGTGGACGCAGCGGAAGGGGCCCGGGTGCGCGTCCAGGACGCGGGACGCCGTGAGGGCGACCGCCCTGGAGAGGGCGTCTTCGCCTCCGGGCATCCTGTGGTCGGCCCGGACGCAGGTCGGGAGGATGTGGGTGTCGACGAGGGTGAGGGGCACGGAGCGCCAAAGGCCCCGCCAGCACATGGCGAGTGCGGCGATGCGCGCAGCGTCCTTGGCGGGGAGGCGCGACATGACGTTCCAGAGCAGCGTGTCGGGGAGGAGGCTGATGCGGTTGACGATGTCAGCTAGGGCGCGCGCGGCAAAGGCGGAGGCGAGGGGCGCGGCGGGAGACACGGGTGGTGAGGCGGTCTTTGATGGGGGCGAGTGCGAGTGCGATCGTGAGCGGATGGCCTCGAGGGCGGCTTTCGAGCGGAAGGCTCGCCGGAGCATGGCCGGCAGTAGCGAGGGGGCTGCGGAGAGGCGCGGTCGGCGGCGCGACGGCGTTCTTGGTGGGGGTGGAGGACCTGGTGAGGAAGGGGCCGACGGGAGTCTCCCCCTGCACCATCCCGTTCGCGATACCCAACGCAGCGTCGGCGCTGGTCTCCATCGACGCCGGGATCGGCTTCCTTGCCCCAACTACTCCATCTCCATGGCGTGCGCCACATCCAACCACTGCCTCCACAGCGCTGCAGACCAGATTTGGCTAGGCCGCGCCGACGTCATGGTCGCCGGCGGCGCGGAGGCCGCCGTCGCGCCCATCTGCCTCGGCGGGTTCGCGGCCCTGCGCTGGGATGCTGTGATGCTGCGCTCGGCTGTGGGACAGGGACCACGACGGCTTCGTCCTGGGCGAAGGCGCTGGGATGCTGGTACGCCTGCGCGGGAAGGAGACGAGGTAGTTTCCTCGCGCGCGGGGGAGTGAAGCTGCGGCGCACAAGCCAGCGATGCGCAGTGGATACGCGCACGCGAGCCAGCAATGTGCAGTGGATACGCGCGCGCAAATATGCGCGTGCGGAGGCCTAGGATGCCAAGTTGCTAAAAATGCCAAGTTGATTTGTCAATCTGTTGGAGAGTAAATTATCTTGTATTGCCAAATTTTTAAGGATGACAACATCTTTTGGCAAACTCTTGGAGATGCTCAACATGCAAATATACAGTTACTGACTGAAACGAAACTGCTGTGGCCTCACGTTTGCTTCCCGTTGCCTCCTCCTCGCGGGCCCTCTGCAGTCGCCGCGCCGGGTGGCCACGGCCGGCCGCCGGGCAAGCTACTGTGGCCTTGCGGGCGCCTCCTCTTGCCTCCTCCTCGTGACCTAGGATGACCTCCGGTCGAGCGAGCCGGACCAGGCGGGTAGCCACCCTTCCCCTGGCTGCGTGGACGTCTGCAGCCACACACGAGCGGCTGCATGAGGGCTGGTTCCCGTGCCGGGCCAGATCCAGCACCGCACCGCCATCCGTTGGTGGGCATGGCTCGGTGGTCTTCACCTCTGTCTAGCTTTTTTTTTTCCGATGCTATTCAAGAAGCGGTCTGTGTAGCGGAAGGAAAGAAGGAAGGATAGTTTGGACATTTCGAATATATAAGATGAGAGATTTAACGTTGAAGGTTAACAGAGATTGACGGAAAGGCCATATAAGAAGAAATTTTGTTTTTGGGCCATACAAGTAAGTTCGAAAAAAATAATAAGGCCATAGAAAAAAGACATATTTTTTTTGGAGGCCAGACAATTCTCTCAATAATCTAACTCAAGTTATGATTGCGCATGCCTATACAAAAGAAAAAAAGACTGGGATCTCTTGATGTAGAACCTCACAGTTTTATGTTGGTTAGATTATCTCTTGAAAAAAAGAAAAAGAAAAAAATGGTCTATGCTGAGGTGTCTATAAAAGTAGACGGCAAAATAAAACGGACCGGAAAAAACGAAAACTAAAACTAAATCTGGGTTCGAGTGTTAGACAGATTAGAATCATGTAGATTTTTTTTGCGAACGATTAATCATGTAGACGGTCAATGAAACCGTAAGAGAGTAATCAGATTGCAGCGGGCTGAAAATTAAAGAAGATTAGCCCAAAAGCCCAAATAAGAACAGGCGTGGCCGCCGCGTGCATATCCGTGCGGCCACAACCTCGGCGCCCCGATCGGCCGCCGCGCCTGCGCCGAGCGCCGCCATCGCCATGGGGGCGCTCACCCGAGCGAAGAAGAGTAGGCTGGAAGCGTGCCTCGCCGACCGGATCAGCAGCCTTCCCGACGGCGTTCTCGGCGACATCGTTTCTCTTCTCCCCACCAAAGACGGCGCCCGCACGCAGGTGCTCTCCTCCCGCTGGCGCCACCTATGGCGCTCCGCTCCTCTCAACCTCGAGGCTTGCGAGGACCGAGCTGTCCATGACGTCTCTGCAGGCAGGGAGATCTCCCGCATCCTCTCCTCGCACCCAGGCCCCGCCCGCCGCTTCTTCGTCTCTTGCGGCGGCCGCCACTCCGTATTCGCCGCGAACCTGGACGTCTGGCTCCGGTCGCCCGCCCTCAACAAGCTGCAGGAGCTCCAGCTCGACCACGTTAATCGGTTTCCAGAATCAGCCGTGCACCGCTTCTCGTCCACCCTTCGTGTCGCCACCTTCAGAAGCTGCAATTTCACGTGCGCAACAAATGCCAGTGCGCTTCATTTGCCGCTTCTCAATCAGCTGAGCCTTGTGAATGTGGTAATTACGGAGAGCATCCTCCATGCCTTGCTCGCCGCCTGCCCTGCCCTGCAGAGCTTGCTGCTACGTTGTGACTGGGACTTCCGTCGAGTGCAGATCGTGTCACCTAGCCTCATAAGCATCGGTGTGCATCCTGGCAGCACAAAATTTAGAAAGGTACGTCAGCTCATCATCAAGGATGCCCCATGTCTAGAAAGATTGTTACTTTTTGGAGGAAATAAGATGGACGTGATGGTAATCTTTGCGCCAAGATTGCATATTTTGGGGAAACTCCGAAATAATAATTTCCCCAGGTTTCACTCTAGCACTTCAACTGTTCAGGTATGGGCATCATGCATTCTCAGCTCCATTTGCATACATGCATGCATGATACATGTGTTAATTCTAAACATGCTTTTAACTCAGGGATCAAATATTATTGCTAGCATGACGGCGGTGGTGAGCAGTGTGAAGGATCTAGCAATATCAAATATGAAACTGTGTCTGAATGTGGTTATCAACTTAATGAAGTGCTTTCCACACTTGGAGAAGTTGTACATCCAGGTGACATTTGTACCAGAGTGTGCATGTGCATTTTTTTTAAAGATCCGGTTGCCCGGCATTAGATTAATAAACAAGGAGAGAGTTGCAATCTTACAAGCGCGAGAGGCGCAACCTCATGCCGCAGACCGCCGCATGAGGTTTTCTGAATGAACTAAGCTAATTACTCATAGAAGTTTGAGCGATCCTTAGGTGACTGAGTACCCTCCCCGGCTGAGATCTAATCCGAGCACTCATCTCTAATCCTAGCGAGCACAGTCTGCTCCGCGCACCTAGTCCCATTAAAAACTCTAGCGTTCCTCTCCTTCCAAATGTGCCGTAACGTCAGGATGGCGATGGAATGCGCTGCCTTGGTGCCTTCTCTTGTCACCGCCATGAACCACTCCTCCATGTCTTCCTGCTCATTCCATCCTGCTGGCCACAGATTTGCACAATTGCTCCACGAAGCCACAAAGGCACCAAACATTCCTTGCGAAGGGGCATTCGATGAAGAGATGAACTGCAGTCTCCAGGTTCCTTTCACATAGTGCACAGAAGTAGTTTTTTTCCCATCCTCTTAGCTACAGCCTAGCTACTGTCCAAACTCGGTCTTGTAGTAGGAGCCACGGGAAGAACTTGCAACGGGCGTGGCCCAGGCCTTCCAGACAAGTTTTGGAAAGTTTGAATCAATTTGGCCACTGAATTGGATTGTATAGGCAGAGCTTGCAGAGTATTCCCCTGAACTCTCCAAGACCTAGGTGATACAATCCTCTTGTTCGCTTGTGAAATCCAGGTGCAGCGCATTGATCAGTTGCCACAATTCAAAGAAATATTTGAGGATGTCATTATTCAGGTTGTGAACAATGTCGCTGATCCATTTTCCATTAAGTACCCCGTCTCGCACCGTCCTATTCTTTCTTCTGTTGTGGCGGCATAGCGCTGGGAAGAGAGATGCAGGTGATCTTCCATCAATCCAACTGGAGAACCAGAATGAGGCCTTCTTTCCATCACGGACTGTCACTCTCGTGGCTGCAGTGAAGAGAGCAATATCTATCTCATCCACCGGTAGTTCCATCCCTACCCATGGTCGCTGCGTGTTACTCCAAGCCAGCCACAACCATCGCAATCATAGGGCTCTGCTGAAGTGCTCTAGATCAAGGATGCCTAGGCCTCCATACTTCACTGACCTTGTGACTAGGATCCATCCCACTTTACATTTCCCTCCTGTAATCTCTGCGTCCCCCGCCCAAAGGAAACGTCTCCGTATCTTGTCCAAGTCAGCTAGTAGTTGCTTTGGTGCCTCGATAGACGTGAGGACATAAATTGGGAGGGCGCTTAGAACTGAACGCACCAGCTCCCTTCTTCCTGCTGGGTTTAGCAGATGTCCCTGCCAGCCAGCCAGTCGGCTTCTGGCCTTACCACCATGCTTTGAAGGTGCACCACTTTCAACCTACCTAAGGTCAGGGGCAGCCCTAAGTATGTGATTGGAAAAATAACTCGTTGTCTAGGAAAAGGCTGAAGAATTTGATCCAGGTTTATGCCGCTGCATCGAATGGGGGCAACAGAGCACTTTGCCCAGTTAAGTCTGAGCCCTGTCGCTACTCCAAAGTGGTTCAAAATGTTTAGAAGTGATGCAACTTTGTCTTGGTCCGGGTTTAAGAAAACCACTGCATCGTCTGCATACAACGACAACCACATCTTTGCAAATCTTCCTCTTAGAGGGGATAGGATTCCTTCCTGTGTTGCAAGCTCTAGCACCTTCTGAAGTGCGTCGAGGCAAGAATCAACAGGTAAGGGGATAGTGGGTCGCCTTGCCTCAGACCTCTGGCATGCTGAATACGCTCTCCTGGCACTCCGTTGAGTAGCACAGATGAGTCTGCGCAGCAACATAGTGATCCACTCCCTCCACCTCGTGCTAAAACCAAGGTTTTGGGATTCAATTCTGGGAAAAATTCAGTGACCACCGAATTAGACGAAATTCGGGAAATTCAGAAAATTCGGACTGGTATCCAGTGAAAATTTGAATAAAATTTGAGCAAATTTGAACAAAATTTCTCCAGACAGTCAAACAAGGTTGTGGGCATGAATTAGGAGCATCTGGTGGTGGGTTGCAATGCACAGGCAGCAGGGAGACGCAAAGTGACCACAGCGTCATGTCACCATTCCAGCACTGGCGCCGCGCCGTCGCCATCGTCCTGCTTGCTGCTAGCCGTGGTCCATGTGAGCAAGTGGGAGCTTCACGAACAAGGATTCACGAAGATGGATGGGAACGATTGGAGATGGCTGCGGGGGAACATGGAAGCACTGGATGCTGAAGACGAGATCTGCTCACACCCAAGGTCTTGCTCACACATCTACATAATCGCTGTCGACAGCCACCAAGGAGAAAGAGCAGGAACAAGTGAAAATTTAGGGTTTCCAAGAGGTGTTCAGGCTTTATGCTAGAGGTCAGGAGCTCTTGGCTGATTTGGGCCATGGGCCATATTGAAAATTCAAATAAGGCTGAATTTTTTTTGGCCGGTTCGTTTTTAATTTGGGCCCAACCGAAATGGGTGAGTTTCAGTGAAATTTGGCCCATTCGGCCTGAATCCCAGAACTTGGCTAAAACCACGGTGTTCCATCATCTCTAGTATATATTCCCATGAGACTGTATCAAATGCCTTTGATATGTCTAACTTGAAGAGCAGAGCCGGAGTCTTTGTGCGGTGGTATGCCCCGGCCAAGTTTCTCACATACATAGAATTGTCCCAGATGATGTGGCCCTTGATGAAAGCACTTTGTGACGAGGAGATGAGATGATCCATGTTTCTTGACAATCTGATGGCCAATGTCTTTGTTATAAGTTTGGCTGAAGGAGTGGACTAAACTCACAGGCCTGAAATCCTTCGCGTGTTCAGAGACTTCAAGCTTTGGAATCAGTGTTATGTTTGCCCCATTCAAATGCTCAAGAGGGCCAGCTTGAAGGTGATAAAAACAGTTCATTGCCTCCATAATATCTCCGTTGATTGTTTGCCAGCATCTCTTATAAAAGGAGCCTGTAAAACCATCTGGTCCCGGTGCCTTTTCTGCAGGTAGCATCTTCACCGTGTATTCTATTTCATCCTGTGAGAACGGTCTATCCATGGCTTCATCCTCTCGATTGTGTTGAGTTCTAGCTGGTTCCAATCTATAACCTAGGCATGCTCCAACTTGGTGCCCAGGAGCTCACTGTAGAACTCGAACAGAATTGCTTCCTTTTCTTCATGGTTCCAAACAATGTTGTATGAAGGTGTTCTGAGGTACGCAATAAGATTTCTCTTCCGCCTGCCATTTGCCCGCTGGTGAAAAAACTTGGTGCACGCATCGCCTTCTCTTATATGGACTAAGCGAGAGCTCTGTCGACGGCGTGATCTCTCAATGGCCGCCTATCCTAGCACATGGTACTTTAGATCCCTTAGCAATTGTGCCTCTGACTCTGAAAGTGTCCTTGTCTCCTGTGCGATATCCAGGTGTAGAATCGCTTCATTTGCTACATGTAACTGCATTCTAGCTTCACTGAATAAATCTTTGCTCCAGGCTTTTAAATGCCTCGTTGTTATCCGTAGGCGGTTGTGTAGCCTCATCAATGGGTTGTTTCCCAGTACCGGTCGCGCCCAAGCTTCAGTGACAGCCTCACTGAACCCTGGAATCCTTGTCCAGAATTGTTCGAACCTGAAAGTCGCTAGCCTTGGCTGAGCTTGTTGGCTGCATAGGAAAAGCGGGCAATGATCTGATAGTGAGCTCAATACAGCCTGGAGGCCAATATCCGGGAACATGGCAGACCAGTCATGGTTACAGAATACTCGGTCCAAGTGTACCAATGTTGGTACTGTCCGTCCATTGCTCAGCCTTAGTTCAAATAAATCACTAGCATCTAGTGCTCTCCTGAACAAAGAAAAAAATAGCGGCCTATAGTGCCGCTATAGCACCGGCAAGAGGCTCGCCGCTAAGCTATTTGCATTTTTTCCGCTATGACAATTTTAATCACTATTTACTGCTATAGCGCCACTAAGTTGCATAGCTTACCGCTATTTACCGCTATAGCGTCGCTAAATGATCAATCTCCCACTCTGAGAACTCAATCTCAGAATAGATTGCACTTGCGTCCTTGAAATTGCACTACAACAATGACAATTTAATTTGTATTTCCTAATTATCAGTTATCATTTGCTACTAATTTGGAATTTTGGACAATTAAACTTTCACGAGTCATGTTGTAATGTCATATTGTAATGCTATGGAACCTTAGAAACATATTTATGTTCATCAAATTTCATATTTGCCATATTTTTGACATCAATTATTGGTGTTTTTAATTTTTTCTATTAAAACGCTATCTGCCATAGCGCCGCTATAGCTGCATAGCTTCTGAAAAAAAGTTGCCACTATTTTCAATAGCTCGCTATTTTAAACTTTGCTCCTGAACCTCCGCATAAGGCTGCGGTCGATGTTCCCATTATTCTTGTCCCCCTTAGCATTCTTCCGCATTTACTCCTATAACATGGATGATTGCTCTAAATATAACGGTTAGCATTGATGGTATTCTTATGTTGACTTTTGTTTCTCAGATACCACGTCTTGAGGTGGAAAATTGGAGATACCAGGAAAACATTGGGACCCTAGACATCCGTCTAAGGAAAATTGTGCTAGAAAACTATCATGGCTACAAGTCACAGGTTAAGCTGGCCAAGTTCTTTATATCAAATGCGAGAGTGCTGGAGTTAATGAGGTTTGAGTTAGTATTTGCAAACGTTAGCTGCAAATGGATTGAAAGGCAGCATAGTCTGCTCGAGGTCGAAAAGAGGGCTTCGATGGGTGCACAATTCGATTTTGTTGCTGGAAACATCTTGATTGGGTCATGCAGCCGTGATGCAGAAGTACATGATTTGTCGATAACGGACCCTTTCCAAAGGATTCATCATTAGGTCTGATGACACAAATGAAAGATTTATTTTCAGGTAGGAATATTTGGCAAGATTTAATTTAGTCATCAGTTTGACATTTGATATTTCGTTTCCTGAAACACTGTAATTTGCCAACTGAATTGATGCTATATTTTGTTTAATAAATGGAGAAGAGCTCTTGAGATATCCATTGTTATTTGCCACCATGTTGTCATTATAATGATTGCAATTTGCATATATCCCCATCTAATCATAAATACAGTCTAACCCATTCAGTTTTCTCCCAAAAAAGAGACTGTCGTTACTCGTTTCCTACTGTTTGGTTATTTGATTAGTAGCACGTGCCCACATCTTGTTGGCCCTTAGCTGCTGTGGATGGTAATAAACATAAGTTCATTGGGAGTGAAAAATTGATTCCACAGCCAGCTAAACTTAACTTTTAATGTTGTATTTTTTTTGCAGCACTTGTAGCAGCCTCTATAATTAGAAACCAAGAGCGCGGTGCCCTAAGTGCTTGACAAACATGGGAACAATTCTCACTGCCCCTGATAAAATCCGAAATCCTTCAATCCCACTAAGAGGCCCATGCATGTCATTGACATATTGATAGCATTTAAGGGATTGCAAAATTATTCAATAGCACAAAAGAAATTGACCCACAAACTCGAGGTGCTCCTAGAAGGCTTCTCATTTAAGTTTAGATTAATGGCTTCTGGGAATGGAAAATAGAATAACTTTTTATTGGCAGGAAGATACTATTTAGCATCAATGAAATTAGTGCTAGACTTCATTTCATGAGCTTTAGGTGTTCTGTGTTTCGCATGATTGCTAATCTCCTAATGTTCATAAATCTCATCATCGGTGACAAACTTTATCGGTCTCGGGCTTGTCTGCTGAACTTTGATTTGCAATGCCGTGAAGAATGGATGCGGTCCTTTATTATATATAAGAAGCAAATATGTATTTGAATTCAAGACACTAGAAACCGCCGAGTTGTTTCTACCTAATTTTACTCATGGATCGACATATTTTGGCTTCAAATTTGGTGCATATACGCTGACCATCAATTTAGGTACACGTTATGCATGGCAAATTGGCAATTGCCCATTTTCAGTTCTGGTTTTCACCAATGCTCATAAATCAGAGCTTGCAATTGGGGAATCTACGTTGAGGTTGTAAATACTTGAACTACATGTCTTGCTTGGGCGTCGACCCAGTTGTACATTTGCTGTTGGATCTCGATCGGTCTGCTGGCCATTTCCGTACCTGAATCCAGTGAAAAGATGAGGGCGAGTTTGTTATGTCCTGTTTGCAACTTTGCAATGTATCTTATGTGGGGAAGTTTCAGGATAAATCACTCGCCTGACAGCCTAGAAGTAAAACAGAACTGGAGGTTGCAGCCTTTGAGGATAAATCAACATTGACGAGCAACAGGCAATGGAAATCGACTAGCAGCCGCTGCAGTGAGTTTCAATGAGTTTTGATTCAAAATCTCGGCTGTGAGGAACATCGTCTTAGCCGTGGGAAACATATTACGATTGAAAAGAAGGGATATGAACTGCTTGCTTCTTGTTTTGCTTGTTCCATAGGAGTAGATGCTTTCTCAAGTTGTGGCGCGACACGTAATGGATGGGATGAGATGGACCATTTGAAACATTTTTGGTTGGCTGCCATAATCGGATGGATTTCTTCATATTCAAGTATCTGAGAATTTTGTCTGACCTAACAGCAGTGTTTTCCTAAACGTTAAACGGTAAACAGTCGGTCATCTTCTGTTTAGCCATTATTCGGGCTAAACAGTCAATTAAACGGGCTAAATGGCCAATTAAAAGGCTAACGGATGATTAAACGGAAACGGTGTACCACTGTGTAGCGTTTACATGGGGTTTAAACGGGCTAAATGGCCGTTTAGGCGAACACTGCCTGACAATGCACCCTGTTTATTAAAATGAGTTCATCTCACTGCAACACCTGCAGTGTCGTTGTTGTTGGACGATTTTATCTCCCAAACAAATTCGCTTCGCGTATGATTTGCTATATTTTTACAGGAATTGTGTATTATTTGTGGGTAATCTGCAGTACGTCCTCTTTGTGAGATGAGTACGTCACTACAGGAAACTGGCTCTTTGCCGACTGCAATTTTCTTTGCCAACTGTTTTTTTTCGACACTCGGCAAAGAGGTCCCTTTGCCAACTGGAATTTCCTGCAGTCGGCAAAGCAGGATTTGCCGACTGCCTGGATTTGTCGACTGCCAGGCAGTTGGCAAAGAATTACAGTCGGCAAAGGCAGGCCATGGTTGACGCCATCCACACCGTCACCTTTGCCGACTGCCACTCCGTCAGCAGTCGGCAAAGGTGCAGGCTTTGCCAACTGCCATCCTCTCTGGCAGTCGGCAAAGAATTTTTATTTTTTTTTTGATTTTCGATCCCAGTTTTTTGTGTTGCCTTGACACAGTAAGTACATGATATATTCCAAGTTTGGGATCATTTTGATTTATTTTGCTATATTCCGTAGATTTTTTCTGTTTCTTTGATTTTTTCCCGGCAGCTCCAGATTTGAGCTGCAGGTACATGAAATAATGGAATCCGGCCATTCAGAAAATGATATTCATGATGTTTGGAGCATGTTGAGGCCGTGTGCGGGGCCTCGCGTGAAATTTCGACCGTGTTGGTGTTGGAACACGCCGAGACACGCGCGTGAAAAGTGTTTTTAAATTTTATAAAATCGAAACGGAGTCCGAAAATGACGAAACTTGACGACGTGTCTTGTCATCGCATGCGGAGACTGTGGTAAAAATTTGAGATTTGTCAGGGCTGACGGCGCCACGTGGTTATGCCGACTGCTGGCGTGGCAGTTGGCAAAGGCTTTGCTGACTGTGTGCCAGGTGGCAGTCGGCAAATCCGCCTTTGCCGACCCAGGCTTTGCCGACTGCTCTTTGCCGACTGCCACGTGGCTTTGCGGTCGGCAAAGCCTTTGTCGACTGGGTTTATGCCTTTGCCGACCGGGGCAAGCAGTCGGCAAAGAGGCGTTTTCCTGTAGTGCGTGAACCACCATGTAGGAAAATAAGGTCCAATCTAATACATATTTGTAGTGCATTTTCGTAGGTCGAAATGCTATGTTCCGACCAAAAGAAAACGTACTTCTTGTTGTTGCGTTACAATCGAAGCCGATCTGTGCGTGTTCATTGACACCGGCCGCCAACGAGCGCCATGCCCCGTGTGGGTACAGTGCAAAACGTGTGCATCGGCTGCACGTACTGCACAAACCGCTCCGGCCAGGTCGATCGGAAACATTCCTCTCCTCCTTAGTCCGTACGTCGTCCCTGCAGGCAGCACGGAGACGACGATGACGCTCAATCCTGGTCGGAGCTCGTCAGGTCACGTACGGCCACAAACCCATCCTGCCATTCTCCCAGCGTACGTGCCCGTACCACACGACATGGTGCACAGCACAGCGGCGACGATCGAGCAAGTCGGCGGGCTTCGTGTTCACGTACGTACGAGGCCCATGGGATCTGTTCCGTCCCAACAGACGACCGACGTCACGTTGCCAGCGTGGACGTGCAGCAGCAGTGCTACCGCTACCACATTCTCAAATAGGTCCATGTATTTATAAAACCAGAATTTAGGGTCCCCAAACTTACTAATTGCATCACGAGAGGTCCAAACCGGTCTCGGAACACGGGTTTTTTACACACCAAGCCACGCTACTCCCGTTAGGGAACGCGCGCCCAACACTGTTCTCTTCCATCTTCTTCCATCGTTGGGCTTCATGCCGAGACATGGCCTTCCATCGGTATAGAAGCTTTGCTCAGTACCGGTAGGAGGGCCGTGGAGGGTCGTGGCGTCGTGCTCATCGTCCTTGCCGAGGAGCATCACCCGGCCACGCTCGTCCCCGTCAGTGAGGATGACACGGGGAAGAAACGATGGCCACCCACGGGCACTGTGGCTGCTCTGACTCTGGCTCCGCGTCCATGTCCTGGGCTCCTGGCAAGCATGCGATGACGACTCCGCCGCCTTGGATGCCGACATGGCTGGCAAGACATGGCTCCCTAGGAACTGATCCGAACACTGAAGCAAAGTGGGAGTGCAGGACTAGGTCCATGTCTCCGTGTTCAATGACGACGTGGCCGTTGATAGCAAGGGCCAAGATGTAGTTTCGACGCTTCCACCCCCAAGCGATGAGGTGGAAGTAAGTAGTGTTGGCGTCCCCGTCGCAGAGCTGGCGCATCCTGGAGTGCTGTCTGGCCATGGTCCGCTCTAGAGATGATAAACCCAGGCACCGAATTTTGTGCCATTTGCGGGGCGCAGCTTCAGCATCAATAAGTGTCCGCCGGTCTTGTGCAGCGTCGAACCTGAGCACAAGCTCCCGAGCCATTAGCAGCTGAACCCTGAATCCCTGATCTCCTCGATTCTTCCGGCAGACCAGCTCTGCAACTGATGCACTAGGTGGCGCATCATGACGACGAGCCAAGAGAGAGCAGGTCCAAAATGAAAACGAACCATCTTATGTCAGGAATGGAGATGGACCAGGTTTGAGTGAACCCGCAGGAATCACTTGATCCGGCCTAGAAATAAAAACAGGCCTGTTTTTATCACGAAAGAACCGAACGAGGCCTAAGGATTCCATCGACCCTAACCTGAGAACCACACTTTCTCCAACACGTTGGTTTTTTTAACCCCTCACAGCCTCATTCACTCTCCCTGAATTCACTAGTTTTAAAATAGCTTGTTTATGATAATTGCTCGTGTTTGTTGAAATGCTAAGTTTGGACAATCTTGTTGATGTTTTCTCTAAAACCAAACATACCAAAATGTTTGATCTCGTTGTCTTCGTGAGTTTGCAAAATCTTCATCTAGCGGTCTATAACGAGGCGAGTCCATTGTCCACTAAGCGTGGCATAGGGAGGGTGTTATGTCAACATCTGTTGTCTTCCCAGAAGAACGTAGGTGCACACACGGTCACCTCCGACGACGCCTCATCTTGTGGAGAAGCATCCGCCGGAGATGAAGACAGGCAACCCCAATGAAGCGCCAGCCGCGGTCCGGCTCACAGCGAGTGAGCCTGCAAACTCTCAACTTAATTAGGTCATTCAGCAAGTGTGGCATCTGGGCATGGCTCCAGCATGAAGGGGTCGAGCGCGGAGAGGCACTTGGTCTGGTCGGCTCGCCACAATCAGCTCGGACAGTCGTATTGTTGTCACTCCCTGGTTGTGTATGACATCTCCTACGTCGGTGTCGATAGAGTGCAAATAGAAAGTAAGATGGATGTTGGATGCTGACCAGTGTCGTTGTCCACTGTAAAGCAACAAGTATGTCACATTATCCTCCAGTTGGGATGTACATGTACTCCCTCCATTCCAAATTATGAGTTTCTCTCTCTGTCCCAAATAGTGATGGCACTATAAGAATGTGTTGGTCAATTTTTTTGAAGTTTGATTAGCTTTATATAAAATATTAGCGTATCACTAAATAAATTTATTATAAAATACTTCAGCTATTAATCTAATAGTATGAATATGCATTATGAATAAATATTAGTTTATATATATATAATTGGTCAAAGTTAAAAATGTTCGGAAAGTGAGAATCACATTTCTTTGAGGGACGGAAGGAGATTTGGCTTTTCTAGGTATATAGCTTTTTCCAAAAAAAAAACATAGTATCTAGCTGCATAAAAAAGCTAATTATCTATAAAAGCCAAAATAACTTATAGTTTGAAATCGAGGGAGTAACATTTCTCCCTAAGAAAATACATTTTGTCAGTACATATAAATGTGCAAGATTATCAGATTTGGACGACTTTGTTTTCCAACATGCGTCACGTACTCATGTCACAAAGAGAACTGTAAATGAGCTACACACAGTTCCTAATATAATTTGTGTAAAATGTCGCAAATCAAACATAAAGCAAATTTTGTTTGGAAAGATAAAATCATCCTCCAAGAACGACAGTGGAGGTGTTGCAATGAGATGGAGAACTCATTTCATTAACAGGGTGTCAGGCCGGAAATAAGAGGACGGGTCACGTACTCATATCACAAAGAGGACTGCAAATGAGACACACAGTACCTAATATAATTTGTGTAAAACGTCGCAAATCAACCACGAAGCAAGCCCAAGAAGGACAATGGAGGTGTCGCAATGAGATGGAGGACTCATTTTATTAGGAGCATCTCCAACAGTTTGACATTTTTCACTTCCCAAATCACGGTATTTGCCAGCTCCCAAAATAATATAGGAGCTCATCTCCAAGAGTTTGGCATACTCCGTAATTGACTTTACAAAATCAAAAGTTAGTCCCACGGCCAGTTGACGCGCGTCAGAATGCCGCCGCCTTATCCTTCCCTTCTTCGTGTGGTTGCCTCCTTCCCCGTAGTGCGCTTCGTCGTACGCCAGAACACCGGCCTTCACCTCGGATCCGCCTCGTCACACTCAGGAGCTAGCAGTTCAGGCGCCATGCACCACCCAGGCCGCCCCCTCCGCCCTCCGCCATGCGCACCTCCTCCTGCCCGGCGGTAGCCGCTAGACCTTCGTCTCCGGCCACCACCCACCATTGCTGCCCTCATGGAGCTCCAAGGGCTTAGCTTTCGGCCAGGTGCTGGAGTCCAAACGGTGATCCGCAGTAAGTTCAGCTGCTCGGTCTCCCCGATTTCCTCCTCGAGTTCTTTCTTCCTAGTGGCCTCCTTTGGTCGCTGCAAGTTCAGGCTCTGCTCGGCCTCCGTCGGCACTATACTCCAAGCTACCATTGGGGGAGTGGCCGAAGATTTCGATGTTGTCCCTCTTTCGGATAGAGTTTTTCGATTTTCGGTCTCTTCTCGATGGGTTGGTTTTCATATCTTCAAACTGCTTTCTTTTGAGTGTAACCTGTTCAAAGTCTTCTTTCATCTCTGGGGTAATGGTGGTCCTCGCTGGATTTCGGAATGGAAAGCTTACTGCAAAGAAGAAGCTAGCTAGTTCTTGATCTTCTGCCGCTAGCGGCAAATCAAAACCTGCCCAAGTTTTCACCAGATCAAAAGCTTCTTATGCAGAGGTTGTCAAGAGCAATCCACTTACGGGTGCCAATGCGATTCCTGTCAAGAATCAAGCTCCCAGAAAGAGTGCTTTTGACAGATTGATTTTTTTGGAGAAGTTTTATTCAGCTCACTCGTTTCATAAAGGAAAAAATGTGGTTGGTCAGTTTGATCAAGCAGGACCCTCTTTGGTTGGGCCAAGCCCAAATTCAAATTTTAGTCAATGGGGGGGCCAAACAATCTTTGGGCAGAACGACACATCCCAGGTTTTGCTCTCGCTGCTTGTCTGAAAGCCACTCAAGGTGGGACTGTAAATCTGTCACTAGATGCTTGGCATGCAAGCGTGGGGGACACGTAGCTGCCAACTGCCCCAGTCGAAGTAATCCGATTGGTAAAGAGCCAAGAGTTACTGTGCCACTTAATGAGAAAAATCTTTCTGCTCAGCCCAGCCGGATTACCTCGGAAACTGCTGATGAACTTGGGCCAAGCCCACCAGTTTTTTAGTCTTTCTCTGCCTGGGCCAGATCGCAACCCTCCACTTCGCAAGTCCCCCCTCCACAGCAACCGCGAGTCATACCTTGGACCCTACAGTCCACGCCGCGGAGCAGTGGACCTCAGACGGGTCGGACCCAGGCAACATAGGCAGACCTGAGCCTGGGGCTTGGTATTGGAGGGAAGGGAGACGCTCTGCCTTCCCGGATTAACTCCGCCACCGGCATTCCTAACAGTGCAGAGCTCAAGGGGCAAAGAAAACCCCTGTTCCTCAGCTCAGACCTTGCTCTTGCAATCAATCCACTCTCACCAGAACCCACAGAGCCAAGCAAGCAAGAAATGGCGTTCCAAAGGGCTCATCCGGGTCCCTTAAGGCCGCCCGGAATGCAAGTTGAGGAGGTCCCGAATCGCCAAATGATGATGCGAGTGGTGGCAGGTAGAAGGCCACGGCCAAGAAACGAAGATTTGGCGATCGTGACCATCTCTCCGCTTCCTGGTAATCTCTTACATTTCCCAACTGTCGAAGAGGTTGTTAGAGAACTACTAGAGACACGGATGAGAATCCCAGTTAGAGAAGTCCAGCCTTGTCACCTTGGTCAGGCGTTTGTCAGATTTGAGAATGATATTGATAGAGATAGTGTGGTTCTGAGAGGTCCAATCCAGTTTGGTGGTGTAAATTTCACCTTTGTTAGGCATAATCAAGGTAGAAATTGGAGGAGGCTCAATTTTAACCAGGACTGTTGGTTGATGCTCTTGGGGTTTCCCAATGATTACTGGGAACAAGAATACGTAGATACTGTTCTGGGCCCATTTCGAAAATCAGTCAGTTGGGTTGCCAATGAAGATCATCTCACTTATTTGCTCGTCAAAGCCAGAGTCATAGATTTGGAATCTGTGCCGCACTTCATTGTTTTTTCTGATGCCGAAGGGTATGTTGGTGATTCTTGGACAATACAATGTGAAATTTTGCAGCATGAACACCTAGGAGAGGGACCCCCTGAAGATCTTCCTGTTCAGGTGGAAGGACAGGGCCCCTCAGTTTGACTTCTTTGGCCTGGGACAACAAGTGTTGGGTCCGGTTCCACAGCTTGCGCAGCCTGAACAACCTCAGATTGAGCCAGCACCAGAAGAAATTGCTCCAGAACAGGGGCAAGAGCAACCTGGGGAGGCTTGGTTTGATTGGCCAGAGGAATTGCCTGCTGCTGGTCAGGCATTTCCAGCTGCTGGACAAGTACTTCAGAATGCTGACCTGCCTGAAATGGAAATTGATCAGCAACTGAACTTAAATGAAGCACCAGTGGTAATGCTGCAGGACCTAAATGAAGCCCCAGTTCAGGAGGACCCACAAGAAATGCTTATTCACCCTGTCAATGTTCAGGCACCTGAGGAGATCCTGGAAAACATTCCACAGCCAGTGGTCCAGCAACCAGAGTTAGTGGCTGAAGAAATTACTGACAACCTAGTGCAATTTGCAGAATAGCAGCCTCACCACATGGTCCAGCATGAAAATTTCTTGCACTTTGAAATTCCAGAAGTTGAACTTATGAATGATGCTGAGATCATGGAGTTTCAAGAGGACATGGCTATGCAGCAAGATCAGCCTGACAATCAGATCTTCCACCAGAACATATAGTTGGTAATGGTCAGAACTTACTTTCAGCAACCTGCTCCTGTTTTGAATCCTCTTTGGGCTGGCGCCATTTCTTCCTAGGCCACTTGTAGCAAATTCCAAAACCTTCATTCAAGTGCCAGAAGCTTGGGTGGGCTTTTTCCAAGCACTTATGAATGCCCCAGCCCACAAAGAATGGGCCAAGAAACTGCTTGAAACCTGCTTGCCAACCACCCTCCTGGATGACAGGGCAGGACCAATGAAGCCTCTTTCCTTCAGCAATAAAGACAAAGACATTGACACTTGTTCTTGGCTACAAGAGGAAACACAACATGTGAGAGACCTGAAAGATAGCATAACAGAATAATTCTCTGAAGAAGTTACCCCTGGAAAGAAGAGAGGAAGAAAGGCAAAAGGAGAAACTCCTATAGTGGATACAGTTGTCAAAAGAAGCAATAGGGCGAGGGCTAATAGCATGGCTTCAAGGCTGAGGGATGCAAAGTAAAAAACTGTCTGGGTTGCTCTTCTCCACCACCAACTTTGTCACCAGCCTCCCTAAAGAACATTGGGGTCTCCATCTATCAGATAAACCCTGACGAGCTGGAGGAACAAGATTTACTAAAGAAGAAGGCAGTGAAGCCAATTGGGAAGAAGCTGAAGAAAGATGCAGACAAGAAAAAGGAAGATGATGACAACAACAACTAGCTTGGAGATGGAAGAAGACAAGCTCCTGCTTTCGTGGCTACTCTTTTGCCAGGCCCTGTCTTGGCCTTGCCCTTTTCTTTTGTTTTTTTATTCCTTCTTTGTGTCAAGCCAGGGTTATGCTGGTTGGAACTTGTTATGTGGGGTAGCTTGTGATGTCATGACTCTTTGCTGGTTGGGTTGTGTCGTGTTGAGGTTGTGGACCTTTTCCCACCTCCTGTGTTCTGTCTTTTCTTTTGGTTTGTGCAACAGAACCGACCAATTATACGAAATTAAGAAAATCACTCGCCAAAGCAAATAATTTAACTCACTTAAACCCGTATAACCTGGTAGTCCGTGAAATCTCGAAGGATTTCAAACCAACTCACATACAAGCCAAGATCGTAATAGGTTCAGCAGTCACTATTCACATATTCCATAAAAGTCGCATCACAGATACATCAGAGTTTAAACATAATTTATTACAAACCATGTTCAATAAAAGTAGTGGAAGCAAGAGTTTGAAAACCATCACACACACACTTAGTTGGAGATACAATGCCAGCGAGTCGTCACATCCACAATAGCAATAGATAAGACGTAAGGAATGACCACACCCATGGTCCTACACATCACCCGTCGCAGGATATAGACAGTTGATACAGTAGCCATAATACATCTGTCCATCTGCAACAAGTGGGAATAAAATCCTGAGTACGAGAATGTACTCAGCTAGACTTACCCGACATAACAGAAAATAAAGTGACACCAAGGATCATGCAAGGCTTTATAGTGGGCTAGCTTACTCATTTGCGAAAAGGCATTTTAGCATTTAAAAGACATTTACAAAAGCATGATGTCAAGTTAATTATTATTAGCATATTAACTACAATTGCCATATTAATCAACAAGCAGGTAATTAAAGCAATAATAGTAACCATGATCATAAGCAATTCCATAACATCATCTTAACCATAACCATCTAAGTGTTCCATAAATATTACTATGATGAAGTAACTCAAGTCAAGTGTTCACTATCCAGTGAACGATAGCGATTCGAATCGATTATATACCAGCTGGTAGGTTATTCCTCACACAAGCCTCACTTACTCGCGAAGGGCACTCGCGACGTGATATATTGGCCACTAAGTCAACTATCCAGGTAAAGTCGCGAGTATGCCAGGAACCACATGTACCTGGGGGCCGCTCGACTGCTCTCAAGACTTATCATCGCACCCCCGTTGCCTACCACTACTGCTCCTGAACAGTGCACTGCGGGCATCACTCGGCCCGGATAGCCTCCCAGTTTCGCGGTCGAAAGGTACTTTATTTGGCCAGCTAAATGTAAAGCAGGCGTTCAACATGACTCAAGGCCCAATCAATGGACGGTCCTTAATCGACACAGACGGAGTCACTGCAAACCGGCAAGCCTCCGCCTGGTCTCAACTTCACATTTAACACTTGGTTATATCTCATGATGTACCACATATAAGCATCCGATCCAGGTAACACCTATAGCTCGTAGGTGACAGGAAATCACCTGACTTTTACCAATCTAAGCAAGCTAAGCAATTAACTCGACTTCGTACCAGGGTGTATCAAGGATAGGATATAGCAAGGATAACAAGGTATATATGCATCAACAGTTGCAATCAACTCCTAAACTTAATGCACCAATTTAATTAAAGCATTAGGAAAGCATTTTGCAAATCGAAGGAGATATGCTCCGGGGCTTGCCTCGCTCGAAGGAACTGGGGCGGTGGTCGGGGCACTCGTCTAGGTCGTCACAGGCCTCCTCGTCGGCTTGGGGCTCCTGAACGTGCTCCTCGGAACGAGCGTCCTCGACCAGCTCTGGTTCGGCTACGACTTGAACTGCCAACTCCTCTTGCGATCCTATCATGATGCATGCATATAAGTGATTATGCAAGGGATGCAGCAAGTACGACGGAATATGATGAATCATGATGACATGACATGAGATGAACAATTAAATCAACATTTGACGGAGTAGGTCAAGATCTCCTCTCTAGTAGAGAAAAACATGACACTCACTAACATAACAGCAGCAAATACATCATGAAATCATACCAGCAAGTAAGTGGTGCTTCAAAGATACACCAAAGCTACTTAATTTAATATTACATGCAATAAACAATGTTAAAACAAACCCTAATTAACTCTAGGTTTGAACAGCAACACATATTTCGAATTCACAGAAAATTCTGGAACAATTACAGCATATCACACATGTCGTACATAGCCTACCACAGAAATTTCATAGCATTTGGACAAGTAGAACATCCTACACAAAAAAGATAAATAGCAGGACAGAAATGCACCTGAAAATACTTTATACTATGAAAAGTGTCAAGCAACAGATTTAGAAATTTTATCATGTTCTCCACATCAATAAATGGCTATACAAAAATTATCACATGCATGTTTTATACAAAGTTTGATCTCTATCAAAATAACAAATTTAGCCCTAGAAAGACACTTGAACTAAACATCAGAAATATTATACAGAACATGCATGGCATATATTTTTCCTACAAAGTGCATCATAAAAGAAGACTAACAAAACTAGAATCATATTTGTCTGACATTCCTATGAATTATTATTCATTTTTGAAGATAACAGAAATTAACAAGAATTAAATAAAGCTACATATAAAAGTATACCAAAACTGACATGCAATATTTTTAGATCTACTCACTAGAAACCCAACAAAATTGGTCTCACTCAATTTGGAGCCGTAAAACTCGAAATATGAATTTTGGCAGCTTTTAAACAAAATCTGGAAATAATTTCTTTTATATTTTGAAAATCCCCAGAACCCTAAATGCTAAATGCACTCAGATCCGCACCTAGGAGTGCCCCCCAGCGGCTGACTGTGGGCCCCCGGCCCCACGTGTCATCCACACAGAGGAAGGGGAGGAACTTCGGCGGCGGATCTCGCCGTCGGCGAGGTTGCCGGCGACGGGATGACCACCTCCGAGCTCCCCGCGGTGAGCCGCACCCGTAGAGCTAAGGAAGTGGGGGCACGGGAGCTCCGAAGCGGGCTCACCGGCCAAAATGGCGGTGCAGCGGCGCTGCATGGCGGTGGCGTTGCCATTGCTGGCCATGGCGAGGCCATGCATGAAGCCCGTCGGCTTCGCTAGGTCGCGGCGGAGCCACGACTTGAGAAAAAGAGGAGGAAGGGAGAAAGGAGGGAGCTGCCGGTGGAATCAATGAACTCCAGCGAGGATGGCGGAGCTCTGGCGAGCAATATCGGCGGCTCGAGTCACTACCTCGGCGCGAGCGGCGGTGCGGAAGGCGCGTTGCGTCTAGGCGAAGCTCGTGCGGGGGCTCAACGGAGCCGCAAGTGAGCAGAGCGGCGAACACGAGCTCCTCGGCGGTGCTAATGGCGCGGTGGAGCTACGCTGCGGCTGCTGTGCGCGGGTGAGGGCGAAAATGAGCACGGGGAGCGAGGCCGTGCAGCGGAGAGGGAGGTGTAGGCTCGGCCGCTGCTGGTTTCGCAAAACCGGGCGCGGCGGGGGCCACTGCGGCCACGCATCGGGGCGACACCGTACGCCGGCATCCACGCGGTGGGCGCGCTCTGTGGCCGGTCAGGATAGCGTGTGCAGCGTCCGCGCGGGCGAGGCCGAGTTGCGCCGGGCCGGCTTCGCGAGGGAGCCAGGAAAGGAGGACGAGGCCCATTTTACAAATAAAATTGATTTTCATTTTATTTTCAATAAACCGCCCTAAACTTCATCAAATGAACAAGAAAATGACATATTTAGGAGATGGTCCAAAAATAAAAGTTGTCAAAAAAATTTGGGATCTTCAATTTTGCCAAAAGAAGCATAGTCAAATTCCAAATGGATTTTGAGATAGGGATTTAAAGTCCATTTTCTAAATAGAAACCCCATTTTGAGAATTATTTTTAGAAGCATAATTTGGAAATATTTTTAAAATAAACTTTGCTCCAAATTGACTCTAAAACATTTATGAACTATCAGAATTAACAAACAAGCACATACATGAGCATAACAAGCATGAACATGGCATTATTCTAATGGAAACAAGCAAATGCAACACTTATATGCAACATGTTGTTATTACATGTGATGATCAATGCATGATAATGGTTATGCATATGCTTAGGTATGCATAATGCTAGCTTAACACCAGGGGTGTTACATCCCTTCCCCCCTTATAAAAATCTCATCCTGAGATTTGGGTTATGAACCATTTGTTATAAAAATCTTCATAAGCATTTTGTAAATATTCCCCCGTTTCCCAAGTTGCATCATTCTCATCATGGTGACTTCGTTGTATCTTATAAGTTTTCACCACACTATTCCTAGTGAACCGTTCCTTGGTATCCAAGATCCTAACTGGTTGCTCTCGATACACCAAGTCTGACTTGATCTTAATACTCTAGGGTTCTATTCTCTCTTCAGGTACTCTCAAACATTTCCTTAGCTAGGACACATGGAAAACTGGGAAGATCGCACTCATCGACTCAGGTAGTTGTAACTTGTAAGCCACTGGACCCTTTCTCTCTAAGATCTTGTATGGTCCCACAAATCTAGCCGACAGCTTTTGTCTGACCCCAAGCCGTTTCTTCTTCATCATTGAACACTAACAGTCTCCGTTTCTTATCAGCGTAACTTTTCTATCGTGACTGAGCAGCTTTCATATGTTGTTGAAAAATCTGAACTCTCTTCTCGGCTTTCTCAACAAAGTCAATCCCATAATATCTTGTTTCACCAGGCTCAATCCAGTTCAACAGCGTTCTACACTTTCTGCCATACAATGCTTCAAATGGAGCCATTTTAATACTCTCTTGATAACTATTGTTGTAAGAGAATTCAGCCAAGGGTAACCATGATTCCCATGAACCCTTCGATGATAACACACATGCCCTCAGCATATCTTCAAGAACAGCATTAACTCGCTCAGTTTGACCATCAGTTTGCGGATGATAAGCAGTACTACGGATCAAACTAGTGCCCAAACCTTTGTGCAATTTCTCCCAAAAGTGAACAGTGAATTGTGCTCCTCTGTCAGACACTAGTCTTCGGAATACCATGCAAGCGAACAATTTTTGCAATGTACTTCTCTGCATATTGAGGTGGTCGAAACTCTGTCTTAACAGGTAGAAAATGAGCGGACTTGGTCAAACGGTCCACAATCACCCAAATTGAATCATTCCCTTTTTTGGTAGTGGGTAAACCCGAGATGAAATCCATACTTATATCATCCCATTTCCAACTCGGCACTGACAAAGGTTGCAACAACCCAGCGGGTTTCATATGAATAGCTTTCACTCTACAACAAGTATCACATCGAGCCACATAAGCTATAATTTTCTTCTTCATTTTTGTCCACTAGAAACGAGATCTCAATGCCTGATACATCTTACTACTTCTAGGATGAATAGATAGTTCAGAAAGATGAGCTTCATCCATCAATTTATTCTTAAGTTCTCGGTCCTTTGGTACAACGAGAAGTTCGTTGAACCATAGTATCCCTTGATCATTAACACTTAAATGCTTAGTCAATCCTGACTTCATTTTCTCCTTGATATGGAAAACACCCTTATCGGTCTTCTGACCCTCTATTACTTTACTCTCTAGCGAACAACTGATATGAATACTATGCAAAACCGCATGGTGCATCAGATTGAACCCATCTTCCAGCAAGGATTGCACAACAAGAGAGTGTGACTTTCGACTCAAAGCATCAGCTACTACATTGGCCTTTCCAAGGTGATATTGCACATTCAAGTTGTAATCTTTGATTAACTCTAATCATCTTCTCTGTCTCATGTTCAATTCTGGCTGAGTAAATATGTACTTCAGAGTCTTGTGATCTGTGAAAATATTGCACACATTGCCCAACAAATAATGTCACCATATTTTCAATGCATGTATGATCGCAGCAAGCTCAAGATCATGTGTAGAATAGTTAACTTCATGTTTTCTCAACTAATGTGAGGCATAAACAATCACTCGTCCTTGCATCAACACACAGCCCAATCCGATCTTTGATGCATCGCAAAACACATCAAAACGTTTCTCTATGTCCAGTTGCGCAAGAACAGGAGCAGTGGTAAGTAATTTCCGCAAGGTGTGGAAAGCCGCTTCACACCCCTCTGTCCAAGCGAACTTGTGATCTTTCTATAGCAGATTTGTTATTGGTTTGGCAATCTTGGAGAATTCTAGAATGAAACGACGATAATAACTAGCTAACCCCAGAAAACTATGGACTTCATGTACTATTGTTGGTGCCTTCTGATCCATGACTTCTTTTACTTTACTCGGATCTACGGAAACTCCATTTTCAGACAAAATGTGGCCAAGGAAACGAACTTCTTTTAACCAAAACTGACACTTGCTAAACTTGGCATACAATTTCTCCTTTCTTAATCTTTCCAAAACTATTCCCAAATGCTTCTCATGATCTTGCTCATTCTCGGAATACACTAAGATGTCATCATCAATAAACTCAATCACAAACTTATCCAACTCTGGCATAAAGACGGAATTCATCATGAACATAAAGTAAGCAAGAGCATTTGTCAAACCAAAGGACATGACAAGATATTCAAACAACCCATATCTAGTGGAGAATGCAGTCTTTGGTATATCTTGTGGCTTGATTTTAATTTGATGGTACCCTGATCTCAAATCTATCTTGGACAACAGTTTAGCTTTTGACAACTGATCAAATAACACATCAATGTGAGGTAACGGATACTTGTTCTTGATAGTCACAACATTCAGTGGCCTATAATCAACACACATTCTCAACGTGCCCTCTTTCTTCTTTTTCACAAACAAAGCAGGACATCCCCACTCAGATTTGCTTGGCCGAATAAATCCCTTTTTCGTCAACTCCTCTAATTGCTTTTACAGTTCAGCTAACTCATCAGGAGGCATACGATACGACCTTCTAGATATTGGTGCAGTGCTAGGTACCAGCTCAATCCCAAACTCTATATCTCTATTTGGCGGCAGACCAGGTAAATCGTCCGGGAATACATCTGGAAACTCACACACATCCGGAATCTGTTGAATAGGTGTAACTTTGGTAGCATAGGTAACACTTGTTAGATCATTCCTACGAGGCAACGGTACTTGGAAAGTACTTTCACCTAGAGGATCCTTCAGAGACAACATCCGACTTCCTGTATCAAATACTGCTTCCCAATCTTTCATCCAATTCATACCAATAATGACATCCAAAACTAACCCAAGCATGACTATCAAGTTTACTCTAAAATTTCTGCCATTTAAATCAAGATTTACCCCGCGAACTACTCGATTTGTTAACACATCAGAACCAACAGAAATGATACGATAACCATACCCCAATTCTATACATTGTTGTTCATACTTTTGTGCGAATGCTTGACTCATAAATGAATGCGATGATCTAGAATCAAATAAAACAATTGCAGGGTGTTGGTTGATAGAAAACTTACCAGCTATCACGGGCTCTCCTTCAAGGGCTTCCTCCACAGTGGTGTTATGCACACGAGCAGGATAAGTGTGTTGCTTCTTCCTGGGCGGGTATGGACAGAACCTTAAAAAGTGGCCTGGCTTATCACAATTGTAGCAGGGTCCCCTCACAGTACCAGCAGAACCCATAGCTGCCTTGGAGTTACCTTGACCAGCATTGGCGGCTGTCTTAGCCGGTGGTACGGCCATCTTGTACGGCTTTGATGGCCCCTGATAATTCTGAGATTTCTGCTGAGGTGGCCTAAACCTTGCACCAAGTGCGGACGGGCGAAATGGAGGACGACCTCCCGTCGGTGCTCTTAGCTGAGAAGGACCAGTCTCGAGTGCTCTCTTGCACCCCTTGGCTGCAGCATGCACATTATTGTTCTTCTCCTGCTTCAGGCAGTTACTGACAAAGTCATTGAAATTAGTACGTGTGTTGGTGTCCAGATGCTTCCTCATCTTGGAATTCTGGCCTCTCTTAAAACTAGGAATCTTTTTTGGCATCAATGTTCACCATGTCAGGAGCATATCGACTCAAATTGTTGAATGCATGCAAATACTGAGTCAAAGTTTTAGTGCCTTGGTTGAGTGACAGAAATTCTTGCAACTTCATTTTAGTCAGGCCAGGTGGAATATATACTCCACGGAAAGCTTCAATGAATTGATCCCAGGTGATTTCAACATTTGCAGGAAATGCGGTGCGATGATGCTTCCACCACATACCTACGGGACCCACTAGCTGATGTGCAGCATACTCGGTCTTCATGCTCTCAGTCAGCCTCAACAGATGGAACTTATCTTTCATGGTGTTAATCCACTCCTCAGCATCGAGCGGCTCAACTGCCTCTCGGAACGCTGGCGGTTTGGTGTCCATGAAATCTTTGAAATTGCTGTTGCTGGTTCGTAGCAATTTCGCCACCCTGGCGTTGACCTCCCTGATTTTGTGCAAGAGTACGCAAAATATCCTCCATTTTTTGTGAGCCTGTTCGGTGTTGCGTTGACTATTCAACATATGTGTCATGTACATTTTAGGAGTTATCGGAGGTGGAGGTGGTTGAGGTCGTCATCATGTGGCTCATTACGGTTATGATTCCCAGCACCACTACCACTGCCAGTAGCACCACCAGCAGGAACCTGGTAAACCTGGTTGCGAGTGCTACCCACCATCTGCATATTTCAGCAACAAGCAATTATTAGGCGATGTTGTAATAATTGCGATTGAATGAAAAAATCATGTCGTACTGAATTCATTGGAGAGAAATAAATTCATACAATAAAACAGAGGCACAATAATCGCATTCTAATGAAAACAACATCACTAATTAAATTACTTAGGCGCAACACATCGCGTCCATACATCCAAAGTGCCAGCATATATACACTAGACTTTCATGCGTTCGGATATCGCATTACATAACCAAGTTCCAACATCATGCCAAGTCTCAGAAGTTCTAGTCGAGGTACATTAGATTACATGCCAACAAAAGAAAGGTCATCGCAAAAGAACCTAGCCACTAGCGCATAACCACTAATTTACTCCTCGGGGTCGCTGTCGGGGTCGGAAACATCTCCATCGCCACCATCAGCGGCGTCGTCAACGTTGGCGGCACCAGGTGCAGCTGCAGGGGCCGCAGGCTCGTCCTCGTCGAAGTCAATGTCCATCTCTCTGGTGCCAGGTGGAACGTGGGGGTGAAGCTGGTTGTACAGCTGGTGAAACTCCTATTGACACTTCTTAACGTCATTACTAGGAATAGATATAAAACCTATCCCCGACAATGGTGCTAGAAATGCTTGTTGGCATTTCTTAACGTCATCACTAGAATTGGTGTATCCTAGCAACGCTGTCTAGAAACGTCGGGTGGTATTCTGCAACGTTTATAGAACAAGTCCGCAAGCGCACGGAAATGCCGTTGTAGCATTTCACCCGGTGATATCAGGGTATCGTATTTTCCCAAGGACGACTTTCGTAGGTAGTCTCTAATTCTAGTTTAACCCTATGAACAAGAGAAGGATAGATTGGGTAGTGAGGATATCTTAGGTAGCTTTCTTAAGGTTAGATACCGCCATCGTTATACTTCACTTCGGGCACCGGATATAACTTGGTCTGCCAAGCTATGCCGGCTTGTAGCTCTATGCCGTACCCGAACGTGGGGGAATGCAAGGGACGAACAAGGCTGTCACCACCTGCCCTCCTATCCCTCGACCGTGGAGCACGAGGCAAACGAAGGTAGCCTCTAGTCTAGACACCACGTCTACGCTATCGACTACTGCTCTAGTGTCGTACAGGGTTATCCCGTCTTTATTAGGGGCCCTCTACTAGAGCATCCGCCATGAGGACGGACGACGAACCCACAAAGTATAATGATAAACGATAAATCACTTAAGGAAGTAATACCAAAAGAGTATCATGACTTTCTTACCCAAAGTGGTAATTCGGCCGTCAAGGTACAAGTGTAGTGGGTGCTGACATGCCCGGCACTCTGTCTACTCGGCGGACTCCGAGAGTTGCACACTAGGAGGAGGGGTGGACAATTCCGCCCTTCTCCTCCTCTTGCCCTCACTCACTCCCTATACTACATCTAGCTAGAAGCTAGGACTTGAAGCTCCTCCTTGCTCTTGCTCAAGTGTGAGCTTGAGTTGTGTTGTGTGTTAGTTTTTTCATGAGGAGGGGTGTAACACCCTAGGTGTTAATCATTGCAATAGCATTTCAAATCATACGCATGAGCATCATATTGCATTCATCATTGCATGTAATGTAAGTAACCGTGAAATGAAACAGGTGAAACATGGCATTGAAACATGATTGATGCAACTGCATGTTTTGAGATAACTAGGCCATGGTTGTGCTCATTATGCTATTAAAAACATGTTTAGTCATTAGTGCAAATCACCTAGAAATGTTTAACATCATTTTTGGAGCAACTTTGGTATTCAAAGTTTTGTCAAATTTTTGCTTTAAAATTTGTTTCTCAAAATGGTCAAAATACCCTTCTATTAGCTTTTACTTCCCAATTCAAAATCTATGCAAAATTGTGAGTTGGTCCCTTAATAAAAGTTGTAGAGAATTAAATTCTAAGCAACTTTCATTTTTGGGCCATTTTCATAAAAAGTCATTTTATTGCTCAAATTGGTATTTGAAACCTGATATTTGAAAATTTCCTTAAAACTAAAATTTGAAAATGCTTTTCTTGTGTAAAGGGCCGCCGCCTCACTTTTAGCCCGTTGGCTGAAGCAGCCCAGCTCCCCGCGTGTGCGCGCCCGCGCCTCGCCTTGGCCCGGCCTGCTCCAGCGGCCCAGCCCACGCCGCACGCTTCTCTCTCTCTCGCGCGCGACGCCCCGTCCGACCGCGCGCAGACGCGCGACACCGCGTGGCGGCCGCATGCCAGCGCTGTCCACCGCGTGGACGCCAGTGGCCCCCGCGCGCTCGGCTCCACAGCACCACACTCGCGCCTCTGCCTCCACTCCACTCCTCATTTGCTCTCTCTCTCTCGCTCCCTTTGGAAAACCCGAACGGGAGCAGCACTCGCCCACGCTAGCCACCGCTTGCCACCGTCCCCGCCACCGTGTTCCAACGCCGGTGAGCCGCCTCCGCTCGATTGCAAGTGCGCCACGCTCCGCCACCTCCTCCTCTCCTCCGAACAAGCCACCGTGCTGTCTTGCTCGCCTACGGTAAGGCTCAATCGAGCGTTTCCCGCACGCGCCACCATGGCCAGGTCGCCGAGCTCGCGCTTCGCCGCCGACACCCTCGCTCCCCCTCTCTCCCCTTGCGTCGCAGTCCTATGTTCGCCATCTCCTTGCGGAACCCATGCGCGCTCCAGCTAGTCCGTTCATGGCCGGGGATGGCCGTTGGCCGTCGACGGTCGCCGCGCTGCCGCGACGCCGAGGACACCGGCGCATCATGGCCACGACTATTTCCCCCTCTGCTTCTCTGGGCCAGCGGCCGTGGGCCGAAGCCCCGAGCCGGGCCGGCTCTCCCTCCCCTGCTGGCTGTTGAGGCCAAAAACGGCCGTGGGCCGATTGTTTCTGTGGGCCGGCCCGTTAGTCAAAAAGAAAAATGAGTTTCGGTTTTTTTATTACTATTTGAAAAGAAAAATGCTTTGAAAAAATGTTGTGTACCCATTTTGGCTCCAAAAATTGTGAAACAAATTTTTTAGTGATCCTCATGAGTAGATCTATGGCATAAAAATATTGCATGTCAGTTTTATGATATTTTTCTGTGGAGATTTATTTAATTCTTGTAATTGTTGTTATATTAGAAAATGTCTAGTAAATGGAATATTGATCAGAAAAATATGGTTCTAGTTTCATTAGTCTTCTTTAGCGATGTACTTTCTGGGAAAAATATGTGTCATACATATTCTATGGAAAGATATAAAGGTGTAGTTCAAGTGCCTTTAATTGGTGATTTTTGTTATTTTTTATAGAGAGCAAAAATTGTATAACACATGCATGTGATAATTTTTGTGCAGTGATTGTGTACTGTATAGAGCATAGGAAAAATAGTAAATCTATTGTTTGGTACTTTTCATAGTACAAAGTATTTTCATGCTCATTTTTATGCTAGAGCTTGTCATTTTTGTGTAGGCTGTCACTTATTCAAATGCCATGAAATTTTTATGGTGTGCTATTTGGAGTAGGACTATGCTGCTGTAATTGTTTTAGATTTTCTAGGCACCAGAAATAGATGTTGCTGTTGTAACCCTTGTTTACATAGAATATAAAGTATTATTCTTTTTGAGTAATTAGTGTGATAGTTGAAAGCCCAAGTTTGGCTTTGGTAATTAATGACACCAAGTTGCTAATGCCATTGTGTCAAGTGGTTTGAATTAGGCATAAGCAACACACGTGATGAAGGAGCAAATGGCATAAAGTGATGGCCATAAGATCACAAGAGGTGGAGATGCACATAAAATGATGGACATGATGATAAAGTGGAGGAGAAGGATCTAAGAGCGCAAGGCAAAGGTATAACCATAGGGTTTTCCTTTTGCTGGTCTAAGATGAGTAGAGAAGTGATTGACCAGATTTAGGATACATAGCCGACTATCAAGAGGGGCAATCACGGTTAGCTTGGGAATCAAGTGCCACTAGATCAATGTCTTGAGCATATGCATTAGGATCTAGTAGAGAGCTAACATATCGCCTTAAAAATGTTTGTGAAATGCTAACACACATGCACATGGTGGTGTACACTTGATGGTGTTAGCACATTTGCGAAGGCGGTGGAGTTTAAGCGGCAGAGAGGGGTTTGAGTTCCTCTCTCCCTGCACCGGAAGTCAGAAAAGAAACGACTATTTTCTACTGCACCGGAAGTCAGAAAAGAAACAGAGGGGAACGGCGGTCACTGTGGTGATCGAACGCTGCACCGGATGCGGTCGCAGTTGGACCGGACGCGTCCGGTCAATTCTCAACAGCTGTCAGGCGCGCGGGTGCTAGGGTTTGCAACCGGCGCGTCCGGTCCCTCACGGAACCGGAGCGTCCGGTCAGGCACCCAGAGGGACAGAGCTGTTCGTAGAGCCGACCGGACGCTCGGCGTGTCCGGTCACGTGCGATCGGACGCGTCCGGTCGCGGTGGGAGCTTACTGGACTCCGACCGGACGCCAGGTGCAGCGCGTCCGGTCAAACGCTAGAACGCGTCCGGTCACGGCAACGGTAACTTCTGATGTGCACTATTTACGCTTATCCTGTAGTGACCGGACGTGTCCGGTCACCCTGACCGGAGCGTCCGGTCAGCACGATTTGCACTGCATCGTCCGGTAACGGCTAGCTACGTACCCCTTCGCTATAAATAGAAGTTGGCTGGGGTTTGAGGGGAACTCTTGCACATTTTGAGACCTAGAGACATCCTTTGAGCTAGAGAACAACCCCTCCACTCATCTCTTTGCTTGGTTGCACATCTTGAGTGAGATTGAGTGAGATTCAAGTGCATTGCTTGAGAGTTGCATTCTAGAGGCACTTGATCTTCGAGTTGCTGCAGATTTCTTGTTACTCTTCCGTGTTTCCCGACACGGTAGACGGCTTGGAGCAGCAGAGGTGATTGAGCTCACAATTGAAGATTGTTGGAGCCCTCACCAAGTGTTGTAAGGGGTTCTTAATCCTTCCCCGCGAGAGTTCACAAATTGGATACTCTAGTGGAGCTCGTGGCTTGGAGGATTCCCATCTTGTGTGCGGTTGTGTGGCGCCCGCCGAGGGCTCGACTCTTGATAGTCGATTAGCTTGCGAACCGACAAGTGGGTGTATCACCACAACGAGGAGTAGCTTGCCGGGAAGCAAGTGAACCTCGGTAAAAATCTTGTGTCATCTCTTTGCCGAGGATTTCTCTTGTGGTTGATCATTGTGATTGATTCTTTGAGTGCGTTACTTCTCTACATCGTTGGTATAAGAATCAAGTTACTTGCTCTTTACTTTCTTGTACTATTCCTAGTGTAGTTTGCTTAGTGTAGCTTTTATCACATAGGAGCAAGTAGCTTAGTGACTTAGTCTTGTTGGTGTGTATTAGAGATCATAGCCTTGCTTCACTAGAATTGTATAGGTGGCTTGCATAGTGTAGTTGAGCTAGTGCTAGAATTAGCTTAGCCATCTTTTATACTAACGTGGTTGTTTAGTGAAGCTTGTAGATTTTTTAAATAGGCTATTCACCCCCCTCTAGCCATTTGGACCTTACAATAGTGAGAGTTTGGTGTATCTTTGAAGCACCCAACTACCTTGCTGGTGTTACTTGGTAAATTAATATGGTTGTGTTGATAAGGTGTAGTAGCACTTATGTTAGGGTTATATGCTAGCTAGTGTAAAAGAAGATGACATGCCTTAGTAATAATTAATCTTGGATGATGTTGACTGCCTTGTAGAAAGCTTTTTGTCTCTAATCTATACTATAAGTTTCAATGTGCTCATCTGCATATCATGTCATCATGATCATGGCATTCCACCACATCTGATGCACCGTTTGCATGTTTACTTATACAATTGCATCATACAGGATCGCAGGAGGAGTCGCCAGTAGTAGTGTCGGAAGAGCAGACCGGGGCAGATCCACAAGAACTCCAGGCATCGGAGGTGCCCAAGGAAGAGGAGCAAGCAGAGGACTTGCCCGAGTGTGTGGATCACCAGCCTAGTTCGTTTGAGAGAGGCAAGCCCCAGAGCATTCTAAATTTCCTACTTTATAAAGCAATTCTTTATATATGAGTTATATATTATTGTATTAAGTTATAGGAGTTGAGTGAAACCGTTGTTGCATTTATTACTATCCTTGCCCACCCGGTTACCTGTTTACCCTGTTAGGTCAAGATCGAATAATTGGTTAGCCTTGCTTAGACCGGTAGCGATCGGTGATTTTCGGTCACTTACATTGATAGGTGGTTACTGAAAGAATTTAGCTATGAAAAGCATGATATCCTAGAATTAACCATGTGTTGATGGAGAATTGGAGACCAGACGAAAAAGTTGGAATCAACCAGACAGAGTTCTGGGGTGCGGTTAGTTTTCCGTCTGTGTCAATTAAGGACCGATCGTTGCTTGTCCCTCTTGTCATGTTGAACGCATGCCTCATATTTAGCTGGTCGAATAAAGTACCTTTCGACCGCGAAGCTAGTGACATGATTCGGGTCGGTACCTACACGGGTGCGCGTACTGGCGCTGAAGGGAGTATGACAGGGACGCGAAGAGTGAGCCCAAGGTGCGCCCTGGCAGTCGGGCGGTCCCTGGGTACTGCGGCCCCAGTTTATCCCGCGACGTTTACCGGAATCTTGTCATTGGTGATCTGTAGCTCACTTGATCGGTGAGTGTGGTTTGTGTGAGGAATAAATCACCAGCTGGTTAGGAATCGATTCGAATCGCCATCGCTCCTGGATAGTGAGCACTTGACTCGAGCTACAACATCGTAGTATTTATGATGGAACATTGATGGTTATTGGATAGTAGTGGAAATGCTAAATCTAAATTGGTAACTGGATGTTATTGGTTAATCAAGTGATTGCTATAGTATAGGTGCTTACCTAGTTGGATAGGTCATAATAAAGATGATGCAAAGTACTTAAAATAGTTTCTACATAGTAGCTTATGCTTTTCGCAAATGAGTCAGCTAACCCCACTAAAGAACGCCTTGCATGCTCCTTGGTGTCGCTTATTTCTGGTTTAAGACGGGTAAGTCTAGCCTTCTTGTACTCAGGGCATTGTTCCCATTGTTGTTGTAGATGGTCAAATATACTACGGCTATTGCATTAACTGCCTGTACCCGGCGATGGGCGACAAATAGGACCAAAGGCAATGGTCACTCTGTATCTGATGCTTTTGTTGGAGATGGCTACTTACTGGCACTGTATCTGAACTAAATGCGTGTGTGTGGTTTTAAAACTATTTGCTTCCGCTATGTCAATTTGAACTTGGGTTGTAATAACTTTATGTTCTAAACTCCGATGTATTCAACTGTAGTTGCGAACTTCGTGTAACATGTGACTGCTAAACTTGTACGATCTTGGTTTGTATGTTGGTTGGTTTAAAATCCTTCATGATTTCACAGACTCCCAGGTTATACGGGCTTAAGTTTGTTAAATTATCTGCCTCGGCGGAAGATTTTATTACTTAATCTCGTATAATCGTGTTGATCCGTTACAAGGGGTGAGGCCCTCTACTTATAGGTGGAAAGGAGGGAGGTCTTTGCCAAATTCTCCTCATTAACTCCTCCAAACCGACTTGAATATTGTGTCCAAGTACAGAGAATCAGGTAGCACACCCCCGCACCGTCTTCAGACATTAAACAGCGAACCGCCAGAAAAAGATGGGCCCGGGATGTGCCGACACAGGCGCGCCCGCGCCCCTAGGGCGGCCATGCCCAAAGTTGGGCCAAATGGGCTGAAATTTGGCAAGTGCGTCGAGCTCTGAGTTAGCTTTCCAGTGCCTACTCGCACGCCTGATTCCGAGTCCGGATGCATCCGGGGCACTCTTTTTACTAGACCCTGCTGCTGTAGCCTGAGATTGATTTGGACTGGGTTTCAGGCCTCTACTCCTTGGGTTCATGTTTGGATATTTTTGTCCATATTGGGGGCCCGAATGCTCTGGTAAATGGGCTTTTCCTCTTGGGCTCTGCTTGGTCCAAATATGCTCTTTGTTATTTCTTTGTATTTTCTACCCTATTTGGCCCACATATATGCCATTTCCCTGTATGCCCTACAAAACAAGTGGAACACCAAAACTTGTGGAATATCTTAGTGTTAAGCCCTATTCACTAAGTTTGGTGTGTGTTTTGTTTGATAGTTGGTGGTATAAATTATGCAATAAGGACCGCCAACAACTCCTCATGCAGGTTATCGTTGTAGGCCTGCAGATTGGACAATTGGTGCTCCAAGTCGAACTGTCGCACTCTCACAACATCCTCACGTCTCCAGGCTTCATTCCTATGGTACTCCATATCAACAAGTGCACACTCAGCATCTCCCATAGCCAAAGCTATATCATTGCGCTGATGTGTCATGTCATCAAGTGCACGATCAGCAACCACCTGAGCTCTCATAGCCTCATCCCACTGCTGCCTGATCACACGAATATCATTGCCATATACCTCATTTCTATCCACTGCCTCCTGCCTCTGGAGTGTCAGACAAGCTATCTCCTGGTTAAGTGCATCAACTTCCTCATTGTGCGTTGCCTACAACTTGCGTATATCTTCCCGCGCACGGTCAAGGGCAGCAGCCAAGTCCCACACACTACCTTTGTGTAGCATCATACGCTCTGATCATAGCAAAGATAGCACTCATAGCTGGGTTGTCACTGTTCTATGCCTCATCTAAACTAATTTGCAAAGAACACCCACGTGCCTGCTGCCAGGAGTTAACAGAGGGGTCTCCCCTAGGGAACACTCCCACCATAGCAGCAGCCAACTCCTGAGAAAAGCGATCCATGATATCCCTCAATATACCAAAAGCAGTCCTCTCTATCGCTTCCTCAGCTGTAGGGGCAGAAGCATGCACATTCCACCCATCCCAAGTAGAACCTTCACCCAGAGGGCAGACCACAGCCTCAACTGTCACCAGAACTCTCTCTCCCAACTGACTGTTGTCCCAGAAATAGCGAGGCTCTATCCCAGCAGTGTACCCCATGTCACTCAGCATACGCCAGAGCAGCGTCGGCATACCAAACTCTCCTAGAAAGGTATGGCGCTGACGGGTGCGAGCAGCAAGTGGGCCACGAGGTGCTCTCCTCAAGGACTTGCGAGCTATCTTCTTGGTGCGTGCCATTTGTTGCAAAAGTTATTACCCCATGAGTAATTAAATTAAGTTGAACAAATTTTTATCGAAAGGAGATAAGCAATTTATAAGGGGAGGAACAATGTCATGAATGAAATGCACAAGCAACATGATGCATGCACATATCTTACGTCCTCACAAACTTAGGAACGTAACAAATTCTAGCGTTATAGACGGTGGCATACAAACGGTCTCTCATATACGTAACTAAATATGTTCTATACGATAGCGCTGTTATGTACCTGCAGAAAATTCATTTCAGCCCTGAACCCAATGAATGCATGTAACCAGAAAAATTATCTACACGCTCTACACGCATCCCCAGATACATGTACAACGGTAGTCACTACCCGAACCATCGTCCTAATGACAGCATCGTTACCACAGGACGGCACAACCCACACATGGGATACCTTCGTATAAACATGCGTATAACATGTAAGTACTCCAACATCAATAAGCACTCTCCCTAGAACAGCAGTGTTTCCGATCATGCTCTCCCAGCTCACACTTACCTTGGCGTACAGGCAAATGATCCATATATTACCACTCAAGTGAATGACACCCATACAATTTCAAGCTGTATGAGCAACTAAAGAAAAATATGATGCAAGACCCCTAAGTCAGTACTTAAATAGCCACCTAGAGTCTTTAACTGGGCATAAAGGATATGACCACTGGCACACTCTTAAGTTTAAAACACCGATTTAAAACACCATTTTGTTTTAAATACACTTGTAAACAGTAATCACGCTAAACCTTGCTTTGATGTCAGCTGTAACAGAACAGACCAATTATATGAAATTAAGTAAGAAATCACTCGCTAAAGCAAATAATTTAACTCACTTAAACCCGTATAAACCGGTAGTCCGTGAAATCTTGAAGGATTTCAAACCAACTCACATACAAGCCAAGATCGTAAAAGCTTTAGTGGTCACCATTCACATATTACATAAAAGTTGCATCACAGATACATCGGAGTTTAAATATAATTTATTACAAACCATGTTTGATAAAAGTAGCGGAAGCTAGAGTATGAAAACCATCACACGCACACACACTTAGTTGGAGATACAGTGCCAGCGAGTCGTCACATCCACAAAAGCAATAGATAAGACGTAAGGAATGACCACGCCCATGGTCCTACACATCACCTGTCGCAGGATACAGACAGTTAATACAGTAGCCGTAATACATCTGTCCATCTGCAATAAGTGGGAATAAAACTCTGAGTACGAGAATGTACTCAGCTAGACTTACCCGACATAACAGAAAATAAAGTGACACCAAGGATCATGCAAGACTTTATAGTGGGCTAGCTTACTGTTGACAGTAGTTATTGCCTATTTTAAACTGTCAACTTTGTGCATGAAAAGGATCACCAATAGAACATAGGAGGTTATTACTGACAATTTTCACGAGTTTTGGTGAATTTCTATTTTCTGCAGGGTTTATCCAGACAGACAGGAAACAAGGATTAAATTGAATAAAGGACATTGGCCAAGATATTATACTCCTTCGTCAATTTCCATCATCATCAAGGACGTTGACCAAGATTCATACTCCTTCGTCTATTTCCATTGGAGGAAAGAGCGAAGAAGTGGTTCTATTCCAACAAGGACATAAAGACTTGGGATGAATGTTCAAAGGCTTTTCTACTAAGATTTTTCCCTGTAGGCAAGACCAATACCTTAAGAGGAAAGATTTGCAATTTTAAGCAACAAAAAGGAGAAACCATTTCAGAGGCATAGGAACGTTTTCAGGAGTATATCTCAGAATGCCCACACCATGGACTGGAGGACTGGTTGCTCATTCAAGGATTCTACCATGGATTAACTCAAAGGAGTTGTGAGCAATTAGATGCCATTGCTGAAGGATCATTCATGTCACTCACTGTTTCAAGAGTTAAAACTCTTATGAACAAGATAGCTGAGAATCAGAGCTGGATTCAAGACAATGTTCAACATTCTCATCAGATTGAAGAAGCTTTAGAAGAAGTGTGTGCACTATCAACAAAGATGGATGTACTTTTGGATTGGCTTGATCAACGAGCCATGTTCAAGAAAGATCGACAAGCTATTCAATATGCATATCAAGAATATCTGGGGAATGAATTCTCAGATGATCCAAAGAATGCAAATACTATCAACAATTCTTCCACATAGCGAAAGCAAGGATGGAATCAACAGAAACAATCCACTTATCAAGGTAAGTACTCAGGCAATTCTTCTAATTTTGAATTTAAACCACCTTTGAGAGATTTGATTTTAGATCATGCTAGGATTAATAATAATATTGCTATGAAGCTTGTTTCTAATGAAAAAAATCCTAGAGAACATAAATGCAAAATTCGATGACTTTTCTTATGTTTTGAAAAATCAACTAGAACATAATAAAAAGATAGAAACCAAATTAGCACAATTGGCTGCTGCTTTGCCTGTTGCCACTAATCATGAGCAGATTCAAGCTATTACCACTAGAGGTGGCAAAACCACTCGAGATCCTCCATATCCAAAAGGGACAGAGAGGAGACAGACAGCACCAGTGTTACCAGAAGAAAAGAAGGATGATAGAATTGAAGAAATTGATCCACCAATGCCGGAGTTGCAACAAGATTTCCATGACACCAACTTCATACCGTTTCCACACAGAGTTCGGAAAGGCAAAATGGATGATCAGTTTAGTAAGTTTGTTGAAGTGATTCAGAAATTATATGTTAATATTCCGCTGTTAGATGCTATGCAGGTACCTACCTATGCAAAGTATTTAAGAGATATCCACAACAACAAACGACCACTGCCATCCACTGAAGTAATCAAGCTAACGGAAGAATGTAGTGCGGCTATCCTCAATATTTCACTTGTCAAGAAGAAGGATCCAGGATGCCCTACTATTGATAATGCTCAATTGGAGACCAACATTTCAACAATGCACTTTGTGACCTTGGAGCAAGTGTCAGTGTGATGCCCAAGTCAGTCTTCGATAAGCTTCATCATTCTAAGCTTGTACCAACATCAATGTGCCTACAGCTAGCAGATCAATCAATCTGCTATTCGATGGGAATTCCTGAGGACATTCCAGCAAAGATCAGAGAATTTTTCATACCAGTCGACTTTGTGGTTTTGGACATGCACCCAAACTCGAAGGTATCACTCATCCTTGGGAGACCCTTTCTGAAACCTGCAAGTACCCACATTGATGTTGGACTTGGGGAAGTCAAATTCAATATCAATGGACGAGAAGAGCGTTTTCCATTTAAGCCAAGACCTGAGTTAATTACCGTCGATAAGATCAATGAAGTGGAAGAAGAGCAGTCACTAGGATCACCATCCTCAGGACTGATTGACACTCCCGTAGAATAACAGAATTTGGAAGGGTCCGGATTCGGGGGACTTAAAAATCCCGAACCTTCGCCGGGAGGTAACTCGGTAGTTATCCATATTTACTTTACTTATGTTTTTCATATGCATTTTAAAATTTCATATTCTTCCATGATATAAAAATAAAAAAATCAATCCCCATGTAAATAATATTTACGAAAGGTAAATTCCCTCGTAAGTGATATTTACCGTGGTGGCAGAGAAATATAAAAATACCAGCATTAGAATTCTTATCTTTCGTAGATTCATAAAAGTATTTTTGTTTTGCATACTTGTGTGTCTATATAGTATTTATACGGGAGACATACCGGATCCGCTCACATCACCTCAAGTCACCTCCAAATCTCCATTATTTTCCATTATATCTCCACTACCCTCCACTATTTTGTCAATCCGCCGAAAGTTGAAGATCATGAGCATCGTTCTGGAGTGGAGAGGCATCAAGGAACACACAGTACAAATAATGGTGCATTTGGGCATGATGTGGGGCCGGCCGGCCTGCTCCCTCCTCCTCTATAAATGGCCACTCTTTGAAACGATCTCGATTTTCCTCGAAGGGAAAATCCACAGATATGATTTATAATGCAGTAGATCAGAAGAGCAATCCATCACATTATCAATTATCAGCTGATATCATAGTCATACATCATAGATTTACAAGTTACAAGGCTTTACAACACTGGTTAACACACCTATTACACGGTTAATCTAGCGGAAACGCACACACATCTTCATCAGAGTCGTTGAAGCGCATCGGCAGGTGAAGGCTCCTCCTTCACGGCATTCATCAGAGTTGGCGTAGAATGTCAGCGGGCGTAGACTCTATCTTCTCAACCACACTTGAGCGTAGGCACGAGACCATCTACTCCTATCCAAGTCCTCGTGGTCGTCGTAGATTCCGTCCAAACCTGTCCAAAATCTATCAGTACGATTTGTACTGGCCACTGTCTCCCACCCTATGCTTTTGCGTATGCTTTGTGGTAAGTGGAATGCAAGGGTAGTAAAAAAGGCCTATATATGGTTGTAGGTTTCCTATGCAAGTTCAACAAGATTTTTTATAATAATAGTTCATCAAGTTTTAACCCATCTCAATCACACGTTCTCCCATCCCATCACACACATCTCACCACACTCTCACACTCTCTAAGCGGCAAGGACGACTCCCGCTCGTGCCTTGCCTCAACGGCCAAAGCCGGATCCAACACCAAAACCCAGGGGAAAGGTAGAAAGGACTCCTCTCACTAATCAAGTGAAGCGTAGGTCATGGAAATGTCCATATCCGCGGACGCGGCTATACGTATAGATCGATCAACTCTGCAGAGCGTATACACCTGGAAATCCACAAGATCACCATCATCGGTGGTGCCCCGCCTAGGCTGATACCGACTGCCTCCCAACCGGTACGGTACCACCCTACCACTCAGCCCTGGGCCACCCCGGAGTCCACCGAAACGCTGAGACTGTGAGATGTAGTACCAGACCCCAAGGTCACTACGCTGTCTTAGGAGGGTGTGGGCCCCCATGCCCGTACCTCCCTACACTATCACCTTCCAACCTAGTAGTAGTGGCACCGCCCTAGTCAGTTGGGTAATCGTCTCCCGCCCATCGGGAGCGAGTGGTGTGCATTAAGGGTCACATGGTTCCGGTTCTCAAGACATACCAGTCCTTAGGGGGACCGGACAGGATATCTTCTCAAGGGGATAACCAACACCCCATGCCTCGACGGCACCTCCACCGGGGATAACCAACACCCCGTCTGCTCACACATGCACCCGCCACAGGTACCTCTCATGAGGGATGCCCAGGTCGCACCCCTCCGGCATGACTTGCCCCAAAGACTCGTCATAGGATCCTGTCCGATCGACTCAACCCTCACCACACACCCAAGACACACGCCAAGATCTCCCCAAGTTCATTATCCAGTTTTACCAAGTTATTGGCACCACGTGCCTTATCCACTCACGTTATCCCTTCACCAAGCATCACATCACAGGTATAATGCATAGTGAAAGTAAAGCAGTAAGTAGTATGCGAGTGTCTAGCCTAACAGCGGTGTGCAGGGGAATAGGTTGCGACAAGGTAATGGCTCACAAGTAATCTACCATGCAACCTATCACAGTTCATATGCATAAAAGTAAAGCACTAGCATCTACATTGTAGCATGTCTAATAGGTTCTACGAGGTTGGGTGGGACGTGGAACACCTGTTAAATGTCGTATCCAAGTTCCTCGGTGCACTCGTAGTCGTACTCCTCCATGGTCCTTCATCCGCATGTTCTTCCTCCAATGGTCCTGATCCGATCATCGCTATCCTTGACGCAACTACCTCAATACAGCGACAAGCAAGAGGGCAATCAGACCACTAAACCCAGAAAGACTGCAAAAATAAGGGCAACAAAGCACTGAAAGAGTAACTACACCGAAAGAGCACAAAAGGGAGAACGACTTAGCCCTCTCGGCGGATGTCCGATCCCTGGGCCAAAGAACAGGAGTGGTGATTTGTTAAGTACAAGCTTAAGCCTTAGCCTAACCAGTACTTCCTGGGTCGATCGTGTCGACCTGTACGGCTTAAATAGAAATGGCATAGGCCTTAGCTCATTCTAAGTAGACACCACGACTTGCAGCTTTTGATCCAAACATCATGGAGACTGACGAGGACCGAAAGACTACAAGCAAGAGAAGTTACGTTCTCTCTCACTCCATCTGCCATCAAAATCGACGAGGACCAAGAGAGGGTGGAACGGGGAAGAGAAGAGCAGAGGCGGTCTACTTCTCCCAATACACATGTCACGGCAAAGACGAGGCATTAGAAAGGAGCGACACACAAAAGAACATGAGAGCCCAAACAATTTGTAGGGTACCACGACCTAGGTGCACTAAATGCACTGAGACATCCCTAGGGTTCTTAGCAGTGCGGTTGTCACCGCAAGAACCATAGAAATGCTGCGGTCGAAAAAGGTACAAGCATACAAGGGCTTAGGCACAACAAAACCAAAAGACGGGAAGAGACACAGGATTCACCTTCCTTTGATCCACTCACCATAGCAACGACGGAAATCGAGGAAGTGGAATCAAAAGAGCAATAAACGCCAAACAAGCCAAGGGCTCAATCCACATCTTACTGGATTAACGGGGATTGAGAACAAGAGAGGAACGAAGAATGAATGGAATCCACACCCTTTCGATTAACTCGCCATGGAACGGACGAAGGTTGAAAGAAAGGGAACACGATCCCACGATCCGAACCCACTCGTAGGGTACCACAATCGTGCAACTAAATGGCACAAGGCTATTCCTATGGCTCATAGTGATGCGGTTGTCATCGCTAGATCCAAAGAAACGCCATGGTCAAAGTGGTACGAGCATACGAGTTGGTTAGGATGAAACAAGCGAACAAAAGAGGTAGAGCCCGGTGGCCATGGCAAGGCGACTCGCGGCCATGGGCTCAACCTACACCAGTTGGCATCCGTCGACATACAAAGGTTGTCCCCTAATTCCTATCCCAATAGAGTTGGTCATGGAGGGCTCGAAACATGCGGGTAAGAACCGCGTCGATATTGACATCGAGTCCACGGTGACCGCATCCTAGGGACGTAGATAGGAGCTCAAGTTCATAATCCGATGAAGACAACTAAAGCAAGAGAGAAGGGACGTGCTTGGCATTACGGCCATGGCGAGGCGAACTCGCGATCGCAACGAACAAGCACATCGCTTCCCAACCGGCTCGAAGGCACGGTCCACAAAAGGGGCAACACAAACGCACAAGAATAAACGGAGCAGCACATGTCCGTAGCGACACAAGAGAGACATCAAGCATAAGAGGTAGACCGGCACGAAGGCACGGCACAGGCATTTATCGATAACACGAAGATGATCATGAACATGTATAGATAGTTGATATTGATAGATCAAGTGTCAACATGTATGAAAAGAATGTGGAATTGATAGGCAAGAGTCTCGCCGACGTCGTGTACGGCATCAACTAGGTTTGAGGGGTTGACCTTGACGGTAGAAGGTTGCGATGGTGTGCGAGTGCCGGCAAGGTCAAGACCGGGACTTGGGGTGATGGTCATGGTCGCGAGCGCGATGGCAAGGTCGTATGTCACAGTGGTGGTAGGTTGGTTAAAAGAGCGCGGCGGCGAGGCGGACATGTCGCGGCGTCACGCTACTGTCCATGGCAGTGTGCCCGCGCTAGCCGTGTGGCCGTGGTGTGCGTGTGTGCCGCGGGCACGGAACGCCTCCGCGGCGTCGTCAAGTCTCGACGGTGTCGCTGCGGCCATGGCAACGTGTACAAACAACCATGAGGTGCGGTTGCCAAGGCAGCGTGCTCGTGGTGCCGTGCCAGGACCCGGCGGCCACATGTGCGTACGAGAACGAGGGAGCAGCTACGAGTGTAGCCGTCGGCCATGGCTTTGTGGGCGCAGCGAGCAGAGCAGATCCTAGGCTGCGGCGTGTGCAGAGGCTCCGGGTCGTGGGTGTGCGCAATCAGATAGCTTGGCCGTGAGGGCAGCGAGGCAAGGCCGGTGTGGCGGCGCTGCTGTGTCACCCGTGTGAGGGCGTGCGGCCATGGCACATGGTGTGTGCGCACGAACGGCGGCGGCACCTCTGCAGGTGCTTGGTGAAAGGATCGGTGTGGTGCGGGTGTCCACGCCTCCATGGTGCCTTAGCCGTGTAGCGGCCGTTTGATGGCCGATCGATGCTGTGATGGTGCTCGTGCAGTGGCGTGCTCTGGCACCGCGGCCTGAGGGTGTGTTTGTGTGTGTGTACGTCACGCGGGTGCACACCCTCGCGACCGTGGGCGGCCTCCGGTGCAACATGGTGCTTCTGCAGGTAGGCTAGCCGGCACGACGACCGTGACAGGCAACAATCAGGCAACGAAAGGTAGGGGCCTTGGGGTTCATGTGCTCACCGATGGGCTTGACGGAGGCAGAACGCCTGGTGCAGGTTGAACGCGGCGTCGAGAGGTGGCGTGGCCGTTGGGACGCGTTCGCGGTCCGCGCGACCACGCCGAAGGCGGTGAGGCTCCTTGCCGTCGCAGCTCCGAGCTCGGCGAAGAGCAGCAGCTCGACGCGACACCCCTTTCCCCGGCTCTGGCTTGGCACGAGGAACTCCGGGCGGCGGCGCTCGTGGACGAGGAAGCAGCGCGACGAGGCGTGGGCGTCGCGCGTCGAGGGAGGCGCGGCGGCCTGGGCGCGCTCACGGACAGCGCGAACACGTCGATGGCGGAGAGGGTTCCTGGCCGTCCTAGTGATGAGCGGCTCCAGGAGGCAGCTTGGCCGGTGGCGACGCGCCGGCGACGCCGCGGGCTCGAGGCCAGTTGCGGCGCTGTGCGAGCAAGAGGAGGCGGGGAGATGGTGGCGGATGGGAGGAGTTGGTGAGGCCGAGGCCTCGGCTTGGGCTTTGTAGCGCGACGGCTAGGGTTCCAGGGTGTTGCCCCGGCGTCTGGTCCGCTCGATGGGACGGCCGGTGTCGTGGCGTTCATCCAAGCTGGGAGCTGGTGGCCGAGCCAGGAATCTTCGAGAAAGGAGCGTAGGGGCTGGTGTGGTCACGGCCTCGGGCCCGTCCGCGAATCGCGGCGCAAACAGAGAGGGCGCAGGTGCTCCTGACGGTGCTGGTCTGCTCTGGACGGAAGGCAGGGCAGCGGGAGAAAGAAGGAGGAGACGCGTTGCTGACGGTCGAGCGACAGAAGGATACGGCAGCTACGTCGTAGCGCTCCTTGCGAACGGAAAGGAGACGGATGGCCGGATAAAGGAAACGCCATCCGCTGTTCTTTCGATGGCTGCAGCTGGCAAGTGGGTCCCGCGCATAGGAGCTTGCATACGTGAGATGAGAGAGTATCCAAGGGAAACGGCGGCTCCATCTGGGCTGGGCTGGGCTGGGGCTTGTACTCGTGGTGGCCTGCAGGGTAGGAGTGAAGGAAGGGGTTACGGGGCTGGGCCGGCTTGAGGTTAAAGGAGGCTGTTGGGCTTCGTACTTGCGGTTGGGGTATTTGAGCACGTACACAAGTACACCAGTACATACGCGTATATATATGGCACAGGAGCATGCATGTAGGCAGCTCGTGCAACCTGCTGGCTGGCCGTGCGGCCAAGAGATAGGCACGAGCTGGCCTTCGATGCTTGTGGCTGGGCATTTGTGTACATATATACACGTATACACTTGACACAAGAGCATGCACAAGCTAGATCGTGCAGCTTGCGGGATATGAGATACAGAAGAACGGTTTCCCATTTACGAATTATGAAACAAGGAATTTGATATGAGTTTCAAAGGAGATTTGAGAAAGGGAATTTAAAATGAACTCCGAAAGAAGTCGAGTTAAAATCCAAGGAAAATTGAGAAGGGGTTCATGAGCTTGGAGATGAATTTAGAAAGGATGCGAGAGGATCTTGCTACGAATTTGTGCTCTCCAACTCAAAATCCTGAACCACTAAAGAACTTCGGCATACTCCTACAAACAAATCTAAATGCATGCAACGATTCATCAGTGAGTTAGGCTCGGGTTGGACCTAGAACTACATGCTTCACACACTTGCAGAAAATTTTTTGAAAAGCTTATATTTTTGGCTACTCGAAAACCCGGGATGTTACAAAATCTCAGATAGTGAGTTTTATATTCTCTCTTAGTGTCAACAGATAATCAGGCAGTTGGCTCGGAATCGCGCAGCTGCACGCAAAAGCTGGCTGCGAACTGAAGTTCTTTTCAGTGGTGACTTTCCCAAGTTCCTGACAGTTAATTTTTTAGATGCAGGGCTTGGGATGGCCATGTTCAGTCTAGGTGTGTGCTAATATCTGAAACTGCGGTGCTTCTCTGATGTCTAGCTAGGTGATCTATCATCTCAGATTGAAGCATTCCAATTCTGAGGAGATACCAATGCTGAGATCAGGCACTTGTACTTCTTTTATCCCTTATATAATTGTGCTGTTTTAGATCACTTTCTTATATAAATGTGCTGTTTTAGATCACTTTCTTATATAATTGTGTTGTAGTACTTGCCATCTGGATATTTGATTGCTACCTGGACTACAATATTGGTTTTATCTTCCCTTCCGTGGACAATAACATTTGTTGCGTTCTGAAAGCTCTCTTACCTTCCTGTATGTTAGGTGATATCCATGAAGAGGTGGATACTCATAACAGAATGCTATGATGAGAAGGAACAGTGAGCAGCCTCCAAATGTTGTTAGAGTGAATTGAGCGTAGTTGTGATTCATTTTCTATCAAATAGCAACACAATGGTATACAAAATGGTATTCACGATTGATCTTGTGGCTACATGCAAAGCATTAATCGGCTTGCAAACGACGCCTATCTGTGGGTTGTATGACCCGTCTTTTTAGATTCGAGGCTGTTAAAGACGACCCCCGTCTGTGGGTTGAACGTGCCCTAATTAGAGGCCCTAAAGGAGGCTTCATGTTAACCCTCACAACATGTTAGGAAAAAAAAGATAAATCCTAGAAATTCTTACAATAATCAGAACCATCTATACTTTAATTTGGTAGACTCTAATCATTGTCATAATCCACTAGCCATTGGATCTATTATTTTTTATAAAATATTACTCACTTCTATCATTACGGAAAATACATAAAGTAACCTCCTAAACTTGCATCTAATTACCTGCTAAATGACATAATATATTTTCTTATAGAGCTTGGCCCTACCAACTCTTACCCTTTTTCACTTACCTAAATCATTAGTTTTTGCATAACTTAGCTACTTAGAAGAATTACCATAACATTCTTGTCAACAAAATGCAAGATCTTTGTTTATACTCCAACTCTGATTATATGTTTTTGTAAAGTTAACATACCAAATGTTTTTAGAACCATCTCTAAACATTGACACCGATGTTATTTTCCAGACTCCGAGAAAAGTTTAGGTGTTCAATTTGATATTATATTCAGGCTAAGGCCTCAAGTCTAAATTATATTTACTCTAAATTTTTCAACTCGGTTCTAAACATATCACTTTGTACTACAATTTTCATGTTACCATGGTGGAAAGTGGTTATGTGAAAATCCATTTAAGAGCTAGGTCAACAAGGCTAATCCCTCCATTCCAAATTATAAGTTGTTTTAGCTTTTTTATATATAAAGCTTTTATTATGTATCTACACATCATGTATATCTAGATACATAGTAAAATCTATATACTAGAAAAGTCATGGCGACTTACAATTTGGAACAGAGAGACTACTCAATTAACTTCTTTAAACCTAGCTTCTCCTCTTTGGGCCGATTTCAAGGTAAGGATGACTTTTCAACCTCTTGCTTTAAATATCCAAACACCATAATTAGACAAGAGATCAAGTGTAACAATGTTTCTTTTTTTGCGGGTGTAACAATGTTTCCTTTAATGCATCGAAGTTTAATTTTGAATCTAAACTTAATTTTAAGCTTGTGCTTTGTTAAGAAACAATGGATAAAATAATACTTTGGGTGTGTTTGGTTTGAGAACAAGAGTGGATAGCATATGGCCATCCATGGATTTCGGGATATGGATGGATATCCATGCTGCCTAGATAGATAGGGCAAGTCCTTTTTCTGTTTGGTTGGATGGAGGATGAGAGTAGATGGGATAAAAATGCTTTAACTAATTGCATTTATATTATTTAAAAACAACAACTAATTATACACTAATAAATATGCAGTAACACTAATTTTGTCATAATAATCGATAATTACAAATAAAATATATTAATTAGCACCACTATTATCCTAATTGGCATCCAAACATGCACTAATCAACATGCCAGCATGTATCAAAGTTAATCTTGCCATCATAATTACTAAGCAATAGTATAACATCCTAATAATCCTAAATTATTTGCTAACGACAAAGACCAGAAAACATGGATGAGCTCGTCACCCAAATTTTTGATGTAGGGATATCTAGCATCTAGGAGCATATTCTCCTGTCACGGATATCCATGTCTAACTCCTCCACGAACCAAACGCCGCTTGTCCATGGACCGCCATCTTCCATCCATGTATATCCATCAATCCAAACACACCATTTCTGAACCATAAATTTAGATGATTTTTTCTGGATTTTCGAAACCATTTTGAGGCTAAACAACTTAACAAATACTTAAATATAGCATTATGAGCAGAATATTAGTTTCAAAAGTATAAGATTTATGATTCCAGATCCAAGCAAAATGGGTCCCGCTTAGTTTTTGGCATATATTGAAAAGTTTGAAGACTTTTAGAGATTCATAAATCTTTGGTTTTAAATTAACAAAGAAAAGCTAAAAAATTAGAAAAAAGGACACACGCACGCCATTCACTTCACTAAGATGAGCTGCACTGGGAGCGCTATACGAACCGGTACGATGACAGCTGAGACTTTTGGCGTGGAAACGCTCCGCAGCGGGTACTGCAAACCGTGCGGAACGTCTGTTGCTAGCGCTATTTTCAGCGGCTACAGTAAAATTTACCGAGGGCAGCGAGAGGTAGCAGCGGGGGAGAGTGAGGAGAGAGTATGCAGTGGTGAGTCCCACTTGTTAAATTAGCTAAAAAATGTTATAACTCACAAACCATAAAACCAAATTAAATTTCGATTGCACCATTAAATCCGTTGCAATAAATACTTCAAAACAAGATGTCACATGGATATATTTAGACAAAGTGACAAGTGGGCTCTACAGTGGATAGAGGATGATATAGAGGATGAATGAATATGGAAAAACTATATATTTTGTGATGACTAGGATAAAATATTTCTTTTAGAGAATGAATATAGAGGTCCACGAGTGCGGATACTCTAAGTTGGCGAGCCACGTCGTCTGCCCTGCCGTGACTCAACTGTCCTGTCACAACTGGCGTGATCGAAGTCAGGAATTGTGCTGCAACCTCTAGTGATACAAAGGACTCGTTTATGAAAATTTAGTTGAAATAGGCACTTTTTAGTATTTGAGTTTTTTTTTGCTAAAATATAAAATAAATTCCCCAAAACTCAAGTCTAAACTAGATTTTTTTTTTTTGAATTGAAGTCTAAACTAGATCTAGTGATGTTGGACCCGATCAGGCTCCGCCTGCCTTAAATTTGACGTTAATCTCGACACTCCGTTTGAAAAAAAAAAGATCTCGACACTGGGCCGATCTGGGCCTGCTTCTCGTACGAGTTGGACCACGCCAGAAATAAGGGTCCCGTTCGACCGTCGGTGTCCACGGGCAGCGAACAATCGAGGCAAACGGGAGCTAGCGCGGCGGCGTCGGCGGCGGCGAGCGAGCGAGGAGATCGAAGCGGCGAAGGAAGAGCAAGCGGTCGAGAGGATGTCCCTCCGGTCTCTCGGTTCCCTTCTCACCCGAAGGTTGTTGTCACCCGGGAGCGGGATCCCCCGTGCGCAGGCGAAGAAGGCACTAGCGCCGGCGGCAGGCGTGCCAGCACGCTCTTTCCACTCACTCGTGAGTTTATTTCACCCAGGTCAAAGCGCTTTCTTTCTTTAATTTGCGCTCGCGGCTCATAATTCTCGTGACGATGCAGAGGGATTTCGCTGTTGGTGATGGCGCAGGCGCTTATGGTGGTGTAGCCGCGGCTGCGTTAGCTGGATTGGTTGGAATTCTTTATTTCAGGAAAGGTGCAGATGAGTCAGGTATGGAATAGTCTTCAAATTCCTCGCCTTTTGCTTTAATTTCGTTGTTCATACCCATATCTGTGCGTACCTGTAGCCGGCGAGGTGACTAAGGAGGTGGTGGCTGGGGAAGAAGAGACTAAGGAGGTGACTCGGCAGGAAGCAAAGAAGCAGTTGGCTGGGGATGAAGCCAGGAAGCAAGGGGCCATAATAGAGGCAGAAACCAAAGAGCACAATGACAACGACTTCTCCTTGGAGGAGTACCTTGCTGAGATGACGAAGATGGCTGCTGCGCAGAAGAAGGCTCGTTATGAAAGGTCTTGCAAGAAGGCTGTCAAGGAGGTGACAAACAGTGAAGCCATCAAGGATGAGGCAGCCATGAAGGATGAGGCGGCCATGAAGGCACGGTTTGAGGAATGGATCAAAGAGTATGGCAAGAGATACAAAAACAAGGAGGACAAGGCTCGGCGCTATGAATTGTTCAAGGCTTTTGCAAATATGGTGGACAAGGCAACCGCAGAAGGTGGGACTGTCTTTGTCACAAACCATACCGCAGATTGGACCGAGGAAGAGTGCCAATGTCTGTATGATAGTGATGTTGACTGGGATGACTACATCGATCACATCCGGTCTTTAATTGATAAGAAGAATGCCAGGGCCAAGAAGCCTAGCAGGGACTGACAGTGTGGTATGTTGTTATTTTTCATTTTTGATCCAATGATTAAGGATAGGTTCACTAAATTAGTTTTGAGTAAATATTTTTTAAGAAGGGCTAAATGACCACATAATCTGAAGATAATAGGCAATAAATATATTTCACAATTCTGATTTGGTTGCTAGTAGCAGGCTAGCATGTTGGTTAGCTTGGGTGTTTATATGAATTCTTGTATTAAAAAAAACATAGGCTCACAAAGTCACAATTTGAATTGGCAAATCGCTTTTTACATGATAAATTTGGAAATTGTGCTCCAGATATACCATTTGTGATAGAGAGGGAGAACATCACAGGTCACACATAATTGCTAAGCGCATAGTCAGACCTTGAAGGCATTTAGTAACCAATTGTTCTTTTTGGCTCATCTCGTTTTGTTTATTTTAACCAAGTTTTAAGTAGCATCTCATTGATCAGTTTTGTCTTCTACTCTTCTTTTCTGAAAGTTTTTTGTATTTTGCTTTGATTATTCATTCAGCATGAAATTCCTTGTTCTAGTTGATAGCCATGGTAGTGGAATTCTTTTTTTTTTAAACGATGGTAGTGGAATTCTGATTTAAAATCACTTAATTGTTTGATGTATATGTTAAAACGTGTTTGCATGATGCCAGTTAGTCGAGGTTATATAATGTTTCTGCTGTGATGTATGCTCTATATAGTGGTACCACATGCAGCTAATGAGTTTGCTGACAATTTGCTTTATCTCTGATCCAAATTCTTTGCTAACTTATCTAGATAAAAAAAGGTAAATATTGTTGACATGTATCATGCAGAACTCAACCTATTCCAATGATTCAACACTTTCATTGTTTTATCATTTACACTTGCAAATGACCTGGTGAATTTATCCAGTGAAACATCATTTAACATTTCAGTTGGTATGTTCTCATTACTTAGTTGATGAGTTTATCTAGAGACCATACATTAATTGTAAATGGACACATGGTTATAAGCTTACTAAGCAATTGGAATTATTCTCAATGGCCAGGCCAGATCATATATGGATAACCATAGTACTGTATTTATTCACTTGTTTGATTAGATTTGAGTAAGATGTTGGTCATTACACTTTGTGGTTCCCTCTTTTTTCAGTACATTTCCTGAAAGAAACACATCTTGTTTGCATGAATTTCAAAAATAAATTGCTACTAATTGTTCACTGTTGCCAAATTTCCAGGAGACAGATGACTAAGCATAAGGTAGTGAATCTACCAGCAATTCTCACTCGATTGTTTTTGGCAGCAATTCTCACTCTTAGAACTTGTAGCAAGTTGTATTATACCTAGGATATAATGTAACCGAATGGATGGCACACTGGTAGAGTCTTCCCAAGACCTGAGGATAGCTGGATAGGAAGTACCCTAGTTTTGTTTTGCATGTTAACCTGCCACAAAGCAGATCCTTAAATCATGAACTGGATTGTTTACTGCCTGTGCACCCAAACAAGAAGTAATAGGCTACCATATAACGACTGAGCTATTGTGAATTTCCCTAGGGTTTAAAAGAACTCTATGGGTTGGTTTCGCAGTCTAAAGATCAAAGCAGATAATAATCAGAAGTTCACGATGCAAGGGGGAATCTACATCTACTACCTCTGGAGTGTGTGTTTTCTGAGGAAGACGATGACCTCAAAGTATCAGATCTGCACTTTCTAGTGTTCCTTTTCAAAAGAAAAAAAACGAAGGCTAGATTTGTTTATCAGCTGGTTAATGTCACACCCTGAGATTCGATTTATATTTTTATAAAATCCTCCCACCTTTGACACCACTGGATGAAGTCTAAATTTGTCCATACATTTCTAGTAGACCTTGTGGTTTGGCACACCTCCGAGTTACTTTTCCTAGATTTATTGAGGAAGAACTTTTCATATACCTCACTTCACTTCCTATGTGTGACCTCTAACGTAACCAACAAACTCATAAGAACAATTTCACAGGGATTGTGTAAGAGTTTCATAGGAATCAGTTCAAAGAAAAACGCAGGAATAAAGAAAATTTTCCACATTCTAAACAGGCCCGAAAATTTTCCACATTCTAAACAGGCCCTTGCAGAAAATGCCTGAAAAAACTTTCCATAATACCTCACTTCCTACGTCTGACGTAACCAACAAACACAAGAACAATTTCACAGGAATTAGTTCAAAGAAAATCGCAAGAACACAGAAATTTTCCCATGTTCCAAACAAGCCCTTATAGAAAATGCTGGAAGGAAGAACATGCCCAATTGTGCGTCAATAATGTGATACTAGTATTCTCTCCGCTCATATCTAGTAGTAATGTATAAAAAAAATAGTACCACTCACTACCGAAAACTTCTTCAAATGCTTTAGCTCAACATTTGAATAGAAAATGAAGCAGAACATCATCCAGATAAAGCAAGAAAAAGTCTTCATCCGCAAATATCAGGTTTGACATTTCCGATAAATAACAACCTGGAAAGGTCAACCGTTTTATACATTTCTGGGTATTCATTCTCCACTATAGTAGCTTTAGAAAACATACATGTTCACAACATAGAAATACTAGTGACAGTGACAAAAGCTACAAGGTATGAAGTTATGAACACCAAAATTAGAACAAAACGATGTATATGACTGGCCAACAGCAGATTAAGACATCACATACAAGGTCTCCACATGTAAATCAGAAATGTAGCCTGCTCCATTCCCTACTATACCTGCCTCCACATCAGTGTATTACTTTTTTTCTTAAGCATTTCAATTTGCGCTACAGTTTTCCGTTCTGAGACAACTCAACTTGCTTGTTTCTTACAGTCAATGATGGGAATATAGCCAAGGTAACGAGTGATTCCAGCCACCCCGTTCTTGTCAGCCACTCCTCGCCTGAGCTTTGCAAAGCCGCCATCACCCCACCAAGTACCCCCACTTATCTTCCAAAATTTGTTTCCCTCTTCGTCGGTGCCATACCCAACTACCAGTACAGCATGTGAGCGTGCACCACGATCACCATCAGCAGCAGGGCGGCAGTTGTGATATTCAATTATGCCATCACCTTTGAATCCTCGATATATGGGCAAACACCAATAGGTACTGCTACGGGTTGTTTCGCCCCCGCTCTCATCAAAGCCTTTTCATTTGAATTTACATAATCGTAATCATCAATCTTCAAAACTACATCTCTCTCTCTCTCTCTCTCTCTCACAGCATTTCCCATGCCACAAGAGACGCGATGGGTATGCCTTGGCAGTCATGAGTCCATGATTTTTGGCATAGTCATATGCGTGGTACAGTTGGCCACCAGCACTGCAACCTTTGCCAATGATAACCCGGACATCACCTTTATGCCTCGTGACCCTCTTAGCACAATCAAGAACTTGTTGAACTGACAGGTTAACAAGCTCACCCTTCCTGATCATGTGAAGGCCTTCCATAGAACCTACAGATGCATAGGCCCAGTAACCTCCGCAGAGACACTGATCCTGGGGAATGGTTACAACACCTTCGGCCGTCCAATCGACATTTTCTGGCACTGAAAGCATATAACCAAAATTAAGGACCAACTGAAGCCACAGAACATAACAACCGGAACTACATTATTCTACATGGAAATCTAGGAACACAATCAACAAAATGTTAATGAGATCTCTTCCTATCAAGACCATCAGTGGCACCACAGAACAAAAGAAATTGTAGCACACATTGACCTGTGCAGCGAAGTGATTCTTAATTACTAGCAATCGGCTGCACAATGAAACATTTGCTATATTGAACTTTGTAGAACATGACTACATCTACATGAACATCTACCAAGTACCAAGACAGATTCAAGCATGCACATGGATGCTAAGAAAGTTGTGCCAGATTCCAATGGAACATGAATAAATCAAATCCTCACAGGGTGCTACAAACTGGCATCCAGAATGCAGGTGGCCTAGGCTTCCTAGTAGCCTCGTTACTAAAAATAACCAAAACAGTAGCCAACAGACCTTCCTCTTCATCTGAGATACCAACAGCCTTTGCTGAGGAGACTCCAGGTGAGGCCAACCACATTCCCAGCAAGGTGGATAACGTGGTGACAGCAAGAAGGACTCCACCAGCAACACCACTACTAGCATGGAAATCCCCCTTTCCAGTGAGAAACCTGCGAGATTGGGAATGTAAGGGATGTTAGTCACATAATCACGACATCGTGTTGGTCTTGGTTCTGGACGCCAAGACACGAACGAGAAGTGTACGTACTTGTGTACAAAAACATCCAACTCTCCAAGGGTATTGGCAGCGCCTGCACCTCCAAGATAGCTCGGCGACCACGAAATCAGAAGCGGATGATGTGATCTCTTCCCCGCCGCCGACCGTAGTGCCTTCTCCAAGATCGCCTGTGAGGTACCGGTGCTGGAGCTGCCGCGGGAGAATACCGAACCCAATGCCCGGAGAGCCATCCCTCCCGGCCTCCTTGCCCTCCTTCACCTCCGCCCGATCGTCCTCACGGCCGCCGCCTGCCCGCCTCGCCCTCGCCGTAGGGTTTAGGTGCTATCGGGGCCCGAAATAGGCCTCTGGTGGCAAGGAAACCCGCCTAAGCCTGCGGAGGCCCAATGGTCTCATATCATTCATTCCCATTCCATCAGGAATGGCGCTCGCCTTGGAATACACAGAAGCAATTGACCCATGCGGTGAGCCGACCAGACACGGCCCAAAAGCAAATTCATTTTGTACTCAGTGCACAGCTGCCATTGCCCTCCGCTTCCCGCGCCCACTGCCGAGCAGTGCTCCATCCCTCTGCTCCCCCCACGAGCATGCATGGCGCCCAAGCAACTGCAGCAGGTGATTGTGGCCACATTGCAACATGTGCAACATTCCAATCTATTTTTGAAACATTTAGATAAAACACTTGCAACACACGTACGAAATAGCTAAAACATTTGCAACATGTGTCTGAAAAACTTGCAAAACACTTGCAAACTCTTAAAAAACCATTGCAAACATATGTAGCATCAAGATAAAACACTTGCAACATACTATAAAACATATGTAATATCCAGATCAAACACTTACAACGAACGTCTGAAAAAACAGATGAAACATTTGGAGCAAACACTTGAAACATATATGTATAGCTATTGCAACATGTGCAACATCACGATCTACTTTTGCAACATCAAGATAAAACAATTTGCAACATCAAGATGAAACATTTCAAACACTTGAAACACAAGCTTGCAACATACGCTGCGCAACGTCACCTTGCTGCTTGGACAAGATACCCGAGCAGCACGGGCACGCCGACGAAGGAGAGCGCCTCGGCAGCCAAGAGCTTCCACACGCCGAGGTCGAGGTCCCCGCCAGGGAGGTCCGCATTGATGAGCGCCTGGAGGAAGTCATCGTTGTCGTCCCCCGTGCCGCCGAAGTCGTCTGACTCGTCGACCACACCGGCGTCGACGAGGTTCTATAGGAGGAGTGGGCACAGCGTGGTGGCAGACGCGGCGGGCAGCGACGAGGCGGAATGGGGCGAGTGCCGACGAGGTTCTATAGGATGAGTGGGCGCGGCGTGGCGGCAGAAGCGGCGTGCAGGAGCGAGGCAGAGTGGGGGCGGGCGTCCGATGCAGTGAAGCCGTGACGAGCGAAAGCGAATAGAGATTTCTATCGTTAGGTAGAGATGGAGGAGAGAGCATAGAGGGAGGCAAGCCGATTGCCTATTGAGTCCGGTTGCTGCATAGGCCCAAGAACAGGGGCGTCCGCATGCACAAGCCCGGACGGACACCCTAAACATAGGATTTTCACGTGTTCGACGTTCTATCTATATCTATACCTAGTCTTAAAGAGTTAATGTTTTTCTCCCATTTTTTGCCTGGACTACCTCTCCCGCATTCTTCGATTTCGATAATATAAGCACTGTCGATTTTCATCTGCGTCCCTACACAAACAACCGTTGGGTGAGGAGTTGTAGTCACAATACCCGACGCCTAACCAAAAATCAATTTCACAAGCCACTACGTCTAATTAAATCGTATATGGATACACATATCTCACAGATCAATCCTCGCCATGACTCATCAGTAAATCAAAATCAAAGATCGAAATCAAATTCAAATAGAAATCGAGAAATAGAACACTTATAAATCCGTGATGCACCAAAAAAACACAAAAAAAAGTAGATGACGAAGATCAGATCCACGGACTCAGGTTGAGATTTTTTGAGACTAGAGACCTCTTGGTCCTGCTATTGAAAGCAGCTAAGCTGGGGTTACCAGCACCAGGACAGGCGTTTGGGCACAAGGCCACCAGTATACATCACAAAAGAAAGAAACACATCTATCCAGCTACCTCTCCAGTACTTTCCCAACTAGAGAAAGAGAGCTAAGACAAAAGAACCAAAAAAGACTCCACAAACTTCACTTCACCACCCGTGCCAGACCATCTTTAAGCTGTTGCAATACCCTCTCAAGCTGCACCTCGTGCTCCTTCTTTGCTAGAGTTCTCTTTCTCCAGCAAAACCAAGAAATTTATAAGCTATTTGTTTTGTGTTAGCTGCTACACCCACTGTCCCAATTATAAGTTGTTTTGGCTTTTCTAAAAACAATAGATTTGCTATGCACCTAGATATATAATATATCTAGATATATAGTAAAAGTAAGTTATATGGGCTTTGCTGCAGTACCTCCAAGTGACTGTGAGCCGTCCATTTATTTTGATCGGAGGGTTATGACAACGTAATAGATGAAAAATATTTAATTAATTTTTTAATTAGTAAAATTGAATAAATAAAGGAAGTTTTAGATATATATTTTTTTCTTGATTTGATTGATGCATGCATGATCCGGTGGATATGGCAATTTTTTTAAAAAATTTGCAACTTTAAACTTTATATTTTGGTTACCATGTACTTTTGTACGTGGCCTGATACACTTGATTTTATATTTAATATGACTTGTATGTGTGATAGTAATAGCATTTGATTATGTGTTACCGTACAGACGTACGTGATTACGTGTACGTGACATATATGTGTGTATCATGTGTAGTACACGTGTTAGTGAGTGTCCGGTAATGTGGGTACGTGTACGTCCTTACATGTAGGTAGCGTGGTGTACGTGTTAGTACCTGGCTGGCAATGCGAATAGCTATATGGATAATTTCACAAAACTGAATTTGTTTGAAAAAAAAACAAATGTCACCAGATCAGTAGGTCCCACCCTGCACGAGGACGGTCAAGCGTGCATTCTGCACTACACCCGACACGTGTCACACCCCGTGGCCGCCGGCGATCGCCGGGACGTGAGGAGATCGAACCAGACAACAATGGCGATAACGCGACGAGGAAAGATTCCCCAATGCGCGAGTTCTATTTTCAGATTCGCAATAGTGTTCCCAGCGTGATCGGGTTTCGCTTATTACAGTCCACGCCGACAGGCCGGCCCCACATGTCACAGACACTGGCACTACGGCCCACATTACAGAGACTGGAATGTCTTCACATCCGACACTACGCTTTCTCCTTGCGAATACGTAAAGACTGCTGGTGCTACCTTCAAGGTGTCGATGACGTAGGCTTGACAGCTCCCCCCGCCGAAGGTCCTGCTTGTCCCCAAGTAGCAGCATCAGAGAAACGCGTGCGCACGACGTTGTAGTCCTCCCAAGTTGCAGAAGCTTCTGGCAGATTAGACCATTTGACCAATACCTGTGGTATGGCAGTGTTTCCTTTCTTCACGAGGCGCCGGTCCAGTATTTGTTCCGGCGTTGCCGCCGCCGCTTCAATATCCGTCGTCACTGGCAGCTCAGAGTAAATAGGTGAATAATCTGCAAGGAAGGGCTTTAGCTGGAAAACATGAAAAACATCATGAATTTTGCTATCTGGAGGAAGATCAAGCCGATAGGCCACTGCACCAACACGCTCGACCACCTTGTACGGCCCAAAATACTTGAAAGAGAGCTTTGGAAAGGGGCGGCTAGCAACTGATGTCTGAGTATATGGCTGAAGTTTCAGCAGAACCATGTCTCCTACTTGAAACTGCAGGTTAGTGCGGTTCCTATCTGCCATCATCTTCATTCGGTTTTGTGCCAGTTCTAGATTCTTCTTCAGGGATTGGAGGTGAAGTTCACGATGTTCAATGAGATCAGTCACTGACTTGGGAGTATTGGGTTGAAGTACAGGGGCAGCTCCCACATTTGGTTCCACTCCATATAAAGCCATGGATGGTGAACAACCAAGAGACGTATGATATGATGAATTGTACCATAGTTCGGCTAATGAAAGCCAGGATTTCCATGTTCTTGGGGCATCCTGCACTGCACATCGGAGATACATTTCCAGGCACTGGTTGACCCTTTCAGTTTGGCCATCGGACTGAGGGTGGTAAGCTGTGTGCTCAGGTTGAGCTTCACCCTGTATAGCTTAAACAATTGTTTCCAGAAGGAGCTGACAAAGATGGTGTCTCTGTCAGAGACAATAGAATGTGGGAGGCCATGTAACTTGACAATGTTGTCCATAAACAACTCAACAATGTCAGCAGCTGTGTAAGGATGTTTGACTGCCACAAAATGAGCATACTTGGTTAGTCGATCAACCACGACCAATATGACACTATAGCCCTGGGATTTTGGGAGGCCCTCAATGAAATCCATTGAAAGATCTTGCCACACTCCCTGTGGAATGGGTAAAGGTTGGAGCAACCCTGCTGGGTGTGTATGAGAATGTTTAGCTTGCTGACATATGACACATTGTTTGATGAAATCATCTACTGCTTGTTTCATGCCACGCCAAGCAAAGTGTGATTTCAGCCTGTGATAGGTGGCTTTGCAACCGGAGTGCCCTCCTATGGCACTGGAATGGAAGGTGGCGATAAGTTTAGTTTGCAAGGCTGTATTCTGACCCACCCAGATCTGAGACTGGTACTTGATAATACCATCATGAAGGCTATAACCAGCTGAGTTCGGTGATTGGATTGCTAACTCAGTTAAGAGTTGTTGTGCTCTGGTGTCAGTAGTATAAGAATTGATGATTTCCTGGACCCAGTCAGGTTTGACCATGGACACTGCCTGTAAAGCCTGAAGATGCACAAGCCGAGATAGAGCATCAGCTGCTACGTTGTCTTTGCCTTTTTTGTAGATGATCTTGAACTGCAAGCCCATCAACCGAGTCATTACTTTTCCTTGCATCTCAGAGTGTAAGTTTTGCTCCTGGAGGTAGGACAGGGATTTGTGGTCAGTGAGTATGATGAACTCCTATCTCTGTAAATAGTGGCGCCACTTCTCCACTGCCATCAGCAGAGCTAAAAACTCTTTCTCATAAATGGAGAGGGACTTGTGCTTTTCGCCTAGGGCTTTGCTTAGAAAAGCAATGGGTTTGCCCTCCTGCATCAAGACTGCACCAATGCCGTCCCCACAAGCATCAGTCTCCACTTGGAAAGGGAGCTGAAAATTTGGTAGAGTGAGAACTGGGGCTTGTGTCATGGCCACCTTGAGATTATCAAAAGTAGCTTGAGCTTCTGTTGTCCACTGAAAGGTTTTGTGTCTAAGAATGTTGGTCAGTGGTTTAGCAATAATTCCATACCCCTGCACAAACTTTCTATAATAACCAGTGAGGCCCAAGAAAGCTCTGACATCAGTTATAGTTGTTGGTGTAGGCCAATGTAGCATAGTTGAGATTTTACTCTTGTCAGTTGCCACCCCTTGGTAAGAAATGATGTGGCCTAAGTATTCCAATTGACTTTGAGCAAAAGAACACTTGGAGAATTTGAGCTATAACTGATTGTCATGTAGAGTGTGAAGGACTAGGTTTAGGTGTTCAGTGTGGTCTTCAAGTGTAGTACTATAGATGAGAATATCATCCAAGAAGACTAAGACAAACTTTCTCAAGTAAGGTTGTAGAATCTGATTCATGATGCATTGAAAAGTAGCCGGAGCATTAGTAAGGCCGAAGGGCATAACCTTATATTGATAATGACCATGGTGTGTCTTGAAGGCCGTCTTGTACTCATCCTCAGGTAACATTCTCACTTGATGATAACCGGATTTCATATCCAATTTGGTGAAGTATTTTGCACCTGCCAGCTCATCCAAGATTTCATCAATTAAGGGCATAGGAAATCTGTTCTTTATAGTGAGGTCATTTAATCTCCTGTAGTCAACACATAGTCGCCAGGTACCATCTTTTTTCTTGACTAAGAGTACAGGTGAGGCAAAGGGACTGTGGCTATGGGTAATCAGCCCGGTTTCCAATAACTGTTTCACCTGTTGCTCAATTTCTGACTTGTGCTGAGGAGGATAGTGGTATGGTCGTGCATTGACTGGTACAGCTCCTGGGACAAGGGGAATGGCATGATCATAACACCATTGAGGAGGTAGTGTTGTTGGATCCTGAAAAATGTGCTTATGCTTATCCAACACTGCCTGAATACAGGGTGGTGTGGGAGTAACATGATCCAACTGAGGTGGTGGTATAGAATCAATGAGGACAAAGGCCCAAGTATCATTACCCCTAGTGCCCTTGTACAACTGAGTTGCTGTGATAGGAGATACTTGCAGTGGAAAGTCGACTACCCCTTGTAATTTGATTGGTTTGTCATTCACTACAAATTCCATAGTTTTGCTGTGCCAGTCGATATGCATTGGGCTGTGTGTTCGGAGCCAATCATAACCCAGAATGGCGTCATATGGTGCCATATCAAGTACTATCATGTCACTGGACAAGGTCTCGCCCTGGATAAACCATTGAAGGTTTTTGACCATAGAGGAGGTAGAGAGCCATTCTCCATTAGCTAGCTTGACTTGCTTTGTTGGAATTGGCACCGTGGGTAAGTTGGCAATCTCCGTGAACTGCTTGCTAACAAAACTATGTGAACTCCCTGAATCAATCAGTATGAGCATAACTTTGTTCTTGACCAAGGTTCTAAGCTTGATGGAATTTGGTGAGTCTACAGTAGACAGGGCATTGAGGGATAAATGGCCAAAATTTGCTGTGAGGATATCTTCCTCAGCTAATTGGTTGAGCATCTCTTCAGTAATCTCCTCCTTGTCCAAGTCATTAACAGCTAGTGCATTCACCTGGGGTTGCTGTCTCTTTGGGCAGACAGCCTGATGACCAGGTTCAAACTTTTCCCCACAGCTATAGCAAAGATTGTTTGCTCGCCTGTAATCCCTGAGTTGCCTGATGCGTTGGAGATTAAATTGGGTTTGCTTTTGCTGGGGATCTTGTTTATGTTGAGGAGCTCTATTTGCTGCAAAGGTTCTAGGAAATTTGGTCTTGTTTCTTTCCAGTGTCCTTTGTTGAATCTTGGCAATGACCACTGCACGGTTGACAGTAACAGGGACATGTGGCTCCACCACTGCTTTGATCTCATCTTTCAGACCAGCCACATAGGTTGATGCAAAAAAACTTCATCATAATGACAGTTATGCATTGTGATGTCATACTGCAATGCCTGGAAAGCTGTAGTATATTCCTCAACTGTACTTGTCTGCCGAAGGGCGAGCAACTCATTGATGGCATTGCGATAATCATCTGCTCCAAACTGTTCCTGTATCACCTCACAGAATTGTCGCCAGGTAGGCAAGGGATGATTTTGTTTGTAAGCCTGCCACCATTTGGAAGCGTTTCCCTCCAAATGCATGGTAGCAGCGGTGACTTTTAGCTCATCAGGTATGGAGTAAATGGTGAAATAATTGATGCAATTGTCAAACCAAATCTTGGGACTAGACCCATCAAATTTGGGAAAATGGATCTTGGGTAAAGAATGGTGAGGTAGAGACTCTTTCCTGGGTTGTTCACGGTGTTGTCTGGGTTGCCTGGATGGCCCAGCCATGAAGGTCTTTTTCCCTTTTGCAAAGACATTGTGGAAGTCCATTTCTTCCTCGTCGAATAACACTGAGCCCCCATCAGAATGATCCGATAATGTTTCACGTTCCATTTGCTTCAATGTGAGGTTGGCCACGGCCTGCCCATTGGCCTGGACCTGCTGCACTATCTTCTTTTGCTCTTCTTTAGCAGTTGTCAGATCTCGCTTCATCTCTTGTTGAATAAGACCAATATCATTCATACTTTGAAACAGGAGGTCAAAATTTTCCATCACCTGGTCCCACCGAGTCTTCTCAGCATCTGAATTCTTCGACATAGCGTCAAGAACGAACTGTGTCTGTTTGGATGGCTGTGGTGCCTTTGGTGGAGCCGTGGTGAAGACTCTGAAAGGCGTAGCAATTGGTTTGGTGTACACCGCCCCACAACTTGCTACAACCGGACGCCGACCTCGCCTGGAAGTGAGGCACTCACTACGGAATTTTACACGGAGACAGTGCTCCGCAACCCTGATGAGTGGACACTTCCCGCCGTTCGCCACCCGCCCCGCAATCGGTACTGGTAGCGCCGGAATTTTACACGAGGACCTGCCTCGCAACCCTAGCTGACCCCGATTGCGTGCGTAATGAGAGATAAGAGCACAGATGATGGCGTGCTCAATTTGGTTCCCGCCTCCGAACCACTGATGCCGATGCAGAACCCCAGTCGAGTAATGAAGCCGAAGATGAACTGGATCCGTGAAGCCACGGGATGAAATTGGGTTTAGTGGAAGGTTAGGGTGGTGGATGGGGATGTGGTGGAAGTAGGGATGATGGGATTCGAGGTCTGGTAGTGTTGCGGTTCGTGCTGACCCAGTTCCACCAAGGAGGGACCTATGGGTTCCCGCGTCGAACACCTCAAGGGCGTGAACGGGAAGAGCCTGCCCACCGGGATTACGAACTGTAGATCGAAGCACGCGACCGAGGAAGATACCAGAGGGAAGTGGAACGTCGATGTAGAGGTGGTGACGACTCCTGAAGGTGGTGGATCCGTAGATGAGGATGAATGTCGGTGCGGAGACGAAGATGGCTCCGTACGGGTAGGTAGGGATGGTGGGTGGCCGAGGAAGGGCTGCCTTTGATACCAGTTGTCACACCCCGTGGCCGCCGGTGATCGCCGGGACGTGAGGAGATCGAACCAGACAACAATGGCGATAACGCGACGAGGAAAGATTCCCCAGTGCGCGAGTTCTATTTTCAGATTCGCAATAGTGTTCCCAGCGTGATCGGGTTTCGCTTATTACAGTCCACGCCGACAGGCCGGCCCCACATGTCACAGACACTGGCACTACGGCCCACATTACAGAGACTAGAATGTCTTCACATCCGACACTACGCTTTCTCCTTGCGAATACGTAAAGACTGCTGGTGCTACCTTCAAGGTGTCGATGCCGTAGGCTTGACAACACGAGTCCGCCTAGCCACTCTGACCGCTTCCGTGCGCGCTATCGGAATCCCGTGATTAGAGGAATCAAGACGGGATCTTTTCTCCCGTCATTAGGGTCATTAGGGTAATCCACAGTGATTGCTTTTTTGTTTTCCTAGATTTTTTAATTTATTGTTCTAAAAAAAGATTTTTTAATTTATTAAGTAACTCATAAAATACGAAAAATCAATGGCTCAAATTAATTTAAGATATTACCTCTTTAGAGGTAAAGTTTGTACCTTAGCATTGCCTAAGTTATATATCTTTTAAAAAAGGCACAATAACCTATAAATTGGAACGGCTGGAGTAGAACCTTAGAAAAGATCCAATCATTCGAAGTCTTCCAAAGACCCAAAAACATTCCTGCTAACAGATATATTGGCCACCAGTTATGTTTGCACCCTTCATTGCTTAGGTGCTGGTCGACAAAATGCAACAGAGAGCTTGGGAACCTGTCCAACCCAGACTATCCCTCACCGAACTCCACACTAAAACTGCAATTGGGCACTTGAAAAAATTAAAGGTCCCTTGTTTCTGTTTTGCCAGAATGGATCCATCTCGGTTCCTCTTTTTTAGTTGTTCCGTTGTTCTGAATCTTTAGTGGAATTTTAGTCTTCCAAATATCACACATTCTAAGATCCACCACCTTCCATATTTCTGAAGCTGATATAGAGACTTCGATGTATTCTACCCTGATGTTGTCAATTTCCAAAAAACCTTGTCATATTCTACAGTCAGAAAAACGTCTGCCAAGTTCCCCACCATTGTATTCCATTCTTCGAGTTCTATCTGTCCAAAAACCATTGTTCGCCTAAACGATTGTTTAGCCCATTTAAACACCATGCAAATGCTACACCGTGATACGCCACTTACGTTTAATCGTTCGTTTAACCCATTTAATTGGCAGTATAGCCCGTTTAATGGGCCGTTTAGCCTGAATAATGGCTAAATAGTAGGTGACTGACTGTTTACCTTTTAATGTTTAGGAAAACATTGCCAAAAGCTCTTCTGTAGCTTAAGTTCCATTCTCACGCCCCTGCTTCTTGTAATGTTATTCCAGTGCCTATGCATATCATAAACAGGTTAGGGAAATAAGTCTTGAAACGACATTCTCCAATCCAAATATCAGTCCAAAAAATGAGTCTGTGCCCCACTCTCCACTAGACATGATCTCCCCCTTTCATACCACTCTTTACCTGAATGCAGCCCTTGCCAGAATTGAGACATTCCTCTTGGTTTGGTTTGGATAAAAAAAACTTTTTCCCTGGGTATATTTCTTTCTTAGCAGCCTCAAACACAAATTATCTCCTCCACTTTCCAGCTTATATATCCTCTTTGCTAGCAGCGCCACATCCATTGCTCTTGTATATATAAACCCCAGTCCCCCAAACTCTTTTGGACTTGCTAGATAATCTCACTTGGTCATGTGATAATTTTTTCTTATTCCCAACTCACTCATAGAAAAATCTTGACCTGGCTGAATCTAGTCTCTGATGTGTACCCTCATGCAGCCAGCACAATCCCATAATGGGGATGCTAGTGAGACTTGTTTTTACCAAAAATAGTCTTGCCACCATAGTGTACATTCTTCGTGTTAGAATATATGGGTTTGGCCTAAATAAGAAATTCTGAAATTTCTAGAGAAATCTCAAAGGCTCATTCATGTATGCAAAGAGTGGGAGTGAAAATCCTTTAGTCCCACCTTGCTTATGGAAGTGGAGGTAACCATACTTAAATCTGGAAGTCCTCACGTCTAGTGTGAGGAGGACAAAGGAAACCCATACGTGTGCGCTCGCCTCACCGAGCTGGGCAGGGCAAGGGCGCAAGAGCGGGGGTACCTGTGTGAATTGTCCGCCAAAATCCGACCTCTTTTTGTAGTTTTAGATTTGGTCACTTAGCCTTTAAATTTGTAGATAGGAGATCATGATCGTGACACGAGATCGAGTTGGATAGACCTATATAAGAAGCCTATCGGCCGACGCCAACTCGCATCTAATAATAGGGCTAGGGTTTTTGCCTCTTCTCGCTGCTGTGCCACCATCGTAGCTTCTTCATCTTGAGCACCTACGTGCACCGGCGATTGGAAGAATAGGTCTCTAGAACTTTCGTCCTTATGATCCTACACCGGGAGAGGACGAATAAGGTTTTTGAGAAGCACTCTTCGCGCAACTACTCGCAACCTCCATGACAAGTCCTCTTCCATCCATGTCAGGCGACGCTATGTCAAGGCTTATTCGTCGTCAGCTGCTCCGAGTTCTTCCTCCACCGCTCACCGATGTCTCCGTTCCACCCCCAGCAATAGCGTCTCCACCACCAGCAACACTGTCTCTCTCTGCAGACGAAAGGTACACACCCCATGATCCAATCTGTTATTATAGTATGCCTTTTGTCCTTTATGTCACTGTTCATACTGATCGATCTAACTAGTATGTTAGGGCTGCTCATGGCAGTATCTAAGATCGTCATGATTTATGTTTTGGTTTTAATCTGAAAATTGCCTACTTATTCAACAATCCAAAAACTTTATTGTAGGCCTTTTTCCTAAATTAACTATGGCTGATTTTGCTGCTGTGACCGAAAAAAGATTTTGGTGCACACTTTAAAAGGTTGCAAGTCAAGGCCACGCTCTGGCTGCAGGCCATAAAAGTGTTCTTGGTCAGCGCTGGCATGCCTGAGGGAAATAGCTCTGAAGAAAATAAGAGAAGATTATAGAAAACCAACATTATCTTTGTGGGAGCAGTTCTTAATGTTCTTGCTGATCATCTGGTAGTTGCGCTCTTGCACATAACAAATGCAAAGATATTGTGGGATCATCTGAATGCTACGCATGTTGCATCAGATGTAGGCAGTGAGTTGTACATCATAGAGAGATTTCACGACTATAAGATGGTTGGTAACCGATCTATAGTCAAGCAAGCTCATGAGATTCAACGCATGGCAAGGGAACTTGAACTCCTTAAGCGTGTCATACCTGATGAGTTTATGGCTAGATGCAGTATTTCAAAGTTGCCTCCTTCATTGAGGGGCTTTGGCACAACTCTCAAACATAAGAGACAGAAAACATCAGTTGAAAACCTGATAGCATCTCTTGATATTGAGAAGAAGGCTCGGGCTAAGACGCTACTGATAAGGGGAACGAAGGCCATTCTTGAGCCAACATGGTCCAAAAAGAACCCACAAAGCAAGAACAAAGGAAAGAATAAGTCTTTCGGTGCCAAATCAACAACTACCTTCAATAATAATAATAATAATAATAATAATAATAATAATAATAATAATAATAATAAGAACAAAGCAGAGTTAACTTGCTCCACTTGAGGATAGCTTGGTCACTTTTTCCGAAAAGTGTCTGGATCAAGCACCCCAACTAGCCAAACAGTTTCATAAAGTGATCTAACGAGCGTGTGCTCGTGTTTATAAGCGTCTGCATCTGTAACTGGGTCTCGTAAAAAAAAGATTCATCACTCAAAACATTTTTATAAGAATCCAGATCCCAACTAAATGCACCCTAAACTTGTGCATGCATGGTCCATGGACGAACAATTTGAACAGCAAACCAACTTGTCTAGCAAGCTTTAGCAACTACAACGATGTCGTGTCGAGGCCGCCGTCGCGCAATCGCGCTGCTACTGGCTGCTGAACATCGAGGCACGGTGAAGTCGGTCAGTCCGGAGCGCAACCACATAGATCGAACGTTGTCGTTATAGAGACGGACGTAGAGATGGCAACGGGCCTCCAATATCCAATACCCAACGGATAAAGCATGGAACCGAAGGCTTCGCACAAAGAGGCCCAAAGAAGCCCAACACTTGTATTTAGCCCAAGTCTCAGTTGTCACTCCAGGGCGCGTTTGGTTCTCCTCATTGGCGCGAGCAACATGAAATGAAACTCGCCCAACCAGGTGAGCCGATTTGGCTCTCCCAATCGAGGACTTCGAAACATTCTGGCAAACAAACCAAACGCATATCTCGCTTAAAATCCTCGCTGAGCAAGGCTAACCAACGAAGAAACCAAACATGCATAATAATTATTAGATGAAATTATCAGATAAAATTGGTATTAAGGCCATTGTCAATGACTTCACATCAGTAAACGTTAGAAGAAATTTTTATGGTAAGATGTATAACTTGTTTTATAAGAATGTTTTTTTATGTATTACACTTATTAGAAACATCATTACATTATTAGAGTTATATTAAAGGGCCCATCTTTATAGCTTCGCTTCAGGCCTATAAATAGACAGGACGGTAGAGTTATATTAAAGGGCCCATCTTTATAGCTTCGCTTCAGGCCTATAAATAGATAGGACGGGACTTGGGATGGATGAGCAGCTCCAGGCCTATAAACCGGATATTTTACCAGCTGAACACTTGAAACCGTTCAAAATTACCTCTTGCCATGATTTAGAGTGGTTTTGTCCCTTTTTAGTTAAAAATATCAGTAAATAACTTATAAAGGTTTTTAAACCGCCGAAAAATGTCTCAATGCTTTTAAAATTTCCAAAAGAAATGGAGACATATTTTATATTCCAAACACAAATAAAATAATTTATACCTCATGATAATATATCTAGATGACTTGATGCTTCAAAAAATAGATTTAGCTCTAGGAATATAGAAAAAATATCCAAAAAGATCTAGAAAAATCCCAAAATATTCCAATAGATGTATAAACGTGTTTTAAAAACTTATCATAATAAAAACGTAATACACAACCAGCACAAATACATAGCATGCATGCATTTAACATTAATGTATGTTGCACACATGATCGAGGTGATGGAGCTGGAGAGCGACGACGCTATTGGTCTCACTTTACTGTTCTTCTTGACGACCTCCTTCTCCTTGGCATGAAGATCCTACGCAGAGCCTTTTTGTCTGAGGTTCTGCCAGAAGTTGCAAGAAACTAGCTTATCAGAAAAAGCTACGAAACAAGACCGCTTTTGAGGAAAATATTTTTGAAACTTGCTTCTCAGAAAGGGACTTTTTCGATTTGCCCACTGCTTTGAAAGTTGTGAAAGCCATTACAACTTAAGCAGGGCAATAGACACCATCAATGGATCACTGCTTAATTTGGTTGTCATTCTCCCCTAAAGAGATTCAAATGGACATGATATTTTTCTGTTCTGATATAAAAAGAAATTGCCTATGTAGAAATCTCGAAAGCCCTATTTGTTTTAGCTTCGGATCTGTAGCGGACCCAGAGTTTTTTTTTGAGCCGTAGTGGTTTTGTGGCCCAAATAGGCCTGTCAGGTACTAGGTTCGCTAGTGCTTAGGATTCTGGGTTGTGATTTTTTTACAATTGAAGGCTAAAACAAACGAGCAGCTTTATTTCTACACAGGATTTAACAAACTATCTTGCCGGGTTAGGGTTATTACAATCTGCTCTCCAAATGCTTCTGAATGCAGCATAGTACGTATTTGTTTCTGGTACTCCCTCCGTTCCAAATTACAATACGTTTTAGTTTTTTCTAGATACATATGTTTTATCATGCACTTAGATATACACTATGTTTAGATACATGACAAAAGCAATGTATCTAACAAAAGCAAAATTCTTATAATTTAAAAAAGAGGGAGTATTTATTGACACTTGTCAGGGGAGTGGGTTTGTTTTCCGTGCAGTAAATGGGCTACGGTGCAAAATTAAACACATCATATATACAGTGCTACTAGTTTTAAAAAATTGAATATATATATATATATAATATATATATATACGCGCTATTCTACACCCTAGGTGTAGAATAGTATTCTACACCAAGCTGTTATACTGAACAAAATTCAGTACTGTTCAGTACTCGTGTTTCAGTATTGTTCAGTATTTTCGAGGTGCTGGGTGTAGTACTGACTGATACTGAACGTGGTTCAGTAGTACTCAGTATTTTTTCAGTTCAATTTTGACTTGTGGTGTAGAATAATATTCTACACCTAGGGTGTAGAATAGCGCTGCCGTATATATATATATATATATATATATATATATATATATATATATATATATATATATATATATATATATATATATATATATATATATATATATAAGCAAGCAGAACAGAGGAAAATCATTACCAGTGTCCGACGAGGCTGCTTGGACAGACATGGCACTGGAACCAGGGTGGTCATTGCGCAAGGAAAGCCCGTTGAAGGCACTTACTAGGTCGTCATTTTGCGACGGCGGCTCATAACAGCTCGTTGCCTCTTGTCCAGCTTCAGCGTTGGGAGGTGATCTGGAACGGAATGTGAAGCATTGTGGCACTAATGCCTGTTGCTGAGGAGCAGCAACGAGTTGAGGCCCCAGAACATCAGAGGTTGGGGAAGCCCCTGCCAAATTTGGAGCATGGACTATGTAAGGCTCCTGACAGTAGTACATACAAAGCTGAAGGAAAACAGTGCTAAATAATTTACTTTCAAAACAGAGGAGACCCAGAGCAAGCAAAACAGAGGAAAACATTACCAGTGTCCGAGGAAGCTGCTTCGACAGCTGTGGCACTAGAACCAGGGTGGTCGTCGCGCAAGGAAAGCCCGTCGAAGGCGCTGCCGAAGGCATTTGCTAGATCGCCATGTTGAGATGGCTTGTAACAGGCCATTGCCTGTTGTTCCGCTTTCACATTGGGTGGTGACCCGGAACTGAATGTGAAGCACGGCGGCACGAATGGCCCCTGTTGCTGAGGAGCAGCAATGAGTGGAGGCCCCAGAATATCAGAGGTTGGGGCGGCCCCTGCCAAATGATTAAAATCAAGTCAATGACATTATCAAGTTTGGAGCATGGACCGTGTAAGGCACTCCACAGTAGAGTGTAGGACATACGAAGCTGAAGGAATAATCAAATAAACGCGCCCGGGAACAGTTTGTTTGGTAGGCATAAATAAATGCATATAAAACCATACCTGAAGTTCCCTTGACGCGATGAGGAATAAGTGGTGCACCCTGAACCAATTCTCGTCCACGGATGGTAGCGCTCTGGCGAGCTTCCGATCGGCGCCGTCGTGGCTGGCCATGTCGACTGCTAAGTTCAGGGGAGGTGCCGTGATGGTGGATGGTGAAGGAGAGGTCCGCGGGTAGAGGCAGTGCTGCAGTCAGCGACTGGCCGGAGTTGTCGTCCGTGATGGAGGAGCCCACCTTGTCATCACCACCTGTAAATTTGCATAAACACACGGCGATTTTATTTTGATAGGAGCAACAAACAAGTTAGCAAGTTCCTGTTTCTGTGACTGTGAGATGAAGAATCCATACCTGAAGTGCAGATGCCAACATCGTCAGCTACCTTCTGAACAACTTCTTGTTCCGACACGTCAGCAACGGAGGAAGGCTTTGGCTGTGTTGTGTGAACTGTAGACTGGCTGCGTCTTCGCGGCCTTAGACGTACTCGGTTGCTGCTCCTCCCGCCTTCGGTTGAAGGGAACTCTTGTTTTAGGAAACGTGGACGCTTCGGGTGGTTGTCAAGTGCTTTCTTAATGGCAATTTGTACACGCCAAATATCCTTGAGTTGGGAGAGATGGATGAGACCAAAATCAAGACGACCATTACTCACAGAAATTGTTATATCTGCATCAAAGTCAATACGGAGTAGTTCCAGCTTTGGCATGGATCCAGCTTCAAACGTCAGCATGGGGATACTGATGCGCTTATCAAAATCTGGTGGATCGGTGCCTACCCAGAAACGCCTCAAGCTTCTGTATGGATACCTGTTGCTGATCAGAAGTCGTTGTTCGTCTGTCGAGTGTATGCCTTCAACATTGTTTCCCATCTCCAGTTGTAGATCGACAAGAACTGGTAGGTCACCAAGAATACAAAGACTTTCCTGATCCAATTTCTTTATTCTCATATATATTTCTTCAATGTTGACAAGTGACTTCATCCAGCTTGGCACCCTTGACATGGGACTCATCCAGAAACAAAGCTTTCTTAGGCTACCAGAGCACCACGGCACCTCTATGATGACGTCATCTCCATCGAAGATGACAGCATGCCCTGCATCCCCATAATTACGATCAAATCGTACGTCTAAAGTTTGAAGCTTATTTAGCTGTTGAAAAGAAGAAACCATCTTTTTTAGAGGATGCACGTAGCTTTCCTCGTCAACAATACCAGAAATGGAAAAGAATGATATACCCAGATGCCTCATCTTGGTTAAATAGCCAATTTCTTCAACAAAAATAGCTGCTGCCTTTATGTCAACGTGTACTAATTTTAGCTCCTCCAATGCCTGCATGTTTTTAATTCCACTGGGAAAGCAGTTCACCTTCTCAGGACCCACCAGTAGGTTGACAAGTCTTTTTAGTCCAACTATAGCTGTTGGTAATTGGATTATGCTGCAGTCCCTTATGTCAAGTGTTTCCAAATACTGTAGCGCTCCGATCTGTTCTGGGAGCTCAGTTATCGATGTTTGCCTGAGGTTTAAATACCTCAGCTGGAGTAATTCTCCAATGTTTGCAAGATGATGGTTTTCTAATAATCTCCGACAGTCCGTGAAGTCCAAGACACACAAGAATCTAAGACCCGACAAGGAACAGGGGAATCCAAAACTAACAATTGACCGGTCATTTGCATAATTTTGGTTCAAGTGTACGGTCACATCTCCATCAGTTATACCTTGTAGACTCAATCGACGAACCTTGATTCCTGGTGGAGGTGTTAGTCTTGGGATACCATGTACTGTAACAAAGTTGTCTTCAATGGACTTGCACACGATGAAGTCAAGAATTGTATCATGGACACGACAGCTGTTCACCTCGCCAGTCCACTCACCTATTTCCTTCGGAAGGATTAAATTTCTATTGATGAGCTCAGTAAAAGACTTCTCTCCCGATTCATACAAGGTGCATGTAGATTCTGTAGGAACGAACCCCTCTGCAATCCATAGCCGTACTAAATGCTTTTTATCAATTTCATAATCTTCAGGAAATATACTAAGATACAATAGGCAAGCTTTTAAATGATAAGGGAGATCAAAATAACTGAGTGATAATATTCCCATCATTCCTTCCACAGTCGAATCTCTCTCAAGTCCATGGCCAATAGAAGTTTGAACTTGATCCCACTCTGTGACTGAGTGAACTCCATTCCGTGCTTTGTTAGCTAACAAACCAGATATTGCAATAATGGTCAACGGTAAACCTCCACACTTCTTCAAGATCTTATCAGATACTTCTTTTAGGTTTTCTGGGCATTCATTTCCGGGCCCAAATATTCTATTCTGGAACAACATTTCCGAGTCCTGTTCTTCTAGAGGCTTTAGTTTGTAAACCCAACCATCAGAAAATAATGAGCAACATGCTTTGGCCACATCATGTATCCGAGTTGTGGTTATTATCACACTACCGCAACTATTGCTTGACAATGCATACTTAATTGTGTCCCATGTTTCCACATCCCATACATCGTCGACTACAATGATGTACCTACAACATGATTTGATAAAGCTATTTAGTATGGAAGAATACATTTTTAGTTCAAACAAATATTCCATGGATAATTAATACCCTAAAATGATTGACAACCAGAATGTATGAAACTCTACTCTTTAAAATAATAACCTTATACTCTAGTGAAGTGTAAGCATCATTTACACCTATGTCATTTACTTTTCACACACTCAGAAATGGATATTAGGAGGAGTGGTATGATTTAGGATTTCTAGAACAAAGACGCAACATAAGATCGTGATGTACTAAGACGATACCTCTAAACTAGGATTTTAGAACTAAAGCTCCACAATTAAATTAAAACCTACACGTAACTATCTAGATACGCTCTAAGTTAATCTAGTGCATCATTTCTAACACCTAATTAGGCAGCCTATATACCTATATACAGGCTTAGTGGTGCAGAAACTGTAAGGTTAGATTTATACTACAAAAAATTGGTAACTTGTTTTCTATTTTTTAGCAATATATTGCAAGAGAAATACTTGGTCGGAACTCTAACTTATTACAAGTGAAAAATCAAATTGTGCCTTATAAATGCTCATTTATAAGGCCCCTTAGTGATAATTTAAGGGATTTTATCCATATCAAGTGACTGATACTTTATATGTGTACTATGCACATTTTCAAGCCTATCAGACCTATATAAAATAACAACAAAGAAAAAGCATTCATGATAATTATCTGTGTAAACGTCGGTTTCCTTCAAGGGTACGAAAGCAGGAAATTTCTTACAGAAAAAAAAGTATAATGGCCAAAGCATTGCTAGATGAAATTAAAATAGGTTTCTTAACTGAATGGATGTGGCATGCTGAAAGAAAACACCCAGGCTTACCTTTTTGTCTGAAGGAATTCATTGATTTCCATGATCAGTTGTTGTATGCTCCCTGCTTCCGTCTCACAATAACGTTGACCTGTCACCTGACTGAGAATAGTTCTCAAAATCATAACCATGTCTGGATTCCGTGACACCGACAAGAAAGCTCGGCACTGGAACTGATCCTTCAGCTCTACATACACTCTATTTGCAAGGGTTGTCTTTCCAAGTCCTCCAATTCCCACAATAGACACTATCTTCGGTTGTGGCGATGAAGTACCCCCATCATCACCTGTCAGAAATGAAATTACCTCTTGTTTTGGTTGATCGATACCCACAAGCCTTGAAGCATCCTCAAATATGGCAAGAGCTCTCGGATCCACGGCCACTTTGCTTGTATTCATGACAGTCTCGCCGATTTGCTTGTATCTTGCATTCCTTTCACTCACCTCCATGACTTGGCCTTTCAGCTTTTCAATCGCCTTGGCTATCCGACGGCGGGCCTTGGTCTTGTCTAATTGGAGTAGCTTCTTGCATTTGTCGATGAATCCATCTGGTTTCGTCAAGTCGTCATCAACACGGACTTTGAAGTCGTCGAGGCTGTCCTCAATGTCATAGGAGAGCTCTCGCACCTCCTTCATCCACGCCTTCTCTTGCGCATCAGGATTCTCCTCTTCTGACTTCTTCAGAAGGAACGCGTGCATGGCTTCTAGTTCCCGAATCAGGAACTTGACCTCACCACGCACGCCTTTGAAACGCTTGTACTCGTCGCCGAGCAAAGCTGCAAGCTTATGCAGGACGGGGCTCAAGGCCCCCGTCGCTGCGCTCACCAGGAAATCCGGCATGGCCGCTAGTAGAAAACACAACCTCAAAGCAAGCTCATGTTGGGTTCAGTTGGAGTGGCTGCGTGAATGGGACGCAGGCAGTAGCTCTGTGAAACGGATTCTCCACAGGCTGGCCTTATTAGGCTCTAGCTCGCCATGGATTCGGAAACAGAGATTAAGTTTAGGAGATTGTTTTGGGAGAGATGTCTCAGCTCTCAGTCTCTCACTGGAAGAAGCGTTGGCGAAGAATATCCAGGTCGTCGTGGGGAAAGCAGTGGGAAAGAAGACACCTTTATTCTCCCTCAGCAGAGCATTTTGAGATTTTATTTATACAGAAGTTGTCCAACATATGTCGCCCAATGTGCTGGTAAGCACTATAATCAGACACTTTTCAAGAATCGAAATAAAAAATGTGCAGTGCGCAACAGCAGTGCAGCACTCTCACGTCCAAAAGTGACAATGATTATACTATATACTTCCTCCGTCAAAAAACAATAAATTCGGCTCTTTAAACAACTTTTATGATATTAAATTAATATCATTTAATTAGTTATGAAATATATATTCATAATAAACATATTTGGAGACGTAAATGTTGATACTATTTTCTATAACTTCAGTCAAATGTAAAAAAACTTTGACTTGTCCTAAACCTGGAATTACGTTCTTTTTAGGACGAACGAAATAGAGGATTTCGGCTTCGCAAAGTTTTCACATTATAAAAACCGTGGATTCTCCTAGCATGTAATTTGTACTAAAAATTTCAACTTTTGAACTTATACGTACAAATCATTTATTTTGAACTCAAACCCATACAAGAAGTTACATGCGCGCATATGGTTGCTACAAAACACTAAGAAATCCTCTCCTTTCATTTAAATATGAAATAATTGAAATTTGAACTATAAAACTCCTTGGAAATTTCATCTAAAAGTTCAATTTACTCAATCCTGAATTTGGGCTGAAACTCACTCCTTTCTCGACCCGGCCTAAACGGCCTTTTTTTCTCCTTTTTGTAGACTTTCATTTCTTTTATCCTTTTTTCCAAGCCTTTTCCCCTTTTTGTAGACTTTCATTTCTTTTATCCTTTTTTCCAAGCCTTTTCCCCGGTGAAGCCAACTCGCTTCAGCCCAATCAGGCCCAAGTTAAAAATCGCGTCTTTCTATCCTTTGCCTGGCACGTGCACCCGGACCAAGTTTCGGTGACGTGCCTGTGGGTCGCCTGCCACCGCGCGTCTACCATTCTACCTAACCTACCTATGTTAGAGCATCTCTAGGATAGGGTTTGTTTGCGAGGATAGCACCGTCCCATATGGGATATCCCACCTAGTCCCGTGTTGACAGTGACAGTGTCATCACAACGGTAATATTCCATGAAGATCCAGGGCAGCCCTAGGATAGGGCTGGGGCATCCCACCTGGGACGAGCTTCAACCCGCGACACAAGGGAGAAGAAAGAGGAGAGATGATGGCCGGCGTGGGCTCCACCGCTCGGTGCAGGCGAGCTTTGTTGTGCGGAATGGAATGGGAGAAAGGGAGAGGAGAGAGGGTGTGGCCAGCGTAGGGGTGAACGAACCCCTGGCCTTGGTGAGCTGAGCCGTGCGAGCGGCGTTTGCCCCGGCCTCATTGTGTGCCACCATGTGGGCAGACGGCCCCGCCTCGGCGAGCTCCATCTACCGCCTTGATCTACCGCCGGCACGTGGCTGACCTTGCTTGCGCGGGGCGGCATGCGGTGAAGGATGCACGAAGGTTCAACGTCGATCCAGCCTCAAGCACTCCCATCTAGATCCACCGGCCCCCTCGCTCCTGCATCCGGCAAGCTCACCGGGGAGGGCTTGGAGTGGGCCCCCTCCAAGTACTTAGTCGACAGCAGTTAACAGTGCTCAGATGGGTATCTCCCTGCAGGGGAAGTCCTAACCTGCCGTCCTCATCGCCATCGCCGTGGTCTTCCCATCTCCATACAACAGCCTTTAGTCCTAGTGCTCCCTTCTTCAGCAAGGCGGCTCCTCATCTGGTGTTTGTTCGTCACCTCTGCCTCCACCTGGGATCTTGGTTCGAGCTTCTTCTTCAATCTCAGGCAACGACAACAACACATCTTTTGATTGCCGGTGTGCGTACGTCTCCTCTGATGGCTTAATCGTCGTCCCTCCTTTAATCGGCGCTTTGCGCGGTCAGTCTATCCGGGTGCATGCGTCCTTGACGCCCCTGAGGCCCTCTGTCGGCAGACTTGTCTTCCTAATTGCCATCGACGGTGTTGCCTTCGCATCCAGCTAGGACTTTGTTGTAATTAGATCTTCTACCGAGCACCTCTTTGTAAAACAACTGCTGTGATAATATATTATAATATAATATATATGTTGTTGTCATAAAAAATACGTCGAGCCAGCCAAAGCGTAGGTGCTTCGTCAGCTCGTCTCCAAGTCTCCAGCCCACATAAGAGCAGCTTCATTGTGGCAGAGAAGCGAACCGAGGGGAAAGTGAAAGTTCGATTCACACACTAGAGTAACCGAACCGTGGGAAAATATTCCTTTGTTCGACGCGAGTTTTCGGTTCGAAGCGAGGGAATAGAATATTGATTCTGTGCATGCAACGAGCAAGCAACCACTCAGATGTTCTCTGGTCTCTCTTTTATTTATAGTTTGTTGTGGTCTCATGTAGAGAAAAGTGAATGTAACATTGGAGCATGCTCGATTCGTGCACAGTGGAGTGGAATCTTTGCATGTGTGGCCTGACAATCGCAGGTCGGTTCGGTTCGACGCGACACTGGAGCTGCCCTAAGAAACCCGGTTACCATATTTAATTTTCGGCAAAGAAATTGTTGCAGCATGAGCTTGATCTTGCTATGGCAAACTCACCTTAATTTCTTTTATTCTTTACCGCTGTGCTGCTGCTAATTGTTTATTTGCCCGATAAGTCGCACGCATGTTGTTGGATTCAACTTTGGGTGAATGCATGAAGATGCTAGGGTCCGCGCGCAGCATGCATTTTTAATTAGCATGCATCAAAGGAAGCGAGCTTGCCTACGGAAAATTTCTATGTTTATGTGCATAACATGTGCTACCGCATTGCACATAAACATTATATTATATATAAGCCTGAGAATCGTGCCATTCCTCCACGAAAGTACCTCCGACTTGGCCGGCAATGATACGGCGCTGCCCGCGCAAAGCTCGGTCGCAGGTTGCAAATGTTCGGCAGTCCGGTCCGCCGTCCTTGTGCTTTGGGGCCAGATAAATCCCGACGCCTCTTCATTTCTGCGAGGCAAAATTACATTACCGCCAAGCTTCAATTTTTTGTTCTGTACTTCTGTTCAAATAGTTCGAGTACTACCCAGTTACTTGGCCCCTAACCTTTAATTAAGACAACTGAGCTATATTCGCTTATTTATTTAGTCTACGAGCTACATAATTTCTCTCTCGTATGAATCTGTTGAGTGGTGAAATCACGTGCTCTGACGGCTCTCTGGCCTCATAATGCTTTTTACCAGCCACTTGCCGCACATATGATTGACCTCCCATAAAAAAATTCCTCTGCCGTATCACTTTGCACCGACCTACGAAGCACAAATGAGTTAACTTGGGCCTCGCATTAAAAATCTTTTTTTAGAAAAGGTCGCATAAAAATCTTGAGCAACTGCAACTCACATTTGTTTCTGCTTAATATTTACGCATATACACACTGAAACAATTTTATCTAACTACTCACTCGTGAGATCACGGTTGCTTTGTTTATGTAGCACGTTAGCACGTACTATCTTGCAGGATATATGTTTCTTTTGGCACTTCGCATTGTGCAAAGTAACCATTTATATTCGGCAAGAAGCTCACCTGCTGCATGCTGCACTCGCCAGCGCCTGCCCTCTCGCATCTGCTGCTGCTGCGCGCTGGCCTGCTGTGCTTTTTTTTTTTTTTTTTGAGTAAGGAGCTTTTTCTATTCATTGCTGTTCACTGTGAACAGTAATACCGCGGTCGCCGGGATCGAACCCAGGGTGGCCAGGCAGGCCCTTGGCTCCTTGCACTGGCCACCAGCAGCTGCCGCTCGCTGCTTGCCTGCTGTGCTTTTGCTACGCATGTGCGTATGCTATTGCTTCACATAACATATGTCAGAAACATATGAAAGATTTAGAACATACGGTTGTTATGTGTATAGTCACTGCAACATATGCAACATATAGATCAAACATTTGCAACATACGTCTTAAAACAGCTGAAACATCTGAAACATACACTAGCAACATACGTATATAGTCATTGTAACATATGCAACACTAGATCTACTTTTATAACATGAAACGCATTGCAACATATGTTTAAAACAAACATTTGAAACATAGACTTCCAACATACATACATAGCCATTGCAACATATACAACACTAGATCTACTTTTGCAACATTCAGATAAAATACATGCAACATCCAGATAAAACATATGAAACATACATCTGAAACCCATAAAACATACGGACGTAGGCGTTGCCGCTGAGCTCGATGCCACGGAGTTGTGCGGAGGTCGCTAGTGCAAGCTCATTGGCAGTACGGGCCTTGGCAGTGGCATCAATAGACAGATGGAGACGCGGTGGAGATGGTGAATCTGCGGACATGGCATGCGGCGCGGGAGGGGCGCACAACACGTGACATGGGAGAGTGGTGTGAGCGTAGGCTCGCGACAAGTAGCACAGGCGGGTGGTGCGAGTGGCGTGGACCATCACCCCAGGCCATGGCATCGAAGACGTTGCATGCCGGACAGAGCCACGGTGTCCCCGACCCTGAGTGGAGTCCGCACTGCACCTAGGAAATGCCCGACGACCGCAACCAAGACGCCATAACCATCTCGCAGACACAGCTCAACGAGCGCCGCCGTTCTACACCGCGCTGGAGCCGTTGTGTGAGCCCACACCACCACGACGTCCTCCTCTCGCCTTCCGCAGCACCACGCACAGCAATCGGCGGCTGCAACGCCGAGTCAATCCGTGGCTGTGTGGCGCGCAGCGTTTCAATTGGAAGAATTAGCGTTTTGAAACGGGTCCAAGTCATTCCGTGGGCGTGCAGCCGCAACGCCGAGTCAGCCAGAGTCGTTTTGTGAGCGGATCTGTCCGGACAGAATGGACGCCCGATAGGGCGAATTAGCGTATTCGGAATCGGCCCTCCCAGACATTTTCAGCCGAAGCCCATCGAATCACTTCGCGACATAGCCTAGCTCTTTTCACGAAGAAACCTTCAGTGCACCTGCCAGCTCGTCTGCCAGTCGTGCCATCCCGGGTCAATCTCGTCGTGCGGACACTCCTTCGGCCAAAAGTCCACTCCGGCCTGCTTATTTGCCCGAAGGCCACCAGAGAGCCAGCGTGGCAGCACACGGATAAGTACTTCAAGCACTTGTATTAGTTTCTAGCGACCATTTCTTCCATGTCCCATGCTCACGACGGTTTCTAAAGCACACACTTTGAAAATAAAGCGGTCATGCACATAATTTTGCACCTCTTTGTACGCTCAAAAACATTATCCTCGACACATGTCTACTTTATGAATGCTCTTATTCAGTTGTAAACTCTAACATGGGTTTTATATACTCACTTGCAACCAAATCAACATCTGGTCATAAAGAATTTATCTCGCGACATTGTTCCACTAACCCAAGCTTGACGACAAGTAAATCAATCAGTTGTAGGCCTTCGAAGTGAAGACCTAGTCAGCTGGTGAAGGTCTGTTCGCACGAGAGTCTAGGTCAATTGTAGCTCCTATAAGGGTACTATGAACAATCTCGATGGCGCACGAGCGCAAATAACGAAAGGCTTGCGAAGGTCCACTAGACACCAGGCACAAGCGTCTATCAGGTGCCCAAGCCGATCGACTTAGAGCATCTCTAATAGTTCCTTAATAGTTCATTGGTATTGGTGGTCACCATTACAATTTTTTCAGGTTATTGGGGAAGATGCTCTGGCAAATCAATAATAATGTCCCCAAATATAATAGGCCCCAAATGCCAGAATATGATTTTTAGTTTTCTTTCTGTTTTTGTTTCCTTTTCTCTCCACGACAACTTCACAACCTAAGTCGCCTAGCCTCGGCCTCGCCGTGGCCACCGTTGCGCCCACCCTAGCCCCAGCCACCGCGACCCCCACCACGCCTAGCTCTGGCTATTGTCCCCGTCACACTAGATCCAGCCACAACAAGCCGAGCCACCCCTGCCTTGGTCACCACAACACCTAGCTCTGTCGGCTCCCAATAGATGGCTGGAGCTCGACCGCCTCTCTAGCTTGCAACAGTGGTGCTATCGGGATGTTGTCGTGGGATCTACCGGTGGAGCCAAGAGAGAGCGAGGACGTGCCGGTGGATGCACAACTGGCGGCACTCGATTTGGCAGAGACATGCGCTTGACAATGGCCACAATGGCCTCCCGATTCGGCCATGGCAATTCCCCCTCTTGCCCCCTTCCCCGCCCATCTCCTCTTCTCTCTTCCGAGTATGAGTTCAGAGAGCAGCGGTGCCGGCACCGACGGCTACCACGGCATGCAAAGAGTAGCGGAGGGCGGAAAAGTCACATTCATGGTGGTTGAGTTGCGCACCACGATATTGGGGGAGCTGTATCTTCCCTCTTATTTGAGTGGAGATGAGTTGATTTTGGGTGGTCACCAATAAAAGGGGATGGCAATGGGGTGCTGCTGGAGCAGCAAAATAGTCCATCTATCCCCAATATTTGCAGTTTTTTTTTGGTATTAGGGGCAGGAAATGGAAACTGCCGGAGATGCTGTTGCAAAGTGCTGTGCTGGACCACGGAGGTGCAAGCGGCTCTGTTCGTGTATGTAATCCTATGACTAGCATTTTATCTCGCAAACCATTTGCACTATTACCTTTGCTCAAAAAACAGTAATAATATTTATTCCCGTAATTCTGTTCAAATTTACTACCGTCGAGGATGACACCCTTTGGCAAATAATTGTGCATTGTTTACTAATTAACCCTTGCCAGTGCTGCAGTGCATGAGTTGAATAACTAATTGATCATGAAGGTTCCTAACTTCTTGGGTGAGTTCTCATTCATTCACAAGTCTATAACCCTTATTATGTATAGAATGATATCATATCACTCAATAGCGTCTGACCTTCACAAACGGTTTTTTTTACCAATTCGCATTACCCTGTATAAATTTCATGCCTCTGGAGACTCAGTGCGTCTAATGCAACTCTCGTATAATATGCCCGAGTGGCGATTCTCGATTGTCATAAAAATTATACTTTGCTAAAATGTAGGTCCATCACTACTGTTAGTCTTTCAACTTCAATTCACGCATGTTTCTTATAGGACAATATTTTTCAGCGAAGGTAACGCCTTCTCAGTTGACCAAAACCAACATGTTATCCTCGACACCCTTATCATTATCAACTATCACCTTTGTGCGAAGCACCAACTCGTAGTCGTAGGTATAACATCATCGGTCCGTACGAAGGTCCTTGGCCCGTGAAGTCACATACTCCAGCCATGGAGGGCCAAGGCATGGACTATGGAGGCGGTCTGCGAGGGTCCGCTCCAGCTGGTCCGACAGCGCCTCATGAAGGTTCCTACGTGTTGGATACAAGCCGGCAACCACTGTTGTCTTAAATAATAACAAGTTCCCAACAGTTCCCAACTGTTGGCGCGCCCATGATCTCAGCGTCGACCATGCCAAAAATATAAGCCGAGGAATAGGGGTAGCGGTTGTGTTGTTTTTGTGGGTGCGAATTGTATTAGAGCGCTGGCCGCTGGGGGTCAATCTGTTAGGGTAAGCAGAGCAACAGAGTTGTTGTCCCCTGCGTTTAGATACTCCACTTTCCCTTCCGAAAGCACCGGCACGACGATCATCGTGGAAGCATCGCCATCGGACAGCCACCACCACTCACTCTTATAGTCTTAATAATAGTCTCTTACATCGCTGGGCTCTACTATTTTGGTGTCGGAGATGGACAGCGACCAGAGGCTGAGCGGAGGCCTTTGTAAGATTATTCATGCATGTTTCGGTTTAAACTAAATAAACTTGAGAAGGAAAAGAACTACACATAGTTGCAGGCATCCCACGGGGCAGCGCGTTGCTTTCAGAAGTACTATGTAATGGAAAAACGGGCGCCTTATCTACATGTAATAAATTCGGCATTATGAATGAACAAGTGCCTTTGTCTACGTACTGTGGACCATGCCCAAAACCTTTCATGAGCACAAGACACTGCTGAACCAGAGAGGCAAGATTCACAAAACCAGAATGGCATCCCGAGTCCCAACTGTAAAAAGTAGAAAGCGCGGCCCAAAAGCAAACGCAAAGTCGGTACGTGTGCAAGTGGATGCTCAATGTCACAGCCTCCAATGACTTGGTTTTTTAGATTATTATATACTCCAACTGAATGTCGGTCGGTAACACAACTGAATGAATATATCCAAACACAACTGAATGTCGCTGACCACTGCAAGTACATGCATGATCCAGGTGATGATGTTGCTGGAGAGCGACGAGGTTATTGATAACTTCACTGTTGTTCCTGACGGTCTCCTCCTTCTTGGCATGACGAAGATCCTACATAGAGCATGATTGTTTGAGTTTCTGCCTGAAGACTAGTTTAATTATCAGAAAAGCTACCACGGAAGTCCGCTTTTGAGAAAATAATTTTTAAAAGCCGCTTGCTTTTTTTCAAATAAATATAGTCCACTTCTGAAGCTTGCTTCTCAGAAAGAGTTCTTTTTCGATTTGCCCACTGCTTTAAATTTGTGCGAAAGCCATTAGAAGCCCGAACAAGCAGGGCCATGGCCATATATAGACACCATCAAGGGATCATGCTTAATTTGGTTGCTATTCTCCTCTGGAAGTTTTCAAATGGACACAATTTTTTTCTGTTCTAATAAAAGAAGGTTGTGTACAGTATGCAGAACTCTGTAAAGCCCTATTTGTTTTAGCTTAGCATTTTCAAATGGACACAATATCTCAAGTTGTGCGATCAGCTTTGTACACAGATTTTAACAAACTAGCTTCCCAGGTTGGGGTTATTGCAATCCACTCTTCGATGGCTTCTTACACACTGTAACATAGTACGTATTTATCCTCATGCCAGGGTTGTGTGAGGTTTGCTTTCTGTGCTGAATTTTTCCTTTCTCTATTTTTTAGAGATAAATAAATGTGAGCTACGGTGCAAAAGTAAACACATGCTATATAGATACAGTGCTAGTTTTAAGATTTCCATTGACACCGGAAGAAATGTGGCCATTACATTCAGAACAAGTGCAGAATGAACTACCAAATAATTTTTGTTTCAAAACAGAGGAGACCCAGAGCAAGCAGAACAGAGGAAAACATTACAAGTGTACGAGGAAGATGCTTCGATAGCTGTGGCACTGGAACTAGGGTGGTCCTCGCCCAAGGAAAGCCCGTTGAAGGCACTGCTGAAGGCAATTGCTAGGTTGTCATGTTGCGACGGCTCATAACAGTCCATTGCCTCTTGTTCAGCTTCAGCTTTGGGAGGTGATCCGGAACTGAATGTGAAGCATGGCGGCACGAATGCCCCCAGTTTCTGTGTAGCAGCAACGTGTGGAGGCCCCAGAACATCATAGGTTGCTGCGGCCGCCCCTGCCGAATGATAAAAATATAAGGCCAGTCTCAATTGAGTTTCATCAGAGTTTTATGGACATTAATTATGCTAATGTGGCACCATATTAATGAAGAGAGATGATAAGAGTTTCATGGGACTAGAGAGAGTTTCATGAAAATGAAACTCTTCTTCACTGTTTCCAAAATCTGGATGTGTTGAAAACAGTGACATAAAATCCCCACTGAGACTGGCCTAAGCCAACGACATTGTAGTAGCGGTATTTACTCCATACGCATGGAACACGAGGCGTTTTTTGCAAGCGAGACATCATCAAAACAGATGTCCTTCGTGGTTTGATTCTGTGCTGGCTCCTTCGTTCTGTTGAGTTGGCCGAGGACACCTTGTCGCTGGCGCTAGTTGCGATGGTCGGTGGCACCAGGCCGGCAGTCACGCCATCTATGGTTCGGGAGCATCTTCGCGGCCACTTTGATATTGATGATGCGGCCATGTCGGTTCTGCGCCATGCCCCGGAGGACTTCATCATCCGGTTCAGTCGTAGGGAGGACCTCGAGCGGGTTCTGCATGCTCCTCCGCCGGAGGGAGCGGTGCCGTTCTTCCTCACCTGGCGACGGTGGACGCGGCTTGCTGGGGCGACTGCGGCTGCTTTCACCTATCGGGTCCTCGTCGGTATCAAGGGGGTGCCTGCACACGCGCTAAGTGCGGCGGTGGCGCAGCGGCTCCTCGGGTCATCTTGCGCCCTGGTGGAGATCGCCTCGGCTGACGCTGACGGTGTTGATGCGGAGGACACCCGCGAGCTGTTCGTCGCTGCTTGGTGCCTTCACCCGTTGCTTGTCCCTGAGCAGAAGCTGCTCGTCATCCCAGAGCCTCGGGAGCCACATTACCCCGGCATTCTGTTCCTTGGGGAGCATGAGATTATCCACTCTGAGCTGCCGATCCTGCACTACCTCGCCCGGATGCGCGTGGTGGAATACCAAGATTGGGATGCCTCTTCGAGCCCTGATGACGATGGCTTCCCCGGCGCACATGATTCTGATGATAGTGGCGATAGCAATTTCAACGGCTATCACCCGGGCTTGGATGGGCCGTCGCAGCGGTCGTCTTTCGGTCCGGCAACTTTTCGCCCGGATGGTGGTGGTGGTCCGTCGCTTGGGCGGGACTCTGGCCCGGCATTCCGGCTGCGGCAACCGGCGGTGCTTCCCATCGCTGCTGCGACCAGCGTGACGTCCGATGCTTCGGCCATTAGGTGGTCCCCGGATCCGTACAGGATGGTGCGCGAGGGCCAATGCTCGCTCGGTGGCAGGGCATGGTCCTGGAGAGGGCGTCGTCTTTTCGGACGTGGCAGCCGTGAGAGCGAGATCACGGATGTCACATCCAGGGGGAAGACCCGAGACGTCGTGGCGCCGCTTCCCATGTCCACGCCTGTGTCTGACATTGGGGAGCGGGAGTTGCCAGGCACGCCTCCGCGCAGGTGCGCGGCGCCGCAGGTCTACAAAGTTGACTTGGGGGAGAGGCCAGTCGTAGCCTGTGGCAGTGGACTGGATTTGGATCCGATGCAGCTTAAGGCTCTGCTGCCTCGTCGAGTGGGACCTTACCCGCCGCGCGCGGATCCGATGGAGCTGGAGGCGGAGCTGGGCGCTCGGACTCCATGCCTGGTGCAGGTCCGTTGTGTCGACCTGCGCTCGCCTGATCCCTCGGCCCAGGTGGACTTCCCTCCCGCTGGTGGCGCTGGCGGCGGTTTCCTGGGAAGGCTTCTGTGTGAAGACGTGTCGCTACTCGCGGGCTCCAAGTGTGGGCGGACCCTGGACCGTGATGGGCCGTGCTTTCTCTTGCAGCCCAGCTTGGATGCAGTTGAGTTGGACCAGCCACCCTTCTGGGATCCCGTTTGTGAGCCTCCTTCTGGTTGGGCTGCTGCTGGACAGGAATGTCGCTTGGGCCTTGAGCGCGAATCTCCCACTCGGCCTGTCTCTGTCCCGGATGCTGTGGTACCTGATGGGCCTTGGGAGCCTAACTTCGATGTCGCCTCTGCGGTTGGGATGGCTGGGCTGGAGGCAGGGGGGCCTGCTTCACCTGGGCACCTGGCGGATCTGTCTCTAGGCGCACAGGCGATGGCGACTGCCGCTGCCGAGACAACGTCGCTGCCTGCGTTCATCGACTCACTACCCGCGATGCAGTCTATCCACGCCCTGGACCGCGACGCCGCCAGGGAAACGGTGATTGCACGGAGTCCATCCACGCTGGCAGCAGAGTTTGCCTGCCAGGTCTCGGCGCCACTCAAGACGCCGCTGATCAAGGCATTGCCTCGACGCCGCAAACGTCGTTCGCCGCCGTCCTCGATCCGGCGCAGCGGCCGCCTCGCGGTGAAATGTGGCTCACGTGCTTCGAACGCGACGCTCCAGGCCCAGAAGGTGCTGACCTCCAAGTGGGACCCGAGCTCGGCCGCTCGTCCGCAGCGTTCCAACGACTCGGACCCAATGGTCCTCGAGTCGGGGATCCACACCAGGGAACTCCTCACAACCCTGCTCAACACCAGGAGCAAGGAAGCTGAGGACATGGCCGCCATACGAGTGGTGGAAACCTCCTCCCCGACATCGGCTAGTGGGAACGGCATCAGGAACGCTGATGCTGAGGTTGACCCAGAGGTATTGTCAGGTGACGGACTTGAGGCCCTCCTCTCGTCGCACTTGACCGACTTGTCGACGTCGCACACACGGGCCCTGGACGAGGTGGCGCCTACTTGTGCGACCATGGCCGCGGCGGCTGCTGCACCGGCAACTGTGCCTTCCGTGACCTCCGTCGATGATTTCATCTTGTCGATCTCCTCCAACCCCGACATGCCGATCCTGACGTCGCCCCCCAGGCTAAGGGTGTCTCAGGTGCCGGACTACAGCGTCGTCCCCAGGCGCAGCACCAGGTTGGCTGGCAAGCCGAAGGCGTCCAACCCTGAGGTCCAGGCCATAAATGTTATGCTCAAGAAGCTTGGTAGGGATGTGCCGCTGCCCACCTCGGAGGAATCCGGCGCACGCCGTTTCCACGAAACGTTCTCCGGCCCCCTATCAACTTCCATGATAGAGGCCATGAGAGAGCTGTTCCCGGCACGCAAACGGTTTGGGCCGCGGCGTGCCGCCGTGTAGCTGCGCCGTTACCTCGTCACAATTAGAGTCGCAAAATCTATCATCATGTAATCTCTTTTAGGTGCCGCGATCATTTTTTTGTTGCAGGAGCACCTTTGTTCGGCCGCGGCGTGCCGCTCGCATTCCAGGCCGTCCGGAGTTCACTTTGTAACAAAAACTTCTATTCCTTATATACATGCTTTGCATGGTCGCGAAAAAAAGTTGCGATGGCATGCACACTCAAACAAGTACGTGCTGTTCGTAAACTAAAGCCATGCAACTGAAACACGCACGTGCTGTTCCTAAACTAAAGCAAGGAACTATTTCACGTTCGACAAAAGGAGGTTGGTCATTACCAGAAAAATTCAAGTCCGGCAAATCTTCTGATTCGTCACAGCCAGAAACATTCAGGTTCAAGTCAGGCAGCTCGGGTTGATTGGCTTCATGCCGTTCACCTCCTTCATTCGAAAAGAAGTCATCTTTTGTTAAAAAAACAGGTCATCAAAAACGTGAAAGGTACAGAAAAATTAGTAGACGAAAATAGAATACAACTCACCTTCTTCATTTGGTTCCCAGAACAAGTGGTTCAAATCAGATACATCTTCCCAATCATTTGGATTGGGAAGATAAACCTCGACGGCAGTGTTCCACTCCAAAGCGCCCTCTTCACCATCTTCTTCAACCACCGGATCATTAAGATCAATTCCCAGAACTGGCACTGGTTCATTTAGATTAATTTGTAGGTCTGGAGGTGGGTCTGCCATGGAAGCGAACTGGACATAAGGAGAAAGCGAATCCAATGGTGGAGGTGCTGAGAGCACGTTCCCTTAAAGAGCATATTTAACTTTACCAAAACTATGCAGGGAAATTTATAGATACACGAAGCGCGAGTAGGTAGGTACTGGAAGCGCGCGTTAAAGATTTGGCGATTTCAGTTTAAAAATTGGCGTTTGGCAACGAATGTTATAGCGAATTTGAAACCGTTTTCCGCAACGGAGCAGGCGGGCCGTTTGGGCGCGCTTGTTTTTTTTTTGGTCATGCGCGCTTTCGTTGGTTTGTTTCACCAAGCAACCGAAACGGCGCTGCATGCATCCATGCAGATGCGGTAAACGATCTAGCTCCTCAACGCTTCACTACTCCTCTGCCTCACATCTGAGGAGGAAAATTCATGAACGGTCCTTCAAATTTGTGAGAGGTGTCATCTATGTCCATATATTCTTAAACTATTATTTTTAGGTCCATGAACTTAGCTTCAGACCTCATCTGGGTCCAAACAGGTCCTAGCCCACTCTCGATGTTGACTGGCACGCTCACTGTGCACTAATGTGCTCCAGCATGTGGGGCCCACGTATTAAGTGGAATATATTTTTTTCATGTCATTTTTTCTCTCCCTCTCCAGACAGTTTGTGCCCCCTTGACGGCTGTGGCCCGGCGGCCGGCCTGGAGGATGAGACGAGCGGGACACCGGCGACAGTTTGCCTCGGCCATGGCCGCACCCTCGCCGAGCTCACCCCAGCCATCGCCACGATGGCCCGCTGGAGGTCCACCTCGGCAAGCCGCCGAGCCCACCTCTGTCTCGCGCGTCTTCGACGGGCTCCTGCAGGCGGCCGCGCAGGTTGGAGCTCTCACGCGCCGGTGGTGGGCGCGGGGCTGGCTGGGGGCAGCGCTCGGCCACCTAACGTGAGTGCGGTGGGGCACGGTGGCACCAGCTCGCGGTGCGGCATGGTGGCCCGAGCTCCCATGCGGCCATGCGGGACGGAGCGCGAGGCCGGCAGGGAGGGAGAGCGCGACCACGGGAAGGGCAGCGCGCGGCCGTCTGAGCTCGGCGCGACGAGCTTGGGCAAGCGCGTCGGGGTTCATCTCGGCTATGCCTGGGGAGAGGTCGTCGAGGACCGTTGCGGCCATGGCCGGGGAAAGCTCGTTGGGGGTGGGGAGCGGTGCGGCTATGGCGAGACGTGGGGAAGTCGAGGGCTAGCGCGTCGGGGCGTCGCGGCCATGGCTGGGGCGAGCTCATCGGGAGTGCGGCCATGGCCGAGGCGAGCTGCCACCGTTGTCTGGCTCGTCTCGTCCTCTTAGGCCGGCATACTGGCTCGCTACCGCACGCCGCCACGTGCCCCCCGCAGCCGTCGAGGAGGCGCAAGCCGCGAGGAGAGGGAGAAAAAAATGACAAGAAAAAATAAAAATATATTCCACCTAATACGTGGGCCTCATGTGCTGGGGCACATCAGAGCACAATCTGTCTGCCACGTCAACATTCAGAGCAGATCAGGACCTGTTTGGACTTAGATGAGACCCGAAGCAAAGTTCATACACCTAGAAATAGCATTTTAAGAATAGAAGAACCTAGATGACACCTCTTGCCAACTTGAAGGACTGACCATGACTTTTTCTCCTATCTGAGTTTCCTTGGTATCTACAAAACTGGCCTCCACGCCAAATAAAAGAGAATGGAGGGACTATCCTCTAGAGATAAATGTGGGCTACGGTGCAAAAGTAAACGCATGCTATCTGAGTCCTAGTTTTAGGATTTCCCCTGACTTGTCAAAGCGGAATGTATAATAGTATATGCACATCCAATAAGGCAAACAAATGCAGTAAGGAAGAAATGTGGCCAGTACATTCAGAACAACAGGAGAATGCGCTGCGAATATTAACTTTTCAAAACAGGAGAGACCCAGAGCAAGCAGAACAGAGGAAAACATTACCAGTGTCCGAGGAGGCTGCTTGGACAGCTGTGGCACTGGAACCAAGGTGGTTGTTGCGCAAGGAAAGCCCATTGAAGGCCCTGCTGAAGGCAATTGCTAGGTTGTCATGTTGCGACGGCTCATAACAGTCTGTTGCCTCTTGTTTAGCTTCCGCGTTGGGAGGTGATCCGGAACTGAATGTGAAGCATGGCGGCACGAATGCCCCCTGTTGTTGAGGAGCAGCGATGAGTGGAGACCCCAGAACATCAGAGGTTGCTGGGGCAGCCCCTGCCAAATTATGAAAATGCAAGCCAACGGCATTGTCGAGTTTCTGTTAGAACATTAGTACATACTATTTGTTTTAGCTTAGCATTTTGGATTGTACCTTTTTACAATTCGAAGCTGAAACAAACGAGCAGCTATGTACACAGATTTTAACAATCTAGCTTGCTAGGTTAGTGTTATTGCAAACCACTCTCCAACGGCTTCTAACATACTGTAGCATACAATATATTTATCCCTATGCTAGGGGAGTGTGAGGTTTGTTCCATGCAGTATTTTCCTTTATTAGAGATAAATGTGGGTTACGGTGCAAAAGTAAACACATACTACATAGAGTGCTAGTTTTAAGGCTTGTTTGGATGCTCATATATTGACCTCAATCCATATGTGCTAGAGTGGTTTGATGTGGAATTTAGTTTAAATTCCACACCAAACCACTCCAAGACATATAGATTGAGGTGAACATATGAGCATTCAAACAAAGCCTTAGGATTTCCCCTAACTAGTCAGGGCGAAATATATAAGCACATCCCATCCCATAAGTCAAAAGCAGTAAGGAAGAAATGTGGATGTGGCCAGTACATACAGAACAAGAGGAGAATGAACTGCTAAATAATTTAACTTTTCAAAAGATAGGAGAGAGAGCAAGAATAATATAGCAAAACATTACCAACGTCCGAAGAGGTTGCTTCAACAGCCGTGGCACTGCAACCAGAGTGGTCGTTGCGCAAGGAAAGGCCCTTGAAGGAGCTGCTGAAGGCATTTGCTAGGTTGCCATGTTTCGACGGCTTGTAACAGTCCATTGCCTGTTGTTCCGCTTCCGCATTGGGAGGTGATCCAAAACCGAATGTGAAGCAAGGCGGCACGAATGCCTCCTGTTGCCGTGGAGCAGCAATTAGTGGAGGCCCCAGAACATCAGAGTTTGCTGGGGTGGCCCCTGCCAAATGATTAAAATGCAAACCAACAGCATTGTCAAGTTTCTGTTAGAACATGGACTATGTAAGGCGCGTGAACATACAATGCTTTTTTTTTAGAAAATGGAATTGTTTCCAACCCCTGTGACCGCACACAGCCAAGTTTAGAACATACGAAGCTGAAGGAATAATTACATAAAATGCGTCCTGGAACGGTTTGTTTGGTAGGTATAAATAAATGCATATAAAACCATACCTGAAGTTCCCTTGACGCGATCAGGAATAAGTGGTGCACCCTGAACCAACTCTCGTCCACGGGTGGTCGCGCCCTGGAGAGCTTTCGATCGGCGTCGTTGCTGGCCATGTCGACGGCCAAGGTCAGGGGAGGCGCTGTGATGGTGGATGGTGATGGAAAGGTCCGTGGGTAGTGAAAGTGCTGCAGTCAACGACTGGCCAGTGTTGTCGTCCGTGGTGGAGGAGCTCATCTTGTCATCACTACCTTCAAATTTGCATAAACACACGCCGATTTTAGTATAGGAGCAACAGTCAAGTTGGCATGATTTGAGGCGATGAAAACTCAAGAGATAAAACAAACGTTGGGATGGAGTTCTGGTTTATGTGACTGAGATGAAGAATCAATCGTCCGGTTCGCTTGGCTGAAAAGCCATAGCTGAAAATATTGTTAACTGATTTGTTGGGAGATAAAAACACTATTTGTTGGTCGAAAAAGTACGGCTTATAAGACAAGCGAACAGGGCCAATACCCATTGGTTATTTTTTAAAAAAAACTTACCTACCTATGGAAATATAGAAAACTAGTAACTCCTAATTTTGCATCTAAATTACCCACATCTACCGTTATGAAAGATAATTCAAAATAACCTCCCTAAATTTGTATATAATTTACCCATCACTGTGATTATCAGATAATTTAAAATAACTCCTTAAATTTGAATCTAAATTACCAACCTCTACCATTATGAAAGACAATTCAAAATAACTCATTAACTTTGTATCTAAATTACCACCTCTGTTATTACGAAGATAATGCAAAGTAACCACGTTTGCATTCAGATTACGTGTATATGCCATCATATGTGGAAGGATATAAAAAGCACATTTTAATTGTATCTGAACTATCGGCCTCGGCCGTCGCAAAAATAAACAAAAGTATATCTCCAATCTACATATAAATACTAATATAAGCTATCACGACAAAGTAAAAAAGTAAACATATCTATAGAGTAAACATTTCAATATCTATAAAGTTTGATGTATAGATTTATAAATAAACTTCTACAATTGTTAAGTAAAAAAGTAAGCATAATGCTATTTTTGCCACATAGACGAAGTAAACATATACATTATGATAAATATTTATTTTAATAGCTTAACAAACGTAAAAAATGTTCCCTTAACAAAACACACAACAATGATACTAACAATTCACTTTAACTTGTATTAATACTCCATGTCCATGATAATAAATTTTATAAGTTGTGATTCTAAATAAGTTTATATGTTTTGATTGAAACATTATGACATATCAATATTAATAATTTACTTTTAAGCACTCTATGTTTTATAAAACAATGGTACATACTACACATATAATTATGTCATATAACAAATTTAACATGCTGAGTATCAGGTGCAAGCTGAAATTACTATTTATGACTTTATAAGAACAAGAGGGTAACCTATGACCAATAATCTTTAAAAAAAATAAAATGCATGCTTTGAATGAAAGATACCATAAGCACAAGAGTTTCAACATTAACATGTTGATAAAAAATTACAACGACTAAATTAGAATTTGCAAGCTTAAAATAGATTCATGGTGTCACAAAAAGATGCACAAGAGCTTATATAACTTAAGCTTAGGTTTTAACTAAATACATATCAGACTAGGAGAAAAAAAACTTAGAAATTGTAACTAAGTGTCTTGTAGAACCTTCATGTTAATCCTCATAAAGCTCGCTAGAAACCAAAATGTAAATCTTAGAAATTTTTAACAAAAATCAGAAACATTTGGCCATCAATTCTGTAGAATCTAATTACCATTGATAATAATATCTATTGGATCTATTCAATTTTCTAAATAATTATCCTCCTCTACGATGTTGTAAATCAGCACAAGGTAACCCATGAATTTATATTTCAATTATCCACCTATGTCACTAAGCAACCATCTAAAATAAACTTAGTTGCATCTAATTGTACCAACATGCTATTATGATAAATAATATATGTAACCCCTTAAATTTTCATCTAAATTGCCACTTCTATCATTATTAAAAACCTAAAATATCCCCTCAAATCTATATATAAATTATCAATATTTTCTATTAGAAAAATTGTTTAGATAACCTAAGCATATTTACGTTACCCACTTCTATTAATATTAATATATTATACAGGTTGTGTCATCGTATTCATATAGATCAAGTACACATGCATGCCATCGTTGATACAAGTTGTGTCATCATATAGATGAAGTGCACAAGAATGTCATCATAGTAAAAACATGGCACATGTTTTAAATGATTGTTTATGCCATCGTGGTACTTAAGAGTGCAGTCTACCTAAAGTCCTTACTTTAAAAAGTATAAAAGAAGTGTTAATAAAAGATACATTAATCACAAGAGCTTTAACTTAACTTGAGGATAAAAATCTGTAGAAACCAATAAGACTAATATTTGAAAATCAAAGTATGGATTTATGACGCCATAAGATATGTGGTGCAATAAGAGCTACCATAGTTTAAGCTAATATTCCAACTAAATGCATGTTGTAGATATACAGAAGTGTGATGTAAACAAAAATAAAACTATAGTATATATATATATATATATATATATATATATATATATATATATATATATATATATATATATATATATTAGTAATTTATAAGTTTATCATAACTAGATAAAGACTACCTAGCTAGTATCTGTTATGCCTATTGTCGAAAATTAATAAAGAGAAAAATATACAATTTAATATAAATTATTTTATGAGTCAAAGGTATTAAACAAAAACTAATGCTTATGTATCCTAAATACTAGCCCGTGTGCGCGAGAGCATAGGTTAATGGACTAGTACATAATAAATAAAAACTAATGCTTATGTATCCTAATATAGTAGCCTGTACGAGACTATGAGGGTGTTGGACTATTATATAATAAGCACATCCCATTAATCCAAAGCAGAAAGGAAGAAATGTGGCCAGTATATTCAGAACAAGAGGAGAATGCACTGCAAATAATTAACTTTCCAAAAGAGAGGAGACCCACCAGTCCCAGAGCAAGCAGAACAGAGGAAAACATTACCGGTGTCAGAGGAGGATACTTCAACAGCTGCGGCACCGGAACCAGGGTGGTCGTCGTGCAAGGAAAGCCCGTCGAAGGCGCTGCTGAAGGCATTTGCTAGATCGCCATGTGTGAGATGGCTTGTAACAGGCCATTGCCTGTTGTTCCGCTTTCACATTGGGTGGTGACCCGGAACTGAATGTGAAGCACGGCGGCACGAATGGCCCCTGTTGATGAGGAGCAGCAATGAGTGGAGGCCCCAGAATATTAGAGGTTGGGGCGGCCCCTGCCAAATGATTAAAATCAAGTCAATGACATTATCAAGTTTGGAGCATGGACCGTGTAAGGCACTCCACAGTAGAGTGTAGGACATACGAAGCTGAAGGAATAATCAAATAAACGCGCCCGGGAACAGTTTGTTTGGTAGGCATAAATAAATGCATATAAAACCATACCTGAAGTTCCCTTGACGCGATGAGGAATAAGTGGTGCACCCTGAACCAATTCTCGTCCACGGATGGTAGCGCTCTGGCGAGCTTCCGATCGGCGCCGTCGTGGCTGGCCATGTCGACTGCTAAGTTCAGGGGAGGTGCCGTGATGGTGGATGGTGAAGGAGAGGTCCGCGGGTAGAGGCAGTGCTGCAGTCAGCGACTGGCCGGAGTTGTCGTCCGTGATGGAGGAGCCCACCTTGTCATCACCACCTGCAAATTTGCATAAACACACGGCGATTTTAATTTGATAGGAGCAACAAACAAGTTAGCAAGTTCCTGTTTCTGTGACTGTGAGATGAAGAATCCATACCTGAAGTGCAGATGCCAACATCGTCAGCTACCTTCTGAACAACTTCTTGTTCCGACACGTCAGCAACGGAGGAAGGCTTTGGCTGTGTTGTGTGAACTGTAGACTGGCTGCGTCTTCGCGGCCTTAGACGTACTCGGTTGCTGCTCCTCCCGCCTTCGGTTGAAGGGAACTCTTGTTTTAGGAAACTTGGACGCTTCGGGTGGTTGTCAAGTGCTTTCTTAATGGCAATTTGTACACGCAAGATATTCAATTTGATGCCGAACATACGACACTCGACGTCCTTGAGTTGGGAGAGATGGTTGAGACCAAAATCAAGACGACCATTACTCACAGAAATTGTTATATCTGCATCAAAGTCAATATCGAGTTGTTCCAGCTTTGGCATGGATCCAGCTTCAAACGTCAGCATGGGGATACTGGGGCGCGGCCTACCCAATATATTGACGCCTACAAATTTCAGCATGGGGATATTGAAACGCCTCAAGCTTCTGTATCCATGCCTGTTGCTGACCACAAGTCGTTGTTTGTCTGTCGAGTGTATGCCTTCAACATTGTTTACTATCTCCAGTTGTAGATCGACAAGAACTGGTAGGTCACCAAGAATACAAAGACTTTCCTGATCCAATTTCTTTATTCTCATACATAATACTTCAATGTTGACAAGTGACTTCATCCAGCTTGGCACCCTTGACATGGGACTCATCCAGAAACAAAGCTTTCTTAGGCTACCAGAGCACCACGGCACCTCTATGATGACGTCATCTCCATCTAACATGACGGCATTCCCTGCTTCTCTATCTCTATAATAATGAATTTCTACGACGAAAGTTTAAAGCTTATTTAGCCGTTGAAAAGAAGAAACCATCTTTTTTAGAAAATGCACGAAACTTTCCTTGTCAATAATACCAGAATTGGAAAGAAATGATATACCCAGATGCCTCATCTTGGTCAAATCGCCAATTTCTTCAACAAAAATAGATGCTGCATTTATGTCATCAATTGCTACTAAATTTAACTCCTCCAATGCCTGCATGTTCTTAATTCCACCAGGATAGCAGTTTAGCTTCTGAGGACCCAGTAGGTTGACAAGTCTTTTTAGTCGAACTAAAGCTGTTGGAAATTGGATTATGTTGCAGTGCCTTATGTCAAGTGTTTCCAAATACTGTAGTGCTCCGATTTGTTCTGGGAGCTCAGTTATCGATGTCCTTCTGAGGCCCAAATACCTCAGCTGGAGTAATTCTCCAATGTTTGCAAGATGGTGGTTTTCTAATAATCTGCCGGTGAAGTCCAGGACATGCAAGAACCTAAGACCCAACAAAGAACAGGGGGATCCAAAACTAATAATTGACCGGACATTTGCATAATTCTGGTTTGAGTGTAAGGTCGCATCTCCTTCGGTTTTACCTTGCAGACTCAATCGACGAACCTTGATTCGTGGTGGAGGTGGTAGTCTTCGAATACCATGTACTGCAACAAAGTTGTCTTCGGTGGACTTGCACACAATAAAGTCAAGAATTGTATCATGGACACGATAGCTATTCTCCTCGCCAGTCCACTCACTTATTTCCTTCGGAAGGATTAAATTTCTATTGATGAGCTCAGTAAAAGACTTCTCTCCCAATTCATACAAGGTGCATGTAGATTCTGCAGGAATGAACCCCTCTGCAACCCATAGCTGTACTAAACGCTTTTTATCAATTTCATAATCTTCAGGAAATATACTAAGATACAATAGGCAAGCTTTTAAATGATAAGGGAGATCAAAATAACTGAGTGATAATATTCTCATCATTCCTTCCACAATCGAATCTCTCTCAAGTCCATGGCCAATAGAAGTTTGAACTTGATCCCACTCTGTGACTGAGTGAACTCCATTCCGTGCTTTGTTAGCTAACAAACCAGATATTGCAATAATGGCCAACGGTAAACCACCACACTTCTTCAAGATCTTATCAGATACTTCTTTTAGGTTTTCTGGGCATTCATTTCCAGGCCCAAATATTCTATTCTGGAACAACATTTTCGAGTCCTGTTCTTCTAGAGGCTTTAGTTTGTAAACCCAACCATCAGAAAATAATGAGCAACATGCTTTGGCCACATCATGTATCCGAGTTGTGGTTATTATCACACTACCACAACTATTGCTTGACAATGCATACTTAATTGTGTCCCATGTTTCCACATCCCATACGTCGTCAACTACAATGATGTACCTACAACATGATTTGATAAAGCTATTTAGTATGGAAGAATACATTTTTAGTTCAATCAAATATTCCATGCATAATTAATACCCTAAAATGATTGACAACCAGAATGTATGAAACTCTACTCTTTAAAATTATAACCTTATACTCTAGTGACGTGTAAGCATTGTAAGCATCATTTATAGCTATGTCATTTACTTTTCACACACACTCAAAAATGGATATTAGGAGGAGAGGTATGATTTAGGATTTCTAGAACAAAGACGCAACATAAGATCGTGATGTACTAAGACGATACCTCTAAACTAGGATTTTAGAACTAAAGCTCCACACTTAAATTAAAACCTACACGTAACTATCAAGATACGCTCTAAGTTAATCTAGTGCATCATTTCTAACACCTAATTAGGCAGCCTATATACCTATATCAGGCTTAGTGGTGCAGAAACTGTACGGTTAGATTTATATTACAAAAAATTGGTAACTTATTTTCTATTTTTAGCAAGATATTGCAAGAGAAACACTTGGTCTGAACTCTAACTTATTACAAGTGAAAAATCAAATTGTGCCTTATAAATGCTCATTTATAAGGCCCCTTAGTGATAATTTAAGGGATTTTATCCATATCAAGTGACTGATACTTTATATGTGTACTATGCACATTTTCAAGCCTATCAAACCTATATAAAATAACAACAAAGAAAAAGCATTCATGATAATTATCTGTGTAAACGTCCGTTTCCAATGGTAAACCTCCGCACTTCTTCAAAATCTTATCAGAGACTTCTTTTAGGTTTTCTGGGCATTTATTTCCAAGACCAAATATTCTGTTCTGTAACAACCTTTTTGAGTACTGTTCTTGAAGAGGCTTTGGTTGGTAAACCCAACCATTAGGATATAATGAGCAACATGCTTTGGCGACATCATGTATCCGAGTTGTGGTTATTATCACACTACCACGACTATTGTTTGACAATGCATACTTAATTGTGTCCCATGTTTCCACATCCCATACATCATCTATTACAATGAAGTACCTACAACATGATTTAATAAAGCTATTTAGTATGGCAGGGTATATTTTAGCTCAAACAAATATTCCAAGGATAATTAAGTGTAAGCATTGTAAGCATCATTTGTTGCATGCCATTTACTTTTCAGACACTAAGAAATGGACATTAGGAGGAGATGATTTAGGATTTCTAGAACAAAGACATGACATAAGAATTAAGATCGTGATGTGCTAAGAGGAAAGATCTAGACTAGGATTTGTAAAACTAAAGCTCGAACACTTAGAAATTAAAACCTACACCAAATTATCTGGATACCCTCTAAGCTATTCTAGTGTATCAATTCTAACACAAGGAGGTGCCAAAGTTTTGCACCCAAGGTTTCGATTTGGCAATAGTTTCTTGTTTTATAGATTTGTAACGACAACACACTGAAGAATTTTATAACTAGCTTAGGCATATAGTATATATGCACTGCTATTTGTGGATCAAAACTTTGGTACTTTTGACCCAACAATTAGGCAGCCTATATACAAGCTAAGTGGTGCGGAGACTGTACTGTTATATTATATTACAAAAAAACTGTAATTTGATTTCTATATATTGAAAGAGATGCTTAGTCGAACTCTAACATAGTACAAGTGGAAAATCAAATTATGCCTTATAAATGCTCTTAGTTATATTCTAAGGGGCCGTTTGGATCCTTTTCATTTTGAAGAATTGGAATCTACATAATGGATTAGGTTATTTGGCTTGAAATTTGACATTCCACAACTTTCTCAAATTCACATATAAGTCTATCTCAAATTGATAAGGTGGGAGATGAAAATTAATTCTATACATCACCATGCTATTTTCTACTCACCAACTTACAGCGCGCTCTTAACTCACTTCTCTAGAATAGAAATACAACATATAAGTATCTTCCTTGTATGGCTAACAATGATATACAAATATATTCCATATACAACCATATTAGCTTAATTAATTTGTGCCTAAATTATAATTATTAGAATGAATTCAATTTCAAGTGACTGCTACTTTGTATGTGTACTATGCACATGTTCAAGCCTATCAGAGAAAGAAAAAGCATTTATGATAATTTAACTATCTCTCTAACCGACTGTTTGCTTCAACGGCGTGAGAGCAGCCAATTTCTTACAGAAAAAAGTATGATGGGCAAAGCTTATTAACATAGGTTTCTTAACCGAACGGATAAAAATGTTGCATGCTGAAAGAAAACACCTGTGTGTACCTTTTTGTCCGAAGGAAATCCTTGATTTCCATGATCAGCTGCAGTATGTCTGTCTTATAACAATCTCGACCTGTCACCTCGACGAGAATAGTTCTCAAAATCCCAAAGATGTCAGGATTCCGTGACACCGACAAGAAAGCTCGGCACTGGAACTGATCTTTCAGCTCTACATATACTCTGTTTGCAAGGGTTGTCTTTCCAAGTCCTCCAATTCCCACAATAGACACTATCTTTGGTTGTGGCGATGAAATACTCCCATCATCACCTGTCAGAAATGAAATTACCTCTTGTTTTGGTTGATCGATACCCACAAGCCTTGAAGCATCCTCAAATATGGCAAGAGCTCTCGGATCCACGGCCACTTTGCTTGTATTCAAGACAGTCTCGCCGATCTGCTTGTATCTTGCATTCCTTTCACTCACCTCCATTACTTGGCCTTTCAGCTTTTCAATCGCCTTGGCTATCCGACGGCGAGCCTTGGTCTTGTCTAATTGGAGTAGCTTCTTGCATTTGTCGATGAATCCATCTGGTTTTGTCGAGTCGTCATCAACACGGACTTTGAAGTCGTCGAGGCTGTCCTCAATGTCATAGGGGAGCTCTCGCACCTCCTTCATCCACGCCTTGTCTTGCGCATCAGGATTCTCCTCTTCCGACTTCTTCAGAAGGAAGGCGTGCATGGCTTCTAGTTCCCGAATGAGGAACTTGACCTCACCATGCACGCCTTTGAAACGCTTGTATTCGTCGCCGAGCAGAGCAGCAAGCTTATCCAGGACAGGGCTCAGGGCCCCCGTTGCTGCACTCACCAGGAAATCCGGCATAGCAGAACCTAGCTACTAGAACACAAGCTCAAAGCTTTCATTCGGTTTAGTTCGCGACTTTTTCGTGGTTGCACGGATAGGATGCAGCTAGTAGCAAGAAAACCAAGACACTTCGCTAGATACACTGTGTATAAGTCTACCTTTGGTCTTCCAAGATGTTATATCGTAATAATTGCAAAAATATCGTTGTTGAAGTTGACGCTCCAACCATCCAAAATTGTCTCCTTCGTAGACTTGACTCCGGAAATATGAACTAATTATAAAACTAACTGCATAAGCCATAAGTTATAACTAATTCATGAGATGAATTTATTAAGCTTAACTAATTCATGATTAGCATTTGTTAACTGTAGCATCACATTTGCTAATCATAGACTAATTAAGCTTAAAAGATTTGTCTCGTAAATTAATCCTAATTTATGCAATTAGTTTTATAATTAGTTTATATTTAATACTCCTAATTAGTATCAAACATCCAAAGTGATAGGGACTAAAGTTTAGTTAGGGTTATCCAAACACCCCCTTATTTAAGCTAGCCCTTCAACTTTCAATACACAAACTTCACCCCTTGATGTCAATTCTGAGATTGGATTTTCTACAGGCCGAACTTATGATGTCGTCCGCCAAGACACTTCGCTACATACAATGTATACAAGTCTACCTCGGTCTTCCAAGTTGTTCTATTCTAATAATTTCAAAAATATCGTTGTTTTGAAGTTGACGCTCCAACCATCCAAAATCCTCTGTAGACTTGACTCCGGAAACAATGTTAGCTTTGAACGACAGCCTTTTATTTAAGCTAGGCCTTCAAACTTTCAATACACAAATTTCACCCCTTGATGCGAATTCTGAGATTGGATTGTTACCCAGACCAGTACATTAATAATCTTCCTAGCTAAATCTTTTTATTTTGTGCATGTCCATGTACTTCTTCCTCTGTCCATAAAAAGATACAACTATAGGAGGATGTGTGCAAGTCAAACTAACTAAACATTAACCAAGTTTATACTAAATAGTATTAACATTTTTGTCTCGCTAACTAGATTTCCTATGAAAATTTATTTCATAATTAATTGAACTAGTCCATCAACCCGTGCAAGAGCACGGCTACAATAAACATTCGCAACCACTTAATTGACTACTAAAAATTACTTATAACAAAATTCCATGTTTTCTTTGTTTATTTACTAATATAATAGGTATAATAGATATGTAGATACTCTACAGTCGTCATGTAGGTACGATAAACTTCCTAATTACTGAGTATCCACAGTTTTCCCCTTTGCATGTCACCTTTGAGTATCTTCAATATGCATTCAGTTGAAACATTACCTTAAACTATAGTGATTATTGTTGCAGCCCATATCCTATATGACATAATGAATCTATTTTTTATTTTAAAATTTTAATCCTATTAATTGCTATAAAGAGTTTATCCTCAAATAAAGTTGAAATTATTGCACTTACAATACCTATCATGAACTCTTCTTTGTACTTTCTAAAAATAAGAGTTTTAGTTCATAGATTACACTCTTAAGTACTATGATGTCTTAAATAATCATTTATAACATGCATCACTGTCGGCTCCTCTTTTTGAGAGTCCAAGTGCATTTGTATCTGCACCAGGATCACATAAATATATGCACAAAATAACAGAAATGGCACACAAATTTAATATAAAATGCCTAACTTTATTGAGTGGTCACAGAGTGGTCTTGTCTTTGTGAGGGGAGCGGTCTGAGGGGTGGCGCTTCACCCTAGAGAGCCCTGGTCCTAAGGGTGGTTGACGCATCCTAAGACCCCACTGTCTCTTGGGTTGTCATGTTTACTATAGCACCACATTGTCAAATCATGAATTAATTAAGTTTAAAAAATTTATCTTGCAAATTAGTCTCAATCTGTGCATTTAGTTTCGTAATTAATCTATATTTAATACTCCATATATATATCCAAATATCCGATGTAATAGAGACTAAAGTTTATGAGGATGACTCAGGTGCAAAAGTAAACACCGGCATACACAACACTAGTGGGTTGTTTCTGTTTGCTTGTAAGCCTAACGCGGGCATTGCTCCCAGGATATTTAATTTTTTACCATTATAACCGAGGACACTTCTTGAGATAGCATTATTCGGATTGAGATAGCATTATTAGGATTGACGATACGATTTTAGCAACACAGAGAGAAAATCGATACACATTTGTCACTTTTGCTCACGTGGCAAGTCAACCTCAGTTCAGCTTGGATCCGAGTCAGCAGTCTGAGCTCTCAGGTAAAATGTCCCTCCTGCCCCTCTCTCTCTTTCTACTCTCCCAGCGTGGGTCATGTCCGTCTAGGTCGCGTTGGGGCTCAGCCTCCACGCCGAGCTCCGCGTCTCTGCGGCCCCCGCGCGGTCTCCCTTGGCGTCTGACTAGGGCGATGGCGAGGTGGAGTACGAGGGCAAGGGAGACGATGAGGAGGCGCTCGTGGTCGTGCGCGTGCGGTCATGGCTGCTGTGGTGATGGCGCGGGTCCAATCCGCCGCGCTCCACCTGCATGGCGCCGGCTTCGCTCTGCAAGAGTCGACGGTGGACCGGTGGTGACGGCGACAGCGCCCGCGGGTCAAGCGGCGCGCGGCGGATGGCGGACCCGGGAGCCGCAGAGCACGGTCGGCAGGGCGTGGCCCAGCAGCGTGGCCACAACGCGAGCCCCGCGCGCGAGTCCTCGAACCTGGAGCGGAGGAGGGCCCCGCCGCGGCGTGCGTGGACAGGCGGCATCCCCGTGGAGCAGTCGGCACTGGGATCTTGGACTCCCGGCTAATGGCCGTGGAGCAGTCGTGCTCGCCGCCGGCTTTCATCACGAACGCGGTCAGCATCCACACGTTGTTCGGCGCGTTCGTCATTGGCATCCGTGCATAGAACCGCCGCCACCACCGTCGACATTCTAGCCAATGGAATCCTGGATCCGACATTCTAGCCAATGGAACTTTGATTTCTGGAGCACGGTCACCGCGGCGGCCACCGGTAACGCGTCGCGTCCAGCCAACGGAAGTTTGATTTCTCACTGCCGCCTTCGCCGCTGTCCGCCGATGTAGCTACTGCGACGCCGCGACAGCTCCGTGCACGCCGAGACCGGCCTATGAGCCCGCCGGGGTGCTGCGGCTGCGGCTCCGTGTACGCGGCCCGGCCAGCACCTCGGTGGCATCGCTGGCTGCGCGCAACACAGCGGAGGGCGCGGTGTCACGGTCGGCAGCGACAGACGCTGAGCGCTTGAGGCGGCAGGCAGAGCTGTGGCGGCCGTGGACACCTGCTAGTGGGCGGCGGTCAGGGGGCAGAGCGTGCTGAACGCAAGGTTCTGGGATTCGACCGAATTAGTCCGAATTTCGGCGAAATTTGCCCACTTCGGTGAGGTTCGAAACGAATTTAAAGCTTTACATTCCGAAAATTCACCGAATTGAGTCCGAAATTCATCCGAATTTTTCCGAAATTCGTCCAATTCGGTTGGGACCGAATTTTTTCCAAAACGAATCCCAAAACCTTGGCTGAACGCCGGCCTAGGGCGTGCGCCGAGCGCCATGCACAGTGCTTTGCTCTTGAGCCATGACATCATGATGATGTCATATACATTCTTTTTTCCTTTGCAAAATAAAAAATAAACATCTTAAAAATACAAGTACACGTACCTCTGTGGCTATCCTGAGCCGTCCATCCTTTAATCTATGGCAAAGAGGGGGCATGACGGACTTTTCACATGGGGCTGCTGACTTGGATCCAAGCTGGACTGAGGTGTTGCATGCCACGCGAGCAAAAGTGACAAATGTGTATCGATTTTCTTTCTGTGCTACTAAAATAGTATCGCAAATCCTAAAAGTGCTATCTTAGGAGGTGCTATCTCCTACAACTAAAAAGAATAAAAGGAAGATAATTGTTTGGTGCGGCAATTTTTTGGTGTTACCATCCATCCGCACGTGCGATCCCATCCCTCCCTCGTCGGTCTGCCCCTGGCCGTGCGATCCGACCCCTTCCTCTTATTTCCCTTTAAAAAAATCTTCAATCACCGAAATTTCGGGCAAAACAAATCAGCGGCACAGCCAATCTAGCTGGGACATGCAAAACAAATCCTCACACGAAAATCATGCAGGGCGGCCCAGATGCAAAGGCAGATCCCTTCGCACAGCGTCAAGAGTTTCACATCGGTTCACCGCCGGACGCGACGCCTGCAACCACGAAGCTGCCGGACGACCTCGCCAACCCACCGCCGCCGGACGACATCGCCAAACCGGCACCGCCACCACGCACCGACGCTGTTTCCGCCACATCGCAGCACCTCAGTTCCTCGGCCTCGACCAGCGGACGCCGCCGCCATCGGACGGGCCGGTGCCTGATGCAGCGCAGGGCGCATCACGTCGAGCAGCAGCAGCTTCTTCAAGTCCTACATCCTCGCTCGCTGCTGCCACCAGGTGCGCCAAGCCCTTCTCTTCCCTTCCTGCTGTGCAAAACCGAGCACTAGCTAATTGGCTATTTCTATTCCGATCTGATCTAATTGAGAGCATGTGTGTTATGCCTGCTAACTTCTCTTCCCTTCAAAGATTATCATCCCTACATGTGCACACCCATGTCCTTTACTGGATCCAAAAAAAATGGTTCCTATGTGTCCACAATGTCCAGTAGATTGATTGAAAAAAAAACAGCATCCAAAAATTATCAGCTATGTATATCAGCATCTCAATTTCTGGAAATTCCACACTGCGAAAACCAGCATCCAAAATTTTATCAACTATGTATATCGGCATCTCAATTTCTGGAAGTACAATCTATCCAGGTAGCCTTTATATTTCCAAAAGGCAGTTCCTCCTTAGCACCATCTTTCAGAACTGTTAGCTTTTATACCTATCCGACGTTTCCTCCGTTTGGCCATCTACTGCCTCTTCCATGACCATGACACTGCGCCATTTTCGAGCCTCAGCGCCATTGTCGAGCCTCTTGAGCAATGGATGGCCAGTTCGGCACCATCGACGAGAAGATCGTTCTTGGCGTGAACTAGGCGCCCGTGCCAGAGAAGCTTGTTCGTGGGGTGAACTGGGCGCCGGATTCTTGCGACGAAGAAGAAGAGGATCAACAGGACTCGCCCGTGCTACATAACTGAAAACGGTTTGTACACTGTAGCTGTCCAACAACACACTAACCTGAAACATCACCTACATTTGTTGATGCACCGTGCAGACCATCGGCATCACCTACATTTGTTGATGCACCGGCAGTTCACTGAAACTCTATGGTCATAAAGAGTGGATACTTTCCAGCATTTTGGAAAAATATAAGTGAAAATCTATTGGTTTAAGCACACTAAAGAGAACTACTTACTTTCATTTTTCAATTCTCCAGTCAAAGCATTTCCTGTTGAATTTTTAAATAGTGCAGTTTGTTAATTGCTTGTCTTGCCATTTGAGTTCCTGATATATGCGCAATGATACATACAGCCAAGAAGCTTATTTGAGGCACATGATAAAATTTGGGAACTAAATTTGAGGATTTTTTTTCCAGATTATTCTTAAATCGAAGCTGATAACTGAACTTCTTTCAGATACATGTTTGTATGGACAGAGGAGCAGTGCATTCTCAAACATGTAACTGGCAGAAATAAAACCTGATTTAGTAGACTTCAACTTGTGTGGTCTATAGTTTCCTCGAGTTACTTCATTCACTTTCTCTGCTTCCTGATTCCTGTCAAGATTTATCATGTAGACTGCACTACATGGGGAAGATGTCTGTTTAAAATCTAATACAATAATATGATATTTCTACTACTGATAGAAAGTAGCCAAACATGATCTTTTTTTACTGGTCTTTTTAGATTCTTATTTTTAAGAATCTCTCGTCACACACAATATTGATTTGACAAAGTTGTCCTTTCCAATGCGTGCAACTTCTGCTCTGGATTTGTTAAAATTTCTTTTTTTCTATTGCCTGATAGCCCTATAAGATAGAAGAGGAAGGAAGTATGGTATTTTTTTTGTCATGTGCCTTCAGATTAGTATTCAACTATCCATTTCCTTCAGATTTCACCAAGGGGAAGGTTTCAAATTTGCTTTCTTTACCTGTAGATCCAGTCACCAGTTCGCTGCTGCCCACCTCCAGAAAGTCATCCACACTGCCAGGGCCTACATTCAGTAATATAGAGGATACTCAAAGGTAGTTGTTGGGTATAGGCATTGCTCAGCTTTCTAAGATGATATTAGTAATTCACTAATTTTTGAAAAAGAATCATTTCTTTATATGTATGCCTTCACCTGGTTGTTTAGTTACTATGCACTTGGCCTGGTGCAGCATGAATAAAATTCAGAAAAAATAAAGTGCACTCAGTCTACTGCCACCTCTTTGCTTCTTGCAGCACACTGCCATGCTGTAGAGACTAATTATCATCCCATAGATAAAATGCATTGCATTTTCATCTCTTAACCTTGCAGCAGTTTCTGTCATACCCTTCTCTGAACTTGGTTTGGCTATAGGGTCAATCTATATACCTTGACCTGATGGTTTTGCCAAATCGTACCTCACACTGTAAAAACATTATACAGTAGCGTGAATTCTGAGAGACGGGTTATAAATGCTGAAGCAAACAAAAATTGTCCTAATGCCCTCTTTATGCTTGATCCTGGACTAAATTTATTGCAGAGGCATGTATTCTGTCTGACAGAAAAACATCACATTTTTTTTGGGTTATGTATGTTAATTAATTTTCTTATCTCAGGGATAGTTTTTACACTTCATCTCTTTTGATGTCCTGAAGAAAGAAAATGAAAATCCACCCCCATCAACACCTCCCTCAGTCCCTCCCTCGGGCTTCCATGGGCGCGTTCCTTGATCTCCCACAAGCAGCGCCGCTTTCCCCAACTCTGCCATCCCTCCCCCTTGGGTTCCCACCCCATGG